>JASKUP010000031.1:2712767-4069151 GCA_030448955.1 Trichopoda pennipes | reverse complement strand
TAAATCAACAGCGTACGGAATCCCTATATTGTGAGCCCAAATAACCTATAAAGAAAAATTTTTTTTATAACAAAACAGAATTTTAAAGAAAAGCATTTTAACTTTAAAAGATTAGCGCAGAATCGAGAAGTTCAAACTCAAGAAAATCATTTTTTGTTAAGATTCCTAAAAAATCAATTGAGGACTGACAACTGCACAGAAATCGAAAAAGGAAAATAAATGCATTTTTCCACAAAAAATAAAAACAAGTTTCGTTTTTAATAATTAATGATTATATCCGCGAAGTTTTTGTTTGGCTGGTTACTACCATTTAAAGTTAACATATGGTAAATCTTTTGCATAACTGATGCATATCTACGATATTTTCATAAATAATATAACATTCAATCAAAAAAAAATTTACTGCTAAGAAAACTAAACACAAGAGTTTACAACTCTAAAATAAACGTCAAACATTTTTCCCATAAGAAGAAAAATTTAAATTTTTAATTATAAATCACTCAAGTTATTTGTTACATAATCAACAAAGCGTTTAAAAACCTAATATAAAGAATTTATATTTAACAGGCAAATATTCAAATAGTTGCCAGAAGACACAAAACTTGTATTAAGAACAATTTTATTATTTGGCCTTCAGATGTATGAATGTAAGTATTTAAATATGTAAGTATACCCCCGAAATCAACAAAATAGTAAACAGTTTTATAAACAAACAAATAATTTTTATCATAGTGTAATATATTAAATAATCATAATAAATCTTTAATCTTTTAAATTTGTTGTAAATAAAATACTATTTTAAAGTTTCTAAATAACAACGCATGTAAAAAATAATAAGGTTAAGTTTAAATGTCAGAATATGATTAGCAAAAATTATTTTTAAATAAAATAAAAAATAGTTTAAAAGATAAACAAACAAAAAAAGAAAGGATCCTTCTATAGAAAGGAATATTTCTCATTAAAATTGAAATGAACTTCTGATATGTATTTGGTTATTAAGAAAAAGTTTCTCTAAAGTGCATTTTTATATACTTTAAATGTATCAGTGCTATTAAAATTCTTCTTAATCTTTGCAATTTTATTGGTCACCCTGTTTTTTATTCGGCGTCATGGAATTACTGCCATTTATAGCAACAAATAAAAAAAATCAAAACGTATCAATTTAGCTTACAAACCAAAATATTTTGCACACTTTGACTATAAATAAACTTTAACAAGTTTAATACACAATAAATGCAAAAACGGCAACAAAAACGCAATGGAAATAATTTTAAAAATAAAAAAAATCCTACTCAAATTTCAAGTCATTTATTTATTTTTGCAGACCAACACAACTAAGCAGACGTATTGGCTGTACACGCTCATGTAATTTTTAGCAAATTTTTACATTATTTTCATTACATTTACATTTATACAATAAATATAGTGCGTGTTGTAAATAAGTTAGAGCAACACGATAGTCAGTTTTATAATAAAATTGCCATTTTTTATTTGCCATAATTTATTTGTTTAAAAAATATATTTAATATGATTTTCATATTTGCATGACTTTGTATATGTATGTATATTGAAAATGTGACTATTATTAAATTAAATAAATAATAAATATTTGCTGTTATACTATCTGCCTGTTTAAATTCTGAAATTCTGGAAATTTGGTAGAGGAAGAAGTAAATCATCTATTTCGTTTCTGAATTTTTTCAAACTGTGATAAAAAATAGTAAGAAATTTTCCTGCAAGACATGACCATAGAAGAAGTACATATGTTTAAATTTATATTTTTAATTTGGTTCGTTTCCCTTAATAAGGGCACCCGCCCCAAACTTAATTTCCTTCAGCAAAAATTTTACAACTCCATTGTCTATAACTTCAAGTTTATCATCATCGAAGCTATAAAAGTGGTATAGAGACTTTGGACTTAAACTTCACACCTTTGCTTTTCTTCATCGTGCACCAAAGGAAACCGTACGAAACCTACATTCCCAATTAGAAGGCTGGAGAAATAAATAACCACTAGTGTAGCTAGAGAATTTAGATAGATTTATGTTATCAGAAAAGAAAAATTATAAAAACGGGTACGGACCACTGCAAATCATTAATTACATTGAATTAAGGCGATTATATTTTAATTCTTTTTTTTCATCCTTGGTACCAGCGATTGCGCAGGCATATTGATTAAAAATAATGTTGTATATTTTAATGAAGGAACGGTCGTTATTGTGGGAAAATCACAGCTGGAAATTACTTTAACATAAAATGGGCTTTCGTTCGCTCTTCTGCTTCACCCTTAATATATTTTACGTATTTCAGAAAACATAATAAAATATCTTGAGCCATCATTTTATGATATAAAGCTGTTATGATTATATTTAGTAAGTTTTCTTGAACTTGATATATATTAATTTAACTAAATGTTTGAAAATGGGAATGAGTAATTAAAAAATTTTTTTAATTATAATAAAGATCTTTCGTGAACGTTTATGATTTAGTTCGTGCATATGTAGCATGCTGAAGTATAAATAATTACTTTTTTAATATAACATGTTTTTAACACCGCTTTTAAAATGTAACTTTGAAATGTATCAATATTTCGTTCTGACAGTAGACTTTTATTTCAAACAAGTAACAGTTCTACTAACTACTAAATGATTCTAGATATTGCGTTATGCTTAGGTTACCCCATTTCCCAGCAGTGTGTCTCATGGATTTCAAATTAATTTTTGTAATTTTAATATAGAAAACAGCTCAATAAAATTCATAAAAATAAACTTTATTAATCACTTTTACAAAATATATAATAAATATAAGTGTAAAGAGGGATCAAAAAAATCATTTTCTTCCTTTTCAAACTTAACATTAACACAGATTTAAATAAATATTAATTTGTTTACTCTTTTTAGACATTTATCTTGAATCCCCTAAACATCAAAGCAATTTTATAAAAAAGAAAAAGACTGGGTTGCTTAATATTATAAAAACACGTTTTTGTGGCACGTTTTTACTGCTACATACAAAATTATAAAAATGAGAATAACAACAATAAAAAAGACAACAATACGCGACTGAATATAACAAAATTATCGATTTTTCTCTTTACACAACTTCTCTGAAAAGCGAACGACCCAATTCGAAGTTACATTTTCGTTATGTACACACAAACAATACTCAAGGATAACAAGAATATCTATTATGATTTCGTTTATGATAGTATTTACTTGAGGAATAATGAAACACGTTAAACATGTATACATGTGTGTTAATAAATTATATTTGCAGTACCGTTACTTCTAAAATGAATTTGAAATAACGAATACAGCTACCTTAAACCGAATAAAATAAAATTGTAAAAATTCATAAAGCAAATTAGAAACAAATTTCATTGTCACGTAATAATTGTAGAAAAAATTTTCAAGCATAGAACCTTTGTAAAATTTGTTAAATCGTTGTTAATAGTAGCCAGCTCTATTATAGAATTACCCAAGATTTACCCAAGATATTGCGTATTTTTTCAACAATTGCATTAAATTTTGAGATTTGTGCTAGCCCAGATTTGTACAACTGCTTGAAATCCAACATTCGTCGTTAAAGAAAAGTCTCTTTTTCTTTTAAACAATTATTTTAAAATTATCTTTCAATTCAGAGTTTGTAGTCTTAAATGGCTAAATATCACTGGAGTAATTTAGACCATTCCGATTTTAAAATTAATTTTAAATCAATGTATAAGTTGTCATAGGTTATCGAATGGGTTAACAGCGCTCGCGATAATGTGCCATACAGTCGCATAATTGCCACCTTACAGATAAGAGTTGAAGCCCCTATTTTATTGGAATATTTTATGACAATTAATTTTTTTCACAACTTTAACCAAAAACGACGAAATTACAAATTTAATTACTTTTTTAATATTATTAAACTAGATCTATTGCATCCAAACATAAGTATTATTAAAACTAAAGCAATAATACTTCAATCAATACATTTTTATTCAAGTAACATTTTCACTGTCATATTGAAAGACTTGCAGATGAAAGACTAAATACTTAAAATATAACAAAGTTGCAATAATTAAAAAAAATATCAAAATATTTTAAATATATCCAAAAACCCCCGAAAAGCTCCGAAGCGAGATTTTTTTCCCCTTTGTCAAAAGATATTAGTTTTAAAGAATTTGAAGATATTTTCAGTATTGATTCTAGCCGACACTAATCAAAGAAGATCATCACAATGAAGAATAAGAAAATACAAAAGCGTGTATTAAAACATGATCGGCCGCATTCATTTCTAATTTCAGCAAAGGAAAGCATTGTTAAATAATGAAACTAATTTAAATTAATTTTTTAATTTTGATTACTGTTTCCAATAAAATGGCCACCCACTGTGCATTGTTACTATAACTTAAAATTGTTAATATATTATTCAGCAAAGAAATGGCAACGTGAAAAAATTTCTTAGTTTTACTGATAAAAACTATTATTTTTACATACGTTTTTTGCTACAGCCTTTTGCAAAAAATTACTCTCTCCATTTTTTAAGTACTTAAGTATTTTTCAGAGTATCAAAGTAAAAGCTGCATGTCCTGCGCACGAACTTAAATTCCCTCATTATCAAGTGGTATTTTAAAAGTAATGACACAAATATGTACAAAATGGTCGCTGATGTATACACAAATAGATACATACATACATACATTCACTATAAAAGCGCTGAATAAATGTAAACAATTACAAAAAGGGCAAAAACATAATAAATGTGGGTTAATGTAGAATTGGTACATAATCAAGAAAGTGATTTTGAGTAAAAAAGAAAAAACCAAAAAAAAAGCATTGTAAATGGAACACTTATGTTTTATAATAAAATCATTTGTTTTGTATTGCAAGTCCTGGTGTTATTAAGAATTTTAAATAGTTGGTTTTTATGATACAAAAACTAAGAAATTATTTTACAAGGAAGCAATCAAATTTAGACAAAAAATGTCCCATAGTACTAAAGTAAAGATTCAGATTCCGTAAATCATATAAATAACAATTATTCAAAAAGAGATCGATCGGCTTCAAATCGGTTTTAGCTAAAATTGTAGTGAAAAAGAATTTATTTGTTCCACCAAATAATGCAAAAAGAAATAAAACCCTGTGCTATTTTAAATAAGTTTTAGCCACAACAGAATATGATTCGATATTTAAAGTCAATTTGTAGGCAGTTTAATAAACCTTAAGAAAATCAATTGTCTCAAATAGAAATGTGCAAACTATAATACAAAAATCACTATCGTAAGAAAGATTGTTGTTTCAAAACATGTATTAGAAACAAACACAATTCCATAACGATTGTTTCACTTTTTTTCTTACTAACAAATTCATTCTATTTGACTCACATTCTAAAAATAACAGAACAGCATTTTGAGTGCGAATTAAAAAAAAAATCTTTTATTGAAAATTTTAAGCTAAATTAAAACTGACGTCATTTGAACTGGCTTAAACACTGAAATAAATAAAAAAAAAGCTTAAAGAACGTCTGTTTTACCACGACAACAAAAAAAAATTAATTTGATGAGCTGTTGCCTATTTTACTTAACGGTGTGCGGTACTAAATATCATTTTTACGGCTGCCGAGGTACATAAAATTGTTATTGGTTTTATTTCTATGTTAAAGGTGTTGCTAAGTTTTTGTTTTTGTATTGTTTATTTAACGTTTTCAAGTCCTATTAAATATTTGGGAACGGCACGCAAAGCTGACGCCATTTCAACAGCAAAACTAAACATGTTTATGCAAACAAATAAAGTATAAGCTTTGAGAAAGTAAAAACAGGCAATTGAACACAAAAAACTCTTGGATGTTTATTGAAAAAAAAAGGTTTAAACTAACAAGGTTATGTTTTACTGGATCCGTACCAGCACGTATAGGGGAGCAAACGAAAGAGCAGGTAAGCTGGCCAGAAGAGGATCAAGAGCATCCACGATTGAACTGAAATACTTTTATGCAGTTGAATCTAACAGAAGTTGAAAGGAAATCTAGGCATAGGCCAATAACTACAGGTAGTATTATTGGGTTAAGCTTATCAGATTAGTGGATATAAAGCTGGCAGTTGGGACGTACAAACAAAAACACTATAGAACCCTCATAGCTTTCAGTAAAAATAACTTAAGGATCCTCGTAATTTTCGTTATGGGCCATGGCAAATTGATAGAAAAACTCCAGACCATATTCTTTAGGGTTGTCATACTTTATATAACAACATAGCCAACTGGGCAAGCATGTACTAAAGGATGGGTATGTTCTAGAACCAACGTAAATACTGCAATTCTTCAGGAAAGCGTCTGCTTTGCCAGGGGACACAATGGATAATTTTGGTAGCAGTGTGAGTTTTCTACTCCCCTACTTTTATTGTACTCTATTCTAGTTTCTGAATTACAACGAAAAAAGCTTGCAACATTCTTATAAATTACTCACAGAAAGGAAGCAAAAAGGATTGACTGTTGCAAAGTTCTTTACTTCTCTCTGCTTTAAGAACACCTTTAAGCATGCCAAATACCTAAACATTTATTATTTTCGAAAGATTAAGGAACCAACTGTGAGATAAATACAGGCGAAGAATGCTAATGGATGCAGCGATTTAGAAAATGCCGCTTTACATAATTAACATAATTATGTAAATAATTTTTTTAATAGCTTTACAAATGAAAAGGAGGAGAATTGAAGCCAAAATAAAATTATTTGTTTATCTTAAAATATCAATATTTAAAAATACAACATACATACACACAAGGATAACATATATCCTGTATCTTGTTTACTCATTAAAGAAAGAAAAGCTGAAGTGAAAAACTGCCATGAAAGAACCATATAATGCGTATGTATATACGCATGCATATGCCCATTTCCCCTCTCTTGCAATTCCATTCAGGCAAATACTTTTGCATTAAATAGTTACATATGTAGATCCGTATTATTACTGTAACTTCCTACTTTTAAGCATACATACATCAACATCAACATCAACTTCAACATCGTTTAACCTCTTAAGTTTTAGGGCAAAGTAAAATACGTGCGTGTTTTACTCAAAATTAGGCGCGTGGAATTACAAGAAAACGACAATAGTTTCTAATTAAGGTTAGAAAGATAACAAAGAAAGTATTTAACACATTAATAAACAATGAAAATAATTTAAAGTTAGGAATGTGTGTATTTATACAAAAAAATTCATTTAATTTGACGTTAAAAAAAAAAAAAAGAATGACAAGAAATTACTCAAGTGGATTGGGTGAATAAATGTAACATTATTAAAAAAGAAAATAGATATTCAAAGTTCAATTAAGTGATACAAGTTTTATGTAAGTAATTTTTGGTTATGCTAAGATTTAATTATTTCAGACATGAAAATGTGAAAATGTATCGAACATCGACCAAATGATTTTGATATTTAAAATAAAATTTTTCTAATAGACACTTATGAATGTATATCTATCTACTTTTAATTTTTTTGCAAGAACGGGCAAGCTTGTTAGCCAATTGGATATGCATTTATTATAGTCATCTGTTAAAATCATCGAATACTCCAGAGTCAGGTTTATCATGAGCGCATACACAATAGGCATTTGAATCATTTAACATTGACAACTTTAATTTAATACAAAAACTAACCCAGCTGGAAATGAAACGAAGTACTTAGACAATAACCGATGACGTACATATGACTTCGTAAGCGAAGCAGCTAAGTACTGACTATGTAATGCAGCTGTAATCGATGTATAAAATTAGTATACAAAAAACATTTTTTAATATATTTTTATATAATATTTCCTTTTCTTGGATGTTCGTCTAAAAGTTTGCGCTGCATTTCGGTTTGTAATGTGGGCAATTTTGTGGTAAGTATTAATGCACTTTAAGAAATTAAATGCACCCTAAATGCATTAACGGTAAAATAAATAACAAATGTTATTAGGTCACATACATTCTACATTTATACATATAGACTTTAAAGCGAACCATGCATTACTCTTTTAATTACAAAATCATTGCAATAGTGGCACCACACGTTAACCATACCTTACATGCGCAAGTAAATTTGTAATCAACGTTGCTTATTACTCCACTTACGATGTAAACTGAATTGTAGTGGCACTTGATGACGTCGTCAATTACTTTGTAAGCGAGAGCGCACCGATTAAACAGCCTATAACACTTCTATGTTAAATGTAAGTGGCGAAGTAAGCGAACGCGTCACAACTGACTACCACTTAGTATAGCTTATGTAATCGCTTATGTAATGTATATTTTTACAGCTGGGAAGCTATCGATAAAAAAATTACTCCCAGAATTTAATTTTCTTTTCATAAAATTGAGTTTGATTAAAATTGGAAAACTTTAGCGATTTCAATAATTAAAAAATAAATTTTCATATTTTTTTATAGAATATTTCGCATGAACTTTTTATACAAAATTAATCGATTTCATATATTTTTTCTGTAAGAATTGTACCTACATTTTTGACAGAACACTTATCGATTAAAAAAATTTTAATGAAACATTAATCGATTACATTAATTTTTTTATGTTTATTATCATATTATCGAGTGCAACAATTTTTAATGAAAAATTTATTTGATAAGCGTCAGTTCTATTCATCATCATAATAATAAGACGATTCTGTTGATTACATGAACAATCATTCTACATTTGAATATGGTGGTATAAAGTACTCATAAGTAAGTATCTGTTCACTAAAAATCTGGAACAAGCCAGCACAAAAATTTACAAATTGAAGATTCTCCAAATGAATTATCCATGCGATTCTTAAACAAGTTTAATTTAAGCGATTATTCACACTCTCCTTTTGAGGGCTTTTGGTGCAAAAGCTTTCCCAAAGAGTTCACAATCACTAGTAAAGTGAACAAATCTCAAGGAAAAAATATTTTGTGTGCAGTTTATATTTCTTTTCATTCATTTTCTTAAGTAATTATTCTATTTTAAGTGTTTTTATAAAATTTTGTTATACATATTTTCTATTACAAAAGCAATTAAAATAGTAAACGCAAAGTTCAACAACATTAATTACATCTTTAACTTAAAACAAACAACTAAAAACACTGTACTTTTTCAACTTAAATGTAAAAACATGGAGGTAATTAATCTTAAAACACCACGTGTCTAATTTTCTTTACAAGCAATAGAAAAAAGCTTTAATAATTTGAATAATTACAAAATGTTTATTATTGAATTATTAAACAGAAGTATTTATTTTTAATTATTAACTGGCAAGACAGCATAAGCTAAATTCAAAAACTAAATTGTGAAATTTAGAATACGAGTAACAAACAAAAAAAAACTATTACTTTTTCTTTACAGCGCGAGCGATGATCTCATTTCAATGAGTTTCTTTCCCTTTTTCGATGTAAAAATACGCAACACACAAGTATAGAAGCCACAATACTCAACTAGAAAATACATTAAAACAAAACTTGAACTTTTATAACTTTCATAACATTTATGTACAAACAAACTAGTTCGAAGTTAAAAAGGTCAGAGAAAAACTCTTAAGACCATTTTTCATTTCGTAAAAAAGAAAAGAAAGAAATTACTCAACTAAAAACCGTTATAAATCAAACTGTAAACAATGGTTACTGGCAACACTATATCATCATTTGATTTTGTAAACTTCAAAACATGTCAATTCTATTTTTAACTCATTTGAGCTAAAAATTAAACAGCAATTACGTACTGTACTGTAAAATTAAAATAAAAATCAATTTCGAAGAAATACCTCATTGTTTGAATTTCCTTTTTCGATTAATTTTCATTTACTAGAAAAGAGAAGTATTGACAAACATTGCTGCTAATTTGAAAATAACATTTTTTTCAATACGGATAGTTTATGTACGCGGTTAAAAATTATTGCTTTTTGAATGAAAATATTGACTTTATGAAATAAGTTAACACTCACAGTTGTAATTCATTTTTAAATTCCATATTCATAGAAAAAATATTTTGATTTAAAGTCAATTTTGAAACGAATATTTTAATAAAAGTTTGTTTTATTTTCTGTTTGTATATAAACATATAAAATTTATACTATTTCCTACTTCGTGTTTATGCCTATTTCATATTTTGTGTTTATTTCTTATTTCATATGAATTCTAAATATAAAAAGTTGAAATGGTGTCAGCAAAAACAATAAAAATCTTACAACATTTATACGTAAATTTTTAATAGCAGAAGAACCTCACATTCAAGCATGCAAAATTCTTTTCCGTTTTACAGCGACTTTATCTATTCAATATCTTAACAGTTTTATAGAAAATAACATCAAAATGCTTTCCCCATTATATTTTCTTTTATATTTCCACAAGGATTTTTTATATAGAGTGGAAATTTATACAAATAAAATTTGTTTGACAGAAGGGATTTCTTTCTTTCTTTTGTTTTATGCACGTTAAAGAAAAATCTAAAGTCCCTTGTTGCAGGACAATAATTTTGAAATATTTGTTGTAAACAATAGAAAAAACAATAAGGGAGGAAATACATATTGTATATAAAAAATAATGTTTTATAAAAATAAATTTACATTGTTGTAAAAGATAGAGATACAGACATACTTACATTTAAAAACGTGGTAATGAAAACGAATATGCCAAGACGCAATAAAATGACACGAATCCCAATTCAAAGATGGAAAGATTGCAGACGAAATCAAATGTTGAGCAACAAAAAACGAAATCAAAATTTTTTTTAAATGTTTTAATGTTGTTCAGTAATGAAGTTGATGTTTTTTTTTTTTTTAATTTTGATAGAAATTTTAATGTTTTTATTATTTAATAAGAACGCCGAAATTGTTTAGTTGAAATTTATTTTTGTTAGGTTTTTTATTTTAATTTGTTTCAGTGTAACATTTGTTAGTTTGTAAGTATTATGAAAATAACTGCAAATATCTTTTTGCCCAGTTTTCTTTGGCCAACTTTTGCTTTTTATATCACGTTTTCAATTTAAATATAAGCAATTTCGTTAATTATTTTCTTTACTCCATTTAGGAAATCTAAGCCGAATTGTCTGCCAAAAATTAATTTATTATAAAAAGCAGAGCCAGAAAGCAAATCCATAGATAAAATATAAAATTGGCAAAATGGTAAATTTTTGTTTGTGTGTACAAATAGCATTTGTAAATAAATGTAAAACAAGCAAAAAAATTTTTTTCTGTTTATACGCACTTTTTAACCAAAAATTATTTATTCGTTTCAATTGGCAGTAAAGTTGTTCTTTATAAGAATTTAGCTTTAATGTAAAATATACTAAAAATAGAATAAATAAAGGAGCAAAATTATAATAGAGTATCATATTAAAATAATATTAAAAATATAAAAATTGAAAATTGAAGCAACGTAACCTAATGGACTTTTATTTTCTAATAAAAAAAATGTTTCACTGTTCTAATGTACATTTTTAAAATGTCTCCATTTTATTATAATGTTTCTCATTTTTTTGGCAATAGTAAACGCGGCAAAATGTGATTAACTTGCTATAAATATTTCATGCATCATCGTAACTATTTCTTAAGGACGTTCAGGTCTGTTACTGTTCCGGTAAAGGTTTTTTGAGGATTATTCCATTATCCACTTGTGTTTTCAGAATCTGGTCGCTTTTAACAAAGCACAATTTACATTATAACTGATGGATTGAACATAAAATCCCAAAAAAATGCATATTTTAAGGAAGTCTTTCTAAAACGTCGTAATTGATTTATCAAAAAACAGTGTTTTAAGCAATAAATCCTTGTGTTAACTATTTTGAAATATAATTACAAAATTATTTGCCAGTTATCATGAGATACAATAATTTCACCTATCAAGTAATGAAAGACAATTAGCATAAAATAAGTTCGAAACATTATGATTTTATGTTTACAAAATTAAAACTTTTGTTTCTAGACACTTTATTTGTCTACTTAAACAAATAAGCGACAACAATGTTTGCGGTTTGAGATAAATATTTTGAAACATTTTTCAGTTATAGCGTTATCGATTTAATTTCTATTTTAAATTAGTTAAATAACATATAATTCTATGCCTAATCACATTTACTCTTAATGAAATTTGTAAAAGAAGAAATTCTTATCACAATCAGGGCAGACATATTTTATGCTTAAATAAACAGGACTTCTTAATTCGATGGCCTTGTTAGATTTTATTATTATTACTATAATATATAAGACTAGCATACGCATTTAAAAAAATGCTAAAAGAAACATTATTTTCTGAAGTTTTCATTGCCATTTTAGTTTTCTAATATTTTATTCAGTATGGCGATCAAAATTTATTATTTACATCTTTTCTGAAGATCTGCGGGGGCTCGAACTAATGTTTTCTTTATTACGAATGCATAAGCTTTAACCACTTAACAATTGTCTTTATTTCTACGTAAGACTTTGGTAAGATTTCAACTTATGAAATGTTTGTTTGTACTTTGAAAGTTTTGTCTAAAAACTTAATATTGTTAGATATTATGTTTTTCTGTTTCTTCAGCTAATAGACTATAGGGCAGCAGTTATTTGTTAACAAAAAGAAGATAAGAAAGTATAATAAATGATATACTCCCGTAATAAAAATATTCGAAAAATTTCCCTTTTTTAAGGTTTTCCTCAGACAAGTATTTTTATTATTATTATTTTCGTAAATTTTTCATATTTAACTTAATCTTGTTTTGTTTTATTATTTTTATCTATTGTTTAAGAATGTCAATAACATAAACAAATAATTTGGCTCTCAAAAACGACATACAGTCACGGTGGCTCTTCTCGATACTTAAGAAGAGCCATCCATGCATAAGATCAAGATATGAGTATCAATGAATTATTAAAAAAACAAAACATTGAACAAAAGTATTTTTATTTTTTTGGTTAGTAAAAGTGATGTGAATTGAAAGAATTGTTTCTTTTTTAATATTGAGTTTAAACATATTAAACAAATCATTCATTCATTTTAAAGTCAATTAATTTAATTTATTTTTCAAATGTTATTAAATCCTTTTGCAGACAAAAAGTCAGAGTCCAAGTGAAAATGAATCCATCAAAAAAATATTATTACGAATCTATTATGGAAATACAATTTAAATGAATAAAATATTAATAAAAACAAAATAAAAACACTTCGTGGAATAACCTGTAAAAAGTTTTTTTCTAACTTTTTAACTTTTCGCAAAAACTTGTCAAAAATATCAAATTTCCTGGCTCCTAATACCTTCTGAAAGCATACAAAATCGGTTTTAATTATGGATTTCAACTATTGAATTCAATATTTTCCGCTTCAATATTTTTTTATTTTTAAATTATAACTGGAGCTACATCTAGAAGATGGAATGGGATAAGTGTAAATCTAAAACACGGACCCAATTAGGATATATGGGAAAACCGAAATTTTTTATGTATCGAAACATCTTATTTAAAACTAAAACGAGTGAAAGGGGGGCAGATTAGTGTGATTTGTTTTACATCCGCACCTGGCTATGTAGCCTTAATCAGATGGTGGACAAACCACTATTGTATAATTTGGAATGTCATACATGCGTCCTAGGAAGCCGAAGACATAATTCTAAGCAACAGAACCAACTAGTTGCAACTTTAATGATTCCAGGGCAAGGCTGCAAACCATCACACCTTGCTAAAGAGTTGGAGACTTTCAACTCCTGTCCAGAACACATGTCTAGCATGCTCACTGGACTGGATCATTTACTTTGCGTGTCATTATCACTGGCCACCATAATAACCATTATACTGTTATGGGGCCGCGAAACCACAACCATCACGTTACTCCCATATAGGGGCCAACCTCACTGATCAGTCAGAGAACTATTAAATGTCTAAAGAGACAAATAATGAAGTCTTCGTCTCACTGATCCCCGTGGATTTAAGTGGAGCTTCCAGTTGACTCCCTGCCTGTCTTCAGGGGACTGGGCTCCCTTTTTCCCCCAGTTGCACAGATGTAGATAGCTGTTACGTACACACTGCCCCCGGGGGGGAGGGGGGCAGATTAGGAAGACGCGATCTAAATAAAAATCACGTATTACTCCGGTTAGAATTCAGTTATATAAACGTAGGCTCTACCTAATAAACGTAACGCTGGTTCTTATAACTGGGTTAACACAAACATACATCGATATATTTACATACTTACTGAAGTGTGTATTTAAGTTGCAAAGTCATTTTTAAAAGAGAATTTAAATTAACGTTAAACACTAAAAATACTGGTCTTGGAGGTTCGAAGGTTGTTAAGGTTCAATTAGGTATATCATATCATACCACTGATATCGGAACTATGTCCCTGTAACTGATTAGTGGTGCCACAGCCATAAGCAACTTTATGTTTTCGTTTGCTGAAAAACAATCCCAACGAATAATATAAATTATGCACTTCACGGAGGGGAACGTGAAAAAACAACACAAGAAAAAACTTAATTAATTTCTCAATTCAATAGTCAACTGCATATGGTTGTGATAGCAAATCCTAATTAATCGGTATCTACGGTGAAGCCACGGTGGTTATTAGTAATAATGACGGAGGGTATTTAGGTAAATGCAAAAAAAAGAACTAATTCCTTTAAGTAATGTTGTAGAATTTCGATTATATGTATGAGCAAATGCAAATGTGTCAGATGTTTGTGCTTGACGGATTTTAGATTTAGGTAAAAAATTTAAAATTAATTTTTTTTTTGCTTTCAACCAAAATGTTTCCCAAATTTTATTTAAATTTACAGAATTGTATGAATCTTTTTTGAAGATCTTTTAGTTATTCAAAGTATTTTTCAAATCATTATATTTTTATTTTTTTTTTTTTTTTTTGTATATTTGAAATCATTTTCTGTGCACCTAGGATTGAATATATTATTAATTATATTTTTTATTTATATTTTAATTATAGCCTCACTGCCACACTATTTTATTGTTGTTTGAAGTTATTATTAAAAATTGTTTTCATATAAAACATTTCTTTCGTCTTTTGTTGTTATTTCTTCATTCGTTCTTTAATTGTTCCTGTTTTTTTTTTTAACATTCGATTCTAGTTTCGTTTTGGGTTTATTATGTATTTTTTTATTTCTTTAGTACATATTCATAAAAATAAAGTTGATTTTTCTTCTATTTTACAATTTTCAAGTTTCCGCCACTTGAATGTTGTTCACACAAAAAAATCAAATATATTCAAATACTGTGTATCTTTAAATTTTAACAAGTGAAAATTTGACGAATACTTCACGCACTTACGTACCTTACTCTTTGACGTTTAATTTTTAACTAAAAATGTGAGTTTTTCAACTTCTGTATTTTCGTTCAGCCACTTGTCGTTTATTTGTTTTGTTATTTTACCACAAAAATAGCACTAAACATGCTGAACATCCAATTATTTAATTTAGAGAAGCAAAAATGTGGAGCATATTTTATTGACTCTTTAAATTTTGACAGAATGAGTAAGTGATAGAGAGAAGAGAAAACATAAAAAAGCTTTCCTTTGGCAATGACAAATCGTTGCCACAACGGTGTATTTGCGTCATTTTGTCTATTATCAGCCAAATAATATTTCTTTTATCAATATAACCACGTTTTTTCCAATTATTGTGTTAAACATTTTCAACTAAATTTTGTTTATTTAATTTGATATCAGATGTCAAAATCCTTTTTTTTTGGTACGTTGTTAAAACATTTGTTAACAAATTCGTTTTATTAATATTTTTAAGTTTTTAAATTATTAGTCGAAGAATTTTAGTATCATAACTAAAATAAATAAATTATTAAGTAAGAAATACTTTTTAAAAATCTTTATGTTTATTTATAAGGAAGGCAGGAAAATTTAGTCACTAGAAAAATTAACTGTAATATTTTCTGGACCGCTATATCTATCTTCAGCATTTTTGCATCTGTCTGCCTTAGGTAGTATGTATACATCGTAAGAAACATCTATGTATTATTTATTTATTACGTCATTTGTGATAACGAACAATAAAGTTAACCGGAATATGCGAAAAAGTTATATATATTGAGAAAAACAAAGTTTTTAATTTTATTTAATAAAAAATTATATACCAATATACTTTTTAAGTTAAGTTATAAAATGCACTTTTTCATCTTGAAACAAAAAAAAAATAAGTATTAATCTTAATAATGATCTTTTATAAATAAATTTAACACTATATTTTCAATATTTCACTTTCCCTTGGAAGTGCTTTTATAAAAATGCTTTTATAAAAATGAATTTCCTGAAGAAGCTTTCTAAGGGAAAGCGAAATATTGAAAATATCGTGTTTAATTTGTTTTAAAAAGGTCATTATTAAGATTAATATTTATTTATTTAAAAAAAGAGGTCGAATAGAGATAATAATTAAATCAAAAATTTAAAATGAGTAAAATTTTGTGTGATCAATAAGTGTAGTGAATTTATTTTAAGAAAGACATAAAATTCAGATTCAGTGCAAGGCTTTAAATTAGAAATAGACTGATAATGATACAGATTAAAGATATTTCCTAAAAGAATCTTTCATTTTAATGATTCTTAGAGTTAATTGTCATTGTAAAACAAGTTATTTATATATAAAGCGAAAGACAATGAAAATGCTGTTTTCGAAAATCAAGTTTTATTAGATTAAATTTTTTTTGTTACATAAAAATCGTAAGCTTTCTACGTCAGTGAACACTTTAAAACATTTTTAACTTATCAATTACATAAACAAACTATTATCTGCGTAATAAAATAGGGAATAAAATAAATGATTGGCTTGCGCTAATATATTTATTAAGTATTTCAACCTTCAACCGCTACTGATTTATTGTATTTTTATTAAAAAATACTTTCAATAAGACGAAAAATTTAAAATATTTATTATACAATAAAATATTTGACTTAAAATGTCGTTTTAGCGATTTTCTTCGGCAAAATTTGACGATTTCTTTCTGGCCACTTACAGTTTTGCAGTTTCTTGTAAAGGTATACATTATAAAATTATTAGTAAAGCTTTTATATGGGGAATTTCATCGAGTGATAACACAGTTTAGTTAAACAAAAAATTAGAAAGCAATTAAAAAATTTATTGGAAATAAATTTTCAGAAAAAAAAGAAAACAAAATCCATAAAACGCCATTTAATTTTTTAATTAAAAAAAAGAAAAATGTTGATTACATTGCAAGTCGCTTTTATAAATTGTTTTAACCACGATAATCGGTACAAAGTTTTAAATATTCAAACAATTCAATGCGCATTTAAAACCCATATTTAGGAAAAAATAAACAAAAAATAAACTTCCGCCATTTTCAAAATCATGCCTTCTACTCACATAAAAAAGTCTGCGGAGTTTTTAAGCGGTTCAAAAAAAAGTTATTTTAAATTTTACGAAAATTTACTTTACATAGCAATCAATGCATCTCCTGTGTAAATTTTAGCTTTCTGTCTAAAACGAATTAAAAGATAAGGCCAAATATATCAAGGTAAATAAAATATAGGGACACTTGTTGCTATAGCGGATATGAAAGAATACATGCTGCACAACTTTCTGGTGTTTGGTTCAACACTACATCACCTAAAATTGATAAATTTCCGTAATTTTAAATCGATTATGTTGTTTTAAAATTAAATCCATGAAAGTTGTAATAATTTGTATTACGTCTTATCAAAACCACATTATTTCTAAATTACATAAAATACAGTTTTATTATAACGTATAATATAATACTAAGCACAATTTTTTTAAAATATTTAAAGTGTAAATTTATAAAACACTAATTTGAGCAACAATTGTAAATTATTTCCAAATTCTATCTAAAGCCACAGTTAACACAAACAAAATTATTTTACATACATATGTTACACAGTAGTTCACGTACAAACTTCGTGTGTGTGTGTGTGTGTATGAGTTTGTTTACAAGTATAAAGCATTTGTATGCATGCGTGCGACTCTTCTTCGACATTTGAACATTTAGCAGCCCTTTAGGACTATTGCTATTGAATTTCATGAAATGTAGGACAGCATGTGACTTTGGTATGTGATTTAGTTAAAACAGAAACTAATTTTTCTTTACTTTTATATGCTTTTTAGCATAAATTATGTTAAATGTTTTCCTTAACATCCAAGTTGTTAAATATAACAGACTTAATAGAATCGCCACTAAGCCTGCCAAACAATCTAGACCATGTTTCTTAAAATAGCCCATTTTTTGAGCGGGAGTTTGTAAATGTGATGCACCGTTATGTCTTAAAACATATTCTGTCCAATAAACAGCCAAGTCTAGGGGCTTAATAGGTTGATCGTGATATCTTGCGGATATTTCTTTAGCCCTTTCACTGTACACAGGCTTATGCATTATTTCGATAATCGAGTTGTTTAGTTGTTCTTTGCTTAAAGTAGCAAAATCTAATTTCAAAGCAAATCCTTTCTGTATGGCTTTATTAACATTTATTTGTTGATCAAAAAATACGGGCAGACCCAATATAGGTTTGGCATGGTATATAGATTCAAATGTAGATAAAAGACCGCCATGTGATATAAACAATTTTACTTTAGGATGAGCCAAAATATCTCCCTGGGGAAACCAAGCAGAAATTAAAACGTTTGCGGGCTTTCCCTGCAATTGAGGATCTTCAAATTTCCATAAAATTCTATAAGGCAATTCAGCAAATACTTCAATGAATATTTGTAAGGTTTCCCAGGGAAAGTCCTTACTTTTTAAATTGGAGCCCATGGAAAAATAGATGACATCTTGGGAGGATTTTTCAATAAAGTCACGCAAGTTTGGAGGCAAAGCTCTAGTTTGATGTTGTATTTGAAAGCCACCAACTTCTATCATATTTGTAACCAAGGAACGCGGCGAACTTAATGAAAAATGTTGATTAATTAAAAACAGCGCTACATTTTGGCGTAGAGACCCAATATCCTGTTTAATATGAGGCATATATAAGTTCACAATATTTTGATGCTTTGGCAAGTGTACAATATAATTGTGTAATAATTCCAATTGCTTGATTATTAAATTCCACATACGTTGCTTATAGTCCATTTGCTCAGTAAATCCGGTTGACATTAAGGGCACGTAAGTAAAAGGCGAAACATTACCCATAAGTTCATCTATTATAGGATCAGTGCCATAGGAAGAAACACCTATAATGGGAGCTTTAAAATGTGCTCCAAGACTATACCAGGCATCAGTGTTAGCGGCCTCCAGTATAACCAAATCAAATGTTTCATTTTTTGTTAAATCTTGAACTTGTGGACTTTTCATGACGGCCAATGTAACACTGGTGAAAAAATCCGAAAAAAAATTAATATCGCCCCAGATATTACGCTCCTGCTGAGCTTCAGCTATGAACTCTGAAAAATATTTAAGTAAAAAATTCAATTTTACGTGAAACACTTTTTTATGTTCTCTTACTCTGTTGTATTTCATGAACTTCTAATATCGCTATATCTCGGTAATTTGTTTTCTTCTCTTCGCTTGGATAGGCATTAATAACGGTCAATTCGTGACCCTTTTGCGCTAGAGTTTTTAAAAATGGCTGCACTAACAGATATTGGGATCTTCCCGGAAATGGAAAAACTGCCAATATTTTAGCACTTTCAGCTATTTGAAAAAAATTTAAGAAAATCTCAATCAGTGCTATGGCAAATTTGATCTTTAACTTCATTTCTTTTGAATTTTTTTCTCAATGTGAAGAGAGAACAGTGTTTATAAGACAGTGCTTTAAACTTAACTGAATGTTAAAACATATATTTAATTAAATATAAACATTTTAATCAGCCTTGATAGAAACTCACTCATACATAAAACAAAAATTAAAAGAAAAACAATTTGTTGTTGTTGTTGTTTTTTTTTTCTTTTTTGATAAGAATGCAACAAGTTGTAGTAACAGCCTTTCTGTAGGTAAGCCAATAGGGTAGTTACCTTTTTACCATTATAGCTAAAGGCAACCAGAAAAATAAAAAAAATTTTATAATTATTAAGTTCAAAAAATAACTTAAAAATTATTTCTATAGTTGTGTTTTTAACCGACTTCAAAGACGAAGAGGGCTTTCAATTCGTCTGCAGTTTTATTTATCAGGCCGCCGAACTCACTGATTTCCGAACCGATTTGAATTTTTTTTTTTACCTGTTATAGTTTTTGTTTTAAATACGATTTTTAAATATCTGTTGACACTTATATAAGATTTTATCTTTATAACTACCAATAGCAGAAATTTATTAAAAAAATTGCTGAAACGTCTTCTCTATATATATATATATATATATATATATATATATATATATATATATATATATATATATATATATATATATATATATATATCTGGTGCTGATCAAAACGGATTCCAACAATACAAATTAATCACATTAAACAGAACAAATTGTTTGGCAACATCAAGCATCTAGTTTTGGTGTTTTAAGCAGAGAAAAAGTACTGAGACTAAGTGGAGGATATTATTTTAGTACTTTTTTTTCCTAATTTATATTTGTGTGCAATCAATACATAAGTATATACTTACCTGAATTAGTATTTAATTCACTTTGCTATTGTAGAAGCAAATGTCATAGTCATATATGATATTGCACACAGGCTAAAATGTTGATAAAGCAGATATCACCGTTCTATCAGTTCAATGTACGTCCATTGACTTTTTGATTTACATTTTTTTGTTGAAATTAAAAACAAACTGCAAATGACGAGGGTCATATCAATAATGATTTAGAAAATATAAAGAATCTTTAAATTTAAAGACATTTCAAAAAGTGTGGAGCAAGGTAACGCACATAATAGTGTAATTGCACAAAAGCAAGTACACACGTACTCTCATTAGAAGCCGAGTAAGAATGCGTAACAGTTGTGTAACGACCAAAAGTCCGGAGTCGTTTTTGGTCACACATAGAGCTGTGTGACAACAGTCACGGGTCAATCCTGATCTTTTATTTTAAACTAGAATAATGAATTTATGTCTAAATCTCCATATTTTCTCCAATGTATTTATTTAGTTATAGAATCATTTACTAAAAATATGAATTCATGTATTTACTTATATACGCATGTAGTTATAAGTATTTATGTTGACGTAAGATTTAGTTCTAGTATTATTGTAATTAGCCACGAAGGCATAATAATTAATGTATTAGTAATATTCATATTGTAAAACTGGCTGCAGCTCGGTGGTGAAAACAGCCGTCGGCTGTGGTGTACTTACTACCGAAGAAATGTAAGTGTGTTTGTGCATTGGTGTGTGGTAGGAAAAAGAGTATAAAAGCGCAAACATCAATCAGAATAGATCAATTGGTGTGCGACGGGCAACAGGAGCAAAGGTAAATATCTTCCTCTACTTTTTTATTTATTTTTGGACTGGTAGTCAGGGTATAGATAAGGCCGTGGTAATACCCAGCCGAAGCTATACCCTGAGACAGTACAGAACTGCGACGTAGCGACCGCAAACAGAGCCGTGGTAATACCCAGCTGAGTTTGTGTCCGCAGTCGCCACCGACGGTGACCAGGCAGTGAACGGTTGCGCCGTGGTAATACCCAGCCCAGCCTACAGTGCCCTGTCGCTTGCGGCGTACCGACCTATTTCGACGGAGCGACCACAAACAGAGCCGTGGTAATACCCAGCCGAGTTTGTGCCCGCAGTCGACTTAGCCAGTGACGTTCGCCGAATACGGACCGCATAAAGTAGAAGATGTTTACTGGAGCTGCCTGCATACACACCAGTGCACAAGATTTGAGCCCGAGCTGCAGTCAAGTTGCGAAGTAGGAATAGGGCAACCCCTTTCCTAAATAAAGAGCAACACTGTGAGTAAGGCTTTGTCTTTTTTTTGGAATCGACACAACACGACCCTGGACGCCGCTGAGCATACCTCAGCTACCAGGAAAACGTGTCGTTACAGATGTGCTGCTTTTTAATAATTTCCGCAAGATTTCGTTACATTTTTAAATATTCTCTATTAAAACTCCAGAATGCGCTCAGTTTACAAATAAAATGACCTTAAAAATTTGCATTTAGAAAATTGATATTTTACCCCAAAATCCCAGTGTTTCATAAATTTATTTTAACGAGATTAAAACAAGAATTTTAATTTACATTTGGAGGATTTTTATTTATGAAATATTTTCACGACTTCATTATAATTATGTTTGTATTTTTATTATTATTTATTTTGAATACTTAAATAACTAATTGGTTGTATGTGTGTGGTGTGGGTATGTGTGTGTGTGTGTTTTGTTTTACGTTATGGTCAAGTAAGACTCTTTTTTTTGTTAATTTTAATAATAAATAACTGTTAAAATTGTGTTTTCCGTTTTCACACACAGTCATATCAGTGTTATCAATTGTATGCCAGTTTTGCTTGAAGAATCTTTTTAATGCGTGATTTGATTTAAATTTTGTTAATGTTTGTTATTTTTTTTTTAATAATTTTAGATAATTAGTAACATTTAGCTTTAATTTCTTCATGACTATTTTGCATCTTTAACCAGTTTATGTGTAGAGAGAAATTGTTGTTGTTTTTTAGTTTCAGACAGAAGAAATGCAACGAAACAATTGGAGGATATATTAGTTAGTTTTTATGTTCATTTTCTATAACAGTTTTCTTTTGCAGAAAACATCTGGTATATAAGAATGAATAGTTTATAATGAATGATAATTGTTTTATATTTATTTTCTTTTGATAGAGAGATTTTAAATTTAAGTTACATTTAGTGTATGAGTAAATGATTTCTCTTATATGATAAATTTTTATAATTTTTTGTATTTTTTGTTTTTTTTTTTTTATTTTCTAATTATGAATGGAATAGATTTGTTTGAAAAATGATTATAAATAAATAGTGTAAATATGAACAAGTTGATTCTTTAAATTTAATTACAGATACAATAATTTTACAGTTTTTTTTTTCTTTTTCTTAATTAGGAAATTATTAATTATTTTTTTTTCGATTATAATTTGTACGATCAAAATATTTTAAACTTATTTTCATTTTAAATTTTCTTTGGCCAATCAATTGAACTTTTTTGTTTCTTTTTTCAAATTATGTAGAAATAGGAAATATTTTTAAAATTTCAATAATGGCATGGGATACTAGAATTATAAATGGCTAAAACTTACCAAACAAAATGTTCGAAATCACTTAAAAGTTTTACCTTTTTATGAAACTTGAAAAATAGTTTACTTTTTATAAGTAAATAATACTTTAAAAAGTTAAGATGATGTTCTTTTTGTGATACTATTTAATACTTTTTGGACTGATTTAGTAGCCTGAATGCAATTCCATGTCATATTTAATGTATTCGAATAACTGCAGAATCAACTAAAAGTTAAAAACACGAATTTGGTAAAAGTACTTTTCTTTTGTGACAAATATTGAAACAAGTACAATAAAACAGAATTTTTTATCCCTGATAAACGTACATACTACATAAGAAATCATTGAAAGTTATAGTAGCTGGATATAATCGTTAATGAAAACATAGATGTGGCTGACTACGGTTTTCAAAGCAATTGCATTTTTAATAACCTTATCTTTTATAGGAAACTTATGTAAGTTTTAGAAAATGCGATACCAAAAATAAAAAAAAATAATTCCTAATAGTTTTGCTAATTTTTTCTTTTTGTTAAAATTATTGTATAAAAATAGATATAAAGCATATTAATTAGTAATTATGACTTAAATAAGAACATATTCAACATTAGGCATATGCAAGTGTAAAGGAGAGTTAAAGTATTTGCAGTTACAGTAAAATAAAGAGAAAAATATATATCGGTAGATTTTAGTCTATTGAAATTATTAAAAATATAAAATAACTCTTTAGTTCTACGAACTTTGACATGATTTTGTCTATTTTAACAAGATTTATTAATTTATTCGTATTTTATATTCTTTAAAACGAGGGGGCGCAAAATAGTTTTTTTGTGTGTTTCTGTTTTTATTCCATGTCAGCTTTAATCTATGCTTATTCTTTTTTATTTTTATATATAAAATTGATAAGTGCAACTGCAAATATTTTATTTTGTAATTTGTTACTAACGAAGACTATTTTTATTTTTTATGTTTTATTGCAGTTTTTATTGACACTATTACTCTAATTTTAGCTGAGATCTTAGATTTTAAATGATTTGTGAATAAATATAATGTTTTTTAAAATATATATAAATATACTTAAGTTTGGAATATCTTAGTTTTTTTTTTTTTGTAGGTTGTATAATCATTTGGTCGGTCCAAACGTACATCACTACGCCGTAAGCATTACATTAAAATATTAAGCCAGATAAGGTCTAATAAACAATTGGTTTAATCTTAATTGCAAATCCGCTTATGGATCTCACTCGGCCGTAACGTTTTGTCTCATTTTTTTTTTGGTGCCCTTTTACTTTTTTTTATAATCCACCTACCATTACCCTTAAGTAGAGAATTTTAATTGAGCGCTGAGGAGCAATGATGCATTTAAGAACCTCGTTTTGAATCAATGCCCTACCGCTTAATACGTATTAGAATACATAGACATTTTTCTACAAAAAAATCAAGACCTTCATTAAGTATAATATATAAGATTAAGTATAATATATACATTATATACATATATATCAAACTCAATCCCATAAACATAATTTTTCTTCGCATAGATTTCAGAGAAGGTAGTATTAAACGAAGACCTCTTACTCCAGTACCATTTATAGTAGTAAAATTGCTTCTTCCTGTACCTGATCCAGAACTGTTGAGAGAAAATAATAAAATAAGCTGTTGTATATAGAAAGCAAAGAGATTAACGTATTAAATAAATGTTGGTGTACTATTTTTAAATTTCTCTTTTTTTGTAATATTTCATTCACAAGTCTTTTAAAACTTTAAAATCTATATGCTTTTTATTTTCTATAAATTATTTTGTTTAAATGTCTTACTTATATATAGTTAATAGTATTATTCTTTTTCGCTTTTAGTTATCGTAAAAAATCCTACATTTATAGTAGATATTTATATAAAACATCTTAATTTTATTTACTACAATTAAAGTGGAAAACATGTGTTTTTTTTGCAATTTTAGTTCTTTTTTAATTTGTTTATTTTGTAATTTTGGTTTACTATATTAATTTCTTAAAAAAAAATTACAAAAAATTTAATATAACAATTAGTCACACAAATAGAAACAGTTGCAGGCATAATAATAGCAGATTTATTTAGTAAAACAATATGTAAATATTGATATGGTTAAAAATAAGTTTTCCTGCTAAGTAGATTTCAAAACAAGTTAATTAAAAAAAAAATAATATAAAATATAAGTGATAAACTAAAGATATGTATATAAGAGCTGATTGATAGAATTCTTGTTTTAAACGCAGTTTCGCAACATAAAATCTCGAAATTGCAATTGGTACAAAAAAGGTTGGCTATGAATTCGACATTTGACTGTCAATATCTAGCAAAGTACGAATATCAACTGCAAATCTTGCAGCTTTAGAAGATCTTCATAAAAAATTTTTTTGGAATTCTAAAGGCTGTTTTAAATTATTTTTTTTTTTTTTTTAACAATTTTTATTTTTTAATTGTAGATAATATCCTTTAAACTTCTTTTTTCAATTACTTTCCTTTACCTATTATTATAACTTTAACTTAATTTTGTTTATTCTTTTCTTAACTTTTCTGCGTTTTGCCATTTCAATTTTCGGTTAGTAAATGTTTTCACACATTTTTAGTGTGATTTAGTCAAATATCATTTCAAAATTTGCATAGTTATTTTCTTGTCATTTTATCTAAATTTTTAAATAAGAAAATAATCACTTGAAAAGAAACAGATTATTTTGTATAAAAAAATTAATTCGACTCAAGAACGTGCTAACAAAAGTATTTTCCTTCGAAACGTAATACCGAGTTACTCTCCTGATTAAGAACGTTAAGAAGCAATTATAAAAACTCAACCGCAAAACTGCAAGAAGTTATATACTCGGCCAGGAAGGGAAATACTATACATATGGTGCAACCGTAATGTTTTCTTATGGAAACCTGGTGTGATCTTCTTTCACTTTATATAATCGTCCTCCTCTTCGTTAGATAACATCTGGTATTGAAATGATCGCTGCAACTTAAGGACGCTCAAATTTAAAAGCCATACAAGCAATGCATCGGCGGACATTTTGAACATCTATCTAACACTATTAGAACAGTTTGTTTTTAGCCATAAATGCAAGAATTTCTATCGAACTTTGCGAATACTAACTATTTTAATTATCAAAAATTTTTAAATATCTTATATTCGAACATGAAATTTCCTAATTGTAAAAGTGAAATTTCTTAAATCTCTGTCGATCCAAAAGTCTATGAGTCTATAAAAACCGAAGTCTCTTGTTGTTTTTACTGTATTGAGTGATATAAATACAAAATAAAGAGACATCATGAATAGAAGATGAGAAATACGCTTAGTTATTAGTTTTAAAACAAACAGAATTTAATATTAGTTAAAATTAAAAAAAAAAATAATATCAATTAAATAATAATAATAATAATTAATTAATTTAATAAATAAAAAAAAAACGCAACCTTCGTAGGTTCATTCGAAAATATTGCGAAAACATTAATCTTTTGAAAATTCCATTCAAGAAGTACGCACGCAATTGAAAGAAAAGTTTTGAAAACATTTAATAATTTTCATAAAAGTACCAAATAACACTAATTACTCCCATATATATTCACACATAATTACTTTCTCAAAGTTAAACACAAGAGAAGAAGACTATCATGAAAAAAATAAAAAATAAAATAGAGAGAAAAGGGTATAAGATGAGAAGTCCAAATTAACGAGTTGAGCTACTTATTATGCTTTACAAGCCTTCTCTCAACTATTTTCCTCCCTCAAAACAAACCATCCTTAAATGTTTGAACGCAGAAGTTGTTAAAATTTTAAAAATAATTTTTATTTTACAAAATATAAAAATTTATAAACTAAAAAAGCATCTATTAAATAAATCAAAAAAATATATATGCATATTTATAAAAATATTTAATTAAATCTTAAAATGTCTTAATCAAAAATGGTTTGTGTTTGTTTTGCGAACTATTTTTATTCATTCTTATTTAATTTAATTTTTTTTCTTTTCATTTGTTGATTGTTTATTTTAGCTTTTTTTATTAAATAATAAATTTGATTATAATAATTATTTAAATATAATTGTTATATAATTATTAATGTATAATTTACGGTAATTTTGTGTATATATAGTATGTATAAGTATATAATATGCTTAAATTGTGTTTTAATTTAATAATTGCCTTACATAAAAAACATGTTTTTTTTTTTAAATTTAATTATTATTTTAAATGTATATTTATATAAAAACACGGCTTAATGTTCTTTTT
This sequence comes from Trichopoda pennipes, assembly GCA_030448955.1. Lineage (NCBI taxonomy): Eukaryota > Metazoa > Arthropoda > Insecta > Diptera > Tachinidae > Trichopoda > Trichopoda pennipes. The sequence goes on along the minus strand of JASKUP010000031.1, from coordinate 4,041,816 downwards.
TTTAAGTTTAAGGGTAAAAAAAATTGTTTAGCAGTTTATGCTGATTCTCTCTCTCTCTCTTTTTCTCTGTTATTTTGTGTGTATTCTATTAATATATATTTATTGTATATATAATATATGATTTTTATTATATATAAAATACGTTTTAATCAGATCCAAAATTATTTGTCTAAAGATAATTGTTTTATCTTCTGTTAAATTCAGATTTGATAGCTGCAAAAGAAAAGAGAATATGATTAATAATGTATTAAAGATTTTTAAATGTGTAAGTTATAACACCCACAATGCACAAAATTTTTAGTGCTACCAACTGAAAGAAATTATTACTTTATCTACTCAACAAAAATTTAAAACCTTCTTGGCTAAATCATGACCATAAAAAAGGAACCAGAAAACTAGCAGAAATTTTTTTCGAGCACTCAAAGAATATTTTTCAACTTTTTTCTAAGGAAAAAAAAGCTTTTGAATGCGAATCGATGCAGTCTTTTGAATAACTAAAAATTTGACAAAAAAATGTTTTTTTTTTATTACAATAATTTATAATTACTACAAATAACTAACCGATTAAAATTCTTTTCCATATTTTCTTATATCTTTAAAAAACTGTATTGTTTTCATTCGAAAATTCGAACAGAAATATAATAATCCTTGTTTGTCGTATTATTCGTTTGAAAAATTGACAGATCTATTAATAGTAACCGATCAATTGCGATTGATCCTTTAAGAAATTGTGAAGAAAATACATAAATATGTAACAAAAAATAAAGAGTAACTGAACATTAAAACAAAACACAAATCATAATATTCTTTGGCCAGACTAAGTACGCCTTTTTAACGTTAGAAATAAATATTGTAATAAAGTTATTCTAATTTACTATTGATGATAAAATTTTACGACTACAAATCGATTATTTTCTATTCGCCCATATTGGACGAACAAGGGGTCACTTTTTTGCGATGTTATCGCTAGAACAACACTGCACAGCATGCAGTACAGTCAGCGATTCTAAGCCGTATATTTAAAATATGATTTTTTTTATTTTTTACGATATTTAGAATCGTGTAATATGAAGCCTAGTTTATTTCAGTTTCAAATTTATTAAAGTTAAAAAAAAATTGGGCACAAAGTTGTACATTTTATAACTAATAAATTTACCATCTATTATTTCTTGTTTAACTTTTTGTATTTCTTGTTTCATTTCTCTAACAATTTCAGCCTTTAATTGTTCCAAATCACTATTTGATAATGCTACCGATAAGCCATCACCATTGACCTGCTAAAAGATTTTTTATAAGATTTTTTTTTAATTTAACAAATATTTCTTTATATAACCTTAAGTATCGTTTCTTCACTTGCACTGCCAAAACGTTTACGCATGGGTCTAGGTGATTCACCACCACTATTCGATGTATTATTTGAATTTGCATTTAAACTACTGGAATTTGAATTACCCAATTTGTGTGGCAAAGTGTTGGATTTTTCCCAGGGTCGTTGTTTAACTTCTGGTTCTGCCTCGGGCTAAAAAACCAAGGTAAAACGAAAATAAATTTAATGTTAATTCAAAAGATTCCTTCGTTAATTACGTACATCTTTCTTTTCAGCCTGTGCACGCCGTCGTGCCAATGTTTTAGCCATTTCATCCATCATAGAGGCCATGCCATTAGTACTACGTCCAATGGTTCCGTAATTGCCACTGCCACCACTCGGAGTACTACTACCGCTATTCTCTGTGGGTGCTGGGGTACTCTTTAGTACAAAAATAAAACAAAAATGAACTTCTATTAGGAAAAATTGTTGTTTGTTTAAAACAAGAAACTCACCTTCTTTTTTAATTTTGCCTGTTGCAATTGAGCAGCTAATGATCCCATTAAATCAGCTTGAGGATCATCTTTTTTGGCTGTTATGCCACCCATGGGAGGAGGCGGTGGTGGTGGCGGAGCGGCTGGACCCCCACCACCACTCACACCGCCAATGCCAGGTGGTGCCGGCGGTGCGGGTGGTTGTGGTGGCGGTGGTGCAGCTGGACCACTACCTGTATTCGTATTGTTGTTAAACATTTGATTGGTTGCGCCACCAAATGTTGGTGGTGGTGGTGGAGCTGGTGCCCCAGCACTGGGAATCCCACCTGAGCCACCGCTACTACTACTCATTCGATTTAGCGGTGGTGGCATAGGTACATTACCACCGGGAATATTGCTTTGTTGTGTCATCATGGGTGGTGCCGCGGGCACCTGGGCATAAAGATTATCCTGTTGTTGTACCTGGCCCCCGCCATTCATTTGACCATAAGCATTTGCTGGTACGGACGGTCCATTGGGCATTGCTGGTGGCTGTGGTGGTTGTGGAGGCATGGGCATGCCACTGCCTCCTAATTGTTGTGCTTGACTGTTGTATGTAACGCTGTTGGCGCTTTGTGAACTTGGTAAGCCTGGTCCCAATTGTTGCTGTGAAGACACATATATTGGTCCGCCACCATTTTGAATTTGATGCGGTGGCGGCATAGGAGGTTGTGAAATATTTGGTGGCATAATTCCGGGCTGCTGTTGTGAATATTGATGCACATTAAGATTGGGATTAGAATTTGATAAAATATAGTGTGATTGTTGATACTTATGGTTTGTTTATTTATTTTTAGTTTTTGTAATGTGTGTTCATATAATTGAACGGGAGGATTCAATATAAAGGAAGGAACAAAGTTTTCAGCCAGATTGAAATACAATAAATTGTTGATTGATATTTATACGTTTTTTTTTTATTGCTCGGTTGGTTGTAACAATCAGGATTTATTTTTTTTTTGTAATGATGATAGGAGATCAAGCAGTAGTTTTGTTTAAAAATTTTATTGGTTTTATATTTTTTAAAAGTTTTTTTGTTTGTTTTGTAAAGGTGGAAAAAGCGTTCAGGCATGAAATGAAATGAGAAAAAAGGAAATAAAAGAAATAATGAAAATTTAAGTAAATAAAAGTTTCCTTCCAATTTTAATAAATCATGCAAAAAGTTAAAATAAGAACAGATTTGAAATACTTAATAAATAAATGGGAAAATATTTTTTAACAGATCTCTTAAGTCATCTGATTTGAACGGATTAAAAAATGTAGGAAATGCAAATATTTTATTATAGACACTTTTTGTTACAGCTTTGACATTTTGTACTGTAGTTAAAAGTTTTAATACTTATAAAATGTTTAGATGTTTTCTATAAAAATCGACATGCCTACATACTGAACAGGTTATTTCTCAAAATTTAAGTTGCATTTTTGCTATAAAATGTCTCTAATCTAATGACGTTCAATTTTTAATAAACATATTTTTAATAAACATATATAAGAGGTGTGAGAAATTTCTTTTTTTTTTTCAAATTTAATCAATTTTTATTCTAAGCGGTTTTCCATTCATCTATCTTGAAATCTGACGTCTTTAAGTTTTCAGTTTGTTTTTTTTTCAACTTTAGCCAATAAGTGCTTTTTATGTTTGTTTGCAATTTTTGTGAGTTTCCCTGAATTTCTTTCCAAATATTTTATTTTTAGCGATTGAATTTTGGAGAGCATTACATTTGAAGCCAATGCTATTCCGATTTTGTCTGATATTTCTGACTTAGTAAGAGGGTGGCAATTTTTGCCTTTTCTAGCATCTCTGAGCCTGTGTTTTGTATATATTTGCGTTTTTGGAATTTTATTTCAGTAAAAAACAAAAGAAAAACTTCAATGCATTTATGTTACTTCTGGGAATACTTTATAACGACTTAGTATTTTTGTCTTGTTCAATGATTTTTTCAGTTTATTTCTAATTTTTGTAAACTTTTCGGCTCTTCTAGCGATTTTCGAAATTTTTAGTTAAGCTATTTTCAAAATACATATTTATTTTGTTAATTTCTTCACTTATTTTGATTTGTACAAAATAAAATTTTAATATTTTATGAGACAGAAGAGACTTAAGTATTTTGCGTTGTATTCTGTCCCAAAAAAAACCATAAATGCTAATAAAATGTTTAAACAAAAAGCCAGTTTTTGTAAAAGAAAATGATCTTTAATGGAGCTTAATTTGAGCGCAATCAAATCTTGATTATCGCATCGTAACAAATAGTGCTATGATTAATACAATTTTAAGTCTTGAAAGGATTAAATTTAAAAATGCTTTAATTGGGTTGGGCAGTACAGATCAAAAGTTAATTAGCGAGTAATAAGTTTATTCATTTTTTAAGACCAAATAAATTTGTATACAACATAACTTATTCTTTTAACTTTATTTAGGGCAAAATGCATATGTACATACATAAAATACAAAAATCAAAATAAAAACAAATAAAAATAAAAGTGAAAAAAAAGAATTGAAATTTACAAACTTTTAAGTCCGGTAGTAAATAATAGTTGTAAATAAACTTGTTACATTATAGCACAATCGATAGACAATATTAAAGTAAAAAAAAAAACAAACAAAAAAAAAACATATTTACACTAACCTGATTTGGTTGTGGTGGATAACCGGTAGCATTGACCATTTGTTGTGAGGCATAAACAGAATGTTGTTGCTGTTGTTGATGTTGAGGCGGCTGGTGTTGTTGTTGTTGCTGTTGCATCTGTTGAGGAGTATGATATTGTGGTTGACCTGGTGGTGGCTGTATATGTTGTGTTGGCTGCTGTTGTTGCTGCTGTTGCAGCATGCCACCATTCTGAGTTGGTCCATTACCAGTATGACCATACAAAGCTTGTTGTTGAAGTTGCTGCTGCTGTTGTTGTTGTTGCTGTAGCATTTGTTGTTGTGGCTGGGAAGCCGCGGGAGCACTAAGGGAATTCCTTTAGTGTTTTAATGTTTGTAGGTATAATATATATTTTTGTTTTCGAATTTTTATTTTTTAGAAAATTTTGAGCCAATTTTTTGTTTTATTTTTTGTTATTTAGGGGAATGGGTATGTGTATAAGTGAAAAAATGAAAAGTAAGTGGCATTACAAACAAAGACACAAAGATTATAATTAAGTATAAATATATATAAAAAAAGAAGGGATTGGGATATGTTTAAAAAAATGGGTTAGTAAGTGATTAGAAAGTGTAAAATGTGTGAAGGATACAATTACACAGATGTTAAAGGTGATGGCAGTATGAAGTTATTTTTCAGTTGACATTTAGTGGCAAGCGTTGTTGTTTTGATTTTGAAATTTTTTGTTGAGCAGATTGATTTGATTGATTGATTGGTTATTTTTACAATGATTAGTTTTTGTTATGGCGATAGATGACGTCGAACATTTGTTTGTTGTTTTTTTTAATAAATAAAATACAAATTTCCAACAAAAAGAAAAAAACAGAATTATACAATATATATAAATAAAGTAACAATGCATTCTAGACTAATAAATAAAAAAGTTAAGGTACATTATAAATATCTATTTAACTAACAACTACAACTACCAAGGCATTCACAATGTTTCGTTTATAAGCGCAGGAACGATAATATATTGGAAGCATTTAAAATTCCGTTTACTTCAATCGTCCAAAAATGTAGTCAGTTTCTTAGGACCATCTGCCATCTGAATTATGGTAATGTGAATGAGATTATTGGATGTCACAAATGCTATATCAACCAAAAATATTAAAGCAACTTAAACCGATAAATCTTTTGCCTTCAATGTAAAAAATATCAAATTTTTATATTAATTGTAGGTATGTTGGCTTATCTTTTTTTAATTTTTGTCTTATTTTAAACGCAACTCAATAATCACACTTTTGAGAGATAATTAAGCCATAAATATTTATATCTCTATGAGTTGTTGCTTTATTTCACGTTTTTTGAAATTCATTGAATGAAAAATTAACATTAGGCATCACTTTGTGTTCTCAAATTTTGATAATTAATTTTTGGTGTTAATTTTTTGAGAGCATAGAATGGGAGTCGTAAAAAAATGTTCTTATTCTTCACATCTCTCCTCAGCATTTTTCGCAACCATCCACTAACAGAGAATGTACGCTGTAAATATTATCTATTTTGCTAACCATTTTATGTGAAAGTCATTTCGCGAACTCTGAAATCAATTACAAAGTTCAAACACAACTTAATGGTTTTTCGTGTTGTTTTTTATGTCGTGGGAATTACATAAGCCACTTCAAAAGTCTGAAACAGACGGTTAAATTAAACCATAAACTTATGGATAAAAGTTGAACTTGAATATGCAGTTGAATATTTTTTCCAAAGTGTAGGGAATCTCTTGCTAACACAGTATTAACAAGTTTATCATATATAGTTATAATAGTTATGTATGATGTCTTATAATTATATTCTTTTTTATATATTATGACTGATCTTAATGTTGTATGGGGAACTGTTAAGCTACTTTAATTTCCAGATCGCCAGTAAGCTGGCTGTAAAGGTGCTAACAAGGGATACCATTAAAGAGATGCTTAAATTTTATTATAAAAAAAACGGGTCTTTTAAGAATATTTAATTTTTAAAGAATTTAATGGATTCTATTTTTGTTATTTTCAAAGCTTCCATTATATTTTTGTTCTTCATTAATTTTGATAATTTTTCAATGACAATTAAACTCAAATCTGATTACTAACCTGCTAGTACGATGATGACCCTGCTGTGGAGTCGGTGGGCTTTGTGGTATATTATTTTGATTTGTTTGTGAAGTTGGCGTTTGAGCCGATGGTGTTACCTGGCCGGTAATTTGTTGTTGTTGTCTTAAAATTGCAGCATCTTCACTGGTCATAGTACGATAGCCCATATCCTCCTCATAACCATTGCCATTTGTGGGTTGGCCAGGATTATTAGGCACACGACCGCTAAGTACCTGATGAAAAACAAAACACAAAATTGTTTCCCCTTTACTTTACAATAATTATATACATCCACTTACTTCTAATGCATGCATCATGGCTCTAGCAAATGCCTCAGCATCATTTTGACTGGAAAAATTTAGACCATATACATTTTTAGAGTCTCGCCATTGATGAAATGTGGCAGTGGCTTGATTATATTTTAATCCTTTTAAGATGGAACAATTAATCACAACTTCGTGATCTTGTAATTTACGTCCTACTACACGAAATGTATTATTCTGTTGATGATGGTAAATTTGAACTTTACTAAGACCGGATGATGAGCCTGATGGTACCCATTTCTTTTGGTTATCATCGTAAACCATAACGGATGCTCGGGCACCGATAATACTTTGTTCACTAAAATTAAAAAGTGAAATGATTTGTTTTAATACTCAAATAAAAAGTAAAAGTTAAATAAAAAGAAATTTTCAAATAGTTCATTGTCTCCAGAGATAGCTTATTTGCAATTAGTTTACGCTTCGTGTCTTCCAATTGTTAACAGCATTTAAACATTTGCCTTTGGTTAATTGAGAAATTTAATTTTTAGTTGCATTTTTTAGCAAGCACAAAAAATACATCTAAGCTCAGCAAAGAAGAAAAAACACAAATTTTATAGTTAATAAATAAAAATAACTATAATTATAAACGGTTAAAGGAAAAAAGTTATTTTCAATTAGTAATCATATTTTCTAAAAGAAATTTCTATAATAATTAATTAGAGATGAAGAAGAAATCTTATGCTATGGTCAGTCAAGGCAAGATTAATTCTGTTAGTGAACGTAGTTTATAATAGACTATTTCAATAATTCTTTTGCTCTGATGCAATCCGATTGTTTACCAACGACCAGAGTTGTGTGATACCATATTCCACCATACACATGAGGGTGGCTAATAAAATGTTTATTCATCATCGATGTGTAACATTTTTAAAGTAATTAAATTCGAACATGAGCCTCAGGACCCTGTTTCTAACCATTATAAACCAGTATGCTGCAAGAACTACAGTCTCTTTCCCGATTACCGGTTAGTCCCTATGAGGTGCAATAGGGTTCCTGTGGTTAAGAACACAATTGCGGAGAGACTTATATATAACTTCCAGTCTAATACCTTTTCTTCTCTTTGTAGCGGTCGCTAAATTGTGTTTGACGGACGTTTTGATAGTAACTTTGCTATCTGAATTACGCAGGCCACGGCTTCATTTATTTTCCTACTAACTATGGCATTTCACAAAAAACAAGTTTTACACCTGGTACATAGTAGTGTCTTTGAGAATGCACACATACATTCAATACGTATTGAATGTATTTAAAAAGTTCTTTGAGAATTTGAATCATTTGAAATAAGCAGGAAATTGGTTTCGTAAATGATGATTCAAACTAATTTCACATTAACATTTTATTTTACAAAAAAGTTTCTTACAATTGTAAAACAAGGCATGAGGAATGAATCATATAAATGGAAAGTAAATCTAACGTTCTTTATATTTTAATAGAATTGGAAGCCAGCGTAAATATTTATAATAGAAAACAAAAATGGCAAAATAACTATTAAATAATAAAAAAATAGAAAAATCAACAATCAGGCAAAACAAAAAAACAAGAGAAGAAAACAAATACTAAAATAAATTATAAATACTTGTCATATACTTTTTACGAGAACATGAATGAATAAATGAATGCATCATGTACGACGCACAGTGGCACATTCTGTGAGTTGGCGGTCAAAATTCTATAACTTTTGACTGGGTTGAAATTTTTTTGTTGGATAGAAGACACCTTAAGCTTCAATTTAATGTATTAACTTTAAAAATGGGCCTTATTAAAAGCAATCGGTCCACATTTACTCATAGGACCCTTTTTTGGTTCAAAGTAAATTTTAGCAAGATCATTATAACTGAACTTAGCAATCGTTTTGACAATACTGCTCATCTTTATTAATTTTGTCTGTTTTTATGCACATCTATCGTATTTTTACTTTTATGTGTGCGCAATAAAGTTATAATAAAAGGTCGAATATATCACTCGAAACACAACAACTCATGTAACTGTACCTTTTTTTAATGGTCTAAATTACAAAAATACATTTTAATGCCTTATAATAACAGCATTTTATTATACCTTTTTCATCAATAAAAATTCTTCGAAAAAAAACATACATACAATACACACACAAACACATACAGATATACTGCACTCCCATACCTAAAATATCCGATAAGCACTAAAATCTATTATAACACGTTATAAGTCATTTTACGAAGTTTTTTCGCAGAAAAAAAAATTGAATTCCAATGAACTTCGCGATTTGGGTATACATATTTTAGACCTTTTCGCAAAAATTAAATAGGTGACAAAAAAAAATTTTTTTGAAGAGTTTTGGCCACAATCTCTTCAAATGTGCCACTGTGCGACGCTAGTAGTATGTAATATAGATAAAGATCACTGTGATAAAATACGCAAAAACTCGATTACTAAATACATGATGAACTCTTAAGATAAACGTGAGATTTACAGAAGCAACAACACGTATAGATTAAGAGATAACAACAACAACAAATAAGTAAAAGAAATAAATAAAATTTATTACGTTTCACTCGCTTTACTCAACTGAAGTGTTGTAACTTACACAACTTTAAACTACTTTTTCTTTGTTTTAGTCAATTTTTACTATTTCTTGTTCTTTATTGCGCTCGGCATACATATAAAATGATGACACTTGAAGTTCTTCTAAGGAAATTATTAAATATCTAGACATTTATGGTTAATAGTGATGACAACGATGTTGTTGTCTTTTGTTCAACATCTGTTTGCCGATTCTACATTCTTTCTTCTTCTCTTTTTTTTCTACATAAGAAAAAAAATTGTTTATCAACTCTTTAAAAATAAATAAACAGCTTAAATGTTGGCCATTAAGAATCTTGCAGAGAAGTAGAGATGAAAGAGTGTTTCATACATTTTGTTGAATCGTTAAATAAATATCTTCCAGTTATATGTTTCTAGCTCAAGAAACAAAGTTATAGTTTGTTTGCAAAAGTTATAATCTGTATTTACAGTTAACAGTAGAGTTAAAATGTATAGTCCAATTAAAAAGGTGTGGCGTCATTAGAAACAAAGTTATTTATGTATGCAAATTTTGCGCCGTAATGACTGGTGCTAGTTGAACCAACATAAAACTGGCTGTTTTAATTAAATCCGTTTAATTTATAACTTCAGTTCGGCGAGGCATAGGATTAACAAAACAGGGGGCTTTTAAAAAATAACAAATTAGGAAAAACAAACGACTAGGTAACTCTATTATTGGACTAACTTTTAAATAACCCCCGGTGGCACATTTATATGTCTTGACGGAATCACACCGTCATTACACCGGGAGTAGAGGGAGTGTCAGTTCCCTAAGGCTAGCAGGAGCCAACTGGACAACTCCACGTTATTTCCACGGGAATCAGTAAGCCCCAGAAATCAGCTTTTTGGCTTTTTAGCCTTTTAACTGCTCTCTGACTGATTATTGAGGTTGGCCCTTCGGAAGCATCATGGTGGTTGTGGCTTCGCGGCCTTCGTTTGTGTTGTGTGGGTCGGATCATTCACTATGAGTGGCCCTGGTTCAGTGAGTATGCTTGCGGTTGTGTTCTGAAATTTTGTTAAGCTTGCATATGTTCTGGACCGGGAGTTGGATAGTCTCCAAGTTTTCAGCAGGGAGTGCAAGCTCTCTGCGACTAGGAGTTACTGGAGATAGAGAAATCTGAAAGCTTCCTAGGTCGTGGGTAACGCTAAAATCACCGACAGTGGTTTGATCCACCTTCAGGTTTTGGCTTACACAACTAGGTACGACTGACACGGTTATCGCCACACATGACGTCTTCGAATTAAGAACAACATAAAACGGAGCAATAAATTTCAATTAAGTCAGAAAATAAAAAGAGGTTCTCGAGATTAAAATTTTTTGTTTCACGAATATATACAAGTAGCTCGAAACATACTTGAGCAACATCGATGACGAATTAATCAATTGAGCTGGAGCTAGATTTAATGTCCCTGTTTTCAAATCTCTGACGGAAATGGTTGTATTTCACAAAAGTTTATACGTCCGAAATCTTACTGCTTTGCGGAGGGCTTAAACATTTTATAAACTCGCTGGAAATGAAAAATTAAAAACAACTCAAAAATTATTTTTTTATATTTTAACAGTTTTATTGAGTTCCTCCCGTATGCTTGGTAAACCATCATGGTTGCATTTGAATGCTGGCAAATTACCACATCGGCCTAAAACAAACTAAAAAAACTGTGGAATTTTATAAATGGGAATATTATTTGGTGTTATTTTAAAGATCTGTGAAGAAATCGTAACGCTTAACAGTTTATTCTAAAATCTAGCGGCTTCCTTTTACAATATCTTCTGATTCAATTTAAATATTTTTTGTTCCTTGTTTGTATTTATCGTAGCATCCCGTCTTGTAACCTTAAAAAAATTTATTTCTATCAGCAGCATAGGCTACAAGAATGACTTGACCCATTTGTCTGTCTTTAGGTTTGTTACAATTTTAGCCAATTTTTTGTATAAGGATTACTTCATTCTTAACACATTTAACATTTTATTTTATATCGCAATTTCTACTTTTAACAATTTTTCTTTTCACTCTTTTTCCATTGTATTTTTGAATGAAAATTTTTTAAGCCGAAAGCTTCCATAATAAATAATATGCTTTTGAAACTTTTTGTGTTGTACACTTCAGGCGGTACACTTCAAAGTATCTGCCTCCGGATTTTCAAAGAACACTTTATTATACTTTACCTAACTCCTCTAATATAAAGTAAACACTTTTAACTAAACTTAAGTGTTTTCATAACCTTAAATTATTGTAAATAAAAGAAGAAGAAGAAAAAACTGCAAAGTTGACAGATTTATAATTTTATGTAATAAAAAGCCGGTAATAATAACAAAAATTTCCAACCGAACAAACAGCCAACTGATAACTGCTCAGTTGTCAAGTCTATTTAAATTACATTTGTTTGCAAATATTGCTGTGCTTTAAAGACAGCACGTTTTTTGTGTCTTGTTCAGTTGGGTAAATGTTTTTCAGATATTTACTACACAAATAAAACAGGGTTTCCCAAAAATATTTAACTATATTGTTACTGTTTTTAAGACAGAAGAATATAAATAACTCAAAATAAAGAAATTTTATAAATAATGTGTATATAATAAGGGGAAATGGGAGTCGTCGAGTACACAGTAAGGTAATGTCATATTCAGTTAAAAATATCCTTTAACGAGCTTATTGACAATACGTGCAGTGCATATAATTATTTCACTCAGAAAGAGCCTAATTTACTGCGATACTTAATGGAATGGAGTAGCATTTACATTCTAATATGGGACACAGAGTGAAATTCATTGCTTTTGTTAAGAAACCCTTGGAAGTCAAAATCTGTTTAAACATTTTGCTGTTGGACGTCTAGGGTGTAGTAAAACCCCTAAATGTCGTCTATAGACTTTTAATCTTTTTTGTCAACAAAATCGTGATTACATTTTTGAGACACCCTTTACAAGTGTTTTTTGTAGATAAAATATAAATAATGAAGTCAAATGACTACAAGGCGTTTTGACAGATTTGTTTTTTTTCTATTTGTGGTTTTTTCTAACTTTTTGTTTGAAGTCGAAGTTAAACAAAGGAATATAAATCTTCCTGGAGGCTAGCACAGGATTAATGAAGTAATAAAATTTTAAAAAAATATTTGTAGCGTTCACAACCCATTGTAAATTCTAAGATGTATCGAACGCATCAAAATTTTAACAGCGTCAAAATTTTAAAAATAAATAGAATAAAATTTCAATTCAAATCAAATTTTATAAGACAGAAATGTGGTTTTACCCCAAAAAACTTAATTTTTCGCTTTCAGCAAGTATTTTTACAACTGTTGTAGATTTCGATGACTGACTTAGAACACTTACAAAAAGTTGTGAATTTAAGAATAGCAGTTCAAAAATTGTTGATTGTAGTAAAAAAGACGTGGAGAGTTTTTGCAATTATAATTTGAACTAAAAATCTAAAGAATAGAACTCAATTATTAAAGTACTTGTGAGTATAACTGAACATTTTTAAATGTGTTTCAAATATGAAGAAAATAATTATAAATATGTCACGCCAATCGAATAGAATATTAGAATATGGAATCCCGTGACTTTTTACCATCCTCTTCATTCTTTTTGATCACAAATTTAAATGTTGTAATAATTAATTTATCATATCAAATGAGAAAGAGTGGAAACAGAACCTAATTGTTTACAGCCGCAAGTTTTCTGTTTGGTGAACATAAGTGTAAATTGTTCAATGTTTTTTATTTTTTATTTTTAATATCCATTTTTAATAAAAAAATTTTTTTTCAATGTACCAGAGCTTTGTTTTGCTGTTTCTTTTTTCATTTTCCAGTACCTATTGGCAAGTGGTGTCTGGCAATTTGTTAAGCCTAGTTAGTCAAACTTTACGTTAACGAAGTGTAACTCCCGAAAACTCTTACTATTTGAAAGTCTTAATTTATATTCTTTTTGATTTGTTAATGTCAATTAAATTTTAATCAAGCTGTCGTTTAACTAGACTTTCAGTTTCAACGCATACAACAGCACGTTTCATTTCTTTGAGAATTTTTTGAATAATTTATCTTCGCTTTTGGTTGCGTGAAAACCACTTGAGACCAATGTTTGTTCTTGTTATTATTGCTCTACCAGTATTACTTCAAAATTAACATAATGAAAATAAATAAAAATTGCACAATTTTGGCTTTTAAAAATTTTATAATGCAAATGAAATTATGTTATCTAGAGATAGGCTTAGTGAGACTTCGCTATGTAATTCAGTTTTCCAAGAGATGTTATAGTGAGAAAGAAATATAAGCAATAAAGGTAACAAAATAACGCTCTGATTGTAGCGAGCTTTCTTTCCGTCTGCCCGAGAGCTAAACAATTTTCTACTTTCCACTAAACACAACACATAATAGAAAGTTGCCTACGTACCCGAGGTGCCGCAATCCTGCATTAACAAAAAATATTTACAAATCTTACTTTTCATCAGGATATTTTGAATTAATTTCAAATACAAAAGTAATTTTTTATGAAACTTTAAATAATTCCTGACAATTTTTCTTACAAAAATCCTTTAAGTCAAATAACTTAAAAAAATTTAAGCGTTTATACAATAATAATAGTAATAAAATAAATAATTAGTCAATCTCAACCAAGAAACAAAGAACAAGTTTATTAGATTAATAAAATTTTAAGATAAAATAAACTATAACAATAAATAGTGACAAAGAGCAAATAAAAATGCAACTCTAGTTTATGAGCTCAAGGCGAGACTACTTAAGTTAAAAAAGAAACGCTCATAACCCACACAAAACATTTTATAGTGAGTAGAGAAAAGGGCAATAGCAACTACAAATGCAACTTTGAATAATGAACAAAGAGCTTGTAGGTTCAAAAACAAATTAAACTTGTTTTAGAAACCTGCAAAACGAATTAAACGACCGCTATTTATGAAGCATTTGAAATTTGTTATTTTTTTATTTAGAAGAAAATAAAAATCATCTATATTACTGAATATCACTATTTTTGTTGTTATTTGGTACTTTTATTAAAATTACCATCCGACTCTTATTTAAAGTACTTTGGTATTTTTCGGTGTTTTCCTAATAAGTTTTGTTAAAAGCAATAGATGATTGCTTTTGTTAAGAGTACTTTGGTATTTTTCTTTAAGTTTATTATGATTTCAATACTCTTGCTAGAAACCATCCTTCCTTTAACCGACAAAGTGTTTTGCCACTTTTGTAAAATTATTTGCATGCAATGAATTTTGATGATTTTTAACAATTTTTCTTCAATAAAAGAACAAACTAATCAACTTTTTTAATAGTACTGTGATATTTTTATTATTTTATTAAATGTACTTTAGCCACAAAATGCTTAAGTCTTCATTTAAAGATGGATTATATTCCAATTTTGGATTACCTACTCCTTCATTCATTTCTAAACAGCAGCAACATTCACTTATTTAATTATATCGTTTGCTTTCTCAACTGTAGTCTTTTCGCTAAAATTTTTACCTAAGATTTTTGAAATACTTTTAAAAAGTACTTTCTTTTAATTTGTTAGACAAAAATTGAATTTTTGTAAAATCCGAGCTCATTTTTTCTATGGTGCCTTCTTTTCGACCGGTTTTGTATGAAAACGTTCTTTCTGTGCAGGCTTTTCTTCCTTTTTTAACTTTAAAATTTGAGCGGTCCCTTGTTTCTCGTAAATTTTTAAATTTGCAAAAAAAATGTTTTCTTAAGGACTTCTTGCATTTATTGATTTAAATTATTTTTAAGTTTAAATAAATATATCAATTAAAAAAGAAAGGATAGTAAAATTAAATTGGTTTTGTACTGATAATCCTGATTATTTCTTCAATTTCATGACTATAATCCTTGATTTGTAGAAAAAAACTACAAATCTTTTTAACAAAATAATAAACATTTTGTATCACTAAATTACTTTTTATTAAAAAAAAGTTGAAAACTTTTTGAGGTACTTTAATTAGAGAATATGCTTATTTACCATATTGAATTACTCCAGTAGGGTAAAACTGATATTTAAATGAAAAATACCCTGAATCAATAAAACTAGATAAAAAGTAAAATAATAAAATAATAAAAATTTATCAAATGAAAGAAAAAATAAACATACGCAAATAGTGTTGGTGATGTGATATTAGCGCTGGTCATAAAATCTCGTTTAGACGATAAATTATCACGCAGCGTAGACAACGATGATGAGGATGAAGTTGAAGTGGACAACAATGACACCGATGACGAGGGAGACGACATCATCGACAATGACAATTGTGGCTGATGTTGATCATAATTATTATTGCAATTCAAATTATAGACATCAAGTGGTATTGATGCTGTTGATGATGATGGTGTTCGAGTTGTTGAACACTGCAAGGAGATCAAATTATGTGGAGGCGGCGGCGGTGGTGGTGGCGTTGTTGAAGCTGTTTGTAAGACCATGGAAGAATTTGTTGTATTTGAATTATTGTGATTATGTTGATTATAATCATGATGTTGCTGCTGATGTGAATTTATTATTTGTGGTGCTTCGTAGATGGTAGAAATTAATCGAGATTGCTGTTGTTGTAGTTGTAAGCCATCTAAAACATCATTAGATGTAGCCGATGAAGCCGCAGGAAGTTGCAATACCAATTGATTATGCTGATGAAACTGAACTTTATTGCTGTTATTGTTGTTATTGTTATTATGAATTGAGTGTTGTAATTGTTGCATTCTTTTAATTTGATGAAAATGAGGGTGTCTGTGATCCAACATGTGTAGGTTTTCTAATTCCGTTATTGTGTAATAATATGGAGATTCATCGTTATACATTGTTGCAGATGATGCTGCTGTTGCTGATGTTCCATCCAATTCATGAAATTTACTTACAAATGGATGCTTTGGAATATATTTTACATTGTTATCTTTAGTTTTTGCAGTTGGTGTCATCTGATAAGCCATTATAGGATCATGATATTTATAAATTTCCGCTTGAGAGTTAGAAGATGTTGCTAGTGCTTCTTTTTCCACTTTATGCCTCGATTTCGTTGAACGATTTTTGTTTGAAAACGAAGTTTTTGCATAAAGCTTTTTCATCTTTATTATTTTGATTTCGATTAATATTTATTTTCTAAAGTTTTTTTTAAGTTTTATTAAAGTTAAACAAGTTTATTATTTTAACAAAATGATAACATTTTCAACAGATTCATTTCTTTTTTCCACAGATATTTAGTATTTTTTTCTTTTTAATGGTAACGTAATGTTTTGAAAATTTCAAATTGTAGTTTTTAGATATTCTTTTTACAAGTAACTCTTTATTTCTATTTTCGAAATGTAAGCCTTGCGTTTGTAATTTTTTTTAAAGCAATTTTTCACGTGGTCCTAATGGTTCTTCAACGGGTACTTACTGCAAAAAATCTTTCGTAAATATAACTTCAAAACTTTTTGCTTTTATACAAGGGAAGGAAGTAATGAAAAAATGCGTAGGAGGTAATTTTGCAATGTGTTTTTCTTTTTGAAAGGAGAGTGTTAAGAATTAAAAACTTGGTTTACTTATCAGAAATTTCTACTTTATTTTTCAATTAAAATCATAAAAATTTTAAAATTTAATTTTCTGCGTCTGCAATGTCTTTAAGGACTTACTTTAGCAGAAAGTACATTCTAATGATACTGATTTCTTTAAGTACATCTCTCGAGAAGAAAATATGTATAACGTGCTATTGCTTTATAAAACTTTTTATGGCGAATTGTTTTCAATGGATTACTTTAACAAAGAAGTAAAACATAAATATAAAGACACATCGTTAGTACTTAAAAAACATAAAAATGTTGGTTATTGGGCCTAAAAAAAAGTTGTTTTTAAAAGAAAAATACGATTTTTGTTTAAATAAAATTTTAAGCCATATGTTTTTTTATTGCCACATTTGAATATTTAGTTAAAATATTTTTAAATCATAAAATCATTACTGAATATAAAAGTCATTTTAAAATTTGAAAGCATCTTTTTTTAACTAAAGGTCAAGGTCAAGTTTTAACAAGCAACATATTTGTAACGCATTTTAACTGCATTGATTGTAGTTTGTTTTTTTTTTTTTTTTTTTTTTGCTTTTAACTTCAGCACACTGTTCTTGATTTCCCACACACTTTCTTTAAGCATGACTAAGATGAATAATGCCTTCTTTTTTCGCAAGGTTGCAAACATAAAAAACTTCACTTTCTTAATATTTATTTTCCTAAACTGAAAAAAAAGCTTTTAAAATATATTTCACGTGCCCGAAATCAAAATCTTAGGAACTTGTTTACTGATCACAAAAATCATGCATGCGCAAACGAGCTCAAGCCTCAACAAGCTTCTCACAACAACTAAAACTAATCTTAAGTCTATATGTGAGAGATACAATTTCTAGTCATAATAGTCTGTTAACTACATTTGTTGTTATCGGAGTATTCCAGCTATTGGTCTTTTTAAACAACTCATAATTGAGTTTTAAGGCATTCGATAACAACACTATAGTACAAACAATTTTGTTTGGAATTATGATTTGACTCTTGAAAAGTCAACATTGTTTAGTTCAATTTATTATTGCATATACTGTTGTTTTTATTGTTGTAGTATTCAACGGAGATGGGAAACTCAATTCTCAAATTGTACCAAATGATTTTTTGCAATAAATTTTAATAATTGCACTTTAGTTTTAAAAAATATTTCAAGTGAAGTTAAGGTGGAAGCCGTTGTATGATGGAGCATCGGACAGCTATTGCTCTTAGAAGCGGTATCTTACGGCTTGGATTTACACATACATTGAATAATTTAAATTACGTTGTTCTAGATATACTCCGCAAATTCTACAACAAAATATCGGCATTCTCCATTTTATGCCAATTTTGATAAGCTACACTCTCAAAGAACTTGAGAGTACAATAGCAGAAAACAGAAAACGGAGAGAAATTTCAAGGGACGAATATATATTGATGATATGGGATATCTTTTCGACAGGAACCAAGGGGAAAGACAAAATATTTCGATAATAATCACTATAAGAGTAATTAAGATCATACAAACTCAACCATCGATCGTTTCGATCTAGTTCAAGTTAGAGTGGTAAACGAGCGCATGCAGCATCTTCCGAATTCTAAAGAAGAGGAAAGGACTTAAAGAGCATCGTAGCTACGATTATCAGTATTTAAGACAAAATACCATTGTCAGATTTATCATTCTCTCTCTACTGTAGGGTATACGAAAAAACTTCGATGGAGTTCGCTCCCATAGTAGCCATATCAGACTAATATCCAGTTACAAGTGGATAATTTCAATCTTTTCAGACAATGTTAGGGGTATAAGGAGGCGTAAGATTAAATACAAGAGATAATTCTATTGAAAACTAACAAAGACGAAATTAGTCATTTTCCCTTAAATCATGTTCTTTTTTTAATTATGCCAATAGATGTTTTTCTGCGGACTGATCTAACTACCTGAACTTTAGTTATTCTTTTTAAAAATTTGGAATACTGGTGTTATACTCGTACATAAATCGGTCTCTTCTAAACTTGATGAAATCTTAATTTAACAGTTGGCATACATAATTGTTATATTAATTGTTGCATTAAACTGTTTTAAAAATTACAATTCCATATATTTTAGCGTATCTGATTTTTTTCGAACAGTTTAATACACGATCATGAATGAGAGTATTTTAATGTGTATGTGAGTGAGTATATCTTCAGTTTAATGGGTAATCAATTTTTATGTATTTTTCTTAACATAAATGTTTTTGTAGTATTCTTCATTCGCATTTGGCGTGTATATGGTTGGTTAAGTTCATGTAAAAAGAAAAATTGGAATTTGTAGTTTAAGATTGAAGCTCCAAGTGATGCATGCAAGATAAATACAATATAATTTTTTTTTAAGTATGAAAACGTAAACTAAAGAAAAAACATATAAAACCAAAGGCTGGCAAGACCGCGCGTCTTAACAAATGAGTTTCTCACTACTTTTCGTTTTGGTCAGTTAGTCTCCACATTAGGCATGAGTAGCTTTTAATAAGTATGGTACATTTTACAAAAAGTACGAACAGCACTGATCTTTGTTTAAATATTTTTTTACACTTTTTGATTTTGTTTTTATTATTTGGCTTAGCAGCAATATAAGCATTGAAATGAGTTATTTATTTTTTAGCAAAGTCTCTTTTAAGTAAAATAACGCTCAGTTACATACCGTTTGAAAAGCCTATGATAATGGTGTGTGTTAAAACACTTACCCTGTTTCAATTAGTTTCTTAGTCAAAAGTTAGAGGAAGGACAACGGAATTTATTCAATGTAGGAAAGACATTAACATAGATTGATGAGATTTTATTTTGAAACCACACTTGAATAAAGCAGGTATAAATTGGACTGATAGACAACGAAGTAGTATAATTTGGATCCTATTGTATATTTTTGTTTAGACCATCCTATTGAGATATTTGTTGACAACTAGCTTGGTTTATGCTCGATATTAATTTAGAGCAGTTATTACCGAAATTAAAAGGAATGTTTCGATAAATGTGAAAAGCGTTTTATTGCCTAAAGAGAGCAATGAAGTTTTATTAAGGCTATTTGGCGGTTGCTTAGTTAGCTGCTGAGCTCTTAATATTTTTAATAGGCAGAGCCATACTTTCTTATTTATACTGCATACAAAGGTAAATACTGCCGAAGTGCCAAAGCTTTATTTTATGAAATTTAGTCTATTCTTTATTTAAGGAACTGGAAGCATTCAAAGTTTCTATTAATTCATGTATACCTAAATCTAAGTACAGCTTCAAGTTGATTTCTTTTGAAAGAAGTCAAAAAGCTAGCCGGTATGTACATTACAGCTCAACATTTGATCATCATTACTGCATACACAACCACACACCGCATACAAAACGAACCCATGTAAAGCCATCGTCATTATTTTAAGCTTAATTTTTTTTTTTTTTTTTTGTTAATGAAAGTCGGTCATAAAACCATGGGCTCATTTAAAAGTAATTAAAAATTTGCGTCTTATCGTGTAGCAATATTTTTTTACACTCATTTGCTATTTCTTTGACAACCCGTTGTAATAATAAAAACAAAAAAATAGGTAGGACGAAATCGCCATTTTAGTTTAATTACAACGTAATTTTTTGCCAAATAAAATAATATTTTTTTTTATATTTTTTCATTAAAAGAAAAAATCAAAGAAAAAAATCGAATCGTATTTTAATGAGCTTCGAGTTTTTCTATGTTAATGGAAACTTTTAGAATATTTTATTTGTAGTTTAAAAAAATGTCAAGAATATTTTTTAAATTTGTTTTCTATTGCATTAGAAGTATTATTACAATTAGTCATTTTGCTGAAGGAATTTGCCCACCTTTTATAATACAAACATTGTACTCGTAAATGTGATATCACACTGGAAATGAATCTTTAGAACAGAAAAAATTATAAAAAAAGTCGATGTTTTTATACAAGTTGATATATAATAGCAGGGTTGTATATGAAATAAAATAATCAAATACAAAAGCGTATCAAGATAAATTCGAATTTAACAGAGCCTTACAACAAATTTTCACATAGGTAAATTTGCAGTTAATAGAGTTGCCGCTTAAGCACTTAGTAGTCATTAAAATCTATATTAACTACATGTGAAAACTGCTCCGGATTGTACTTAGTTCGAATATAAAAATTAAATAAGCAAAACAATTCTTAAAGAACAAAAATTTTGAGTTTTGAAGAAATTTGCTGCCATAGCAGGAAAATAGTGCGTCAAATACAAGTATTTTGCAAATTTTTTAAGGTTTAAAAAAGCTTAAGAATTTTTCGTCAAAAAAATTAATTTCTTATCTTCTTTAAAATCTCTCTTAGTTTCGTAAAACAAGCTTAGCCTAAAATTTTCTAGCAATAAAATGACAACGTAAATTGGCAGAAGAACGTTCAAAATCACAATTTCCATTTATCGTAATGCAAGCTCAATCCTTATTTTTTTAAGAATAAGGCCAATAATGCCACTAGTGTGAAAACTGCACCAAGATGCACATATCTCCGGATGTAATGTTGAGTTTCACTCTACATGCGGCAATTTCGTTTATTACCAACCCCCTAAGACTCAACCCTGAATACAATTTTGCGATAAAATGATAAATAGAGTTACTCTTCATACAGTTCGTTTGGCAGTTGATCCCCTCAGTACAATTTACCCAAATTTTGTATAGAAAACTCAAGAGTCTTATATCTCAAGCCACATTGAATAAATATGAATTATATTCAACCCACAAAGCAAAAAGAGAACAAAACAGAAAACTTTTATACTAAAGCACAGTAACTATTATGAGATAATTTTTTTTTATTTTTATTTTCCTATTGGAAACAATTCATAGGTAATTGAAAAATGAAAAAATTAAAAACTTTTTGTTAAAAAATTTTTTACAAAAACGCAATGTTGATTTCAATTTTGTGAATTAAAAATACTTTATAATATTCTCATAATGTTTAAGGGAATCTAGCACAATTAACGTAGATTAAATTTAAATTTTGTCAAAAATGGCAATTCAGAAAAATTACACACACACAAAAATAACTAAAAAGAATTTATCAAAACATTTAACCTTCATTAAAAATTTAAATACCAATTTACAAAATTTTTAAAATTTTCCAAAGTATACGTAAACATGCGTGAAAATTTCGTAGAGAAAAAAAAAATAAAATTTTAATAAAAAAATATAGATTTCATTCTAAATTGAACAACAAAAATAGGAACTCTATTAAACAACCGAAGGACGCCAAAAAAAAAAAAATTCTTGAATATATATACATATATATATATATATATATATATATATATTGTGATTCGTTTTACATCCGCACCCTGTAGCCTTAATCAGATGGTGGACAAACCACAATTGTATAATTTGAAATGTCATACATGCGGAAGCCGAAGACATAATTCTAAGCAACAGAACCACTTAGTTGCAACTTTAATAATTCCAGGGCAGGGCTGCAAACCATCACACCTTGCTAAAGAGTTGGAGACTTTCCTATTCCTGTCCAGAACACATGTCTAGCATGCTCACTGGACTGGATCATTCACTTTGCGTGTCATTATCAGAGTGTGATTTGTTTTACATCAGCGCCTGACTGTAAGTCTTAATCGGATGGTGGACAAACCACTTTGTATAATTTGGAACGTCATACATGCGTCCTAGATAGCCGAAGACATAATTCTAAGCAACAGATACCACCTAGTTGCAACTTTAATGATTCCAGTACAGGTCTGCAAATCATTACACCTTGCTAGAGAGTCGGAGACTTTCTAACTCCTTGTCCAGAACACATGTCAAGCATGCTCACTGGACTGGATCATTCACCATGCGTGTCATTATCAGTGAATTGATCCTGGCCACCATAGTAAACAAACCTGTTTTGGGGCCGCGAAACCACAACCACCACGATTCTCCCATATAGGGGCCAACCTCAATGATCAGCCAGAGAACTATTATAAGTCTAAAGAGACAAATAATGAACTCTGCGAGCTCACTGATCCCCGTGGAAATAAAGTGGAGTTTCCAGTTGACTCCCTGTCTGCCTTCAGGGGACTGGGCTCCCTTTTTACCCCAGTTGCACAGGTCCAGATAGTTGAGTATTCTATAAGAACCGATAAATGTGCCCCCGGGGGGTGCGTGTCATTATCAGTGAGATGATCCTGGCCACCATAATAACCATTATACTGTTATGGGGCCGCGAAACCATAACCACCACGATACTCCCATATAGGGGCCAACCTCAATGATCAGTCAGAGAACTAATAAATGTCTAAAGAGACAAATAATGAACTCTGCGGCTCACTGATCCCCGTGGAAATAAAGTAGAGCTTCCAGTTGACTCCCTGCCTGTCTTCAGGGGACTGGGCTCCCTTTTTCCCCCAGTTGCACAGATCTAGATAGCTGTTACGTACTATAAAGACCATAAATGTGCCCCCGGGGGGATATATATACATATTTATATGTATGTATATATATTCAAGAAATTTTTCGCCAAAAATTATATAAAAAAATAATATAACTAAACTCTTGAAAATCTTAACTCCATGTAGTTTGTAAAAGTCAAATTTTAGAACAAAATGTCACACATACATATATCTTCCTAAAGGTAACATCGATACACAGTCTATGAATTAAGGAAACAAGCGTTCACTAGAAACATCAAAGAAAATAAAGAAAAAAACATGGCCATTCTTTTTATCCTGCGCTAGCTTCATTGTCCGGCTGATAATGCACATATTTTAAATTGATCACAGACAGCAGAAAGTCGGTAGATTGTGAGAAAGGAATGATTAATATTCTTGTCATGGTAAATCTGATAATGATTTTGTCTATTTCTTTTTTTTTGTTAGTCATAATTATTATTTGTACAACTTTCTTAAGCACCTGATTAAAAGCTTAAGAAAACGAACAAAGTAAAAAAGTAGCAAAATAAAAGACAGGAAAATAAAATATATGTTCTCACAGCATAGACACCATTTTCAAAGATAATTAACTATATCGCAAAACAAATGGAAGCCAAAAAATTTAATATCAATAATCTGAGATATAGATTTCTGAGTAAAGGACTGAGGTAAAAATTTTACAAGCCGGACCTACCGCAATAGTTTTAAGCAATATAAATCTAAACTACAACCAGCTGACTCCAATAACGAAGTATTTTTCCATAAACTTCGAAACGATATTAAACAAAGAACACTGGCCTGGGATAACGAACTAATTTCTTTATTTGAAAGTCTCATTTGGGGCACAATATCTGGAGTATGATTTGAATTTTGCAAGTGGCTGAAAGTCCCAATTTTTAATGAAACCATAAATAGACTTTAATTTCTGTCTGTTTTAAACTTATTTTGACAGCATCAATATCAAGCATATACGAGTAAAAAACATGCTGCTTTCATGGCAATGGAAACAGGGTATGAACATAGTATTTTCAACATATTATCTTCAAATGTTCCCTTTAATAAAGTTTTTCTGAAGGAAATAATATTCTAAACTTGGAAATGGTGTAACACATTAACACTTCACTTATAGTTAATACGTCAGTCAGTTCATAATTTAGTCCATTTAGCAATCTTATTATTTAACTGCATGTCCATAACATTTAACATCATCATATTTTCTGTCTTTAACATCGATTTGAAAAGCAGAACACACAAATAATGAAAAAAAAGTTTAAACTCAAACTCAGCTTAAAAGTTGTGAAAAGAAATGTTTGAAAATCGTCTGGATATTGTGATGTGCTCGCTCATGGCTGTTGAATTCTTTGGGAAATAATAAAAATATCATATCATTAAAATGATTAATAATTATGAGATGTTCTTTTTTTCTCTTTAACATCAATTAAATGAATATGCATTTAATCTCTTTTAAGGTCTAGTTTAGCACGATTTAATGGATGGTTTAGAGACATTATTCTTCCATTAGTAAAAGTATGCTTTAGAAAAGAATTTTTAATGAAAGTTTCCATGTAAGTGAATTACCGCATTCCTTTCTTTCTAAAGAAAATCTGAACTAAAGACAAAATAAATAGAAATTAAAGGAAAGTTATTTCTTAATAATGCGGCCTATTAATTTATTTGAAAAATAACAAAAGAGGAAAAGAAAAATTAAGAGATTGCTTCCTAAACAAAAGAAATTTTTTCATTAGTATTGTCAATTTTTCAAACATAAGCGATCGAATAAGTTTTTATATTTTTTTAATGCTTCAATTATTATAATTAAGAAAATGCAAAGGTAAATAATTTATATTTATTTTATTTAAAGTCAACGCAACGTAGCCATTTTGGCTTTAGGTAAGACATAATCTTTCTGTAGAACAGCGTCGTGTGCCACACAACATAGTCAATAAAACTATATCCATTTAAATATTTACACGACAGTTTTGATCTCTGAAATCCACTAGATTGGTTTCTTTTTTTCAAATGATATTTCTTTGTTCTTAATTTTTGCAATTTCAATAAATTTTTAATTTTTTAAAAATATTAAAAAAGGTAAAAATTATACTAGTTTTGTTTTAAAAATATCAAAACTTTGAATTATCCAAATACTTGACGGGAAATATATGATTTGTCGATTTATCGAATATGCTTACGTGCTACAGTAAAGATAAAGCACCAGAGCAAAAAAGTAAAATAAAGGTATGGCATAGTATTTATCAGCAAAAAATCAATCTATTCTTTACAATAACGAAATTTAATTTATTATATACCAGCTTCTCCTGGATGCAGAATTCTTGAAAACAATCGTTTCCCATACAGCGTCAAACAAAACCTTCTTACTAAAGCACAAATTCACAATATTTTAATTTAGAAGACGATAAAATTAAATCATCGAATATTTCACGTAAAGTGTTTACTGCTTTGTAGCTGTTAAAGAAGAATCCCTCTTCGCTAGAGATAAATAAAATAATCAGAATTTCGACGGAGTTACAGTTGCTTGACCTGCGAAACACTAGGACGACTAATTGTTATCATCTTAAGAGAGTGTGGAAGAAGGTGGAAAGACTTCAAAGGTTTGGTTTAAAAATGCAATTAATTTTATAAATGCTGCTGTACCCTGTTAATAAAATATAGTCGCAGAACACGACCAAAGTGTTTTGCACTCATTCTTGGTGTCACCCAACATTAGGTAACCATTTGAACACTTGATCAGAGAGATACCGTAATTGAATTATTTCACGGACTAGCACCAGTAAGAGACTCAGTCTTAAATTAATATGCACCACCTAATGAAATGTTGTTGATGTATTTTAATATCGGCAATCACATATGATTTCTCTGAACCTAAATTTCACGATTAGGAAGAACGTCGGTTACACCCACTCCCCAATGAGATCTTTACTAATTAAATGGAAACGCGTGTTCTCTCATGTAACTTTCAATTTTTACTAACCATAAACTGCCTGACTTCTACTGCACAAAGCCATCTATAGAAATTCATTATAATTCTTTATCCTTAACGCAAGTCAATAACTTAATTTCTTAATTTAAGTTTTGTTCTATCACCTCAATTACAACATTCGTATTTAACATTCAGTGCCATTCACTTCTTTATTTGTAATATGAAATTACAAAAAAAAATATTTGATATTCTAGTTATTTATTTGGCTCTTTTCAATTATATTTAGTAATTAAAATTGGCACTATGACGTAATTTCTACTTATGGTCACACACAGATAAATTACTAAAATAAAGAGGCAACACAAAAAGATACCCCGAATTTGGAAGGAATTATTTGTAAATAAACAATTGTTTTTTGCTTCTTTTTTTTTCTTCTTCGAATCTTTAATTGTTTGTCAGCAGTTGGTTGTATTTTTATTGATTCCTAATGAATATTCATTTGTCTTCCATATTTGTTTTCGTTGACCACATTAAACTCAATAAAAATCCAATGGCCAAAAGCCATTAAAAATATTTATTTTCTTTATATATTTTATTTGTTTAATCATTTAAATTTTATTAACTCAAAAAATGGTTGGTTTTTACGCGAAACTGAAATTGGCAAAGTTTATTTTTTAAAGTGTAATAAGTCTAATGATGTTATAAAACAGAGTCAAAGCATTCGCAACTGAAAGAACATCTTCAACAGATTTCCTTATTGCATATTATAATATTTTGTAATGAAATGATTTTTTTAAAATTCGAGGACAATAAATTACCAACATCTTTTTAAAATAGTCGCTCATATTAAGAAGTCGACATTTTGTAGACCTGAATGCCAAAACTAAAAGTTACTCTTAATTGTACCACTATCACTGGATATACCGTGTGAATGTAGTGCAAAACATCGATTTTAAAATTTTTCTCCGACACAAAAATACGATCCATGCATCAGGATTGATAGGCCTTTTTGAGTAGGCAAAAGACATTCAAGATGCAAATTTTTCAAAAATTTGTTTTGAAGGAATTTTAAAAAAATTGTACAATTTTTCTTCGGACCAAAGGCGAACCATTTAACATATCACATAGTCTGAGACTTCCTATACGATAACGCATGTAATGACACAAGCTTTTGCCTTTCGTATTTAATACTCTCGGCTCTACTCTTATATTTCAAAATAGCTGTATAAATTTTAAAATTTTCATTAATCTAAAATATTCCTCTTTCGTATTTGATTTCAGACGATTCAGTCGTTTAGTAATTGTTGGTTTATTTATAAAAATAAATCGTTTTTGCTTCAAACGTGCACTGCTAAAAAACAAGTCTACCACAGAGTGCATTTAAAAATACTCCGCTTTAAAAAATTTAATAGTAAATATCACAAGAGGCAAATGATGCAATCTTAATTAGATTATTTAATTTGGATTTCTCTCGACTTTAAGTTTAAAGCTTTAATTACTAAATTAAAGATTATTCGAATAGAATAAAATTTTGTTCATTACTTGATCTAAATAAATTCTTAACAACTTTGTTGTTTATCACGTAATAAAACAATTTTACGTTTAAAATTCCCTTTCTATAAAAAAATTGTTACAAGCAAAACAGAAAATATTTTAATTAGGTTCATAATTATGTTCATGTAGTTTTATTTTATTGCCATTAATGTACAAATTAAGAATGTGTACTAAAACGCAGCATTAAAAAATGAATAGAATAAAATATACATATTTGTAGCATTACAACTCCCTTACAAGAATAAACATTATAATCAGGGTTTAACCATCTGCCATAAAGTGCATTTGATGTCTTCAAAGTTTACTAAATCACGCTGACGTTGTGCTCATCATCATAATCGTCATCGTCATCGTCATCATCAACATCATCATCATTTATATCAACACTTTGTTTTGCCGCATCACTTGCTGATGATGAGGACGAGTAAGATAATGAAGACTTTATTATGCAGACATCTTAAAGCGTTATAATTTAAATTAAGTAGTTTTTGATGCTCACACGAGAATTAAGAATGTAAAAAATTGTAAGTTGTGTTTTTTCGTTGTGCTCAGGCTTAGGGATTTTAAAACCAATTTGCAAAAGGTGTCCCAAAA
Organism: Trichopoda pennipes; assembly: GCA_030448955.1. NCBI lineage: Eukaryota > Metazoa > Arthropoda > Insecta > Diptera > Tachinidae > Trichopoda > Trichopoda pennipes. Next base: position 4,013,390 of record JASKUP010000031.1, on the reverse strand, counting down.
TTACGATGATCTATATGAGCAGTAGTGAAATAGCCATAGTCATATACCTCCACAGTAATACATTTTAAATATATTTTTTTAATAATAAATATTTGATGAGAATATAACAAATTCACGTAGATTAAATTAAAAAATCATTCCAAAAAATAAAGTTGTTTATTTATATTTATTTAAGTGCAAAATTTTGCAGAAATTCCCCGATTATTTTGATCTTTTTCAAAATGTTTAACAGCACTTTCTGGAAGATGCAAAAAGTTTGGATTTAAAAAGAAAAACATCAGTTTATTGTCATATAATATGCACATCTTTTATTCTACAACTTCGCGGAGAAAAATACAATGAAGAAATTATTTTTATAATTTGACCCAATTTCAGTTGATCTCATTTGGGATATTTTAAAGATTTTTGGTTAATTTATTATTATCGATTGTGCTGATCATATTAAATTTTTATTATTGTACAAAATTAATATGTTTTGTGTATGAGGTGTAGGAGACTAACATCAAATAGATCAATTTAATTGTAACAATATGAAATACAGATATATATTTTTATATTGATCGAACCCTTACATGTTAATAGTTTTTAAAAGCAAGTTTGATAGAAATACCAATAACAATTGTTCCATTAAACATTTTAAGCCTAAAAGCCATATCTTCTTTACTTACAATGACAGACCCAAAACTTAGATTAATTTTCTTAAAATAAGCTAAATACATTTATCCAAGGCAGTATAAGCAGCAAAAAAGAAGTTAAAATTGAATGTTTATACGAAAATTTTGTTTGTTGTTTTGCATTTATAATTTCCCCAGACATAATTTTTTATTCCTATCGTTACAAGAAGTCCCATTTTTTGGTACACACACACACCCTAGTCTGACAACATTGATTTCTAAACAAATTCACTCTTTAAGACTAAAAGATAATTTTTTTCTCTACCTTACCAACAAAAAAAAAATTAATGAAAACCTATGCCTGAGAAAAAAAATATTTTTTTTAAAAAGATATTTCGTTTAAGGAGAATATTTCCTTAAAAAGCCTTCTTAGTCTCAAATATATTTTCTGTTGCAAACTATCACTCGCTCCAGCTCTACATCTTCAGTTATTTTAAACTTTGCATAACAGAGAGAGAGAGAGAGAGAGAGAGAGAAGAAATTATTTTAAAAAAGCCTATGCTCAGTGTTTAAGGAAAAAGTTTTCTACAGAAAAATGTTAAATAAAAAACAATATATAAGAAAAAACAAATTGTAGAAAACTTCTTTTAGGCTGAAACTACGCAAAAATATTCCGTAGAAGGTTTTCAAGGGCTCGACGTTAGTCTTCAGCTTGGCACTAATATCTACAGAGAGAGTTTTTGTTTAATTTTAGACTAATTTTTAAATTTTGTTATCAGTCCAGGTAAATCCGATTGATGATTGAAAATATTTATTAAAACATGGGAGCATCAATTGAGGAGTAGCGATTGAGAAACAGTTTCCTATAAAATTTTATTTGAAATTGAAATTGTAACATCTCAGAAGCAATATTTTACATAAAAGGAAATTTTATCAAGATACAACGAAGTAAAAAGCTTTTTGCCTTAAAATCAGAAATAAAAAAATTATTTCATTCAGAGACATAAAACTAGCTTCGATGCTTACTCAGTACTATTTCAACTCGTAGCTCACAAAAAATTCGTTGTAAACTTTACAAAAACAAGTAAACTTTAACAACAAGTCTCTGGTTCTATTATACATTTATAGACATATTTTGGTATAAGTGAAGAACACTTGAAGAACAAGTTGCTCATTAACCAAACATGCACATGTTGCAGTTAATTTCTTTGCTTTTAGATAATGCATCATGTGGTAAATAGAACTATTGATAAACTAACCAACAAATAAATTATGATGTTTTCGGGTGGCTGATGGAAAATAGGAATAGAATTTTAAAATAAAATATAAATTTAATTTATTTTGTTAAATAAATAACGAAGATTAGCAAGAAAAAAGAACTCAATAGTTTGTAGAGCGATAATAAAAAATGTGCAAAGTCAAGGAGGAAATAGAAACAAAAACCGACAACGATACGGTTTTGTTTTATTAAAAAAGTTGTTAGAGTTAGAAAATACTTTCTAACTGATTATTTATTTATTTTTTTTTTTATTATTCGCTGGCTGAATAACATAATAAAATAGTTTTATTTTATCACTTAAACAACACGAGGCAGAAAGCAAGTATTAAAAAACTAAATAACAACAATTTAATATTTAAAAAAATGGCGAAACTAAAAACATTCTGCCGCTAAATTGCCAGTTCCTTTTTTTTAGCAGTTAAACTAGATCATTTTTTAGACTGTAAGTATGTAATGGATTTTTGTTATAAATTAAAACAACATAAAAGCATGCAATATTTTTTAATATTATATACGAGGGTGGATAAAAAAGTATGTACCTTTTTTTTATTAAAGTGATTTATAAAACAAGATTAAGGCATGAGGTTTTTACAAACCCTTTTTAATTCTCCAAGTTTGAAATTCAAGATTTACAGAAACGTCATTTGTGTCTTTAGTATCATTGTTGTAACTGATAAAATCTTGTGTTTGTTTCACTTTGTAGTTAACGTTACCGCTAAGTCTGCCGTCATTAAAGAAAAAGGCTGGCCCATTACAATGCCCTGAATAGTTACTTAGAACAAGCTAGAACTTCTCCCAAGTTTAATTATATTAGACATTGAAGCATTTCATGCAATGGAGGGGGTTATTTTGAATTTTGTTTGAAAGGTAATCACTTTCGAAACACAATGCGTAACCCATGCAAATTCGAATGATTTTCCTTCAAATATAAATGCAACACGTTTCGTTACTATGAAATGTACAATATGAAATGTACGCTCCTGCGATAAAGTCGTTGAAATTGTATAGTAACAACAGTAAGGAAACTCTATCGGTCTCCTTACTCACGATAAGGCGTGCTTTCTGTAGCAATCTTTTATCTACGATAGCAATATTCACGTTAAAGGTCCAACAATATAAATAACATTTTTTAATCCTATTTAAAAGTTGAAAACATTCTTTATGACCGGCTAGGCAAAAAGCAACAGAAAAGAGAAAATCACTATAAGTTACTTAAATTTGCCGTTAAAATATCGTTTCTATAACTTTTTCGACCATATCAACTCCCATCCCCCCGGGGGCACATGATAGTCTTTTTGGAACCTACTATTCCATCCAGACTGGTGTCTTGCGGGGTAAAAGGGAGCCCACGCCCCTTAAAGGCTAGTAGGAGCCATCTGGACAATCCACATATTTCCACGGGAATCAGTGAGGCCCAGAGTTCACTATTTGTCTGTTTAGACATTTAGCTGTTCTCTGGCTGATTATTGAGGTTGGCCCCTATTTGGGGGTTTCGTGGTGGTTGTGGTTTCGAGGCCCTCGTGAGAGTTTGTGGGTCGAATCATTCAAAATGAACACAATGAATGGTTCAGATCCAGTGAGTATGAATGCCGTCGTGTCCTTAATTATATTAAGCTTCGTGCGTTCTGGACCAGGAGTTGGATAGTCTTCAACTCTTTAGCAAGGAGTAAAGGCTGCAACCTACTTCGAGCTTTTGAAGTTGCTACTAGGAGTGACCGGAGGATCCACGGATTCGAAGGCCTTTTAGGGCGTGAATGGCGTTGCTTTTCATTCACAGTGGTAATGGCCACCATCTGATTATGGCTCACTGCCGGTGCAGATGTAAACCTTATCACATCATATCAACACCCATGAAACCACCTCGCAACAATCTAAAACGACTTTTTCCTGAGTTTTTAACACTTAAAATTCATTTTCTCTCATTTTAACAAAACTATACAACTGTAGCTTTGCCAAAGTGTGAAATTAATTGAGAAATAATAAAATTTATGGCTGTGCTAATTAAATACTATGAAAAGGCAGAATTTGTAACAAAATTTTAAGGCATAATTTCAAGTTTCACTAAAAAACATTCACTCAAAACAGATGCGCACTTAATGCCCGAACTTTCAACGAAAACTTGGTTAAACCTTTTAATTTTCATTTTAACTAAAACACAATTATTCATTTAAATCACTTTTGAAATTAAATAATATTTAATCTTGTTATAAAAAATGTTTGATTAAATCAATGGCAATCGTGACTTTTTTTACAAAATATTGCTTTAGTTTTTCCTTTTGTTTTTTTAACCGCCATTTCTTAAGGCAACTTACTGTTCTTGAGGACAAATGTTTCCCATTTAATAAATTTCATAACACGCCAACTTTTAACCTGAGCTTCACTGTACTTTAACAACATTTTGATTTTGGGAAAAATGGAGAGTAAAACATTTAAGACTCTCCTTGTTTTACACACTAATCTATCTGTCTGGGAGTTCGAATACGAAGAGATGGAATATGCATATTTTAGCGTTATTTATGTTATTTCTTAACAGGTTTTATAAACAAAAAATGTAATTTATAACATCGCAAGTAAACATTACTCTATATGTTTGGATTAATTTAATTTAAACACAAATATAGAAAAGTGAAAAAACACAAGGTGTTATCACCCCCACACCGACCTACTTTTAAATTTAGGTCAATTATTATTTTTTATTTTTTTGCTAGGAAGATAGACACTTAGAAAATGAATTTTCAAAGTTCGAACGACAAAAATTATTAATTAGTATTTTGCAGCAAGTAGAAACTGCAAAATAGCATTTATATTTCTTAAGCAAAACTGTCAAACAAATATGTTTGGGATTTTGCAATAAATTTCTTACAAGCTCCCCTACAAAAAATACTATTTTCGAAGAAGCTTTCGCAGAAAATATGGTTAAAAACACACTTTATAATTATTTTATTTCAAGAGATATAAATAGACAGATTTCGTTGCTTTAAGATTGTGTGGTTTATGTTAAAGAATAGCGGAAAAATAATGACAGTATAAGATATAAATTCGGAGATACTGCGACTATTTCAACCGGCTATATAAAAATCTAGAAGAAATTGCAACGATTAAAGTCACATAAAAAGCAGTTTGAAAAGCGCTTTGAAATATGAGATTCAATTAGACGACTCTTTCACAAAAATCATCGCTAAAAACACCCTTAAAAATCCATTTTTATTTTAAAAAGAAAGCACCGTCTACTAAAAAAATATGAAAACTCTTATATTCAAAAAGTTTTTCTTTGACGTATAATCAATGAGACATTTTCCATTTATGTTTAGATAATCGCAGCTAATTTTCCTTTTAAGCCTTTCGGTACATTTCAGTTCCTATTTTAATTTTATCTTCAAATGAATAATACAAAACATCTCACTGGAACTGTAAGCGGTAGCGGTGAACAAACTCGATGCCATTAAAAGAAAATAAAATATTAACTTATATTGAGAACATTTTGGCGTATTTTTTTAATAAACCAATTATGATGAACAACATTTAGCATGTATGTTTCCCTTTCTGCCAAGCAATTAATGAAAATAAATGAATATCGCATCCAATGAGGAAGTACATATCCCTGCTGTCTTCGAGCCATCTTCACAAAAGATAAAATAGATTGAAGAACAGGTACTTAATTTCTAGTTTAAAGTTTCGACTTTGTTTCGCCAAAACTAAGTTGGCGTACTGTATTCATACAGTTTATAAAGACATTTCAGCTTGCCCTCGTATTGTATATTTATGTTTATCGAGTATATAAAATAATTTTTTCTAAGCCTGCTCATTTTATACAATTTCTCTCAGTGTAGTATTAAGTTTCAGAACAAGTTAAGTAATTTTTTATAGCTCTTTGGCATTACCATCATAAATGAGGATATTTTTTGTAAGTTCTTGCTATTTCCATTTTTTTTTCTTAAAATAGGGTGAGACATTATTAAATTAAACTATTCAGTGATATAACAACGAAATAATTAATTTGCACCTTAGCAACTGTCATAAGTAACATTAAAAAGTGCGTGCTTAATATTTGAAAATGATACGAAAAGGACAATTCCTTTGAAAACATTATTAAGGCCAGCGGAATAACAAAACGGTTAAATAAACAAATAAATCCAAACTCCCACTTCATACATTAAATGTGTAACGGAACAGCAATCATTACGGAAATATTGTTTTTTTTCCTTTTTACAGGTTTTTATAAAATATCGCGTACGTTTAAATTGAATTTAACTAGATGTCGAAAATAATTAAAAAATTCTTTCTTTTAAATAAAAGTAAAAATAATAATACAAAATTTCTTAGTCTCTACATTTTTTAAAAGCTTTTCATTACATTTCGCCTTTTTCGTTTTTTAATTCTTCTTGATATTCAATTGTTCAATGTTAAAATATAAAATATTTTGTAACAAATTTCATCAAAAAGAATTTCATCTCAGCAAGCAAATAATAAAATAAAAATAACAAAAATAACAAAAAAAAAATAAAATAAAAAGTAAAACAACTGTTAAATATGAAAATGTGCATTTGGAATAACAAAAAAGTAAACATCAAATGCTGCTCATTTGAACGCCCTTGAACCAAAAAAAACAAAAAAGCGCTTCGACAATGTTTCTAAGCATGCTGTTGACGGGGATGGGATCTTTGCCATTCATTCATAGAAAACACTACAATTTGAAGGGGCAAATAAATAAAAAAAACTTAGGCACTAAAGTTAAATAAATTAAAACCAATGCATTTTAGCATAAAACAGAGAAACAATTTTATTAAAAAAATACCTCTTTCCTTAAGCAAAATAGATTGCTACTTTTTCAAAGTACATTTTTCACCAAAAAGATTTCTTTTCACAAAAATGTTATTTAAAAAAATTGCATATTTTCAAAAATTTCTATTTTTAATACTAAAGTATCACCGATACTTTACTTTTACTGCAGTGTCAACGTTTCATCCTTTTCATAACAAAGACTTTCTTCAACTAGTTTACAACAAATCCTTTCCTCGCATCAAATTAAAAAAGTTTCTTTTACAATAAAATAAGTGAGTTTTTTTTATTGAAAATTTATTTTTTTTAATCAAAAGTTCACGTTACTTTACAAAACGTTTTTTGCCTTAAAAACAAATAAAATGTTTATTCGTAAAACACTTTTTCCGTTTTTTGCGGTGAGTTTTTTACATGTAAATTTTATTTACGTCAATGATGACTATTTTTCATCAAAAAACTAAAAAGTCTGTTTTTCTTAAGTGTGACTTTTTTTCATGACGTACCTAAACAAACTTGTTTAGGTTCGTTTCTTTACTAAAAAGGATTTTTTATTCAAACCGTTCAGCACAATGTGTCTTTTTCCATTAAAAAAAACATTTTAATAAAAACAAAAAACATTTTCTTAAAAATCATCAAGAAGTGCTTTTTTCACAAAGATTTTTCATCAAAAAATACGTTCTCCATCGAAAACCTTATTTTTAACAAAAAAGTATCGTGTGACTTTCAGTTACCTTTCTAGAGCGCCACACAAAAATATTGATTTTTTTCATCAAGAAGTGAAACTGGGTTTTTTTTCCAAAAAGTTGTCTATTTTACAAAAACGTAAAGTTCAAAATAAAGTGGCTTTCTATTTGAGTTTTACATACAAAAGCTCTTTTTTACCATTTTTTTAACCCAGTTTGAGCAATTTTTTTCAATGGCGGAAAGTCAAAAAAATACATATTTTTTATAATTCATAGTGACTTATAAATAGATAAAATGGCTTTTGAAAAAAAAGATGGTTTCTATTTTTTTTCCTTTGACTTAAGATGGACTTCTTTCACAAAAAAATTTCTTTCATCAAAACTTTTATTTTTTCCGCCAAAACCATCTTTTTTTTGAATATTATTTTCCATAAAACAGGCCCGTTAATTGCAATTACGTTGCCTATTTCTGAGTTTTACCATAAACAGAGGTTTGTAAAAAATAAAATAAAATCAAGGCAATTACTTAAAATAACATCAAAGTTAACTTGCAATTTGTTTTAAGTAAATGTAACAAAGATTTAAAGGAATATTTTTTTTTAATTTATCAACGAAAAATTAATAAGAAAATTAAGTTAGTGAGACTACTTACGTCATTTTTATAAAATTATTTGAAAACGTTTATGATGACTTCTCCTATCTGCACGAAATCCAATAACAATTTTTTTCTTCCACTTTCTTTTTCGCTCCAATAGTCTGTACTGGTTTCTAAGGCTCAAGATACAAAAGATTTGTTGCGCACAATTTTATATAGATAAATAAATAAAATTGTTTAATAATACAAAATATTCTATTTAATATTGTTTTTGCGGTTTTTTGTATGTATTTCGTTGAATGTGGCGGCGAGTATGTAGCAATTTTAAGAAAGAAAGCCTTGGTTGTATTGAAGTTGATTAAAGTCTTCTTCTTCTTTTATTTTGTGGTTGTTGTGAAGTATTTGAAATTATGTTTAAATAATTAAGAATTATTCCTACAGAAATCTATTTATATCTTCGATATTTATATAGTGTTCTTTAGAGTGCGGTTCTTCAGAATTAGAATTTTCTAAATGTTATGAGATCTGAAAAGAGAAAGTGAAAAGAACGTGATCATAGGATCATTAAAATATAATTATTAACTAAATAAATAAATAACAATTAAAACGAAAAATACAAAATAAAATACAAAATTACAGAAATAAATGCTAAAATAAGTAATATCTCTACCACGTTTTGGTGACGGTGGAAAATGGAGGTATTATAATCTTAATCGCTACTAGGGTTGCAGGTAAAATATGTCGGGTTTAGACTAGCGAACCGCTTTAATCTACTAGACTCCATGGCCAATAGGAAGCTGAGGTTCCAGTCTGCAAAATATGAATACTTGTCGATCTCCTTTTTAATAAAGGCTTGCCTGGCTGAAGTGCTTTTCTAAGCAACTGCAGCTATACGATACTAGTTTCAAAACGAGAGTTAAGGTCATTAATATATTGGACGTTAATGAAAAGCATGTGCTTGTGGATTAGAAACAGTCGGACGAATAGCAGAAGAATTTTAAAAACATTCCAGTCGAGTTAACGAAATAACTTTTTTCCTAATTCGCCTAAAGTGTTTGTTAGGCTAGAAAATAATAAAAAAGTTGTTCCCTATAAATATCTAGGAATTCAGATATTCTATGAATACCAAGTTTTGTATCTATTAACCCCACTGTCTTTATGCACTTCCTTTGGAGTAGCTGTACTGATACCTTTTGATAAGAAGGAAAATCGATATTATTTACACAATCCAGTCATAGGGGAGTAGAAAACGGAACTAGATAAGGTATCAATTTATACTATCGCCTCTGCACGTCAGCATTATGAGTATTGGCCATAACAAATTTCAATACATCGAGGATCTCTGATTCTTTCCTAAAAAAATTAACTCATGTTCTGTCATTTACTTTATTAAATCCGCTACTGTTTGCAAAAAAGCCTGCCTCTTAAATTTTTCTTTAAATACTATTCTTGTCGTTACTTTACTTTGTACTTTGTACTTTTAAAAAAGTACAATCACATTTGATGGAATATTGTATTATACGTGTTTGTTTTTACAGAGTTTTTAAAAGAAGACACACACAGACACACACACAATTTCTCTTCGAGGCCTGTCACTTGAGTTTTTAAATCTCCTTACTCACGGTTGGCCAAAGTAGAATAGGTTAAAAACCATTTTTTTTATTCTTTATTTTCCTGTGTTAAACAAAATTTTTCATTTTACATTTGTTGTGCTTTATTCATCATTTTGCGCATTGCATGTCGTTTGGGATTTTTTTTCTTTCAATTCTTTATTTACAGATTTTTTTTCTTTTTTCTGCAAATGCAATTCAATATCGTTTATATGAAATTTGTTTTTGCTTCCTACAACTTCTATTATTTGAACTTGCATATACACTGTGAAATGAAATGAGAATTTGATATACAAAAATTTATAGTCTTTTTAGAGTGTTCAATAAATACTATTAACTTACGGCGGGAAACAAAAATATTTTATTCAAGTTGACTGCGGCAGTATTTTTGAATAAAAACAAAAACAAAAAAATATGGTGGGAAGATGAAAGGAAGCAGAAGCTTTAGAAAAACGAGAGTTTAAATGGATTAGTTACAAGGAAACTAGTTTATAACTTGCATATCGTCGTAAATCAATTCATTAAACTGCTTAATCGATGACGGGATACCCTGTGTAAAAATCATGATCAAATAAGTTTCCAAAAAACCTTGGAAATTGCGAAATCTGAAGAGGAATTACGTTATTAAAAAGTTTTGTGGGTATACTTTCGAAAATTAAATGCGCTTTCAATAATTTACCACTTGTATAGTAATTGTTAACTTTATGTAAAACCTAGTCGAAGTCGTGGGTAAAAGGTAGTTTTTTAGTATTTTATTTATTCTGTTGACAATCATTATTTTTATACGAATTGTTAATTTTCCATCAATTTATGTTCATTTTAAATTTCTCCCCCTGAACACATTTGATATGTGTGTTGCTAGGGTGCTTAATCTGGCTTATTAACAAATAAAATATTTAAAAGTAGGCAATATTTTATTTAGTAAACATATTTTCGCTTAATAACTGCCTGCTGGCACATGAAAAATGTTTCTTCATATGGAAAGTGGCAAACCCTTAACACCTCTAGTTCTTGCTTTTAGCGCAAAAAGATTATGTTACGTCTCATATTACTTGATTTGGAAGGACGGTCACAATATTTTGTAATCTTTGAGCAACCGCAACTTTTTCTTTCCAGACACCCTTTATTTTTCAACAAACAGTTTTATATATTCTTATTAAATAAAGAGTATTTTTAAAGCATTAAGTATTCGTATCTACGTTATTGTTAAACAAAAACCAAAATAGCATGTACAAGAAGTTAAACTGAACTCGAGTAAAACGAGAATTTCTTTTCTGAAGCCACAAATTCCATATAAATGCAAGTGAATGTTTGAGAAATAAATTTTCCCATTAAATTTTTAGGTATGTGTTTTTATTTTGGGAGAAACACACACAAGGAAAATGGTTTGAAAAAATTAAATTACATTCTGGGCTAAGTGTCTGACCGATTAATAAAAAAATGTCGGTTAGTTTTTTTCGATATTTGTAATTTTTGGCAGGACAAAACGAAAACATCACAAAATTGAAATTGTAACATACACTAGTAAACATGTTTAATTTGGCTAATAAATATTTAAAGTTTTTTCTATTTTTTAGGTTTTTCCCAGAAGTAGGCAATATTTTATAATTTTCGAATAAATGGCTAAAAGTTTATTTGGGCTTAGTGAACAGACAAGTAAAATAAATTAAATAAAAAATATACAAATTTACCAAATGTTCCTGACTTTTCTCATTTGTATTATTTGCCTTTTGGAATTTTTTTTTTTAGAGAATAACCAGAAAATTCAAAAATGTTGTAAAACCTTAAACAACTCCTAACATTAGAAAGGAAATATAAGCTTAAGTTTTAATATTTAATTGCTTTTAAAAAACAATTGTCAATGCAGTGGTGTAGTGTAGTTGAAAGGATGACTTCGTGTAAAATAAAAATAGTATGTATCATCACTGTTGTAAGTATTGCCGAATTTAAAATTTTTTATCCGTTCTTTTTCTACACAAAAAATTGACAATAAATGTGATAGTAAAGAAATACTATTTATTACTTCAAAAACTTTTTCAGTTTATAGCGTATGTTATGTATGTATAACTGAATTGGATGGATGGTTCAAAAATGTTCTTAATTTTATTTTATTTTGTTGTATAATTTTTTTTTTTCAAAATTGAATTTCTTTGAATCCAAGTTCGAAAATGGAATAAAAATAATTTTAACATTATAATTTCATTTACAATGATTATTTTTATCATAATTTCTAGGTAAAGTTAACCTTGACAAGAACATGAAATTATATAATAAAAAAACAAACACCAAGTTATTTATTTCCCCTATTAAATTCTAAGTCATTGACAACTAATTTATCAATAGAAAACGACGCAAAAAACAAAAAAACAAAAAAAAAGAAATAAAATCAAGTCAAATAAAACGATATATGGGAAGGAAATATTTTCATCAAGATTGTAAAAATGACATACAATAAAAAAATACTTCCCTTTTAGTAGTTCTATCTATGTGTGTATACATATGTGTTTCTAAATGAAAAATTTATTGATTTTATTAAAATAAAATCACAAACAAATGTAAGAGGAACGTGGACATTTAAATACTACAGCGTTTACGAAGGCACATGCATGATAAAGGTGGTTGTAAAATAGAAATGTATAATTTTCAAACTTTTTTCTAAAGGTTCATCACACATTAAATGCAACGTGTGTTTGTGGCATATTACAATAGTCGTAGCTTAATCGAAAAGAAAAGTGAAAATCATTTACTAAATAGTAAACATAATCAATTTCAGTTAACAACTAAAAAAAGGTGAATTTTATATAAAAATTAATATGAAAAAACATACGCATTTTTTAAATTAGGACACTTATTGCAAAAAAAAAAAGTTTTACACATTTTCCAGCAAAAGTAAATTTAATGAAAAAAGAAGTATCATTAAAAAACATCTGATAGAACATTTAAAGAAAATGTTGAAAAATCAATAATACGAAAATTATTTTACATTCCTTACCATTTTTTTTTAAAGAGGAGTAGCACTTCAGGCAACAATGCCTATTTAGTCGAGTACCGTGCTACATTCTTTAGGAAAGGGATAGAGAATAGATGAAACAGGTGGTGAAAGTAGAAGGATAATCGGAAATTAGCTGCCGTATATAAGACAGCACACTATGCCTTCATCGCTAAGCAGCCCCACCGACAGTTAATTTTTATTTTTGTAGTAAAAAAAACCAAGGTCTTCGTTGGGAATCGAACCCACAACCCCCATATTTACAAGCTAGTACACTTCCTACTAGCCTACAGGGGCACCTTACCATTTACCTTGTTTTAACTCGGTCAGGCATTTACTAACAGATATAGCCATTTTTTATAAGAATAATTTTTTTTTGGGTACGGTTTTCCGTCGACCCTTGTCAAATAAAAGTAATTTTAGTCCCGTCGGAAAATCTAAGCACATATTATAAGAATAATGTCAAAAAAGAAAACTTTTGTGCAATCACATTTGTGAAAACGGTTACGGAGTTATATTCAGATGCTTCTGATGACGTTCTGCTATTAAATTCGTAAATTCATTATGTAAATATTGTAAAAAGGTATAATCTAGCTCAACTTAATATTAGCCGACCTGAAATCCTTAGAATTTAATTGTAAGTGTTCATTATTTATATCATTGTAACACATTTGTTATAGTTACAAGAAAAAGCTTTTAATTTTAAGCCGTTTACTTTAAAAGTGGGGCAAGTGCAAACTTTAAAACAATTTTCAAAAATCCTCAAAATTTTTATGTTGCAAATTTATTTCCTTTAAAAGTTAATAATAAACCCACTACTAACTTTACATTCCTACAATACCATCATGACTACTGCCAGAAACTTCTCAACACACATTCTGCTGGTGTGTAATTTTTCCTGTTTTCTTTAAGGCAAAAAGATCGCAGATATTTGTATATAATTTTTCTTTCTTAATAAAAACTTAGAAATTAAAAAATAAGCAAATCAATTAATTCGTCATTTAATTATTTTATGGGATTCAATTTGAATCCCATATTTAATATTTCATCAGAGACTTTCTTGTTGTCTACAAAAACGGCGTAAGGCAATTTGAAATCGTTAATAGTATAAATTCCTATTAAAACAAAAATAAAATCAACCAATAACCGTTGAAAAACCCCAAAAGTATAAAATACATTTTCAAGGAAAGCAGCTAATTTTTCAGTACATATAACCAAGAGTCACTTCTTTGACTGCTCTCATTTAGCAATTGCAATTAACACTGCAGTGTAATAGAATTTTTCTATTAAATATTTTGTTCAAAGTTTTTTATAAAATTTGTTAATTGATTGAATTGACTCACATGATAATATTGAACATTTAAGGAAAAAGAAATGTAGACACATACCCTAGTGCCGATTTTGACACCATATGTTTAAACGGAGATATGGTCTTGTATCATTTTGTCTTCTTTTAATTACGCTGTCATGACGGGAATGTCGTATTTATGAATTTTTCCTCAAAACAATTGACGAATTGTGTTTAAAATTATCTGCTTCAAACAGAGCACACACAACATCCCTTAAAAATCAAAAAGAGGGAGAAATTAATGAAGGTTAATAGAAGGATTACGTGTCAACAAAATATTAAATCAGGCAATTTTCTAACCTTAAAGAAGGAATATATATTAAATAAAATAGAAGGTATACGATTACTTTTATTTTACTTATTAGGAATAAAAAGAAAATAAAAAAAGTAAAAGCGGCAGACATTGGTTTTTATGGGGGAGCTCATGCTTCAATAAGGTTTCCTTTAAAGCACTTTAGTTTATTTTGTTTTTGTATTTGTAGTTGAAATATAAATAAATGAGTGTTGGTTATTTAAAGCTTAAATTTCCTATTTAACCTCAAGGTTAAATTAAATAAACAACAACAACAAAAATTCACCTTGAATAACTCTTATATAATTTCCTGTTTTACCCTGAAGCTTCTACTTCTGAACGTCATAAAAGAAGAAACGCACAATTAGGAAGCAAATACAATTGAAAAGGCTTTAACGAACCTGACTTAAGATGTATATTTAATTAGATATGTACTTGTTTGCTCGACCCCTTATCCAGCAGCAATTGTTTTTTAATTATTTTCAATATTTCCCAGCAAAAATAACCGTTTCTTAGTTCCATGATTTGTAATCAGTCAGCAAAAAGGAACATTCTTAAGAAAGTTTTGTTGAAAGAATGTGCCACATAGTAGTGTAGACAGTTTCTTAGCAAGCCCAGTTCTTACTTTACAACTAAGATCGTTTCATAGCATTTGCCTACCGGCAAATATGCAATATGGTTATGTGATTAAAGGTCCTTACTGGCTGACTTTTACTTAACTGGAGCTATTTCTTCAGTTCATATCCATCTCTATCTTCAGTTTTAATAGAGTGCACCCACCCGCAAATTTTGAAGGTTGCGTATTTTGACTAAGTGTCAACTTAATTTATTAATAATTTCCACATTTTCCGCAAACCTGAAGGCGATGAAATCGCGAACCTAACTAAATATTTAGGTTCATTGGAAAAACTCTTATTGCTAACTGGTTACTTTAGGACAGGTACAACAGACGCGCTTTTCGAGCGTTCTTCACGCTCTTGCGTTGTCTAGTGTCGCGGGCCTTGAGAGAATATTCTCTAATTTTCTGTATTTTCATCGTAATTTGCAATATATTAGAAACATTATCAGCCATTATTGGAAATTTTAATACTTTAGACAGATAGACGTTTGTGAGGGTAGTTTCATCTTCTTAAATTCACAATCGTCTCTTTGTCACTTATGCAACTGTGATAGAAACGGTATAAAGACTAGTAATTTTAAGTTTGTTCTAGAACAGTGTTAGAGGCAAAGTTAACTTAAAGATTTCAGGAATTTGAAAACAAAAACTCTCGTAATGGGAACCAGATTTGTAAAGTTAATGACAAAAAGTTTTCTTTCTACATTTACCATACTTATGCTAAAACACCACAAAATCCAAGTCGACCTTTTTAATAAAGCGAAAAAAATGTTGTAAATGTATTGCAATTTTTTTAAACTCAATGAAAGTGTTCAAAATCCGAAACAAATATTTTTAAATCTTAACAAGAATAGCACAGAGACAATAAAACTAAATTTTGCAAAGGAAATTAAAACAGTTTTGAGTGTTGCGAAAGTAGTTAAAAGCGAACGCTTGCACATTTATGTATTGATAACACAAACTGCGGTATTAAAAAAGTCTTTAGCTTTATTTTAGCTTACAAGATTTCCTTAGAAATACGTAAATTTGTTTGCTGCATAAATTAATGAAAGAAAATATTTAACATTTTCCTTTCAGTTCATAGCCGTTTTTTCAACCCCCAAAAGCTTTAAAACGGATTTGAAATAACCGTTGAGTAGTCAATAAATTTTAATCATTCAAATCTTGTAATAAAATATTTACAAAACACGTATTTGTCATTTGTCGTATTTTCCTTACAAATAAAACAAACAAAAAACATTTTTTGCCAAGTTTTCTAAATTCTCTTTTATTAGGACACGTAATACACATCTACAGCATTGAATACAAAACAGAAATGGACAGAATTTTTTTTTTAAAATAATTATTTTATAACATAAACATAAGGATTTGTCCAAAAGGTGTGTGTATGCCAGACTATTTACGAAAACTAAATTAAAAATTAAGAAAGAAAAAAGTATATTTTAACTCTTTTTCATGCTAATGGCTTTCTGTTAAGGATAAGGTCATGTTGAACTTTATTTAGTAGCCATTCTGCTTTGAAACTTGTTAATGTTTATTTCGCGTGCCACAAACACTTTCAGCCTTTAAAACGAATTATAAAACATTATAAAACTCATTTAACTAGCGTAAATGTCGAAATATGACGAATTTTTATTTACCTTAATTATCCGTGTTAAATAAGTTTCCTTCAAAGTAAATGAAACAACTGTGCATCTAGATCAACCATTATAAAGTGGATCAAGTTGTATTAAAAAATTGAGTCATGTTTGTAAAACACGGCGGGAGCAAAATTTTCTTTTCTTTGGATATAAGACTCTTAGGTTTTTCTATACAATATTGGGGTAAAATTCACTGATGAGCTATTTGAGCAATAGTGAAATTGCAATATGGATGTGCTCTCCCCCATTATAATACATTTCAAATATTTTTATTTTAATTTGAATAAATGTTTTATGAGAATATCATAAGATATTTATTTTTAATAAAAATTTTTGTAATAAATATTTTGTGCGAATATCATGAAATATTTATTTAAAGGAATCAAGCACGAAATAAAATTGCTTATATTGAAAATGATTCCGAATAATTATAAATTAATAAAACTTAACAAAATATTTCTCTCATACTAACAACATGCGAATTAATTATTTTTATCTTGTTAGAAATACCACCATGTTTTTCTTCTAATCTTAAAATTCATTTTTTTCATCTCTGCATAATTTGACACCTTTTCGTATTAAATTAGTTAAATAAAAGCTATTTTCCAGGTTAAGAAACAAACTATCTCATGACGTAAAACAGAAAAAATGTGTTAACAGCTGCAAAAAAAATCAGACAGACAGACAGACACATTAAAACATGAAGCTACTTGAAAGTCAAAGTTTATTTAACCATATTAAATATGAATTAAGAAAAACTGTAACGAAATGAATACAAGATGAAATAAAGAAATCAAATTCAATTTATACAGGCAATTGAGACACACATCATCATCATCATCAGTGAAACGTCAACGATGTATTATTGCTTTCTATATGAAAATGAATATTTCTTTATTACTATTTTTTTTTATTTTTTACTGTCATAATCATCGCCAGTATCATGCCCATCTTGTTGAAGAGGAAGAGAAGATTTTTCAACCCGCTTTATTAAAAAAAAGTAATAAAAAATACAAATAATGACAATAAAGGTCAATGGAATTATATTTGTACGTTTATTTTTTCTACTTAGCTGGAATAATGAGATATTCAACAAGCATTCTTAAAACATTTTTATAATTCACAATTATGATGGGGCAAATAAATTATTTTAGTTGAATCACGGAAAAAATAAATAAAATAACAAACATATGAGATAGCAGAAGAAAAATGTAATTATTATTATCAAAATAAATTTGTTATAATTTGACAGTTTGTCAAAACAAAAATAATTAATCGACAGGGCAGAAAAATTGGGTCAATATTTATTTCAGTGCAACGCTGATGATAGGCACTTTGCAGTATCAGTCAAATTGCCGTAGAAATCAATAAACTTTTACGATACTGTTTGATTTTCACTGCCACTAAATTTTTCCTAACTGAAAGACTTTTAAGTTATAAATAAATATTAACTGATAATGCAATATAGTTTTCGTTACCAGAAAATGTTTACTGAAAACTTTATAACAACTTTCACTAAAATTTTGTTTGCATTACCAGTAAAAAACTTCCCATTTCATTAATGTCGGGCAATATTATTTTCAAGTTTAATAAATATAATCATTTTAAGACTTTTTTACCTGTGGTCTGGTCAACGTCTAGAATTAATTTCTTTTATTGCCTTGTAAACTTTATGAAAATACAGGTTTTCAAAAAAATACAGTGATCAGTAAAATTTTACTGATCACTGTATTAAAATTTAAAATACAATTTTGAACGCAGTTAAAATTAATCTTGTTTAAGAATAAAAGAGATGTCCTTAAAAAGGATTAGGGCAAGTTTAACTTAATTTTCACTTTTTTTGACCTAACTCAAACCCAACGAGTAAACGACATTTCTTGTAGAATATTAAAACTGATATAGGCCAGATTAAATTAAGTGCTGAGTATGTGTCACAGTAGATTCCACACGGATATTGACGTTTGGAAACCACATCCTCAACGCACGAGTTTTAAATTGCTAAAATGTATGACAGTGTTCGGATTTTCCTAGATTTCTTGTGTTTTTATTTCTCTTGAATATTTACTGTCTTAGCCTAGAGGCTAAGACCAAACATTTTAAAATGATCATATAAAAAAGGGCCTAATCCTCCTTATTAGTAAAGAAAAATAATACATACCTGGAGAATATAAGAAAAAATAAATTAGTTTTTAGAAAGATAAATATATTATGGATTAAATGTATAATGCTGTATTAAATTAAATTTTAGTTTAGTCACAATATTTTTGTTAATATCTTACAGCCAATAAAATAACTTGTCACTGCAGGGTCAAACAGATCGTTTCTCTTTCTAAGAAAATTTGCTTTCTGAAATTTATCTTCAAAAAAATATCTATCAAAAATTTAGTCATAAAATATATCTCTCCTATAATACAACAAAATTTTCTAAAGATCTCCTAATATATTTATCAGTGATCCAAAAACACAACTTTCAGCTTTACTAAATAAAAAAACAGCATGTTGAAGGTAAAGGCCGGCCACATCGCTCAAGTTGCTTGGTTAGTAGATTTTCGGTACTATTATCTTTCACCGTTTAAGGGAAACTTCAGGCTAATAATAACTAGACTATTGAAGGTTTGCTTTGGTTTCGGTTTAAAATTTAGTTTAATATATGACTCATTCAATTCAATGAATTAAATATTCAGTTGATTCAAATCAATCAATCAATTAAGTATTAAATAATTAATAGAATCGAAAATTAAAAAATTGTTGTTTAATTTTTTTCTGTCCAGTTGCACAATTAGTATTGAAACAACAACAACGAATAATGCAACTGAAAGTTTAATCGTTTAATTCTGCCCTCTTAAAAACCCTAGTATCGCTTTTAAAATGATCCTAATTGTATGAATATAAACAGTAGGATATTTTTTTAGTGACAATAGTGTTCTCTTAGTGTATGTGGACTGATCTTAAGAATACTAAGTTCTAGTGATCTCTATAATGGACACTAAAGATCACTAAAAAGCACGCCTTAGCTATCTGAATCTTAATTTTCTTAAGAAATAAAAAATATTTAACTTAATATTTTCCTAATATTGTATTATAATACATCAAAACAAGTGATACAACAATACAAGATCAATTATTATACACATAATAAATTGTTTTATAAGTTTTACGGCGATTTTAAAAATAACGATTTTTTTTTTTGTGTGAATTTTTCAAATTGATTTCAAATATTTTGATACGTTTATCTTGTATCTTAAATAGATTGTTCCCGACGGCAGTACAATTGAGTTAAAGTACATATGTGAATATATACTCTCGAACAGATAATAGGAACCTCTTATATATATGTTTTTAAGAGTTTTTATCTTATCTTTTCAAATTTCTTATAGACAGCTAAAATGTTGCTACCATCAGAAAGAGTATTTGCTAAAGATTATAAAGATAGCAACATAGCAAACTAAAAAATTTTACGATTTTTTTCGCACACATGAATATTATTAATTATAACGAAATTTTAATTCTCCTTGAGTTTAAATAAAATTGAAATTTCTAAACGTATTAAGAATGATTTATAAATTTTTGTGCTCAATTTTTAAGAAATCACGATTACATTTTTCAAATTTAACATTTGTTTAAAATATAATTTTTAATTGAACTGACTTCATATAATCCATAGAATTATTAAACATTTTTCTCCCCTCATAAACCCTGCGAGAATGCGAAAGGATATAGTGGCTAATTCTTTTACAACTCTAATCCATTCTAAAACATAATTTACTTAAGGTAACAAAGTTTTGTTTGTCCGTTTTCTCATTTCTCCAATTTGCTATTCTAGATCGATTTAAAAATAGTTTCTCTTTCTTTTCGTATTGTGAATATAATAATTATAGCCAACTAGGTCATCTAAATAAAATTATTGTTCGTCAGTAAAAATTAAAGTACGTTAATCATTTACAGGACCACATAATTCAATACCCCATGTCAAATGATCTCTGACAAACTGTAACGTTTTTCGTTCTTTCTTCTGTCTTCTTAATTTCAGATTTTACTCATAGCTCGCAATGGTTCTTTGTACTATTGAGGTACTAGTCTACTTGCAAACCTGAAGTCTGATTTTTATTTCCGCAGGCAAAGACTTTGAAGCCAATTTCAAGATTTGTCACTTTCGCTTTGTAATTCTCTCAGAAGTATTCTTAATCTATCCTTTAAGTATCCGAGACCAGTTTTGTGACTTTGCCAAGCTATAGGGCACAATGACGTACATATTTAAAAACTTTTTATGAACAGAGCGTGATAAGATTTACATCTGCGCCTGGCTGTAAGTCTTAATCAGATGGTGGTCAAGCCACTATGGAATAAAAAGCAACGTCATTCTCGCCCTAGGAAGCCTGGTTCCTGGTTGCAATTTTAGCGGTTCCGAAGCAGGGTCGCAAAACACTACTCCTTGCTGAGGAGTTGGAGACTATCCAAATCCTGGTCCAGAACCCATGACTATCATGCTCACTAGATCCGGATCATTCAACCGATGGTCTTATTAAAGGTGAGATGATCCTGGCCCCCTAATCATATTCATGAGGGGCCGCAAAACCACAACCACCACGATACTCCCGAAGGGCCAACCTCAATAATCAGTCAGAGAAACAGCTAAATGGCTAAAGAGACAATTAGCAGAACTCTGGGACTTACTGAGCTTTTTATGAACAGAACTATTTGAGCCTATATTTTGGTCCTGGAAATAGATAAATAGACAAATCTAATCAATCTGCCGGAAAGTGAACTTTAATTATGACTGCTTTCTAAACAACAGAGTAATCGGCACACAGCAAAGCAAAATAATAAGAGAAAAATTATTAAGTGCAACAAGAAAAGCTGATGATTATAATTGTTGTGACAGAATACAATAATTAGCATGACCAGCAATGCCAGTAAAACAAGGAAGTTTTTTATGGCAAACTACTATGACTTGCAGCTGGTTTAAGGACGTTTATGATTTACTTATTTAATTGCTCACCAAATGTATGTGAACAACAAAAAGTGTCACAACAACAGCAATTAAAAAAATGAACAGTAAAAACTATTAAAATAAGCACGCCTCTGTGCAAATACGAAAAAATATAAAAATTTTGCTGAGTTTATAGCACTCGTTATTGCTGTCAGGGCAGCAGCAATAAATTTTTGTTTTTTTGTTAAGGATTTTTGGTTTACGTATCAATTATTATTACTTTAATTCCTATACCATATTAAAAGCAACATATTTACACAATATAATAAATAATATCAAAATTTTAAACTAATATTTCTTTTTATTATTTATATGAATTAAAATTTTTTATTATTATTTTGAATTCCTTCTGGCGACTAAGGACTTTTATTTTAGTTTCACAAAATACAGAACGCAGCCAGCCCCAAACACTTGCACAATAAAGGATTTCACATAATTTTACAATTTACTAAAAAGGAATTTATATATTTATTGTAATTTATTTACTACAAATCGAGTGCCATTCAAAGACACATTTTTATACTTTAAACTAGTTGAATACTAATTTTAGTATTCCTTCATTAGGTTGTAGAACCATTTATTTATTTATTAACAACAAAAAACAAAATTCCTTTCACATCAATAAAAGGCTCCCCACTAATTCTGCTTACATCGATTTTGGGAGACAAAAAGAAACCAACAGACGCTTAGACCCAGTTTACATTATGCAACTTTTGTCGCTGCAACTCGTACTTTATTGTTGTAAATAATGTGAGTAAAGAGAATAGGGGAAGAGAGTAACTCTACCACTATTCTCTTTACACACATTATTTACAACAATAAAGTACGAGTTGCAGCGACAAAAGTTGCATAATGTAAACTGGGTCTTATTTGACAGTTCTTATCTTTATAAAAATTCCGCTCTCGATAGTGCTACCAGATATGCTTAACATTTATCAAACAGCTTGTGTTTGATAAATTAACATAATTATTAATATCTAAAAATAAAATCTTAACGTTAATAATAGTGTTAATAATAAAAAGCATCTTAATCGAAATCACAATTAGAGATTGTATTAGAGTATCAACTTTCAGGTGTTAATCTTTCAAAATATAAAAATAATAAATCAACCTGGTGTATTATTGCACCCTCTACTTGACGTTTAAAAAACAAATTTTAAGTGGTTTGAGTTTTAAAATCAAATGTTGAACTGCATTCACCTAATAAATTATCTATTCAGTTATACTTTATTATATGGCAGGCTTTTTCAAAAATTAAATTATAACTGAATCAACCTGTGTAGAAAAAATAAAAATCATGGCAACAGCGTTACCAGAAATATTTGGAAATAACTTCCTTCACAAATCTATACTGAAAAATATATTATTAAGTGTAACGGACATAGATAATACCTGTGGTAAAGGGTTCGAAAAGTTCAAAATTTAGCATATGGACAATTTCACGCCCTTGATCCTTTTTCAAAATGATTTTAAAAGAAAAAAAGAAAACGTACATATAATATTTCACGTATTAAGGGCCAAATTTAGATTTTAAAAATATTATCTACTTTAATTATTCGCAGTGTACAGAGGTTTAAAATTCGCAGAATTTTGCCCACTTACCATCTAATCACATAAACAAACAAAAATTGTCACACCATAATCTGATTAAAAAATCACTAATATGACAAATCTTTCTGGCAACGCTCTATATGACAATATTTACAGTTATTGCGCTATAGAAAGCAAAATAGTTTTTGTGAACAATTATTACAATTATTAATAAATTTTGGTCAATAAAAAAAAAATAAAAGATCACTTATTGGTTTTACAATAATTTTTTGCAATGGCAACAAACAAAATTCCTGTTACTTTTGATTTTTTCAAGAAATATACATATTATGAAGAATGGACAGAATTCCTTTTGAAAAGTAAGTCATTCTTTGAAACAGTGGCTAGCAACGAAATTAGCAAGGAACTTGCGTTGAGAACGTATTATGAAGCCTTTTATCTGCAACCTAAAATAAGAGAAAAATATCACATACGCGTTAAGCCAGTAACTAAAAGAATCAGAGATAAATTGTTGGCAATACCAGTGCTGGACACAAAAACGGCAAACAAAGTGGCGACGGGATTTGAGAAAAAATACATAACCAAAAATCATGCAAAAGATGTACAAAGTGGTTTGGACAACAGTAGTAAACATGTCGATGTATTAAAGAAGAATGCTGCCAAAAGGAAAATATTAAATAGACGCACAATAACTTTAGGCGATGCTTGCCAAGAATATAAATTTTTGGAAGATGATGATGAACGTAAGTTAAAACATTGTTGAATGAATTATGGAATAGGTGATTTTTAAAATTTTTCCATATATATTATTTATGGATTGTAGAAGCTCCCTGTTTAACTTTAATTAATTACATCAAATGATATAGAATTAGTTTCCTCACCAAATTAAAAGAAGTAAGATTACTGACTTACTCTTCATTTCAACAACCCAGTCCGCGACAGATAGTCTGTCTGAATAATCCTTAGAAGCATTCGACAAAAATGTTCAATGGGTTGTTTCAAAAGTAAATGACAACAACTCTAATCGAAAACTTGACTTTTTTATTATTTTTTATTTATTGATTTTATTTTTTAGTATGCACCCTTAGAATCATTAATATTATGAAATCAAAGCTGTGCAAAAAAAAATTACAAAAACATTTTATAACACTTTCGAATACTATTTTTTTATATGAGTATATGTATGTACATAAATTTAGAAATAAGTACAATAAATATAAATTTTTCCAGCTGTTAGCTCTGACGTAGAAATAAATTTAAAAAATACCAATGAGGATCTAAATTCATCAGCTGAAAAGCAAATAATTAAAGAACCAGTGGCGTCGTTCTCAAAAGGTAAACGTTAAAATTCAATAAACTTAAATCAACAACGTTTCAATATTATACATTTTTAGCCAGCAGCGATTTAGAAATTCAAAAACCCCCTGCCATGGAAAGCAGTAAAAATGAAGATCCGAAATCTTCTAATAATGCACAGCAAGAGAATGAAACAATTTGTAGGAAAAATTATTTCAAATATTTTTAATGTTTTAATTTTTTTTTTATTCTATAGCTACTAGTGGATCTCCTCCAACTGCTAAAAATAGTAGTGGCATACAAATTAGTAATGCAACATCGCATATAATCATTCCAGTGGACACTGCCCAGACAACTGTTCTCTCAAATAATTGTCAGGGAAAAAATTCGCAACAAGAAAAAAATCCTTCACCAAAACTTCCTGTTTCATTAGATGAATTTAAAAAATTTACTCATTTCGAAGAAATTATCGAAAAACTATTTAAAATCAAGACTCTTGATAATGAAGATTAATTTTTAAAATATAAAAATTCGGCGGAAGCTTTTGCTAATACATTAGAGAACTATTATCGGGCTTTTTATTTCTTTCCGCCTATACGAGAAAGTTGTCCGATACGCATGAAACCGATGCCAAAATTTTTAAAACATCGTTTTTTACAAATACCTGAAGGCATAAATGTAAAATCATTCAATAATTTTAAATTAGAACAACTTGTTTCACCTGAATTAAATAAGATCGCTTTGAGTGAAAAAGGATCATTTATGGGAAATTCATCTATCGACAAGTCTGTTAAGGAGCTTACAAAAGTAAATGAAGGTAGGTTGCCATTTTATTAAAGTTATAATATTTATCTACTATGAGATAGAATACAATATATTTGAAAATTCGTTTTTAGGAGGTGTGACCAATATTAAAACGCTCAGAAAAACGAAGATTTTTAAATCAGAATAAAAACAAAATTTTTTAAAACAGCAAAAAAAATTAACGATTATTTTCAAATCAATTATTTTCCATCACAAACCTGAATGATTTTCTTTGCAGTTTACAATTCGTAAACATTTTTTCTAAGTAAGTGATGAGGGGATTTATTTCATTGTTTATTTCTCAAGGTTATCTATGATTTAAAAGGCAGCATAATAATTTATCAGGTTAGTACAACAGCTGCTTGTGACGATAGATATCAGTTGTTAACTTAAAATTTAACATTTGTTAATTAAAAAGTTCATTGAAAAAAAAATAGCTGTCGATTGCAATCGTCTGATGAAATATTACTGCTACCGTTTCAAATAAAATTAAATAGATCACCGGCTAGAGTAGCAATATATTGTTACATTTATTCCTTTAATAAAGGTTTAGTTTAATGACTTATTTTATTGTAAAATTATTACACAACTTTCAGAGTTTAAATTACACGGTTTATTTAGACGAATATTTACTATTGGCATTTATACATAAAATACACGATGGCAACTTTACCACTTCAACGGATATAAGCTGTTGTGCTTATACTTGATCATGTTCACAATTAGACTGGACTGATTTTTGCATACAACACAGGAATCCTTTATATACTGTTTTGATTTTCATTCATCGCATTCACTACAGATGTCGTAGTTTTCATTATTCAGTCTAGGTGTTTGTTTGGCTGTGTGCCTTATTTTTATTTTTTTCTAATTGTTAATCTTAGTTAATGGAATTTGAATGTTGGTGATGTTTTGTGTTCATAAGATTTTTTAGAAATTTAAACTAAGCATCTTCGTAACAATTTTTTTGTCTGTTTTCAATACAGATATATTTTAATAATTTTTAAGAAAACAGATACTTTGTAAGTTAAGTGAACACTACTACGATTTTTTCCACATTTAATATCACCCAAATATATGTTAAATCAATATAAAGATTTATCATAACAAACTAAATTATTTTCTTGAATTTCAAAAAAAAAGTTTAACTTTTACGTATAAGAAAGACATATATAATTTAAAGCGCATCTCAAGCACTTTCCTTTTTTCTTTTTAATTCTTGGCTGTCAGTATGGTTCACACAGCATATAGCGTTAAGAACGTAGTTTCCTTCTTCGATAGCTTATCCGTTAAGAAAATACGAATTCAACAAGGTAAATTGTGCACAAAATGCTGTAAATCCTTAGAATTAGAATTCAATATTTTGAAAAAGATACGAAAAACGATCTAGAGTAAACAAAAACATTAAATACTGAACAACAATTTTGAATATTTTAAAAATAATTTCTATATGGCTTACGAACAAATCAAATAAATTTTATCTTTATTTTCAATATTTCGCCACACCATATAATAATTATTTATTGATGATTTAAACATTTTATTAAGTTATCAATAATCACTTACAATAATCTTTTATTGATTATTTAAAATTGTCTTCTTCCTAGTGGTGTGGCGGAATATTGAAAATAAAAATATAATTAATAATTTTTGTGCTAGAAGAAATTATTTATAAAATGTTAAAAAGATTATTAAATTATATTAATTATTATTTGTAACAATTTCGAGTATTATTATTTTTCTTACTTAAATGTAGAATTACATATTACAATTTTATTCAGTTTCATGTTTCGATGTGGAAATAAATTTAAGAAATGCCAGTGCGCAAGTAAATTCTTCAACTGAAAAGCAAATAATTAAAGAGCCAGTAGAATCTTCAAAAGCTAAAAGTTGAAATTAATTAAACTTAAATCAACAACATTCTCAATATTATACTTTTTTAGACACCAGCGATACAGAAATTCGTAAAGATAAAGACAAAGAGCCGAAATCTTCTAATATTGCCCAGCGAAAAAATGAAAAAATGTGTAAACAAAATTATTATTTCAAATATTGTTTTATTAATTTTGAAGGTAAGGCATCTCCTTCTCCGACTTCTGTAAATAAATCATGGGCTTTAAATTATAACAACTTAAAACAATACATTCATTGTTGTCCACTGACATTGGATGAATTTTACAAATACAGCAACATCAATGAATTAATCAAACCATTCTCGATATCACACTATACTGGAACGTTTTTATGTGTTATTTTATTTAACACCTGAGGATAGAAAATTTGCACCATTTAGTAAAACACGCTTAATGGACAATTGTCCGCCATATTTAAAAAAAATTCTTTAGCTTTCCAACCAGACTTTATTTAAAAAAACAAAATATTTTAAATATTCCAGCTGATGTAAAACAAACTACAAGTTTGACAACTTGTCCAAATCAAAATGAACCTGTTGTGGCAGTAAACCAACATACCAAGAATAGTATTATTGAAACATTAAATAATTCTAATCAGCCTGCAATTAAAACAAAGGATGATGGTGTTTTAAATATGAATGCTATAGAAATTAATAATGCAACATCACAAATAACGATTTCAACGGACACTGCCCAAACAACTGTCCTCTCAAATAATTGTGAAGAAAAAAATTCGAATTGTAAACAACAGGACACAATTCCTACATGTACATTCCCTGTTTCTTTAGATGAATTTAAAAAATTTACTTATTTTGAGGAAATTGTTGAAAAGCTTTTTAAAATTAAGGCTCAAAATAATAAAGACTTATTTTTGAAATATAAAAGTTCTGCGGAAGCTTTCTCTAAAACACTAGATAATTATTATCGTGCTTTTTATCTTTTTCCGGTTATACGAGAAATTTTTCCGATACGTTTGAAACTGATGCCAAAGTCTTTAAAACATCGCTTATTACAAATACCTAAAGATTTAAATGTAACATCAGGCAGTAATTTTAAATTAGACCAACTTGTTTCACCAGAGCTGCATATAGATGCGATAAGTGATAAAGAATCAATTGTTGGAAATTCGCGTATGGAAAAGTCTGTGACAGAGATAACAAAAACTAAAGATGGTAAGTTTATAGAAGTTCCAATTGTTATGTAGATGATAGCAAACAATTTGAAAAAATAATACAAAACAAATATACCAAAAACAAAACTTTTTTTAAAAAGTATAAAAACGAAATATAAAATTAATCGGATAAAGTAGCAAGATTTTGTTTGTCCTTGTAAATTAAAAATGATCAAGATTTAACGGAACAAAATAAATTCATTATAGATAGCTACACCCATGGTATAATAATTTGTAAAAAAAAAATAAATTTTATATAAATTTTGTTATATCTGAAATCCAAAACGTCCATATAAAAAATACGCAACTGCTTTATTACAATCAACTTTTGAAATTCTGTTTCAGGGGTGCAGGCAGATCTATAAGTTTGTTAGAAAATTACATACTTTTTAATCAAAAGTTATACGCAGAAGAGAATCAACAAGTTTATTGAATGACGAGCTAGTTTTAACTGAGTTTATTCTACCTCTTGTTTATATTTTAAGAAATTAATGTTTGTTCTGCGACCTTAAAGAATCTTTCAAGTGCTTTCCAAATCATTTTATTATAATAACGCGTTTGTTTTTAAAAAGTTTTACACGACAATATTTATTTTTATTGTTTTACATCTTTTCAAACTGTTAATAGAAATTTTATATTCGTTTTATAAGATATAACCAATGATATTTTCATACCATAAGAGGATGGGTCAATTAGCCAGTAAGTTTTTAAAATTCCCGCCTCTTATTTGAAATAAAAGCACTGTTCCTATCAAAAGAAAACAGTAAGTTGTCTCGTGTCTAAATTTGAACAATCCGTGTTATTTAGTTTGTGTTCGGCGGCC
Organism: Trichopoda pennipes; assembly: GCA_030448955.1. Lineage (NCBI taxonomy): Eukaryota > Metazoa > Arthropoda > Insecta > Diptera > Tachinidae > Trichopoda > Trichopoda pennipes. The sequence goes on along the minus strand of JASKUP010000031.1, from coordinate 3,984,397 downwards.
GTTGATATCAGATTACCCCGCAAATAACTTTTTGAATAAAAAAAACTTACAGAATTTCAAAACTTTAAAAAAAAATCGTGAGTCAATATTTAAAATTTTTTTAGTCTATTGTCAACATAATTTCTTCAAATAATGTTAATGGATTTATTGAAGATTTAGAATTTCAACCAAATTGCATTAACTATGCATGACAAAATGAAATTTGCTTATGAAATAACGGAAAATAAAATCAAATTTCAGAAAATAAAGGGAAATAAAAATTTTAATTGCATAAGTATTTCCTTATTTTTAGGCTGTCTGACTTGGTTTAAGCTTGTTAGTATATTTCACAATTATTGAATTTGTGTCTACGAGAGTTGGGTATGTGGGATTGATTACATACGTAACTCGCGTTTTGACAAGGAAATGGAAAAAAGTGAATTTCCTGTTATCGAAATATAATAATATTAAAGAAAATAGGGAATGCATTTTTAAATAATCGTCACACCAAAATTTTGAGTATGTAGAAAAAATTGACATTTAATTGACATTTTTGACTAAATGAGAATTACAACGAGTCCAGGAAACCTAAAAGCAAATTAAAAAAAAGTTTCAAACGAAAAAAACACCATACATATTTTACTGAAGATTTCAAAAGTTGAACGAAATCGCAAATAAAGTTTTTACAAATATGTTTAAAAAAACAAATCAATTTTTAAATATGTATAACGAAACTTAAAAACAAAACTAAAAAAATTTATTATTATCAGCTGCCAATAAATCGGTCAACTATTTAATGCCTCTGCCAAAGCCACTCGTGACAACGATCAAATTTGAAAATGAGACAGAAAGTTGTGGTAACAAATTAAATTCAACATTAAAGGATATTAAAAAAGCGACAAACGAGAACGAATCAACTTCACCGTTAGGTGGTATTAAGAGAGCGAACAATGATATCAATGAATCGCCTTCTCATAAACGTAAAAAAGGTTAATTTTGAAGTAATTATTCTAACAATTGTTTAATAAATTAAATATCTTTACAGTTCAAGAAAGCCAACAGGATAATAGTACGAATAATAGCGACAATACAAAAAATTGGTTCAAAGATTTATTGCCCTATGCCCACTGTTGTCCAGTATCAGGTTCTGAATTTTGCATATATACAAATGTTTCAGAGTTATTTCGTGGTTTTTGTCAAAAGCGTTTTAATAGTGTGCAAAAATTACCTGCCATGTTAAGACGTGCCTACATATTTTTTTATTTAGCGCCTAAATTTAGAAATTATAAACCTTTCAATAATACTAGATGACTGTCCAAAACATTTAAATTATAAAATGTTCGAAATACCTACAAATCTCTATTTAAAAGAAGAAACAACAAATCATATGTTGAATGAGGAAATTGAAACTCAGAGAATAGCAATAAATAAACAACAAGAAGACATAACATCTAGCAGAAATATTAAGGAACCTGTAATAACACTGGAAAATATTTTATTACAACCCGCCTCACACCAACCACGTCCTGCTGATAATCATTTTAACAAGCAACCGTATGATCTTACTTTACATATTTTAACTAATTTACATATTTTAATTGATTTTCTCCATTAGGCAATGTTTCAATGTGACTTGCATATTTCATCACATTTCCTACATGGATTTTATGAAGGAATCAAACATCTTAAGCACTCTACCGGATCCATATGATATCACTTGCGTACAAAATATATTCAAAGAAATTGTTTATAAAATTATCAAACAACAAAGATGTGATCAAAAATATAGCATTAATGGTGCTTTACTGTCGAAACTTTTAAGTCATCAAAAAATCTGTGAAAAATGTGAAAGTGATATAGATTCTACCTTAAGCTCAGCATCTCAACAATCTCAAAAGCTCAGGAACTAAAAATGCACATTCAACATCTCAAAATGAAAGGTTTTAAAAGCACACATATATTTGTTATTTCGAAATATAATTATTATTATTTTATCTTATTTTTTTGCAGAGTTTTTCATTTATATTTTTTCATAACTTTTTTTCTCTTTGTGGTTTTCTCGCTGTGGTTCATGAAGCAAGACACGATATAGTTACTGATAAAAGATATTTATATTTCAAGTGCCCCTTGCAGACATCTCAAGTTACATTGGACTCACAAATTTTCAAAAACAAACTCATTTATTGCACTTTTCACTCTGCTTTCTTTAAAGTTGTGCTGAAAGTAATAAATAGGTTAAACACTGTTATCCTGTGGCAAATAGTATACACTGTTATCCCTAAAAAAAATTTATAAAAAATGTGTTTTAAATGTTTTAATACCTTTTTATCAATGTGATTTTGTTGTTTTGATACTTCACTTCCCATATATTTTAGATGCTCTCAAAATTATTTAAATCAACTCATTTATTTTAAAACAAATCGAATAAATTTTTTTGAACTGATTTTGTCTTTGCAGCCTTGTGTTGTGTGTAAGATATTCAAGTTCAAATCCTTGCTTTCTATTCATAGAGGATTTTTTAATTGAAAAAAGAACATTGGAGTTAATAGTTTTAAAATAAGTAAAAGATTATTTTGAGGGGACAAAAAGAAAACATAGTCAATACTGTGTAAGTAAGCAAGTGGTTAAAAGACTCAATATTTTGTTGGCGTATCCATTATTTTTTAAAACGCCATGATATTTTCGATGTATTGAAGTTTTCGCGTTCTTGAAGAGCTCATACATATTTTTACAGTTTCGCAGTCTATTTTTCAATTTACAATTTCCCATAGACTTTCCATAGGATTAAGATTAATTCGATTGCTCTGGATATTTTAAAACATTAATTGTGTTGCCAACGAACCACTCTTTTTTTATGTGTGTGTGTTTAGGGTTGTTATCGTGCTGGTAACTCCACGTAAAAGACATTTCCTCATCTGCATATGAATGTCTTTATAAATTTATTAATTTATTATTCTTTGAATTGGACTTATGCCATAGCTTAAAAAACATCCTCCATGTTTCACAGTAACTTCTATATAAAGTGGATTTGTGTCTTCTAATCCGTTGGAACCTTTCAAATTAAACTGCAACTCATCGGAGAAAAGTACGGTTTTCCATTGTGCAGTGGTCCAATCAATCCTGGCGAGTCTTTTTTTATGTTGTTTGCACTTTTACAAGATTTTAAGCCACATTCTACAGTCCATCTTTGAATGGTTCTTGGAGTAACATCCTTGACGATATGAATGGGTCCTTTTTAATCGTGTGTATTATTGGCTGGTTATGTTGTTACGACTTATAATTCTGGATAGAAGGAAGCAACATCGAAAACTCGCATGCTATAGTTTTGTCGCGCTACATTTCTGATAACACATTCTTACAAAGCAAAATTTTTTCCACTTAAAAGATAATTTTTACATTTTCAAAATTTTCCCTATTTGAATTTTTCCTAATTCAAATACTTTTGGTTTGGTTTGATATATTTTTCATTAATGATTTAATAGTGAAAATATTAAATTCAAACTGAAAAAGAAAGGGCCGCAAATATCATTAAATTATAAAAATCATATCATATATCATATTTATTTATTTATTCATTAATATTTCATAAAGTTAATTTATAAAATATTTGTAGAACAGCACGCCGGGTGACAAGATCATTTATGCACGAATGCGAATTTAAAATTACAATAAAGAAACAATTTAATTTAATTTATAGTTTTAAATATTCAGAAATAATTTATGTGAGATTCAAACAATAAACAAGTAATCTAAGAAAGAAAACATGTGAGAAGTACATACAAACGTGTACATATCTATGAAAGTTAATAATTAAAAAGGTTTATAATACATAATAATACAAATATTGTTTAAGGACTAATAATTTTATAAATATTTATTTTCTTTATTTTCTTTTAGAAGTACTAATGAAAGTCGAAAGAAAAGTTCAGAGGACCCTAAGGATATTAACCAAGATGATGATTTGATTGGCGCTTTACAACTAATCTGTTCTTAATTAAAAACATCAATAGTCAAACAATTAAGGAAATCACAAATTTGTTAGATGTATGAATATATATATTTTTAAAAAATTTGAAAGAACAACAAACAAAATTTAAGAGAGATGTAGATATTTAAGTTTGCAGCACTTTCTATAACTGGCGGCGATTTTGTCAGCTGTCAAGTGATTTATGTTTAGTTTGCTTTGGCATTTAACATAAATAGACTGATCCCGATGTTAATAAGCGAATTTTCTTTGGTGATGAAACTTACTTCTGTTTTAAGGGATACGTTAATAAACAAAACTGCCTGTCGTATTTAGAGTGATGTTATTATTTAAGGTACTTTATGGGCTAGTTAAATTCAGAATTACTAAAAACCTATACAAATTCCGAATATAACCTGTACAGTTCTGAAATCTGCATTGCCATGGCTTTCGCCCCCAATAGTCCGCTAAGCCGCACCCTTCCAGTTTTGACCCATTTTTGGTCATTTTTGAAATGCCCATATGGCAAAATGCATATTTTCACAATTTTCTGAATTCTATTACTAAAAACCTATACAAATTCTGACTATAAGCTCTACAGTTCTGAAATCTATAATGTCACGGCCGTTGCCCCCTATAGATCGCTAAGCCGCACGCTTCCAAATTTGACCCATTATTGGTCATTTTTGAAATGTCTGTACAATGTTTGTACAGAAAAAAATGCAAGCATTTTTCACTCTCTTTTTCTTAAATTGTTTTTTTTTTTACTTTTTATCTTTTATTATGAATAAATAAAGTTAAAATTTTTACAAATATATTTGCTCTTTATATTATTTATTTAATTTTCGCACCAATATATTATAATAATTCAACTCTGTTAACTTAACATTTCATGAGTAAGAGGTACGTAAACTATAACAGCGTTGGCAAAAAAGAAGCTTACTTTCGGAGCTAACTTCACACACTTTCTGTCTGGCTTACAACTCTATACTCTTGCTTGATGTTAAAACCATTAAAGATATATGAACGGGGTGACACAAAAATGCTTTAAATATGTGTTTAAAATTAATTTAAACAAATTAATTTAAACAAAATTTGATTATGACTTTCCTATTGCCAAGGGCGAGACCACAATGTAAACTGGTATAAACCCCAAATGATTTATAAAAAAACAGTAATAGAAGTAAATTGCCCTTGGACCACGAAGCAAAGGTTAGTTTTATATTAATAACTCTCAATTTTGGTAAAAATAAAAAAAAAAAGTTATCATTTAATGTGGATAAAATACCTTAATATTGCCTTAAGATTTTGACTAAAAACACCAATCATCTTCATACTTTAAATTAACAAAATTAAAGAAGATATTGGCGAGTAACAACTTAAAACGAGCTGAGAAAACAATTAGCTAAACAATATAACTTGCTTATCTCAATATTATCAATAATTTCTTCGGTAGAGAAAAATTTTATTTAGTCTGTACCATCAAGACTTCACTTTTATCCCACCTTGTGTACTATGAAGTTTAACTTAAAATGTTTGTTCCTTAAATAGACCTCCTTGTCTTATTATTTTCTTTCCTCTTTCTTGTGTTCTTGTAGCGCCTTTTATATCTTACTTTAATCCGCGACTCAAACTGAATAGTCATTCATACCATAATTTGGTATGAGATATTTTCAACTATAAGTAGGAATTTAAGCCGTAACAAATTTAATATAGAACTTGTTTTTCGACGCTTTAAGTAAAGCACTTTTTGCATTTTAAACATACATATATTTTTTGTTTTTTTTTCGCCTTAGTTTATTTTGTTTATTGTTGTCGTTTTTTGAATTTTTAATACTAAAAAGTCTAAATATTAGTGCAATTAAGAAGGAGAAAAATAATTATTTAAATGTTTTCGCATAAACTCATAATACATTTTGCTGGACAAAGCAATTCTTTTAAAGAAAAGTATACATTTCTTAAGATGCCCTTAGCTTAATATTATTTTCATCCTTTTTCCTATGCTTTTTAGTTTATGTAGTATGTGTGGCAGACCTCTTTGACGTTTAGTGGAGATGGCACGCTGGTCGAGGCACAGCATTAGCTCGCCAGAAATGGGTGAGTTCTTTCCACTAGGTCCTGTCCACATTTAATTACTCGTACCATATTGTTAGAAATGTTTAACATCACTTGAAATTTACAAACAAATATAATGGACAGACAGCTAAATTCCAGCAGATCAATGCTATTGATCTTCTCGTTTTACATGAAACTGGCTGTTGTTAGTCTCTTCAGGTTGCCCACCCCTAGTATAGCATATTTCAGCTATCCTTGGCTCCTGGATAGGATAGCTCATCATTGAAAATAAAAAAATTATAATATTTGAATACAAAAAAATTTTAATTGTAAATGAGTTACAACATGTTTTCTTTTTATATTTGACGTAATAATTACTGTCTAATTTGAAAAACATAACTGCTTTTTTTTGTTTTGTTATAAAGTCAATAAAAATACTAATACATCTTAGAATTTGTTTTATTTTGTTATATGTTTTGTTTTTGTATCATTTGATTAGGTTTAGATATTATCAATTAAGACAGTAGGTTATATATATATATATATATATATATATATATATATATATATATATATATATTTTTTTTGTTAAGTTTATTTAAATAATATCAATTTATCTGTATTATTTTCTTTTTATTTTAGTATTTTATATTTATTTAGTTTTTTTTAGTATTTTTGTGTATATTTATATTATTTTATTTCTTTATGAATTAATTTTGATTATTTATATTAATTATTTATATATTTTATTCATTTAGGCTTTTAAAATTTATTTATTTATTTATTAACGGCTGTATGCATAAAAACTTAAAGTAGGTTTAACTGCCGTTGTTAAGCACAATTTCCTAAAGTTGTATTCAAAAAAACGCTTTTACCTTAACATACCTTTGTTAACTTTAAAGTAGGAAAAACCTACGTTAAACCTACAATAAATTGACAGTTCAATTTTATTATTGAAAGTTCAAAAACAAAACAAATTGTGTTTACAATAAACTGAGCCGCTTATTTTAAAAGTGTACTTTGTTATTGTCAACTTTTTATTTTAAATTAGTTTATAAAACATTTTAATTTTTAGCCATTTCAACTAGTCTGTATTTAGTTTTCTTTCTGAAACGGATTTTTATAATGATTGTGTGAAAATAAAATCTTTTTTCTCCATGTTGTGTACTGTGAAGGATTTTTTCGATAGGGAGCTATTACTACTATTACTATTTTGTCCTTTACATAAGTCACTGTGTACAATAATATGCTTTTGAGTTGTGACACTCTTCGATATCTTATACAACAAGAAGCAACTGCCTGAGAATAAAAAAATAACAAAACAATGCTAATTATGTGTAGTATATTAGATATCACTATAATATAGTTCAGTAAACTGCACTATTCTTACGAACTAATAAAAATAAGTCCAATAATCACAAAAATACTTCACACACACTTATTACATGTTTCCATTTCTTTCACACTAAGCTCCGTAATTAATTTCCTAACGCCATTTTCAAAATAAGCATTTTTGTTACACCGTTAACTATCAACACTCCTCTCAAACAAATCTTAATACTTCTTAACTTATTAATATCAAATTTATTAAAAATGAAAAAAGAAACTGTTCATTTGTGACTTATGCCACTTTCAATGTAAACGGCTCAATTGACAATTATACTTTGTTATTCCAAAAATTTTTAAAAATGTTTATTAAAACAAACTGTAGTATACATATAATAATAAAAACTAAATCATAACATGCCATTCAATATAACACATTTTTACATCTTTATTTTATATTTTACAAAAATATAATTATAATTAATTATTTTAAACAAAAGTTTTATTGATGTACATATAATCAAAACAAAGCTCGTTATCCGAATAATTATTTTTTTAATATGAACAAATTCTTTGTAAGTTCTTCGTAAGCCTTGCAAATTAACTTTTTTTGGTTGCTTTGCTTTTTATTAAAAAGATTAATAAAAAAACAAAAAAAAATTATTGATTTTGCTGAACACAATAAAAAAATTTTTTATTGATCTAACTACCCGGATAAATAATATTCATTTTTATACATCGTTAACTACAACGTGACAATTGAAAATAGTGGCATTGCCAGAATCAAAATACTAATTTTACTAAAGCATACATTAGCTAAAGTACTGTTTATGAATACCATTTTTTAACAAACGTCTGTTAGCCTTAAAGTGTTTGTTAACTAACGTGTACTTTAAAGCTCAAGTAAGCGTTTTTTATGCATACAGCCGTAAGTATATATATATATATATATATATATATATATATATATATATATATATATATATATATATATATATATATATATATATAATATATATTTTTTTATAACATAGTATTTATTTATTTTATGTTTAGTAAATTTTTCGTTTTTTGTTAGTTAAGTCTTAAATTATGTTGGGTGTTTATATAAACTTATTCTTGTTGAAAATTTAAATTATTTAAGCATTTCTTTTAAGTAATGTTTAATTTTTCCCAAGAATGAATTTACATTGTTTTAATACGTTATAAAAATACATTAATTCGCAATACAAATAATATTAAGTTTAAATTTAAATCACTTATAATTATACATTAATTTATACAGAAATTTAAATATATAGACATTTATTTGTTTTAAGACATTACGAAAATTAATATTTTTTTTTTGAAATATAAAAAGACAATCTATTTAAAATTTAATTAATTATAGTAAAAGAAATAGTACACATGTTTATCCTTCATTTTCAGTTTTCTTTAGTTTTTAATCAGTAGTCGCTTCAAGTTTTTTTTTCTTTTCTTTAGATTAATTTAGGATTACTAAAGTGAGTGTGCAAGCATGTGGATTTTATTTTAAGACCTGTTATAACGGATTTTTGTTTGTATTACGTATATTGATTTTCAAATGCTGTTACACAAGGGGTAAGGCAAGGTCAAAAACTAACGGATTTTTTTTATAGCGTTACACTTGCGGCACGTGAATTATTTAGGTTTTTATTTTCCCTTTTTTTAAATAACTTTATTTTTGATCTGTATTGGCTTACCCTGCTCTGGCTAATGGTGGGAACAGTTTTTGTTGATCGTTGTGGAGGGACTAGTTAGTGTGTTTGCTTCTTCTAAATATGTTGGTGTCCGCGTTATTCCTTATTTTTGGCTTTTCTTATCTTTCTGGGCCGTAGATGGCTCTGACCGTTTGCAGTAACCTACATATCACATTAAATTAGTATTAAAGTTCATGTATTTCTTTTTCCTTTGAATTTGCTAAATGGAAATAATACATCACGTATAATTTTCAGAAAAATAAGAGTTATAAGGCACTAATATGACTTTAATCTGCAAGTTCACAAAAAAAAAACCATATTATACCTTAAGTACTAAATTCCAAAAACAAACATTAATGATCACTTTCCTTTAATTTCAAAAGTAAAAAAAATATATACTTTAATTTTAATTATTACAATGATTATACAATATTATTGTATATAATAATTTATTATTATTATATATAACAATTTATATTCATCTATTATAATGAATATATAATCATATATTATAATACTTATAGTTCAGATTCTTTTTAACAAAATCAGTTATTCTTGTATAACTTAGCCTGTTTTCCTTGAGAATCACTTGCACTTCCTTTTTCTTTAATATCTAAGAACTTTTCTATAATTGCAAAAAATCCACTTGTACTATTTGAGTTTCAACCACGTTATGAGCTTAGTCCCTACTTTATGGTTAATTACTACCTAGGCTTGGAGGATATAGATTTTTTATGACAAAAAACTAATTGCCAAAATTTCATTGCACTTTAAAAACATTTTTAAAAAGACACATTTAAAGAAAAGGAACTTTTTGAAAAGTTTTGAACTTTTATTAAAAAGATACTGTTTAAAAAATTGCTTTTTTCTGGTATTTTGCTGCGTAAGCTTTTTCATTACTTTTTTGAAAACAAGATACCTTTTTAAAAAAGACTGCTCTAATTTGTTTTTGTTTTTTATTATTTATTATTATTTCACAGTATTTTTTAATCAGATCATCCGTCTATAACAAATCAATAGTGGGCGTGTGCCCCCTTTAGTACATTGTACTTTTTTCAAGCAAATCTACCTCCGGCTTACTCTCCTAAACGAAGTCAAATGCAATACAAACAAAAAAGAAAATCTTTTATTCCAGACCTAAAACTCGCTAGCAATAATTTAAATAAATGGCGCATGATTTCAAATTAGTAGACAATTAATGATTTTTTTTATATAAACATCAAACACACATACACACCTAAAAATACGTAATTTACAAGTGACTAATCAAAATCAGCACTTTTTTTATCATGTGAATATGTATTTGTATGTGTATGTGTGAATGTGACATTAACGTTCATGTTATCAGAGACATTGATTTTATTTAAGTATTTTTTAATCGAATAACCAAATAACAAATTGATTTTTGAATTGATTTTTTCGGAAATTAACGAATCACAGGCAAAGAGAAGTTTTCAAGGGATAAATCTCAAAAAAGAAATTAATAATTCTAAGTAGACAACAAAGGCTGGCTTTCTCTTTTTTCTAAAAAAAATATACCCATACGTATATCCAAAACTTCAGTCTTCCGTTTTCGCTTATACTCTAAAATGGAACAACGAAACTGGTACCACCAAATGAAGAAGAGTATATTGGTACTTAATTAAAACAAAAATTAGGGATGGTTACTTTTTATATGGGTGCGGTTTTCAGTAATTAAAGCACTTTTAACAAGTTTTTAGAAGGCCAGATTACCGAACAAATTAATCACTTTAGACACCATGTCACGTACTTGTTATCTTGATATTCTCAGATGACGATTAGGTGACAGGAAAGATCATAATGGAATTTATCGGCTTCTTAATTTTTACAATAAAATTAGTTCGAAATATTGAATGACGAAAAAGTTTTCAATTCCGCATTTTTTAAGTCTTTGATTTTACTAAAATCTCAACATCAACACAGATCGGAAGTTTTTGTATCCTTCAAATGGAGTAGAAAATAATGAAAAAAACAAGAGCAAAAATATAATAACAACTACCTACTAAGAAATCAATGACTTTTTAGGTCTTTGACTTTAATTCAAATACTTGCACAAAAAGGATACGGGCGAGCAAAGTAAAAAAAAAAAAACAAAAAACAAAAACAACTAACAATCATAACAAGGCAAAATGTGTTTTTGATCTTTTTTCATAGCAAATGATTCGACTCTTTGGCTGTTGAAAGTCATTGTAAAAAATTTTTAAAAATATATATAAAATTAAAAGGGAAATAACAAAACGAATTGCTTGTCTTTTACTATCGTTATTCAAAAGCATAACTGATTAAAGTTTTATAGTTCGAACAAAACATTTAGTAATAAATGTTTGTGAATGTCGGATGAGTTAATAAAACTACTAAAACATAAAGATGCTTGTCTATGTTGTATTAAGTCGTCAGTCGATGATGCAAGAAATTTGACAATAAAATTTATAGTCTCGTACAGTTTATAACAGATTTTCAGTACATTTCGCATGCTTTCACACTCTGTCCATTTCAGAAACGGAGAGGAACATTAAATTTACAAAAAAAAAACAAATGCAATAAAATTTGTAAAATGAAGGAAAGAAGGGGTTTAGATGTTAGAAAAACATGGTATTTTGAGTAATTTAAAAAACTTTTCACAGGTTATAATCTAAAATTTTCGAAAGTTTTGCACCAAAATATGTTAGCTGCAACTAAAAAATAAGAATTGAATCATGGATTGTAAAACCACATAATGGTGGTAAGCATAATTAAGATTAATTACTAAATGAGCGACAGTGGGGCAGAGTAGAAATAAATAAATATAATTTAACTTAAATGTTTCTCTTTTTCAGTTTGTGCTGAATTATATCCAAAATATTTCATGATTGCCTCGCTATGCTAAGTTCCTTCTTGACCTGAATATACGAAATCCAAACTGAAATTCCTAGAAAGTTTAAAGATTTTTAAAGGCCAGAAAAAGCCATAAACGGGTTGAAAAAACCACTTGAATGTCACAGTATAGTGTACCATTGCATAGGCGTACAGCTGAAAGTGCTACTTTGTCTGTAATTTTTGGTAACATGAATATTAAGGAGTCAGAAGCATTCGATCTTGTTCGCGTGAAAATCCAATGCAACATTTGATTTTAAAAAACACAACTTACCTCTGCATACCACCAAAATATCTATACTATCTTTGAAGTTATGTTCTAGAAAGGTAAAACTCTTTCTTATGATTGTAATTTTACCAAAACCGGTTTAATCATTTAAGCGTGATAAATTAATAATTAACTTAACAAGACCTAAACCACACTTTATCCTAGTTAACTATACAAGCACAACATGAGATGTTCACATTTTGAAGCAATTTCGAAAAACTTTTTAATCTACATATATTCCCTTATCACCTTAACGATATGATTAATAAATTTGAAAACTAAATGGAGATTCTATATTAATGAAATAAAAAGTAAATAAACGACACATTATTCCAACAAGTTATAATGGAGGAAGGTTTTACAATTTTAAAACACTTTATGAGTCATACGTTTAAAGGCAAACATAATTTCTGTTAAAAGGATGTGATGCACATTTAAAATTAGTAATTTTATGAGTTTATGTTTAAATTTAAATCCAAATGACGTGGCCGGAATTTTTAACAATCAGACAAAATGTTTGTATCAAAATTATAAGATAACAATGAAAGTATGGAAACAAAAACAAATTCACCTTATTTTCGCCAAAAAATAAAATACATTGGGCACAAAAAAAAAAGAGATAAAAACACCAAAACACGCTAAACGCCACAAATTAACACAAATGACTGTTCAAGCAAACAAACTAAAAATAAAAACTCTTTAAAAATTTATTGAGATCAATTCAACCATGCCGTGCTTCAACGTTTTTTCAATTTTAACAAAAACAAAATATTAAACGAAATATAACCATAAATCACTTTTTGTTATTCAACTGATAAAATTGTTGTGTAAACAATAAGTGTGTCATTCGCCTGTTAAGAATTATAAATGCAAACAAGTAGTCTTGAAATTGTTGTTTGGATTTCACGAAGGGCAGCATTACTACCACCCTGACCACTAATAATGTGCGCAGACCTCCGAAGGTGAGATGGCAGAGGAATATTTTTTAATCTAATATATATATATATATATATATATATATATATATATATATATATATATATATATATATATATATATATATATATATATTTCTAGAGGAACTTTAAGACACTTTTCTTAAATTGTTTTTTTATTGACATTCGCTTAAACGTAGTTTTTCTAAAGTTATTTTCAAATGTACAATTTTAATAGCACTTTTTTAAAAAGGTTATTTTGAAAAGCTATTTAAAAATTAGGCTTTTTAAAAGTATTTTTTAATCTAATGAAGTTTTGTACTTTTCTTTTTGATTGTCATTTTTGCTCAATCCCTTCAAAACCTATTTATTTCAACAATAAAATTTTTTTATGATAAATTAACGATGAAATTAGCTACTTCAAGAATTTCCTTAGCACTTATTAATAGCTCATCAGGGAATTTGATCAAATATTACAAATTATTAATCTAGAAATTCCAGATTATTAATACTTGAAAAACACCAATTAAATGAGAATTATTTAAAAGTTATTTAAAAGACCCTTTTACTCACTACTTTTTCAAGCATTACTCTTTCCTAAGGGGTTTTCTAAAGGATTTTATTTTTAATTTTAATTAATTTTTTAAAGCATCTTATTACATGCTTTTCTTTTTGACCTTGTTAAAAAACTGCATAATTATCCCTCCGACCAATTTTAACAGCATCCATAATGTCGTTTATAAACTTTGTTGTCAAGCAAACTATTCATTACTTCTTCAGTGTGAATAAACGCATAAATCGTGATAACTTACAATATTAAAGCTAAATGGACAAAACATAAAGTCCACAAATGACAAAACAAATACGAACAACAAAAAACATTCAACACATACTGTATGAAATAATTATTATCTTACATATACCGCAAGTGGATAATGCATTTTTAAAGTAAAATTGGAGATAATACTCTCAAGTAAGAACCACACATCTTTTTTCTACACAAATTGATGTGACTCATTGTGTAAACATGTGGGATTTGGAAAGTTCCTGTATAAAATTTAAGTTTTATTCCTTAGTGTTTGTAAATTTACAAGTTTTTATGATTTTAAAAGTGTAGACGACAGAAGATAAAATTGTTAAAAAATATTTAAGTTGAAAAAATGAAAATACATAACACTAATAAGTTAAAGAAGTAAAAACAAAAACAAAAAAAAAACAATTACATAAATAGCAATACTGTCGTATATTTCGCCGATCGTTTTTTACAGACTTTATATGTCAAGTTCATACATGTGTATTTCTTTGTTATCAAATTATCATTAAACAACGAATTATTTATTAAAGTGATGAAACATTTCAAGATAAAAGTAATAATAAAAAACATTTTAAATATCTCTGTAGGTTAATTGTTATAAAAATGTATGAACGCAGTTAAAAAAAGAAAAAAAAAACTACAAAACGTTTTATCAAAACTCGTCCAACGGATGTAAATTTGACTTTTTTTAAGTATTTTGTGAAACTCTTTTCGATTTCAGAATTTTTTTTATGATTGACAAGTTTACCGTTGTTAGATATTTCAGCGAACAATACTTGCAAACAGAGCGAAGTTCACGAAAACACACACACAGATATAAAGATATTCCTCCTGCCGAGGCAAGTGGGTTTTTAAAAAAAAAAAAACAAAAAAATACTTTTTTATAGTCAATTTGAATAGTCTTATCTTCATTTTATTTCAGAACAAAAAATTATTTTTAATTTTTTTTTTTTTTCAAACTCAGATTTTTAACAAGTTCTCGTCTCTTGTCTATATTTATTAACAGAAAGCCGCTGAAAAAATTAACTATTGAAGCAAACGAAACTAACAGACTTTGATTCCACCAGATTAGGAATGTATAGCCTACTTTTTTAAGGTCATTTGTATGACTAAATAATGTTCCATTTATTCTCCATACTAGAAAATACTTGACCCATATTTACACTTGACTATAAATTAATTACATTCATTTGCATTCATCGTTATCGCTTTTATTGCTGATGGATTTCTATCACAGCTTGTTAACATTTTTTTTCTTTTTCATTTTTAACTTCAAATGAATTTCAAATACTTCCTATTTTTAAGTTGTGTATAATATTTCTTTTTAAATATTTCGTAATTATTTCCTTGTAATTTTACAAATCAGTGTCGGTATTGGCGACAACAAACAGTAATAACAAGAAATACTTCTACAATATTTCTACTGTTGTTTAAAATTAAGTTTTTGTAGACTTTTTTTACTGTTGTCGTAGTCGCTCTTTACTATTAATCAGAATATTTTTTGTTTTGTAAATATTTATAAGGGAACTGTTTTCTTTTTTGAAGCCGGTTGTCGCTGGCTATTTGGTCGTATGCCAAGCACAATAAAAACAATAAAAACTTAACCACAATAATTCTAATATCAACAAATAATTTCATTCATAAACTTAAACACGCGGATGCGTATGACAACGTGTTTTGTTTAAAATATTAATTTTACTTTAAAATATAAATATAATAAAAAAAAAATAACAATTTAACACTGCTACGAATACGAGAAGCAAATGTAAAATAAAAGAGATATGCAGACGTAAGATTATGGATTAAATATTTTAATTTTAATAAAATAATTTTACTAGAATAAACTGCTTTATTTCAGTAGCACTATTTTAGACTCTACGATTTTAGTAGTAAATGAATGATAAAAGAAATAAAAAATAATTTCTTTTTTAGAAAGACTGTGACTGTGCCTTTATTAAGATAATATTTTTTTAAGTAAGAAGGTAAATTGTTTTAGTTACAAAGCGAGGGGTTTAAGAGAGTGTTTTTTTTTTAATTGAATAAATTGTATAGTATGAACTCGAATTTTTGTAGTCTCAACGAGTGTATGTAAGCAAAAATTGATTTTTGTATTTATTAAGAAAGTCACATTTTTCAATTATAACGTGTTTTTCGCAAGGAACAAAAAACTTTTTGTAGTTTCAACTTTTAGTATTAAAAAAAATTTAAGAAGAAAAATAATTTTTTTGTGAAACAATCAACTTGATTTTTGAGCGAGAAAGTGAATTTTTAGTTAAAAAATGAATAATTTATATTTTCTAGAGAAAAAGTGAATTTAAGTAAAAACGGGACTTTCGCTTGTTAAAGTTCATTTTTCAAGTGACAAAATGGCTACTTTATTAAAACTTTATTATTATTGAAACTGTTTTGTTTTAATAAAAAGGTGGACTTTCTAGTGAATATTTTTTGAACAAAAAGGGGTTATTAACAAACAGCTTTTAAAGGAAAATATGATTTTACAATTAAAATTATAATTTTAATAATTTTTGTTAAGGATTTAAATGTTATTATAAATTTTTATTTAAAAAATTGGTATTTAATTTATGTTTCACATCATAATTAAATTTTTCATATTTAACAATTTTTTTTTTTGTATATTAAATCTTTCAGTTTGAAATTTTTACCTTGTTTACATTTAAAAAAAATGTTAAAGGTATAAAATAAAATTAATTTATTCCAATTCAGAAATATGTAAAGTTAACATAATTATTTTATTGTAATTTTTTTTTTGTTTGTTTAATCTGCATTACGATTTCTATTTCCATCAGAAAGAAAAACTAAAGCAAGAAAAAATCTTGCGTTAACTACAGACAAACAAACTACAATAAAATATATTTGTATTTGTTTTAATGTGGGTAAATTTTCTCAGTTTTTCCTTCATTCTTTTGAATACAAGTTACACAAGTTATTATTTCCTGAATGCAAAATAATTTTTTTATAACAAAAAGATAAACCTAGAAACTAGAGACAAAATTTAAATGCATAAAATGTTATGTATTTGCTTAAAACAAAAACTAAAACGTTTTTTTATAAAAATTATGTCTTGGAAAAGATAAAACACTTTTACTAAAACAAAATTTGCCTGTTTACTGTTCATTTAAATCTCGGATGCACATACATACACAAATTTTAATGATTAAATAAATATTGGAAAAAAGTATTTTTTTAACGATTAAAGTAATTTTTTTACCACATAGTAACGTCTCTGCAACAAATGCATCGCTTTAGCATTGGAAATGTCAATCCCCCGGCAAGTAGAACAAAAAGCTTTGCGCCAAACGTTTTGAAATGCCTTGGATTCTGGTCAACTAATTTGCATTCTATCTGCAAAATAAATTTCAAACTACGTCTTTTTTTGTTCCTGTATTGTAAAACTATATTTCATAATTGATATAAAAACATTTTATACAGCGTTAAATTTGCACCAGAACAGTAACGCTTTCTTTGTAAAATATTTTCCTTGGTTGATCGTCATAATTCGCACATTTCTAATGAAAAAATTAAAATAAAAGCACCTTCAGCACTGCAATTGAAAAATCAATGCTTCCAAAATCGCATAGGATTTTTTTCAATTCTAGAATCCCAATTTAAGGATGCATTATTTCAGCTAGTCCGTCAAGCGAATGTTTCCCTAGCTTGAATATGTTGGACAGGGCTAAATCCGCTCTGGGCCTCTCTTATGCGGTATGGGTGTCCTTACAACATGACACTAGCTTAGGTTGATGACGCAAATTGGACACTTGCAAGGTTTAGCATCTTAATCAATTGAATAATAGAAATAGGAGGAAAGTCTTTATGCTCCGGTAACTGAGCGATTCTAACACAATAGCTATTAGGCTAAAGCTTCCTATTAAAATGAGCTGTTATAGCATCAGCTTTATTAAAACAGCTTAAATTGTTGTATTCCCGACTGGAAAATATTTTTGGCAGACAATATTAGAGCCATTTCTCACAAAAAATAATTTTCGCCTAGAGAAAAAATATCAGAAAAATGCCTGAGAAATTTGGTTTAAACAACAACAGCAACAAAAATAAAATGGCGTTAATCTATTTGACGGTTGAAACACTCGTTTGGTTATTTGAAGGCAGAATTATTGCATGTTGAGTGAGAGTAAGAATTCACATTTTGGACAAAAAGACAGAGGCCGCAACATTGTAAACCGTTATGAAACATGTGCTAATTTGCAGTAACTGTGAAAAAGATTTCAGTTTGGTAAAATCAAAATTATAAATATTAATTTGCTTTTGCTATTAAAATGTTATCTATACAGAAAAAGTTTTATTTTTGGATACAACAGATTAACCAACTAAAAAGCTTTTGCAGTTTTTTAAACTGTTCACACCATTCATACAAGATTTAGTTGCACAGAAATTAATTAATTAAAAAAAAATGTATGATGATTCAGAGCATGAATGCAGTAAAATAAAATATGTATTTTATTGCATATTAACAATATCAGCTAAAAACACAACGCACAAATAAGAAATTAGTCATAAAGTTTAAGGATACTAACCTTCAGTAACTTTGTTACTAAAAGGAAATTATAGGGAATATATGACTTTCCTAAGATTTTTAAATTAAGCCAATTTAAAAGAAGTAAATTATTAAGGAAAAAAAAAACATATTGTTAAACTGTTACAGCATTCGAAAAGAGCTTTTATAGGATAAATGATAAACTAAAGACGAAATATCGTAAGTTAAAAATACACTAAATGAAAGTTGAAAATACAATAACCCAACTTTTAATTTTAAGTCTTTTCTCGTGTTTGATAATGTGCTTGCTAGAAGAAGAGGAATAAAATTTCGAATAAAAATTTCATGTTTTCAATCGACATTTTAATGTGACTTTTTACACCGAAGACTGAGACCTCGGGTGATGGCAACGCTTCGATGCTTGCACTGAAGAACCAATCCATGGATTATCGATGAAATTCTAGAATAAAACCAAATGCCAACCAAATGACCAAAATAATGGCTATTAACTGGTGCTAATTGATGCTTGTATTCAACGTATAATTTTATTGGTATTTGAAAAGGTATCCACGTTTATTTATATTTACTTATTATTTATAAATAAATAAATTTCTTACATTTTTAGCAGCTTCTGTGAAAAGTGCTTTCGCCGAATTGGAACATTTTCAGCCGAGCAATTTCTTTTTGGTTACACTGGGCAACAGTCTGTGCCACTGATTTCTTAGTAGAAAATTAATTTAAATTTTACTTAATTCGGTGTACACATCAGCAAAAATTAGTCTATATAAAAAAATGTATCAAATAAAATTGGTGTCTCATACGCGATACGAAATATCCCTTTGGAAACTTCGCGCTCTTAACTAACCTTGAATTTTATGCACTCCGAAATAAGAGTAATAATAATGACCATTGCAAAAAGAAAGAATTCCATTAAAAATTTTCAAAATAATTCTAATACATTTAATATACAATAGACAATTCTATTCTTTGAAATTGATACCACATGTGGATAAATTTGTAGTGTGGAATATATCTGTGAAAAAATATGCATGCATCCCATGCTGCTTAACCGTTGTTTTGGGCTAAACTAGAACACAGCACCAATGTTTAATTTCGAAAAAAACAAGGACAAATAACTTATGGAAAAGTAAAATGAAGTTAAGGTTATTAAGAACCTTATCAAATATTGTTTTAAGCAAAATGCCAATTTAAACTGAATTTAACATTTAATTATTGGTGGCTTGTACTTTTATAGCATAAAGTAAATAAGTACACACTTTTTTAGTGATAACCTTAATTACCTGTTTTAACATCTGTCATATCCTAGGCATTTTGTTTAACTCAACAAAATTTGTCAATTGCATGATACAAATACACTCACACACATGCACACGCATACAGAAATTACAACTTTTTTCTTTTATTTATTGTATTCCTGATTAAATAGAATGATGCTAAAATTGCGTTTTTTTTGTGTCAAAACTTGAATTATTTGTTTTAAAACGTTTAAAATATTTTTTTTTAATTTTTAATAATAAATTGAACTAAAATATACAAATTTTTTATACGAATGGGTCGTTTGCAATTCACGAACAGTGCATAAATTACCTGATTATGAGGAAAATTAATATCAAAAAAAAAGCAAAATGTGCAAATTGTTTTTAATTTTCTTTTTATTATTTACCAAAACCTCAATATACTTCACCTATTAATTTATTTTCTAGTCTTTTTTAAAGTAAAATTAAAATAATTTAACGAACCTGATTTGACAACAATGTCAAAATTTTAAAGCACGAAAAATGTTAAAGCTTAATTATTCAAAATATATTATCCATATACTATTATGAACATTTCAAAATACCTAACCATTGATATAGTTTTCTTTCATTTTGCAGATTCTTCCGATAAAAAATCAAAACACGTTGTCAATTCGTATGTAAAGTTTAATTAGGTTTGCTCGTGCTTTTTACAAGGTCTAAAACTTTGGTGCGAATTTGTCATTCATTTCGAACACTTTTACTTTTAATTTGTTCTGAATAATATTAACCCGACCAAAGTTCATGTAAATTTGTTTTACATTGTAAATACACTGTTATTAAAATTATGTATAAATTTTGTTCATATCCGTCTATTCAGGGTCGTATTTCTCATGCTTCAAATTATTCATTTGGTTATAATGATATAATAATATAAATTTTTTATATTTTTATTTTTAAAAGTTTTATTTCGAGTTTATACTGACCGCCCAAATTTCATGCTTTTCATTTTTCCTTATAGTAATAGTTCTCTTAATTGGCAAGTTGTTAAAAAACTGGTTTAAGAATTGCTAACAACAAGAAAACACTAACGACACAACATTTAAAATAATATGACATATTAACGTTCCAGCGAAAAATTTTCATTTTTATTTAATCGAGGACAGAAATTTCAATTCAACCTCAATAATAAATTCCAAAGTTAAAAACAATTTGACAGTAGTTTGTTGGCAACACTGAATTATGGTGTTTTTGTTTTGGCAAAAAACAAGTAAAAGCAATTTGATTAAAAACCAGTTCTTTGTTTTTAATTTATACACAAAACATTGATAATTTTTGTTTGGAAATACATTCACAGTCTTCCTTCCCAGTTTTTTGTTCTTATTAGTTATTTTTTTCTGCTGCTTTACAAAAACGCAAACCAACACTAAAAAATAACTCAAAACACAACATGGAAAAAAGTTTGGCATAAAAATAAACAAACCAGGACAGCTGCTGTATTTTAATTTGTTGCTTTTTCATTAAATCTTATGAAACATGGATTTGTCGATGCTTTTTTTTTATTTGTTTAAAGATCTTTTTGTTAATTTTTTAATAACTTATCTTTCGACTTTTGTTGGTATTTTTGCGTTTTTAGTGAAATACTTTATTAGTTATTATTTTATCTTTTGATAAGGGCATCTTTTTTTTGGGTCAGAAGTCAGGAAAGGTAAAGTTTACAAAATCACTTACGAGGCAATGAGAATTAAACTACCTAAAAAGAAACGGTAAATATTGCGCGATCATTATTTCTGAATTTAGTAAATTCATAGTAATTTAGTATTTCTGCTTAGGTAAAGGCAAAACATTTAAAGAGAAATCTACCCATAGTTGGATAAATGAATTTCAACGTGATAAAGTTTATCAGTTCTAGGCTTTAAATTAAAAATAAATTGAAGAAAATGTAAAATATACAGGAGACATTAATTTGTCCCCAAGTAATCTTCTGTTAATAACTCGAATCAAAATATTTTATCCTCACGTTTTGCTCCTTCGTCTCTGTTATAATTCATCACCGTTATAGTGGGTATTAAAGGAAAATTTAGCAGATTTCGGTTTAGAGAAAAGTACGGCACTTTTAGTACGTCGCAACATATTTTGATAACACATATTTGGCACTGAAAAACGTATCTCATGTAAGGAAGTAGAACATAAAGATGGAAGTGGAAATTTCGTAAAAAATACCAATGAAGTCATGTTTCCGTCATATTTCTTACTTGTCAAAAAGCCTCTTACTTTGCACAAGCCCCGAAGACTTGCGATTTTTACAATTCAATTTGTTTTCGAAACGCGTTGTACCAGTAAACGTATAAAATATTTAAATACTGATTATAATAATGGCTTAATTAATTAGTTGAATTAAGAGATATATTTTTAATTGCCCCATACCACCTAAACGGCTAAGTTAACATCATTGACATTAGTCGTTTTTTAATAATATGATAGCACTTTGGGGTACCTACCTATACACCATGCGACATTTGCAATTCATTACGCCTAATTGAGAATAAAAATAGTATTACACGTTTAATACCTATTCAAGTTATAATTTTTTTTTCTCATATTTTTATTTGCAATCTATTTTTTTAATAAGCAAATTAATTAAAAGAAAAATAAATATTTGCATGAGTCTTGACCTACATTAAGGCTAAAGACATATTACATTAGTGCCCTTTAACCTGAGTACAATTATAAGTATGCAATTATATGTTTATATGTACACAAATTCATTTTCTATATTTAAATATTTACATTGATTATTTTAAATATTCACATCCTTATTTTCTGAACGGAAGGTCAAGCACATGAAGCCTTTTTAATCTATGTTCTTCCTCGCTATCATCTAGTAAAATAATAGCCAGCGGGCTAGAATGGTTACTAAGTCTTTCAAGGTACCTTGAGCTGTAAACGTTAATTTCATCTTCGATCTTTGATATATATAAATCTCTATAAATTGTGTCATTTGTCACAAACCATGGAGCATCTACTATCATTCTAAGAGTTTTTGATTGATATCGTTGAAGTATTTCTAAGTTGGAGTTGCTAGCAGTGCCCCACAGCTGAATTCCGTATGTCCATATCAGTTTTAAAATAGTTTTGTATATAAGTACTTTGTTTTCTAAACTTAATTTTGATTTTTGTCCCAGCAGCCAATGCATTCGCTTTGTTTTAATATTCAGGTAATCCCTTTTTGCTTCTATATGTTGCTTCCACGTTGGCCTTTTGTCAAGATGCATGCCAACATATTTCACACAATCAGTTTTTGGAATTTCTTCATTGTTCAGGAAGATCGGAGGAGAAATGCCTCTTCTTCACGTAAAGGTAATATAATTAGACTTTTTAGTATTAATTGAAATATTCCATCTTTTAAACCAGTTCGCCATACTATCTAGGTGATTTTGCACCTGGTTTGAGGCCTCTAATGCAGAAATATTACTTGAAATTAAGGCTGTGTCATCCGCATATGCTGCAATAGTAACATTTTCATTTGACGGCATATCGGACGTATATAATGTATATAGAACTGGGCCCAGTACGCTTCCCTGAGGAATACCAGCTTTTATGTCACAAATATTAGAAGTTTCATCATTTATTTTTACGTAGAAATAACGATTTTGTAAGTAGGATTTAAGGACCAAAAAGAATGGTGCTGGAATAAGCACTTTTAGTTTGTACAAAAGACCTAAATGCCATACTCTGTCGAAGGCTTGTTTGACATCCAAAAAGACAGCAGAACAGTACTGTTTCGTTTATAGAGCATTTCTAATAACATTTACGACTCGGTGGCATTGTTCAGGTGTACGGTGCTTGTGACGGAATCCAAATTGACAAGTTTTAATGACAACTTTTAAAGCTTCAACCTCAGTTCCGCTGATTTTTATTTAGAAAAACAACAATATTGAATTTTTTTCTATATTTTTAAAGCTAATAATAAATATTTATTCCAGTTTTCTCAATTTTGTTTTATTTTAAATTTTGATAACACTTAAGAGAAAAATATTAGAGGAAAATTAAAACAATAACAAAAAAGGGCGTGTTAGCAAATTTCCTGGCAAAATCTATAGAAAAATGAATGAATAGCATAAAACAGTTTGTAAAAAAAGAGGAACACATTTTAACATGCGCGATGACATTATTTTAACACTATTTCCGTAATATATAAACAAAATTTTTAACAACTTTTTAAAATTAATTAATGTTTTTAGCATTAATGAATATTAAAAAAAAATAAACTTACCACATTATTTGGTTAATTCTGTAAAGTTTTTTGATAAAAACAAACAACTCCTTTGCTGAAACAGTTAAAAAAAGACAAATGTGAATAAAATATGAAGAGAGCAAAGAGAACAAAACAAAGTTCGCTGTTAAGAAAAACAGGTTCTCTGCCTTTTAAACACTGTCACTGTTTTTTCGTTTTTACTTTCAACATGTAGATTCAAAAATCCTTATTTTATGAAAAGTAAGGATCATTAATTTGAATATTTCTTATAGCACTACATTTACATATTTGTTTGTTTAAGCAGTATTATTTTATCTTCTTATTTTCATTTAAATATTTCTTCTTTAAAATATTCGTGGGGGTTTTTCTCGGTATACACAATATCTATTATAGTCGGTTTTTTGTTCACACGCTTTTCCTTAAACTCTGCTTTTGACATAAACACAAACTTTACACTACTAAAATAATATCAAGAACAAAACACAAAAACAAAACAAAATGTAACCAACATCAAAAAACAAAAACTGACACAAATACAGTAAAACATTTTATGCAAAGGGTATAAGGCAGCGTTGCCAGAACACGCTTTTAATATAATATGAATATTATTGGCCAAATTTTTTGTTTTTCTGAAACTTTTAATGTATTTCACTTTTATAAAATAATTGCTTAATTCACAAGATCCCGCTGTATCATTTATCGTCTATTAAAATACAACATTCAGCTCACAAATTAAAAACATACAATATTAAACTATTAATGATGAAAAATGATTAATTGGTTTTGCATAATGTTTTAGTTTAGTAAAATTGGGAGAAACCTTTTTTATTATATATTTTAATTATTTTTCTGGTAACACTAAATTCATAAGTAAAGCAACCTCTTAATACTAAAAATGCCAAAAGATTTTCTTGTTGGTATATGATGTTTAAAAATGTGTGGAATAAGCAACATTTTATATAGCGGTCGGCTGACTTGCAGCGACAGCAGTACGACGGTTATAAACATAAGGGAACAAAACTTACAAATTAACACAAAAAACCCAGTATAAAAACTTTGTTTTTTTTTACAAATTTAGCTTTAAATTTTTCATCTACCTATTGCTTACATTTTTTATAAAATAAAACGAACAACTTTTATTATCTTCGCTTTTTTTTAATCTTTTGTTGGGCTTCTTTTCTTATCTTTTAAAATGCTAGAACTCCAATGTATTTGTTCTATTTAGAGTAATACAAAAAAGTTGCAATTTGTCGTGTTTTTAACCTTTTCTTTCTTTCTTTGCACGGCTTTTATCCAAAGTATTAAAAGTTTTTTTAGTAAAAATTTTTATTTCACATTAAATTACAAATAAATATCATTTATTTGCAACTTTTTCTAACTAGCCGCGACATACATACACATGAATAAAATTGAACCGCACTCAAAAAAAGTAAACAAACAACTAAATAATGAGTTGACGTTCAGCCAAAGCTGCAAAATAATTTAGGAGAAAAGAGAAAAAAGAGCTAAACAAAATAAAAGAGTGCAAACAAAAGAGAGAAAAGAAAGTGGATACCAATTGAGTAAAATCGCTATTTTCCGGAAAAGGACGCAAAGCAAATAAACATCTACATAATTTGTAAAACGGTTTTTTGTTGTACAATTTACTTTAACATTGATCAATTAATTTTTATTAACATAATACCATATTAAGAACGTCTGTGCACAAAAAATCAACAGGAAGCTGCATAGGCAGCCTCGTATCAGATAAAAAGTCTACTAGCATTATTTTTTTATGAAATTTTGATCAGTTTAACCATTATATCCTATATTCAAAATACTAGTTCTCTACACCTTTAATTGATAGATTAATTTATTTCCTTTAATATTTTATTAGCATGCTAATAAAAGCGACCACATGCTTGTAAAGATACTTTTCATTTTTAAATTAAAATTATTTTAATAAAAATCCTTTAAGACAAAAATGTTCTTATTAATCACTTATTTCAGAAAAATTGCGTATGTAACAGCACTTGTATAGAGTAAGCAGTAGTTTTCTGCCGCTGCAGCAACGCAGAAGGGCGGCGAAATAGGGAAAACTTGACAACTTCGTATACAAAAAAAAACTGTGTGTAGAGAACTTCCTTGATGTATTTTATGGTCGCTGCAAATTATTATATGTCGCATACAAATATATTAAATAACATTTATTAAATTTAAATACTTTTTAATGCTACACTGCACACCGTTGTTTTACAAAATATATATAAGCTCCACTAATTTTTTTTGTTATTTTAATTTGCAGGAGAGATTTTTTAAGTTTTTTTCTTTGTTTCTGTTATAATTCTAGGAACTTTTTTCCGGCAAACGTATTCAGCATTTTACATTCTTTTTTCATCTTGTTTGAACATAACTTTTATTAAGTTTTTTCTTTTTCTATATTAATTATTTGTCAAATTCTTTTCCAACAACCCGCGACATTAACAACAACCAACACTCGGCAAACCTCACTCGAAAAAAGTAAACAACTAACTACACTAGCGAGTATGTGTACGTAAAGTGCTGCCAAGCCAAAAGTTATTTTTGTTAAATATGGTCTTTTCAAATTTTAAAAAAGATTTATGTGAATAAAAGTAAACTGAAAATTTATCACAAATATTAATATTTATAACATTGTTAAACTTTATTATTATATTGTGCTTTTATTTAGAATATATAATTACCATTTTTTAGCCTAAAAAAGGCTATAAAATACAAAACTGATTTGTTCCTGGCAGTGCTGTTAACAAGATTGAGAATTTAAAAACGATTGGGAGTAAGTTTGCAAGAGAGAATGTATTTGAATGCAGAAGTGGCAATAGCTATATTTTTATTAGTAAATGTGGTTTTATTACGGCCTAATCGAAAATAGTTTAATTAAGTTTAATTACATATTCTACTCAAAGTAAGTATTGTGATTTTGATCGGCACTAAAATATTTTCAAGATTTTAAACTTACAGATTTGAAACAAAACTTGCTTTTATTGAACAAATCAGAAATTGGCCGAAATGCTTAGAGTTAGGAAAACGAACAAATGGTGTATAAATTAGTCGAAACCTTCACTTTAACATTTTTCTTTAATTTATACCAACGCAACAATAATTTTATTTGACATCTCTCACAAGAAAACGAGAAAGCTTTATCTTGACAATATCTTTATATATAATAAAGCCGTACCGATATATAAAAACATTTTGTTTTCAAATCTAATAAAAACATCAATCGAAAGAAATCAATTTTGTACGGTCTAAAAATAAATGTTTTTGATTATGTAGTTTTAAACCTTTTTAAAGCTCTACTTGAGTTTCTAAAATGTAATATTTTATTATGGATTGAAGTTTCTTAAAAGGATGTATTTTTGTGTTTTAAAAAATAATTCTTAGGAATGTAACATGATTTTTATAGTTTTACCGAGAAAGACCCGCCTCAAAAACCTTCGTAAATTATTATAATTATTAATGTTTCCTTGAAAATCAATTAATTTTATTTGCAATAAAACACATCTTAATACCGGTTCAAAAATTTTATTAATACTAATGACTTAGAAAAGATCATATAAAATTCATATTTATAAATCAAAACATTATTTATCATTTAATAAAAATAGTTCGAAATTTAATTTACATATGTAATTTGGTTTTTTAAAATACCAATAAAAAATAATCTTTATATAGCAATTAAGCAATATTTTAAAAGAAAAAATTATAATCGGACCAAAAGGCTGGATTTTTTGTTTTCATATAAATTTCTATTTAATTTGCATGTGTAACTTTGGTTTTGTTAAAATATCAATAAAAAATAATCTTTATATTCCAATTTATGCAATATTTTAAAATAATTATTGAAAAGAAAAAATTATAATCGAACCAAAATGCTGGATTTTTTGTTTTTATATAAATTTCTATTCAAGCTTAAATCTTATTACTAACATAAAGCAAAATAATTAAAAAACAAAAAAAATGAATTTTGAAAACTATTTTTATGTTAGTATGAGTCGCATTTGAATTGTAAAGTTAAACATTCAAAAGATGGCTCGTGTCTAAGACAAATAATTTATAGCGTCATCTCCTGCAATTTGAAAAATATTTGAGGTGACTGTTATAAAGTTTACAATTTATACGACTCGAATAGTCTTCAATTTATCAAAAACAACAGCATTGTGTGTTAAAACCGTTTTTGGATTATATTCGCAGGTTCGGATGTAAGAAAAGCTTTAGAAAATTTCCTTACGATAATTATTTATAAAATTCCTTATTAAATCTGGTAATTCGGGAGCATAGCAAATAAATTTGTGACCGTATTTACGAGAACTTTCAAAACGATGAAACTCAACGGGACCCCAAGCCCTGCCGCGTGTATCTAAAGCTATGCGATATAATGAATAGCCCAATTCGAAAGGTACCACATAGTCGTCTTCAGCGTGTAATATTAAAATGGGTTGTCTAAATTCACTTATATGTTTATCTGATTCGAAGCGCAATGAGTTAGCATACATAGGCCGTGAAATAGTATGATCAAACCAGGGTAAATGCTTAAAAGGCTGAAAACAAATAATTTTTATTTAATTAATTGTTTATATTAATATTTGTTCAATTGTCAAATTAAGCTCACTCTAGCAAAAGGATGCATTCTGATTTCATCTTTTATATTGGTAAATGGAGCCTCCAAGATTACACCTCTTACCAGCTTCTCGTCAAGACTATTCAATTTAGATAGCATATTCGTTGCTACTCCTGTACCCAATGAATGACCCCATATAAACACGGGATTTGCTGTTATGTTACGTATATAATAATAAACAGCTAAAGCATCTTGTACTACTCCTTCTTCAGTAGGTGAAACTGGATCAGAATCACCATAGCCTCTATAATCAAACGAGATGACATGATAGCCAAGATTTCTTAGTACTTTATAGACATCCAAACGATGACCAGAACCTCTTGAGGCTGTATTGCCATGACAGTAAAGCACAATATTGTTATTGGGTATTTTAAGTAAACGTTCGTAGAAAAGTTGTTCATTTTCACCATTAACTATGGGAAAGGTGGTTTTAAGATCAGGCTCTAGCAGATCAAGTAGTTTATCTTTAATATCGGTAACATTAAGCAAATCTTCATGAGCCTCCTGTAAAGAAGAAAAACAAGTTGAAACAATCTTTAAGTAAACTGTAAACGAAAAAGTTTTGGGTTAAATTATTAAATGAAGGGAAAGGGTAATAGTTGACATGTGGAAAGCGAAAAGCATTTTCTATCTTTTATGCATATATCGTGCTTTGAAGAACCTGTGACGTATGCATTTCAGATCATGTTTCCTTGATTAGCTATTCTCTTTGCTGCAAATCATCAGTGAACAGAGACAATCTACCTAGAGACCATCCTCACACCGAATCACTTTTTTGGCTATCTGCATCTTCATCTTCTCTTACACAAAAGGGTCGACTCTGGGGGCCCACGTAAACCACGTTATTTTTTTATTGACATTTTACCATAAATACTTCTCTTATAATTTCTTTCTGCACACAAAATTTATTTTGACAATTTTCAGCGATTTTGCTTTATACCAACGTAAGATCCTGGTATGTTCAATAATTATGACTTATGTAGATGGATTCTGCAGCAAACCATCATGTTGGCTTATCCTTGTCCACCTATATCAGGATGGGCAACTCCTGGGTTAGACACTTGTTGTCTGCATTTAGTTTATCTCCGGAGTTTAAAAACACAAAGAAGGTTCCCTTACCTGCACAGAACTATTTAAAAGGATATGCTATATTTACACTGAATATGGACGGTCGCCGGGAACAGCCAGCAGTAAGAATTAGAAGCAAACAGCAGTCCTTGAAGGTTTTAAAACAGCTTTTCTTACTTCACTTTACTTACCTCACTTAATTGCATTTCTCTAGCAAATCGTTTAACCATTTGTTTTGGCAAAACGTGCCACACACCAATTCGTACACTGGCAGGTTTATGCTTAGATTCGCCATTTGTATCGCTATTATCCTTATCAGTTTCGACATCGTAATCAGCAACATCTATGAAAAAACTTCGAGTGGCATAAAGGCCTACACCAGAAGGATTACTTAAATCGAGATCTCTAGGATATGTTACTAAGAAAAAAATAAAAAATTAAGTAAAAACATGGGAATAATTGTAATATTATAAAAATTTTAAAATACTTACTAAATGTTAAAAATAATATGCCCCTTTGTACGGCAACGGAATAACGAAATATTAGTGGTAATACTATGAATACAAGTGAGAGTCCTGCTAAGCATAATTGTACTGTTGCTAATGATATTCTGAAAACAAAAAAAGTTATTGCCAAGAAAACAAGAAATAATGATATTATATACATAGATGACTGAGTTTATATGGGTTGTGATGGATGAGATTATGTTTTTATAAATATAAATAAATATACATAAATTTATAAGATATGAAGCAACGTATTTGAAACCATACATAGACGAGAAGGCGGTATAAATAAAGTTTTACCCAGTAAGCATTTGTTTGTCAAGTCGTATGAGAGTCTATATTAATTGCTTATAATTCTAGTGTAATTAAGAAAAAAAAAGTTCGATAAAATACCGAAGGAAATTCGGAAGACAGCAAAAAATATTTAATAGTAAAAAAAAATTTTTTAAGGTTAGGTTTTTTATATAAATTTTGTTGAGTTTTTGTCTAAAAACAACATAGCTCACGTTTATCCTATAATAAATTACAAAAACGGGACCTTTTTTAACTCCTTGAGGACACCAAACTTAGTTATTCCTGCTTCTCATCATCCTGCATCACAGGGAAAACCTTCATAGTATAGCGGCGTCAACAAAAATACAGAAAGACTTTGAGCATTAAAGATATAATAGGTTTTTTACAGAATATCGAATTTTCCAATACGACCTCAACTACATGTGTATGTATGTATGTCATAACTGCCAATATGCACAATGACAGCTCGGAAATTCAAGAAATGTATTTTGGTGTACAAACGGAAAACGGTGACTAAATGTATCTCTGCTCGTGAGATCTTTTGATGCTAATGATTGGCTATGGAGCAGAATATCAACGCATAGAATCTTAAACGGATATGACGATTATGAGCAGCATACATATGTGTTTCATCACGAAAGACAGCAATTATGTACTAGCAATCGCTGATGCTGCGCATTAAAAAAACAGAAGGAGGTATAGAAGAAAACTTTTCAATTAAATATTTATAAGAATAAATAACTTTAACTTAAATTACTGTTCCATAAATATTCAGACAGTTTCCTGTCTATTAAATTTTTATACTTTTACCTTCTCCTGACTTAAAAATTTGATAAAAGTTTTCGCTCTATGTATGAACACTTTACGGAAATAATTTATTAATAAAACAGGGTAATAATTTATTTACAAAGTTAGAAACACAGTTTGTATATTATTTTGTGAGTAAATTGATATCATTTAGGTTTATTGTATTGCATAATTAATTCGAGTTAAATAGAATACCATGTGAATGTAGTCTAATTTCAAATGAATCAAGAACTTTGATATTATTTGTCATTTAGACAAACACGGTGCGTCATTAAAACTAGATGCAATACAGTAATATACAATAATATGTTAACACCTTTTTTTTGTAAAGAACTCTTTTATTGCAATTCAATTTTGCAAAGAATTGCAATTGATCCGTAAGGTTAAAAAGTATAACTTTTTTTGTATTATATAAAAATGATTTTTTCCGCGTTCACCTCTTAAAATTGGCAAGATTTTTTTGTTCGACTGCCAATTTGACAGATGACTATTCCTTTGTGGAAAGTTTCTTTTGTCATTTAATAATGAAAATAAATACGCGAGTAGCAATTGCAGGTTTTTAAAATTGGCATTGGCGTTGATTCTCTATATACAAATTTGTCCAGCGATGAGGATTTCAATAGATACATTTGCTTTAATTGATATATTTATAAATAACATTATATTGAATAAAAAAAATAGTCCGCAAGCTATTCCCAAACAACTATTGATTACATCCAGATAAAATCAAGCAGAATATAATTAGGAACTAATGCGAACTACTTGAACTAGTTATAATATATGGTTTTTTACTGTTTCTCTACATATGAATACGTATGAAATGTTGACTAAATAATTAATGAGTGAGTGAATTAAAAACGTTGTAATAACTTACGTCATTTATCACCGCTCCAAGTAAAGGTCTTAAATAAAAGGTTGTAGTCCAAAATAATAAAGGACTTGTGATTTTTTCATAAAAGTATACAAATTAAGCATCAATTTGTTATTGTAAGTATTATTTCAAGGGCAAAAGTGCTTTATTCGACCATATATATACATATATGAATTGAATCTTTTTGGAAATTTGAGATTATAAGTTTCGGAAATCCATTTTTTGCTATTTTGTAAATGTCTAATATTTTCATTTGGCGAGAGACAGTTTTTCTTCAAACCCTTGTTTTATCAGCCTTGTTTGTCGCTTGGGTCTGTATATTATATTTAATATTAATTAATCAGAGTCTGTCAACATAAGCAGACGGACATTATTATATTGACTTATTCTTCGTGTATCTGTAGTAAAAGGTATTTGCATAAGTAATTTGATTAAAATCAATTTTTCAATTTTAGCCTTTGCAACAAGAATGCATATTATTGTTTTGTACTGTACTGCGTTGAAAATAACGACAACGGATATGAATAATAATAAATTGATAATTTGGTGGGAAAACACAGACACAGCGTGTATTAGCTGCCAGATTTAACAATGTAAGACAAACAAATCAATAACGTTTTCTTGTTATAATAAAATTTATATTCTTTTAATTAATGTGAAATGATCATTACTTTAAATTTTTTATATAATTATTACCCTGAATAGCTTATGACTTCATTTTAAAATTATTATAATTAATATATTTTTTGTTGAAAATAGTTAACATTTAGATTTTTGTTTTAAAGATTATATGGCAGCACTGAATGTTTGTGAGCTTAAAATAAAGTGTGAAAAAAGAAAGAAACAGAGATAGAGAGAGCAATACTTACAACCCAGTTAGCCAAATTATAATAAATACTCCGGGAATGAATGTGGCGCGAAAAATTGAATTTAAAATTTTATAACTTTCGAACATAGCGCGCTTAAGTTTTATAAATTACTTTGTAAACTTTATATTCAAATTGATGACTTATCAATAATACGCTGCTATTTATTTATTATTAAAATGTTTTTTAAGAGTGAGTGATTTAATCTGTGTCACAAAAACAAATGATTGTTGAAAACATTTTAAAAAATTATATGATCGTTAATAGCCCAATTACCAACATTGAATTATGATAATGGGAGTGATGATGAATTAAAAAATCGTTCGTGCATTTTATTATTTGACGCAGTAAATTTTATTCAATTATTGCAATTTTTATTTTTGTAAATACTGCGTCTCCAATGTTTTATTAAATCAATTTATGTAATTTCAACTTAATTATTGTTATGTTTGATAAATGAGAAATAACAAAATTTTATAGAAAAACAGAAATCATAAAAAAAAAAATTAGTGTTATATTTGTATTTCAGTAGATAAAATTTATAGTGCACACAAAAAAAAGAGTGCTATAGGGAGAGAATAAATAAATCGTATAAATAATTAGTTAACAACGTTGACTTTTACATTGTCCTTGCAATCAGGGATGAACACTTTATTTCGCGGCAAAAAAATACTTGGAATTAAAATTAAATAGTAACTTTTGAACGAAAAACCTGCGGTTAATTTTTTAAACTTGTAGTTTTATCTGAGTTAATGATAAAAACCTCAAATTACTAAAAAGCTAGCGAAATTCGATTGAAAAGCGCAATTTCGTTTTAGTTCACTACCCGGAAACATATCCGAGATATTTTAAAAATTCAATATCCTCAATAAAAAACTAAGAAAACATATTGCAACCAATTTTGTTGAAAAATTTTTAAATCTTTAAGCTTGTTTATAACAACTTTCAGAAAAACCTCGATTATTAATGTTTAAAAAAGCAATTTGCACGATTGGACTAGTCTAGGCTACTATATACATGATTAACCTTTTTTTTATTACTATTATACATACTCATACTACTACTACTCCTCATAAAGAACCGAACTAGGATATAACTTAAGCGCAGAGCTAAAGTTATTTCTTAAGCTAATTTTTGATTCTGGCACGTCAGCTCATCTTGGTAATATTTTCCACTAACTGACTATAGACTGAGAGCTATAAGCAGGCACACACTTCATAGGAAGGCCTTGTTCGCCCTCAGCATGTAGGCTGACTAAACAAATTTATAAGAAAAATGTTAATTAATTTAAATTAAATGGAACGATGAATGAATATTAATAAATATTTATATTGCTACAATGCTTTAAGTAAAGTATAAAGTATAAATGTGTGATTTATAAATAAATTTGGTTAATACAATTAACAACAAAAAGATATAAATAAAAATAGTAGAAAACAGTTTAATATGACAATCACCTTTTTATGAAAGTCCGTCTACGCGTAAAAAGCATAACTACAATAGAAAAAGAAAATATAATTTATTTTTGTTTCTTTTTTTTTTTTTTGTTTTTGCAAATAATAAAAATATATATATTATTATCATATATATATATATATATATATATATATATATTTATATATATATATTTAATCAAAGAATTAAATCAAAGTCCGTCATTAATATTTTAGTTATATTTACGTATGTTAAAGTATTTGCAACAAAAACTTTCTTGTTTTCAATGAGACCTTTCTTTATAGGTAATATTGGATATTTTCTTAATGTTTATTTTAAAAATTCATTTTTTATCATTTTATTCAATTTTTACAAACAAAATTCGAATTTTTTCGGTAACAAAAAAATTTTTCTCTATTAAAAACAACTCTTTTAATTCTAGTAATTCAATTATTTACTTATTTACAAAATAATTTTTTATTTGTAAGCGTTTAAGCGAAGCATTAATTTGTATTTTTTTAATAAACATTTTTACTGAAAATTTCATGACGCAATTTCGTATCGATAAAATAAATTTTTAACGGAATAAATAAATAAAATAATAATTTTAATTATCGCAGTTAATGATAAAAAGTTTGGGCTACCATATAAAAAATATTCAGATATAGCATTGCTGTCAGTAGCGAAACCATTTTTTTATAATGAATAAAATACTTTGTATTTAAAATTATAACACATTTAAACCGGATTAAAAATGTTAGAGATAAAGTTTCTTAACGATGTCCTGTTCATGGATCATGGTTTTTTATTAATAATTGGTTATTGCTGTTCTTTAACAATTTTCTTATAACAAAAATTCTCTACTAATTGACAACTTAAAATATTTGCTATCGATAATGAAAAATGATTTGAAAACAAAATATTCGAATAAAAAAAATTTTGCACAAATATCTAAAAAAAAATGTCTTAGCCAAAAAAATGTTGCTTTAAAATTAGATTATAATTTTATATTTTAAATCAAAAATTCTATAGATTTAAGAAATTAGCAAGGTGAATAAGAAAATCTTTGTTACAAAATTTTCCTAAGAGTTTTTGCTAAAACGACAGCCCATTTCAATACCAGATATTCTTATTCATAACAAAATAACATTTAGAAAACTTTATTATTTATGGAGCATCATGAACTAGTTGGCAATAAAGTGCGAATTGTAAATTAAATTTCGACAAAAAATCAAGAAGATTTAATTTAAAAAAGCCTGAAATGCCCTTATCGGTGTACTGCAGCAATTGTAATGGTTATGCAATCATATTTTTTTAATTTTGTAAAAAAATTCTCGTAATAAATGACATCAACTAAATGATATATTGCAACTGTTACACTGAAATTGTATTTTTTGTAATTTTATTCAACAGTTTTTTTTTTACGAAAACGAATACGTGTTTTTCTTCAAGCTGACCGTTTAAGACTTAATGCCAGCCTTTATTTTTTTCTTTGTGGAGTGCTAATATTTTTGTTTTTTAAAAAAATGAGTAATTTTTAACATGAGTAATTTTTTTTTATTGATAATCGCACTTGCACTATTAAGAGAAAATAATTGAAAAAGTACAAAGAATTTATAAAATATTTGAGTAATTTCCAAACTTAATTAAATAACAAAAGGGAATCGTTGCTGACAGAAGAACCCAGACTTGAATTGATTTGAAAAAAATTAATTTAAATTTATAGGCTTTTATAGTACAAAAACGTAAAAAGTTTCTTAATTTCTACAAAAAAATTTGGCATTTTGATAGTTTTTTGCAATCGGTTCTATTTTCTTGTCACATGTAATCATTTATATTACAACCAATATTCAAATTAAACACAAAAAAGAAATATGTGGATAAAATAAAACAATTACCTAAATTATAAAAAAACGAAAATGGAAATGATAATACTTTTAGATTTACAATAACTAAACAAACTTTAACACTCAACACAAAATAATTTCTATTTACAGCGTTTAATTTAAACTATCGTTGGGAAAGCACAAATCTGTAAAAAAAGAGAAGAAAAACGTTGTAAAAGTTATTGTTATTGCTAATGTTTAATTAATAATTTATACATAAAAAATTTACATCAATGCATACACACATACGTTTGTGTCAATATACAAAAAAGTTAAAATTTTCTTATTAATGATAACCAGTTATTATATTTCGATGCATATGTACATACATACATATGTAAATAAAATACGTACTTAGTTAAAACTTTTTAATAGAAAAACTCAGTAAGTTAACTTGTTCTCTTAAGAAAATTACCTGCACTCCTAGACAAAAACTGACGGAAGTAGACAACTAAAATATTCGACGTCCGCACAAAAGTGTGCCAAATAAATGAACACAAATCATTAAACACATAGCACTTACGCCCGTGTAGAAATAAATATGTACATAGATATAAATGTGAATCTCATTTGACATTAGTAAATAAGAAAATAAAACAAATTCGAAACCTTACAATACTAACGATTGTGTTTGAAACAAATGAATCAATATAGTTGTATTAAAGTAAAGAGAATTATAATTGCTGCACATTAGTTTCTAAAACTAAACAAATTTCCTTTTTCTTTTCAAAAAATATTACTGGCTGTTAACGTTTTCTTTTCTAGAAAAATATATCATTTTTAGCCTTTTATTTAGAAAAGGCAATTAAAATACGTATGCAGACCAAAAATTACTTACATTTTAAATTACAAATGTTGTGATCAAAGTAAAGGTAATTTTAAAATTCCAGTTTTAGGGTAACGAAAAGTACGTAAAAGAAAATTTAATAACATTATATTGTTTGTAAACGGTTCAAACAATCTTTAAATAATAATAATAATATAATAATAAACACTTCAGTTAACTAAAAACATGACTAAAGTTTGTGTTCATACGCTTAAACAAAAATAAATTTTAAAGCCAAACTTAAAAGCTTATCAGGTAAGAATAGTTTGCCGTTTTTAACGTTTTTGGCATTTTTAATTTCAGTTACCGACTTACCTGATAAATTTTTGTGCAATGGGATGGCGTCTTTATTTAAAATTCGAATATTTTGTGTGGTTCCGTGCAGCTAGCAACGTCTAAATTTTCAACAATGCAAACATGTGACGCAAGACTCTAAACAGAAATAAATTGCCTTGATTACCCTAACCAACCATACCAACTTTACGACTCAAATAAAAACTCTTAAGCAAACACTCTGTCCTACGAACAAACGCACAACGTGTTATCATCAGTGTTCTCTACAAGACCAACATACAGTTTATTTGATAGCACCTTGTACCATGCAGCATTTAGTTTGTATGTATGTATAAAGTAAAAAGGTAATAAACATACACATAATGCTGATTAGAGATCACTTAACTTAAGGTTAGATAAATATAAAAATAATAATATTCGCTGTATTTTACTGGATGGCATTTTGTTTAAAATTATAAAATTTTGAAAACTTTTCATTTGCTCTAAATATGTTTGCTTTTTAAATATTCAAGGTTTTCTAAACTGCCAGGTTATTGATGAGCAAATAGATATTAAAATTTTAAGTTTGGCCCGGCTTCTACACAACCGGCTTTTTACTGTGCGGCAGTATTTTAAATTGTATCCGTCTTTTTTAAGAATGTCATTTTAAAAAGATTTTTTATATTTTTTATTTATATACAAAATTGAATTGTTTTATAAAATTTATTATCTTCTGTAGAACAGTATTTTTTGTGAGAAAATATGAGAAAACATTTT
The DNA here is from genome assembly GCA_030448955.1 of Trichopoda pennipes. Lineage (NCBI taxonomy): Eukaryota > Metazoa > Arthropoda > Insecta > Diptera > Tachinidae > Trichopoda > Trichopoda pennipes. The sequence continues at coordinate 3,946,190 of JASKUP010000031.1, read as the reverse complement.
CACCCTTTGTTTTTTATTTGTTCTATAAACCGCAAGTAAAAGTTTAAAATATGAAGGAGTAAGTAATAAAGAATATATTATTGCTACAAAAATTATTATTGGACAATGTAGATTTCAGCAAAAACAAATGGGATAGAGTTAACAATAAAATGTCTTGATTTTTAGTAAATTATTTAACCTTCCTCGTAACCTTCCTCGTTTCGCTCTACGTGCCTTTTCTGTGAATTTTTTTTTTTTGAAAATTAATAAAAACTACTTAATATTTTATTTCTTTACAGTTTTCGAAACCTTTTCTACTCTATCGACCTTGACTTTGGTATTTTTATACTATTTATTCTGTTTGCATTCAAATACGGAATCATCTAATTTACATCATTATAAATTATTCCATTGGAAATAACTTAATGCAGATTAAATAGTTAAATAACACTACTTACATACAATTAATTCTTTTAATGTTTGGATTATATCGAAACTTTTATTTTTTATTTACGTTTGACAAGAGCACTTATTTTTTTATTTAATTATCCTCGCCAATAGAAAATAGCTACAACACTAACATAATTACAATAACACCGCATCTGACAGCTGTTCAATTGATTTTTAGTAATGGGTATGTTCACTGTGGAGACATACGGTTGCTATTAAAAGTTCTATATTTATAATTTTTAAAAAACTGTTATATTTAAATCACATTCTTCAAATAGTTTAATAGTAAAAAATATTTTATTGGGAGCTTTTACATTTCATCAAATTTTTCAAAGGAAATTATAGTTTTAATGGTGATTTTAATATGCTGACACAATAAAAAATAAACATTTTTCGCTATTTCCCCCGCTAATGGCCGCGGTACCCACAGTATTCAAGAGTCTCTTTGAGATATTCCTCTCTACATATTATGTTAAAAATAACGTACCGCAAGTCAATATTTTTATATAATTCGATACCAAAATTCATGTTTTAGATAAAAATAAAAAAATTTCCTTTTCGATGCAATTTAAGATGTTAGTAAAAAGCGATAGTAAAAACTAGTTTCATTGCTGTAAGAATTCTTCATTAGAACTATTAATATATTAGTATCAAGATTTACAAGAAATATGCACTGTAGCATCAAGAATAGGCGTGAGCGCAAAACTGGAATGTAAACTTTTTTTGTAGACACACTGATAATAATCAGTAGCAAGGCGTTTTGAGAACCAGGGGATGTTATCAGCAATACATACATCTATAGAATATAAACAAAATCTGTCTCTTGCTAAAGAAAAGTTCTTTATATAAAATTTAGTAACACGATTATTAATTTTGTGTATTCCTTTTATATAACCAGAAGGAACGAGCCATAAGAAATAAAACTAATACGCAACGTTACATTTTGGTATTATTACAGTTCTAAAACAATGCCCTTGTTTACTCCTCAATAAATAGACATGATAGTCGACATTTTGTTAGAATTTTAAATTGTTCTAACAAGCTTAGCTGTTCTTATAAGAAATCACATTTTTTTGGAAATGTCTTTTGTTGACAGCTGATTAAAACCTAAAACCATTTGTAATGTTAAAATAAACAGTGCAGTCAATTGTCGGAATATACGTCCACTTGGCCATTTCGTAACTGCTAACTGACAGTACACTTAATTCAGTCTTTGTTTAGATACTACAGATCTTAACTCTGAAATAAAATTGATTAAAGCAGAATTATTTTCAACGGATAAAGTAAAAACACTAAATCTTTTGATTTTTTTTTCTGATTTTTAATTTTTTTCTATAGAAGTAAATAATAATTCTTTATAAACGTACTTATCTCGTTTTGAAAAAATACCCCTCGGGAAAAGTTATTATTTCGTGAATCATTTTATGTTCATTTTGTTCTTGTCAAAAATGTGTGTTTGATGCCTTTTTAGGGTGTCGTCTTATAGGACTTTTTTGTCGGAGGTCTTTGTCAAAAAAGTTAATTTGTCGTCAATTACAAGAACTCTAGAAAAAATTGTTATCAAATCAAGATTTAGGGTCAATAATTAAACTTTATTTACTTTATCCGAGCTTAATTCTATACACAATTTATAAAATAATTAGTTTATATTCTCATTGCTGACTCTAAGTGGTCTCAGATCATCAATTCTCAATCATTATATACCGTGTTGTGTTTGCACACACATGCACAAGTAAAAAACAAACTGTGCATTTGTGTTAAATAGTTCAGAGGACACTAACATATTTCTTAATGTTTTTGTTAAAACTTAAGTTAATATCACAAAAATTATTAAATTTTTAAGAATTATATACTCTTGTATTCTTTACATTGATTTATTTTTATTGCTCTAAAAAAATCCCAATTATTGATAAGAAGTCATTTTAACATTTCCTACACTATACCGGCTAAGGTTTTGTCTGTTTTTGTAGTTTTATTTATATATTTGTGCCACTAATGTTTCCGGTATCATCATTTCCAAGTCGGAATGCGGTGGTTCTGCGACTGCCAATCTAACTTTTTAGGTAACAATTTATCTTATTCCATCATACTGCTGTTCAAATAAGGCTGCATGCATTCAACAGATAAAGAATATCCAAAATCCGCAACTGGAACTCCAAGTCTATTGGAATTTCCTTTATAGGCAATAGAATAGAATAATAATACACTCACGGATCTTCAAATTGTTGCTGCTAAGTACTTATTACCTGCTGCCGTTACCTATGGTCAAATTAAATCGAATTATATTTTATACGGACACCGTCAAGTTAGTGCTACAGAGTGGCCTGGCAAGAAATTGTATATAGAAATTCAAAAATGCTCTCACTGGATGAAATGAATTGGGCTCAACGGTCGTGCTTTTTCTTTGTAATAAATTTTTATCCATAAATAAAAGTATTATTTAGCGCAAGCGACATTGAGAACCTACTAAAGTGCATAAAATTACAAAATATAAAAAACTACACTGTGTTTGTCGTTTCCAAGAGTAATTGCTGACTAACATTGTTAGTTTGCTTTATTTTTAAATTTCTTCTTTACTCAGAAACAATAATTTTTTAGTGGAAAAAACTTGCAACTCATTTAAGTTAATGAACAGAGCTGTTGTCAAGGAAATTATGATTTTATATTCAAGCAAACGCGAGAGAAGTGTTCTCCTTCTGTAGTTAATGTGCTAACAAAATGTTTAATGCAGACATTTTTTTTTAATTTTGTAGTCGCTTAGCACATGTGCAATAACAAGGCAAGTTAATTTACTCCTCTACTACCTTTGATACGCCAATACTTATTTTTGTTATTTTTCTTTTGTCCTAAAAAAAAATATTAATATTTTACTAGAGTCGTTAAGAAGTGCAAGAAGAGACTTATCATTAAATAGTTGGTAGCAGTAGCTACCAACTATTTAATTTTTATTTTTATTTTTGCTGATAATAAAGAAAATCTTCACACTTTTTTAGACAAAAATATTTAAGTTATTTTTGATTTTATTGTTAACGTTGCACAATAACCCATGCATTCTTCTTTGATGCGCATTCAATTCACCCGAAAAGTATAATTACTGAAAAGAAATTGAAGCATTGAAGTATTTAAATTTCAAACGAACATCAACGATTTGAAGTAATAAGAAATATTCCAAAATGAAAATATTGTTATATTTTAAATCCTGAACTAATCTGTTGGTTTTGAAGTTATGTAAACAAATGCTTTAGTTTAATCTAAAAACCGGATAACTCGATCCTCGAGTTATTTGAATGTACAACGAGAACATTACTTTTTGTTGTTATTTTATTTTTCTTCATTATTAAATATTTCTTAAAGCCGCCATAAATTTTTTTAAAAACAATAATTAACGATTGAAATCAGTTATTTGTTTATTTATATTTTTCTTAGTTAAAAACTATAATATTCGAATATTTATTTTAATTAGATGTTTTTGTTTCTGTGTGTTTCTTGGTGTGTTACATTTATTTTAAATACATTATATTCATAATATGTTTTTTTTATAAAAAAATCTTATAAGTTATATGATATTAGTATAAATATTTTTATAAATTTTAATCTACGTTGATTTGTGCTTGATTCCTTTAATAGATATTTTATGATATTCTCATGAAATATTTATTATTAAAAAATATATTTGAAATGTCTGCAGAATACAAGCATATCGACACGACCATACAGATAATCAGTGGATAATCAGATGATCAGTGGATTTTACCCCAAATATTGTACAGAAAAATCAAGAGCCTTATATCGTACGCCAAATTGATTAAAGAGAGAGTTTTAATTTAAACAACACAGCAAACAAACAAAAAACTCAAAAACACTTCTTAATAAATATTTTTTGTTATATTTTCAAATTACATATGAATGGCTTTCAAATAAGAAACCTTATGTAGATTGAAAATAAAAAAGTGTTTATGCTTTAGAAATGTTTACTGTGTGTTTGTATAGAAGTGTTTTTGAGTGTTGTTTAAATGAAAACTCTCATTTAATCAATTTGGCTTACAATATAAGGCTCTTAAATTTTCTATTTAAAATTTGGAGATGCTTTTCCCCGCAGTAATACATTTCAAATATATTTTTTATTAATAAATATCATAAAAAATTAAAGGAATCAAGCACAAATTAACGTAGACGAAAGTAAAAAAAAAAAAAAACGTTAAATTATTTTTATTTATATAAAAGAAATTCAAATATAATAAACAGGATACTCAAAGAAAAAATTTTAATAAATTATTTCACATTAGTGTGAAAACAATTGTTCAATTCATGATCTGTTGTAAGTATGCTAAATCGCCAGATTGCGCAATATTTGTTGGTTATTTCTATGTAAATACTTACTAGGAAAACCTTGAAAAATATAAACTGTTCACTCGAACTGTTATATTGAATAAAACATACAAATTACAATCGATCGCGAATTGAACAAATGTATGCATATAATGAGTGAACCATAGGGTTTTATTAATACATACAAGAGAAAATTCGATTTTACTCCAAAAATTTTAAAAACTTTTAATTTAACTAGCAATGCTAGAGACAGTACAACTCTCAGTCACGAGTAAAAACTCACGAAAGAATATATAAAATAGCGAAAATTATTTGATTATTTTTAACGACTCTATTTAAATACAATAAGTATTAAATGGCTTGATACATCATACCCAATTGTAAATCAGAATTTTCTTTTTCATTCTAAAATCAAAATTTCTAACTATTTAGAAGTAATAGAATATTGTAATCGAATTCAAAACTTTTCGAGTGTTTTTTCGAAAAATCTCTTAAGTTTAAAGATACATTTTTCATATCATGAAAAATAAAAAAACCGACAACAGTTAGAATTTTCAAAATGACAATTCTGAAAAATGATTAGGAAATTCAACAACATAATTAGAATCTAGTTGGTATTTATAATAATAATTTTATTTAAAGTTCAAAAAGTCAACATTTTAAAAAATATGCTCTGATTTAAAAGTTTCGACTATATACATTTAAAACTCTGTGGTGTTAACAAAACATAAGGGAATGAAGAAGGAATGCAACCTTTGAAATTGCATTTAGAAAAAAACTATCCAAGAACTGTCAATTTGTCCTATTTTTCTTTGTCTAATTTGTTGTTATTCAAAATCAAAATATTTTGAAATTCGTTTTATAGGGCAAATAAAAGTTACTACACAAAATAGTTAAAACAAGATTTTTTCTGTAAATATTATTTAAGTTTTAATTTTAATTTTATTAATTCATTTTAATTAATTAGTAATTTGTGTTAATTTTTTTCTGCCTGGATTTTGTAATAATAATTGATAATCTAGTTAAAGTTCATATGAAATTAACCGGTATATGCTCTTTAATTTGAAAATTGGAAAACAAATAGGGTTAGCGAATCGGAGGATTTTTTTATAGTATACAGCGAAAACTATTATCAGCAAGAACGTTTCTACTGTGGCACTAACTGCCATGTTAAATAAGAATCTTTATACGTTTTAGAAATAGTTGTTTTTTTATTTTTGGAGCAAAATAAATTCAAAAAATCTAAATGTTAATAAAATTAATAAATATTTAATGCTTTTAGACATTGGTTTAAAGAAATGTCTTTCTTTTGGTTATTGTTTTATACATCTAATTTCTGTTGCATTTTTAGAGATAACAATCTTATGTGTGCTTTGTTAATAGAAATAGAAGCACTTTTTCATTTAAATCTTATTTTTTTACAATTTTTTTCTTTTAGCTTTATTTTAGGAATATTTAAAGTTTAATTTTTAATTTTTATATTAAACCCACTTCTAATAAAAGGACCTGCATCATTAGTTAATTTATGTAAATCTTTTAATGTTTATTTTTTAAACATGTGTTTTAAATTTTGTTAACAGACCAATTAAATTTTTGTGAATGTTTGGAAATAAAGGAGAACCGTTTTTTGTTTGAAACATAAAAAACTACATTTTTGGTATTTTATTTTATTATATTTTTTTACAAAAGGAAAAATTCTAACCTCAAAAATTAGTATTAAAAAATCTCAAATTCCAAATGATATTGTAATGGTAAGTTCTAACATAATTTTTAGCTTACTAAATTTCGAAGTCAAAGCTACTTAAATCAAAGAAAGTCTTATTAGCATTCTACCTAGAAAGTGATTACATACAAACATTTATTTGCTTTTTTTGTAATTTTGATAATATAGCAAAGATTGAAAATTTTACAAATCAGTAATTAGAAAGAAATTAGAAAATTTAACTTCTAAACACTTGACAATGCAACGCATAGTTATAAGTAGAAAAGCTATCTGTTTAAAAACAGCAGTTCTTTATGCTTTAAATATTGCATCACTTCAATCTATTGTTCCATTCCAACATTAAGAGGTCTAGCGTTTTATGTCTTTAAGTATTAACAATATGAAAAGTGGCAAAATTTTTATTCATCTTTTAAACAAAACATGTTTCTCCCCAATTTCTTAGAACAAAATTTACCTAAAACATTGTTTGGTGCCTGATTAAAAAGAAGGGTTTTAGGCTTGACTCTCGTTAATGTTAACTTGAGCATTATTAGTAGCAGCTTGAGTAGAAGAATTATTGTTAGCAATGACAACACCATCAATATTGGTAGCTGGCCCTGGAGAGGATAAAACAGGATGAATTACTAGTTCATTATAAGATGGAGGTGACACAAAAGCTTCTTCATTAACGGTGGTAACGACTGCACCTATTTCCTCAGCATTATTAGAAGCAGCGGTATTCTCATTACGTCTCATGGGTGGTGTATTGTTATTTATATGAACGGTATTGTTATTGTTCGAAGTATCGTTGTTATTATCTTCTTCTACGCTAACTACATAGCCAGGTATATTATTAGGATCCTCCTGGGTTTCATAATTTGACATGGCCACTTGATAGGATGGTGGTGGTGCTTGTTTCATATATTGAGCCACAGCTTCATCATAGTTGGGTAGGAGAGTAGAGTAAGCTCTCTCTTGTGCGCCTAAATTGTTTGAAGTTAGGTCGGGGACGCCTAAGGGCAATAAAGTGCGCATGCTTTGTTGGCGTAAAGTCAAATATTTGTAACAACGCCAAACAATACCAATGGAATAGGCTTTTAGAAATACAATGCAAACAAAAACAATTAAAACCACTATCACCAATTCTTCGGGAGACATTTCCAGTAATTTTTCACGCCAGGGTAAACGATGTGATTCATCGATTAAACGATGAATGGCTTGTAAATAACACAAATAACCTGCCGCAGTTAGTCTTAAATTAAAATTAAGGTTTAGTAAATAAAAATATATCTATAATTTCATAATAAATAGTATTGACATGAAAAAAGAAACAAAACAAAAGCACTTACGTTGTAATGGCAAAATCAAACAGTTGCAAACAGAAAAAGGGCAAGAGATGTGAGGGTTTACCCTTAATAGCACCATAAATCATCATCATAGTAATGGCTATCATACAAATACATACCAAGCTACCCATGTCGTAGTTTTCTTCAGGTTTTATTTAAAAACAAAACAGTATAAATTAAAAAATTTATTCTTTTTAATTTTTAGATATAAAGTAAGACTTACGATATTGTTTACGATAACTCAATGAATGATCACGATACGCATAGGGTGGATCAACTTTACTCAAGGGTGTTGGTAAGGCTGGGGCATTCAGATCCACATTATAGTCATAGCTGTTTTCCAGTTCTTCCATCATGTGGGGATTTCGCATTATAATGGCCAATAAACTTAAAGCCAAAATGTTTAAAAACTTAAGAAAAGGTAAATAAAAAAAAAGAAAAATATGTTAAAAGAAGATGTTTAAATATTAATTATTTAAGTCATTTCACCTCAATTAATACTATATGTTTTGTTACTGTAAATTATTACATTACTAAGTTTGATTAAGATATTAGCACGTGACAAATAAAATACATAGCGTTAGTGAATAATGACTAATGAAATAAAAAGTGTAGTTTTTAAACCATTAAAAAGCAAATTTACCCGTAATTTTGTTGGTATTTCTACATAAGTATATTAATTTTAGCAATAGTAATAGCAATAAATTAGTATGTTAATCGAATCTCGCTAGAATGAAGTTATTAATAAATCGATTATTTTTAAACATTTTGACGTTTTTAAAAAAAATAAAGAATAAAAAAATAAAGGCGAAAATCATGTGGCAATTAAAAATCATGTGAAATCATCGATGTTTATGTGAAGTTTCTCTTAACATATTTCAACTTTGTTTTCGACTATTTGCAGTTTTAAAACAAGTTATAGAAATTAATAAATATTCCCTTTTAAAGTTAAGCTATTGCTGGCATAGGAAACGAAATTGTACAGGTTATCAACGTATTTTTTCGGTACGGTTAGACACTAAAAATTATTACAGAATGTAGCGTAATCCATAACATAGGTATTATGTGCCAGCTTTTGGTGTCAAATTATACACAAGTGCTTGCTCAGAATTTTCTTTGTGGTAATCATAAGTTTTTGCTATCTATACGACTGGTAATAATAAATTAATAATAAATTCACAGCAAAATATTAAAATTTAAAAACCGGCCTACAAAGCATCGCATTAAATAAAGTTACTTTGCCTTAATTGGAGTTTACGCTTGAGCAAAAAATAAAGGGAAAAAATAAAAAACACTAGAATTTTTACAATTGGAAACTTTTCCAAAAGATATTGAAAAGTTCGCTTAAAGTTGCAACTTTGCCAAGACGGAAAAAGCTAAAATTCACCATCAATTTAACTTGAAATTCGGATAATCAATAATTTATCAAGTAAATAAAATAAATTAAATACTTAAAAATTTCGAAAAAGGAAATTACAAAAAAATGAAAATTAATTTTATTTGGTTAAAACCCTAAAACTTACGATTTTAAATAATGTGTGTCACATTTTTTTGTAACGCAATCTTATTTAGGTTATCATTTATAAATTTCTTTTCGCACTAAATATTACCATTTTCTTGCATTAAAAAGCATACAAGCAAAAAGTTACTCTGTACTTTCGAAACACAAAATATAGCCAAACGAATAAAAATAAATTTCTTTTCGATTTAAATTAGAGTAACATAATAGCAATTTTATTTTTTAACTTTTTCCCAATGTTAGCAGCTTTAAATTTATTAGAAGTGTTATATAACGACATTTTATTTTTCAATTAGGTTTTTTTAGAAATGATTTCTCTTTTCTTTAAATGTACAGAATTCTAAATTGTAACTATTGGTGTTATATTTTGTAACGTTACCGTAAAAGTTTGGTCTAGGAGAATGCATTTTCTAGATCGCTATCTATATCAAATAGTTATCAACTGTAAATTTTTTTAATGAAACAACTATTTAGAAGAACCATTATTTCTTCACAAAAGTTATTATTACACACACACATTAGCACCATCAACACTTTAGTACTTTACTAACTATTTCTAGCAGAAAGCTTTTAAATTAATTTTTGTCAAAAATGAACATTATATTTATATTTAATTTAAATTTCGTGAAATATTTAGGCACGCGCTTCGTTTCAATTTGAATGTAAAAATTAACAAAAACACCTGCAAGTTGATTGACAATTCAATTTGCAGGTGTTTTTATTCAAAATGCATTAACTCGCCTTGTTATTTATTGTGTTAAGAACAAAATTGTAATGTTAAATAAATGTTGATTTTATATCATATGTTTCAAGAACATGGTATGTTATTAAACAATTTCTGAGAGCAAGTGAATAAGGAAAGAACAACTTTAAATAAACGCACGAAGTTTATTTATGAGAACTAAAATATAAAATTAAAAAATAAAGATGATAGTTCTTGTTATAGGTGTTAATACTAATAATTTTCACTCGATATCTAAGTCGTAACGCAGGCGTCGGCTCCATTTTTAGAGAAGTAAAGTGTAATGATGACACGAAGCGTTGCGCAAGTGTCAATCTATTCAAAATGAATTGTCAAAGTATACAGATCATAAATGACAAAAAGTTGGCCTCGTACGATAGTTTCTTTAACAGTTCACCCTTTTTTAAGACCTTTTGGATCAAAAAAACCCTCACTACTAAAACAAACAAATATTTAAAAATATAAATTTATATAAAAACTAGCGGACCCGGTGAACTTCGCCCGCCCCAATTTTGCTTTCAGACAATCTTTAGAGTAATAATACAACACAAAGCGAGTGATGTGATGTGATAAACAATGTTTTTCGATTTGTTTTCCGGCGCAAAAACAAATAACGAAGACGCTTTCCCAACACGGTATGAATAAAGAAACAAACCGAACAAAATCCGTATAGCTCTAAGTCAACGTATAATTAAGGAATAATTGCACACAGAATTTAATACAATAAATCAATTTTCGATTTTTCCAACTTTTGTGAAGAGATTTTCCAATTTTACAGATTTCGCATTTTCCGCAATTTATCATGATTTACACTAAAAACTTTCTAGTTTGTGATTTGAAAAGCCATTAAGAAATAATTTCACAAAAAATTTCATACAGAAACTTGATTTTCGATTTTTACTATACATTTTTTATACCAGAGGGATTTCCAAAATTTTCTTCCGTAAAAACCTTCTCCTCGAAAATACGAACAACTGACAAAAAATTTTACAGACATCGGCCCAGCCGTTCTCATTTTATGAATTACTTACTATACATTTTTTATACCATTTTTATATATATAGAAGATTTCATTGCTTTTATTATAAAACAATATACAATTTGAGAAAAGGGTTAAAATAAACTAGAAAAAACAAACTGAATTAAAAATACAAACTTTTTTGGCGGTTGATATTCATTAATAGAAATGCAATTTCTTTACTGATGAATATGATGATATCTAAACGTATGCATTTCACTAAATTTTTAAAAACATCAATAATATTTCATAAAATGTTTAAATTAAAGGAGATTTTACCAATAAATTCCCATTAACACACTATATTATTATTTTTCTTACATGTTTTTTTTTAGCAAAGTCCATATTTATTTAGTAAAATAAAATGAAACGATCGTCTTAACTCAAATCATGACAAATAAAATAATTAATGTATGTGTGTGCAGAAATAATTTTTTATCAATAAATACCCATTTCGGCTTAAGTGTTTGATACGCAGATTTGATGACTCTACGAACACTAAAAAATCAGAGTTTGTTGTCGACAATCTAACGATATTTAAATAAGAAAATAATACAATTTTTTGGTGTTTAGTTTGATGATGACCTGATTGGGCCTTCGTCTAAAATAATTTTAGCCTTAAAACTAACACAAAAATGACATAATGTATATAGATTATGTATTTAGGAAATTTCATTGAAAATATTCACTCCCAATTGTTTACTTCAAGCCGATGAAGTCTATAAACACAAAATCTGTTAAATGCATTCATGACAACGTTTCTTTAAGTTTCTTTTATCTTTATTCGTTTATTTTATAAAACTCAAGGCGTTTATAAAATGTAAATTATAAAAAGAGAAAAAAACAAATGTTTATTTTGGATTTATACGAATACTAAAAGCATTGGTAAAGAAGAGTTATTTATTATTCTTGTATTCAACTGACGAATCTAAAAACAAATTTATGTATTGTGAGGAATATTAAGATTTTTTAAGTGCACGATTTTTACATTAATGAAGACAAAATGTTTAAGATGTTATAAGTTGTAAATTTTTTGATCCTAGAATCAGAGATGGTAGAATTAGTGTCATTGCACGTTTATGGTATAATTCTAGTTAGAAATTTAAAATTAACTTTATGGTAGTTTTATTTAAATTATACTTTGCTGTGCTTTGGGTTATAAGGTTATTTTTTATTCTTCGTTGTAATGTGCCCGAATATTATATGAACTTATTCTGCTAAAATTGTTCTCATCACTGAATATATTTTTCAGCAGAAATTTTTTCAACTAAAGTTTTTCAATTTTATGTCAGGAATAATAACGTGTAAAAAAATGTTAACTGAATACCACACAAAAAAATACTACCTATGTATATAATACGAAAATACAAAAATCCATAACCGGAAGTGGGATTCGATATATTTACAAAAAGAATATACGATACAGATGATGAGAAATTTATTGATTATAAAACTGCAGATAAAATAAATTGAACAAAATTAAACATTTAGATTAAAATAAAAAACACGAATACTTGCAAAAAAAAAACTTTTTATTTGGATTTTATAATATTATAGGGGGGCTTTAACACGCCTAAAGAAAGAGTCAGAAGTTTCATCAATTTTTACTACACCGCTCGTTTTCATATTAGTTTCTGAGGTAGATTTTCCTATTCCAGATTTCCTGTTCTAGGTGGTAAACAAACAAATTATAATGAATAACAATTTATAACAATTATACCATTATAATGTGAAAACTGGAATTTTTAAAATATATGAAACATATCTTTATTTTTCACAAGCCATAATGATCATATAACAGACTACATATATTTTTAGTTGAATACATTTGTTTTGGGTGATAAAATTGTCCTTAGAATAATAAACTAAATTACAAGCAACTTTGCATTGTTGGAAAAATTTAAACGATCCATCAAAGAAATCCGGTCACATTTTTCGAATATGGTCATAGAAAATTTCAAAAAGTAGGTATACTTATGTGGCGACAAAGACAAACGTCAATTTAGTCGTTTTGCAATTCCATGCATAAATCTTGCTTGTATTTAATTATTGAGTAAGGAAAAGAAGGACCAAAATCTGATTGCTCATTAAATAAAAGGAAAACTTTTCCCTAGTAATAAAAATTGTGTGATATTAGCATATTGGATCGCAATCGTTCTCCCATTTTGTTTCAAATTTATAAATTTACGACAGTCGTCTTTTAAATATATTAAAATTATTAAACAAAACATTAAAATAAATATGCATGTATGTAAACACGCTCATAAAAAAATGTATACATGAAAGAATGTAAAAAATATAATATGCGTAACTAAATTAAAATGCAAGAATCTCAAACCACCCAACAACATCAATAATCAAAACACTTTATTGACCCTGAACAAGGCCACGTTTTATAGAAATATAATAAAACTATACCACCACTACATCCGCATTTGCAGGAACACTACACGTATGCCTTTAAATACATACATATGTATATAAAGTAGTTCTTATTAGTATCCTGCTTAAATATTGTAGGTAAATTGCTTTTTCAAGTTCGTTTATACATACATATCTTGTTTACAATACAGATATAGTATCCCTAATTAATAGTTTCAAAAGCTTACCAAATGCCAAAGGCCAATCATGATAGTGGCGGTATGAACATGTAGTCCAAAACAACATGTCCACTCCTTGCTGCGCTGTAACTGCTGATGTGGACCCATTTTTAAACGGATCCTTAGCATTGCCAAAACCGGCTTATTAAATATTTTAAGAATTTACTCCTGTTTTGTTAATTAATTAAAAATTTAAAACTATAACCACAAGCTGTGGAAGCTTCAACTGTACAGGAATTTTTCTGAAAAAAAAATTTATTTTATTTTTCTACTTCACTTTTGTTTTAACACATAGTACAAATGATGAATACACAAGAAAATTGACACAGAAGAATTCAGAATTTTCTCTATTTGATATATTTTTCATTTTCAAACATTTTATTTTATATTTCGTTAAGTGTGAGAAAATGTACCTTTTGTGGGAATACGTATCAAAAACTTTCAATAATGATTAATATTTTGGATTTTTTAAGCTAACAAAGCTTTCAATACGTTGTTTTTTTTAATGTGAAATAATATAACGCAATACAGACAAAAATTGTCACAATCTTTTTGTTTTCTTGCTGCCTCTTTCTGAAAGTTATGAGCTATTCACTAGAAATTAATTACATAATTACATATCGTAAAAATATAAGTGAATTTTTCTTTATAGTCAAATGAGTACCGTTAACATAGTTTTTAATGCAAAATTCATTTTAAATCTATAATATTATCATGTATATTTTATATTTAAGGTTACAAATAGTCTGTTTTAATCTTGGTAAATAAAATGTGGTTTTTATAGCATATGGATTAAATCTGAAAAAATTGCACTACTAAAAATTTATAAAAAATATATTATTTTGGTTTTATAATAATTTTTTTTTTTTCATTTAAGGATTATACTTTTTAATTTTTGTTTTTCTATTTACTGGAACATCTTTTTGCGGATATGGTATATTATTTTATTTAATTTATTTAAATACATATATTGAAATATGAAACTATATAGGCTAAGATATCATATTACAAGGCATTAACAAGCACGTTATAATGTCTATAAATTAAAAAATAATATATATAAACAGATTAGTTTGTGTTCTTTAATAAATTAATAACCGATGAAATCGGGTTTTTGTAAAACGTGTGCACATTTAAATTTTTTTTCCTTAAAAATTTTCGACTATTCAGCAATTTATAAAAATGCAGGAACAAAATAAGAAACAACATTGCAAAAGAAGTCAATTTAAAAGATTATGGTTGGTATCAAGGGAAATAACTGTTAATCTAAAGTGCTTGTATTTATAAGTTTTGTGGCTAAATTATTATCGATTTCCATTTAAAAAAATTTACATTTTTATTCAAAATATAAATATATATGATGTTGTTTCCTCTTTTATTTTGTTATTATTTTAAGTTTAGTTTAATTACCTTATATGTATATAAAATATTTTCCAATATTAAAAAAGGCAGTACATATATTTCCATGGCCATTTTCAAAAAATGAATAAGGTTTGATGATGTTTAATTTTTTCAAAATATTGTTATCAGAATTCACTAGAAACTAATATCTTGACATGCGCTTCGAATATGGCATCGTTATTAACAGCTGTATAATCGGTCGTTTTTACATTATTTTTCTTGTTTTCTTATTTCCTATCAGAATTTATGCTAGATAATTTTTTCTCATTAATCACTGTTTTAAAGCGCGCGGGATAATATTCGTCGCAGTTTAGAGTTTTTATATCCGAAATTTTTTCCAAATTTTATAATATATTACTGCTGCAATAAATAAATATTTTCTATAAATAATGGTTTTAACTAAAGAATATCGTATATGTATGCCTTTATCTTGCGAAGAGGTTTGTATTTGACTGTTATTTAAGCAAATAAAACGGTAACAAAGTCCAACAGTTAAATTATTTGCATGTACGACTTTTTTGTAAATAAAAATGCATGTATATCTTACAGTACCAAATCGGTCAGTTGTATATGATTGCCCGCCATAGTTTGGAACAGTCGGGTGATGGCGAAGGTGTTGAAATTGTTACCAATGAACCCTGCGAGGATGCTGAGCATGGTAAAGGCCATTTCACGGAAAAGCGAATACATTTATCCAGGTTAGTAAGACATTTTAATAAAGGAGACATTAAATATTTCAACTAAGGAATACATTTTGTTAAAATCATTTAGAAATTAAGGCAGCAACATTAGAAAAAGAAACCTACATGTATAATACTAAAGGAAGAATCTTTGCAAAACATAGCTGGTTTTCACGAATTACCGCATATGTCAACTTCTCTTTACATATATTTTTTTACTAATTTATATAATAGCATAAAATGTTTATTTTTTAATAAATATTTTGTGACAATATCATGAAATATTTATTTATTTTTTCATGATATTAATTAATTAAAATTGCTTAAATTATTTTTTTTTCTACTTTAAAAGTTCTCAAAGCGTAAATAAACCTTACACACTTATGTTATAAGAGTAAGCGATCTGCTGATGAGTGTTTATGTTGTGTTGATCAACAAATTTTAGCTATGACAAATAAAAAGGTATTTTGTTTGTTAAAAAAAGTAAAATTATATTATTGGAATACGTATGTATATTAATTTTTTTTAAAAAGGTTGATAATTAATATTATTGACTGTTAAAAAATGTTGATGAAGTTAAGATAAAAATAATAGTTAAGAGTTTTTGATAACAGTGGGTTAAGTTTAACATAATTTATATTTTTGTCTTCAGAACATTTTTAAAATTGACATTAAAGAAGTCAATGTTCAACGAAAAGAGCATTGAAACATTTGAAAATTAAGTATCAGGCACTTAGGCATGTGAAATTTCGCAGTAGCACCAACATTTATAAAATGTAAATAAAAGTTAGTATATGTGTAAATTACTTTTGTTAAAATTCTTCTGGAAAAATGAAACTATTTTGTTTTTTCGGCGACGAGAACTGCAAATTCTTTATTCATTGCATAACAATTCCTTAGCATTATGTATCGCTTCAGGTGGAGTCAACTTAATGCCAAAGTAATATTTTTCGTTACCGGTAACATAAGTACCACCATAGCTTTCCGCATTATTACACATAGATGCGTCGGTGGCGTAAAAATATTAAAAAAAATATTTATTGTACATCAATAACTTTTTGTTATGAAGCAAACAAGTTTCCATTTTCTCTTTAATATTTTGTTTGCTGTTCGAATGAAAAATTATTAATGAAAACAAAGATAAATTTTTCCCGGCATTATATCATTACATGTGACATAATTTTACACAAACCACCTAAAAGTATGCATTGATTCAGTGTACTTATTGTTATATATGTTAAGAGTATTAAGCATTAAAACGTTCATGTTAATTTACAAATAGTTATTTACTTAAATAGGTACCGACTAATTGAACATTAAAATCTTTAATTATCTATTTCTTAAACTTTAATTTTTGCAGCCGCCTACCATACTGGATACAAGCCATATGTCCGCGTGTCTTTTACGTCACCGAAAAATCCTGGAATTTTTTTCCCTTCACGAAAACAGGTAGTTATTTTTAGATCTAATAAAAACAAAGCAAAAAATTTCATTGATATTTTTATAATAAAATAACCTTTTAAACTATTTATAGGTCCTTTTATATATTTTTCATTATATTTATGTTGCTATTTATAAACACAAAACAATAAACTCACATATATTATAGGAATGTCATACCCTTTAATAATATTTGTAGGTTGTTTAACTTTTTCTTTTCATTTTTACCTTGTATTTATATTCCTTGCCGTGTGTTATTTAAAGATTGACCGACCTACATAGTGACGTCAATACTTTACATACTTCTTTTCTACTTGGATTTTTTGTATTAGTAGAGAATTATGTTTGCCTTTGTAGTAAACTGATTTTTGAAACTATATGCAATATGTTCTTTCGGACACGTTTCTTACATATGTATGACTTGTAAAAATAATGATTACAAAACACAAATATACCATGTGAACCAATTGAAACATTACTAGTGTTCAAGTCAGACAAAATCATCTGACTAAATTTTAATTAGAACGCGTTCTATTTTGATCTGAAAAAACATCTAGCATCAATTTCAATTTTGTTTTTGAGCAAAGCACTCAGATGTAATTATACATGAACTTATGAACGAGAAATTATGTCATCTGTAAACTTACAAATTTGACAGGCGTGCAAAGTCTTATATGTATTTTTAAACTGACAAGTAAGTCGTATGGAAAAAACACCATTTGAAAGCAGCTTTAGTTAAAAACAAACGGGAAAGTAAAAGTAAAGATATGTATAAGGCCAAGATAATAATAAATGAATAAAATTCATTCCACTCTTTCAAAGTTTTAGTGTTGAAATTTTTCGATAATATTCCTGATAATCTCAAAACTCGAAAATTCAGTGAAAAATTATATTTTCATTCAAATAAAAACTCCAAAAACCATATCACCAGTAAATATGAACTTAGCAGACATTCAAAATTCAACAAATTCCAATATTTTTGCTTAAAACAAGAATTTTTTACATTCATTTAAAATCGAAGTTATTCTATGTTTTGAAAAATTATATCACATTTTTTTTTAGTTTATTTAAAATTTTATTTCTTTTTAATAATTAATTAAAATTTTATTCCCTTTCTTCTTTCAATAATTACTTGCTGATGTTATTTATAAATTACCCAAAGAATATACAGTGAGTGTTTGTTTAATTAATATTTTCTTATTAAAAGCAAAAGAAAAATAATGTACGAAAATTATTTTTTTCAGTGTTCCTTTGTACCAAAGTTTAATGTATCAATAAAAACCAAATATGAAGATAATAATGGGAATTCAGAAAATGTTAGTATTTACGAGTTTTGACAAAATAATTTTAATTAAAATCTATTTCAATCCATTTAAGAGTTTAAACTTAACTGAACAACAGTTAAAACAACGTATTGTTGACCATGTAGATATAGCCTTTGATGACTTGCCTAATAATAAACATTATAAAAGGGAAGAAGATCCCAAGTTTTTTAAATCAGAAAAGACAAGTAAGCTTTTCTTTCTTGTTATTTTGGAATATTTTTGTGTTTTGAGTAGTTTTTAATTTTAATATTTTCCTTCAAGATCGTGGCCTCTTAGTAGAAGGATGGCGTGAATATGACAAACCTATTATGTGTTCCTATAAATTAGTTGATGCTTGCTTTGAAGTTTGGGGCCTGCAAACTAAAGTAGAGGATTTCATACAACGCTCTATTAGAGATATATTATTATTAGGTCACCGTCAGGCCTTTACTTGGATTGATGAATGGTATGACATGACTGTGGAAGAAGTGCGAGCGTATGAATCTAAAATGCAGGAAGAAACAAATAAAAAATTAAATCAAGCCAATAACAATGAAATGAAAATAAATAAAGAAATCGAAAACCCGCTGACTGACAAAGAAAATGGTGATAAAATAGATAATTTAAATGTGATTGAAAGTATTGATTAGTCAGTGCTAGGAAAAGTCAAAGTTATATTCATATATATATATATATATATATATATATATATATATATATATATATATATATATATATATATATATATACACATACATACATATATATATATATATATATATATATATATATATATACATACATATATATATATATATATATATAAATGTCCAAATATAGCTTGCTGGAATAAACCACAAAATAGCTATAAATAAAATTAATAAGAGTCCATAATAGACATACTCAGGTATTCTCTAAAAATAAGCTTTGAAATTTGTTAAGGATTGCTACGGTAGTTATAGTTTTTTAGTTTATGTTTTGCACAAAGTTTTTATATATAACAATTCATGCTTTCAAACTCGAACATAAATAAATATAAATAAAACTGCCATTTTTTTCTTTAAGTAGATTTATTAGTTACTTAAAACTATAAGTTTCCTATTATTATTATTTTTAAATTATGGTAGTTTATATTAAATTTATTTACATGTATATTATATATTTGCAATATTTAGTATACAAAAACCACATATTTACCTAAAAAAATGACATATATGCATATTTTGAAATAAAAAGTAAATAATACATAACAAGTTTCCCAAAAAAATAAAATTAAATGTTTAATCGACTGTTAAGAAACTATTTTCTTATATCACGATATTATTAAATATATTAGTGCACATCTATATTTTAAAATTAATTCAAGGCAATTTCATGACAATCCAAGGCACTCGTCCATAATTTTTATAATAGTAATAATCATACGCCAATTTTCCCAAAATAAACACTATTAATGCAGCCAATACAGCGTTAACCCAATCTAGAGCATGAATTTTTGATTCATCCTTTGGTTTACAAACATCTTCCCTGCTGATAGCCAATATTTTGGATATTTTAACCTCATCTCCTTGTTTATAGGTACAGGAAATATTCCAAGCATCTCGTAAAATGGAATTATATTTATTTAAAATTTCTCTAA
The DNA here is from genome assembly GCA_030448955.1 of Trichopoda pennipes. NCBI lineage: Eukaryota > Metazoa > Arthropoda > Insecta > Diptera > Tachinidae > Trichopoda > Trichopoda pennipes. The sequence continues at coordinate 3,926,041 of JASKUP010000031.1, read as the reverse complement.
ATCTCATGGCAAATTTACATGAGCAATACCAGGGATTTTGGCTTAATAGTAACAGATTTGCGTTAGCGTTGTCATCTAAGGCATTATCCAAAGCATAAACGGGAATCTGTACAATAAACAAATATTGTTTGAATTTTAAAACATTTGTTTGTTTGTGTTTTTTGTTTTTTTTTTTTTTGCCTTTTTTAGTTTGTTATTTTTCAAGTTTAATAATCGAAAATGTTCCAACCAGTAACCTCCTTCTAAAACATCTATACTTTCAATGGAATTATTTTCCAAATGTACATCTACTACATAACGATAATGAATGTTATTTCGTAAAGGGGTAACATCGGTAATCTGAAAATATGTAAATGAAATAGAGAACTTATTATTTTGATTTCATTGCTCGTACTGTAGTAATAACCTTTAGTATAACATTCTATCATTTAGGGACTTGTTATTGTATAAATTTTCCATTCTAAGAATTTTATTCGAAAATTTTAATATTTAATGCTAAAGTTTGTTATGTAATTTGTTGTTATCATTGGTATGTTGAAATACTGTTTGTGGGTAACAGTACCTTAAATCAGATATTTATGATTAGGTAAGAAAAGGATTATTCTTTTCTAAATAAGAACAAACTAGTTGCCTAATGTCATACCGTTGAACTGATGGTTGTGAGTATGAGAATTGGTGAAAGTGCAGTAATATTTATTCGAAGTCGGCTATGTTTTCATTCTTCTTTAGTGGAATGCATCTTTTATATAAATTTTTAAATATTCCAAGTGAGATTGTTTTTCGAGTAAAATCAAGCTAATAGAAAATCTTACTTTCACGGTGATACTTTTGTAATCCTCACGACAAATTTTCTTTGGTCTTATTAATAACTATTCTGAATTGTATTATAATATGGGTGAATTAACTAACCAAATCTGTATTGCATATTGTATTTGTAATATCTTAAGTTTGAGAATTTACCTTGTTATTATAAGCAAAAAACATGGTAGTATTTTCGGGCAAATAAGTTGGGAGATGATCAAAGCCCAAATTTGAACAATTAACCGTATAAAGTGGCATATGGGATTTTGGTATTATATGATGCATTACACAAGAACAATTTTGTATATCCGGATGAGATTGACAGGCATTCTTTAAAGCCTGCAGTGATAAAAGCAAAAATATATCTCGCAATTCGCTAGATTTAACAAAAAAATATTCACCACTTTAAAATTCACTACGGTCAGCAAAAGTCTATCTTTGTATTTGCGATCCGAACAAGTTAATTCTTCACGATCAACGACCACATTAGCTTTATCCGGCATTAGAAGCCACTTAAAGTTTCTAGTACAGTTCCAAGGATTTCCTAAAATAAAACTGTTGAAATTATAAGAAATTTTCTTTTCACGTGTTATCATATCTACGGTTACTTACCGGCCAAATACAATTCTTTAAAGGTACCAGGCAAAGCCAAAGGACTATCTAATTGAATTAATTGATTCCACCTTAAGTCCACAATTCTTAAAGTATGAATTCTTTTAAAGGTTTCGGGTGCAATATGTGACAGATTGGTCCATGATATATTTATGGTCTAGAAAAATAAAAAAATTGTTTTAACATTCTCGTATAGTTCTATTTACAAATAAATCAATATAAAACTAGTTAAGATAAGTAAGTAGTCTACATTGAAACTATCTAAACAAAACCATAATATTGTGTTCAAAAAACTATGGATCTATCATCTCAAGCATTCGCAAACACTTTATTTTAATTTTTTAAACCAAAATTACTTTTGACCAAATCAAAATAATCATATTTAGCACCACGACCTCTATTGAAGGTTTATGATTATGTATTAAGAAATTTTAGGAAGAATCAATCGTCATAACTACGAAAAATGTTTCACTGTATACTTCATATGCGTTAATTTACCTGCAAATAAAACATATCCGGAAAATCAAATATTATTGCCGTCATGTCACTATACTCAATGGTAAGAGTTTTTAATTTTGGAAATAATTGCAAATCTGTAACCGGGTTAAAAACATGTTCGGGCCAACCGCAAAATATGATTTCCTCCATTTTACGTATCTTTTGTTCGCTGGAAATATTGTAAACATTACAATTCATCTTGTTTATATTACTTACAAAATATAACATAACTAATAATTTAACTAAATTATTTACTTTGATGCTAATAAATTATTCATGCCTCCATAACATCTAATAGCACCAGAGCTGTCATATCTGGTACAATTACCAGCCTGTGCCTCTGGCGCCTGCTTCCAATCTACACATGAAAAGTAATTCTGATGATTCTGTGCGATAATATTAGCACAGCAACTGTGAAGAAAAATTTCAAAGATTTAAATTTACAAATGAGTTAGTAATTCATTTTTTTAGTTTAGGCTTAAGCTTGTAAGAACGTAGCAAAAAGTGCTTTCTCTAGACCGCTAAATCCTTAATTATTCACTAGGAATTAAGATTCCTTATCTAAAATATACATTAAATTTGTATTTAAGAAATTTATTTATTTATTTCACCTCCTTAGGGTATGCTTTAATTTTCATATTAAATATAGATCGTGTCCACTCTCTAGCCGTAGGGTTTTTTTGATTACAGATAACGTTAATTAAAAATTTTTCTCTTTCCTGTTCTTACTTACTCTGTGGGACCCTCGCTAGATTTGTATGTATGAACGAACCATCTTCAACCAACTTAACCACAACTGGCAGGTACCGTTATGTTACTACTTTTGTTTTTAACCCTCTTTGGATTTTAAAACTTTGATTTCGTTTTTTATTATAAGGGCGCTTTAGCCACCTTCTACTGTTCCTTTCCTGTTCTAAAAGTAACCGGATTTTTGTATACTAATAAATCGATCTGTTTTTAAACAGCCGACCAACGGCGCCTACTCAGCAACAAGATTGTGTTGGCACTTGAACTTGTATTATTTTGCTGAACAAAAAAGCAGACATAAATCCGAGCTGTCTTTTATGTTAAGCTTTCAGCAATATATTTTCGTAATAAAATTTTAGAGAGAGCGGTTTTGGGATATAGAAAAATCTTTAAAAAAATGGTTTAATCCGAAAAAAACGTTTATGTATTTAAATACTGAAGTAGAATTCTTAAATACGGACCATAGATAATAAAAATTTAAACCATAAAAAAGGAAATACAAATAATCGAATTTTAATCAGAATGGATTGAAGGTCCACTTTGCACTTTGCAAGAACAACAATTATCTTAAGATATGTATATTTCAAAAATAACAAAATAACACAAGTTTGCCCCTATTGTTATTAAATATTACAGAGTTATATTTATTTTTTCAAGATATTATTTTTCTTGCCTTAAATTTAAACATATTGCGTTCATAGCACGAAACTAACTTTTCTAGCTCTTCTACATATAAAGCAAATAAACAATTTGCTATTCAATATGTTTACAGGTTAAGTACGAAAAACATTAATAAATAAATAAATTACAACCTGTTTTCACGCTTCTGTAGATGTCTCATATAAACATTAATCTGTGCTTGAATGTTGCTAAGTTGTTTGCTTAAACTTTATGAGAAGCGGAACTCTTTAAACTGAACTAAAGTTACTTTAGAATACAAAGTTATTGTTAATAAAGATTACTTTTCGAATAAGAATATTAATTATTCTGTATTTGGAGAACTGTCATAGTATGGTATAGGTTATTCCTAGCATTAAGTGGATTTTCAACAGACACCTGGAGGAAAAGGAGGAGAGACATGTACCCACGTATATTTTAGTAATAAATTGCCACGTATTTATATAAATATCATACGCAGACTGTTTAAATTTGATGAATGTTGGTCTAAGAAATAAGTGCTTTTTCAAACAAAGTCCTGAAAGATAGGAAGTGGAAGACAGATATACTCTATACAAAGTGCATACACAACTACTACAGCGACACTCTTTTTATCCGGAGGTACAGCAAAAGGAACTCGGGCACCTTTCATATTATACTAAGTATATCTGAAGAACTGCAATAGCAATGCACTCCAAATTTTATCTAATTAACTTTCAAAATAAAATTCACTATCAAATAAAAACTTTGGGGCATATATGATGAGGAGAGTGATACCGGTTAGAATTACCTTCAAGATTCGTCAAAAAAGCTAGTGGAATATGGCCAGGGAGAAGTACATCGCTCCAAAAAATATTTCTTAAACAATAAAGCTGAAGAAATTTAATTTGGCCTTTTTGGTCTACTTGAATAGCAAAGTCGTACCCATCAACATATACTGCAATAATCGATTTTTGTTTGTTTATTTTTCTTATTAATCTATTCTAATTCTTTTATTTTGTTTTACACGTGCCAAATTATCTTTTCAGTGGGCAGTGTTGTTTAGCAAGCTTAGAAGTCATAAATCAACTAACATTTTAGCCGACTTCATTTTTCTATAATTTGATGAATATTTAAAAATATTTGTTGTGACAAAGAAATTAACACCTTTTTTACACAAATATCTGAATTTGTAGAGAATGTCATAATTAATAAACAAATATTTTTCCTAAATAAAGAGAGTTGGTTTTTTTATTTGTATTTGACATAAAACTAATTAGACTCCATGGCTAGAAGTGTAAAAAAACATCTTTTGCAAATTAAAAATTAATTAAATCATGTGAGTTTAATATCTGATATTTAATGAAATACGAATAATTTTTATTTAAAATAATGAAAGTTAAGAGCTTGTCTTTGTATTGATAAAAATAATGAATTGCTTCAAAAAGCAAATAATGAATTGCTTCAAAAAGCCTTGCCCTAGTTCTCCGTTTAGAGGAGGCGAAAACATCAAGAAATTAAAATAAATAGATTTTTAGGTCAGGCTATCTTATCCTGCTTAGAATAGCAAGCCTTTATATGTTATAATCTCTTATTAATGATTTGATAATGTCCCAAAACTTGTAGTCTTATTTAGTACCCTTTAGTACCAAAATGCATTTATAAGTATACGTTACAAGTAAATGGCCGACTTTTACATTTTGCCACTGTTTGGAACTTGAAGCCAAAACGGTGTAAATGTAAATGAATCGTGGCTATTCACGAGACGGACTTTTGGTTTCGAATTTGAAATATTGTTTTGCTAATAAAAATGTTCCATTCGTACGATAATTTCTCATACATTTTCTACTTTATTTACCCAATTTGATTAGAATAAAAAATGCATTGATGAAAACAAACTATTAATTAAAAATGCCAAATAATTAGGGTTCAGTTACACACATACGTTTGTATGTTTCTTCCAAATATATTTTTAATATTTTTTACCCATACAATATGCAGAAACTTTTTGATATTGAAGATAAAAAAACTTTTTAAAGACAAACACATGCTTTTTTTTAATAATTTTGTTTTAACTTAACGAAAATTATAAAAATTAAATAGAGTAAACAATAAATAAATTCTTAAAATTCTTGTTTGTAAACAGTGTCGTAGACTATACAGTAGAGCAATAAATATTTGACATTATCAAAATTTACATAAATATTGTGCAGTTTGTTTTAATATCAGCTGTATCATTGAACAATACAACTGATATAAATAAATTATGCTGAAAATTTAAAGTATAACAACAGATTTTTAGAATATCGCTAGCTGATACTTGATCAGGTGTCTCCTAAAGTCAATTATTTTTCAAAATTATCGATTATTATCGTCTAGCAAAAACGGCAAAAGAAATTGATCAAAACACTCGAAGTAAAAACAATAAATTTCAAACAGGATGAGTATGTGTAATATTTTTATGTAAGAAATTCTCCCTTAATTTAGCCTTAAAATGGCTAAATTGACAACCTTACACACACTGCCCATAATTTGGTATCAGTACACACAAAGTCAATGATTCAAACTGATGGTTTTCTTTTTTAATCGCAGGATAGAACACAACGACAGTAGTTTTGAAATAACAGTTTACCGGCTGTCTCCATGACCACTTTACCATTTTATATTTAACATAACTTTTTTTTCACTGTTTACGTGCATTTTCATTTTATTCTATTCCTCTTTGTTCTAGTCATTTTATAGAGAAATATGATCTTTATTAATTAATTTATTGTTTTTGCTTTTTTATTAAAAAAATAGTTAACTTCTGAGCCGGACGCGCAAGTTCAGTGACTGTGATTTGTATGCTGGTCTATTTTACGATTATATTGATAGAATGTATTTGTTATTGATCATTTGTTTGTTATTTTATTTAAAATATTTCGAATATCAAAAAAGATATACCTTCTTAGGGAAATCAACATTAGCAGAAGAACCCAGCATAAGAAACTTTTAAAATTGAATAAAAAACAAAATTTGCCGCTGGCGCAGGCTTTCAGTTCTTGGAAAATAAACATTTGATTCAAATAAGTTTTTACGAGCCAAATAATAAAAACTGATTTTGTAATCTTTTTGTTATTTTTGTAAGGAAATTTAAAGTATTATTTTTTATTTTTATGTTTGTTAAAAAGTTTTTCGATTTAATTTGCTACTTTTAAATTTATTTTGTAATTTTTTTCTATAATTTAAACACTTTATTATAATTTTTTGTTACGTTATTTTGATTTAGTTTTCCTGTTCTGTTTTCTTACTACATTTACCGGTAGCATCGAAATTTGCACTGAATTTAAATTGTTAAACATTAACGCGCAAGGCGTTGTGATGGCATTAACTGAATTTTATTTGTTAACTTATTAATACCCTACGCTTATTTTTTTTGTAAAATATAAGATTGTGTTAGTTGAATGATAGGTTTGTAACAAAATATTTACGTTGATTTTGTTAAAAATAGCAATTACATTTTATTGGCACAAAAAATGTATTGTATTAAATTTCGGATCACAGAAGATTTAGGGAATTGTTTAAACTTTATTTAAAATTTTGTATTTCCCTTGAAATTCTTCTTATTATTGCGTCAGTGTAAGTCAGTTCTAAACAGTAAAAACTTCTTTTCTTTGTTATTTCTTAGAGAATTTCAGTTTTGTACTTAACTCTAAAAAAGAAGAACGTTTATTTTCTTGTATATCAAATTCATAAACTATGTGCCAACTTTATGAATTACTAGATTATTTAAAGGGTTACCTAAGTCCTCGCCTTGGGACTCTCAAGATACCGGTGAAATAAAATCCAACCTTTAGAGCTGTTGTCCTCCAAACACGTAGTCACGAAAAGGAGAGATCAGTGGAAATGGCATAAATGTATTGTTTTGTTTTTCTGGGATTACAGAATGAAACATTAGAAATAATAAAGGCGAGAGAAGAAAGGAGACAAAGGTATGACGCCAGAATTGGAAGTAAATAAGAATTTTGTAGAATCAGGCGATAGTGGAAAAATGAGAAGAAGAAAAAAAGATGGCGAATTGTGGCGGGAGAATTTAAATATGTTTTCCAAGGTAGATAGATCCCGTTATAAAATGCAAGTATAAACAGCAGGCAGCAGAATAAGTTTCAGTCTTGTTTGAGAGATAATGTTGTGTGTATGTATGTTAGAAACAGTAAAGAAGCAAAAGTAAAACATTCGCGCTGAAAGGACCACACAATATAATAATTATAACATTTTCTTTTCTGATAAAGTGCCGAAAATTCTTAGTAAAGATAGAGATAAATTGGAACATTTCTGTGGAAATTAGTGCCGAAAACTTTTAAGAATAATATATAAAAAATTAAAGCATTTCCGTAGAGAATGGTGCCAAAAGTTCATAAGAATAATATATAAAAATTAAAAAATTTCTGTAGAAATTAGTGCCGCGAATTCTTAAAACAAATATATAAAAATTAAATGATTGAAAGAAACGATACAAAATAATAAAAGTGCAGTTCCCACAAAGAAAGGAATATTTGTTTATCAATTGTGGATTGATGTGGAAGCAGTAGAAGGAGGCAGTGCATCCACGGAAAAACTGAGAAGAAAAAGAAAGAAATAATCTTGTAAAGAACCGGTAAAGGAAGTCCCAGAAAAGGCAGGAGGAGCTAAATGTGGTGGTGTTAAAATAGTGCAGATGATGGTGGTGCAGAGGAGAAGAAAATGGTTGTTGTATATATGTATGTAAGTTAAAGTAGTATGTGTAGAGTATTTTAGTGTCTAGAATTAAGAAAAAAAAAAACGATATTTCTAGTCAAGAGAGTATTAGTAAGAAAAAAAGTATATAAATATAAATATATCCAGACGAGAGCACGGACTAAGCGTGTTCGGAATAGTACCTTTTAGGATTGGGATGTGTCTTGCGTCCATAGCGCATCTCAGGAAGCTCATTTAGGTGTAGATAGAGAAAAAAAAGAACATAGTGAGCGGGTCCTGAAATTTTAGGAACAGAATAGATAGTTCGGGCTCTATAGAGAAAAGGAGTTGAGGATATATTTGTATTTCGTGTATGTGTGGAATGTGATCTTATAATAGAAATAAGCATTATGGTAAGTTATCAAAAATCATTAAATGTGTAAACTTAGCTATAATAGTAATGGAAATAATAAATGAAAGAAATCATAGAAATATTAATAGAAGCAAAATGAGTGCCTAAAAATAATCCTTTGGGAATGTAGTCGAATGGGGGTTCCTGATGGCGAATCTGACAGAGATTTAGTGGGTCGTGAGGAAATAGAGAGGCAACTACCACGACGAGGTTGGGAGGGCAAAGTAAGGTTCAACAACCACCTTGCTCATATAGATGCTTCAAGGTAAAAGTAATTTTACTAGAATTTTATTGTATTTGAATGATCAATTTTTTTGTAAATTGTTTTCTTGTGTGTTACTCGGCTGGCGAGGAGGGTCGGATCCCCCTGAGGACACAACCGGAGCTAGGCTGGAACCTCGTCAATCCAACAGGACTGTATGATCTGAGCGGATGGGGCCTCAAGGAAGAAGAAACTTAATAGCCCTTCCGACCATAAAAGCATCTAGCCGTTCAAAATCAATAGCGCGGTATATAGAGCTACAAGAGGGCCTACGGAACACTCCGTTGCGCCCTATATATGGTCTTAACCCGAGACACGCAACTAAGATCCGTCTCTCCCATCACCTAAACCTCTCCATCAGGGCAGAAGAAATTCCAAACCAAGCCGGAAAAGCATAGGACATAAGAGGACGTACGATCTGACGGTACACCAAAAGGCGTACTTTTTTATCGAGTCCCCCTCTGCGTCTTAACACGCCTTGATACGCGCAATAGGCCCTCTTGGTGCTCTCAAGCACATTGTCGATGTGCCCATACGAGTCAAAGTTTTCATGAAAGGTGACGCCAAGGTACTTTAGTTTGTTTGATGTCCTAATAGTGTCTGCTCCAATGCTCAAGCACGGTCTAAAAGATCTGCAATTCGGGTATAAATATTTACACTTTCCTTTAAACATCATATCGACAGTCTTATGAATATTTAGGATGAGGCCCCACCTTTTAAAGTAGTCCGTTAGTGTTGTCATGTATTGATTGACTTGGTCGTTAACAGTCCTTGCCCTAGCTCCTGAAGAAGCAATAAGGATGTCATCAGCATAGATCAACAAGAGATCTCCCTGTGGGGGCGGAGGTATATCTGACATGAAGATGTTATATAAAACCCAGCAATGATCCCTGTGGCACTCTCGCATAAATCGAACCCTCATGTGAGAGGATATCTCCAATACGAACCCTAAAAGAGCGGTCCCTTAAAAAGCTATCAATCATACGGCAGATGCCCGTACCAAATCCCATACTCAACAGCTTATAAATGAGACCATCGTGCCAAACGGTGTCAAAGGCTTTGGCAAAATCTAAACTTACTGCTATAGTAGGGCATCTCTTATTCAGACCTCTGGCAACATAGTCCTTGAGTACAACAAGTGCGTGTGTCGCCGAAAGTCCGCTTCTAAATCCGAATTGAAAATCTTTTAAAATGTCACTGTCAGTAATAACGCCATTGATTTTTGTCAGGAGGAAGCATTCAAATAGCTTTGAAAAGACCGGTAATAGGGATATAGGTCTATAGCTTCCACTATCATGAGGATCCGATTTTGGTTTAAGTATCGCAACCACAAGGGCAGCCTTCCAAGCTCTCGGGAAATATCCAATATTCAAGCAATGGTTAAATACAATGGCCAAGAAACGCCAGGCCACACTGTCCGTCTTCTTCAAAACAAAATCAGATATACCATCTATACCACTAGACCTCTTATTTGCTCTGTGCTTTAAATCATTACCTACTGCCACTTCATCGGTAAAGTTAAGCCTGCTAATATGTCTACTAGAGCCAACAATTTCACCGTCAGCTGTCAAGGTTCTTCCAAAAGTCGTCAAAGGTGTCGTTCTGTCCAAAGTAGACACTGCATCTCGAACCCTCGCACTGAAAGGATCATCACGTGCGTTATTACCAGAGGTTACCTGGAAAAATCGATTGGCAAGCAAATTAGATATACCAGTTTTATCAGAAATTATTGAGAAATCAGCATCAACCAAACTTTGAATTGAGGGACGGGAACTTAAACCTGCAGCCGCCTTAACTTTTCTAAATGTCTTGCCATTTAGTCGTACGTTTTGCAAAAAGTGTGTCCAATGGTCGCGTTCAAAATTGGCTATGGCACCCCGTATTATCCGGTCAAGGTTTCGTAAGTCCGCTTTCAAAATGTTACGTCTACCTGGGTCTTCACATCTATGTAGCGTTCGTCTCAGTCGCTTCTTTTCGTCAATGAAATGTATTATCGTCGCCGGAAGCTTTAGCAATCCTTTGCTCCCTGCCAAGAATTTCGGAATGGAATGTTCCATAGCATTTTCAAAAGCTCTCCCCATCTCATTTACGCAGTCGTCAATCTCTGACTCAGTCACGTTTCTGTCGAGCGAAAGTCCACATGTGGCAAGATTCATGGACAGCCTTTGTAAAAATCTTCGTCTGTTTAGCCTGTCTAAGTCGTACCTAGTAGTTCGTTCATTTGTCAAGCAGGGATTCGTTGAAATGATCATCTCAACTGCATTGTGGTCAAATTCATAGTCCAGAATCCTAAGTCGGTCCGCAGTTGGAGTAGTTATGTCCACAGTCGCTAGAAAAAAGTTAATGTATGACGAAATGTGGGTATTGATCCTACTTGGTCCGTCAGTCTGTCGTACTTCCAAATCCGGGTTTGATAGCAAGAAATCTCGAAGGTTTCGCCCACTCACATTCGTATACAGATCTCCCCAATACGAATGCCTTGCATTGAGATCAACCGTTATCAAAACGCTGCAATTTCTTGCAAGCCGCTGCACCACATCAAAATCTGATGCAGCAAAAAGAGATTGAGGTGTAAGGTGCATGAAGATAACAATTAAGTCAGGGGCACTTGATCTCCGAATGCGTACAGCTGCATTCTCAATACACCCCGTATTAAGAATTATCTCTTCACAACGCAGGACTTCCCTAATGAGGACAGCTGCACCGCCTTCACGTCCACCTTGTCGGTCACGTCCAAAAATTTTATCCCTGCTATATCCAGTTTGTGTTGAGCACTAAAACTGTACTCCGCCACCAGCAGTACATCCGGTCTTAAAAACAAGCTTAAGTAATGTCTTCTATTTCTCGATACAATGGAATTTGCGTTTATAAATATTATCTTAAGTGAACTATCCATCCTGTCGCAATGTCAGTAAGAGCCCAAGCAAAGCTCGGGATCTGTCCTCGTCACTGTCCAGCACACGGTACTTAGCCGTAAAACCACCAATTTTGCCCATACATTTCAACAGGCCTCCGCCGAAGAAACGCTGGCAGTCCTTGTTCATACGGTCATACTGTGCAATTGCAGTCGCAAGGGTGATATCGGATATAACCGAAACTGCCTAGGCGAGGCCCCAAACGCCTCCCGAATTGACTTACCAGTGGCTACAGCCGCTGCAGCATATGAAAGTCCTGCCTTAACTCGACTACTTCGCTCAGTAATAACTGACCCTTTCCACCTCGGGAGACCTTTTTCGATTCCATCTTACGGATGAGATCAATTCTCCTCGGACACAATTTCAGCAGTACCACATACAACACATCTAACTAGCAATCCGACTCTTCGCGAAACCTGACCAGTTACAGGATCAGTAACCAAAGTCGGTTGGTTATTTTCCCCCTTAGGTGGCACTTGACATTTGCCCGGGCCATGAGAACCTCCGCACTTTACACACCTATAAGACAATTCGAACTGACATGCCCATAGCGCTGACAGTTAAAGCACTGCACCACGCCAGCCCGTTTAAATTTTCTTATCTTCACCTTGCAATGCAAGATGTACCTTATATCGTAAAATTTCCTAATATCAGATTTTCTGTCCAACCTGACAATTCACTTATCTCCACCAAACCTGACCACCCTAAAATATTAATGTCTATCTGAAGACCATTCAAATAGTCAGAAATTTCCCCAGCTTCAAAAGAGTCTGGAAGCCCTTCCACCCCTTCGTCCGTCAACAAAGTCTTAACTGTCTGGAAATCTTCCAGAGTGCAGGCCTCTACGTTGGAAACATTTTTACCCAAAATTTTGATATTAAAATTCTTATGGCCTAACTTCTCAACAAATTTCCCTATAATTATCTTAACGTCTAAGTCAAAGGTTGTTATTGCTGGAACAAACTTACTTTCAGCTTTTTTCATTCCTCTAGTAGCTTGCGCTTCTTTTTGATTCGCCGAAACTGCCGCATCATCAATAATTTTCTTCTTCTTATTTCGCATCCGATAACTAGACCGCTATCATTAAGCGAAAAGAGGCTATCGGTATCTCGCAACATTCTATCACCTGGACTCTTCTCCAGCTCATCCATTTTTCTCTTTAGGATTTCATTTTCATAAAGAAAAAGACCAATCTTTCTGCCTGCATCTTCGAGTTTTCCAACCAAGACCGCATTTAGCCGTCGCAGGTCTTCCAAATCCTCTACTGTAGTCCTCTCACCAGTGGACTTTTTCCTCTTCTTGACGGAACCTCCATCGTCACTCTCCTCCATTTTCCAGTTTTACTTTGCAAGTAAAAACAATAAAAAAAAATAAAAAAAATATTTCAAATATAAAAATATCCGACTTCTATGCGGTTCTCAAAAAAATATGCTGCCTCACAAATTAAAAATTGCCTTCTCTTTCTATTTATTCTCCTTCGCACACAAATTAATTCTTAATAATTTGTTTTTTTTTTTTTTTCTCCGTTACACACGTGTACTCACACTGAATGCACAAACACGAATTCTGTTCCCCTTGTTCTCTTTCATCAATGTCTTGTTGAAATACATGTTTCCGTTTAAGTTGCCTGAATTATCAAAATTTTTTGTTGACTCATGATTCCTGACACAATGTTTTTCGTCTTAGCAATCCTTACAGTTTTTCATGTTTTATTTTGTTAAAAGCAGTCGTGTTGTGTTGGATGTTTTGAGTTAAAAATATTTAAATGGCAGCAAATAAATAAAGTGAAAATTTGACTAATTTCATTATTAAAGAGTACAAAAATGTAAGAGAACTGTGTGTGGCTCATATCCTTTGAATTCTTTCAGTCCTTTAAAATTGTTCTATTTTTTAAAAGGCAATCTTTTGACAAAAATCGTTTCTTTTCTTCATATAATATTTCGTAATGTTTCTTGTGCAGTTGCCTCAACTGTACTGAAATAAAAAAACAAAGTTTATAAAACATTTTCAATTTAATGTTGCCTCGTGTTATTTTGCGTTATTTGTTCACACAACGATAACTGCCCTTAATGCCATCAGAACACTATAAATACCCGTTTCTTTGCTTAAAGCATCAAAACAGAGTATAAACATGGAATTTAAAATAACATGCATGTTACTTTGTTAAAATAAAGCTCAGTGCTATTCAAAATACAGTTTTGAATTGTTAAAACCTACAGGTCTCAATTGAAGAAAACTCTTGGCGTTCCATCATTAAACTTTTTTATATAAAAAATACAAATAAAAATTGCTTTTATTCCAAACATTTGATTATTTTTATTACTTTTGTTTTGTTTTCATTTAAATCTCTACAAATAAATAAAAAATACTATCAGATCTCAATAAAGTTACGCTGCTACAAAAAGCAATCGAAAAAAATCACAAAAAGCAACATAATAAGTAACAAGAAGAAAAAAATATTAATTAACTGCTACCATAAAAGAGATTAAATGATTATGTACTTCCAAAACAGTTATAAACTTAAAGTATAAATTGCACAAATGGTTTTTAATGAACATTTATATATTGACATAATAAAATCCTGTTAAAATAGAACTTAAAATTATAAAAATTTTTAAATGGTTGGTTGTCTAGTTGTTCTTAATATTACAAATATTTCATTTACTTTTTAAAGGACGCAAAAATATCTAAAATCTTATTATCTTATACAATAAATATTAAAAAAATAAGCTTTATTAAATATCGCTATAAAGCTTTTTGACGGCATCTTTGACTTTTATATCTCTATTCTATTAATTGGCACAACAAACAAAGACAATATTTTATATTACGAGTTGTGTCGGCCCTACGAGGGTAGTATAAATTCTACAACAGTTACAAAAACCGCATACATTTTATTTTGGAAAACATGATTAAAATAATTTTTGGTTTTTGTAAATGATGTAGAGTTAATACCATTTGGTCATTTGGCACAACTTTGAAATTATATAATTAATCAAACTATATATAAATTATGAGGTGAATTTCCTACTTTTTGCTAAATACTGGGTGCACAAATATGCTTTCACCGTTTTCCTAAATATGGTGTAAAGCATAACACTCTAAACAAATAGTTCATACATGACAGACATCCAAATTCGTATATTTGTAAACAGAACTCGCCCTTATAATTGCATTTCATAAATTTTTGCAAGTCAAATATGCCAAATATCGAGGTATGAATAAGTAAACTAAGATTGCCAAACTTACATATAAACAGGTCGTTCATGGTTTCGCTGCAGTGAAAACTGAAAGCCTTCCTCAGGATCGTAAAGAGCTATGTTTACGTAACAGTATAAATTAGATACCTTCCTCCATGTCGTATTGGAAAGAGGATATAGTCGCACGGGTTGAGCAGTGAACAACAACTATGTACGTGGACTTTTAGTATGCAACTAACAAACGGAAATTGATTCATTCATAATCAAGTAAAGATCCTATTATTGATCCTATTATTTTTGTAACGGCGGAAACAAATTTGTACACTTTATAAATAGACAAACATTAAGTTCTCTTCGATCACATATAAAAACATTTATATATATATATATTAAATATATCTTAGGAATAGGTACAAAGTAAAACATAAAATTTTATAAAATAAATAACAAAATTTAGCAAAACAATTTTTGTACTCAATAAGCCAACAAACAAAATAATTTAGCTAAGTTTTAAAAAAGCTATAAACATAATTTAACATAAACAAAAATTTTTTTAACAAAAAATAACTAAATAATAAATATTAGAATAATCATGAACATTAAAAATGATAATTTATGGTAAAATGTGTGATTTACTATCAAAAAATATTTAATAGACGTTTGTGTTTTCATTAAAAACAAAACCTTTCTAAAAAGGTCTAAGTAAAATGCAAACGCCTCCATAATATTTATGCTAATTATTTTTAAGTAAAGAATCTCTTCTCATGTAGTTTTTTGGAGAGTTTTTTCTTTCGAAAAATGTATTATTTTTGCTGTTCTCCCTAAAATTGTTTTTAAAACATTACATAGGAATGATCGCGTTCTAATCTATTTTTAGCTCTCATCGCTATATTACCCAATGGATCTGAGGGTGGTGGTATGCCAGCCACTTCACGTGCTGGCTCTTTATAAAATATCTCTGTTCTACCAGATTTATAACCATAATATACGGAATCATATGAACGTAATATTAAATCCGTTACTTGTTTATTATTTAACATCTCACGATGCATGCATTCTAGTGTATTAGTTTCTACTGGATTCCAAGGACCATTTCGTTCTAAAGCATCCCATTTAGAATCGATACACATAAAACTATAACTGCCATCGCGTTTCTCACCCTCGACATTTATATTTAAGCTTTGACTAAGATGAGATTCCATGTGGGGGAACTTAGAGACACAAATATCGAACTGAAAGAAAAAAATAGCGAAATATATATTAAATTTTAAGACATATATCTTGATTTTATCTCTTTTTAACTGTCATAATTAAACACATTTAAGATAGCAGACGTCGTCAATTGTTTAATAGTTGCGTAGTCGGTTACGCAACTATTAAACAATTGACGCCATATAGTCCACAATATGTTAATTTTGGAAACGACAGAAGCATCATAAGCAGCTGATCTATCATTTTGATGCATTTTTAATTAATAAAATGAATCTTTAAAATGCCTGAAGAGATATTAATAAATTTAGTAATAAGAAAAATAACAATCAAATACTTGTCAACTTCAATGAATAACACAAAATAAAAAATAAGAAAAATAGAAGCAGAATCTGTCTCGACACGAACCTGTTCATTGCCTCCAACAAAAACTAAAATTAGCTAAGCAAAGGCAAAAGTTTTGCGGATTCTTTTACAATTATAATTTTTAATTTTTTTCTTAATTTTTTTTAAGAATTTCAGTAGGATTCTATTGTTAAAATTGATTGAGATTTTGAAATTCCGAATACAAAATTTTTTATTGTTTTAGTGTGAATAGTTTTTTCCATTTATTTTTTAAATCCAATTTAAGTTATAAATTAATTTGGAATTTAAAGATTTTAATATTTCAACATAATTTTTTTCATTAAAGTCAAAGTTATACATGTATTTTAATTCAAAATAATCAAATAATAATAATTTGTTAGTCAATAATTTTTTTCATTTTTGATTAATTGTTTATACACTTTTTGTTTATCCTGAAGGTGCATATATAAAAAATAAAAATTAAAATTTTTTATAAAAAAGACCTAGTGCTCAAAAAATAAAATACTAATAAAAAATAAGTTTTCTTTTGTAAATTCGGGTAATTATTTCAGCATAAAATTTCTAGCTTAAACATCTTAACTTCAAAAAAAAAAACATTTTTCGTTCGCTGAAAAAATTTTGGAAAAATTTGGGATCCCAAAATTTATATACAATCGAGACATTTTTTTTTTTTTTTGTGGGAACTTTAAATTTTTCGCTTACCATTTTTTGTACAATTTTTGATTGTTGGGAACATCCTTCCTCCATAATCAGCAACAATGTCATATTTTGCTGGCCACAAAGATACAATTCCGCCTTTTGTAGGCCATCCTTTTTACCCACATTGGAAGACAAACAAGTCAAAACATCTACCGCATCGTCACATTTTAATGAATTACGTTTGCCAAGCGTTTTTAAAGTGTTTAAGGGTGTTTGAATTTCTATGTTAGTTCCCGGTGTAGCATCCCAAGCAGGCCTTTCCTCGTTTAACGCCAACACGGACAGCTTAGCCATGAGAGGTGTCAAGGGTACACCACCTAATTGCTTACGCGAAGTTAGTGAAGCAGAACGTTCAACAGAAGGTGTTGCATCTGATATAGGCTTCAAAGGTAAACTTAAAGATTTTTTATCCAGAGGGGTTTTTGCTATTTGCTGATTATGTGTATTTTCCAAATTTAAATTGCGATCTGCTTTGATGTTGGTAACATCATTCGAATTAGGGTTTCTAAGAGATTCATCTAATTTTTTTAGTTCGTTATCAAACTCCTTGAACTCTTCTATAAGTTTAGCAATGTCGTCATCTTGTTTAGTTTCTTCACCAGCCTCACCCCATAATTTATAGTATTTCTCTAGGAATTCCTGAAATAAACTGCGAGATATGGGTTGACCATTGGCATTAAATACAGGATTGGTGGGATCTGTTATAGTGCGTGAAGTTTTATTATTCTCATCAGAGTTATCCGAATTTTCCTCGTCTTCATCATCGTTTTCAATAAAATCGGGAGACTCAGCACCAGAACCATTACCGTTGCGATTAACATCAGTCTTAAAACTCTGCGAAATTTGCTTTAAGGAAATCTTTTTCGAAAATTTCTTTAGGGAATCGTGGATGTCGGTTAACGAGTTGCGACGTTCCATTTTATTGGGATTCGCTATAAAGTTATGAAAGAATTTTTCAAAATCTTTTTTTAAAGAATTGCGTCTATTGATTTGTTGCAGTGTTTGATTATGTTCCATCTGTTTGTTAGAATTATTTTCATCTTCAGGATTAGCACATATGGACATTATGTTGCCCACAGCCAAAACTTTATTTTCAGCCATGGGCGTTGAACAAACACTAGTACGCCCTATAAATTCGGGATACGAATCGGTTTCATCAAAGTTTATTGAAGCGATACCCGATTCAGGCAATTCCTTGCTAGAATAATTTTTAATGCGCAATGGCAAATGTGTGGGTCTTGTCATTACAAGACTTTTAGGTCTTATTGAAGCTGTATCTTGTATAGCGTTTGATGCTTCTTCTATCTGCTCCTCAGCGTGTTCATTAATAGTATGGGCTGTATTCTCTTCGGGTATGTGTGTAAATATTAAAGACTTATCTCTTTTCATTTTACGTTTACTATATTGAAATGGTAACGGCCCCTGTCCCAGTTGAGTGGTCTGCAGGTTTTGAGCTCTTTGTGCTTCAGATTGTAGTTTACGATATTGGAGAGTCTCTATATAAACCACTAACATTTGAACACCATTTGGAATATGAAAATCAGTAGAGGTTAATTGTTCGCCTGTTGTTTTTATGTGTAATGGATCTGTCATCACTATTTGTTTAGTAACGGCATCACTTAGTTGTGAAGCAACCACTCTGGAAGATAATGCAAAGCAGATATGTATTATTTAAATAATTTATAGTTCTTGTATACTTTTTTAATAAATCTTTGAATAGTGGCAAAACTGAACTCACGTTAAAGACATATTAAATTTAAAGGTGAACCAATTATAACTTTTTAATTATTTTTTACTGTTGGTATCAAAGTCAAACTCCTTTAAAAGATATAAGTTTATTTATACGAAGCTTTTTATTGCTGCGTATTAAATTTACCATTAGAAGCAGTGGAAAAATAATAAAGGTGATAATATTTTGGTAATGTTTTTCCTTGGAAAAAACAAAATTTTGTTTTAGTTTTACTTTTTTCATTATCGAAATTATTTAATATCGTCTTGCTTCGAAATGTCAAACTCAAGAATAAGACGTAATCTTTTTGCACCTGTACTCACTTGTTATAATAGAGAATGGCACCACCCAATATACCTTTGGTCTGCTGGCAACATTGCAACGTTTGTATAGCTTCCAAAAAGATATTGCTTGCCGTTTTCGGCATACATAGTCTGGGAGTATTTTGGAAAATGTTTCCATTATATTGTAAAATTGGCAGATATGTTTCAAATATGTGATATAATTTTTCCGATAAATTCTTGTACTGAGACTGCAATGGAAACTGATCATAAACTAACTGCAAATCACGATGATAAAATTTAACTAATGATGCTAATAAATGGGCACGATGTTGTAACAGATAATCCGAAATATTGCGATCAGTACCAACAGCCTAAACAAAAAATAAATAAATAAGCAAAAAAATTGTAGACAAATTTGTAAAAGAGTTAAGTTACTTACCAAAATAAAACGTCCAAATTCTTTAAAAACAAATTTGCCATTTTGTAGAGATATTATGCGCGGTTTGAAAAAACAATCCTTAAGGAAATACGATGAACCCATTAGTTGACCGCACAAGGCCACCTTCTGGGTATCGGACACCCAGCTAGGATGAAAATATAAAACTGCTTTAACCGGATCATCAGATTCCTCCTTCAAGCACTCAGTATCATAAACAAATACAATCATTGTTTCCCTAGAATTTAAATTAGCTTTTTCAATTTTAATTGTTTCTTAAATTTAATTTAATTATTTTAAACCTTTCATTGTATAATTTTCTTATTTTTTCATTTTCTAATTTTTTTTTTATAGCAGACCAACGTTTCAACTCGAATTTACGCCAAATTTTAATCATGTTTTTTGTTTTACTTTAATAAGAATTTTCTTTGATTATTGAGAACGTCTGTTTCAATATTTACTCATGAGAACAATCTTATCTTTCTTAAATATTTTGGTCTCGTTTTTGTTTTGTTGATTTGATAAAACAGAGGAAAATTCTTTGCTTTTAATAATACTTCATTTAAACATCTACTTTTAACTGATAATAACGAAATAAATAAATATATTGTCAACCCCTCATGTGACTGCAATTAAACGCTACTATTCTAAATCGTGACACTGCCAACATCATTACTGACAGCACATCTATCTTATTCTTCTTTATCATCATGATGTTTTCTATAAACTATAAAAGTATAATTTTTTCAATAGTTTTTAAACAATTTTAGTATTTGTAATTTTTTTATTGATATTTGTATGGTTGAGTGAAATTTTCACATTTTGCTAATATCAATTACATACTTTGTAACAACAATTTAAAGGAAGGGTGGGTGTTCGCAGACTTTGTGGAAACATTCTAAAATATATTAATCCTCGCACTATTGTGTATTGTTAAATACTGTTGAAAGTTAACAATAAGAAAAACGAAATTTCTTTTTGAGCAGAAGTGGTGTATGAACATTATTTTAAACAAATTATTGCGAACATTTTAAATAAAAATAATTCTAGCTTAAATCTACTGTTAAAATCAAAGATATTTATTAGTTTAGAAGCTGAAATAGCGATGCGTTGTAAGAAATTTTTCCAACAGTTAAAATTTCACGTATGTAATTAATTACTTAAAATTTAAATTCAATTTTATTGTAACAATATTTTAGTATGTAATAAAATTTTTAAATTTTGAAAATAAAATGGAAATGGTGTATTCTTATCTGCAAATCATTTTCATATATCAGATTTAATAAAACTTTATTGTGAATAAACAAACTATTTTGTGTTATTTACTATTTTTCTAAGAAATTTAACTCTTTTTCCAGTCACCTGGACACAAAAAAACTAAAAACAGTGTCGGCGCCCTTGAGATTGTTTTTAATTAAGTCACGTGCAAATCTTGAATTTAAAAATTTTCTAAATATCCACATTCATCTATGCTTTTTACGTTCCGATCTCGGTGTTGACAGTGACTTAAAAGCCAAAAGAAGTATTTTAAGGCGTTTAAAAGGTTAAGAAAATAAGTTTACTATGTACTAAGTGCAGAAGTCCGCTTTAATAGATTCAAATTTTTCAAATCTATAAATTATTTATTTGCAACTTTTTAAGATTCACTTAAAAAATACGAAATATTTATTAAAAAAGCTAACAAGTCGAAAACCGACAACCTAAAATATCTTAGAACTGTAATTAGGTGAAATGTAGCGGTAAATAGTTGAAAGCACTTTTTTTAAACGAGTAACTTATCAATCCACAACTTATGAAATACTAAAAGTACTAAATACAGGAATCACGTCAAAAATTAATAAAGTTATATAGATTTGTTTTTTTTTTTTAATTCTAATGCCTTTAGAAAATCGAATCCGAATACTTAAAATAAATTTTACTTCACATATTTATGCATATATGTATACTCAACCTCCTTTATTATCTAATTAGACTAAACATGACAAGTAAATTATAAATGTAAAGACAAGTATACAAAACAAAAATATTGAATATTTATGCATTTTAGGTTGCTGTAAAAAATCAATAAAATAATAATTATAAAAATAAAAAGTATAACAACCTCTTATCATCGCCTTCCAACAACCCGTCCATAAAATCAACAAAATTATTAAAAACGGAATCAAAGAAATACATTATTGTCTTTTTATCGTTTAATATTTAAATTATCTGAAAATATAAAATTGAGTGTTTATAATTCAATTAAAAAAATTAAATATAGAAAAAAATCGTTGCTTGCATTTAATATACTAACAAAATTTACAACATTTCTCATGCATGACATCGTCTGTTCACCAACAGGGGCGTTACTGCTTTTTACTGGATTTTTCCTTAATACTCACTTAGCCATTTTATTTATGTTTTTTGTTTGTTCATAAAAAAATATTTACAAAAACGTTTTGCTTAATTCCTAAAACTATTTTATCAAAACTTGGGTTTAAAATCTTTTTAATAACATTTTTATTTGTTATACTTTATTATGAATAAAATTCCACTGCACTTGTGTTTTGTGTATTGAGTGCACTATAGGTATTTTATTGGCGTTTTTTGTTAGTAGGCTCAACAGAGTTGTAAAAAAATATGTTTTTAACTGATAAAAATAGCAGTAAGTGCGGAGCTGTACACAATTAAAAAGTTTGTAGTCAATACTCACCACGTTTTCAAAGCATTACCATTTGCGTAAGCGATTTTGCAAAGAAATACTTTAAAAATTTACGCTTACCCGATCTTACTTTTACATTTAAAAAAAACGTTAAATTGAGAAAAGAATTGAAAGAATTATTACACATACGGTTACAAAATATATCCTAATATTTTTTATTTATTTAAAATGAATGTAATGTAATAAGCCTTAAAGACCCATAAATTTATATATATATATATATATATATATATATATATATATATATATATATATATGCACTTAGAAGGTTGTCTTAAAATAAAATCATTCCACAATATGTTCTCAAACAATGACAAGTAGATGTTTTCTTTTATATTTCACATTGGCGAAACTAGGTAAATGCTCGAAGCTAAAAATATATAGAAACTTATCAAAAAGAAAATATTTATGAGCTTAAGATTATAAATCACTTTTCTCATTTAAAAAAAACTTTGTGCAGTATTTTAATGACTTTAAAAACTTTTACTTTTACTATTTTATTTTTTATTATTTATAAATTTTAAAAATTATATTTTGATATTACAAAAGTTTTCTTAAAAGGCATACAAATATGACCGTCAGTGATTTTTATCGTTATTATTCTTTTTACAAATTTAAACTTCTACATTTCTATCAACTTAGATTAGTAGTGATTATGCCTTTTCTTCTAAAATATGATAGATCATCTAATTTATTATATATTCAAATTTATTATTCAAATTTCACTATTATTGAGCTGCTATTGAAAATTAGTACTTTTTACTTTATTTCATATGGTTATTATGATACAATAATGTGCAACTGTAAACCAAAGCTGCCAGACTTACAAAAACAATAACTAGTATGTATTTTTATTCGTGCATTAGTAGAGGTTTAATTTATAGTTGCGAATACCGTTCAGCAATAAACTCTCGTTCCGGTAATAATATATAAACATAAAAGTGCAATGATGATAACTTATTAAAATTATATTTTTCGTCCCATTAGGAACATGTTTTTTTATGTTTCGCAAACTATGTGATTATAATATAAAAGTAAGATAACTTCTATTAAAAATATGCGTGCTGGAGAATTTTTTATTTATAGTAGACAGTTTATTTTTTCCAAGAAATTGGTTGGTCGGCATGTTTGTGTGTGTGTTTCTCTCTGTTCTCTTTTACACACACAAACCACTGGGGGTGGTGTGTGTGGTGTTATAAATATTTACCGATCGTATTTCAAATATGAAATTTGGACTTTGTACTTAATTATGTGTTTAGATCAGCATAATGTAATTCTTTGTTATTCTATTTTACATTATAGTGTTGAAATATGATTTTTAATTAAAAATATTTTTAGCAGACGCTGATAATACAAAATATTAAATTTTTTGTAAATATTAAAAATATGATAGAACAAAGAAAATTTTCTATAAATACAAAATGTGGGATTGTAATAATTTCAAATGAATTTCAGTGATCATTCAAGCGCAACAGTTTCGTATAATTATTCAACAGATACAGTTAGCTATAAATATGGTACGTCAAGTGAAGAAAGTAAGTATAATTTTTTATTTTTAATTTAATATTTAATATAATTTAATAATTTTTTTAAATTAGGTCAATTTCAAAGCTCCAATAATGACAGAAAGTTCAGACGAAGAAGAAGTAATAATAAGCAATGCACAAATTATTCCTCCGATCGAGATAGCCAACACGCAGGATGTCATAAAAGATCTAGGGATTGTTATGAACACGAGCGAGGACCCATTGAAGATGCCAGAAAACGTCAACGAATCGCAGATTGGGTGTCCACCCAAAATTCTTACAGTGATGGAAATTATCGAGTTGGTTTGGGAAGCGAATATATTGGCAACAATGATAACGGCTCTGAAAACAGTAGAGAGAATCTGCATAAAGAAAAGGAATTTAGTATGGAAGAAAATAACGGGTATGTTCATAGATTTTTTGATGTCAGTGATGAAGGAATTGAAACAGGACGGCGTGGACTTAAAGAGTTGTTCGTACGAGGATTTCGCCAAAAAAGCTGCAAAAGAAGGATCATTCATGATGTGTACCAAAGAATTACCCAGTCGGGAATTGGTCAATTTAATAGTCGACCACTGTACGAACAACATCGCGGGTCCGTCTTCATCGTCTGTAGCCATGGCGACCACTTCCACGTCGTCCACGATTGTACCTACAGCAACTACTGTTGTAAATGTACCATTATCGACAAGTTCAAATCTTGCCCCGGCGTCGGGATTCGATTTTCTCGACGAATTAATCCAGCCTACGAATACACCATCGAGCACTGGATTAATTTGTCAATCTATTTCACGAAAGAAGAACGATATCTTGACCACATGGACATCGCCGGGCGAAACTGGATTTCAGGTCGTAAAGTTAGATGTGTACGATTACAAAAAAGTTTCCAATGTGCCGAAAAAGAATTGGTGGAAAGAGGCGGAAGTACGCTCAACATTCCTAACAACATCCTGTGTAGATCCGAAGAATATATTATTGCAGAAGCTCCTAGCGGAAGTTGCCAAACAAGTGACGCAGATCAAGGATGTGAAAAGAGAGGAAAAGGCGACCGGCTCATCCTTTTTCTACGGCAATACCCAGTATCGCCCATAAATCATATATTTAATATGCCTTTTTATATGAATTCTAAATATAAATTTTTTAACAAGATAAGTTCATTTATGCTTAACGTTATGAAAATTCATGGTAGTTTTTATAACGAATTAACAATTGAAGAATTATATACACACTTTACTAATTGTGAGCCACAGCATTTAATTTTTAATTCTCCAACAGCTAATACAGATAAATACTATATGCCATTGGATGAATCTATTTGTGCTTTAGAAGAATTGGTTGAATATCAATTTTATAATAATATTACTAACATACAAAATTTTTATATAAATCTTTTTAATATTTTAGATAAAAAAATCCCTAAAAAAAATTCTTTATTTATACTTTCAGCACCTAATGCCGGCAAAAACTTCTTTTTTGATGCTGTGATACATTATTGTATCAATTTTGGCCAAATGGGGAACTTCAATCGATATTGCAATTTCCCATTGCAAGAATGTGTGGATAGAAGGATTATTCTTTGGAACGAACCTGTTATGGAACCTTCTGCAGCCGAAACATTAAAATGTTTATTGGGGGGTGACACATGTAATGCCAAGGTAAAATACCAAGGCGATGCAGTAAGAAATTTAACTCTTTTTCCAGTCACCTGGACACAAAAAAACTAAAAACAGTGTCGGCGCCCTTGAGATTGTTTTTAATTAAGTCACGTGCAAATCTTGAATTTAAAAATTTTCTAAATATCCACATTCATCTATGCTTTTTACGTTCCGATCTCGGTGTTGACAGTGACTTAAAAGCCAAAAGAAGTATTTTAAGGCGTTTAAAAGGTTAAGAAAATAAGTTTACTATGTACTAAGTGCAGAAGTCCGCTTTAATAGATTCAAATTTTTCAAATCTATAAATTATTTATTTGCAACTTTTTAAGATTCACTTAAAAAATACGAAATATTTATTAAAAAAGCTAACAAGTCGAAAACCGACAACCTAAAATATCTTAGAACTGTAATTAGGTGAAATGTAGCGGTAAATAGTTGAAAGCACTTTTTTTAAACGAGTAACTTATCAATCCACAACTTATGAAATACTAAAAGTACTAAATACAGGAATCACGTCAAAAATTAATAAAGTTATATAGATTTGTTTTTTTTTTTTAATTCTAATGCCTTTAGAAAATCGAATCCGAATACTTAAAATAAATTTTACTTCACATATTTATGCATATATGTATACTCAACCTCCTTTATTATCTAATTAGACTAAACATGACAAGTAAATTATAAATGTAAAGACAAGTATACAAAACAAAAATATTGAATATTTATGCATTTTAGGTTGCTGTAAAAAATCAATAAAATAATAATTATAAAAATAAAAAGTATAACAACCTCTTATCATCGCCTTCCAACAACCCGTCCATAAAATCAACAAAATTATTAAAAACGGAATCAAAGAAATACATTATTGTCTTTTTATCGTTTAATATTTAAATTATCTGAAAATATAAAATTGAGTGTTTATAATTCAATTAAAAAAATTAAATATAGAAAAAAATCGTTGCTTGCATTTAATATACTAACAAAATTTACAACATTTCTCATGCATGACATCGTCTGTTCACCAACAGGGGCGTTACTGCTTTTTACTGGATTTTTCCTTAATACTCACTTAGCCATTTTATTTATGTTTTTTGTTTGTTCATAAAAAAATATTTACAAAAACGTTTTGCTTAATTCCTAAAACTATTTTATCAAAACTTGGGTTTAAAATCTTTTTAATAACATTTTTATTTGTTATACTTTATTATGAATAAAATTCCACTGCACTTGTGTTTTGTGTATTGAGTGCACTATAGGTATTTTATTGGCGTTTTTTGTTAGTAGGCTCAACAGAGTTGTAAAAAAATATGTTTTTAACTGATAAAAATAGCAGTAAGTGCGGAGCTGTACACAATTAAAAAGTTTGTAGTCAATACTCACCACGTTTTCAAAGCATTACCATTTGCGTAAGCGATTTTGCAAAGAAATACTTTAAAAATTTACGCTTACCCGATCTTACTTTTACATTTAAAAAAAACGTTAAATTGAGAAAAGAATTGAAAGAATTATTACACATACGGTTACAAAATATATCCTAATATTTTTTATTTATTTAAAATGAATGTAATGTAATAAGCCTTAAAGACCCATAAATTTATATATATATATATATATATATATATATATATATGCACTTAGAAGGTTGTCTTAAAATAAAATCATTCCACAATATGTTCTCAAACAATGACAAGTAGATGTTTTCTTTTATATTTCACATTGGCGAAACTAGGTAAATGCTCGAAGCTAAAAATATATAGAAACTTATCAAAAAGAAAATATTTATGAGCTTAAGATTATAAATCACTTTTCTCATTTAAAAAAAACTTTGTGCAGTATTTTAATGACTTTAAAAACTTTTACTTTTACTATTTTATTTTTTATTATTTATAAATTTTAAAAATTATATTTTGATATTACAAAAGTTTTCTTAAAAGGCATACAAATATGACCGTCAGTGATTTTTATCGTTATTATTCTTTTTACAAATTTAAACTTCTACATTTCTATCAACTTAGATTAGTAGTGATTATGCCTTTTCTTCTAAAATATGATAGATCATCTAATTTATTATATATTCAAATTTATTATTCAAATTTCACTATTATTGAGCTGCTATTGAAAATTAGTACTTTTTACTTTATTTCATATGGTTATTATGATACAATAATGTGCAACTGTAAACCAAAGCTGCCAGACTTACAAAAACAATAACTAGTATGTATTTTTATTCGTGCATTAGTAGAGGTTTAATTTATAGTTGCGAATACCGTTCAGCAATAAACTCTCGTTCCGGTAATAATATATAAACATAAAAGTGCAATGATGATAACTTATTAAAATTATATTTTTCGTCCCATTAGGAACATGTTTTTTTATGTTTCGCAAACTATGTGATTATAATATAAAAGTAAGATAACTTCTATTAAAAATATGCGTGCTGGAGAATTTTTTATTTATAGTAGACAGTTTATTTTTTCCAAGAAATTGGTTTTAGTTTAATATTTTTTCTTGCGACCTATACTAGTGCAATTATATTGAATAATTTAACGACTTATATAATTTGGAACTATGTCAAGTTTTATCACGAATAAAATAATAGCACTTGCTATAAAGAAATTTATTTTAAGAATCAATTTTCGCTTTTTCAATTATTGAATAAATTATTATTGATTATATTGAATCTTATTATCAAGTAAACGGAAGTCAAGTAGGTTTAGTCGACCTCAACTGTGATTTTGCTATTTTGGCGATTTCTGTAATAAAAACGACTAAAATGGTTTTTTTTCTAGCATATATAACACACAAAACACGCTCCATTGTCAATGCTAATTTTGTGTATACTCACAATAATTTTAGTTAGTAATGGCCGCCTACAGTAGAGTGAAGAACTAGTGAAAAGGTTTTGTTGTGTTTTTGTGTTATTTTCTTTAAAATTATCTTTTTCAAATGGATAATGATTTAATAAAAAATAAACAGCATTCTAAAACAATTTTTGTTAAAAAATAAATTGGTGAGTGCAATAAAATTGAAAAACGAAGTTTGCTAAAAGTCATAAAAAATAAATAACATCAATAGATTTAAAAATAAAATAAAGAAAATTATATGAAAAAAACCAGCATAAAAATAATATTAATGATGCTTCTTATAACATAAAACATACGCTGAATACAAATACATACAACGTAGATTTTGTTGTTTTAAAGCACAGTGATAGTAGAGTGTTTATGCAGAAGTGTTCGTTTTTAGTTGTGTGTAAAAAGTATTGAGAGAACGATGGTAAACTGCAATTGTAAAACGTAAGAAAACAAACGACAACAGCAACAAACATTATTTATGTTTTTATATACCTCGTAAATAGTAGATATCTATGCTTTTACGTATATAAAGAAAAAAGCAAACAGGTTTATGGGAGTCACTTTTGGTTACAAGCAAGTTTCCAGTTTTTTGTATCTTTTGTTGTCTTATGATACATTAAGCAAGATGTGTGCTTTTTAATAAAAATGTATAGGTGTTTAAAAAGAGATGTGTGTATGTTTGTTTGTGAATCCCTATGTGTATGTTTATTTATGTTGCTTCAATGGTAAAGTTTGTTTGCAGTTGTTGTTTTGTATTGATAAATTTTAATGTTATTACTTATATGTATAGAGGTTAATACTAAAAAAGAGTGTCGTTTACTTCTGGGGTTTCTCTTTTCATGGGTTTTGTATTCGGAGTTTTGTTAAGTTGTTGTTTTTAAATTATTCACAATACATTTAACAATATTAGAGCCAGTAAGACCAGTAAATCTACTACAACTTTATACAAAACAAAATAGTAAGAAATTATGTATGTGGATATGTATGTATGTAGAAGTAGTGTTGTTTAGTTGGTTAGCAATTATAGACTACATGAAAACTGTTTGTAAAGTGCTTCTTGTTTGCTTCATGCAATAGAGAAAATCAAATACGAATAAAAATTGGTCATCAAGCTACAGGTGTATATTATTTTACATCCATTTAGCGTTTTTCTATTTAGGCTATTGTCCTCAATACAAGAATTAACAGAAATATACAAGAGAAATTTAGATAGTTAAAATGCATTTTAGAGGATTCAAAAAATAAAATAATCATCTTGTGCTTGTTAATCATTATAATAAAGTTTTACATTTAGCCCCCTCTAACATTGCATTAGAACCAGACGACTTTTTGTCTGTTCTATAACAATATAAAAGTATTGTACCTACTCGTATGTATGTATATGCATTTGCCTACATATATTTGTAAATATAGTATTTGCTTTAGCTGGCTGAATGACTGAATTTAGTGACGGCTGTAAATTGATTTCATGGAAGTGCATGTGGATAAGTGTGAGTGTGCTTTCAGTATATTTTTTATCATGTTCCTTATACCCACTTTACGCTACTTAGTAGAGTTCGAACACTGTATATGTGGTGTTGTTATTGGTTTTTGTATGTGCATTAATTCATAGCCTTTTTGAAATATAAGGTTCTTAAAAAAAAATAACAAATAAAAGCAAGCAAGTGTGTATTAAACTATTAAAAAAAAATGTTTTTAAAAATTGCATATTCTTTTTAATATTAAACTCAAAAACATAAAAAAAATCATTACAGTGAAGTTTAAATATTTATTTTAAAAATATAAACTCCCACAGTGCCAAAAAAAGAAAAATAGGAAAACTATAAAAAAAAATTAAATCTAAAAGCAAACCTTAATGTCGAACTTGCTGAGCATGTATGGATGTAATTAAAATCATAATGAACGCAATAAAATTTTTGAAATTATTAAGTTAACAAACAACAAACAAAGTGCAGAAAAAAGTGATCAGTTATATAATATTCAAAAAATATTTGTTATTTATTATAAAATAGTTTTGGATATATAAACACGCAAACAATTGACTAAATTGGCATAAGTAAACATGTTAATATGATATTTATTAAATTTTTTGGGCTGCGATGAAATTTATTTGGAAAACATTTACATTAATAATAATCATGATTAAAAATTTTCCTTAGAAAAAATATTTTCTGAGATTTTAACAAAACATCCCTCATTAAAACATGGATATTTGTTTTTAGAAAAGCAGTAATTTTTGAAGAAATTAAGCCCGATAATTAATTTTTTATTAGTTAACTAAAAGAATCAAACCAACTGAAAAGGTAGTTAAAATTAAATGGAAATGTTATTTATGCAAGTGTATGTATTCATCTTTGTTTTCCTGTTCTCTTTTTCTTTTTTACCGTTAGTAAAACAGAGTCATCATTTACTTTTAGTAAAGTCATAAATCTTTCCTTTTAATATTAAAAATTAAGATTAATAAATGTCGTTGAAATTTCTACATTCTACACATTTATTAAAGCAATAGTTTTATAAGATATAATTATAAAATATAATATACATAAATATACAATATATACTGGTTAATAACTATAAATGCCATTGTGTAGTTAGTATCTGCACATATTGAAATTTTAGTTAACTCAAAAGTCCGGAAGGCATGATGTGGTAGCTATACTAATTATTTAATTGTTTTGAGCCAATCTGAGCTAATCTATCACCAAGCCATATTCTCTTTGAAAAGTATTGATGAGTCAAGGATACCGAAAATGACTGTTAGATTCATCTCAAGCGTCCAGATACAACTCTCATCAGAATAAATAATTGGTACAAAAGGAAGGTTTAAAAAATAGTGATATCTTGTTTTCTATAAAGAATAGTAATCAAGATATTTTTTAAAGTTTTTCCTAGAAGTAAAACCAAATATAAAAATAGCTATTTGGTCCCTGGACTTTCTAAGTTGAAATTAAATTTCATAAAGTACTTCTTGTAGAAATTTTACTCTAATTTTAACCTAAAAAATTTAAAAGTAGATTAATTCTGCCAATAATAACGTATGCATATAGCGTAATTAGCCTAAAAACATTAATGTAAATAATTAATATATTTTTGAATCGTGAGCCATTATTTATTTATTTCCTTTTTTTAGTTCTTTTTAAATTTGTTTCTTTAAATATTTTTCTGCAATTAATAATGGTAGTAAAAATAACTTTTTTGACCATTACGTTTCAGAATAAACCCTGGTAACGCTACGCAAATAGCGAAGAAGAATTATTAAAAAAAACACTGAATCGTAAGCCAGTACTGTTTTGCAGTGGAACGTTATAAACAGTTACAGAAAATGAAGCAATTTTCTAGTTTTCATTTTTAAACAACATTTCGATTTAGATCGATAAGCGATTTTTCAACTTTTCTTGTGGTTTTATATGTACGTTTTTAATATCTATTATGTACTGTATGGTGTGTGCTTTAAACATACATTTGACGATATGGGTACACAAACCGTAACTTTGTCTGGACATATTTAACTTTCAAGATATCGCTTCAAATGATAACTTTGAATTATCACAATATTTACTTCATCAATAACAGTCTTGAAAACCAAGTTTTACTAAATTAATCGTACAAGTTGCGGGACTTGAATAGTTGTTGAATAAAAAATCACGAGCAATGAATGAGATGCACAAAAAATGTCTGTATGTCATCTATTATTAAAAAAATTGTTTGCCAGGCCCCTATTTACCCTTTTTTTATAAAACAGCGTTGTTAAAAAATAGATCTTAGTGCTGCTCCTTACATACTTATTTAAAGATATTAAAATAGTCTCGTATATCTCAGCCAATCACCCTATCTTATATGTAAATTTTTTTTCTAATTTTATTTATATTTAATTTTCCTTTTTGTTTTTTACTTTTTAAGTCGTAAATCTTTATTTACATTTCCATATTAATATTTTTCATCCCTACTATTCACAACCACACTTCTCAGATTTTTTTTTTATTTTTTCCCTTTTTAAACAAAAATATCTGTAAAAGTTGATTAATAGCACAAGAAACATACGCAGCCAATATGAATAAATAACAGATATTACGTTATTGAATCAAAGAAAGCTGTTCATACATAAAAAAATAAAAAAACATAATACAATATAAACAAAAAAAAAAAAGAAAATCAATTGATTTTTTTACAGTAGCGTTAAATATACAGTGAATATTAATTTGTTGTATCGAAAGATTAAAAGCAAAATTAACTATCAGATTTAATCAAACTTTTTTTTTTATTATTTATATGAGTTTGTTTTTTCATTATGGTTTTTATGACGCCCTTTAACACTACGAAAAAGCAATTGGCTTTTTTATTTGTTCTGTTTTGTCATAAAATAAATAATAATTTGAAATACAGTGCTAGTGACAGAATATTTAAAGTCGTCAATAATCTCTACAAAAGACAACAAATAACAATTTATTAATGTTAATGGTTTTGTCTCATTTTTATTTAATGATTAGTATTTGTGTTGTTGAATGGGATACTGATCTTGTGATCATTGTTATAAATTTGTAATTTAGCTGATATTAAATTACTATATTTTGTGTTATACTATATTTTTTTAAGCTTCCTTTATGTTCTTCAAAAAATAAAAAAAGGGACCTTAATTATTTTATTTGCTAACTTTTACCTACTGATTGAGTCGAGGTTCTGCTTGCTATATTTTACACTTACTGTCTATTCTTAATATGTTTTATTATAAAGGAAAATATTGGCCCATGATCATTGTCGTGAACTAAGTATAGCTGTACAAGTTCTAAAGTACACTTCTCTTTAATGTATACATTTTGTTAATAATATTAAAATAGTTAGTATAGTTAAAATAAAAGAAGTGGTCTTATAAAAATAACTGTAGACTTATTGTTATTTCTAGAATTTCCCACAATTGCTACCAGCTCAACTGCTTCATAGTATTTAATTGCATTTACATTTAATATGTGTATGTTTGTGTTCCTAAGTCCTATGCTAGTCAGTGATAGATATTAATAAGCAATTTTAGCTACATTCTCCGCCTCTTATAGGCAAAGTTTTCAAGAATACTCTTCGAGTTTTAACTTGACGGGCTGCTGGAGTGCTATTGTTTCAAGAGCGCGAATTTTCTTTTCCATCTCTTCCGGGGTCTCGCTTTGTTTTAAACACATTACCAATACCCTCCATTTTGTAGCAAGTTTTAAGTTGTAATATAAATTATAAACCGATTCCGAATATGTAATCGAATAATTTAGAGTAACAGTAATTATCAAAATTGGGATTCTTCTTCCATATTTAATCCTTTGCTCTTCTTAAAGTAAAATGAAAAAAAAAAACAATATTTAAATTACTTTTGTCATATTAAAAATATTAAATATTAAAAATTTTGTTTGTAAGCACTAATGCTATATGACTAAGATATGTAATCATAATTTCCTGCATAAATTTCACATTTTATTAGTTTATTAGCTTAATGCTGGGTTATTTGCATACTCATAAATGTCGGCCGATTTTAATCCCACATATGGCTTGGATATCCTGCCATTGATGATATTTCGTTTTCATTTAACAACGTTTACCTACATACATACTATATAGGCACGTAGTATTTATGTTTAAATATCAACTCCATATACCTTGTTGTTATTGTGAGTGCTATGAGTCATTTAAATTTAAATACATATCGATGGCTTTAATTGTATACACTTACATATTTACAGTTTGTGGTATCGTTTCCTTTTCTTTAAATATTTCTCTTTTTATTTTTTTATTTCAAAAACTTAAGATATACAGAATTGTATTGTTTAAAATCTGAAATGAAATATGAAAGCCATTAAATATCTGTAGGCTTGTGATAGACAAAAAAATGTAAGTTTTTGTTTGTTTCGCCAATTGAGAAAAGTGTGTCATATGAATGCCAGCTTTGTTTTCTAATATTGAATTCGAATCACATATATTGAATAAATGAAAATTTAATTTAAATTTTTATATAAATAGGGGATTAAATAAATTAATAACCGTTTCATTGCAAGAAAAATTCATGATAGAAGACACACAAACAGCTTCTCAAACCAGGCAAAATTCCTTTGTACTAGCAATCTGTGTTCTGTACGGGGTGGACTGCGTTTTAGAAAATCTCCTTCACATTTACTAAACACTTTCTTGAACTTTATAATAATAATTAATGTATATTGAGGAGAAATGAATAGAGAACAATAATTTTTACCTTAACAAATTGAAATTTTTAAATCATTTCCGTCGCCTTAGAATCTAAATTAAAAATATACAAAAGGGAAAGCGATTAAAAATGTAAGGCCGTGAAAACGACATTTACAAGCAAATTCTAACTAAAATTGGAAAATAGCATCGGGGCTTAAACCGACAGTAAGTGCTAGAAATATGACGGATTTTTGTTTGTTGTTGAAAGTTCTTGATATGCTAGGAACCCAGCTGGCACGCACGATTTCGCCAATCACGATGAATTTAACGGTGAAAATTTACTGTGAAAATAAAGCATAATAACGAAGAAATGAAATTTCAGCTATTTAAATTGAAGAGAAAATTAAAAATAATTTATTAAAGAACTAAAAACTGTGAAAATAATTTGAATAATAAATGCTATGATTATTAAAGTCGTTTGCATCGTGTGACATGAACATAAGTAAACGACCAACGACAAAGTATTCAAAAATCTCTTTTTAAGTACCAATAATGTTTAATAGCAATTTTTCAGCCGAATTTCATCAAATTTTAATATTTCATATCAAGGGTTATCTCTCACGTATTTGCTTTAATATTAATAAATGTAATGTCCGCAATGGAGATAAATGCATTAAATTTGCTGTCACCAAAGTATCAATTGCTTTAAACATTTACGAATTTAAAAATACATTTACTGATAACTGCAAAACTTTAATTTTGTTGTTGTTACATTTCCTGTATTTAACCGGAAATAAACAAATTAAACAATAAAAACATTTTTGTTTATTTTTGAAGTTAAGAATTAAATAATATATTGTTGCTTTTTTACGAAAGTTAGAAAAAATTTGGTAAACATTTAACTTTAATATACATAGTTTTCTTTATTGACATTGACCTGCATTGTCTAAATTAACAAATCAGCAGCGTTTTTCTACTCTTAACTATAATTTTTACAGTATAATGCACAATATTCATACTTAATATAGAATTAGTATAATTTGCTTTGAACAACGTTTAACTTTTTAGTTGATTGTGTTCTTCTCTAAAAACTTTACAAACATATTTTTATCTAAGTTTCTTTAAATTTTTCAAAGCGTTTTTTAATACAACCGCTGCAGCGCGCTCTCCATTTGTTAACTGATAGTTAAATGACTAATTTATTTGTTATAATTTGTTGCTTTAATATACAAAACTAATTATGCACTAATTTATTTTTTTTAATACAATCGAAACATGAAAATCAAAAGATTACTCATACTACAAGTACGCCTCTTTAAAGTGTTTGATAAAGTTGCCAGATTTTTTAGCATAAAAGATTGGGAGTTTGGTTGAAACAATTGTAATGCTTTTCATTTTTCAAAGGAAGATACTCTTTGATTGCAAATATAAATAATAATCTTTTAATTTATGTAAACTTTTTTAATATTATGGAATTGTGTACAGATTTTTGTTCTTCATAATGTTCAACGTAATTACCCAAACTGTACTTTGTGACTCTGGCAAACATTCGTCTTTATGCACACAGCCAACTTCTAAGTCACATTATTCAGTAAATCTGGCGAGGCTCAATCTGACTGACAAGTTTTCTTATTTAGTAAACATCTAACTCAAGCACATACAAACTACAATATATTGTGTCTTTGTTAATTTTCAAAACGATGTTATCGTGTTAACTAAACAGGCGCTTTAACAAACTAGACATTATACTGTTTAGCTGTTTTTTTGGTTCTCTAAGACTCCACCGACCTAAAAAACAACTGTTCTTCTTTTCATTCAAGGTTCCGATATGGTTTAAACTGCTGCTTGTTGAGGTACACAGTAAATAATTTTTCTGCCGTTCAAGGCTCTAGTTCCTATTGATTTACTATAACAGCGGCGCCTTACAAAATTCATACACTGCAACATACCATTCATTCGTACATCCTCAACATTTTTTTTGCTTCTATTCACTTTAGGTTCCGTTGCGGATTACGAAGTATAAAGTCCCAACTAGTTGTTAATTATGTATGTGCCTTGTCGGTTTTGCTAAATAGACAAGCATTTGTTTTTGAGAATTATTTATGATAAGTGTGGTTGATTTTCTGTGATGCAATATATATAATCTATTCATTCAATAAATGGTTGGATGTGACTTAAGTTGCTTTTTAAATCAAATGATATGAAAAACCAAATCATACCGCACAGTATCCTTTAGATCAATGTTACCTAAATAGAGCATAAAAGTTGGATTATCATGTTTCTGTAACAGTCGTAGATTGACAAGCCTCCTCATTTTTTATTTTTGTTATTTTATTGCCTTACAAATCTTTCTGCGATAACTAATTAATTGTATGTTATGATATGTTGCAGAGCAACCCTGTGTTATTAAGCCGCCTTTATTTCTTTAGCTGATATTGTCATTTCAGTTATTATTTTACTTCGCTGAAAATTTTCTGCTATAGTACAGTGAACATTTATCAGAAAAATTTATAATTAGCGTTAGCTGTAATGCGAGTCCAGGCCTAAGTAGTATCGTACTATACATAAAAGCTAAAACACTGTTTAATTAAAAAAAAAGTGTGGTGTACTATTCCTTTCTCAGTTCGCATAGTATTAAAAAATTAATGCATGATAATTAATTTACATTCTAAATAAAACCCCATTTAAAGTTATTTTTGGGTGATTTAAGCAGTTCTCATTTCTTTGAAAAATAAATCAAATCTAACAGGAGTAAAATAAAGTCATGAAATTAAATATTTTGTTTTTTTTCTATTTAATAAAAATCAATATTTGCGAAATATTTACTATTTATAATACAAGATCTTACCAATATATTCATTCAGTTTAATATTGCTTTCATTAGCAAAAACAAGATTTATGACTAAGAACTAACTGCATAAATCAAGTATTAAGACAGTAGACGACTTTACAACAACATAGAAAATACATACATAAAGTTTGGCATTTAACAGTTCTTCTAACGTTTTCATTTCTCTTGTTGCTCGCATTATAAGTTAAGCATATTCTAAAACCTAAAGAACATTTTATACATAAAAATACAATAGAGGAAGCAATGAAAAATGCTTCAATCTACTTGTATTGCTAATTGCTGTTTACTGCACCAAATCTTAAATGTTCTTTTTGAAAGTTAAAAAATAAGAATTACATAAGAAATTGAAACTTTTAAAACATTCAAACACCTCTGTACACAAATCAAATGGGTTGAACAAGAGTAAAATTTTATCCACTATAATAAACTGCATTTATTTTACTTAACTCTCAAAAACATTTCCTTTAATTTCATTATGTCAGCAAGTCTAAAGGTTATTCTAGAGTTACCCACAAACTTAGGAACATTTTCATTACAACATTATTTTGTTCTACACATTGTGGCATCTTTCCCATAAAAACATACAATCAACTACCGTAGAGATGTAAAAGTAATTTGTGTTATATAAAAATCATCATCATACTCATACTTGTATAAGACTCAAACAACTTCCGTTGATCAAGTTTTTCTCTTGTGGTTGGTTGTTTTTCTTTTTTTTCTTTTCTTCCTTAAACAAATATACAACAGCTAGAGTGTGTGTATCTTGTGCTTAAATTGGTTTTGCTTCTTTTTACTCAAAGTTATATACATTTCTTCATCTTTGACAACTATCATTATGTTGTGTTACTCCATCCATCCATACTACGAACTGAATGGGTACACGCAGAGAAAATATAAAACAACATATTGGAAATTTTTGAAGTGATACTTTTCTGTCTAGTTGTTTATTTGTTCGTTTGACTTTTACACCATACTGCAGGAACTGTTATAACACTAAGCACTTAATGAACGGCGAAAAAGATCTTTTTTAATTAAATATATGAATAGTCTAAAAAACAATATTATTCCTTTCCAATTAATTAATAAAAAGATCACACTGCACTGTTTTCTTCCCCCGGGGGCACATGATAGTCTTTTTGGAACCTACTATTCTTGTCTCTTTAGACATTTAGCTGTTCCCTGACTGATTATTGAGGTTGGCCCCTATATGGGAGTATCGTGGTGGCTGTGTGTTTCGAGACCCTCGTGATAGTTTGTGGGTCGGATCATTTATAATGAACACAATGAATGGTTCAGGTTCAGTGAGTATGAATGCCGTTGTGTTCTTAATTATATTAAGCTTCATACGTTCTGGACCAGGAGTTGGAAAGTCTCCAACTCTTTAGCAAGGAGTGAAGGCTGCGACCTACTTCGAGCTTTTGAAATTGCAACTAGGAGTGACCGGAGGATATACGTATCCGAAGGCCTTCTGGGGTGATGATGGCGCTACATACAATACATAGTGGTTTGACCAACATCTGATTATGGCTCACTGCCGGTGCAGATGTAAATCAAATCACGCTCTGCTTTCTATTTCTAATAAAATATAAACTCTTAATATTTATTCAATTAGCGTTCTTATTACGCAATGTATTAACGCTGTCCCACTAATTTCTTTTCCTAATGCATTTAAGCACATTCTTTAATTTTACTGTCCTTTTTGACACTAAAGTTTACTCCTCTAGTTGGCTTTAGTGTTTCAGAGCCAAACATGTTTTAAGAAAAGCTTTACGAATGTGACTTGCTTTGCTTTTTTAATGGGTGTTTAAGCGGGTACAAATAAATTACGATTTCTTAATATACTACTGTACTATACCTATAATATATATGGATTTATATTGATATTTTTGACACAGAACAGACGAATTTTATGCAGAACTACCAGATTTGAAAATATAAATTTCTAAAAAAATGCTGTCTACTCTAAATTAGAGGTAGTTTTAAAAACAGGAAACTGTATTTTCCTGATTTAATTGCAGTAGTTATAAAGTCTTAGTTAAAATTGATAAGCTGTTAAACAAGCCTCTCATGTTGGGTACATGCACACATTAAGCTATAGTAGCTGTTCTTTTTTTACAGAAATGTGCATGTCTGTTTGTAACCCAATTAATTTTTCTGTATACTTACGTTTATCAAACCATTCTTCTGTTATTCTTTTCAATATGGAATCAACAACATATTGAGAGGTATCAAAGTCAAGCAACCTTATAAGTTTAATACTATAATACAAATAAATTAAATACAAACAGCCAGCCAACAACAATACACACGAACAAATATTAAGATAAACGCATCGACAATCTAACACACAGCCAGACATATAGTCAAGTAACATAGTAAGACAGTCTATTAGGCAGCCACTGACAGAGACCTGTTTTCTTTATTATAGTTTCTTTATTCAAATGCAAATTATGTTTACTTCGGAAATGTTTATTATTCAAGTTTTTTTCATTTATTTTTCTAATATCACAAATAAATACAGAAGAAAAACGTAAAGTGTTATTCAATAAATTTTTAATATACGAGGTTAAATCATTATGCCTTGGAAAATTTTATAAGAGAAAATAAAAATTAAACAAATGTTTTTGTAAATTGTCGAGACTTTACTGATCGACGAACTAAAGTACACGAACCAAGTAGTTCCGTGATTTCAAATTTGAATAGAAATTGCATTTGGATTTGTT
Source organism: Trichopoda pennipes (assembly GCA_030448955.1). Lineage (NCBI taxonomy): Eukaryota > Metazoa > Arthropoda > Insecta > Diptera > Tachinidae > Trichopoda > Trichopoda pennipes. The sequence goes on along the minus strand of JASKUP010000031.1, from coordinate 3,886,073 downwards.
GAAAGAAAATACACTACAGTGCACTTTATGAAATTAATTCGTCTCGAAAAGGAAAATCTGAAACATTTATTAATAATTTCTTTGCCCATTAATTTATTAGGATTTGCAAAGGATTGTCTACCTTGATTACCCAACCAAATAAAGAAAAGTAGTAAATGGAACATATTACTCGACGCATCAAAAGCATACCCGCCAAAAATTACAAATACTAACAAAAATTTTCTATTAAAAAAACCATGAATAGATATACATTTGCACAGTTTGTGCGCCAAAGATGCAAATTTTAAACGGCTGTTACATTCACTTTAAACTCTTAAATTTTTTGGGACATGTTTTGGCCAAAAACTTATCGACTCGAATGAGTAATTTACTATGTATGAAGTTAAAATCAAATTGCATTGGCAAATAAAAATCAACCCAATCAAAAATGTATTTTATGTTTCTTTTAAGAAACTTATTGTTTCACCCTCGTTTTTAGAATATTTTCTTCTACATTTATTCACGTTATTTGGTTTTCTCTGCCTCTTTAAGAATGATTGACTTAATATTCCTTGTACAGTAAAATATTTTTATTAAACGGTTTAACAAATTTTAACATACAATATGCATTTTATTTAATAATTATTTGCTATCAAAGTGTTGAATATAACGACGTTTTTAAAAGTATCTTCTTACGTGAGCGTTAGTCTTAAAAGATTTTCTTATAAGCGAGCTGAATATAGCTGAGACATGTTTAAATTTAAGCTATTTTGTTATAATTAAAATACATCTATATAAATTTATATTTATTTATTCAATTATTAAAAGCTTATACATACGAGAATTATGATACATAAATTTGTTGTCCATTTCGGGGTAGATCAAAAATATATAATATATATATATATATATATATATATATATATATATATATATATATATATATATATATATATATATATATATATATAATTTAGTTCGAAATCAAACTTTTAACTTTTAATCTTTAGCTATACCTTTAGATAACATTCTCAAGAACGAAACTCGAAAATTATAACATTTATTTAAAAGAAACTGAAATTAATCAAAATTCAAAGATTTGGTTGATGAATAACTATTATTTCAATCTATGTCACTAATTGAAACAGCGCCTGCAATAATTTAGACGTTTTCAATGGTTTTTCCTAAACTGTATTTCGGTAAACAAATGTATTAAAAACTTTCAAATGTAAAATTGTGAAATTTAATTTATTTACCAATATTTTGTGAACTTATGGGCCAGCGGAATATGTCTTCGCAATCAATGAATCTTGTGGCCCATTGTTAACAATATAGAAACATGACTGTTAAAGTTTTTCTAGCTCAATGGCCTGGTATGAATCTTGCTGACATGTAGATGCCCAGTCGTATAATACAATTAGTTCACTCAATGAAATATTTAATTAACATTTTATTTTCAATATAAATATTGCCCCATGAAATTATTGTTTTTGAAAATTTGTCAAATAACTCGTCTACGACCATAAAGCAGATACGATTATGATAAAAAAAAAAAACTCTTTTCTTGACTTATCTCGTTTTGTCAAAATTTCAGATAAGTGTGATGTTCTTTTATAATTTGTAAACATTTTCGCTTTCTTTAATATACTATTATGGAATTAACAAAAATATTGGATTTGAAATTAAGAATTCACCAAATAAACTTGAAATTCTATTAATTACTGAAATATAAGGACGCACGAAATTATAATTGTCACAGAAAATAAAGGCATTTAAAAAATGTTAATACTGAAATGAATGTAGAAATATTTACCTTAACGTCATTACTGCGCTATTTGTACTTAACACATGCTTTATAAATAACTCGATTAATTATTATTTTATATGCATCAGTAAATGAAAAAAATTAGCATTTTTCCATACAAAATCACTCTACCATTTAATTCATTGGAAACTCTATGTCAAAACAGCAATTGTTAAATGAATATTAAATTTCATTTTTATAATTTATAGATTATTTTAATGATTGTTTTAAATTAAAAATTTTTATCTTTACTTAGAACTCTTAAAAAATTGTGAGCATATGAAAAATGTAATTTCCTTTTGCACCTTTATTTGTTATCTAAATTTAAAAAGTATTAAAATAAACATCAGTTTTTCCTTATTAAAAACTTATCACCTCGTAAAATATAGTCCTATAATAAATAACGCAAGCTTGCGTTTTTAAGTCAAGTATCATTTAATTCGTCGAAATATTATAATAATGAATGCGAAATATTCAAATGAGATACAAAAGTTAATTCAGATACAGTCTCACACACATTCAAAAATATATTCAGCAATTAAAAATTTATAAATATAAATTCTTTAGCCATAATTACTGAGTTTATTTTTGTTCATACACGAGTACTATATAAAGTTAATGATACAAAGATAGAATAAATAATTATGTTACTTTGTATAATTCTCCTTATACATTCATTCATTAAAATTCAAACAATACAAAGGAAACAATAAATTTTTTTCTTAAAATCTTAATATTAAAACGTCGTTAAATATCAAGTTTTTAGATAAATTCCAAAAAAAGAACTCACTACACATGTACGTTAAGGTTTTTGATACACTTTACCAAGATTTAATAACTCACTAAAAAATTTACTACAGTTTTTGTAAATTTACAGACAATTTGCTTTAATATACAACTTATTGTGTGTGTCTAACAGTGAGCGACATTAAGGGGGGTACACTTTTCAATTTTAATAAAAAGAAAAGTGAAATTTACAATTGCTTTTTAAATCAAAAACTTCTTGAAATGTTGAGAACAAAATCCGACATACAAATTCGAAATTAAGCTGAAAAGAATAATTTCTTTTTAAAAATACTCAATTTATTAATTATATAATGTAAAAGCATCCTTGCTAACGAAACAAAGTTGTTAGTATTATTTTTTATAAAATCGAACAAACACTAATGACAGAACTTCTATGTGTTTCTGCACAATTGTTTGTTATATCTGGCTTTGTCTTTGTCTTATTTTAGGTTTTTTTAAACACTTGCTAACTTGATAGTCTTTTATATGTTTCAAGCACCTAATTTTAAAATTTTAAAAGTACATTTGCGAAGACTTAAGCATACGAAAAACAAGACGGCTTATATATTTTCCCACTTTTCTCTACTATACATATGAGCCATCATATTTTACACACTGTACCTGTAGATAGGAATCTTTATATATTTTAACATATTAAAATCAGCTTCACGGTATGAAAATGCCTTATCTGCTCTCCGAATCAGACACTTGAAAAAGACAATGCCTTTTGCACCTTCTATCTATAATTCAATTTTATTAAAATCAGCCGGTCCATATAAAATCGCCGCATGTTGTCCCTTATCGTCTTTCCAGATTTAAAAACGCACCTTTTTTTGCTGAAAATTAAATTAAAATTTCAGTTTCAAGTTCAATTTGTTTTTCTAAATATTGTTAGAATTTGAGGAAAATATAACTTTTCTTAATTCAATTAAAAATATACTTTTAATAAGTTGGAAACTAAAACGCCCACGACTTTTAATCAAAATTTCATTAATTTTTTCTTTAAATTTATCTCTTATTTATACGGCGATTTCAAGTTAATTTTTTTTTTTATTTATAATGTAAAAATATATATTTGTTGTAGTCTTCTAAAAAAGTATATTTATGCTATCATTTGCTGTATATTTTTTATGTTGTTCTCTATTTAATTGTTTTAAAAATTATATTTGTAATATAAATATTTTTAAAATAAATTTGTATTGAATTATAAACAAATCATTCAGATATTGTTTGCTGGGTAATATGTTACTGTAGAGCTTGCCATTAATAAACAAATATATTTTTCTCTCAATGCATTGTACTTTTATATATGTATCTACGTACAAAGCAAGCGATAGTACAGATATATTTATAAAATATCTATTATAAACAAATACATACATACTGTCAAATGTTATAAACATTTTAATTTTATTTTTCAAATAATTTGAAAAAACATCTTGACTCATAGTTTTTGTTTAACTATTAAAGCTATAACAATATATCTACTGCTATTAAATAAAAACACAAAAGTTACAATAAAACAAAACAAAATATTCAAAAAAAAAAAAAAAAAATAAGATAAGATAAAAACAACCACAATTTCAAGGCATGTCAATCTAGTGTAAGTTTTTATTTTTCGTTATAATTAAAGTTTTGTTTAAATAAGCTAAGCTGAATAGTGCTAAACCCTTTTTTCAAACACACATGGGGTCAAAAATTCTATAAGTGAGTCAATAGCTGTTAATAACTGAGCATTTTGTTACCAAAAATTAATTATACTTGTTAGTTAGCTATGCGTTTTAATATTCAATTCAATAGTTTGTTTTTAACACATTAAGTGCCGAACTATGTAAAGGCGGGCTTATGAGAGATTTGTTTAAGCGATGTATAGTAGTGAATTGAAAAACAAAATGGGAAATAAATTCTGTAGTTTCCAAACTCAAATACGTGCTGATTGGGTTTGAAAACGTTGTTTGTGTTTTTTTTTTTTGGAAAGAATTCGGTAACTCGTGCCCACTTAGGATATCCTAATGAATGCTGTAGGTTGACTTTTTAATAGTCCAAAAAAATGTACTTAACACATGTTTTGTAGCTAATATCAAGGTAAGTAAGTAGTTCTTAACATTTGAGTAATAAATAAACTTTTTATGACATTTCCAAAAAATGCATGTCCTCAGAAATACCTCTGCTTGGGCTATGTGAGATATCATTAGGATATCTTAAGTTGTTCACGAATTACCGAATTATAAAAAAAAAACGTCTTCGAACCGCAGTGCATTGATTCAAAATTACAGTACGAATTTCTTATAATCGGAGGATTCTGATACAAATAAATAAATATAGAAATAAATATAAATAAATAAATTATATAACATCGCCCACAATTTTGTTCTAATCGAAGTAGAAATAGCCAGAAAGATTACAAATACTTTTACTTATACTAGAAATGAAAGTCACAAGTCTGGTTGTGTATTAAATAGGGTCAAAGTTTGTTGTTGCGCATGCAGGCGAATCAACAAACACAACTATGCTTTTTGATCTGTTAGCTAGTTAACACAACACCTCTTAACAGCCCATATTTTTATGAAAAGAAAAGCTATAAAAAAAGTTTTTGTTAATTGGAAATGGTAAACAATTAATTTCGGCGACAAAGGAGTGGTTTGTTTTGTTTCTTTGTTGTGATAGATGTTAAACCTTGCGTACATCAAAAATTATATTTTAAAGAATTTAAAGACAGAATTTAACGAGCAGACAGTAAATTATGCAAGATTATTGATAATTTGAAATGATAAAATAGATTTTAGAAAAATGACCTCAATGCGGGTCATACGTTTACTTAAAATTAATAATTGGAACGACCGTACAGAAAGTTTTACTTTGTTATAGTTCTCTAAGAGTATAAACATCTAGTAGTTTTTATGCAAAATTTTAAGTTAAAAAAAAAATAAGAGTAAAAAAATGTTAATTTTTCAAATCGTAATTATTTTTTCTATTAATAATACCTTTGTGTTATTTCTTTCGATTGTCATAATTCCTATTTCAGCATACTAAAAGAATAAAACGATAATTGTTCAACAATTTTGTGGGTATGTGTTTCTTATAATAATAAATCTGGGCGGTAACAATTTTTTAAACAAAATTTTTAAGACTTGTCTATTTTTTTCTTTTCCTATAAATGAGCTTTTTATTTCTAAAATTTAATTTTAAGCGTACTTAAGAAAATTAAAATTTTTAATATAAAAACCACTTGAAATGATTGGCTATGGTATGTAAATTGCAACAGAACATTTCAACAGATATATTTGTTGCTGTTTTTTTTGTTTAAAAAAAAATATTTTAAATAAAGATTTTATTAATTACCGACAAACGTGCTCAAAAATGCAAAACAAAATTTACGTTTTAGGTTTTACTAAAATTAAAATAAAATTATGCAAATAAGCTTAATTAGTACATTTACACTAATCTTGTGTTCAAATTAAGCAATATATACGAAGGTACCCTCAGAAATAACTTACCAAGTAGCAAAAAAAGAGAATATGGTTCAATTTATAACACACTTTTCAGTTTGCTACATGCACCTACAGTAAGATCAATACACCGTTTTTAGAATAAAGCTGGGATGCACGGCTATTAAATTTGGTACAGAGTATTGTAAGCATTTTTGCCAGATTGGTATTATTTCTATTTATTGAAGGAGAATTTCGGAGTGAGTGTATGCCAGGAAAAAGAAAAGGTACTATAAAGTATAGTTTCAAGATTTTTTAAGTATTTGCTTTTCTTTTGTAATTTGACTCTTCATGAAATGAGAAATCTTTATTTGGATTAAAGATTTCCTAATTAAAGCCTATATAATATGAACAGCAGCAAAACTTTTTTAAACGCAATTCGTTCGCATGTACAGAATTTATTGATAAAAAAAATCAGTTCAATAGAAAATTCTTTGGAAACCACCCTCTTATATAAATCCGCAACAGTATGAACAAATCTCTGTTTATAATTAATCTTTTTAGAATTTCTGATAATTCTTTAAATTACTCGTTAAGGTTGAATATGAATTATAGCAAACATTCATAAATCCATCACAATTATAATACGTTCAACAAAAATAACTATGTACCATATCACACTCTACCATATCACACGATCTTATACAAACTCAATGAAAACCAAAATAATTCCTTCGAGTTGTTTTTTTTCCTTCGTTTCATTAAAACGAATTTTTTATTTTAAATACAAAAGCAGTCAGTTATTTAGTTCTTGTAAGATTTATTCTGCACTCCGTGTCTGTCTGTCTGTCTGTCCATGAATCCGTTCGTTATTTTCTTTATTAACTTATAACTATAAAATCAAGTGGATTTTTACGTGCGTTTAAACAATTATTTAAATTCCCACACACAAATATTTAATAAATTCATCTGAAGAAGAAAACTTGTTGAAGACATTTCTTACAGATTTTTTTTTTCGAAACAGCAGCTATGAAAATGTCACGTATTTAAAGTAGTTGCTCACTATTTTCAGCGCTTTGCTCTTATTATTATTAAAACAAAATTGTGTTTAAAGCAACAAGAGTAAATTTTCCGCACGTGATTTTCTTTTTATTTTGTGTTTTTTCCAACTCATGTATTTTCTTACTATATACAACAAAAATACACGCATACGTTTACCTATTTTACAAGTATACAAATTATAAATAACAAAACTCATTGTAAAAAACATGTGTGACAATTGGCTTTTATTTCACTTCACCTTTAAAATATATATTGTCAGATAGATACAAATATGTAAACACGTATTATGACTGTATAGCAAAATATAAGTCATATTTTGTGTTTAGAAGTTATAAAGATTTAAAGAGTACACAGTAATTATAGTAAAAAATATTCACATTTTATTCACTACAGAAGTCACACTTTAACCCAAAAAAAAAAAAATCATAATGAAAGAATATGATCGTTACTACGTGGACTCCCTGTGCGTGCATTCATATTTATTTATTTGAGTTTAAAAAAACATATATTTAAAAATTATTTGACTTATAAGTGGTACATTCCCTGGAAGACCAGTTATACTGCCTTGCACTAGTAAAATTAATTTAAATCTAAACTATTTTTAGTACAAAATTTTCGAACTGTTGTGACCGTTAACTATCATGTTTTCTCAGAAGAGTCAATCATCATTTTTATCAATCCCAAATTGTCAGCTATCAAATCATGTATTTTTATTCGGGGTTGTAAATATTTCATTACTTAAAAGGTGAAAAAACCAAAATCTAAAACTTTTGGAAGTTTTGGACACCCTTTATCAACCGTTAGATTTTTCTTAGCCCAGAGATTCGAGGAATTTATATTAATTTTACGCCACAAGATTTCATAGTGTGTGATATCTCTCTAAGCTGGCGAAATACTTCGTAATACGTGAAAAATAAATGTCACTAGCCAAAAAAGCGATTAAAATAGCAATATATGCCAGTGTACAAGAAATTACGAATATAGCCAATTTTACTACCATGTCTTGAAATCATAAATTCCACTTAATAAAATACTTATCAATTCTTTTTTCTTTTCCAATTCTGTGAATTTGCTTAATAACAATAACGTAACATACGTAGTCCAAATAATTACTTTATTTTAGGTCTTTTTTCGAATTTCACTTGACAAATATGGGAAAAAACGGTATTTAGTTTTCTAATAATTGTTATTGCTATTAGACACTCTTTTTCTCTCTTTCGTTTTCACCACCTAGTACTTTCTCTTATTCTAATATGGGTAATTTTCATGAATGACAATAATTGTTATTGTAATTAGTTACTTACTAGCGTGTATTACTTACCTGTGTTATATTAATTTCTCATGAACACTCCTTCTCTTTATTGTTGGTTACGAAGCGTGTGTATACAGTTTGGTTTAGTTATCAGGGTTGTCGAATTTTTTGATCAAAATCCCCTGAATAAAAATTAAAAATCACCAAAATAATTTGGTTTGGCAATTTTTTTTTTTGTTATTTTTTTTTAAAATAAAAAATATATTTTATTATACACAAAAGAGAAAAATTTTTTTCATTTAAAACAAACTATACTCGTGCATCATTTACCATAAATGCAATAAATACAATAAATTGAGATCAGGTTAGTGTTATAACTTGAGATATAAAGTTAAAATTTTGTTATATTTCTAATATGCTCTGCTCTCATTTTCGAGGGTTCCACCAGCGTTCACTTTGGAATTGATTGTATGTGAATCGAATTTGTTTAAAGTTTCTTGAGAATACGAAGTGTAACATGTGCTACCTTCATTAATAAATAATAGCACGCAATAAGGTGTTAAGCACTTCAAACTGCTCAATAGCAACACTTTCCACACAAAAATATTTGCGATGTAAAACTGAATAATTTTTTTGATTGAATCAAAAAAGTCCTTGATGAACTAAATATTTTACTTTTCAGTTTACTAATGTACGAAAAAACAAGTTTAAAAATCGACACGTCGCGCAAGAAATTACCATGACTGATATCCCTGTTAGTTGTTAATTGTTAGTTCTACCTAACTAACTCTAACCACCAAAAAAAAAAAAGACAAAAACAAAATAAGACGAAAACTAAATGGCCTTAATTCTATGGGTAAGAATATAAAACTAAACTTAATGTGGAAAATTATGATGAGTTGACAAAATGCAAACAACCTTAAAGTAGTTGTTAAAAGACATTCGTGCTACAAGGAAGTAAAAAGAACCTAAAACAAAATTAAAAATAATAACAAGAGAAATAAAATGTTAAATTAACAGTAGTATTTTACCCACTTGTTTTTGTTAAATATAAAAAAAATGTATAATCTTTTCATGCAGCTATTAATCGCACGAAAGAGCTTGTTGTGTTAATGTTATTTTTTATTCTAAAAAAAAAACTGTGTTTTTCTAATGCTCAAATAAGAACAAGTACCAAAGGCAAAATTATGTCGAGTACCAACTTCAGTTTAAGGAGAACAAATAAAAAAGTATGTTGAGCTAAGGGTTTATCATTTTAAAATGAGAAAAAATCTCCTTGAATTTTTTGATGTCAGTCATATTTTTTCAAATAACCATTATAATTACGTTTTCAAATTAAGGTTTGGCGGCAAATCTCTATACATACATACACACATATTTATATAACCAACAAATTTCTTTTATATAAAATTGTTTTATAATTGTTAAATATGAAATTCTTTAAGTGTTCTTAACAAACAAATGTTAGTGTTACTGTCATATTTCCAATAATTGTCAGATTATAATTAAAATTTTAAAACATTTAATAATTACTTTGATTTAAAAACGCAAGTTTTTGAATATGAATGGTGAAAAAATCAAATAAAATAACTCGCAATTGAACAAAGTCTAAACACCGCTTCAATAAATCAAAGGCCGAAGTCGAACAAATGCAATTCCACTTTTGGAATTCTATAAAAAAAAGGAAAATTTAGATTAAAGTGAAGACCACAATAAAAATCTGATCAGCATAAAAACCGTTTAAAATTTTATTTTTGCTTACCTGAACAAAAATTAAATTATTTGCATTCAAAATATGTTATCGATTCTTAGTCTTCAATATCTTTAATATTTTATGAAAAAGTGATAATGCAAATATTTTCTCAGACGTAACATGTGTTTAAATATTTACTTTATTCACAATAACTCTTTTGAGAATAAATAAAATATTTGATTTCCTTGTATACATTACATGCATGTTACATTTTCTTTCTCAGTTTAAAAAATAAAAATAACTAGAGAGTAAGTATTAACCAATTAATATCTTTAAAAGAGAAAACGACTTTCTTTACTTTTTCTGGGTATAATAACGCGTGTTCTTCACTAAGTGACAATTGTTACACATTGCACACGTTATAAATTAAATTATGACACTTATTGTACTATCGTGAGTAATTTTACGCTTCCATCTCAAAAATGCAAATGGGAAGTTCTGAATCACAATATTTAAGAAATTTCGAAATACTGAATGTTTTGTACACCTTTTTATTATTATTGAATTCGGGAAGTTGCGGTTCAAGTCTTTATGTAATTAAATTACTAAGTGACAAATTTTAAAATATAATCCCTGAAGACGGCAAAGCTGATCGAACTTACACACTTTTATATAAAAGTTAAAAAAAAATTTTTTTTGTGAATATTTGAAATTTCGTACACTTTTCACTGAATTAATCTTTACAATTTACAGGAACGTGCATGGGCATGATACAAAAATTATTTGCTTGCGTGACCGATAATGCCTATGGGTTAAATTTTACTATCAACATATACAGCCGAAAAATCAAGTCCCACAAATAATAAAATAGACTTAATTATTATGATATAAAAATACACGAGCTTAAGCCAGACGTCTTCTTTGTTTGTAAAGTTGGCAATAACAGCAAAACTGAGAACTCTCAATGCTTAACCAATTAAAGAACTTTCATTTCTAAAAAACAGTTGTTTGTATTTGAATGCTTTAATTGAAAAATCGATTAATGCCACTAAAAATTAGTTGAAAATGATAACAAAAAACTATATGTTTAATGTTTTTACCAAGTTTTAAAACCATTTCTCGGAGAAATATGTTAAATAGTACTTCGAAATTATTATTTACAAATAATTCAGTGCCTTAATCCAGAGTTACAGTTACATTTAAAAAAATGGTTAAGGCCCCTCAATTCGAACATTCTTTAAAGTTATAAACAATCAGTACTAGGTGCATACATAAGTATCCGGCCGAACATTTGAATGTTTTATTAAGTTTTACTTAGAAATACAAAAATATATCTTAAAGTATATATTTCATTTTCAGCTAATTGATATTTCCTTTGAATTAAATTGTATTGAAATATTAATATGTATGTATAATAATAAGTCAATTTCTGTTAAACCATATGCCAGTTGAGTTAAACTTGAAATTTGACACGTAAGAGTAAAAACGAAGCACAATTACAAACCATATTGAATAAATGTAATTAATATCATATCTCGATCGTAAAACAAAAAATTGAAGCTATAATATTTTAAGCCAATGTAAAATTAAATGTAAAAAAATAATAATAAAATAATTTTTATTTATTTCCAGACCAAACAACATTCTACTAAAAGCTACCAGATATTAGCAACCTAAACAACCTATAATTTGTGTGTAAAAAACGTATTTGTGGTTCTTTATTTATTGTTTGAAATATATCTGAAGTATAATAAAGTACTCGAACATATGTATTGTTATTGCTTTATTGAGTGTAATTGGAAACCCCTTTTGTATAAATTTTCACGACATTGACTTCAATTTGTAAGAGCGATAAAGAGAGAGAGAGAGAGAAATGCAAACAATTGTGAAAAAAACAATGGAGTTCATAAACTAAAAACCCCTTTGCTTTAATACAAAGGGGGTTTATTTAAACAACAGCTTTAAAAAAAGCCAACCATAATAACGTGAATCATTAACACCCCAATTAAAAAACCAATATCCCACAACCGAAACCTCCACCAAGCATAATTTATCACCTTCAAGGCTTTCGTTTTTTAGCACAAAAAAGTAAAAGAAAACCAAGTAAAATAAAAAGTTGTTGCTAATTTTTTAAATTAAAGTGATTACGGTAACAGTTTTTAACTGCACAAAAAGGAAAAAAATGCTTAAATTACAAGCTCTAATAAATTTTACTAAGTTCAGCTGTAGCAACAACAATAGCAATATTAACATAATGCCAACCACAAACACAGCATCACCAGCAAAAGCAACAACAATAGCAGCCACAGCCACAAATGTAAAAAATGTATCATTATTATTGCTAATTTATATGGCTTATTTAATAACCCCCATCAGAGCATGGATGCCTGACGTTAGACCAGATTTACAATATAGTAAGTAATTGTGCCATTCCAACTGAAATCTCATAAAATTTACTTTATTTTTATTATTTTTGTTTAAATTTCGAATTTAATTAATAACGTGCATGTAAGTAAGTATAACGTGACCAATTAAAGCATTTCTTACTTTCTTTCTTCCCATTGTATTTTTTCATTGGTTTTGCCAAGAGTATCACAAGTATTTTATGAAATTGATTTTTAAGATTAATAATAAAAAAATGTCACAATGAGTGAATAGCGCTTCAGTGAAATCTCTTTCTAACGGGTTGTTTTTAGATAAATAGACCGCATTTATTCGCTATTGTGAAATAGGCCTTAAGTTTGTATTGAAATCGCTCGCTAGTTAGCTAACGAGTCTGCTAGTGAACTCGAAGGCAGGTAAATGTAAACTCTCTTATTTTCACAGCACCTTAAAAATTTAACTACGTCGCAACTGAGGTTCAAAATTTTTTGAATGATGCCCTTTTCGGTTCTTAGTCGACAACATTTCATTTACTATTAATTTTTATTTTCAACACATAAACAACAATTTCTTCCCATATACATTTACATTTTACATTTAAATATATTAAATTTATTTAATTGATTTATTTTCAGAACAAGATAAAATTTTAGCCAAATTCCTTGGCAATACAACTGACTATTTCAAAGTTTTGGATCATGACGAAACGACGATTTTAGTTGGCGCTAGGTACGTATTTATTTTTTATTTTTATTTATAAAAATTTATAAATTTTAACAAAATATTTTATTACAGTTTTGTAATTTAATTGTTGAATTTAAAGTTTAAATATCAAGCTTTTATGGTTTTCGACTAAATAATAATTTAATTTTTATTTGTATTTTTTATTGTATTTTTATTTTATATTATTTCTAGAGAAGCTCAACTTCTATTGAAACTATTCCTTTACCAAACAAAACTTTGCTTTAAACGAAAATTTTTATATAAAACTTAAAAATCAATAATGGGGTCAGTTTTTTGTACTTTAGACTAGTGGGTTGAAGCTCATAGGGTCTTACAAATTTATGTAGCATTCGTTTTAATACCACCTGTAATTTTAATATTCTTTAATCAGCTGGTACAGAACGAATGGGATAAATCATGTGAAGTGCAGATGTCCGCATAGTTCAGAAAAGGAAAAATTTCTAGCCAAAGGCTGCTGTTCGAATTAGAATATTAGTTAAAAAAAATACTGGATGTTTCAAAAGGTGATAACTAGTTTAAGAAGTTAATCGAAAAAGGAGAATGGCATATCGATTTATTTTTAGAAAAAAAGTGGGATGTGACACAGATTTTCTTTAAGTAATCTGTCATTGACTTTTTTAACTAGTCTGTTATACGTTTGATTGTTTAGAAAAAACAAACAAGTGGGGTGTTATAGACCATACGGAGATCTTGAGGACACACTGCAGCTATCCGTACGCATCACAGAGATCGCTAGCAACCATGTATAAATTTGCTTTCTGTGCAATCTTACCTATAGCATTAGTTGCCGTTTAAACAACTCTTTATTCTATGTATTTATGTTTGTTTTACTTTATCTTAAGTTTTAATTTCTTTATATGACGTTATCTCTTATAATTGCACAGAAATGTTATCTACAATATAAGTCTAAATGGTTTGCGTGAAAATAGCCGCATTGAATGGTATTCATCTGATGCTGATCGTGAATTGTGTGCGCTTAAGGGTAAACATGAGTCAGATTGTCACAATTATATCCGAGTATTTGCACACCTTGAAGACGGTCAAATTTTATTGTGTGGTACTAATTCATATAAGCCTAGATGTCGTCACTATGCACCTATTCATGACGAAGACCAAACAAGTTCAACAGCTGCAACAGCAGCTCCAACTTATGAAATTGTACGTGACGTCGAAGCGCAGGGTCTATGTCCTTATAGTCCAGTACACAATAGCACTTATGCATATGCCGATGGCCAGTTGTATAGTGCTACAGTAGCCGATTTTTCGGGTGGTGATCCTTTAATTTATAGAGAAAATCTTCGCACAGAACAATATGATTTAAAACAATTGAATCAACCAGATTTTGTAGGTGCTATAGAGCGTAATGGTTTCATTATGTTCTTTTTTCGTGAAATAGCCATGGAGTTTATAAATTTTGGCAAGGTAAAGAAAACATTTTTATTAAACTAAATTATTTTAATTTCTTTTTAATTTTTCTTTTTTTATTATAGACTGTTTACTCTCGTGTGGGAAGAGTTTGCAAAAATGATCGAGGTGGCCCTTATACGTTAAGCAAAAGTTGGACTTCATTCTTAAAGGCCAGATTAAATTGTTCAGTACCCGGAGAGTTTCCATTTTATTTTGACGAAATACGTAAGTTTTCTTCAGAAAAGTTTTTAATTAAGAAAAAAAAATTTTCACAAAAACCTTAAATTTATTTATAATTTTGCAGAGGCAATATCCCCTGTTATAGAAAGTGGTACAAATCCTTTGGTTTATGGTGTCTTTACTACATCAGTTAATGCGATACCCGGCTCCGCGGTATGTGCATTTAACGTTGATGACATTATGGAGTCTTTCCAGGGGCGTTTTAAATCCCAAAAAGACAGTCAATCTCAATGGTTACCTATGCAAGAAGAACAAGTGCCTGAACCTCGACCCGGTCAATGTGTTGAGGACTCACGTACTCTTTCCTCTATAGCAGTGAACTTTGTTAAAAATCATCCCCTAATGGAAATGTCAATACCCGCCGTTTATTCTCGCCCCCTGTTAACCAAAGTCAATTTACATCATCGTCTTACCGCAATAGCAATAGATCCTCAGGTACATGCTTTAAATGGTGAATTCCATGATGTCATTTACACCGGCACTGATGACGGCAAAGTTACTAAATTCATTAATATTCCCACCGCCTCAAATGGCGGTACCTCAGCCAGTATTGATAATTTAAAAACTGTATTAATTTCGGAACTGCAAGTATTACCTGTGGGTACACCGGTACGCGAACTGGTAGTTTCTACTAAAACTAACACATTGCTTGTAGTAAGTGATGGCAGTTTAGTGACTGTACCCTTACATCACTGTGCTCACATTGTAGATTGTGCCAGTTGTCTGGGGCTACAAGATCCTAATTGTGCTTGGGATCAGCAGACGCATGAATGCAAAAGTCTTTCCATATCGAATCATAAATTTGGTACAAAAACATTCCTTCAAGCCCTTAATATTACAAAAAAATCAGCCAAAAGTTTATGTCCCAAGTCTTCAGCTCGTGGTGCGGTTGTTGCTGAAAGTCCGGTAATTAATTTGGGCGCTGTTACTGACAACAACTTGGACTCACAAGCCAATACACAAGTACATATTGAAGAAGATTTAAGCAAAAAACATATGTATACTAATGTTGATTTAATCGGAGGCATTTCAAATCCCATTTTGCCCGATATTAGTGCACCTGAATTAGATATGCCCACAGCGATGGGTGGAGATTTCATGCTGAATACTTTTAATGATGAAAATAAAATAACTCTGCATTCAGTGGATCCACATGATTTAATGAATTCTGTTAATGGTGGGTAGTTTTAAAAGGACTGTAATTTTTTGTTATTAAATTTGGTTTTTGAATTGCAGATCCCTTACAGGCTACAGCCATTGGTGAGGAGCAAAAACTTCAATTAGCGGGAAAAAGTTTTTACTGGGGATTTGGTGCCCTGGCTCTGGCTCTAGTGTTTATTATTGGCATGGTGGTGGGTCTGCATGTATCCAAACGTAATTTTAAACCACCTTCTCTTCACAGCTCTCATCGCAATCAATTTAATTCAAATCCGTAAGTATTGAAACTAAAAACAATTTTCATTTCCCAGAGAATTGTATTTTACCGTATTCACTTACTTTCTAGCACATTTGGTCTTAAACACGGTAAAGATATTAATTTACTTATGAACACCAATCATTATTGCCACCCTGGCAAACCTAGCTTAGATTTGGAAAAAGATCGCAGTCATGAATGTAAAAATTCTACAGAGAATCTTGAAAAAGAATTGCCTTGTAAAACGTCAACATTAACAAAAGTTAAACGCACATATATATGATTAAATTCATTTATGCTGGCATCTAAGATGTATATACCCTGAAGTTTTACATAGAACAGGAAATTATAAAGGGTACAAAAAAAAAAAATCATGCACATACACACACACACACATTTTTAGTAAAATTTTTTATACAAGTTTTTTTTTTTGTTTTGTTTACTTTAAACTTTTTTTTCAATTTTACAATTGACGAATTTTTCATATTTATCTTTTTAACACAATTCGTTATTGAAACATGTTTGAAATGTTTGGATAAAAAATTGGATATATATTCGAATAAAGTTTTGTTTTAAAACAATTTTAAAATGGACTCTAAACTAAAATGTGGTTTAAAAGGCTCTACAATTCCTTTTGGGCACAAAGAAACAAAAATTGTTTATTAAAAAGTTAACATTTTTTATTTTTAATATGTTTTGTAATTTATTTAGATTTTGTTTTTTTTTTTACTACTTATACAAATTTCGACTAAACTTAAAACGGTAATTTCTATTTTATTTAAGAGCGACAAAGAAAAAAAAACTTTACTTGAATTTAAATCCTTATTTTTAATAAAAATTCGTACACAAATTATTGGAGAGTTTTTAATATTTGTTGATACATTTATTTTATTAAGTCTTTAGTTTTTCTGTTTGTTCAAAGGCATATACATATACATAGATATACCGAAATATTAAGCAAAAACATAAGTATGAACGTTTGAAACGTTTTCCATGACTTTAAGAAATGTTTGATATAAATAGTCTAGTTTTTTAAAACGGAGTCTATAGTTTTTATAAATAAGCAGTGAATTATTTTTATAAAAATAAGTAAAATATAGTAACTCAAAATTTATAAAAATAGTGTTAATTTATATATTAACGAGTCGAATTAAGAAAATAATATTTTATATATAAGCTTAAGTACAAATTAAGTATGTTTTACAATTTTATAAAATATATATGTACTATTTTATCGTAGTTTAATTATAAAGGAAGAAAAAGAAGAAGCAAATGTAATATCGTTTAGAATGATTCAACATATCATTTTTGAAATGTCTAACATGAATTTGACATTAGCACATAAAATTTGTATATTTATGCGAAAAAATTTTATACATTTTTTATAGAAGAAAAACAAACCATAAACGAAATGTATTATAGACGAACGACAAAATGTCAAATTACATACATTTTTTAAAGAAAAATTCTATGCTAAAATGCAAACTTTTTACATTTTGTTTTTTTTTTGCCTGGAGCTATCTTGATAAATTAAAATTTTAAAAATTCATTTCCAACAATAAATTTCGTCGAATACAAAAATATATATATATATATATATATATATATATATATCAATGCCTGAAAAATTTATCATGGAACTTTAATTGCATCAGAAACATACATAATTACAATTTTTAGATCACTCTAAACCCGAAGAGAATTGTATAATAGTAAATTATTCTTCCTTTTATGCTGGCATGACTTCTAATCAACCAACCATCATTTTACAAATACAAGTATTTTTTTACAAAAGAGAAATAACTATCAGACTGATCAAACAATTTTTTTTATACTTTTTTAGCATACACACACATACAAATATTTTATTTTAAAATTTGTAAAACAACTACATTACTATTTTTAAGGACAAAAAAAAACTGTGTACGTTTGAATGTTTTAAAACGACCAAAACGTAGTGCTAGTAACAGTTTAATAAAGAATATAACTGTTATTTCTGTCAAAAACTATTTATAGTTAGAACTAACTAAATACCCACCCTGTAGGAATGTCCATTCATATTTAAGAAAAATATTTACCATGTGTGTTGGAAACTAAACTCTCCTATAACTAAACCCTCCTAAAGAATTTGTGGAATTTTTAAAAACTTTCTATGAGAAGCATTTTATTAATTTTGTTCTGAAATCCTGATGAAATATTTTAAAATGAAATATCTTAAATTATCAAAAAAAAAAAAAAAAATAGGTAGGCAATTTTATGGATAAAAGCAAGAACGCTTTTGATATAAATTGGCACTTATATATTTTACGAACAATCCGACACACTATACTGATGACAATTTTAGTACTCAACCCTAGGGATAGATAAATTTGTGTAACCACCTCAATTGCTAAGCGATGTAACTTGTTCAAAAGCTGTCAACGATGAGTGACAAGTTGTTTGTTTGTATAAGTTTTTGGTATTCTTATTCATGCTTTGGTATTCTTATGCTTGGTATCCTTACTTTTTAATATTATTTCAAATTAGCCAAGGCCAGTGTGTTCTTGTTGTCAACCTAGTAGAATAATTAGTATATTTAATTAGAGTGAGATAATAAAGTACTTTAGTTTTCCAGGTTGAGATCGGACTTTGCTTAAGCAGATTTACTCGTTAATTCATCTGGCCTGATCAGGAGTTTAAATTACACGAAACTGATTGTTAAATTTTCTACTCTCAATTTTATGTTTATTTGTAAAAAAACAGCTTATTGTTTTTCTTTCAGTACCATTTCAGTAAAATTAATGCTTCTCGTATGCTTGATGGAAGCAAATAATATTTATAATGAAAATTGCCATTAAATGCTGAAATTCAATAATTTCAGAACAAATGTTTGAATTTTTATTTCTCTTTATAAAATTTTCTCAAACGCTTTTAACCAATCACCACAAATTCGTCAGCTAACATTTCGTTAAGTGTAGTACTAAAATTCGACTAATATAAAACCCACTAGAATTTAGAATTTTATCAAGCTCCAAAAACCAATCAACAATAAATTTCATAATTCGTTCTAATTAAAATAAACGAACAATTTGTTTATAAACCGAACAGGGTAAAGCACAAAAACCTGTAAAAGTTAATATAAAATTTTATACAGGCATGTATAGAGGAGGCCTTTTTGTAAAAGAACAAACCTTTAAATTTTATTTTTTGGCATATTTATAAAATAAGACTGTTAATAAAAAAGATAAGCAATTTCTAAGCAAAATTTTAATCAAATTTGATTTAAAACCCTAAATTATTCTTAACAACCCCTGTACAGGTTCAAAATTAATATTAAAAAATATATATGGCCTTATTGTCAATTAACAAACTAAAAAAATAATATTTTTTTAATATAAAATCTATACATAAATATTTTTTTTAGTAAAGCAGAAAATTGTAACCTTGTAAAACAATTATTAAAAAAGCTCAAATTTTTTGTATAAATAATTAAATAACACATTAACAAAAAAGCATGTCCGTCCCACTAATATCTAACATAAAATAAAAAAATGTATGTATTTTATTTTTATTTAAATTGCAAGTAACTTTAAATTAGTTCATTTTAATTTTAATTTAAATATTTTTCTATGATTAAATTGTATAGTGTGTTTTAACATATAAATTGTAAATAATTTTAAGCCAGTTTATATTATTTTTATTATGTTTACAACTTTGCTTTCTTTTTTGTTTGTTTCGAAACTCAAGTGTTCTTCTTCATTGATCAGCTTTTAAATCTGTCTACGAATTTATATATACTATTTATGATTAGAAGGACCAATTAAAAATTAAATGTAGTTTTTAAAAAAATTTCTGTAATTTCTGTAAGATTTTGAAAAGAAGCTTAGTAGCCGTAGTCACTCATCATCAAGTTGTGATGACATTCGGCATACAGAAATATGTAGTTTAAAAATCATATGTAAAAAGCAATAACTTTAATAGCGATATAAAATTACACATAGTCCGAAGAGTTCAAAAGTTTAATATATAAGAAGGGCTGCCAGTCATGGAATAATGCATATGTATGTAGTTAAATACATCCTAAAATACTTTCAGATTTATTTCATGTTGAAGAAAATCGTTTTAAATCATTAGGCAACTAGACAATTTTTTTTTTATAATCCAGAAAAAACTGACAATGTTTTTTTTGAGGTTATGTTAACCAAGAAATTTTATGAAATAACGAAAAAAAATTAATCGTCTATTTGTTATTTCACAAACTTACACAAACGAAACGCCTGCAATTCTTTTTTATGTATTTTTGCCAACATCTTATTGAACAGGTGTGAAAGCCAAGTTGTAAAATAATATTAGCTTAATTTCTTTATATACATTAAATTTAGTTTATTTAACTATATTTCACTTGTCTTTAATATATATTTTAATCGTATTCTTAATTTTCTTAACTAAACGAAATTAATGATTATTATTAAAAAACCTTGTTGTGATAGCTTGTATTTGTAAATTTTATAACTTTTTAACTACACACTGGTAATTTCTTAATTTTTTTCCTTTAAAGCAGTTGGTATGATTGTTTTAATTGTGTAGATTATTTAACATCTAGGTTTTATAGTCTTCCTTAGAAAAGAAAGGCTTAGCTTATTAACTAAAATACAAAATAATGAGATTTTAAATTCTTTATACAACTGCTTGTCAAGGCTAATTTTTATGTTTATAATTTAAATAAATATTTTTTTGTTTTAATGTTTTATTTAAATCTGAAATAAAGTCGTATTTTTTATATAAAGAAATATTTACTTGTTTCTTTTTGTGTTTAATAATTTTTATTGCAAAAACGTAAGATTAATTAATTTTGTCTAACAGACGTTTAAGTCAAATGGAATGGGTTCGCCACTCTCAGTTGTACTATTTCAAATTGCATTTAACGAAATCAGCGGTATTATAAGGTTGACCACTGCCTGTATCCTGACAATGTATACATCCTTTGTTGTAAGAATGATAGCCAAACTAAAGCAACAATTTTACAAAAAATCCTTCAGGATATCAAAAATTGAAGAGATTAATCACAAATGCAAATACTGTTGAAACCGACAGCACAACAATTCAAAAGGTAGATAATCTGCGAATTACAATTGTACCTTTCTTCAGATGTACAATGATAACTTTATGACTTTAACGCTTAAAAGTGTTGTATCGACTTTTATGCCTTCACTCTATCAGGTTCACAATTAGATTGACTTATCATCAACTCCATTATCTTCATTAGATTGCATTCACAAGTAAACTGACACCTTTGCCCAAGAGGGGGAGCTCTTATTCTGATTTGTGTGTTTAGAGCATTTGCTAGAAAACTCTAATTTACCGCATTAAATATGATGACCTTTTTATCATTATTCAGAGTAAGTGTTTGTTAAGTTGTGTGTCTTCTTGTTCTGTGTTAGTTGTTTGACCTGTGACTAGCAGCCTAAAACAACAGTAACACCAATAAACTCATCCTAGTGGCGTGCCCACATGTCTCCGTTCATAGGCGGAATTTGTTTGAGAACATTTCCCCTTTGACGTACCTTCTAAAAGTATTGATAACATGTACATACATTTGACACTCCATATTCATTCATCTCGTAAATTGTGATTACAATTTAGCATTAATTTGTAAATTTTTTGCCTATACAAAAACTTCAACAGATCGAAATAGCAAATAGTGGTCTTTAACTAAATTTAGAATTAATTTCTTTTAGATTAAACGCCAAAATTGTTTCAAGCTCATACTATAACAACATGAAAGTAACGTCTTACATTAAAATTGAGGTTAGTTTGAGCATTAGCGAAGTTTTTAGACCATAAAAGTTTGAACTTGTTTTGATACGAAATTTTTTACTGTGTTTTTTTGTCGTTAACGCTTAGGCGGCATTGTGATTAATAGAGAAGTTCCTACAGCTGTTTATTCAGTTAGTAACTGTTGCCACAACCAGTGTTGTTAATTGCAAAACATATTTCTTTGCAATTTTTTTTTGTTTTAATATATTCATATATATTACATGTATTATTTCATTGTCTAGTGTAACTAGCGATCAATGAAATAAATTTGTCATCAATCGTCAGCTCAAACATCTTTATAATTTATCTTGTCAAACATGTCTGTTTTTTTTTATCAAACTGTGTCCCCATTTCTTCTGAATGACAGTAATTAAAAAAAACAGCTTGTTGGTTTGGAAATTTAAATTTTGTTATGGTTTTCTCAAAATTCCAAACTAATTATGAAACTGTTAAAAGAAAGTGAGCCACAATTACTTAAAAATTTTTAATCAAAAGTAATTTATAAATTCCTATTTTTTGAAGAACATAATTGCCGAAAACTTTTGATAAAGTGTCAGGATGATGAAGATGGCGACCATCATCCCCATTGTGCCCATGGACCCACTTTATTATTCTATCACGAAGACAAAAGTCCTAGAGAAGGTTATTATGCCTGTTCGGCGTATAGAGATAAAAAATTGTGTTCATTTACATTGCCCGTCAAAGAATTGACAACAAAACATCTTAACCGCATCTATGATGTGTCGTCTTTGCATTTAAAACGTTTAAGAGCGAAGGTAGGAAAAAACAGATTTTTGACGTTTGCTTTTTAAATAAAAATATAATGCTTACTTTTCTTCGCAGTTTCACGATTCGACTTATGAAGCCCAAAAGCATTATTGCTTAACTTGCAACGAACCTCTTAAAGAAAGTGATTTAGAACCACATCTGAACCATGAACTCAAAAGAAATCTTGGCACTAAAATATTGAAAAATCCCACGACATTTCTTACGCCCCTAGATAATGACAAGGCTCAAGCTCAGTATTTTTTCGATGGCAAAGCTTTGCAATTTTTTCAAAACTGTTTCAATGATTTGAAAATAACGTAAGTTTTAACTAATGTATTTAGAGAAATTTTAATTTTCTAATCTTATTACAGAAAAGTGATCTGTATGGGAGCACCACGTTTGCACTCCCATTTAATGAACATGGGCTCAGCTATTATAAGAAGTTTTCTATTAGATATTGATTTTCGTTTCAATTACTTTTATAATGATCAAGAGTTTGCCTGGTATAACATGTGCAACAATTACTTTTATGATGATTTGCAAAAGCAGGAATTTTATAGATTTTTAAAATGTTCCAGGTAAAACATTTTCATGCTTTATTTTTGTTATCCTTATAAAATTTATTTGTTGTAGCAATGAAAGAGTACTTATATTTACCGATCCTCCTTTTGGATGTCGAACTGAACCAGTAGCTGATACTTTACGAAAACTAACAAAACTTTTTAATAATATTAATCAATTACGGTATCAACCATTACCTATTTTTTGGATATTTCCCTATTTTGCAGCACATTATATACAGCAACAAATGCCTGCTCTGCAAATGTCTGATTACAAAATCAATTATACTAACCATACCTCCTATACCGATATGGGAAACAAATCCCGTAAATATGGTTCACCGGTACGCCTTTTTACGAATGTCCCTTTGCAACTTCTAAAATTGCCCGTTGAGGAGCAATATAAATATTGTTCTAAATGTGAAAAATATACCGCTTTGGAAAATCGCCATTGCGCAAAATGTAATTTATGTCCGTCTACAAATGGTGCCACTTATAAGCACTGCAATCTTTGTGGTATATGTGTTAAGCCCTATTATGTGCATTGCATTAAATGTCGTCGTTGTACACAATTAGAAGACCATAACTGTGCGGAGTACCAAAGTAAACAAAAATGTTGGATATGTCGTCAAGTAGGTCACACAGAACAGAAATGTTTATACTGGCAGAGAAAACTGAATTGTAATAACATTTTTGATCGGTATAATATGTTTTCAAAGGAAACTGAAATTGTATGTCTTCTGTGTAAGGACAGGGGTCACAATGAGTTGGCGTGTAAAAAGAGGGATAAATATATAAAAGAATTTACATTTATGAGTGAAACGCAATTGCTGGAAGTGGTATAAGTAAGAAATTAATATTTCTTTTTATTTTAAGCTATAAATAAAAATAACTCTTAAGAAGAAAACCAAATTCCAGTAGTTTTTTTTTAGATTGCACAACTTATATTACGGCGAAATAAAATGTAGTTGTACGCTGGTAAAATTTCTCAGACTTTTATTTAAGTTTCCTTATAGATTTTAAACACTTATTTTTTTGTAAGATAATTTTCTATTCAAGGAATTCCGGATAAGTTTACGTAATAAAGATGCAATTATTAAATTAAATATTTTTATTTTTATAAGATATTTTTAAGAGCAATATTTTTAATCTGCTATTAACTATAATTATAATCTTAACTTTTGTACATATGGGTAAAATTGTTCAAAAGTTCCATTAGCATAAACTACATATATTTGACAAGAAAAACAATACTTTACTAACTTAAATAGAAGTGCCTCTTTTATATGAGTTATAACAATCATTAGTATTCCTTTTTTTCGAAGCGGCATTGCCAGAAGTAGAGGGCATTTCGTTGGTACGTTCAAAATCCCACGAGGCATGATCACTATCAAGTATAGGTCAGCTTTTGCTTTGTTCCGATTTCTTGCTATATTCGCTGCCAGTAGCGTAGTCTGCTTCAATTTCACGTAATTCTATTTTTTGCTCTTGCATGGCTTTCTAGAAAAAATATTTAAAATTTTGTTTTATAAATAAATTAGTTATGTTAGTAACCTACCTACCTTAACGCATTCTTGGTAGACCTTAAAGATAGGAGCACACATAGTTTCATCATTGTCACCTTTAAGAAATCTTTCCGAAAACCATAAGTTGAAGCATTCATCATACTTACGTTTTAATTCATTACAATTATCGCCTAAGCTGTTCATTTTACAATTTATTAGAAATTAGCACACTTTTTATTTTATATTACAATAATAAAATAGTCTTTTCAATAGTTTTTTTATCAATAAAGCACTCCTTCCCATTTACAACTGAAAAATGTAATCAAAATAATTGACAATATCACAAACACAGAGTTGTCATTAAAGTAAACCTTGACAATACTTTTTCTTCAACTGTCAGACATTTTTCAGGTTATAGGCAAATAGATTCTAAATTCGGTTTTTGCTCAATTGACATAACATCCCAAATAAATCGCATTTAGTTTTCGATTTTTTGTGAAATTGCTTGTGGTTACTTAAATAAATATCAATTATGAATAATTTATCTAAAGCAACCTTACGTTTTGTGAACAAAACCTGTTTGAAAAATGTTTTTGCTGGTAAACGTGATTTTACCCGTAATTTATGGCACATGTCAAAAACTCCAGAATCTTCTGGTGATCAAAGGGATACTATATTGAATGTACATAATCCTTCATTAAACTGCAGTTGTGGCTGTACTATGAAAAGCATGCACACAAAAGGTGACAAAAATATTTCTTGAAGACTTATTAAAAACATCCAAATTACATAACCTCACAATAATGCAAATGATTATTTTAACATGTTTTTATTGCCGGCATTTGTAATATAAGTATGTATGCATGTGATATCTTTTTCTAGCTGAACGGGAGTTGGTTGAGTTTTTAACAGAGGAAATATTGGCCGAACGCAAAGCTCAAAAGGTCAAAAGTGTTGCCACCAATTTAGAGGGATTTGTTGTTAAACTTAACGGTGCCGAGGTTGAGTTAAGTAAACAAACTGAAAAGGAAAAGTAAGTATTTTAAAAATATTTAACGTTAATTTTAAAATATTATAGCCCTCTTCACTTTATTTTATTCAAATTTATAACATTTGTTAATAGTTTTAATAGATAGATATGCCTAGAGATAGAAAGTTATTTAAGGAGAAAAAAAAAAAAATGCGGACGATCGCATGTTTTCGACATTACGGACCGTCAAAGATAAGAAATCAATTATGGTTTTTCTGCTTCCTTTATTGATGAAGATAGTAAACAATATCCAAACACAATCGAAAAACTTGTTACAAAATAAAAAAAAAATCTGAAAAACAAAATAACTAAATCAGTATTTAAATATTGAAACAAAACCGTGCTTTACCAATAAATAAAAAATTAAATTGAATTTCATAACATTCTAAAGTACAGCGGTTCGGAAGTATTTAAATAAATTTCTGGACTTTAATATTTTTAGGATTGAACAATTTTGGATTAATTAAATAAATACAAATAAAAAACAAAAAAAAAAAAAAACAAATTTGTATACAAATTTACATTTTATTTTCAGAATTATAATAAATTTTAATGTCAATCACACTGTAGACACTGAAGATGAGCCTGAAATAAATCCCAATGCAGATAAGCCTGATATGGGAGAAATGAGAAGTAAACCACAATTTGAGGTGGATATTGCCAGAGGCTCTACCACTCTTTCATTTACATGTTCATTCTTGCAAGGCACGCCACAAGAGGGAGAGTATAGTGAGTTTTAATCAGTTGTTTCAATAAAAAAATTTGTATAACAAAATGTTTTTAGATGATGTCTTTGGTATTGATGAAATGACTATTTACGAAAATGAATGGAATGAAAAGGTTTATGCTGTAGCTGGTGATGTTTTGGATGGTGTAAGTTTTTGTTTTTGTTCTTGTTCTTTTTAATATTATAATAATTTTAATCTTCTATATATCTTTGTTTTTCTGCATAACAGTATCTTTACGATTTATTGATGAATATGCTGGAAGAGAAGGGCATTAGTAATGAATTTGTTGAAAAAATGTCCGATTTAGCCACTGCTTATGAACATTCTTCCTATATCGGCTTACTGGAAAGTCTCTCTAAATTTACCACCGGAAAGTAATTACTTTCCCCTTTTTCCTTATAACAGAAATTTCTAAATAGTTTTTAAGCTAACTAAATTTATATCCGCTTATTATTCCTTTCTTTTTATGTCTTGCATCTAGTTACGAGCAAAAAATTGCCACCCAAACTCTGCCTGATGCAAAACAAGATCAAGAGTCTAATTGGCAACCTGTAACAAAATTTTAAATGCAAAAAACGGATCTTGCAAGTTCGTAGTCATATTTCAAAGAAATATCTTAATTTCGTTTTCCTTTCTTTTCTTTCAAGGAACATGAATTCCATGCATTTTTTTTGTCTTATATGTATTCCTAAGTTAATTTGTAGAGAAGATGTTTTCATTAATTTAGTTTTCACAAATTAACTTCATTTACCGTTTTAAAAAATGCTATCTTAAGAATATACATATACATTATTACGAAGTTATAATTCGAATAATAAAATTATAACAAATAAAAGTAACATTTTATTTAAATTAAAAAAATGCTATTATTATTTTTTGTTTGGTAGAGTTGGTCTAAGGTTTGTAAATATTGGATCAAAATTACTTGGTAAATAAAAAAAAGTGAAGTTATTGTTGGGTAACACTATATATACAAATTTCTTTTAAATTTATATTTTAATTTGCGTCGATATGATCTTCGGTTTTATACAATTTGCAAAACTAATAAAACTGCTGTTCACTTCAGTTACATGTGAGTTATAAGCATGTTAACAAGTTTAACCAATCGCCAAGCAGTTATGAACCTATTTTTGTTTTTTTGCATTAATTTACTCGTTAAAACTACTCTGCTATTTCACCGATCTGATATATGATTGTGCCATGACGTAACAAACAAAAATAATTACCAGCTGGCTTTCTATTTTTGATTTTTTTTAATTTTTCAAGCATAGATGTCACACATCATATTACGGTCTTGTAATAATCCTATAACAATTGAGAAATAAGTTTTAGAATTTCTAATTTAAATGGGCTTTAATAACAATGTACGAATATAATTTAAGAAAATAATTCTTGTCGCAAAATGCTTGGATATTTCATGTTTTCTCACAGTTTGACTATGTGGCAACTCTTAAAAGTATTAAAATATTATATAAATTCACCACCTTAAATTATTCCACCATAAAAGTCTATAAATAGAAATGGAGGGTGGATTGTGTAAAACAAACTTTTATAACATCTTCAAATATAAATTACTTGGTTGAACCGTCTACGTAGTGCGTTCTTTTGATTAAAACTGTGCAGGAGGTTTTCGAATCTCGGTTACGTTTATAAAAAAATATATGTATTAGTAATTATCCAAGATTGTGTTCGGTTCCATCCATCCATCAAATCCCATCCTTCTTAGTTTGGCAGGAGTTTTTAGAAATCCGTCTAGATGAAAACTCTAATCAAAGAAGGCAGAAAAAGTAGTTCACTCATTCTCGATTTTACCCGCGTTTTAAAAATGGGTCTGTCAATCAAGGGACCCGTGAAAATAACGAGTGCGTACAAAATAAAATCAAAAAAATTAAATTATTAATTATTAACAAAACGAACGCTTAATTTTTTTAAATTGTTTATGATGGTTTTTAATTTAAAATTGATATAATTGAGAAAATATGAGCAAAGTGAAATGATCATAATATGAATTAATAATAAATAGCCTTTCTATCCATAAACACATACATTTTTCGCATAATAAAGAGAGAATAGCTATCATAAAATATATAAATATGGTTGCTTAAAGGAATCTAGCACAATTAACGAAGATTAACTTAAAAATGGCTCCAAATAATCAATTTTTCTAATTCTTATAATTCTTATTCAATCAATTTTGTTTGAGATATGAGACTTTTGAATTTTCCACAAAAAATTTTGGGTAAAATTCACTGATGATGTATGTATACGAGCAGTAGTGAAATGGCCATATGAATGGATGGATATATGCTTTCCCATAGTAATACATTTTAATTTTTTTTAATATTTCAACAGTCTATTGCGTCTATTTTGTGTTTTTTGTCGAATTACATTTTTGGATAAAATTTACAGACAAAGAGAATTAAGTTTAACAAAATCTTTGTGTCATTTGCCTTTGAATAAGCCAATTCAAATGTCGCTATCGCAGGGTAGTTTTTAGAGATTTTTTGAAAATGAATGTAGAGGTGGAGTTAGCTAGTGAAACTACCCACTGACGTTGTATGAACGTACGAAAGTCAGCCACCCTGAAAGCCATCTAATTGACGTCTAAATACGGAACTAAAGATGAGAGTGATAGGCAAAGCGTAGTAATGTTTTAAGAGGCAGGAGAGCACATCTAAGTATTAAGTAAATCTGGATGCCGTGTCAGACTTATATTGAACTAATGGCTTGATTATAGATAATTAATCTTATACGCTGGATGTTTTTTAGGGATACATTTGAAGGGGATTACATTGTACCTCTTGATATTTGAATATGCATCTAGCAAGTCTACCTTAATCCTTTCTCACATTTTTTTTTAAACGGAAACGAACACTTTTATGATATTTTTTTTATTTAAGTTTTTATCAAAGGTTTTTATAAAAAGGTTTTTATAGAAAGAAATCTTTCTTTATTACAAAATAAAATTTCAACATTTGTTTAATAAATAATCTCTAATAAAATTTATTAAGTTTTATTCTTGGAAATTTTCAAAAAAAAAAATTTTTTTTTATTCGAATAAAATTTTTAGATGGTTTTTTAAAATTTAAATTCGATTTACACACTAGACTTAAAAAGCGTCATGTCAAAGCAGAAGCTTAGGAATAATATTTTTTGTTTTTAACATTAACATAATTGATAGAACAATTTCTGTTTTTTACCTTTTCTAAGTTAAATTCCCAAGTCTGATATCATCGAAACTTTTAAACAAATCTTTGCTAGAAATGATGTAAAGTTATTTGAAAAATGTTGTTTATTTATTTATGGACTTTCTGTATTAAAATTAGTTAAAAAAAGGCTGGTCATTTTATTTTCTTAAAAAAGTAAATTATGTTTTTCTTCTTTATAATTAGACACAGAAAGACAATGACAATAACCTGGCAAATTGTTAACTCATTCCACAACAACAATTTCGTTAAAATGACATCAACTGACTTTATTAGTCATAATACATGATTTCAGCTACTGATGACTTTTGTAATTGATGTTCATTATTAATAAAATAGTTGTATGCCAATTAATAAAAGTTTGGTAAATGTAAACTATGGATTAAGAAAATCTCATGTTATTTTGTAAATATATATTTTCTTTAATTTTTATTTTTTAAATTATTGGTCAAGCTATTTTAGCATTATTACGAAATAAAAAAACTTTAATTCGATTTAAGTTGACGTATATTTTAGTTTATAACTTTATTAGAATAAAAAAACATTTTTCGAAATTCTTTTGTTAATTTTTAAAGAAAGCGGGATAAATGAATGAATAGAAAAATGTGATGCAGCATTATCTGGATGTCTATATTGGTTCTCAGTATTCTTGCATCTTTCAGATTTAGGTTGTGCACATTTTAACAAACTAAATTGATAAAGAAGAATACGAGAATTATTCATATTCTTTGTTGCCTTTCAACCGTTTGTTTAGCAAAGGAACACAACTTTGTTTTATTTATTTATAAATAGCCTTTAAATCATCTAATGTGTGTTCCGAAAGTCATACTGGATTTTAATGTGTCACCATTCATTCATCAGAAAATAAGTTTTTTGCCGTTGTCGAGTTATTGATTTGTACATGTTTGTGTATGATTTGGGCATTTAATTGTCATGATGTCTGCTATCGTATTCAAAAGTAAAAATTCCGGCTCCTCCGCCTTTAGCAGCATCGAAATAACCCAGACACCTACAGATAACTATTTTTAGACAAACAACGAAAATCGATCCATAAAAAAAGGCAAATGCAACTTTCTGTTGCTATAACCGCCGAAGTAACGAGAAAAACTATTTCTTTTTTCACTTAAAAAAAAACTTATATGTGATTTCTAAAGAAAAAACAAAGTCATCTAAAATGTGTTATGGTTTGCTATTGATTTGGCCAGGAGGCTTAATAGTTATTTGAGAATGGAGAAGAGTGGTTAAGTAGTTACTGTTGCTTGTGTCAGATTTCGTAACATATTAACAGAGTTCTTTTTAACTATAAAATATTGTATTCATGTGGGCCAGTGAGTTTCTTAGTTGCTGCATTTAACATTATTTAAACATCGGGCAAAAATATTCGTTATATTTGCGCACTAAATCGTTTTATCAAGTTATTTAGCATCATAAACTAAATTATTAACTAATTTATATTTTGAAACAACTTTAAAAAATTAATCAATCTTTCTGTTTTAATTTAGCAATAAATATTATAGTATTAAAAATATTTTTGTTAAACATATAAAGACTTTACTGCAAGAGTGTAATAACTCAACATTTTAAATTTCAAACAATATTGAAAACTATTTTTCTTAGCTAGTGTTTGTCGAGATATGATCCTTTTGCATCACTGGCTTAATGTATTCAGAAATATGACCCCAGATATATAATGTTCGGACTAATGTTAAACTAATAATAAATTTACCATTTGTAAAGTCTCATATGTCCACCATTGTCTTTAATGGTCTTTTATTAATCACGTTTAAACGACTTAATTGAGCCGTCGACAACGAAAACTTCACTCATGATTATTGCAAAATTTATATTTTACAGATGCAGAACAATTTTCGTTTGTTATAAAAATGCTAAATATTTAAACATCGGGCAAAAATATTCGTTACATTTGCGCACTAAATCTTTTTATCAAGTTATTTAGCATCAACTGAAGTATAACAATTACATACTTCCTAATGTTAGTTAAACTATTTAGACCCACTTAGTTTACCTACATTGAGGTAACCTCTTTCTTACATTCACGAAATTGCCTCAACATTTTTATTTTGTTTCTGTCTGCTTGTTACTTTAGACGTTGAAATCTTTGTAAGTTATTACTCGTCTCATATTTTTTACAGTTATTAGTATGTCTCTATATTTGTCTTGCTTTTTGAAGCCATTTACCACTTAACCCTTTTGACCAGGCACGCTTAAATAGCACCCACGACTTTTATTACATGATTTTTTTGTTTTTAATACATTTTTGTTAGTTGGTGATTCTGCTGATTCGCTTTGTGGCAGCTTAAGGCTTGAAAGAAAAACTTGCTTGTACAAATAAAAGAAAATCATAGAAATTCTTATAACAATAGACTTGCAGTACATTGTTTTTTATTATTGGGTATGGGAATTTGAATGAATGAACAACTATTGTCTATAGCACTGGGCAACATTAAAGACGTAATTAAATAACTATCATCATTTTTGTTGCACTGTGGTATTTTTACTATATAAGCGTTCGATTTCTTTTGTAAACGTGTCGCTTTGCATAACTCGCATTATTCTAATTACGCAAATTTTTAATTTTGAAGAGACAGGCATGCAATGATAATTGACGTGAATTTCATACTTCATTCCAAGCTAAGAAAAATTGTGAGTGATGTAATTTTTTTATAGAGAAATTATGATGGATGACATTTTTTATAGAAATAAAATTAATGAAATTAATTTTTACAAAAAAATTATGACTGATGCAATTTTTTTTAGAAAGATTAATGACCGAAATTTTTTTTTATAGAAATGATGAATGTAGAAAATTGTGATATAAAATTTGTACATAAAAATAATCATAAGTTTTTAAAAAAAAAAAATATTATTACATTTCTCTTATGCGGAAAAGGTATTGAATGTGGATTTCTTCCCTCTGGTTCGTTCTCACTTAATCATATATATATATATATATATATATATGTATATATATATATATATATATATATATATATATATATCATAAGTTTTTACAAAAAAAATATTATTACATATATATATATATATATATATATATATATATATATATATATATATATATATGATTAAGTGAGAGTAAATGTAATAATATTTTTTTTGTAAAAACTTATGATTATTTATATACATACATACATACATATATATATATATATATATATATATATATATATATATATATATATATATATATATATATATACATATATATATATATATATATATATATATATATATATATACATGTGAACTAAAAATGCGACTTTTGTAACAAGTGTTGTTTGGATTCATCACTTTTTTTTTTTAATTTTATAACTCACTGTTTGTTAGATAAAAAGAATATTTTTCCTACAAATAGTTTTGTTACACATTTTCTTTAATTTTTTCGTTATGCAATTCGATAATTGTGTTTAGAAAAATTGTTTAATGCTTTAATTTTTCATGCCTTATTGCACTTGTGTCAGGCTGCAACTAAAAAATAATAATTGCTTTGCAGTTAATGCACAAAACATGCCCAATAATAGTGACGTTGCCGTACATTTCATAAAATCAAACCCACTCATTTGGTGGTATTACTTTTCCTTCTTGACCAATAAATAAAAAGAAAAAAAGGTTTCTGTGATATCAAATGTAATAAAAGCCACCATGAAAATGAAAATTCATTGTAATTGCAATATGATTGCAAGCGTCTTAAAACTAGTACAAAAAAAAAGCGCGAAACGCAAAGGGCAATTGAAAGAAAAACGAGTCTAATTGCTAAATTCGTTTAAAATTATTCGATTAATCGAATAAATATATTTCAAAATTATTTATACAAAATATGAGACAACATTTTAACGGCAAAGAATTATTATTTTTCGATTAATTTTTAGCTGATCAATATTCAAACAATATTTTTTTATTTAAAACTGTCTTTAGTTTTAATTTATTTAACAGTTAATATTTTAAATCCTATAAAGAGTATCAATTATAAATTATTATAAGAAAGAGATAATAAAAAAGATAATTTTTTTATTTTTTTTAATCGACCTTTTTATATTTTAAATAAATATCTATTATTCTTTTCAACGGTCTTTTTTAATTGACAATATATATATATACATTTTTTTTTCGATATTTCGCTTTCCTATGGAAAGCTTCTTCAGGATAAAATAAATTTTTAAATAAATAAATAAATTTAAATAATTTTTTTTTTTAAATTTATTTTTTCCTGAAGAAGCTTTTCACAGGAAAGCGAAATATCGAAAAAAAATATATATTGTTAATTAAAAAAGACCGTTGAAAAGAATAACAGATATTTATTTAAGATAATAAAAAAGTTTTTCTACGGCTGAATGGTAAATTTTATCATTGAATTGTTTTTATTCGAAATTTTTTCTGGTTATTGTTTTGAGAAAAGGTCCAATTTCGGGTTATAAACAATTTTCTACCGACTCTAAATTTATAATTAAAAGTTTCTGAGTATTATTAATTTCAATAAAAATGCCTGTTATGATTATCTATTAGCTAAATAAAGTAGGAAATATGAATACCACAAGTCTTTTATTATTATTAAAAACCTGAAAACATTTAAAAATGAGATTTTAAGCAGTTAAATATTATTTTCCTAATTTTCCTCACAAAACGGAGAGAGTAGAAAGTGCGTCTTACCATAATAATATTTTTTCCCCTTTTAACTATTTATGGAATCCATCATAAAACTACTTGCCACATTTAAGGACAATGCTCGATAATTTTTTCTACATTGAAGCGTAGAAGTGTTTTAGATTCTTCAACATGCTAATTTATTGGCTTTTTTCGAAAAAAGTGGTTTAAATCGCCAAGAATTTGTTGCTTAATCGATTATCCACAGTTTTAAAAAAACTTCTTGCGTTTAGGAAAAGCTTTATCAGCAAAGTAAAAACCATTTTAGCCATCATAGCCTTTTAATTTGGATATTATTTAATTATTCATTGAAAGGAAAAGTTAAAAATTTTACAGAATGAAGAGAAATGGAATTTTTTATTGATTTTATTAGTATATGAGAAATTATTGAGTTCTCGGCTCCTGGAAGGTCTTTGTTCAATTTTAGTGTGTTTTCTAGAAATATTACTTGAATAATACTTCTAAATTTTTAAATTTATTTTTTTCTCAAAAAAATAATGTTGTGATGTTTTCCTAGACCAATAACTATGTTGTAGTTTATCCTTCAATATAGTAATTGCAATACTTATTTTAACATATTTAAAATATTAGCGTATTTTTTAAAATTGAACTGATATCCATAACTATTCCAGGGTCTTGTGTTTCTTTTTTTTTTTTTTTTTTTTTTTTTTTTTTTTTTTTAAGAGAAGTAGCACTTCAGGCAACAATGCCTATTTAGTCAAGTACCGTGCTACCTTCTTTAGGAAAGGGATAGAGAAGAGATGAAACAGGTGGTGAAAGTAGAAGGATAGTCGGAAATTAACTGCCGTATAAAGACAGCAACAGCGACCAGTGACTATGCCTTCATCGCTGAGCAGCCCCACCGACAGTCAACTTTTATTTTTGTAGTGAAAAAAACCAAGGTCTTCGTTGGGAATCGAACCCACAACCCCCATACTGACAAGCTAGTACACTACCTACTAGCCTACAGGGGCACCCATTCTTCTATTTAAGTTGAACGTTTTCAAATCATATTAGTGACCTTAAATGTATGATATATTTGTTATTTATAGCGAATGCTCTACTTTTATATATTTTTTTTGTTTTGTTCTACCCAAATAATACGAATAATATGATTTCTACTTTTTATATATGTATGTATTTGACTCGCCCCTTCTATATTTGTATTTAAAAAAGCCTTTTATGGTATAGTTTCTTTGAAGTTTTTTGTTTTATTTTTTGGTTTTGGTTTTATTTGAGGCAATTTTATTATTTCGTTTAATGTTTATTTCAGAGCATTGTTAGCATTAAGTACTCACACTACTTTTATTATATTATGCTGAAATATTTAAAATGCAGTTATTTAACATTTGATTGACTGCAATTGCCATTTGCTTTTAGTTGTATTATTTCATTTTATGTATTTCGTTTTCATACAGTTTTAACTTTACCTTGTCTTTGTTTTTTGTTTTCCTTAGTTTATTTATTTAAGTCACGAAATTTACAAAAGATTTTGTGGTTTATAGCAAACAGAATTTTGTAGCCGTTTTTGTATTTTCGATACAATTAAAAGCTGAGTTAAAAAAAATCGTTTTGCATTAGTGTTTATGTTTAAGCTCTATTTCAATGTAAAATTAAATAAAAAAGAAAATACAGTAAAAAGTGTGGGCATGAAATAAATAAATAAATAAATATTCCGCAACATTATAGCGCATTAAGAAAGAAACAATAACTAAATGAAATAAAAATAACAATAAAGTGTTAAAATGAATTTATTTGTAACACAGCAGCAGGTTGCTGTTTTAAGTATTTATTTTTTCATTTAATATTTATTATTTATTATTAGGAAACAAGACCAGAAAATATTCTCATCAAGTATAGTGCTTAAGTCTTTCGATATATTATTCTGTGGTTTGTTACTACAAGTTACACTTTGACATAAAATATAGACTCAACAACTTCAGCTGTTAATTGTTTGGTGGCGTTAAAATAAAACTAACACTTCAGATTGTGTGTGTAGAATTCAAACGAAGGGCTACAAAAATTCTGACACATTGAAAGCGACAGTGACTCAAAGACATTTTTGCATTTTTTTTAGTTTATTTAATACAAGGGAGTCTCATATGTCTCTGACAAACATGGTTTCGTATTACATTTGAGATACGAACCCAATAAATATGAATTTTTCCTAGCCATACTATTGGGGCAAGCTATGCCAAAGAGTAAACACATCACTTTGTATAGGTTCAAAACAAAGGTGAAATATTTATTTTCACCCTAACAAAAATCCGTCTTTAAATCTGATTTCAAAAGCAATACAATATTTATCTTAGCATAAAATAATGCAAAACTGAATGATCGAGATATGAATATAAAAAAAAAAAAAAAAAAAAACGTTGAAATAACTGGTCTCTGCGAGCTAAAATATGAAAAAATTCCAATATATATATAATTTTTTCCTTCATTACCTTCCCCTTTTTGAAGTTGGTTAAAAAGATTTGTAACTATAGAACATTATTAGACAGGGTCTATTGCATCACATATAGTTTTTTTTTTGTAATTTTCTAATCACTTAACTATTTTTCTAGTAATTTAAATAAATATTTATATAAAATTGATTGTGGTTAAACTTCTTTTGAAGCGACGTCAGATAAATACATAAATAGTGTTACAAAAAATATTTGCTTAAGTGATCTAGCTACAAATAAAAAAATGCACGAATACCACACCTACATTCACTCCATTCTACTTACTACTCGAGCAAATATAGAATACAAACAAGTTTATTGATTTATATAAAAATAAATAAAAATTAAATATGAAATAATCTTTTAACGGTCTTTTTAAATAATTTAACGATTTTATTTTTTTTCCAATATTTCGCTTTCCTTTGGAAAGCTTCTTCAGGAAAAAATTTTTTTATTTTTTTGAAAACAAAACCAAAAATATAAAAAAATTTTTTCCTGAAGAAGCTTTCCAAAGGAAAGCGAAATATTGGAAAAAAAATAAAATCGTTAAATTATTTAAAAAGACCGTTAAAAGATTATTTCATATTTAATAAAATTTAAAAAAAAGGTCGAATAAAAATAAAAGTAATAATAAATAAAAATAAAATATTGTGTACAAAAACTTTGGATTTTATTTATTTAAATATTTTTTTGATTAATTCTGTACAAATTAGAACAAAAAATAAAGACAAAATTATATACATTTAGAATATTTTTCAGCTTTCCTTTATACCCATTGTGCAAATTTACTCTCTTTTCTATTAAAAATCTCTCAAGCATAATAATTTTTAACTTTACTTTTAATTTAATTAACAAGTTCATTTGTAATTGTAATTGTGGCATTTAATTTAATATGTTGTTTTTGTATTTCAGATTTTCGTAAAATCCTATTAATTGTTACAAATTTACGACAAACTATAAATTTTTGTTGTCATTTAACTATAAACGTTGTTGGGGTTTTTAACAAGAAAATGGCAAAAAAGATATAAACAGCGTGTAAAGTTTTATTACAACAATTAAATTTTTTTTCAAAATATTATACATTAGGCCCATTCACCGGCTTCAGTTTTAGTTTTCTTTTCTTTAATTGAAATTATTATTATGCGTATTTAGTTTTAAAACAGCAACAAACTGTTAAAGCCCCTTTTATTAAAATTAATCATCTGTTAAGAATAAAAAAGGAGCTTAAAGTCTTTTCTTAAATGGCTAAATATAATGAATAATTAAATGCGTTTTTCACCTTTAAGTTGATATGGCAAATCAATTAATAACACAAAAAACCAAAAAAAGGTCATCGCCTTCACTTTTTACGATTATGAAGCCATATAAATTAATTTTTTGGTTTTTTAAAAGTTAAGAATCATTTCTACAAATAACGAGAGAAAAAAGAAGGTGCAAAGAAGTTTAAAATTAGCTTAGCTTTGGGCTTTTGGGCATAACATATTTGGTTATTTCTGAAACCGGCTTTCTTCTCTTTAGAATTACTATGAATGGCTCAAGTTAAAATTATACTTTTACAATGCGGGCGTTTTTATGTTGCTTAACTACAGTAGACATGACTTGCTTAAGCAAAATGCCATTTTATTGAGTAAAATATTTGTTTTCTTAAAAAATAAAAATCCCCAATAACAACAATGAGTTGCGGACAAATTAAAATGTTTTACGCATTAAAAAAAACACAAAAAGAAACACGACACAAGATAAAAGATAATGAAATTAAAACTCCACACGAGAATAGAACGAAACAAGAGAATGTTTACATGGAAAGCAACGAATTTAAAGGCGCTATTAGGAATAGCACATCCATCCATTATTTATTTGATAGTGTACTGAAAAGCTTAGATAATTGCTGAAAATAAATGATATTCGAGTGACAACAACAACATATTTAACTCTTAAGCTTACATCTCTGAATGTAAATCCGACACTTAAAATGAAAAGCAAACAAAATATTTTTCAAGCGTTTTTCTTTATTGTAAATCGAGCAAAAGACGTTTAAGGTTTGAAATTTTTTATTAAGATTTGTGATTGTGATAAAATAATGTTACAACTCACTGATACAAGTAAAGAAATGTTCTCATGACCATTCTTGCCTTCAAAGAAAAACAAACAAATAAGCCCAAAAGATAAAAATTCACAGTAATTTCGTTATTTTGCGAGTTAAATGTAGATTTTATAAAATTTAAGTTAAATCGTTATTTATTAATGAGAATCATATAATATTATTTTGATGTTTTTATTTTAACAAAAATTAACGACTCGAAGGCCAATAACAGTGTGCATAATATTTGTGGTCCAAAATTACTCGTCCAGCACGTGCCTAATCAATAACAGCCGGGGCAGTCATATGCCCAAAACCGTTTCCATAGCTTTGTTAAATCAAACTTTTTGGATTAAAATTAAAGCTTAAAAAACATCTATCACTTTCTTTCCTATTTAATTAAATATTGCCTAATAATGGAAATGGGCTTTCAAAATCGGATTTTTGTTTTTGAAAGAAATACTTTACTACCTTTATTGCAAGTTGTATTTGTTTTTTAAATTTTCATTATTGTAGTTTATTAATTTTGGTATATAATTTCTTACTCTAATCAGTTAATTTTTCAATTCGTTGTAGAAAATTTATATATCAGTTCTTACATTTAGGGTGCCAATATCAACCAACATCTGTAAAGACGGGTCAAAGCAAGTGGTATCTTCCACTAGACAATATTTTTTTCTTATATATATATTTTATATTAATTTATATTCTTTTTTCCGTAATGTCAAGAAAAATGTTTACTCTACGCACGAAACGAAATTGTGGTTGTCTTGATGATTTTATTTTTATGATAATATGTTTACAAATTGTGTTTTTGGTTAATCAAGAATCTTGTATATTGTCTGCTGTTGAATAATAAATTTTATTTTAGCATGAAAAATAATCACTCACACACTTACATATGCATGAACACATACTGATACATTAAATGTTTACAGTTTTTTTTCTCTTTAATTTGTCGTTAAACGAAGCGAGAATAAATCATCATAATAAAGCTTAATGTTTAAAGTATGGGACATGGAAGTTCCATGTTTAAGTCAGTGCTAACAAATTTGTTAACACCCACTATAAATTTATGTTGATTAAATGATGAGTTTTAATAAATAATTACAACAACAAAAAGAATAAATAGTAAAAAAAAAAATAAGAAAAATTAGTTTAGTGTTAACAAAAGGAATGAAAAACAAAGAAAAACTGAAATGGTTTAAGATTTTAAATATAATTAAAATGACTCTTAATATTTTTATAATATGTTTTGGGAACGCTTGCAGACTTTTCAGAGCGCTGGTGAGTTTACAGACGATATCCAATAGTTCCGCTCATCTGTGAATATTGATGTCGGTTGCTGTCGGTGGAGCATAACGATCTGTATTGTTTAATGAATTTTTCATACTTTCGTTACTCAGTCTCTCTTATAAACTGTTTGTTTTTGTCTTTCAAGCAAATAATTGCAAGCAACCAGTTGCCATTAAACACTTCTTGTTCCGTTAGTTAAGACATCACTGTGTTTAATTTTAAATCGCTCTCTTGTGTTTGAAATTTTCATAAATTTTATCGAATTGTAGATGAATGTTTATTAAATGTTTTTCGTTCTGAATTTTAAAATTTTTCTCATCGATTTTAAGCAAAATAAAGAAATATAAATTTTGCTTGCGCCGAGCACGGAACTTAATAGCACATTACTTTGGAATTTTAGTCTCGACAACACTTTAGAGTAAAAATATTAAGCAGACCTCTCAGGCAATGAAAAATTTTGAAAACTTGAAAGATATCAAGTACGAGAACAAAAAAATGCTTGCATTAACTGGAGACAATCGAAAAAGTTGGTGATTGGAATAGAGGCTGAAAACTTGCCCTGGCCAACCATGAGAGAATCGCGTAAAAATGTTGTAGAAGTTTATTGCTGAGTTAGCGATAGATCAAAGAAAGGTAACGATTTGAAAATAGAAAAATATCAAAATAAATAATAAACCATTTGAAAACTCCGTTCCAGTGCCAGCAATAAAACTGAATAAAGTGAAGCATAATGGCAGCTTAGATACATTTTAAGCAGTTGGAAAGGATACAGAGTGTACCAGCAAAGTTATGGCCATACTCAATAAAAGAGAAAGTATTCCAAATGAAAAGAAAGACATGAGAAAAAAATATTAGAATAAAGAACGTGGTAGCTGTTTCCTCACTTAGAAGTTTTAATTTAGAAAACTCCGCTTAGCAAAACTCCAATTAGCTGTGGTTCGTAATATTGAATATAATTAGTCGGTGACGATATAGAAACAACAAACCCAATATTGTTCTCAGTTTGTATCACACCTTCATTATTATTGTCGTTTATATCTTTTTATTCACTTTGTAAATTTTCTCGAAATATCAAGCTACACTTGATTTTATTTACAACAATTAATTTTAAAATATCGTTTCCAGCCTGTTTTTCCCACATTTAATTTTATGTTAATTTTTAATTTGTAACACTTTTACAACTCTGACTGACCTTGCTTTATATTTTTATATTTTCGCTTCTCTGTACTAATTTTTTCTAATTTATGCGCCATAAAAATTAAAATCAGGCTTAATTTAATTAAACGTCTCTAGTGGTATAATTAATGATATTAAAATTAAAATGGGTTTTCTTTAAAAGCTAAAAGTTGTTTACAATATCTGTTACGTTTGACGTTATTTTAAAACCAATAAATCATTTTGATTATTTAGCTTTGAATTTATTTTAAAATTTAAATAATTAAAAGAAAACGATGTATGGCATGAATTTAACGTGTTTGTTTTCCCAAGACTTTTGTGGAAAAAAAGAAGGAAACGTATTGAAACTCAACTTTTCTTCTTTAATAATGACAGTTTAAACTGAATTATTTTTATACTCTTTACTAAATAAAATAATACAATTTCTTTAGTGAAGGGTAAATAAGATTCAGCATAGACAAATAAGTTCCACCTTAGCTAAAATTACTCTTGTTATCAGCATTTGCAATTGAATATAAAAAGAACAAATCTAAACAAAAACTTAGAATTCAATTAGTTCCTAAAGCGATTTGTTGTTTATTGCATTAAAAGATCAGTTTACCAAGCAGTTTTTTTTTTAAAAAGTTCTTGTGCGGCTTTGAATATTTGTTCGTGGTGGCTTAATGCTAAAGGAAACAGTGGGTTGGCGAAAAACAAGAAAAAAAAGAATAATAATGATAAGATAAAATATAATTTAAAACGAAAAAAAGATTATTAAAAGTACTCTAATTTTGGATTAATTAATTTGATAGTAAAATTCAATATTAGTCGATAGCAATAAATTCTTAAAAATAAATTATTCTTTAATAGTCG
This sequence comes from Trichopoda pennipes, assembly GCA_030448955.1. Taxonomy (NCBI): domain Eukaryota; kingdom Metazoa; phylum Arthropoda; class Insecta; order Diptera; family Tachinidae; genus Trichopoda; species Trichopoda pennipes. Next base: position 3,843,758 of record JASKUP010000031.1, on the reverse strand, counting down.
TCAGAACCTTAAGGAAAATCAACAAGCAAAATTAAATTAAGAGTTTATCGAAAAGCCGAGTTCACAAGAAATAATTATACGATCTTATGAAGGCTTTCCTTAGTTACAAACTTATTAGTGACAAAAGTATCTCTCGAAAATGGGCTGCTCAAATAAATTGTTCAACAAACCACGCCACTGTACATATTTCCCTTAAGTAATAAATAACAGCATAAAACCGAGTGGCAGCTAGCTAGCTACTCCTGCTGCTTGACACCTAAATAGACCATTTATTTAGTTTAATGTTTAAATTTGTTCTTTTACTTTACAACAAAGAAGAACAACAGCCAATCAGCCAACAAAGCAGCCATCTAGACAGACCGACAAATGCGCAATTTAAACTTCGCTCATTCATACTAAAGTGTTGGTGTTAAAAGTTGCACTCAAATTTATGAGTGCGCAGTAGCAAAATATTTCAGTTGAAAAAAACTAACAGAAGACCATATAAAGTCAAATTAGAGTAGCAAATTAATGACAAATGATGGCAATAAATTTTATAGCAAATAGAAGAGGAAAATATTGCCAACAAAAACAAAAAAAAAAAAAAAACTATTAGCAATGACACTTATAAATGTTACTATATATTATTAAAAAAATAGTATTTTAAATAATAATAAACTTAGGCGTAAAATAAACTGCGAATACTCATCATCACTGTTGTCACAATCTTTGATTTCCGTTTTATTATTTTTTGTGTAATTAATTTTCATACGCCTGAGTTAAAAAATAATTTTATGACTTTAATGACGCATCATAAAGTTTCTTTTTCGTTGATTTAAGTAATTAAAATATTAAAAATACTCTTTGAGAATTAATTGAAATAAGTGTAAAAATTTTGTTGTCTATAAACGTCATATACAATAAAAAAAAAATACTATAAAGACCAACCTCTAAGCCAACCACGCCAATTTAATGTTCAACTATCATTTGATATTACTGTCACTACCTCTTCTCCATCAGATAGATACGAGTATGTGAATAAATGAAATGACCTTGATAAAGATTTCTGTTTAATTAAATATCATTTGCAGTCATTTAAACTCAGGTTAACACTTTTTATTTAATTATTTTTTGTTTGTAAAACAACTTCAAGTTTTCAGCGATTTATTTTTATTTGTTTTGCATTGTTAAATTTGCACAAACACATTTCATATCAATTTATAAAAGTAAAAGAAAAAAAAAATAAAAAATATACCCATAACAAATTAATAATTTAAACAAAAAAAAATTATTTACATTCAAATCGTATAATATTAATATCATAATATTTATTGCACTTGTTTAAGCAACTTTGTTCAAAAAAATTTTAACCAGTTTTAATATTAAAATTTTTTACAAATAAAGCTAGAACAGATCTCGTTTATTGTTGTAAACATTAAATATGATTTGCAATAACGTGATTGTTAATATATCTTCTCTGTAACAATTATAAACAAAAAACGTTTAGTGCATATAAAAATGTTTAATAAAATATTTTATTTAACTTAATTTGAAAAATTAATTTTCACAAAAAAACTATATATATATATATATATATATATATATATATATATATATAATATAATTGGTATATATACATATATGGTATTTAATATAATAAAAAATGAAGTTCCTAAAATATACGCTAAAAAAATAAAAATTCACCAAATAATCCAAAAATCAATTATAAAAAATAATAAAAAAAAAACAAAATTCACAGAAAATTTTTAGCCAAAATTTCATTAAATCAGAACAATCAGAAAGATTGGAAGTATTAAAAAAATAAATACATAAAGTTATTTTTGTAATTGTGTGATTCATCTGACGCTAAGTTATCAGTTTATTTACTGTTTTCATTCAGAATTCTTAATATTTGAATTTAAAATTTAGGTTAAACACTGTAAATATTAAAATAAAGTCCGAATAAGATACCAAAACGACAAATTATTTTCGCAACATATAGTGAGTAGGTAGACAAAATACAAAGTGGTATTGAACTTTTAACATTTATTTTTGATACAAATATGGAAAGACTTATTGCGCTTTATGTCTTTAGTTAAAAATTTCTCTTAGTTGTTTGCAAATCATAAAAACTATCACAAGTCATTGATTTATTTAATAAAATTCATTTGATTAAAACAATCTAATTGATTACCTGGATCGCGTTATTCAAAAATGCACTCAGACTGAGTAAACATATTTTGTCATAAATATCTAAAACGCCGGAAGATTATTCTATTATTTTATAAATGGTAAAATCGAATTAAGTTTTGGCAAAGCTGCTACCAGCGATGTTATCAACATGTTTTTTTTTTTAATTTCCAGTTTGTCACTTGTTGAAAGTTATTCTCTTATATTTTTCTTATATATTTTCATTTTTCAAGTGCTGACTTGGGAAATTTTTATTTATTAAAGTCATAAAAAAGTCAACATAACAATAATAATTTTTAGTTAAACTCTGAATTTTGGCAAATATCTTTTAAAATGAAGTTTTAAAAGTGAATTAATTTTAGATTTTCGATTTAACTTTTTTTATATTTTGACAATCAATAAATCCGTCACTTGTAAAAACGAAAATAATTTTTTACATTTACGAAAAACTATGAGATGATTTTTTTGTCGTTGTGTTTTCTTAGTGAAGGGATCATCAATTTCAACATGTCGTATTCCAAAAGTAGCAGAGTTGAGACGATCGATGGCTTGATTATATACAAATATTTGCAATATAAAACAAAAAATTAAGCAAAACTTTTAAAAGACACCACCAATGAATCTAACTCTCCCCCTCTCTCTCTCTCTCATTCTCTTTCTCTGTTTGTCTTTTGTTGTGCCTTCAAATGTTAAGTGATAAAATGTCGTTTAGCAAATTTATGTGTGATTTGGTCACGACAAAATGCAATTTTCTATTTAGTTACTACAACAATGTATTTTATATATTCATTTATTTTTATATATACCAACACACTCACTTATTCTTTTTAAGTCACTTTAATCATTAAGTCATTCATTCAGTAACTCACATTCCGCAAAGGATTATTAATGTTGAAAAGATTTAATTGAAAGTAATTGAACTGAAAAAAAACCAAAAAGATGTACAAATTTCTGGTTCACTTACTAGTCATTTGTTAAGGTATTAAGGATTAGCTGTGATTAAATAAAAAGAAAAATCGGTTTTTATTGAAACATAGGCATAATGACTAATTATCCTTTTTTAAAAAATACCGTCTCAATAAGAATGCAAACATTTTATTCATATTTATAATTCAATATTTTTTTTTAAATGCATCGACACTTTGTGTGTATGTGATGCATAGAACAGAAGACACTCTACGTAATAGTATATGCGATATCCTGTATGTAAAACTTTAAAATGTGTATAAAAATGAAATCTGTACATAACTATAGTTAAATTTAGCTAGACTAAAAACTGAATAAGACCAAAATCTGTGTATAAGACTTTGTATTGCTTGGAAGTCGGCACGTAACTTGTTAGTTGTTGTAAGTATGTTAGCAATTCACAATATAAGATGTTAGTAATTTTTTAAGACTGAAGAAGTAATTTAATTTTCGTATAAGATAATTGTGAGCTTGTAGGATGGTGTCTGTGCATAAGACAGCTAAGATTGACTACATGTAAGACAATAGCCAAATATGGGATTCTCTACAGCATAAGCTAGTAGAAGCAAATGTCACGTTTAAAACAGATTTAAGTGTGTACATAAGGCGCTTGATGTTGTTTAATTATGTAATCTGTGGATAACATGGTAATTTCTGTACCGAATGGCATATCAGACAGTAGTAATATATAAGTTATAAGGTAGTATGAATATATCTGTATGTTACATACAACTGGTCTGTATATAAAACAATAGATGCTGTATAAGACGTTGGCCTGTTAAACTGCGTATAAGATGGTAATTTGTATACATAAGACTGTAGTCTGTGTTTATAGTACTAAATTATGTATAAAACATTAGCTTGTACGTAAAGCTATAGTCTGTCTATAAGACTGTATTCTGATATTCTGAGTATAAAGCGAAATTCCATGTATTAGTTGGAAGACTGTGTAAAACGTTTGTTATAAAAGGTGTTTTTTTAAGCTAGATAGAACTTTAAATTGTAAAAAGTAACACAAAAAATGAAATTTTGATGAAACATTTTTTTTCATTTGTTTCAGTATACTCTGACAAATCATCATGAATAGACTCTCGCTTTAACAACGCTACGAAATTATCCAAATTTACTTTGAAAATCAGTCGTCGATTCGCGCAACTTATAGACGACTTCGTCATTTTTATGGCGTACATCATCGTGCATCTGAACAAGCCATTCGTCGAACTGTCGATAGATTTCGTACCACATACTCTCTAGAGGATGCAATAACACCAACACGTCGAAGGAATGTGCGTACTGAAGAGAATATCGCCGCTGTAAACGAAAGTGGGGAAAAAGATCTAAATTTATTAATTCGTCGTCGGTCGCAGGAATTTGGGCTCTGTCCGTCCACTACGTGGAAAATTTTGCGCAAAGATCTCGGCCTACACCCGTATAAGATCCAGCTGGTGCAGGAATTGAAGCCACGAGACCATTATATGCGTCGTTCTTTCGCCGATTGGGCTCTAGAGCAGTTGGCAACTGACCCGTTGTTTTATCGCAAAATTGTGTTCAGCGATGAGGCGCATTTTTGGCTTAACGGGTTTGTTAATAAGCAAAATTGCTGCATATGGAGTGAGACCAATCCACAACAGACCCTACAGACTCCATTACATCCAGAAAAATGCACCGTTTGGTGCGGTTTTCACGCTAATGGCATCATCGGACCTTATTTCTTCAAAAATGAGGCCGGAGCTCGCGTTACGGTCAATGGAGATCGTTACCGCACCATGATCAATGATTTTTTGTTTGAAAATATGGATGACATTGATCCGGACGAGATGTGGTTTCAACAGGATGGCGCTACGTGCCATACAGCGAACGCAACCATCGACTTATTGAAATCAAAATTTGGCGATAAGTTGATTTCGAGAAATGGACCTGTCAATTGGCCTCCAAGGTCGTGCGATTTGACACCACTCGACTATTTCCTGTGGGGCTACGTGAAGTCACTGGTTTATGCTGATAAACCAGCAACAATTGACGCCTTGGAGGACAGCATTGTTCGTGTTATTCGTGACATACGCCCCGCAGTGCTCGAAAAAGTGGCCCAAAATTCGTCAAGAACAGCCGCGGTGCCCATATGCCCGAAATCATTTTCAAATGTTAATGTCACGTATTGATCCTTCGAATAAAAAAGAAATTTTGATTACAATTTAATTTTTTGTGTTATTTTTTACAATTTCAAGTTCTATCGGGCTTAAAAAAACACCCTTTATATATACAAAATATGTTTTGTACAAAAGTAATGTGTATAACATACTTCTGGTGTGCTTATAAAATAATAGTCTAAAGACAGCCAATAAACTTATGATCAAGTCTAAGTCACAGACGTCTACCTCATACATAATGATCCATCCTATAAATGTAAATGTAGAGGCTAAACATTTACATTTACAGGATGGATCATTATGTATGAGATAGATGTCTGTGAATTAGACTTGATCAAAAGTTTATTGAGTGTCTATATGACAAGTGTATATTATTGCCATAAAGGCTAAATTTACTAACGGTTTCTGTATGTTCATTATTCACTTGTTTATATTTATGTCGTCACAGGACTTTATTTCAGAAAGTCTAAGGCTTCTAACATAGAGGTACTTCTTTATGAAAAATAAAAATGTTACTTAGATATTTCGCGCATTAAATGTCATTTTGAAATTTTTATCAGTTGGTTACATTAACTCTTATATTCATTGTGTGATTTAAGAAAATAATTCATTTTACTAACTTTTGCCGTTTAACTAACACTCTTTTAAAACGTAAGTAGTTACGTTATTAATTTTCTCAATGCAAATATTTTCAAAAGAAACGAAATCTTTTATTCTCTCAAAACCATATGTTTTTAAAGTTTTATTAACTCTTTTTGAATTGTGGCTTTAAGTTGTGGTTGTTTTTGTTTATTTTCAAGACATTTGGTCTTTTAGCTTTTGGTTGTAAGCCACCTTGAGTTAGTCTGTCGTGATACGTGTTTATGAAAAGTGGTGCGAGTAAAGCTTACGGTTGGTCGTGCATTTTAACATATTTAATTTTTTTTTGGTGTTATCTAAAGTTTAATATTATATTCTTGTACAATTAATGGAGACAACAGTTGATAACAACCGCGTGTCTTACATGTTGTTTCTTATTTCGGAAAACCAATTTAAAAAAAACAGAAATTAAAAAGTAAAAGAAACTTATTAATTTGATAACTAAGATATGTGTGTGTGTGTACATGAGTGAAAATAACGAATTTTTGTGTCAGGTGTTTTTTTAATAAAATACATATATAAAACTAGAAAGATGATTTTTTTTTAAATTTAAATGCAAACAACGTATATTTGCATTTGCGTAACACCAACGCATTATCTGTATACAAAAAGCAATGAATGTATTGAATTTTAATTTTGAAATATTGAAAATAATATGAGAATATATGAATAAATGTGTGTGTGTGTGTGTGTGTGTATATAAGCCTAAAGTAATGCCACTAGCAGTGGCTAAATATATAAGCTCTTAGCATGTTATAGCAGAAAACCTTACGAAGCAAAAAATATTTAATAAAAAATAACTTTTACTTAATCGCAATGTTTGGCCATATGCAACAAATTATTATTTTTGGTTGTTGTTTTAGTAAACAGGTGTTGTATAGCTTCCAACAATATGTTTTAATTATTAAATTATTATTTATTAATCAAATGCATTCTTGCATTCAAGCGTATAATTACAAATACTTTGAGATTTGCCAATATTATTTAAAATAATTAAAGTGAAACAAACAAAATTTGAAAAATGTATAACGTTTTTGTATTTGTATTTGTGTCTGTGCCTTAAGCCTTTCAAATGTGTTGTTGCTACTGATTGCGTTTTTTTTAGAAAGGAAAATCAAATGATCTAATTTAATTACTCATTTAAAATTAAATATAATTGCACTAAAACAAGAAAAATATTGAAAAACTAAATGAAAACCAATATTTAAAATTGACCATGCAACAAGTCATAAAATCCATACAAAACGTGTTTTAATACTCTGAAGTTTTCACTAAAAATAAAAAAAAAAATAATTGAAAATACCAAATACAAACTTAAAATTTTACTATGTTTTCAAATATGTTAACTTGGAAAAAAAAACTAAATATTCACCTAACAAATCGTCATAGACTATGACGAAAAAACGAAATACTCTGCACATACTTAGGTAGATTATCAGTAAATTATGATAATCCTCATATTATATTACGCTTAGACTCCTAAAGCGGGTAAACTTTTTAACGAGGTTATTACTTGACTGTAATTAGGATATGGCTGCACTATGACTAAACTACATTCAGATTTGACCTGGCCTATATAACGACAGTAACTATGATGTTAATATAAATTCTATTGTACTCACCAATAGATTATAAACAGGCTAAATTATTATTTTGTATGTATAACTATATCAATATGAATGCAATTTTCGATAGAATATACTTACTATCATCACTAGACCATGTCTGGACAATGGCTATGGTTATCATTAGACTATGAATTGACTATGCTATGACTATGATGCTGCCTACGATATTAAAATAAATATGACTATAATTGACTAAGTCAATACTTGTCGCAAATATAAAGATAATAATAATCACTACAAACATTAAAATGAAAACGGAATATAAGTTTTTAAGATACAAAATATTTCTAAATATTAATGTCGGTGAATATGAATATCATAATTATACTCGTAATAGAGTATGATAAGAGTATGATAAACTATGAATTATAACTACGACAATGACTCTGTATTTTTATTACGGTATGGCTTCGACAATGAATATAAATATGAGTCTGGATAAAAATGTGGACATGTACATATTTGCATATAAATATGAATGCTAATATAAATTTGATTGTGAATATGATTCTGACTATTACTGGATTACTGCTGGACTAAGACTATAATAATTACTCTGAAGAAAACGAAGATTAATATCAAAATGATTACGACTATTAGAAAATGATCGTAAAAACAAATATAACATAAATCTGAATATCCATATCAATGTAAACATAAATATTGGCAATGACTGTGATATGAATATTAATATATTATTACGATTATGACTATCGCAGTACTCTATCTCTATAATAATGATATTTACTACTATGGCTAGACGACGACAACATTATGGTAAGACATTAATAGATCACTACATATACTATAACTGCATTAGGACTTGACTCTTAACAGTTATAAGTCGGTTGTTATTAGACTCTGACAACATTAAGGCAACACTATGGCTAAAATATACCTAGAGTATTACTGGATACAAATCTTATTAGAATCTGCGTATACTTAATCTGTTACTAGGTGATGAAATTAATACGAATAAACATAGTCCATAATAAAACTAGAATATGAAAGAAAAATTTGTAAACTACAAATCGAGTTCGGATTTTCAAAATAATTCTGCAAAATTTTATTTTTTAATTTAGGTAAAAAAAGGTTATTATTATAAATGTGCTGCATTTTTTTTCAAATGTTTTCATACTGCGCTTAAAAAAGTAGGGTTGTGGCTAATTACAATATTTAACTTTGTTAAATATTGAATATGTTCATATAGAAATAATTTAGTTTGTATTTGCTTTTTGTGAACAGTATATATTTTTATTAATAATTTTTTTTATTAGTTGAGTTGTAAACCTTGCTTGTTCTAAACCTGTAGTGTAGATCAATGAATGCTGCTGTTGAAAATAGTTCATGCTTTAAGTCTTTTGTTTATTAACTTGATACACAATAAGCAGTTTTAATGACAAATATATAATTTTTTCTGTTTTTCTTTGCTGGCATTTGAAAACAGAATTTTTAATTTATAAGGTTTTTATAATATAGTTGGTAAACTACTACAGTGTAGAAAAAAGAAAAATTAAAATAAAGCAAAACACATTACCTTTTAAATTATTGAACGGGCTTGAAGTCGTTAACTGGTGGTAAAGCACGCATTAACAGGGAAAACAAAAAACAAAACGAATAAAAAATATTTTATTTTAAAAGCTACATGTAAAAAGAATTATAAACAAAAGCGTTCAAAAGTTATAATATAAAAGTTTTGGATTGAATTATAGAAAAATTTCTGAATAACAAACACACCTGCTTAAATAATAAGAAATAATTTTGTAAATAAAATGTTTAGTATTTTGCCTAAAAATAAATTCGGCAATATGCTAATAATCATGTTAATTGTACCTTTTATTTAATTTCAGTCACTGAAATGGTTTTTTGTGTTAAAATATTAAAAGACATGTTTTTATTTAAAACTGGTTTATTTTGGTAATATTTTGTTTCACATATTTTGTTGAATTTAAATAAAAAAAAAAACTTTACAAAAATTGCGGCTAAAACTTCTGTCTTTTTTCTTTTTATCAAAAACAAATTAAAAATTCTTTTATTTAAAAGTTAACAAAATAATGACTTTAGCGGCTATAAAAAAATCAGCACTAAAACAACAACAACAACAATAAAAACCACAACGAAACAACAGTATTAAAGAAAATAAACGTTTAAGTTGTTGGTATTATAACATTTTTAACATGCCTACGACAAGCATAGTAATACCCGTAATTCTGCTACTAACGCTGCAGCTGACGATGATGAGCAGTTACGTTAATGCACAAGGTGAGTAGCTTTTAACACTTGTTTGGAAAAACACCACAACTTGAAGTTGATTTTAATATTTTTTTGCTTCTTTGAGTTCTTCTTCATCAACAGAATATTCAGTCATTGAAATCTTGATTGTTGAGGGAAAATATTTTTTGTTTCTGTGTCAAATAAATTGCTGGCCTTTGCTGACTTTTGTTTTATTTTGGTATCAAACTTCGTAGCAATTATTTTGAAGGAATCGCCCATATGAATTTTATTCACACAAAAGATTGATAAAATATATGTTTTTTTTACCGGTTAAGTCATCAACCTTGTTTATGGTGTTTATTGTCAAAAAAAAAAGCAATGAAAAGAGAAAGACAAAAGTGGAAATATTTTTCATCCTTTAATGTTACATAATACTTGGAGGGACCGTAAGTTTTGGGAAGTTTGCTAAGCCAAATATATTTTGTAAATGTTCCTTTTGACTAAATAGAATAAAATTTCAGGTTAATAAAACTGCAACCCCAGAGTATTTCCTTAAAAAAGTACTTTTTAAGGTCTTTTTTTAATAAAGTATTGAGTTTTGTACTTTATTTAGGTAGATTTGATATAATTTTTCTCAAAAACTTTTTTAGAAAGTAAAAAATTTCCGTTGCTTTTGAAGGTGTCCAGATGACTCTATCAATATATTTCCGATCAGATTGTTCTTGTTTGCTTTGCTACTTATTCTAACGCTAAGTACTACTTTAGTTACAGTTCAAAATATTGAAAATAAAAAGCAGCATCTTTCTATAACTTGCGGTTCATAACTTTTTATTTCATCTATAATTTCATAAGTTCTGGAAGAACGCGTTTAAAGCAATTATCATAAATTTCTTTAGGTTGTTTTTTATTTTTGGAAAATACAGGAAAGTTTTAAATTATTAAAATCCATGCTTTATGCGAAAGTATTTCATATAAAATGGAATATTAAATTGTTATCTACAAATTCCAAATTCGCAAACACTAAATAAAAGAAACATAAAGTATTCCTATGCAAAAATTTAAATTAAATTAACTTTTTGACATTTCCAAAACCTAAACAGCAAATTAAAGAAAACGACGACTCAAGCAAATTAAATAAAAAAAGTGTGCCGTCGTCGCTAGTTTCAGCATATTGATTAAAATCTTAAAGTGTAATAATTATAAGGCAAATAAAACTACAACCATCCACAAACCACTAACTAAAAACAATAGTGTTCGAATGTTGACTTAAATCAAGAAAAACGTCGCTAAGGTAAACCGCTTGCCAAACTACTAGTTTTGATAAACAAATATTATTTTTTCTATCTAACCTGACTTGATGTCTTCTCTGTTTTTTGTTTAGCTCTTCTTCTTTTTTTTCTTAACTGTCAAAGTTATTTGTTTTGCTATTTGTATGTTGCTGCTATTGCTTTTTTCATTTTAGTTTTTATGAATTTGTTTACAAAACAATAGTTTCTATTATTTTTTATTAGCAGCATGAAGGGGTTTACAGTGGTGGTCAAAATATAAGAAAATAAAATGCGAAATGTAAGTTTTTGTCTATTTATGGATTTCAGTTATAGCAACCGACCTTGACAAGGCGATTGAAAGCTTCATAAAACCCTACCTGTGTCATCTACTTTATTTTTAATAGAGACCAAACAGAAAATAGAGTGGGAAAAGCTGGAGAGGTGTAATATAGTTGTTATAAAGTTTCAATTGGATTATCTCTTTGGTGTTGTTAAAGAACATGATATGACTACTTATTATACACCTTTCTCACTACTTTATACATAACCCGCGAACGATTACGAAAATTAACCTAAATTGCCTAATTGAATATGTGCATTTCCTCCAGGTGAGCTCTTATTTATAAAATTCCTCACTTTATGGCTTTATTTCCCTTAGCTTCTCCTTAAACCATCTTTCATTATATTATGTTTCATTAGTCTATTGTTATGATTTATTTAATTATTGGGTTTTTTTTAATTACTCTATGACGCATCTTTTTATAATTTTGTTGAGTTCTGTTAACTGCAAATTCTTTTTAAATGCGAGTAAAAATGTTTTGTTTTTCTAATATGAAAAAGTCCAGCAGACTAGTGCTAGTTGTGACTTATTAAATATGCGATTTATAAAGTTTTAATATCGCTAGGTAATATAAAGGCCTTAACAATATATTATAAATGCAACAGGATATTTTGTCGAGCTTGAGGTCAAATATTTAGCATAGTTTTATGATTCATAAGAAGTGCTGTTACGGATTGAAACATCGATTGTTACCATTTCTGTGACTCATTCTGAAATATCTTAGAAAATATCGGATTGCTTTGCTTCTCGGGGTGTTATAACCCTTGGATTCCTTGCTGTGCTATTTGTAAGACGGAAATGCTTATTAGTTGTGGCCATTATTTTGGCCATCAATATTGAGAAAAATTCTTAAAAATATTTGCAATATATTTACGTAATTTGCTGCTAAAAATAATTCGATTTAAATATATCCTGAATTGATTAATTTTTTATGAGATAAATGTAGAAAAAGTATAAAAAGAAATGACACAAAATTTTGTTAAAAAAATTTCTGTGCTTAGTTGCTATGTTGCAGACATCCACTGTTAGTGTCATACAAAAATATACCAGTGTACTAAGCAAGTAAAATGGACACGAAGCTATTATATCTTTCTGGTCATTGCTTCTGTTATGGTTTGATTTGACTTCTCCATCGTTATTTTGTTTTTGCCTTTTCGAATATACAAAAGTGGTTGGCGTCTTATGAAGCTTTTCTATACTGTTTTCTATTTTCAATTATTGCTGTAGTTGTATCAATTTTAACATGCTTATTTTGCTTCAATTTCAAAGCCTTTAAACTGAATATCAGTTTGTGTTTTTATAAAATTTTTTGTTTTTGTAACAATATTTTTTCCTCTAATTATTTATGGCACAAGTTTGCCGTGAACAAATAATTACACAGGTCATCCGCTCCTTCGGGTATCCATAATATACTCCTATTACAAAACTAATTATTATATTATTCATAAATAGTTAGTGGTGGGATTATTAGTGGGCGTCCAAGTTTAAGAGTTCATTATTATTATACGAATATCTTTAAGACACATATATATTGAAACTCTCAATACACACTCTCAGCCACACTGTTATAATCTTGTAGAAAAAAACCTTTAAAAATTAATGTCCTTATTTCGCAGGTCAAAAGCTGTTGCTTTAGGGAAACAGTTTCCTAAGGCACGTTCTAAAGAAGTCGGATTTTTTTAAATTGGCTTAAAATTTCCATAGATATATCATGGGTATTTTTGTTGTTTTTGTTTTTTATAAGCAGATTTAGCAACGATTTTTTTTTGTCATTTATTATTAGAAGTGGATACATTACCAAATTAAAACAAGATTTCTTTTCTCAAACATTTCACTTGACATTGTTTGCATCAATTATTTTATATCTGAAAGCAGTTTATTTCAATGTCATCTCTGCACAACTTAAAAGAAAAAAGCCTTTTCGTTTGTTAAATCCAGCGAAAGAAAAAACGCATTGACTGGGTAGCAAGAAAAATTTATTATTTTACAAATAAATTAATAGATTTCTTAAAAATAAACAACAACAATCATGATTAATTATTTGCTTTTTTCACACTGATGCTCATGAAAGCCTTAATAGCTGAACACATTTTACTTAGATAAGAAAATGAGAAACATTAACTGAAGAAGTCTCGTGCTAAAATATTAAGAAAACTTTAGTTTTATTTTGCTCGTTGATTTTGCCAGCTGATGAAATGGTCGGTAAGCAATTAAGTTTAAAGCAAATTAATTAGAGCATATTTGAATATTTGTGTGCTAAGAAAAACAATAACAAAAAAAAGTAAAAACAATTAATTTTACTTGTACCATAAATATAAGCAAAAGTTTCCTTTTATTTGTTTTAATTTTTAAAACTTCATAGCAGGTGTCTTAACTTATGTAAGTTTGAATTGTTTTCAAGCATATATGAACTGAAAAATTTAGATATAAAGTACATAATAGACCATTTTCATTAAATTTTCTTATTACTATCTTGTGTGTGTGTGTGTTTTATTATTTTTTCTTGTTTAATCAGCAAATCAATAGTGTTTTCATAAAAATCTTGAAAAACACAACTTTGCACGAGTTTTAAATATGTAACGCAAAAAAAAAAAAACAAACATTATCAAAACAAGAAAAAATTAAACTAGTTAAAGAAACAAAATATACAAAAAAAGTAAAACTAGAAAAACTTGTTGGAAAATTTGTTTATTTACAATTTTTATTACAAATCCGCTAGATACTTGTACTTGTAAACTGCTTTACAAATATATTTATCAACATACATACTCGTTAATATAACCTGATACTTGTAAATCTTAGTCTATGTTATGCTCTAGAAAGGCTATAATAGTAAATCTATAGAAAAGTATAAGTATTTTTTAAAAAATCTTAAAACTGTTTTAGAGTTTTACAAGTTTGTTTGTGGTTTTGTTTTTCTTTAGAAAATGTGACGTTGTTAAATTTAATTTAATTTACTTTGGTTTTTTGTTTTATTATAGTTATTACGCTGAGTTTAAGGAAAAGCTGTTTTAACATTTGTTAGTTTTTTCGCTAAATGTCTATAACATGTTTAGCATGAATTGAAAACTGACTTGATAAAATCAAAAGACTCGTGACACAAACTTTAATGTTCATTCAATCGAAAAGTGATGAAAGTTGATAGTTAATACAGGTTTTTTAAATAAATTAATTGAATATCGACTGTGCAGTTTCAGAATTCAATAATTCAAATCGATAATTTTATATGAAACAGGTTAATTTAAATAAATAAATTCCAGGTTCAGCTAGATCAAGAATTTACATTTCCAATTAGCTAAAGATTTCTAGTGTTTGTTTATGCCAAAAATTCGATAAAACACAGTAGTTCAAAACATTATAATCAAAAACCATATCTTTTTGATTTCATTAATTTTTTATACAAAACGAAAGCATTAACAATGGTTTTAAAAACGTCGTATAGTATGAAATGAAAGAAGCTACAAGCCCCTCAAGCCCTTCAATGCACAAACGAGTTACTTAACTTTGAAATTATAAAGCGACGTCCCTGATACAAGCTTTAATAGTTGCTTAATATTTATTAAGCAAGTTTTATTATTTATTATTTAATTTTAAGTTGATTTTTTAAATTGAATTAAACTATATTTTTAACGAAGTTTTATGCCGATTAATTACAAATGTGTATCAGGTCAATAGGTTTTTAAGTAACGAGAATTATTACAATGAACGTCAAAAAGTGCAAACTTTCTGACCGCCTTTTTAAATTTTGTGATTTGATTTGTGGTTTTATTTAATTAAGAATTAAACATAATATGACTTGATAAACTATTTAATGCTATTTTAAAAAAATGTTTATTCTGTTTTTAATTAATTATTTAGTTTTTTTGTTGTTATTAAGCCCTAAGCCTTGAATTCACAATACATGAACCTACACACAGATACACACTCAAAGTCACATTGTTTAAAGTTAAATTTAAATATTTTAATGAATCTTTTGCCATTAGTCATATTGTCTAGGAATGATGCTTTGATATTTTTACTATTTTCAAACATTAAATATTCAAACCGGAACTTTTCAACAAAAAATAATAGTTTGCTTTAATCTCTTCCATTTTGTTTTTCATTAACAAAAAATTTTAAATAAAACTCGTAAGTAAAATCAACAAAGACGTTGTTTTGAAAATGAAAGTGAACGAAAGTAATATTACAACGCTTATTTTTTTCTATTCATTATTATTACATTTCTTTTAAAACAAACAAAAAAAAATAATTCACTCTTTGTTAACATTGAAAATGTTTTTGTAGTCATACAGATCATACTCAGTGTGTTGACTTTAGTGTTGATTGTTTGGTGTTAATGTTTTGGAAACAGTAAACGAATGTGTTGAAAAATGTTTGTTAAAGAAATTTATTTACTATTATTTTTTTTTCTTTGTAAGCAGCTTTAACACGTGAGGTTATTGTACGTATCTATGCTTTAATTGTTCCTCCAATTTTTACTTAAATATTAAATACAGTTTGTCTATTAAAAACTTTGCAAAGAAAATTTAAAACAGCAAGTGAAATTTAAACGATCATTTTATTAGTTTTATTTGAGGTCAAAACAATGCAATAATAAATAATAAAGTGCACAAATTTTAGAGAAGATAAAAATCTTGGCTTTATAAACTATTACTATTACTAGGGTTCATTACTATTACTTAAATTGTTACGAAAATGATATGCAGCAATTCTTTACATATCTGCAACAGCAGACAACTTTAGAATAAAAAAATATAGCAGAAAAAGTGTGGGTTGTGTAAAATAATGACGCTTATTCTGTTTGGCGACGGCAACATCGTCGTCGATTTTAAGGCAATATCACTTTAACACAACATCAATGCTAATTTCGTATTCCCTAACAGTCTTATGACGACATTGCCAGTTTATCGATCATTTTAATAAAATATCACACATGTCTAATATTTGAGTAAGCTGATTCATTTGTGTAGTATTTTTGAGCAAATTGTTGTGAAGAATATATAAACTGTGTGTGAAAAAAAATAAAATCAGCATTTTTTTTATTATTTATATTCGACCTTTTTTTTCTTCTTCAATAAATACTTATTTATTAAATAAAATCTGTATTAAATTGAACCAAAATAAATTAAAAATCAAAATAAATTAAAATCAAAATGTTCAGCAGATTTGCCACAGCTTCTTCCAAGGGACTCAGTATAAGCTGATTAAATATGCCGCCTCCCGTAGTTTTGCATTCCATTTTGTTTTTTCCAATCTTTTTTTTTACTTTTAATTTTAAGTCGTGCCAAGTCTAAAAAAAAAAAATAATTTTATCAAACATGTATTGAACTTTTGTCATCCATCACTCGTTTTATTTGGTGGGCCAAGGGCATTTAGAGCAGTCGCAACACTTTCCCTTACTGTTCCTTAAAATTAGTAGGAACACTGCCGCTTCGAAATTCCCTGGCAAGTGATGGATTTTTTCCCAATTCTTCCATTCTTAAATTCTTAAATTGGTTGGCGTTGGTAATTTTAATTTTTTCTATTTTCCAATTTATTTGTACTTTTTTATATTTTATTTTGTATTTTTAGTTTTTTTCAATCTTTATAAATTTTTGTTTATAACAGCACGACACCAAAATCACAGAATCTTTAAGAATACCAAACATGTATTGTTGGCAATATTGCCAACGAGAATAAGGATTTACAACAAACGATAAAAAGACGTCATCGTCTTGTATTGTCGTCGCCAAAAAATAAGGGTGAATAAAAGAAAAAGTAAATTAGATTTACTGCGTTGTTTGATATGACTGCTTTTATATAAAACAGGTAATTAAAAGCCATGAGTTCGAATTTCTTCAGTGTCATGAAGAAAAAAAATAGTTGTGGTTAAATAATAGAGATAAAAGAGAAAGAGTTGCCCCGAAGAGCAATAAATAAAAGGGCTGTGCAAAAAGAAGCTGGTGCAGTCGCTGTATATTAGAACAATATATAGGAAGTTTTACGTAAAAACGTAACAGTGTGTAACGGTGTTGGTTAGAAACAGTCACACGATAAGAAATGAAAAGATTGAGAATAAATTGCCAAAGATTATATGAAATAAACCATAAATTATGAATTTTTATCGGTTTCCTTAAAAATTATCAAAACTCCTCTGTAAACACTATTTGCTTATATTTTATTTAACACGACTGTGCGTTGTCATTTTGTGAATAAATTCATAGTGATGCCCAACGAGAGCGACACTATTTAAATTCATGTTGAACGTTTTGAATTGTAAAAACTAAAATTATAAAAAGGGGGTCAAAAATCACACTGTTATTAGCATTAAATTGCCTTATTAGCAAATAATAAAATTTAGCAAAAACTAAACTGTAGAAGAGTTTTCAACTTTATTTTAAATATGGGCAAATTGTAATTAAGTAAGATATGGAGACTAGATAGACTTAATGTGTAGTATGAAAACCATTAACCATTAAAAGATTTAGGAAAACTTGCTATTGATTGCTCTGTTTTTAAATTAAATTAAATTTTAAATTAAAAGTGTAAATTTATTGTACTACGGAACAAATTCCAATTTATATTTTATAGGCATAAAATCACAACGTTAAATAGATCAGCTTCGTTTCGCTTAGGGATGAAAGAAGAACTTGGAAAAAAAGTAGATGACAAACTCAGATGATCGTAAATGGTCGCAGAGTAGAACGAAAGTCCGTTTTGTTTTATTTTTATTGACAGTAGAACAGAGAAAATTGGGGGATATTTCTAGGGCTTATGCAGGGCGTAGTTATACAGCATTTTCTTATGAATAAGTAAATAAAAATTTATTAATTTGAATTAGAAAGTGTAGAAACAAAAATTTTTACAATTTTTCAGTTTATAATTTTAAATTATTTTATCTTATAAATTATAAATCTGAGTAAAAAGACAAAAAACAACATTTTCAAAACATGTTTGTATATTTTTTTGTTTCACTTTTTGTTTTAGATGTCTCTAATAAACATATTTCAGGAAATATATATACTACTGTTGTGCTTTTTCATATTTAAATCATTATCTAACACTTAATTAGCACTATCATGTTACTAAGTTAAACAAGCTATTAACAAAAAAAATGTATGCCAATAATATAATGATTATGGGGTAACAAAGTTGTATAAATCTTTAAGTTTAAAAATTTTAATATTTCTTTTGCATAAAAACACAACATTTTATATAAAATATTGCATCATAGATGAGACAAAACGAAAACAAAAAATAACAACACAAATACACAATAACAAACCAGTCTTTAAAAATAAATTATTTATATAAAAAACATCAAAAATATTTTTGATTTAAAGAAAATCACAAAAAAAAAAATTTTATTATGCTGAATTCGTACTGTTGCTGTATAAAAGTATAATCGTCTTTTAAATATCATCAACATTTCACAAATTAAGAAATTTCGTTTTTGCTGCTACAAATTAAGAAATCTGTGCCTCATTTCTGTAACTTAAGTGAAATGTTCCTCGCGTGAGATTATTTTAGAAAAATTTTCCAAATTAATAGCAAAAATTCATTTAACTAAAGTCTGTTGAAAATGACTGCAAGTGAAATCGAAAAATAATAATAAAAGACAGACATGTTTCATTTTGTTATGGTAAATAATTTTAATAGCAGCAAATTAAAATTAGTAGATCTTTGTTTTATTTAATTAAATTAAATTCGTATAATCTTTACGGCGTTTTTAGTAAGTGAGAGTAGTCATACTTTTAGTATCAGTCTTTTCAAAATAAGACCACATTATTGACTGTTCTGATCAAACAATAACTCAGTGAGCAATAAGTACTATTTTTTAAAATTCCCTTTATAATCATAAAGCTGTTGTTGGCTAAGGCTGGGATGTCAACAATGTTAAAGGAATTATTAAACGTCTTCGGCGTTTAAGTTTTCTATTATAAAAATGGCCATATAGGTCTAAGTGTATTCGTTAGAAAATTTTCTCATTGCTTTTACCAGCTAAATTAACTAAATTATTTATTATGTCTCTTTACATTTTTACCACGTTAGCGTTTACTTAAAATAAACTGGATGTTTTGGTTTATAGCTTATTATAATAAATTGTTTATACATGTTTAAAAAAAATATTTAAACATTTGATTGGTTACATATTTATATAAATTAAAGCTACTTAATATAAGACTTTTTGTAAGACAAATAGGAGACATAAACTGGTTTAACTTGAACTCTTTTTTTATCTTATTCGTTATGTTAATAGTGTTTCAGTCATAGATATTTTTACATAAATTTAGATTTGAATAAAATCTTTAAAAATAAAACTACATTCCTAACGAAACTATTAATGAATTAATGAAATTTTATAATCAATATAACTACATATATGACATAATATTGGTATTATTGAAAAAATGCTAAAAAATACTTTTCGAATTAGAAAGTCATTAAATTGCGTAATATATGTAAACAAGAAAAAAGGAAATAAAAAAGAAATTAAACTGTCATTTTGGGCAAAATTATATCTACGTCAAGGTATTTTAAAAAGATACGTAAAATATCATAATAATTAAATACAGCATAAAAAAGAAATTATATTTAATTTTGTATAGCGGTTATAAACTAAAATATGTAAAAGAGAAAAAATTAAAAAATTCTCATTTCTAATTTTAGGCCTTGATTTACTTTTAAAATGGAATTTTTTCAATAGCCACAATTTTATTTAATAATTTAAAGTCATATTTAGACACAAATGGAACGACTTAAGCTACAAGCGTTATAATATTACTTAATAAATTAAAAAAAAAGACTTATTGTTTTAACTACATATAACTTCTCTAGGGAACACAGTTTATACTGTATAATTGTTTACCAGGTTCATGTCTCAGTTGTCAGGATTTCTAACTTGAAGTCATGATTTATTTGCAATTTTTATTTTATAAGATATTAGAGCACTATTTTTTGCATTTGCACATTAGCATAGAAAAAATGTGGTAAATCAAGTTTTTAGCAATTACACTTCTTAGAAAAAAATTACAATAACTTTACAGTGTTGTGCTTTATCAAAAGGTAGAAATTAATTGAATAAAGTTGACATAAAATTAATTTAACATAAACAGAAATTACAAAACATAAATGAAATGAAAAATAAAAAATTATTATTTGCAAATAATACAAAAAAAAACAAAAAAAAAAAATAAATAAAATAAATAAATATGATAAATGTTATAGTAGAAAATAACACAATTTTACTGTCGGTTCTACGGTATATGAGATTTTGGTCGTTCACGATTGTGTGGCATTATAAGTTGTGCAGGTAATAATGATAAACAATGGTTACGAAAATTATTTAATTTTGCAAATTCAAAAGGATTTATAAATTCATTATTGTTTTCGTTGTTTAATGAACTTTGAATGTAGAACATTTTATCGAATTTTGCACCAAATAATTTTTTTTTATAATTTACAAATTCTCTTTTATTATTAATGATTAATAAAATTGAAAAAGTTGTTTTAAAAAAGCCATAATTATTTTCATACTTCTCAAAAATGAGTTATTTGCTTGCAAAAAACAATTTGTTATTATCATGAAAAATCAATGATCAAAATAAAAACACAGAAATTGGCCTTTATTTACGATGATGGATATATTATAATAGAATGTTTGCTGCTAGAATATATTTTTTAAATGACTCAATAACGACAAACGTATATAATGTGAATTAAGGATTCGAGTAAAAAATAAAACAGAAAATATTTTATTCGCCAAATTAAATATTTTTTAAAATAAATTTATTAAACACTCTAATCTTGATTTAATATTCGTATCGCTATCCTTGAGCTTTCATTTCAACAACAATAATGGCAAATGTTTTTAACATTCACTGAGCAAAATTTAGATAAAAGAAAACTGAAAATAAAAGTAATTTATTTTCAAGATGCGCCACAAAATTATAAACACACACATTTAAATGTGTTGGAACCCGTTAATAGTGATGTATTTAAAAATGTTGTGTTTAAGCTACAAGTTTCTTTTTAAAAGTTTATAACGCAGATGCACAACGCTAGTTGGTGGTAGTTAAAAATAAAGTGGTTGTTGCATGCTACATCACTGCTGTAAATGGCCTACTTTCATTTTGGCAACAGCATCATCAAACATACTCATACCACAAATACCTTTAAGTTAATAGCAGCTATTTTAGCAGCAGCTTCCATAGCGCGGTATTAATGATTTTTTTTTTACTTTTGTTATTAAATATTTATTTTTATGCACATTTTGGTATTGATATTGTTGTTATTTGTTTTGTCTTAGTGTTTAACATCGACAATTACACTACAAATGGCATGATAAGCCAAAGAGAAATAAAAAATAAATTAAAATCGCAAAGAAATATTTTTTAAATGTTAAACTTTAAAAAAAAATTTTTCTGAGCTTATTTTTCTTGATATCTTCTTATTAAATTTATTGCTGTATTTATATTTTTTACTTGATTAATAACACTATCCAATAATGGTAAAAATGGTGCCATTTTCTGTTTTATACTTGAAGTAAATTGTTTAATACTTTAATGATAATTTTTAATTTTCATTTAATGACAAATAAACACAACTTCTATTGTCAATATGAAAGCTTGTATATCTAGATATATGTGTAATTGTGTTTTATTTATTCATAACCTGAATACAATGAATAAAATCATATTCGAAAAAATTACTTGATTATAATGTATTATATTAAAAAAAAAACAATATAATAAAAAAGTTTCATACATTTTCTTTAAAGAATAATTACTGCAGAGAATAAAAGTTTTCAGAAGAAGTCATGGTCTTACATTTGAAGCGACCGTATTATGAGAATAAATCTAATCTGAATATAAAGAACTTTTGAAAATTCTTGTTATTGACTTCTGATGAGCCTACATCTTGCCTTGTGTTTTTAAGTGCAATCTATTTCATAGATTGTTGAAAGTGCCACTTATCTGCCAAGTTTTTTTTAAATATGCCAAATGCTCTATTCAATCATTTATTTTTCTATGCTGCTATCTATCACTTAAGTCCGTTAATATATTTTGCTAAGTCTTAATAATTTTTAAATTTTGCAAAAATAAATTATTTGGTTTACGTTAGTCCAATTTAATGATCGATAATTTTTTACTTTTATGCTTTATTTATTTTTAAAGCCTTTCTTAAGTTCATTAAACTAATCTTAGAGAAAAATAGTAAAAAATTTATAAAATTCGTGCTGTGCTGAAAAGAATGATCATGTGTTTTCTTATACCAAAGTTTTTTTTTCTATTTCCTATCACTATAATTAAACAGAAACGTGAGGGTGTTTTACGATCTATTAATGCTAACTTTATTCTGTTCTCTAATAAATTAAAATGTAAAGATATAAGATACATTTGAAAGGTAATTTAATTCAACACTTAAATTTAAGGAAAAGATTAATGATTGAAAAAAAAATGTTAAAAATAAGAAATTGAAACACTATATGAGATGATTTGTTATGATTTAACAACAAGTTATGAGGTGATTATTTATTGTTTGGATTTTAAATGGCAATGAAAAATATAAATAAATTTCACAAGTGCAACAGCTTAATTTAATTTTATTTTGGCCAACGACTGTCTAACGAAGGGCGATCAGTTATTAAAATTTTCTTTAAGCTCCGAACTTAGAAGAAAGTAATTGTACACATGAAACCTTTATTGGGATTCATAATGAAGTTTAATTATATTTTTAAAAGCTTCAATTTTATATTTAATTAAAATGGAAATAAATATATTTTAAATAAATAATAATCGAATCAAATATTTATTTAATTAAGAAGAATGATAACTATGATGCAAATAAATAAATAATTTAATTAGTTAAGCTATAATTGTGTATAGTGGCAACAGTTTGTTTAAATTTATACGTTAATGGACAAGTTTGAGGTTACAACTTAAATTAAGTTTTGCTACTTATCAATATCTTGCAAGTAACAACTAAACGTTCTCAAATTTATACACAACTTTTAAACAGAAGAAATGCTGCAAAATTAATATAAGACAAGACTGAATAAGGAGTTGAAATCGAGATAGAGAATTAAGAAGAAAAAAAATAAATGATTGCTTAGCAATTTTGGCTGAATAATTGGTGCGTGTTTGAATATAATTCGTGAATACAAATCACATCAATGCCTTAGAGAAGAAAGCAACTCTACAATATAAAGCCACATTCATCAAGAAAGCTTTAACTATTTTTTTTTATTTAAAATCCCAAAATGTTTTTGTTTATTATTATTTTTTCCAGTTATTTTATTTATTATTAACATAATTTTTTTAACGCATAATTATAATAACTGATTATTATTTTATTTTGAGTAGTTTCCCTAGAGAAGCTTCAAGTTGCTCAAAACAAATTGCTTAAGATGAATTATAACCTTTCTTGGCATTTCTCTACTGATAGACTTCATAATCTCGCCAGTGTAGAACCAGTAGAGAATAAACTAAATAGGCTCTCGGAAAACTCTGAACTTGAGCTTATTAATGGATTACTACCGCCTTAGTAGAGGTAGACCCTTAGAATAAGATTTATCCAAAATCATTTAAAAAGTTACCTTGTATAAATTTCGTAAATTAAAATAAATTATTAAGAAGAATAAGATAAAAATCTTTAATATTTTATATATTTATATAATATAAAAGATACACTGTAAATACTATCTAGAAAATAAATGAATGAGTAGTTTCCCTTTAAATTAACTGCTACTGCCATCAATCAATTTCTGTAAATGAATATGTTCATTCTAATGTCACTACAAATCACTTTCTGATAACCATTTAATTTCTTTGCATTTTTTTAATAAAGTTTTTAATGGCTCAAGTATTTCTGGAGGTGTTCCGCTTACTTTATGCATAATGCATGGGCGTCATTACTTAAAACTAAAAACACCAAAAACATTTTCAAAATTATTAAACCAGAAAGAAGTTGAAATTTGCATATTTTTATGTAAACACTTAATGTAAAAGATTGTTTTCATACAGACATCTACAGTTATTAAAGAAGTCTGACGAAGGCAAGGGAAGGGTTTGCGTCTTAGATAGATATAATTTGAATATTGTTGTCTGATTGGCTGTGTTTCTTTTTCTTCTTTTTTTTATCTATTTATTCATTTGTGTTATTAAGTGCCATTAGGATTTTTTACCTCTTTTGGTTATCATTATTAGTTAACATTTGCATTACAAATTCTTTTGTTAATGCCTTTTTTGTCTCAACTTATTTTTATAAAACCTTTGTTCGTCATTAATAAAAATGAAATATTTTGTGTGCAAACCATTTTTTAGATTTTGTTTTTGATGTTTGTCACTGCCATTTTTTTAAATGTCATTTTCTTTAGCTTAATATTTTATAAATGTTGATTGGATTCTTTTATGTTGGTTGACATTTTTCTTCCATATACCTCAGGGTTTTGTTAAATTATTTTCTTAGTTTATGTAACTTTAACTACAGTTTTTGTATTTTTAATGAAGAGGTGTGCTTAATTTATAAAATCCATGAAATAGTTTTTTTTTGTAAATGTTGCAATTTACTTTTTTTAATAAAATATTGGCTCGACTGTATTTTGTTTTATTAAAATTCTACATATATGCTTGATATATAAAAGATTGTAAAATAAAATATAAATTAAAAATATATATTAATAATAATAAATTAAAAATATAATAAATTAAAAGAAAAAAAAAAAAAAAAAATATATATATATATATATATATATAACACCTTTTATATCAAACAATTCAGTACCGAATATTATCAAATGTGTATGGAAAAAATGTTTGTGCAAAAAAAGTTTTTCTTTACAACAAGACTTTTTTTGTCCAAAAACCATTTGTTACAATAGTTGGAACTGAAAAATATCTGTTATACTTAAATTAAATATACTGAATTTTTGATTTTTATATCACACAAATTCTGTTTGAAGTTTAAAAAATAATACCAAATAATTTCTTTTTTGCAGAACAAATTTTAACATTGGGTATTTTTAAAGAAAATAGTTAAATATATTTTTAATACTTATTTGTTACAGCAAATATTTTTTATATCAAAAATATTTGTTTATGCCAAAAAATGTTTTTTGTACTGAAAAATACTTTTAAATATTTTTTTTACGAAAATATTATTTATACTGAAAAATACTTTTTTTACTGAAACAAAAATATACTGAAAAATTTAATATACTGAAATTTAATATTTGTATATTTTTATACGGAAAAATATATTTTACACTGAAAAATATTTTTTACACTGTATAAAAAATATACTGTATAAAAAATATTTTTTATACAGAAAAATATTTTCTGTATGAAAACTATTTTTTATATTGAAAAATATTTTTTACACTAAAAAGTTTTTTTTCATGCTGAAAATATTTTTATACAGAAATATTAATAAAACATTTCGTTACTAAAAAATATTTATATACTGAATAAAAAAATGTTCTTATATTGATATCGTCCAGAGAAAAACTTTCAATAAAATATCTTTTATGATAAAATAATTTGAAACTAAAAATATATTTTATTTTGTAAATTTCAAAGTGTTTACAAATTGTTAAATTTATCACAACATAAAAAATAAAATAATATAATATATATGTATAAAATACTTCTTCCCTTAATGTTTCTTCCGTTAAAGTCTCGTTTTATCGCCATGATTAAGTTTGTGTCATTTTGTCATAAACCATTCAACGGTAATTTTTAAAAAACATGTGTCTTTATCTTTAATTTAGCTGTTTTTTTTATTTTAAATGAAAAATACGCGCTTGAGCAAATGCATTTAATGTGAACAATTTGTTGTTGAGTATAACTAACCATACACGTGTATACAGATAATGACAAAAAATAAATTAGTAACGTAAAACAAGATGTTGATATCTAACAGGCCTTTTAGTTTGATAAATGCGAACACACACAACAGTAGTAGCATTTACCAATTCAATTACTGAATACGAAATTTTGAATTCCTTCTCCTTTGAGAGATAAGCATGTGGTAACCAGTTTGTGCGGGTTAATGGTATTGGAATTTTTTCGATATATTAAAAAATTTCAGTTATCTTAAATGATTTTCGAAAGAATGCATATATTCGACCAGAACCACAGATATCATTCGTTTGATGTACTATATCCCTAAGGAAAATGTCATGTGAAGTTTATTATTTATTGAAATTTTATTTTGTCATGATTTTGCATAAATTTGAGCTCATCTTCTAAAATAAACAAAGCAGTTTTCTAGTCACTGCCTGTATATTCCTACGTATACTTCCAATAATGTTAAACCGGATGCTTGTAATTTTGTGGCCTATTGGAGTTTTAACAATATTTATTTGTAATTATTATGTGGTTGTAGGATTAAACATTATCATTATCAACACTTTGTGTAAAAACAACTTAATTCATGTATGTAATTTTTAGATTTTTGCAGTGCTTTTGACCGACTGCAAAGTGCTGAGTTTAGAACGGAAATTGTTAAAAGGTTAAGATTTTGTAATGAAATCGTAGTAAAATCATAAAAAATCAAACAAACAAATAACAGGGTTATTTTTTTTTATTGATCATAGTAATTGCTTGGTATTTTTGAGTTTAAAAGTTCTGGTTTTTGTGTTGTTTTAATTTTTTGTTTTTAGCAAAAAGCGGGTCAGGTTTAATGTTTCTTGATGTTTTTTTTGCTTTTTTTCGTAAAATAAAATTATGTTAAATGAATAATTTTTAAAGTTATTTTAGTTTCTTCCTCTGTGTTGTTAAAAGTTGTAAGGTCACTTACAAGGTTTCTATAGTGTTGGTAAATTCTTAAACATTTGGAGGATTTTTTCCAAGAAAAAGAAAAAAATTATTGCTGTTATAACACTTTGAAAAACAATAAATTACAATTAAGGTGATGATTTCATATCTAACTAATTAGGTGAGCTGATTTGCGTTTAATAGCAGGCGTATGTAAATTTACCTGATAGTTACTATTTAGGAAAAAAGCTTGGCTTGTGATTACACATCTGACAAGCTAAACAATTACTATTGTTATTCCTTATAATCTTTATTATTTTAAAAATTGTAAGTAAATTTATTAAAAATGTATTGCCTTCTCACACCTATAATTTACATATTAATTATATTCTTGCAATAACAGGCTCCTTTATCTCTTCTGGTAGCCTTTACTTGTTATCCTTGAAATTTAGTAGGAACAGAAAAAAAATAAACCTTTAACCAGTCAATTTATTAAAGTTTTTTATAAAACAAACAGAAACAGCAACTAAAATTAAAATGCCAACTGCAATGTTTCTTTGTCCCCCAACAATATACGGTAACAATTTGGTAATAACGTCCCTTGTTGAATATTAAAAAAACACTTGAAAAAAAATAACCAAAGCTTTGTAGGCTACATAGAGGTTTTTAGCCTTTTTTGTTTTTGTAAGAAACAAGTTAAAAAAGAGATACAAAATTAATGATAATGTTTGAAGAAACAGCACAACACTGACAAATACAACGGGAATTTTATGTGAATTTTGTTTTTATATGTAAAACTGTGAAATAAAAAAGGCTGTTGTAACTGACTATAATTGGAAGTAACAGGAACTTGAAAAAGTTGCTTATAATTTCGTATGAAGTAAGAAATCACGTACGACAAAGAAACTCCTTTAGGCAAGTCATTCAAATGCAAGTTGATGTTGATAAATCTAGACAATGACTGTAATTTATTAATGAGAGCAAAAGAGGTCTTTCTTGTTGTTGTTAACAAGGATTAAAGTAAAGTGACACATCTTCGTCAATCATTCAGAAAGACCTTGAATTATCTTTTTCAAGAATATGAATAGATAAAGGATTTTTGAGATTTACGTTGTAGTTAGGCTTACAGTTTTAGTTTAATATTTTTAATTTAATACATTTTCTTAAGAATTTATTTTTTAAAAATTAAAAAGAGAGATTTGCTACCAAATTATTTGTTCTGTTTTGGTTTTTTAAATTAAAATATTGAAATGTAATTGGTAAATCGAAAGATTTAAAACACAAGCTTGTTTAAAAGGTTTTTATCTTAAGTCTTATGATTTATTCATTGCATGTATATTTTTTAAGCTGCTACAACTTCTGGTTGTATTTATATCGTTTTTATTAAAAGCTTTTAAGTACTCGCAGTTTTCATTTATATGTTTTGTTGGTAGTAAACTATGGTTGCATGACTTTTTTTTTAATATTTTGTTTAACTGTTTATTTGTTGTTTTCTAATATACTGATATTGCTAATTTATGCAGATTTGTAATCATTACTTTACTGCACGTATTTGCTGAAATAAATCAACAATTAGAGCGTCTAAAATATGCGCGCAAATATATTTACAAACTTCTACTGAGGAAACTTTTCTTTTTGGACCCTGCCTTTAATAACAAAAACTAAATGCAACTGAAATAGAGGGTTTTCCATTATGATTTGTTATTTTTTTTATTTTGCGAAAAGTTAAAGATACGAACATTTGTAAATGATAGTAATAGCCAATAAACATTTGTTATATGTAAAACTAAAAAAAGAAGCCATGCCTCTTGCATTAAAATTGTGAGTGAAAAACTTGAAATTCTATATTTCTCTTACTTATTTTAAGTTTTCTTTTCGCAGAAAATCTGCCACAAATAGTCCTTTTCAGCGAAAAGTAAATTATTTTCATAATATCTGCCTTCTTCGGTACCACAACGCTGAGAGTAAAACTAATAGCAACTGTGTCTTTTATTGGATAACCCTTTATAAGCCAACAATGAGTTATTATTTTGTTTGTTTCGAGTATAAAAACTATTTCATACAATTTTCAATTTTTTATTATTTTTAGAAAGTTTATTTTATTTCAGATTTAATTATCTACAAATCAGTCCACATTGATGTAAAATTAATAGAAGGGATAGAACTTCAAGTGAGCAACCCGTAACAGTGACGGTCATTTGAACGATCGTTACATGAAAAAAGTTAAAAACGACAGAATGAAAAAAATAAACAAAATGTGTGCATACATGTGACGTGTGCAGCGACACTATTCGCCATTTCCATTTTTTTCGTAGCAAAGTTTATACGAATTTAGTCTGATATATTATAAGGATAAACATTTTCTAAGTTCAACTTTGCAATTCAAATCTAAAAATTAGTTTTAGTCTGCTAAAAAAATTTTATTTCAATTCAGTACTAAAAGCGCAAGGACGACAAAAAAATTGTATTAGCGGATGTGTATGGTGATGGAAATTTAAAATAATTGTGGATTTCTTAAATAATAGTTATTTTATATACACTGAGAAAACTGAAATGATAATAGAATGAACAACATATTGCGAATCTATTTAGTTTTAGTTTAATCTTTTTATTGAAAATTTTAAGAATATAAATTGCTTTTAATGCAATTTAAGAATTAGAAGAAAAAGCTTTAAGAATGAACACATGACTTTTTGAAGAAAAATTTATTTATTAGCGAAACTATGCTTTTTCGAACTGGTTTTGTTTTTGCAACATTGTGCTTTTTCGGGGATATTCAGGTTCAGCTTCTGCTTCTGTCAACGCTGAAACTTTTTTTTTTATTAAATTTAATTATAAACGTTTTAAGAACATAAATGTGTTACAAATCTTTGTTTTAAAATAATACTATAAAAAAAAATTAAATTAACAATAAGAAAGTGTGTTTACAAAAATAAAACAGGACTGTTTTTCATTTCCGAAATATACCACTGTTAAGCCACAATTTCGATTATTGCACAACACTTGAACTCTGTGGAAAAACTTTGAATTATTTTGCTCAAAACTGGTTGGTTTGGTGGCATAAAAAGGTATGTGATGATTTGTTAGATCTAAATATTTTGCATAATAAGCACAATATTTTTTGCTTTATGTCAAGTGCATATTATTCAATTATTAAGCTTTTAAATCTCAATATATTTAAAATGTTTTTAACTTAAAACCAGCTTTAGAACGAAAAACGCGGAAAGAAAATGATTTATGTGTCAATATTAGACATGTTTACAAAACATAATTGACAGGTTGAAATTTGTGGTCTTTCAGACAAGTTTAACCTATGGCATGTTAACTACAATAACAACAAATCATTAATCATTACCAAGTATTCTGATTTAAATTATTTTTATCTTACACTCTTATACTGACCATGATATTGTTCATAAAATTAATTATATTGTTATTTTTCTTAGCAGTTGTGTTAAATTGTTGACGTTAAAATAACCGCAAGCTTATACACCAAATAAACATTTGCCAATACATATTGATTGTAATTTTTATGCAACTATTAAGCAGCACCTTTGTTATTTAGTCTATTCATAATCAACTTGGTTTGATACTTATAACGTTTCTTTGTTATTGAACTCGTTTAACAGGTTATACATATTAGTATACTGGAAATAGAGAACATGCAGCACAACAACTTAGATTTTTACAGAGTCCATGGCATGTTATATTAAACTTTCCGCTAAAACAAGCTAACAAATAAACAAAAATCCATAATCAACAATTTCCAAAAAGTAACATGCTTGTTTTAATGCTAACAAAAAGTTAGAATGCTTTTATTTATTCAGTGTTTCTGTCTTTTGTTGTCTACTAAAAATTAATGTGGGGGTGGCATTTACATGGTTCTGGTATGCTAAACCTTTTTCGGTTTTTGTGTTTTTTTTTTTGTTTTGCTGATTTAAAATACAGAATGGAAACCAGTTTCTTTATATGGGAAAAAACAATAGATTTTAGAGTAAAAGTCCTTGAAAGAATATGTTGTGTTAAGTGTTTGTTCTTTTTTTCTTTGCAAATTGTATTTTTAAAAATGTTTTTTTTTTAACTTTTAACATGTTATGAAAAGAAAATTGATTTGAAACAATTTATATTGGGGCGGGGTTTGTTCTATTGTTTTATATTATTAAACGCTTGATGCTGCAAATAAGTTTTTGGTAAAATATAGTAACAGCAGGACGTCATGGCATATGAAATAAAGGTTGTAATATACACTCTGTTCATATTTTAATTATTTATCTATGAGGGTTCAAAATATAACATTATATATAAATTAAATTACATCAGCTATGAAACACCCTTTATTTTCTAATTTCAAATTTGATACTTTTATATCGTCTTTTTTTTTTGTATGTAGCACAGATACTATCTAAATAACAATGTACATAACAGTTTATATAGATAAGGCCAAATACTCGATGGCGTTGATCATTAAGTTATAATTTAAAAATTTTTGTTGTTGTTAAAACGAAATAAATGATACAACCATTGCGACACTCTTTACTTTCTAATTTCAAATGCTTATAGATGTTGTAATAGTGGACATAGTAATATATGCTCTAAATAAATGTAAAATGTCAGTCTTTAATGGATTAAAAGGTAAGATAATAAACATAATATAATATAAACTCTGGGGACACAGCTTAATTTCTAATCTTAAATTTTATATTTATTGTTATCGAAGACTTAGGCACTGGGTCGAACTATAGTGTCATATATATCAGATGCATCGCTTATGGAGACACCCTTTAATTAGTAATTATAAAAGATCAAAGGGGCCAAAAGATTGAACCTTGTGTTTGAAATTATGTGATCTATAGTTATACATTGTAATTTTTAAACGTATTTTTATGACTTTCTACGATTCTGAACTATAGTGATATTAAATTAGTTACAGTTTTATTTATTTACGGTTAATAGCAATGAACTTATGAACTTTTTTTTAAATGGGAATAATCTGAAAACATCACCTTGTATATAAAAGAAATTTTTATAAAATCGCTTCAGAAAACAAGAAATAAAAAAATTAATGGGGTATTTGATAGCATTTCCTTTTTTAGAGTCAGCTAATAAAGGATAATTGTATTATTATCTAAGCAGCGACTTCAATGCTAATCACCATTTATTAAGCTTTTAAGAAATTGTGCTTAAAAAAAATAAAAATATTTAAATTTGTATTTACTTATAAAATTCTTTTTGATACCAATGAAACTAAAAGTCATTTTACATTTTAAGTGGTATTCAATCAAGAAGGTGGAACAGCATTGTTGTTTTAAGTAAGAAATAAGAGGTTAATATATTTTGGATTAAAAAAATGTTGATTCATCTTATGGTAAGGGGAAATGAATGAGTTATGAAATAAAATGGCTAGCCCATATTCCGACCTGAATATTCCTTTATTATTATTACTTAAGTAAAAGTGATAATCGCAGCAATTCAATATTTAATAAGAAATAACATGAGTTGCATATTTTTATTGTATAGGTAAAGCATTTTTAATCCATTTTCATCATTCATTACAAACAATGATTTGATTTCTTTGTTATTTTGCTTCAGTTGTAGAGTAATTAACTTAAATTTCTGCAATTCGAACTTTTTAATTCGAAATACACTACAGTAGTTATTGTTATATTTATTCTGAACTTATAAAACTCAAGGTTATAAATTAAATAGAAAATTGCCCAATTGCTGTATGTTTAAATACGTTTAGGCAATATATTTATTTTAATAATTAATTAGTAACTTTTCTACTTCTATACGAAATCCATTATTGTTGTATTAATATATAGTAAGAATTTATAAATAGTTTTGATTGGTATTATGAGATTTTTAGTTTTCCTGTTTTAAATACATGTGTCTTAAGTCTTTTGTTTAAGAAAAAAAAAACTGCTTTTTTATGCACTAAATAAAAGATTTCTTAAGAATTATTATTATGGTATCAAGAACTTTGATTCGTTTTATTTTTTTGGAAATTAATAAAATTTTGCTGTTTTAAAAGTTTTCAGAAAAACATAAAAGGAAATACCTTAATTATTATTGCAGCTAACAAAACACCAAATGATGACTTTTTTGTATGTCTGGTAACGCATGTGCTTAAAAAAAAATTTTAATGTTAATTATTAATATCTCTTTGTTCTTTAGGTCAGCAGTATTAAAGAGAGTTAAACAAACTTCTTTTTAAAATTTTTATAAATGTATGTTTGTATGTTGAGGTGATTTTGGTAATAAAGTTTATATTTTAAATGCGAAAAAGAACTCAAAAAGTTTTAATTTGTTGGAAAAAAATAATATTGAAAAATACGAGGGCAGTTCACTGAGACTTATCGTGCAATAACAAAAATTGTACAAATTTTGAAAGATAAGTAGAAAAAGTTAAGAAAGAAAATTACTGCAGTTTAAATTTAAGAAAAATTTAATAATAAATTATTTATTTATTTATTAACAGTAATATATATATATATATGTTGTGTATATGTAAATGTATATATATACGTATATATATATATATAAATATTATGTATGTATGTGTGTATTTTTATAATATTTTTCCAATTTGTAGTTTTTAATGTTTTGTTTGCTTTGTTTTTTTTTAATTTTTGATTAATCTTAATTTGTTTGTCAACAATTTTTCATTTATTGATTGCTTTGATTAAAATTTTTAATGCAATTTTTGTTTTTCCTGAAGATGCCATACAATACTGTGGTGAAATATCCAAAACTAAAATAAAAATTATTATAAACTTAATGTTTTATATAAAGACCTAGTGCTTAATTAATAAATTAGTTATAAAATTTAAAAACAAATTTAAATGTTTCTAAAATTCTTATTTAATAATTTTAATGATTAATTTATTATTTATATATTTGTGTTGAAAACTGTTACTCAAATTCCACTGTTTAACTTCCACTCCCACTTTTTTCCAAAAATTTTATTATTTAAATTTCAACTTTAAACTTCTAGTAGAACAAGTTTCGTTTTTAGTACTTTAATACTTAAACTTTTTTTAACCTTTAAAGGTTTATATATTGTATTTCAACACTAGTAGTGTTGCCAAGCTTTAACTAATAGTGTAGCTTAGCAATAATTTTGTTTTTGGACGTCAATGTTTAAATATTTCTAGTATAACTATAGTTGAAGGGACGTAGTTAAAAAATTTTATATTAAATATATTGTGGGAATCTAACTGAATATAATATAATCGTTAAGGTTATGATGTGAGAGTGATGTGATATCAATATAGTGGTGCTATGTACTATTCGGTGAGCGCAACCAATAATTTATTAAAATAAAAATTTGGCGTTAAATCGTTTTCGAGAAACGGTAGTTGGCTTCCAAATTCGTAAGATTTAACCTTTCGATTATTTCGACGTGAAAACACTAACTTATACTAAAAAATCAGTTGCAATACCATCCAGGAAAATATTGTTTACGTTATTTGATACATTTTAACACCAATTTTCGAAACAGTGGTTCAAAAATTAAACGCCGAAATGCGCTTTATCAAGAAAAGAAAGATTTTATTTTAAATTAAATTAATTAAATTAAATTAAATTTTTTGGATTAGTGATATAATTTAAATTTCCGTCGGACTTAGAAATACCATATATAATCAATGTGTAAATACAATTATATAAAAATTGTTCTGATAATAGTCCGCAGAAGGTACCCTAAGTATTATGTTTGCTTAAAGTTTTGACTTAAAATAATATTTCTATTCGATCAAAAATATTAATTGCTCTAATTTTGTAACAATTAAAGCTCATATTATCTGTTGCAATTAAGTGTCTTTCAATATTTGTTAAATGGCCGTGCTTTTGGAATAATAAACTTTAAACAAGACATGACTTGATTTTCGATTAAAATTTTTATTTTCTTTTTTTTTCATAACTTTAAATATCATATGATTCTCTAGTGAACAATAAATGTTGTTTATAAATATATATTTTTTTTTAGTTTGTATTAAAATCGAAAATGTGAACTTGTTGGCATTTCCACTTGCTTTGATATTTTGTTTTTTGATTTTTTTTGTTATTGTTATTATCTTTTTTTATTGCTGTAAACTTGGGAAACTTGTTCTCTAAGAAGAAAAACATAAAAACAAAGACTAAAATTAAGTTTAAATTAGCGAATGCCTCAGTTCTTTAAACACTTGTTTTTGTAATGTAAAAGTACATAAAAACATGTAAGTATTTGTTATTTCTTTAGTTGTTAGAAATTATTTATATTTCATCAGAAAAATATCTTTGTTTTTCTGATTTATTATGATTGTATTTTTATATATTTTTTGATAATTCGTTCATCTTATAATAGTTGTGATGTGGCAATAATGATGCATTTTTTTTAACCACTCACAGTAAAGATTTTTAAAACGTTTGTATATTAAAATGTTACAAGTGATTTTAAAATTATTGAGTGTTCATGTACATATACATAAATTTAATACGTTTAAAAATAAAATAAAATACTCACAAAATAATTGAAGTTAATAATTTTGTAAGTTTTGAAAATGCATGATTGAAAGGATATTTTTATGCTATTAAATACATTCAGCTATTGTGTTTAACAAATTGAGATTATCTTATGTAAAATTCTACACGTTTTGAATGTATAATAATTACAGTTAGTTTTACGGAATTACTATAAAGACTGCTCCAAAAAACTTAATAAAATGTTAACAGTAAAAAACCGAAATTGATCAGATACTGGTATATAAAATTTATTGATAGATGAACTAAAATATCGTTTATCCTTAAGAGTTATGTTCAAAATCAAGTGCTCCGTAGAAATAGCTTTTAATTGTTGATTACATTTATTATAATTGTTAGTGTAGGGGACTCAGTGATATAATTAATGTAAATTTTAAGATTAATGTAGTACTTTTTTTTAATCACTGTTAATTTAAAGCATCAACAAATAATAGTTTTAATTAAAAAAAATTCAATTATTTTCAGTTTTATTCGAACTTTTTTTATTTTTATTAAATATGTATTAATCTTTTAAATGGTCTTTTTAAATTAAATTTTAACGATTTAATTTTTCTTTTCTTCGATATTTCGCTTTCCTGTGGAAAGCTTCTTCAGCAAATTATTTTTTATATTTTATAATTTTTTGTTTTTGTAAAATATAAAAAATAATTTCCTGAAGAAGCTTTCCACAGGAAAGCGAAACA
Organism: Trichopoda pennipes; assembly: GCA_030448955.1. Taxonomy (NCBI): domain Eukaryota; kingdom Metazoa; phylum Arthropoda; class Insecta; order Diptera; family Tachinidae; genus Trichopoda; species Trichopoda pennipes. Next base: position 3,807,447 of record JASKUP010000031.1, on the reverse strand, counting down.
TCGAAATAAAGAAAAAATGAATCGTTAAAATTTAATTTAAAAAGAGACCATTCAAAAGATTAATACATACTTGTTAAAAAAATTCAATTTAATTTCATTAAAATTAATTTAATTTATTTTTTTTCCTTATAGAGGATATAATATTTCATAGTCTCATGGTGTCTATGCTTATCTGTGACGTCATACACGTAAAAATTTAGTCTCTGTGTTGTCATCCTATAAATTTTAATTTAAAGTGCTCATTTCTAGAGATATTACATTCTGTTTAAATCCTAGGTGTTTGGTAAAATATAAGGTGTCATAATTGACAACAAGTTTCTATGCGGCCATCATTTATTTATTTTTAATTTTTTTACATTTTTCGTTATAGAGGATTTGTATTAATTTCTAGCATCTGCCAATAAACATTTAAAAGATATTGCAAATACATGAAATTTAAGTTTCTTATGGGTCACCCTTTAATTTTTTTATCGCACTTCTAGCGAATTAATAAATTTCAAGTTTATATCTATATCTGTGTAAAATATTTTCATTCATAAATGAAAGAAGCCTGTCCCTAGGAGGACACTTTTTAATTTTGCCATATTGAAACTCATGTAAAAATGTTAATTAAGCAGTTCCTTAAATAAAGTGTTTACATTTTATACTTTAAGTAAGGTACTCGAAAAAATGTAGTTTTTCATTTATTATTTAAGCAGAATTCCATAGACTTTTGAAAGTTTCTAAGCGAATATTATCCTTTTCTATATTAGTTTTGTGTTCTGTTCTTTAAATCATTTCTTATTCGTTCTCGTTTAAAGATACATTTTCAATTGCTTTTAATCTTTTAATCTCACAAAAAAGAGAAATTCTCTTTTAGTTCAAAATAACTTTTGTTTAAATAATAAATAAATATTTTTAAATCAAAAATGTGTTAGCAAGGCCCACAACACTTTTACCGCACCTTAACTCTGCACATTTTTCACAATCTGAATAATATCTACAAAAATGTATGTGCTACAAAAAACAAATTACCAATTTAGGTCAATTTGACTCGAACACTTTACGAATATTGATTCTCTTTCAAGAATTTTATTATTCTGTTCTTCAATTACATTTTCTTTAGAAATAAATAAAAATACAAAAGTATTTGAGTGTACGAATGAAAGAATATAAAGAATATTTTAAATATTTTTGTAAAAATAAAATTGTGCTTGAAAATAAAAAACTGCATAAGTTTATACAGTATGTTACTGATTATGATTCATTCGATTGTGCGGTTTTCATGAGAATGACATTTAACAAAGTATTTTATTGGCAAATATTTTTTTTATTTATAAATATGATGGTAATTGAAAATATGTTTCCTTTTGTTTAGGCTTTTTGAATGGTTTTACGTCTAATAAAATGGTTAATTTTCAGCACGTGTTCAAAGCTTATAGAGAATGTGTGCATGTGTTACAAGGTAAATATTTTTTTTTCATGAAGAATAATTTTACTAAAGAAACAAGGTGGAAATTAAGGCAGGTAAATTACAAATTGTTTAATTGTAGCAAAGAAATATGCATGTCATTCTTAAAAAACAGAGTAATAAATTAGTTACAATGGAAATGTGCCAACAAATTATTGCTTGTTTTCAAATAGAACAACTGACTTGGGACACAAGCCTGTGGGAGTTTATCCAGATGTTAAGTTTATATTTTTTTTAATTAAAACAATTTGTATTATTATAAAAATATCAATATGCTTTAATGCACAGGATAACAATAAATGATTTATAAGACTTAAGTGAAGAAGTGAAGAAATGAATTGCCATTAAGTTTATAACTGTTTAAAAGTTTAGTAGAACTTAAAAACAAAAAATATTTGCTTATCTCGAATTATACAAGAATGCCCGTTCTTCTTATGACTGATAACTTGAACTATTTTAAATGCCTGCTTAAGCAACAAGTGACAATCCTGCAAAATTATGTGATATACTCACAATAAAATCTACTGTAATTCCGTTCTACCTAGAAAAATCTTTAGAAAAAGTATGCTTAAGTGTCATACTACCATATAAAAAGAATGTAACTCAAAATGCAAATTTGATCTTACACCAACTATTATTTCAGCTATCAGCAATATAGGCCGTATTGCGACATAATAAGAGAAAGTAATTTTTGCCTTCATTAAACGACACTGACATGATGTGACATATGACTTCATTGCGAAATTTTATCATAGAAAACAGTTTCTAAAAAATTTTAATTATTGCGTGATACATTTGTGACTCACATCTATTCTACAGACATTGAACGGCTCGTAGCGGAAAAACGAAGAGCTAGAAGAGATTGGCAACAACATAGATCACCCCTGCAGAGGCAGAGACTTAGAGACTGAACAAAGCGACTTAGAGACTTGCTAGCATTTGAAAAAACTACATCGTTTGAGAAATATCTGGAGGGCCTCGATGCTACACCTAACTCCAATTATTCTTTATGGCGTGCTACAAAAAACCTTAAAAGACCCGTTGAGTACAAGCCACCTCTACGTAATATAAGTGGAGATTGGGCAAGAAGGGACGCTGAAAAAGGCGACTTGTTTGCCGAATACTTGAAAGATGTATTCACCCCACACAAATGTACTGATGATGTTAATTTGCCGAGCGTAGTTGCATTACCCCCTCGACCCTTAAAGTTTAGGTTGCGTGAGGTTCAAAAGTTAATTTCTGAGATAAACCTGAAAAAATCTCCTGGTATGGACAGTATAAGTAACAGAATGTTGAAAGAGCTCCCCAGTATTGCAGTCAGAATCATGCTATTTATTTTTAATGCCATTTTACGGCTTCAATACTATCCTGACCACTGGAAGATTTCCAAAGTTAAAATGATTCCAAAACCGGGTAAAGGCCTAACCAAAACCGAGTCATATAGGCCCATAAGCCTATTACCTACTATTTCAAAGGTTTTTAAAAAGTTGCTTATGAATAAATTGTCTCCAATGCTAAGGGATAGTGGGTGTATCCCAGACCATCAATTTGGTTTTAGAAGTAGACATAGCACAATTGAGTAAACCCATAGATTGGTTCAGTTGATAAGAAGGACTTTTAAAGAGAAGAAGTATTGTTCAGCTATTTTTATTGATGTTTCTCAGGCTTTTGACAAAGTTTGAAGCATGAAGGTCTATTTCTGAAACTGACCACTCACTTGCCTTGTAACATAAGCAATCTACTGAAAAGCTACATAATTGGACGAAAATTTTCTGTTGTTAAAGGAGACTTCGTTAGTTTATCCAAACCAATTTCTTTAGGCGTACCACAAGGTAGCATTCTTGGACCAGTTTTATATTTGATATATACCTGCGATATGCCTGTAAGTGAAACTGTCCACACTTCTACGTTTGCTGATGATACAGCGTGTCTAAGTTCGCACGAAAACTCCTATCAAGCCGCCATGAATCTTCAGCAACATATAACTCAGTTGGAGTTGTGGTTAAAATTATGGAGAATTAAAGTGAACGTTCAAAAGAGCATTCATGTGACCTTCACCCTGCGAAGAGATAATTGTTCACCCGTTCGAATCAATAATCACATTGTTCCTCACCATAGTTATGTGAGATATATTGGTATACATGTTGATCGTCGGCTTACATGGAAACATCATATTAACTCAAAGCTAACACAAATGAAACTTAAGCTTACGAAACTTAGCCCAGATTGTAAACTTCTAATTTACAAGAGTATTTTGAAACCAATATGGTCTTACGGAATCCAACTTTGGGGCACTGCCTCAGCTTCAAATGTGAAGAATTCAACGTGGACAGAATAAAATTTTACGGTTAATAACTTCCGCTCCATGGTATATCAGAAATTCAAACATACGTTGTGATTTAGACATACCGCTGGTGACTACAGAAATCATCAAATACGCAGGCAAATACTTAATGAATCTTGAAACCATCCTAATCCCCTTGCTCGCAATATCTTGGATCATAGTGGACATAGCCGATTAAAAAAGAGGGATACCGCAGCTTTAATCCTCAATGCTACAGATGACACATCTTAGAAATATTTGTTTTGTTTTTTTTACCCAAAAGGTTAGATCTGACATGGTCGGGACTAATGTAACTTTTTTTTTAGAATTTAAGATTTTAAAACTTATTGTTAGTTCAGTTTCTTGAAGATACAATAAATAATTATTGAAAAAAAAAATAAAAAAAACATTTGTGACTCCAATAACAAATAAATTCGCCACACTATAACTTCTAAATCTTTTAGAATTCGATAATAATTTAAAAATAATGTTTTGTAACGTTGCTACTCTTTTTTTTTTTTTGAAGGAAAATGTGGATTTTTGAAAGAAATAAAACGGTGTGTGCATAGGCATGGTTTTTATATGTCTATTGGAAAAAAACAAACAATTAAAAAAATAATTTAATAAATATTTAAATAAAAATTGAATGAATAAAAATACGAGGCAAAGACAAAAAATTAAAATTTGGAAGTTTTCTTTCTTTGAAATTAGCAAACCTAATTTTAGCGAACAAAATGAAAACATTATCAGCTGTCAATTGTTAAAGAAACGTTTGAACACCATATTGATTTACTGAATCTAATATTTAATTATGCTAACAAGCGTGCAGGTTTGATCACAGTTTTAAGTTGATATTGTTTTCAATTCTAATTGAACATAAACTTTGTTCAAATTTGTTGTGTGCTAATTTCTAATATGTGATGATTCAATTTTTAATAAAATTTTTTCGATCAAAAATTTATATTATTAATTTTATTTTCGTTGGATGGAAGTATACGTGATTACTTTTAATAGCATTGGTTTATACCCTAGCCGCTGTGATGTTTTTGATAATAAGTTAATTTCTCTATTGGTTTATAAACCAGTAGTCTCAGCATATCAGTAGTAGTACTGTTTGTAATTAAATCTGTCGTGCAAATACAAGCTTAATAAAAATGAAATGTTCTATTCATTTAGCATATGTATGTATGTATGCTTATGAAGTTCGTCATTTTGAACGTTGCAATTTTCTAATTAACTTTTTTAAGTTTCGCTTTTAAGTCGTTTATTTTTGTGAGTTTATATTAAAAAGTTAGTCTTGCTTGTTTGGTTTTTTTTTGTTGTTGGCTTCAGTAATAGTAATTGTTATCTTATTTATAAAATTGCTTTATTTATAACAAAATATGTATAAATTTAAAATTGTTTCGTGTTAATAAATATTTCATGGAGAATTTAAAGCTGAAAATTTCTGGGCTTTCGTGTATTTAAGTTGAGATTTGTTGGTTAAAGTGTTTATTGAAAATATTTACAATTTACGGTTTAAATGGCAGACTACACCTTTTTTTTAAATAAAAACTAAATTTAAAAGTTTTAAATATTTTTTTCTCTCTTTTTAGATTATTATTTTTCAAATCCAAATACCCAAAATCGTTTTGTGCCATCCTCTCAATACCAAAATACACGATCTTTCAGCCGAGGCAGCTCCTTAGCTGCAGCTGGTACTCCCGGATCTTATCAAGAGCAACTTTTATTTATAGGCAATGAAAACAAGCAGCCACAGAGTCAATCCCTAACCTCGGCAGCCTTTACACCATTTGGACAACAATATACCGTAAGTTGTTTATTAAATGAAAATATTCATTAGTTTAGCTTTTTGTGTAAGAAAGTGCAGGAAAAAATTGTTGCATTTATTAAAGGATTCGTTAAGTTTAAATTGAAAATGAATCAACTTTTAAATTTGTTCTTAAAATCTAGTGGTCTTTTTTTTTAATTAAGTTAATAATAAATCATTTAACTTAATTAAAATTAAATCCGAATCCATATAATTTAAGAACACTTACAATTTGTTAAATAGTTAATTGGTGCCCCTGTATGCTAGAAGGTAGTGTACTAGCTTGTGAGTATGGGGGTTGTGGGTTCGGTTCCCAACGAAGACCTTGGTTGACTGTCGGTGGGGCTGCTCAGTGATGAAGGCGTAGTCATTAGGCACTGTGCTGCCTTATTATACAGCAGTTAATTTCCGACTATCCTTCTACTTTCACCACCTGTTTCATCTTTTCTCTATTACTTTCCTAAAGAATGTAGCACGGTACTTGACTAAATAGGCATTGTTGCTTGAAAGTGATACTTCTCTTTAAAATAAAATTAAAAAAATAGTTAATTCGTGGATTTTTCAGGAACTATTTTCAACTAGACAAAAGTTCATTTAAAGCTCTCTAGATATAAAAAGGTGTTACAGTGTTATTATATATTTTCTTTGGAGGCTAACGACAGTGATTCAGAAATTTGCCGTCATTCTGCTCATATCTAAAAATGTTTTCTTTTATATTAAAAGTAAAATGAAAAAGTGATTTGAATTTTAAAAATGCGGATTTTGATAAAATTTACTTAATAATTTCTCAAAAAACTCAGTTTAGTTGGAAATACCATATAAAAGGAAAATGACCATTTGTCAAGTGAAAGTTATATATCCGATATTATCGTACCATGCTAAAATCCAGCAATAAAATGAAATTCATAAAAACAAATTTACTTTCCAAAGCTAAATATAACCAAAAAAAAATCAATTAAATCAATTGTAAATTCAAATAGTCTACTATTCAATTTAAACACATTTTTAATCGTGACATACGTGTATTAATTACGATTTGCTCAGCCCTTGTGATTGTTTGTGATTAATTAAGTACTCATAGGCTATTTAAAGCAACAAATATATAGAGTTCATGACAGTAGGTAACTAAAATAGTAAAATTACTTGCTAAAAATTTATAGCTGATTGAGTTTTATTTTAAAATGTTACTGATCAGTCATAATTTTCTATAGAAAATTTTTTATGTCTAACAAGTTTAATTATGCTTTGTGCCTCACCTCACACACAAGGGCTATTATAAATTTCTCTATTTTTATATGACGGTTACTTAACCATAATATTCAATAATTGAATATTCAATAATTTAATTCATTGCTTTATAAGAAATACTTAAATCAATTAACGTGTCCCACCTCTCTTATATGCTTCTACAGTTTCTGTCTCAATTTTCAATCCAAATATCAATTATAAAATAAAGTTCAAAGATATGAACAACGGCTCTTTCACGTAATCTTTTATGACCTTGTAATATATTTATGTTTATAACTTGTATTATTATTATTTTCATTTTCTTTTTTATGTTTAAATAGCATGTGCTATTTTCTTGCTTCTTACTTTAATTTTCACTTTTTAACAAAGTGTAAGTGAAAAAAAAATAATAAAGAAACCTCAAACCATGAGATGCAGACAATAATAGAGCCGTTAAAACTAAAATGTTGATAATAAACAATAACTTGTTATAAACAGCAAATATAAATAATACTTGTTAAGAAACAATAATAATAATAGTTAACTTTAAAATCAGAAGAAGAAGAAAAAGAAAAATATAATAAAAATTGTTAAAAGAAAGTAAAGTGAACATTGAACTTTTGAGGTGGAGAAACTTGTAAGAGAAAAGATGACTTATTTCGATAAATTGTAAAACTGGAGAAATTATAATTAGAAAAGGATGATTAGAAATATGTGACAGTTACATCTGCCATTTTTATATAACTTCTATAAATTTAAAATTCGCGTTTTAATGTAAATAAATTTGTAAGTTTAGAATAGGGGAGTTTTGTTAAGTCAATTTTTTGCCTTGATTTCTACTTTCATTTTAATTTTTCTTTTAATAAATTATTATAAACAAATAAAAAGTTATAAAAATATATTTTCCTTAATTTTAGAATACTCGTAATAATGAATACTATGAAATTTCACCCCGTCCCTTTGGCGTATCCGGCACCGCTATTGGCTCGGCGTCCGTCAACACGTATACCCGTTCCAAATCATTCAAGCCCAGTAATAGTTTTACACCAAACAGTGGATTTGCGCCGCAGCGAGTCAATGTGCCACACCAACAGACACAATTTCTGCAACATTTTAATGAACCGACGGTAAGTCATGCTAAAATAACTACTCATTAAATATAATTGCAGATTAACCTTGCAAAAGGAATTTAAAATTTCCTCTTTATTTTTGGGTTCAACTGATGTATTGTTTCTTTCAATTCTTGTTACTGGCTTAAATTGTTTATTTTTTGTTTTTGATTTTTTGAATTTAATAAGGTAACACCTAAATTCCTCAATTTGCTGTTTGTCTATTACAACACGTGACAGTTATTGCGTTTATTTTAATCTTTTTGTGGTATTTCAAATGCTGTGATTTAACTTTATTTCTTACAATGTCACTCCCATCATATCCCTACTGCTTCACATGTACTTGTTTTGTAAAGAGCTTAAGACAATTGCTTACCTAAGGAATTGCCACATAGCAAGCTGTCTGTGTGAAATATAAGAAATCTTTGAAATTAATATGAATTTCAAATGAAGCTAACTGCTCTAAAAAAAAAACAAAAATACAAAATTAAACTGAAACCACTAATTAAATACACAAAAAGCCATACCTAACTTGAAAAAATAAAACAACAATTATGCTGCCACCAACAACAACAACAAGAGTAAAAAGTGAAGTGTATCGTTTTTTTAGTACAACACAATATATGCGAATATTGCGGGTACAAATGTAGAGTAAAATGTTAATGATACCAACACTAATATCACTATTATTTGACGATATGATCTTCTAGAAAAAAAGTACCAACACTCTAAAGGTACTTTTCGTGGGAATATATTGTTTTATAATATTGCAACAATTGTTGCTACACTTATTGTTGTTGGTGTTATTTGTAAAATTAAACAGAGTTTTTTTTTGAGAATTTTTAAAGAGTTTCCAATTTAATGTTTTAATTTAAGTTAATATTTATTAATTTAGGTTCTATTTTGGGGTTTTTATATTTTTTTTTAAATAACAGGAAAATAAAAAAAATTTCAACACGCGAAATAAATAAATTCTTTTCAACAAATTAAGAGATCTAATGTGTTTTTGAAAGACTTAAATTTAGTTTGAGAATTTTTCAATAATTCGTAAATAAATATCAAAATAAAAAAGTTTAAATTTAGCAGTAAAATATATGCACCGTTGTCACAGGCTTAAACTCTGTTGTTAGTCTAAATTCCATGATTTTCCTAGGCGATATTTTTAAAACTATTTGCGACAGATAGCTCTAGTATACACCGAGATTCTTAAGATTTTCACAGTATCATTTTTACTTACAAAAAGATAATGAAACCGGTATATTAAACTTGAATGAGTGTTATACAACTAACAGACGTATAAGTAAACTTTCGACAATAAATGTGAATAAATGATTCTTATTTGAAATGCAGTAACATTTTAGATTGTGATGCATCGCATTTAAACATTTAAAATTTGGATGAATAAATTACGATTATTTTACATAATGCTTTTTCCGCTAGTACTTTTCTTTGACATTCGATCATTATGTGTTCTAGAGAAAAAAAACTGCAACTGCAAAAATTGGAATTATAGTATTTGTAACCATATTTTGTTATCAATTATAACAGTACAACAGATTTGTTCTTATTTAGTCATAGTACTCGTGAAAACTAACAAATATTTGGATTTACAAATGTTTAGATTTATGAATATTGTTGCCGCAACCAGAAATTTTATAAGTTTTTATTTTTTATTCCGAAATTGTGCTGACTAGATTTGTACCTTAGAAATTAAGGACAATAGGAAAATTCAGAATTCAATCATTTTTTTTTTAACAATTTTATAGACTGATTAATGGCTTTATCATATCCCTATGAAATAATAAAAAATTTTGACCAATTCTCGGTTATCAATAAATCTGAAATTATATTCTTGGTGAAAATCAGGCCATTAAATTATTATTTAAATTATTTATTATTAATTAATATTACATTTTAAAATTATTTTTTAAATTTCAACAACTTTTTATAATTCTGACATTTTTTAGACATTTGTTTTAGTGTTTAATTATTTTCAATAAAATCCATTAAATATTGGATTGGCCTGCCTCCTGTTTTTCCTGCTCTTTTCATATAGATTACTGTAAATAACGGTACATTTAAAGTATTTTTTTTTGGTTGTAGATTTTTATTGTTGTATTATTGTGGTTTTATTGTATTGTTGTATTCATACATTATGCTCCAATTTTAATACAAAAACAAAAGAGCACTTTAAAAGAGGCTGTGCTGTTTAAATTATGGTCTGGTTTACTTTTATAAATGTGCAAATAGCAAACCTTAACAAAAGTAATATTTCTTGTTTAGTTCAGTTTTTAATTCAACAACAACATGATTTCATTTTTTATTAACCATGATGCTTTAAAGCTGTAGTTATGCAATTTTAATGGTTTTATGGCGTTTTAAAGCATTTGGTGTTTTTAGTTTTAATATTTCATTTGGTCAAAAATTTATGTATTTTACCTTACATACTTTCATTTTATTAATTTTTTTATGGATTAATACAGTTTCCGTTGCCTTTAAAGCAAACGTAAGAAAAGATATTGTGCGAGTTTGTATCATATTGTTTTTGATTTTGTTTTTCTATTATTATTATTAATGATTTTTTTGCAATTTATTTTTCTTTACTGTTACCTGCAGCTTGTAGGAGCTAATTCCCACTTAGTCTGTTATGAGATATTATAGTTTGTTGAATTAGCTTAAAGCAGGTGCATTACATCTGTAATCGTTTGGCCCTTTTTTTATTTAAAACTTACAAAAAGATTATTTGATTAATTAAATCCGTATAACTATTTGGTATGTGCTATTTAGGTGGATAAACAATCATCATCAAACCGTTTGCCTTCATCAACAGGATTTGGTAGTTCAGCATCGAGACCTTTCGGTAATGGGGGATTTTCACCGAGTTCAAATCGTAATCGGGCTATTGCAAATAGCTTCAATGCTGATGCTCCTATTGGACCACAAATATCCCAACAAGTTCCTTTTCGTAATACAAGAAATCGTTTTCAGCCTAGTTCAGCTACCACTACCTCAACGACAAGCACGACAACTGACTTGCCAGCCACCAGTCGAAGATATAATCGTTTTGGAGGTAGAACACAAAATGGATTTAGGCCATCAACACAAACCTCGACACAGGCAAATAACCCAGAATTAAGTAGAACAAATAAAAAGGCAAGCAATCGTCGACCAGCTTTCATTAGCCGTGAGGTAAATGAGCCAACACAAGTAAATAAAGTACAAACGAGTTATGCGGTTAAACAAGGCAGAATAAAGTTGCCTCTTAAGGACAAGATATTAAGGCAACAGGTATCAGCTTCATCTACACCATTTAGAGCATCTTTGCCTTTTGTAACACCAAAAGAAACTGATAATTTTAATGATGAATATGAAGAGGAAACCCTAGAAAATGAAGATAATCATGTAGTCAAAGGGCAAATTTTAGAAAAACTTCAATTACACGAAGCAGAAGCAAAACCATCGGCAGTGGATACTGCAGGTAAAGCAACTAGTTTAGAATCCGAGCCAACTATTACGCAAGATGTTCAAGATTTAGAAAAACAAAATTCTGCTAATGTCACCGAAAGTGAAGAAATACAAAAAGTTGAAGAAAATGATGATGAAGGTGGGGAAAATTATTCCGATGAATATTCCCAAGAAGATGCCCATGATGTAGAAAAAGAAAGCATAGAAGTTAATACGGACATTTCGGTAGAGGAACTAGAACACAATACTGATAAGCCCCATCAGCATAAGGAAGAGTATCAAGAAGAAAAATATAAAGAAGAAAAAACAACAGTTTTACCAGTTACAGAAGATAATACGTCCATTAAACAAGAAGATCCGCAAGTAATAACCACCACTGAATACACAACAGCAGCAGAAGCTGAGAAAATAAATGCTATAACTTCAATGGCGACCACAGAGTCATCAGGAGAAAGAGAAGAAAATAATAATGAAGAAGAGTCTAGTGCCGATTATGATGAAGAAGACTATGAAGAAGAAAGTGGTGATAATGTGGAAGAAGAGGAAGGCGTAGAGGAGGAAGAGGAGCAAGAACATGAGGGCTCAGCCCAAAGCTTGGAAAGTCAAGAAAATTCTGTTACAACCATTAGCTCTGTAAGTACTACCACTACATTAGAACCCAGTCCCCTGATTTTAGATCGAGAAGTTGTATCAGTTGTCACCACTAAAAGTGTGGTCAATGGATCTACAGCCTTTCCCTCTCCGATAACTCCTCGCGCCACAACCTTATCTTTGGAAGAGGAGGCTATATTTAATGAAAGTAAAGTATCACCAGCTTCCGACGAGGTAGCAGAAGAAACAGATGTGACAAAACTTCACAGTTCTGAAAGTTCTAGTGAAGAAACCATAAACAATACTACTGAGGGTTATGTAGTTGTCGCCTCAATACAAACCAGTAGAAGTATAAATGGTGCGCGTTTTCTACCCTTCCCAGCCATACAACAAGAAGAATCGAAAAAATCCCTATCAGAGCTGGAACGAAACGCAAAGGCTAAGGCCAATAAAACTAACAATGACTTGGCTGTCGAAAATACAAACGAAAGTAAGGAAATAGATGCAAGTACTGGAGCTGAAATAGAAATGCTACCGGATAATACCACTTCGTCACTGGCATCGTCATCTACTGAAAGTATTATTGACAAATTGGATAGAGTACAATCAGAATTATCTAGTGGCTTGTTGGCAGGAAAATATCCGATTATTAGCCAAATGGGAGTTTCAACACCTTCCACCACCTCAACTTCTGGTAACAGATTTGCCCCAAACATACGTAAATTTCAACCAAAGTCAACTGCAGCTCCCAAAGTTAAAATCCATCACTTTAATGAACCATCAGCTGCTAAGGTGAAAGTGCATCATTTCGAAGAAACGGAAATGGATGAATTGGCCAGCTTATTACCTGACGGTTTTAAAAGACCTTCATATAAAAATCGTAAAATTACAACAACAACAACAACCAGCACCACCAAGAGACCGCCAGCTGAAACTGAATTCAAAAAGCCTTTCAGAAACTCTACTATAGGACGTTCCTTCAAAAATACACCCGTAGCACAAGATGTTTCTTTGGCTGGTTTATTGCCCAAAGGCTACAAATTGCCAACAACTACTGAAGGTCCCAAGAATAATTTGCAGGATATTTTAAGCAAAATCAAATTTGATGAAAATCTCGACAAATTGTTGCCTAAGGATTATAAAGATAAAGCCACTACAGCTAAACCTGCAGTGACTTTAGTCGGCGATATATCTAAATTCTTACCACCAGGTTATAAACTAACCACCACACCTACGACTCCCCTTAAAAAGGAGAGTGAGAAGCAAGAAACAAGCGAAAAGAAACAAACTTTTGGCGGTGGTATTACCGTTGCCGAACCAGATGACATAACTAAATTCTTGCCACCTGGTTATAAGTTGAGAACTACGAGAAAACCTTTACCTAAAATTGAACCACAAGCTATTGATATTTCGCAACTTTTGCCTAAAGGTTACAAGCCTTCCGAGGAAATAGTCAAGAAACCCGAGGATATTTTACAGAAAATAGAATTTAAGGAAGTGGCTTCTTTGCTGCCGCCTGGCTTTAAGCTTAATAGCAGTGAAGATCTCTCATCAAAACATCCAGCTTCTACCAGCACTACTTCAACTACCACTCAAAAACCCATGGAGGAAGCCAGTAGCAATTCATCTGCTGGCGGAGGTTATAAAGTTGTGTTCCCTAAGGGGATACACAAACGTGTTGGAGTGCATCGCCTCACCACACCTAGAAGTTCCGATTCAGGAGAAAATATTGCCGGCTCACCGCCAGTGGTAGTAAGAAAGGGCCCTCCTACCAGAGCTACCACAGAATTCACTGGCTGGCCTACACCCTCTACAACTCCAATATCCATAGAAAAACTGCTAGAGCAAGCCAAGACTGCCAGCATCAATTTTGAAGATTTACTTTTACCATCTTCCACGCCAATTAGTACCACCACTACCAGCACCACCACAACTACAACAACCACTACTCCGAAGCCAACCAAACCAGGTTTTTGTACAGCCGATTGTGACTTGGCAGCCACTATAAAGATTATCGATGGTGTAGCATGGAAGCCAGAATTATTAGATCATAACACAGCTGAGTGGAAAAATTTGGCCAGAGAAGTAGAGGCACAAGTAAGTTGAAAGTTCTAAAGCTATAAAATTGGAAAAATAAATATTTTAAATATTTTTTCTTCATTTACTTTAGTTAAACGAAGTCTACTCCTCTGCACCCCAATTAAGCAAATGGTATAAAAAAGTACGCATTGATAGCTTTAGCAAAGGCAGTGTTTTAGTGGATTATTATGTGGAATTGGCCAATATTTCGAAGGATGTTAATACTTTGGAAATTAAAAAACTATTCCACGAAGCATTAATTCCCCAGCCGATTTTACCCCTGAAATCGGAATCGGAAAATGAAACGGATAATGATGATGATATGAGCAATTATCAGGATATAAAGGAAGAAAAACTAGTGAAAGAAACTTTCCTAATGGGCAAATACGTTATTGATCCAGTTGCCACAGATTTTTCAGGTAAATACTCGATGAACTTTAGCGAACGATTAAAATTCTGTTTTAAATTTTTTTTTATTAAATCTACTTAAATAAAGTCATACCCAAATCTCTGACGCCTAACGTGGAATTTGCTGAGGAGGATTTGTTAATACCCCAATGGGCCATTGTGGTCATAGTCATAGGGGTCGGCTCCTTAGTATTTGTGGTTATATTCGGTATAACAGTGGTATGTCAAGGAAATAATAGAAAATAGTTTTATAGCATAAATAGTTTTAGCACAACTATTTTCATTTTCTTAACTTGCAATTGGCGATTAAATAATTCTTCTATATCTTATTTTATTTTAGTTACTCAATCGTCAGAATCGTGCTAAAAAGACTCCCGTACCCTTGACCAATGACATGTTAAATGAGCTTAAAATCAATCACATGGGTGGCGTGGATAATTATGGCGTGGATGACTTTTATAATATAGATGATGCCTGGAATGATACTAAACAACCCATTAAGCCGAAGGTAACATTCTTTAAAATGCTAAGTTAAATTTTAATTTCCAATAAAACTGAAATTGACAAAAATTCGATTCGGTTCGATTGTTGCCTTTAAAACAGATCAATTCTTTGGGGGAATGGAAATGATTTAAATAATTGTTGGATTTGCGTTAAATCGTAAAAAATTATGTATTAAACTGATTTAAATTGCTCTTGCTGAAAAAATTTGGACATGCGGCCCAAAGGTAATCTTACCACTGGATGATATAAGAGTACTTTTGTTTTGGGTTTTTTGGCATCTAAGCTAACATGACTATTAAAGTGACGAATTAGATCCTATCGAAACTTACCATTTATATTGGAGGCTTTTGCTGGGTTATGCTTAGAGGATGATTTTGCAGTCTTAGACCAGAAATAACTGTCAAATATCTAATTAATTTTTCATACCTTCGAAGAAGGTAGAAACCGGTAACAAATAATATCCCCAAGTGATACCAAGAGAAACAGGGATTAGTGCTTAGGTGTTGGAATAACATTTCATAGCTGCTGGAGGAACATCGGTATCCAGTCTCTGCTTTGCAGTGGAGATATCAGAGTTTCCAAAAGGATAAACGAAACAAAGTATCTGAAAACACGATAAGAGTAAAAGACCTGAAATAAAGAGAGGAAAATAATGAATGACGTTTAAAAGGAGAATCAATAATTAAATGAATTTTAAAAATATTAAAAATTATAAAATTCCGTAAATTCGCTTTTATTCAGGTTATTTTTAATTTGGGCTCAGATAGCTTGCAAAGCTCTTCAGCATTTGCCATTACCAAACGAAACCTTTACAATTAGTTTATGTAATCTGTGATACTCGGAGGTATTATAACCAGCTTATAGCCATTTTAAAGGCTGAACTTTTAACTTAAAAGTTAGAATCGTTTCTTCCGTATTGCTTTTTTAATTTGATTCGCAGTTCGAGTTAAATAAATTAAGTTGTTTGGAAGTTAGGTTCCTTCACAGATAAAATGGTCTGCATTTATTAACGGTTTTATTTGGTTTTTCAGTTATATTTAATAAAATTTCTAATTTAATTGAAAAATAAATATTAAAATTTTTTCAATTAAATAATTCACTAAATCAATTATGTATATATGTATAATTAAAAATAAATTAAGCAATTTTTCATTTAAAATAGTTAATTATATTTAAAATTTTAACCAAATTTTAAACTGAAAACCATTAAAAGGAGAAAAAAATTCTTTCTTAAACTTTTATCGGTGTCCCAATATTTTATATTTTCTAAAAACGTCATGCTTTTCTTTCTTTATTCTATTTAGCGTTTTACTAATTCCATGAATGACAGCAGCGGCTCCAATATATATGACAGTTGGCGTTCTACACGTCACGGCGATTACTACTATGATTCCCAGAACAATTACTCTTCCCAAAAGGGCGATTCACTGCAAAGATCTCTAAAACATCATCCACACTCACAGTACTCCAACCACTCGCTGCATCAACAGTCGCTGTATGGTGGCCATCAGTATCCTGATGCATTTGCGGATGCCCATCCAATGTACACGTACAATAATCAACAAGCGAACAGTAGATCATCACGCTATCATCGTGATTATGATCCTGACTTTTAGTTTAAACATTTTAATTACAAAATACAAAATGTTAAACTTTGTATATAAATATTTTAAATTTCTGTCACTCCCTTTGTGCATTGAACTAATATTCTTTATCTTGAATACTTTTTCTTTTATGTTGTTATTGTTAAGTCTCTTTTTTCAACTAATGATGCTATTTAGCTATAACTCTACTAAATATTTATTAAATTTTTTTTTATATTTATATTTTACATACAAATTTCCCCCTTTTTTCGAATTTCATTTAAATTATTTGCCTAAGTTTTTAATTGGGTTTTGTTTGATTTATTATTTTGTGAGAATTATTTTAAACGTTATCGTTTTGTCTCGTTTATAAAAAAGAACTTTTTCATTTAATTGAAATATTTTTATTTTGTTATTAAGAAACGAAATAAAAAATTACGAAATCAGTCAAATGCTTAGTTTTTAATAGTTTGTAAATTATAATTGTAGTTAATTAACTTTAATTAATATTGTAATAGTAATAAAAAACATAAACAACAAACTTTATACCTAAAATATTCATTAAAGTAGTTTTAATTTAATTTTAAAATTAAAAAAAAAAATTATATTTTAATCAAATAAAAATGGAAAATTAAAAATATAAATAAAAAAACTTCCAGATTATTGTAATGCGAATTAAAGTTTTAGTGAAAATGATGAAAAAAAGTTTGTTAAAGCGAGAAATGAGAGAGCGGCGAGTAGTTGTTCATGTGCAAATTACTTGTTCTCATTTTCTGAATTTTACTTCAAACTTGAGTGAACAGGCAATAATGCATTGCTTTTATACTTTTTGATTATACTGTATTTAATGTAAGAAAAAAAGGAGGAGAAAACGTTTTGACTCCAATTAAGAAACGCTCATATTTTGCGCCAAAAGTGATTTACATGCCAAAAGTCAAAAAAGAAAGTATAAACCAGGGTTCAGAATTTTTCATTTATGAACATTCAAAAATCAACATTCATGATATTTTTCATAAATGAGAAATCTAAAATTTTATATTTATTTTTCACACTCATAAACGAACAACAAAAAATGTTCTGGTTATTTTCATACATAAATGCGAACAACAAGAATTATTAGTCTTATTCATATGTGATAAATGATAAATTAGCTACTTCTCATTAATGTTATTTTTCATAAATGTACATGTTCATTTATGAACGTTGAAATTTTATAAAATTTCTCATAAATGAACGTAAAAAAATTTTCTACCGTAAAATATAGTAAAAACACATGGGTACATATTAACTCAAAATACAATATTGCAATATATTCTAAAAGAAATAAAAAAACATCTTTTTTTTCTGCATACGCCGACAATTGCGCATTATCAAATATGTGCGTTTATGTACGCGAATGCTTAACGCACATATTTTTACGACCTTTTCATTTATGAAAAATTATCAAAATTTTAAATATTCAAAAATGAACACTTGTGTGTTTCTCATTTTTTCACTTATGGATAGAAAGAAAAAAAATAAATCGTCGCATTCACAAATGAGAAAACACAAAATAATTTGTAGTCTCTCACACATGTATGAGAAGAAGCGGCTAAAAAATGAAATGTACATATTCATACATGTATGAACAGTGAGTGAATACTTCGCTACTCTGGTATAAACACTAATTGAGCAAAATGTTGTTTTAACGCCAAAGTTCGTGAAGAGCTATGAGTTTTCAAAAACATCATCAAATCAAATTCAAAACTGTACTGTAGCGATTGTGATGTTAAATATTGCCGTAAAGTATTGCCGTAGAAATATTTAACATCACATCGCAGTAGCGTCAGCGCTTCCTAATGCGACCGATTCAAATACGTTCCAAAATTGATTTCTTTTTAATGAATTTTCGATTACTTGTCGAAATAAATTAAAAAAATGTTGCCAAAATAAAAATCCTTTGAGGGAATAGCGATGTTTTGTTAGTAATTTTTGTTTAAAAGTTTATGGATTTTAGAAAAAGTTTTTTTAGAAATCTAAAAGGCTGACCTATATACCGATCGATAAATCTATAAAATTTACTCTTAAAATGAGGAAATTAAATCTGTTATTTATACATTGCCAAAACGAAGGTTGAGACTCATGAGTTGTAAATCGTATTTTTATAACTTAGGAAATTTTAAAACTGTCGATAAGAAATTCTGTTCTTTTATATTTCCCTATATTTTTTGTTTACCGTGCTAGAAACAAGTATATTTGTAAGGCACTGCACTATCTCTGGATGCAATCTTAAAACTGGTTACTGTGGTTGATGTCTCTAATTAATTTTATTATGTGGTAAAACAGTATTCCATAGTGTAGAGCTTTAAAAAATTTATTTTGCCGACGTTGCTAGCCTTATAAATTGTTATTAAACATTTATATCTGGCAATGCTGATATAAAATAAATAAAGGCAAAAACCAACAAAAGTGTTTCTTATTCAAGATTTTCCTGACTTAAACTATTGAGTAAATCGAAACTAATAATTAAAGGTAACTATATCTAAGGCACAAACCCGTAGTAAGTTCTTAGCACGTAACACAATCAAATGGATTAAAATTTATTAAAATTAGAAATACAATAAATATCGTGGGGATTTCGCGGAAACAAGTCAAATTGTCAACATACTATTCATGCAATATGCAATGATTTTTTGAAATTTTAGACTAAATGGTACAATCAAATCAAAAAGAATTACTCCGATCTGACTGCTAGTTTATTTTTTATAGCCGTGTCAAGCTCAGTACTGGTATGTTTTACTGAACCAACTTAATTTAAACCTAAGAATTTCAAAACGAATATTATTTTATTATGTGAGCGAACGTTTTTCTTTTTATTTTCTATTTAAAGTAGGATATTTCAGTATACTAAAATTGAATAAATAAATAAACTCTGCAGAGATTTAAGTTTTTTTTTGTTTGCTTATTTTTATGAACATATAAAAAAATCCTTTTTTTCTCCAAACATTTGGAGCTGCAATTTTAGCTTTACTTTCTTGCAGTTGGAAATCACCGCTAATATATTGCCTCATATCTCTTTTTGCATTTTTAATCAATTTCAAGTGCTACCAGGTGCCACCTCTCAATTTGTTGCATTACACAGTGCAACATTTTTCAGCTGATTGATTCGCAACTCTATTCTGATAAGGCCCTTTTGTTTAACATAACTCAAGAACCACTAGTCGGATTTTACTTAAAAAAATTTAGAAAAATCAAGAATTATAAGTACTTTCATCTGTTCATATAACGTTTTGCTACATAAGCAACAGTTTCGAAGTTATAAATAAATGTATGAAGAAAAAAAAATATTTTTTGTCGAAAAAGTTAAGTTTTCTTTTTTTAATTCATAATCATAAAAGATCCAAAACGGTAAAAAATGTGTTAAGTCCTATTACTTTCACCTAAAGTCGTATAACCTATGAACAAAATGAGACATATGTATCTCATGAAAATCGATGAACGCGTTTCGCTTTTATGAACAATTATGTAAATGTATGAATTTAAAAAATTTGCTCGAGATATGCACAAATTTCTGACTCTCGTTTATATACGACATCAGTTGTACCACTTAAAATATCATTAAGTGATGACAGAAATAAATTAGTATGAAACAACAATTAACCATGTTCCATACGGCATTGTAGAACACTACAGTTTGCATACGTTAAAGAGACACCTCAAGTTATACGAAAAGAAAAGAGAAGAGTCGATGAGATATCTCAACTAAAAGAATTTCTGTGATGCCCTCAGACTCATGTGTTTAAGTTGGAAAAATGGTTATAGAAATGGAGAATAGCAGTCAATGAGCAAAAGTGTATTCATATAACATTTACCCTGTGTAGGCAAACATGCGCACCAATTACGATTAACGGTCAAATCATACCTCAAAACTCGAGAGTTAGATATCTCGGCATTCACCTGGCCAGGCGTTTGACTTGGAAAAACCATATAGATGCTAAACAGACTCAATTAAGACTAAAAACAGCTCAAGTACATTGGCTGATTGGAAGAAACTCTACACTGAGCTTGGACTGCAAACTTCTAATATATAAGACTATTTTGAAACCACTTTGGTGCTATGGTATTCAATTATGGGGCACTGCCTCAGTGACAACTGCAGAAAGAATACAGAGCAGACAGAATAAATTCCTTCGAATGATCACAGCCGCCCCATGCATGGTATATCAAAAATTCCAATATTCATAAGGACCTCCACGTTCCCTTGGTAAGAGAAGAGATTGTTAAACACGCACTAACTTATAGAAACAAGCTTGGATATCATCCAAACCTCCTGGCCCGCAACATTCTTAAAGAAAGTGGCTACATTCGATTGAAGAGGAGAGACACCTTGGCCCTTGGTCGAATTTGAATAAGATGCCTATAATTTAAGCAAATAAATTATCTTCGCGAAATATATATTTTGTCCAGCAGTGACTGTACTTAATTAGAAAATTCTTGTTTTAAGATCTGAATACTCATTGGTAGTTTGAAATATTTTTGAAGATACAATAAAAAAAGAGAAAAGTTATAAAAAAAAACAGTGAATAATCGCAACTTTAGAGTAAATCACTAACAGAAACATCAGCTGCATCTTCTTGTCTCTTTTGTGGAGCCACAACATCCAAGATGAATAAAATCGAAATAGTTCAAGCTATTCCCGTAAATGAACAAGCAATTTGGTATGTTACCACATCGTGCGTGTATTAAGCTGATGGAGTGCCTTTTGCATGTGGCTTATAATATTGAATTTAAACGTGGGACAGTCCACTCAAAAGAAGCCCAAAAATGTTTGAAAAAGCGCAAACTTTGAGAGAAAATTGAAATACAAGTTATCAACCTGTTGAGTAAGGCTCTGGTACGATAAATGCAGAAAATACGTCATGAAGATTCCTTACGAATTTTGCTTTGATATCCGAAATCACGGGTCTAGATGAAAACATAATCAAGAGGTTTTCAATAATTCTCGAAACTATAACAATCGCCGAGGTAGTAGATCCAAAACAATTTGGTGATTTTTGTTTGGAGATGGCAAAAGAGTTTGTTGCACTGTACGAGTGGTACAATATCCCCCACCTACACTTTACAAAATTCTGACTCATGGCAAGGATATAATTGATAAGTGTATTTTTCTTGTAGGCCTACTATCCGAAGAGGCTTAGGAAAGTCGTAACAAAGACTATAAAAAATATCGCCTTAGACACTCCAGAAAATGCAGTCGAATTGCAACGAACGAAGATATTATGCACAGAACGATGGTAACATCAGATCCCATGATTTCACATTTGACGCCTTCATTTAGCCAGCAAAGCATAGTGTTATAAGCAATGAAGTTAAGGTTCTTTTAGAATAATAAATTAAAAATTAAAAAAAAAATCATTTAAATTTTTTTGTTAGTTATGACTTTTTACATTGCAGGTAGCGATCGACATTTCTCTAACTTTCTTTATTTTGATTACTTTTGTGTGTTACTACATAAATAAAACTAAATTTGTGATGAAATCACTACATTTTTTAAAAAAATATATGTTTTTCCTCACCTCTATGCAAAAATCCCCAGTGTGCGGTGTTGCAACATGATGTTGATTGCTTAATTACGTATGATATGTTTGATTTCTTCTACGACTTTTTTACTTTCGTTGAATCTTATGCAATAATCCGTCGTTGTTCTAGTGATTTCAAGCTTCTGAATGCTAAGATTCCCTAAAAGAGTCAGCCTATTTAAATAGGTATCCGCCGGTGACTCCTTGGCTAACGTGCTGGAGATTTACTTCTTCGATTTTCTGCTAGATACCACTTGGAGCTTCGCGAAAAACAGCCCTCAGTGTTGTAATTTAGGCTAAGGGATCTCATTTTTATTCAATCAAATTTCTGCTTATTTCACCGAGGGATTACTGCCACACAAGTTTCGCTTTGGTTCATTAGCCTTTGATAACTTGAGCTTCGTCAGAACCTATTCTCCAAACTTCTTGTAAGGCTTTGGTGTACATTCTTGTCAAATTCTTACGGTGCTGTTTGAATTAATCAAAATTATACATACACAAAAACGCAGCAATCAGGCAGTTAATAACAGGACTCGGGAGGACACCACTAACACGGCAAATGTATATGAATATACACCATAGCGGAGAACAGCGGATACAAAAAGCGCCTCGTAGATAGCATCAAGAGACAAATTAGAACGAACAAAGAACAGGAGCGTGAAAGGAAAAATCGGGCTGCATTAACATATATGGGAAAATAAACGTACAAACTGGCGAAATTCTTTGGAAACCACAACATCAATACCGCATTTAGAACAAGGAACAACCTAGACAGAATACTACGGAATAGAACAACCGAGGCGAATATACTGGACAGACAAGGAATGTACAAATTAACTTGTACATGTCATTATAGCTACATCGGGCAAACAGGACGAAAAATTAAGACCAGATTTAGGGAACACATTAGAGACTATAACAAATGACTACGAGAACCAAAATCGACTCCAGAATCAAACTTCGCGAACCATATATTTAACAACAAATGTACACCAGGACATATAAAAACAACGGTTAAACTGCTTCATACACAGCACAAAGGAAGGAGACTAAATGTATTGGAGAACATGGAAATATACAAACAAAAAACATTTGACGGACGAATAATAAATGAAATGAAACACTGCTTCGGACACAATATTTGAACCATTGAAACATTTTTGCAAGAAAACAAACATTACACCAACACAAACACGTTACGCAGGTGCACAAGACCAAAGCAATAAAGAACATCATAAACGTACAATTACAGATTATTATGTCAAATGAAAAAGGGAGCGACAAATTAGGTAAAAAGAGACAACCGAAAAAGGAGAGAGAGATGCAGGCAAAAAAGACAGAAAGTGACGAATCCAATAACACGAAGGGAGACACGAACTATATAAAAACAACTGACAATAGAACGCAACTAGTACGAAAAGAACACTGAAGATGGCAAACAGCCGAAACCGATTTCTTCACAAACCAAATTTGACGAGGGTCGACGGAAAACCGTACCCAAATAAAAGTAAAAAAAAAATTATACTTCTTATTCTTATAATACACTCACACACAGATCCGCCTAATTTACGTAGCCTTAGAAGTAGAACTTCTGCTAAATCTCTTAGTTAGTTTTATGTCTGCAAAACAAAAGCCGTTTGTCCTTGCTCTTATTCATTTTTTTTATGGTTTCGGCTTCGGGCGCTCTTACTGTAGTTTCTTAGTACTTTCCGTGCTTTCTTACAGTTTTTTTGTATTGCCATTCCTCAACTTTTTTAAAACAAGTTATTGGTCCCACTTACTAAACCTCTCAAGCGTTAGCGCAGTTTAAAATGTCCTAAGGAGTTGCTAAACCTCACCTCAAGATTTATTTGATACTGGCTCTGCTAAGTTTAACCTTCTCACAGAAGACGTGCACGTACGTGAAGGGAAGCAAAAATAGGTAAAACAGGTTTTGGATCCAGCCTAATCGAAGGTCAGCGATATTGATACACTTCTAATATTAATTAGTTTAACTTTTCAAATGCGTATGCAAATTTGTTGAAATACTTTAAAGATTTTACGGCCTAACAATTAAAAAAAAAGTTAACAAACTAAAGAAATTAAGTTAAAACTCTTTTGAAAATATTTCAAGTCGCGCACTAATTGGTTAGAAAATTTAATGAGATTCTAATTGTTTTACTTAATTTTTTTTCTGAACTCAATATTTTTTCCACTAAATAAAACATCTTTTCGAGTACTAAAATGCAAAGATTGCAAGGAAAAAATGACAAAATATAAAAAGTCATAACGTTAACATGAAGAAGAAAAAATAGAAAACGCAATTTTCTAAAGAAATTTTTAAAAAGCAGTTCCATATGAAGTTCCAAGTTTAGGAACAAAACAAAAACAATTAAAACTAAAATTTTATTATTGCAATTTGAAAACAATTGAAAACTTATGTAAATTTATACAGTGATTGTTAAAGATCTTATGGCACACAAACGACAACAGCATAAACTTGAGAGCAATAAAGTTGAAATGCGACAAATAAAAGCCCAAACAAGATTCTGTTTAACAGTTGTTGAGGAAACAGAAGGCAAATAACATGAAGTGGGTGGGAAACAGGAAGCGGAAGTAATACAAACCAAGTAGCAGCTTCCTTAAGAATTTTTATAAAAAAAAAAAATTCATATGAGTATGTATGCTAGTGTGTGTGCGTATGTGACGGAAGTCTATATATTAACACATTCCTTTATATACGACTATAGAAACTGTATAGTGATACAGTTATTTTGCCTTAAATGAGTTTAGGGCATCCGTATGAGCATCACTGTTTGCTGTTTACATATGTGAGACTTTCTTTCTTTCTTCCTTTCTTCTTTCGTCCTTTGTCATTGGCGTAATATTTGTGTGCGTGTGTGTGTGTGTGTTTTTTTTCTTTAACAATTTTATTAAGATGAGTTTGTTTGGTTGTGTGTCCTTAAGATTTATGACCATATTTTCTCTTTGTCCCCTAAATGCGTTTGTGTAAATGTGCTTGACTTTAATGGAAGTGTATGTTTTCAAGTTGTGATTTTTATATGCAGCGGCAGACAAAGTTTTGTTTGTTGAAGAATCTGCATAAAAATTCATGACTATTTAAATTAGTTTAGCTGAGGAGTTCCTTTATTTCATTTTCTTCGTTTCGCTTAGATATTAATAAATTTTAAACTTTAAGTTGATAATAATAAAATAGTAAAAATGAGAGTTTTGGGATGTTAAGAATGTAAAAATTCAATTATAAGTTTCTTTTGCATAACACGCTGCATAGAACAGTGAATACGAATGACTAAAAAGTATTAAGGATTTTATTAAAAATACAGAAACTATATAGTTGCTATTGAATCTTACGTATTTATTAGAGTATTTATTCGAAGATATGGAAATTGTAATGCCCAATCGTCATTTGCTAAAAGCCTGAAGTAAACATTTTTTCCCCTTTTGCCGCAAATTTTTCACTTTTTGACTTTTATCTGTCTGTGGCGAAAATGTTTTTGATTCATTTTTCGTTCATTTTTTTTACAATTTGGTCTGTTAACGAAGTTTTCATATATTGCGGATATATTATATAGATATACTTAATTTTGAAACCCCAAAAATTTATCTTTAAAAAAAATTATTGTTGTTTGAAGGATCTTAAAATGACTTAAATATCTGAAAATGATTTCTGACATATAACTGTCGCGGCTGTTTTTGACGAAGAACATCTGGAAACCCAATTTTTGTTAGTTTTTCAACTATTACTGGACATATGTCACGACACCCACATTTTTGTCCTGATATGTAAGAGTGAAGTAGAGACCCCACGAAGGGACACAGGAAATAATCGAAAGATCCATTTCTAGAAATCAACTTATCTGGAAATTTTTGATTTCAGCAAATTGGTGGTTGTAGTTGCTGTTGAAAAAATCATAGATCCATCATCATAGATCAGTAATGATCTTAATCGACCGTAACGAGAGTATTTTCTCTGGATTTAGTTGGGTCGGTACGGTCTGTAGTTGTTTGGTTTCACTCTATATATGAAAGTTTTGCTTATTAAAAACGGAATAAATTCTTCGCTTAAAAATTGCTTGATGAATGATTTTTTAAAGAAAATCTGTATAATTTAGTAGCGTGGTTCAAGCGCTCTTTAAAAATATTTTATTTGTCTGTTGTTCTTAAAATTTTAACTTTTTGGAAAAATTACAACTAATGAAACTTCTTTTGGAGAAATTGAGATCAAAAAGATTATTTTAGAGAAAATCTAGAATTTTTTTTTGTAGAAAAATTATGACTGATGAAATTTTTCTGTAGAGAAATTATGACTGCTGAATTTTTCTATGGAAACAATTAAATTAAAGAAATTATTTCTGTAGAAAAATTAGGACTGATAATTTTTCTCTCGTAAAATTCTTCATACATTCAGAAAATGTCACATAACATTTACCTCAATCAAAGTTAAACATTTTTTTTATATTTCTGAACCACTGTCTAATACAGAAAATTATTAGCACAAAAATATCGTAACTAAATTGTGGCATTAACCGCACAGCCAGTTTTTAAAAAATAAGCAACAAAAAGAAAAACTGTAAAATATTAGAAATTCTTAATAGAAAAACTCTCGCAAAGTAGAAAAAAACTGCCTGAAAAAAAAATTAAAAAGTGAACAAAGATGTTATTCTTTCAGAAATTACGCTGGCTGGAGGGGGTTTGCTGTCTACTTGAACATAAAGTTAAAAACTGTAAAAAATTATGGAGATTGCTGAAACAAGTGTTGCACATTTTCTTAACTTTGTCTACTAGTTCTTTTTGTGCTTTTTTTTATTTTGTTTTAGTTTTTTTTTAAATAAAATTTATTTTTTCAATTTCGTTTTTATTCTGGTTTTAAGCAAACCCAGCCATTGTGTGTGTCCTTTCTTTGCTTAATATTTTGCTTCAATGTAATGTTTGTTTGTAGGTATGGTGTGCGACTAAACTTTTTCTTATTTGTGTAAAATGGCCAATGGCGTTATTCTACATTTGACCCCACTTACATACTTATGAAAGTTTCTTTTTTTCATTTGTTATCTAGCTGGTTAAATGATTTGTTGGTTGGGTTGGCTGCTTGGTTCGTTGCTTGTAACGTTTATTTGGTTTGATGAAACTTTTGTGCTGAGTGCTTTGTTGAAAAATTCCTGCAGGTAACACCTGTTGTCAATTGTTGGCACAAAGGAAATGAAAATTATTTAACAAAATTATTATTACTGCTACCATTTTGCATCAGTCTTCTTGTTTATAATTTAAAGCCTCGGGTCAAAAAATAGAAATTTTTGTTTTCTTGCATTAAATTGTTTAATTTAAATGAGTAAATTTATGCAAATGAATTTTGTTAAGAAAATTTCACTCAAATGACAAACATCTAAAATTTGTAAGTAAAATAAAAGGAATGAATTTCTTAAATTTATTTTCCGAGAGTGAAGAAACTTTGTTTAATGTATTTAAAAGAATATTAGAAATTGCTTGGAAACGAATAGATATCAAAGCAGATAACAAAGGCTTGTAAATAGACTATAGAATACCGATAAATTGATTTTAAAAACTGGTTATGATGCCTCCACTGTCGTGCAATTTGAAGAAAGAATTTGAAAGTTAGAAGTTGACGTGAGACTCCAACCTGGTAAAATTCTTATTATTAAAACATTTATTAAAATACCACCACCGACGCAATAGCAAGGTTTGGCCATACAGTTCTCGTGAGAAATTTAATAGCTTTTCCACGGCATTTTGAACATTAAATACTTATTTCCCACAATTTGTCTTATTAAGAAGGAGCTGGCCGAACATCAATTGGTCGGAAACTTAGTGTGTTTGAGTTTACCCCTGTAAACACTAGTCAGTACCAAAAGTCGTCTTATATTCTTCAAAAAAAAAAAAAGTAGTAAATAAAAAATAAAAGTGTTGAGGGGTCAGTCGAAGCCTTTTATTTTTTCTTGGCTGACAATACATTTGAGTACCCGTTTACGTTAGTGTATTTTACATTTTTCCTTTCTTATTGCATTTAAAAAATTTGAGCATTCGTTTTTCTTTAATTTAAATCAACGTCCTGGATATTGTTTTTCCTTTAAAATGTATCCATACATACATACATACATACATACCTACATATATACATACATACAAAAATATATTTAGCACGTTCTTGTAATTTTCTCACCATTTTAAATGACTGCTGCATTCTGTGGCAGCAAAAACGCTGTTTTAATTGAACAATTCTTATTGCAGTTCCCACGTGCTCTTCTACCTTTTTATGCCTTGTTTTCATTGCAAATTTTCCAATTATTTAAATTTTTGTGTTTTTATTTATTTATTTATTTATTTCTAAATATTCTAAAAAGTAAATTTATAGAATATTATTAAAAGGCGCCGGGTGACAAGACCATTTGCGCACGAACATAAAAAAATAATTTACAACAAAAACAAATTAGATAGTATAAAACTGAAAAACCAGTAAGGCCAGAACAATTCAATAAAAATAGAAAACTAAAAAGTGAGAAAAAATGATGTGTGAATAAAAAAAAGTGAGAATAAAAAAATTATATGTATTCAACATATGTAAAATAAATGGATTCCAGACAGTGGTTTCAAACATTCCGAATGCCATGACGTCCCAAGGAAGCCCATATTTTTGGAAGGTTTTTTCCGGTTGAGCAATCAAGAAGTTTCTCGATTGTGAAATCAGTTTTTGAGATTGGACATTCCGAAAGGATATGCGCAACCGTGAGAGTCTCATTACAGAAACTGCATAGAGCTGGGTAGCATCTGTTGTAGTAATGTTGCGTCGTAAACAGAGTTTTCCCTACCCTTAAACGACCAAGCGTGATGCACTGCGCACGTGTGAGAATATTGCTGTACTTTGGCCTTTTAGCCACTTGATTCTGTTGCCTTTGAAAAATCTTGAAGGGGTTTGACAAAGCTTTAGGGAAGCACGGTACATCATATATTTCGTTCAATTTTAAAGCATTTTTTGCAGCGCCATCTGTTTTTATTTAGCAGGAAATAAAAAAAATAAAAAAATAAAAGCTGTAAAGGCTGACTTCAATTATTTAGTGAATTTACCCAAGTTTGCTGCAAAATTCTACTTCTGTTTGTGGCTGTTCAATTATATTGCGATTGTGTGTGATTTTAGTTATATGGCTGATTGAAATTTCGTTTCCGTTTACACAGAGTTGTTTTTTTTTATAGTTTTCTATATGTGTGTGTAATTTTTGTTTCGATATACATTTTGTAAATTATTCTATGGTCAGTGGAATTATTTGCTGTAAATACTTGGTGTAAATAAATTTTAAGAGTTTTTCAATAGTGAAGGCTTAATGTTGCAACAAAACATCTTTGTTAAGGTTGCACTAAAAATAATTTTATTTATCATTTTGTGAAACAAACCAGAAGCAGTCTTTAGGACGTGGAAGCTCCGAAGACTGCTTCTTAATAAAAATAGTAGTTTATGGACTTTCCGGGGTATTCGGGGTACTGGGCAAAAATTGATCGATACTAACAACTATATTCTGCACTGAAATCGGTTTCTGTTCCAGTTATGAGTAATGCACGCACTTGTGCCCTGACTGCTATTGTAAACTTAAAAAGCTTGCTAACTCCACTCATTCCCAGGTAACAGCATTGTAGCGTTGGACCACCGTGGTGTGTATTCACATAAAATTTAAATACACTTTTAAAGCTTAAAATGGTGTCATATCAGGTTAATGAAGATTTTTAATGGCAATTTTACTTCTTAGAATGAACGTTAATCCAAAAATGTTGTTTAGTTATAAATAATATTTTTGACTAAAAACTAATGAATACGTGGTTAAACGTTTTAAAATTTTCTAATGATTTGGACGGACGCCCATACAACATATGTCTACCATAAACTATAAAAAAACCCTGAAGTAAGAAAAAGGTGGTATTTGAAAAGTTGTTCTTAAAAAAATATTTATATAATATACTGTCAACAACGACAAATATTATTTTTTATGATGTCATCTAATTTAATCAGCCGTGTATAATTTTATTCTTAAGTTAGACCTTGAAACTATGCTTTTCCACTGCCATTTCTATCTGCAGGCGAATAAGAGCGTCTAAATTCTTCTAATGACAAAAGATCTGGTAGTCTTTTCTAAAAATTTTACTACAACAACTAAAACAAAGTAATAACATTGTTTATAAAATTTTTTATATTTTTTTTGGTGAAATACTTGTCATAAACATATTGTGTCAACTCGGTCTAGCTATTACATCTACCGTCATAACATTTATTTTCAACAACTTAAACGAAAAATATAACCAAATGTTATTAACATTACATTTTTTGTTTAATTTTTAGAACAGAGGTTCTGAGCTGATTTCTGTATTTATTTTTAAATTTCTTTTTATAGAGTAACTATTTGTTAAATTTACTTCTCCATTTGAATATTTAAATTAAATTATTAAATTTCCTCTTCAGCAAAATATTTTATATTATTTGAAACTGTCCTTCTTGTAAATAATATCCTATTGTTACTCTGCACTGCACGTACAGTGCGTAAGTGTGTGTAAATACTTTTAATTGTGTGCATGAAAGCTGATCCCTTAACAATCTTTTAATATAACATCTTGTGTTGTGCGTCCTTTTGCTAGCTTGTGTATGCAAACTCTCTACTTTTTTTCATATGCGTTTGTGCACTCAACCCGAAAGAGTATTTAAAATTTATTTTTACTTAACGCAGGTGGCCATTTTAATTAAAATGTTTGTGACTTTGGCTCCATGCAGCGAAATAAAAACAGGCACCCTTTTCTCTAGTTGTCTTTCTTCCTTCTCAGAATACATGCTACCGTGTGATTACAACAACGCAACGCATATTTGTCAGGATAACATGAACATGGAAATAAGCCATTCATGGAAAATAAGAAAAAAATGGAAAACGAAAGATACGTAATTACAGAAACGGGTCTTAATAACATCAAATAATGCTGGATGCAAATTTGATGTGAAACAAAAAAGGAATAAAACAAAAAAAAAAATCAAAAACAAAATGGAAATAAAAATATGCAAAATAAATAAACGTGGGAAAAGGTCCATAAGATTAAAAAAAATGTGAAAAGGTGACACAGAACGCTTAAAGTAAAATTTCTGTTGAATTATTTCAATTTTGAAGTTTTTATGGAGAGTTGCCTTAATGATAAATTTAAAAATTTCGGAGAAGAACTTTCTACTAAAAATAGTTATGTGGCATTGGACTATTCCTCTGTACATATACATTCATATAAAAGGAAATGGCTTGAGCTTAGGAAATTACTCAAGCATTCTTCAAAACAAATAATCTCAATATCAATATCAGGACAAACAAACAACATAATCTCAATATCATTGATCGTGCTTTTGTGTTAAAATATTTTTACGACATTAAATATATTCCGCATACTTAAACGAGTTGACAAACATAAAATAAAAGCTAAAAATTGCTAACAATGGCAACAATACAAATTATGTCATTAACACAGTCATTGGTAATAGATTATTTGCTTGTAACGCTTTTAGAGTGACAAATATTTAGGGAATTTAAAACACGTGATACATTAATGAAAGTTTTATAGAAGTTTGTAAAAGCCTTCAAAAATATTTTTTTATAATCCTGTCACATAGCTGCAACAACAGCACACAAACAAATGCATACAAATGCACGCGCACTCTAATAACTTCCGTTTTTCTTTTTATATTTACAAACACATTTGATAAATTTGCATAAATAATAAATAAACATGTGATATTCAAATATCAATGTCATAGAAATAATATAAACAAATTTCATAAAATTTTCCAGCATAATACAGTATTTTTTGTTAACTTTTCTCTGCCTCATAACTTTCCTTTTTGAAATAAAAATCAATTGTTGAATATCATATTCCACTCATGTAGCAAACAAACAATTATGAAAAATTAAAATTTTACTTTATTTTTTACTCAATTATTTAACAAACTCATAAACATTGAACTAAATCAATTAAAACTTTTAATTCAACAATTTAAAATACTTATGAAAAACTTTTTTCTATTTTCTACTATTTTGTTTTCCTAGTGCAACAGTTGACCAATTACTCAACTAAAATAAGGTTACTGAAGTGTATAAAAAATGCTACAAATAAGTGGATTTTAGTTGTCGGAAAAAATAAAGAGAAAATAAGAGGAAAAAGGAGAAAACGTTGTTATACAAATTAATATTAAAGCATTTGAGTTTTATTTTATTTATGATGTGGCCTACATTTCATTTAAAGTAGAGTGGACTTACTTAAGGTATAAAGATGATGTAAATAATACATATGGAATAGATACGGGCTAGGCGCGAAATAGATAGGACACAGGCAAGATGTGAGTTAGGCGTAGACAGCAGGTACAGATGAGGCATTTTACGCATTCGTTAGTCATAGAATAGAAATAATTTAGTTATGGACAAATACAAACTAGAAGCAAGAGTTGGACATACTACAATAACAGCAGGTGTATTCTAGAATAGACTAGACCTGTTCTTGACTTTTAATAATCATATATTAGACAAGATTCATTTTACATATGGACTTAATGTTACCTAGATAGCTATCTACTATGTACTAGACAAACAATAAATATGTAATAGTCGTGGGCAAGCTATTGACAAAACATTCACGAGACTTGAAACAGATATAAACTAGACATAGACCAAAATCGGACATGGATATATTATGAGCTGGATATAGAGCAGTCAAAGATAAGAAATATAGCGGACATAGATTATGCATACACTAAACTTGTCCTTGTCTATGAGAGTTATCCTTGTAATTAGTCAAATAATAATATATTAAACATAGACCTGATATTTACTATATATGTGTAGCTGATATACTAGATTAATAATAGGTATGAAACTTGGAAAAGATATGAAAGAGCAATGTCTCAGACACAGACAAGATATAAACTAGACATAGAGAAAATATGTTTGAACATATGCTAGATAAACAGCAAGCTTTAGGCATAGTCTGTATTTGCGCTTGCCGTTGTTACTTACTTTTACCTTGTTATTGACTGTAGACTTGTAATATACACATATCACATTAGATAAAGCTTAAGCATAGATTTTACATTGACTTGACCTGTCTACCGGGTGTAATAGGTAAATATTGGATATGTAATAGAAACGGGCAAGACATAGACAAGATATAAAAGTTGCATGAACGAGACATGAAATAAATATAGACTAAACTTTGAGTAGTAACAGGCAAAATATGGATTAGCTATATAGTAGACATAAAGTAGATGTATATCTTTAGTAAACTAGGCATAGGTTGTACTTACTCTAGTCATAGATAAAATATAGACTTGGCTTACTGTACATTACTAACAGACATAGACAAGAAATTTATTTTAATAATAACTTGGTATTGACCAGGCATATACCAGATATAGATATGAAGTGAGTTGCATTTGTAATAGATATAAATAACAGTAACACCCTTGAAAAAGGACAAAAAAAAAATAACACAACGAAAAGGGAATATCTACAAAATGTGAGGATAATATGAAAGTAGTAAGGTTAGCTTAGAACAACGCCTTAAATGAATCAAAAAAAAATTGTAAAATATATTATTTAAAAATTAAAATCATAATTTCAAATATAAGAAATCGCATAAGCATTCCGAAAGTAAGAAATAACTAAACACATTGTTTTCTGCAGTGGATTAAACTGTAGAAGAGGCAGTTTTGAACCCTTTAATACTAAAATGGAAATAATTACAGGATTATGTGCGATATTTCATATTTAATTTTCTTTTTACAAATTGTATTTTAATATTTCCGTCACTAACTTTAATTTCAATATACTCATAATTTATTACACATCTACAAGGGGTTTATGGGTTTCAAAGTGTTTGCGATATCCGGTTTTAACAAAATTATCATACTTTATGTCTTTAGTTTGTTTTGTTGTATTTGCCTTATAGTAGTGCATTATATATACCGGAAGTACCTATTAAAATTATTTGTCAACGAAAGGAAAACAATGATTTTAATCGAAACCTTGTAAATAAACTTTAGTGCTAAGAAAACACTAAGTAATAATAATATGTTTTAAGCATTTAAAAATTTTTTAAATAAAAAAAATTATATTAATACTGTCGAAAATAATTCTTAAAAAATATATATAAGTAAATATAAACAAAGAATTAATTTTAAATATTTTGAAAATGTTATTATTTATTTGTTGCCGCTGTTGCTGTTGTTATTTAGTGAACATTTCTCTTTCGCCTTTTTCCGTTAAAAGTGATAACACTGTTTCTTAATGCCATTAACAAAAACCAAAAAAAAAAAAAAATGACCAGAAAAAATGCAACTATTTTTCGTAACTGAAGACAATGGTTGTATTTTCTCAATAGGATTTTAAGAGTTAAAAAAACAATTTTGAAAAAAGAATAATTACATTTAACGAAAGTTTTTAAAGGCACCATAAAAGGAAAACAAACTGCCACAAATGGACAAGCAAAACCTAAAAAAAACATTATAAAAATGTGTAAAAAGTATGCAAATGTCTTTTTGTTTCCGTTTCCTTTTAACATTGCAAAGTGCATTTTGCAGTAATTCCTTTATTCCCTGCTGCTTTTCTCTCGTTTCTTTTTATTATTCTTAAACATGTTTAATTTTTATTAAAAAAAATCAAAAAAACGAAAAATATAAGCGATAACAAAAGTGAATAAATAACAGCAGCAAATGTTGTTTTAAGACACAATTATATTTTTTTTCAAAAAAAAAAAAAATATGTTTATTGCAAATATCTCTTTACAGCTTTTAATTCTTATAAAAAACGACATTTTAATGACTTAATGTAAGAAATATTTAATTTCTCTTATTTATATTTTATGTTGGTTTGCCTTTGAACATTAAAAAGTCATTAGCGAGATCAATGCTTGTTAAAAAGGATTTAAATCGAGTGAAAGAACACATTTTTTTTTTAATTTCAGAATCTTTTGTTGGTTTTTGTGAAATTTCAATACTGTTATCGGCATTTTATATCATTTAAGTGCTCATTGTGAACCTTCAATATTTCACCGAAAAAATTTTTTTCCTGAACTTAGTTTTCAGCTTAGATTTCTATCTCGATATTCTGAGGGTATGATTAATTTTCAAGTAATTTGTTTTTATAGAGAAGCTTTCTTTTTAATTCAATTAGATCAGTGATGGGCGACCTACGGCCCGCGGGCCACATCTGGCCAGCGAGAGGTTTCAATCCGACCCGCCGAGCGTTTTTCAAAAAAAAATTAATCACCTATTAAAAAATTATGCCCAAAAAAATAGATTTACATTATGTTTTAAAAAAGATATAAATTGATAATTTTAGCAAAAAAATGCGTTGTTTTCATATTATATTGTGTCCAAACTGCGTAGTTTTCTAGGAAATATTGTACACACAAGACAACAACAACTTTCTGATGCAATATTCCGAGAAGAAACATAAACATCATAAAACACTAACAACTAATATAGAAAACTGAACGTATAACATAACAACAACTATTATATGTGAGATCTAGAAAATTCTTGAATATTCGAGACAACATGCGCAACAAATATAAAAGGGCCAGCGATGGATTAATCAGCAATCAGTAAAAGTGTAAATCTCGTGACGTAAAGAAGTAAAATTATAAAGTTGCCAACGTACAGTTTTATTTGTGTAATTAAAATAATAAAGTGTATTCTAAATATAAGTGCAATAGTGAAATAGTCTAAGTTTTTTACCCCCATAAATGTCAATCGAAAATAGAAAGAGAAAAATTGATTCGGAATATCGAGTATTTCAAGAAGAGTGGACATGGAATTACTTCTTTATGGAATACAACCAAAAACCTATTTGTCTTATCTGGCAAGAACCGGTAGCTGTACTAAAAGATTATAATCTCGCTAGGGACTTTAATTCAAAAGATCTTGGGTCGAAGTACTATAAAATGACAGATGAAGACAAGAAAGTTCATTCAGAGGAATTGAAAAGAAAAATATCTAGTCAGCAAATGTTTTTTAAAAATCAAAGAAGTGTCCAGCGATCCTCCACGTTAGCTGGTCACATTGTTGCCTATAAAATAGCAAAAGTAACAAACCGTTTTCTGAAGGAGAATTTATTAAGGATGTGTTAATTGGCATTGGAAAAGTATTATGCCCAGAGAAGGTAAAAGATTTCGAATCTATAGGGCTGTCACGTAGTACGGTCACAAAAAGAATTGAAGCGTTTTCTTCTAATTTAACCAATCAACTCGATGGACGTCTTAAAAAGTTTAAGTATTTTTCAGTCACTATGGACGAGAGTGTTGACAGGAGTGATACAGCCCAACTTCTAATTTTTATCAGAAGAGTCGATGAAAACTTTATAATAACCGAAGAACTTGCTTGTTTGAGATCTTTGAAAGGAAAGACGACAGGAATAATAATTTATGATGAATTTAGAGAGGGGATGGAATCTTTTAATGCTCTAAATTCCAAATTAATTAATTTAACAATTGATGGAGCACCTAACATGGTGGGAAAAAATACGGGGTTTGCAGGAGTTTATAAAAGTCAGAATCCTGAAAGCGAAACAATTTTTTTACATTTTATAATCCACCAAAATGTTCTTTGCAAGGCTGCCTTGGATATTAACCACGTACTTAATATTATTTTAAAATTAATTAATACCATTCGAGCCCGTGGTTTGCTACATCGACAATTTCAAGAGTTTTTATCGGAAGTTGATGCAGAATTTTCAGATGTACTTTATTACACAAAGATCAAGTGGCTGAGTTGTAGGCATGCCTTCTCGAGAGTTTGGAGTCTTCTCGAAGAAATTAAAGTTTTTCTAAAAAAACAAAACTGAAATTTGAGATGTGTGGGAAATATTGGAGGATAAGAATTGGTGCATCGAGTTTGCTTTTTTCACGGATTTACTCGAGCACTATAATAAACTGAACAAGAAGTTACACGGAAGAAATCAATTTATAGATGAAACTTGGGGCAGTTTGAGGTCTTTTAAAACTCAATTGTTTATATTTTCTAAATGTTTGGGAAAAAATGATTTGACTTATTTTCCAAAACTTAATTCTTTGAGACCTGTGAGTGAAGAGAAGTTAAAAGTCTTTTTACAATCTTTATTAAAACTGTATTCAGAATTTGAGGCCAGATTTGCTGACTTAAAAAAAATCCAACCATGTTTAGATATTTTTTCAATGCCTTTTAATGTTAATCCTGAGAATGTTCCATCTGATCTACAATTTGAAATTATAGAATTACAATGTAATAATAATTTAAAACAGCTATTTTTAAATGCAGATAAGCTTAATTTCTATAAATCCTTACCAAAAGATGAATTTCCAAAGCTAATTAATCAGTAAATTATGGCAATGTTTGCTTCCTCATATTTATGTGAACAGGCCTTTTCAGTAATGAAATGCAGAAAAAATTCAATAAGAAACCGATTGTCAGACGAGAGTCTATTTAATTTATTAAAAGTCGCATCCTCCCTGCTGGAACCAGATTTTGAGGAAATTATGTCAAGTCAGAAACAGATCCATGCTTCCCATACATCTGGAAAATCTTAAAATCATAATAAACCGTATCTTATAAAAATTTTATGTTGTTTTAAAATATTACGTAATATAACTAATAAATATATAGCTTAAACCGAACTTTTAATTGAACAGCAACCCCATAATATTTTAACGAATGACCCTTTATGTGTTTTTTTAATTTAAGGCCCGCCGCAAGATTTTTTTTAACTTATTGGCCCGTCCCCAAAAAGTTCGCCCATCACTGAATTAGATGAAAGCAACAATGAAGTAATTTAAGAGAACGTCTATATAAAAATTATTAAAAAGAGAGGCTAAATAGCACTTTTTATATATAGATTGTATATATCTTATCCATATACTATTAATCAGGTATTTTATGCAGTAAATTTTTAAGTTATTATTTTAAGTTAAATGCAAATATTTATGAAAATTGTTTGCTCATTTCAAAATTCTTATAATTGTCTAATATATTTTATGCAAATAAACAAAATATGCCAAGAGCATTTGTTTATAAAATAAGTGCATTTTGTTATTTGTTAAATAAATGGAAAACTGTAGTTAATGACACTTAAAAGCAAATGCTTGTATTTTGCACCTTAAGTTTATTTCAGAGGGTAAATAAATATTTATACACCAGAGTTTGCAGATGTGTGTTGGTTTTTCCCTATTAAAATATCTCAATATGATGTTGTATTGGTAATTCTTTTACTATTACATATATGAAACTAGTCTCTCGTGATAATTTGAAAAGTTTATTTAATACAAAACGTGATTCAATTACAACAACACCATTACCATACAACCAACTAACTAACAAAAGATATACATGTATGTATTTTTTTTTTTTTGAATGGAGGAGAATTCTTACATAAATATACAGGTATTTTTTTTCAATAAAAAAAAATGAAAAAACTTAAAAAATATAAAAACAGATAATGTATAAAAAGTCATAACATCTGATATGATACGAAACCATCGTTGTTATATTTGTACGAGTGGAAATATTGTATATTTTAATAAAAAATTCTACATATTGCAGGAGAAGTATTCTCTGATAGAATTAAAAGATATTTGCTTTTTTCCTGTTCCCTAATATTTGTGTAAGGTATAAAAATTATTTACTTATTGCAAAACTAAAATTCAATTACTAACATTTGTTACTGAACGTATAAGTATCATTAATCGAGTACCCGTCGTATGATTGATTTTAATCCAAATCACCGCTACTATCTTTGACACAAAGTTGAAACCGTACTGAGCAAATTGCTCAGCGGATTAAAGCCTTCTGCACAGAATAAATTTACAATTAAGCTCTTTTTTCATAGCAGAGAGGGCTTCCTAAGAGGGCTTTCACTACATTCCGTCTGGGTCCCCCTGGTCTTTATAGAATTATAGACACAGTGCAACTGAAGATAGGCAGGGAGTCAACTGGAAACTCTACTTTATTTCTACGGGGATCAGTGTGCCCCAGAGTTCATTATTTGTCTCTTTAGATATTTAATAGTTCTCTGGCTGTTCATTGAGGTTGGCCTCTATATGGGAGTAACGAGGTGGTTATGGTTTCGCGGCCCCATGACAGAGAGGTCAGTTTTAATGGTGGCCGGGTTCATTTCACCTTTAATAAAATAACACCTACATGGTGAAATGTTGCCAGATCCAGTGAGCATGCTAGATATGTGTTCTGTACAGGAGTTGGAAAGTCTCCATTTCTTAAGCAAGGAGTGATGATTTGCAGCCCTGCTCTGGAATCATTAAAGTTGCAACTAGAAGGTTTCTGTTGCATAGAATTATAGCTTCGGCTTTCTAGGACGTGTATAACGTTCCAAATTATACATAGTGGCATGAGCACCATCTGATAAAGGCCACATTGCCAGGTGCGGATGTAAATCAAATCACACAATTCCGTCTGGGTATTCACAAAATAAGTCCCTTTTACTCAGCTTTTTTTACTAAAGGGATGTGTCGCACATACAAGAAATTATAAATTTAGACTGTGGTAAATTATTGATAAATTGTTATGCTGGCCAAATATTACATTTTAACGAAATGCCGGTTATCGCTTAAAGAGAAAATTATTTACATATTGAAACAATGAGAGTTTTAATTTAAGTAAGAAGAATAATGTTATGCAACTTAAGCACGATTTTAATTTGTTGCTGTATGTGTGTGGTAAAAAAAATTGCTTTATAGCTTTGAAATGTTTACAAAAGATAAGAAAACTTGGCCTGAAGTTCGCATACGTCATACACAAAACGCTCTAAATATAAAAGAATAAAATTCCTAAAAAATTTAATTGAATTATAAAATTCAGAGCAGCTGAACCGATTCGGGTCTAATATATACTACGTATTCTATGAAACTATTGAAACCATTCTACTTAAGAAGACGTTACTGCAACAGGTTAACTACGAAGCATTAATTAATTTGGTGAGCTGGGTTTGTATACCAGCCACTTTCCAGTGGCCTACTTTGCCCTCAATCATTTTTAAATTAAGTTCGCACAGTTAAATCTTTCTTAAACATAAACAAGAATTCAAAAAGACGATACAAGGGAGAGGGTGGTAAATTAGGAATTATCTCGTATGTTGTATTATCAAAACTGCAAAAGAACCCATATAATAGGCTAAGTATATTATGGAAAATTGTTAAGAGGCTTAACTTATCCTATTTAAAAAATTGTTTGCTTTTTTAATAATTCCACACGATTTAAGTGCGGCTCAAATTATGTCGTAGTTAGAAAAAAATTGTAGCCAGAAATATTTTCCTGTAAATAAACATGATGTCAGAAACATTTCCTAACTTTTTATAAAATGAACAGCGTAAAACTTCAACTGCATTATTAATTTATTTTTATTTTACACAAATATTTTTGAATAGGCTTCGACAGTATTTCATACGATATACCGAACATGCTTTGTGGTACTTCTTGAATAAAGTCTGGACTGGAACTGGTTGTTTTCTTCTAATATCGCCTTCTGGCTGTATTATTAAAAATTCATATACTTTGTTGGGTACGATACCGTATGGTATATTCTTTTTCCAAATGTGGTTATTCACATTAGTTTACTGTCCATTATCTTAATATTTGAAATATTATTTTTAAGAACAGACACTGTGGCCTACTGATTGCTCATCATCAATGGCTAGCTGGAGTTAAAGGTTAAAATTAACAACTCAAATCCAGCCGTATGCTAAAGAAAAAGATAGTCGCTGTTCCAAGAAATTTATTGTGTAAAATGGTAAGAAAATAATAAGAAATTCACACTATGACAAAATTTCGCTTTGTTATAAAACTTTAACGATTTTTATTTTTTCAATTTATTTTTCGAATGAAATTTATTTGGACTTGATTTAAGCAAAGCCCAAAAATTGCACATCTCCTTTATAAATATAAATTTAATGTTACGCACTTTTTTGCTAATTACTAGTAAATAACAAATACTCAATTTTCTGTTATTTATTGCGGTTAACGACTAACGACACAAATAAATTTTGATTTTGGTTTCTAGTCCTTCCTTTCGGAATGTATTTAAAAAATTTATTTGAAAAATTAGTCTTAGTGTGTTGCTTTTTTTGTGCTGCACATGATATTTAGTTAATCTTGCGGAAATGAATGAACCGGATGTAGCTGTGGTCGCTTAATAAAAAAAGGAAAAAAGAATTTTTTTTAACAAACTAAAAATTCTGTTTGTGTATCAAAATTCAGTCTGTTCGTTGAATTTTTTATTGTATTTGATCAAAAAAAATTGTTTTTATTTTCTAGTGAATATTTGCTGTCTAATATTTAACAACAAAGTGAATGTGAAAATATAAATGAAAAAGTATTCAACAACGTTGAGTGCACATTTAATAGTTTTAGCTAAAACAAGTGGGAAATATTTTTTCACAGGTGAATAGTTTTAAGCATTTTGCTGTGGCTTTTTCCTAGGCCATTTAAAGGTAATTTCCGATAGCTTTTATAACAATTAAACTTAAAATGTTATTTCTCTTTTCAATTTTAAAGGCAATAAATAAATTAAATTAAATGAATTGGAACAAAAATGTTAGTTTCCTTTAATTAGGCTGCTAATAAATTTAGAGTAAGAAAAATCGAAAACAAAAAATAACTAACGGAAAATTTACAGTTATAAAATGAATCTTCGGCGGAAATGACTTAATCTCAGAAGACGGAAAATTAAAGAAGTTTGTGGTTAATTTCAGCTACTTAGTTTATGCAGCTGTACGATAGTATAGCAAAATATATTTTTGCTTTTATTGTAATTATATTCGTTG
The DNA here is from genome assembly GCA_030448955.1 of Trichopoda pennipes. Lineage (NCBI taxonomy): Eukaryota > Metazoa > Arthropoda > Insecta > Diptera > Tachinidae > Trichopoda > Trichopoda pennipes. The sequence goes on along the minus strand of JASKUP010000031.1, from coordinate 3,765,519 downwards.
CACATTCAACAAAAATATTTTAATTGTAGACGTAATATTCGTTCATAATTGCTAGTTCTATCATATACGGAATTATCTTAAAATTGTGAACATTTAAAATTTCACCTTAAAGTTTCCATGGTGTGAAACATCAGATCTTAGCCAGATTTTGCGCACGAAATTATAATGACCGTTTTCTGAACATTATATGAATGTCAAAATGCTTGGAAAATTGCTTTTTATGCAGGTGTTAGCTAAGAAAAAGTCTCTCTATTTTAAAGTTGACCACCTATAATTTCCGTTGAAGTTCGCCTCAAGCTTTCCATTTCTGAAGCAATTAAAAAATTGAATTCGTTATTAAATAATAATAAAATAAATTATGCATTAAAGTTTCAGTTGTTTTTGAGGCATTTTTTTGCTTATGTGCCCACTTAGATGCAGGAATATTATTGCAAAGCAGAATTTAGTCGTTTAAAATTGTTTAATTAAATGGAAATTGTAAATATGAGATTTTAAAATTCAGTTTCTTTCTTACTATAGGCAATAACCTTAACAAAATCAAACTAATATAATTTAAATCACTTCAGATAAAAATGTTTTTCAGCTGCTAATTAAACATCACACTTTTTTCAATCACATAATATTTTTTATAAATTAATTTGGTTTTCTTACAAAGTATTTTATATAATTTAATTGACAAAATATTGGCCATGCCAACCATTCAACGACCTGTGTTTAAAATATTTGATTTCTTTAAAATCAAAAATTTGTTTAAGGAAAAAGTAAACAATAGAACAGCTTTAAAAAAAATCTCAAACACACGGTGAATGATTAATTCTAGAAAAAAAACAAGAAATTTAATATTTTTGGATTTCACTGTTCAAAAGATAAGTTTTGAGTAAACAAATCTTCACTGCTGCTAAACTTTTACATTCTAACCCACATTTGGCAGTCGAAAAACTAAAAAAACTAAATTGTTGCATAAACTTGATTATTTTTATAGAAATATTTTCCTGCATTCATTTTAATAGAGAAACAATTTTAAATTGTATTCGAAGAGAATTTCACAGCTTTATGGTTAATAAAATGTTTTGTTTAAAAACGTAAAAGGAATTTAAAAAATTGTGACAATTTATCGCCTGTTTGTGGCTCAAAATATATCTTAAAAGCTTTTTTTTATACAACAAAAACTATAACAACACACAACCATACACAGCAATACGTATTAACATTAAAAAAAAAATGAATAAGCCATTAAATTTGTTTTCATATTTGTTGGGCAAATGCACTCAAACGTAGGTTGTGGTTATACAGTGTGCAATAGCAACAAAATCGAGCTGTGATCTAATATAAAATCCTTTTCTTTTCCAAAAAAAAAAAATGACAATGCTTTTTAGGTTAAACTTTTGACATTTCAAACTTCGTTAAACGAAAATAGGTTTTGTTTGTTTGTAGCTACTGGATTTTAAAATAAAACATATTGTAGTTGTTACTGTTGTATATAACAAGAGTTATAAAAAATATATAGCAACATTTTACCGATGGCAAATTATAGATAATTGTATTTATGTGTGAGAGTAAATATGTCTGTGTGTATGTTTACGTGTGCGCTTAAATAAATAAATAAATATATATTAGTGTGTGTATATTTTAGACATTTTATGAATAAACATTTTAATTTAATTAACTTTCGAGCAGATTTTTAAAATTTGTACATTCTAAGACAACATTAATTGAAAGTTTATTAAACATAAAAATTTTATTAATAAACTATTGCTGTAAATATTTATGAATTTAAATTTTCAAGAAAGCAACTTATGCTAAACATTTCGTATGACTAGTAAACATCTCTTTTCAATATCTATGATATTGCACTATGAAGGGATTGAGGAGACCCTTAGTTCCTTGTATTTTTATGCAAACACAAAGAAAAAATATGGTTGGGCTATGGTCATAAGAATTATTTTTTTTTGCGGGTGGGGAAGGAAAATGCCATACATATTTCAGAAGCTGTCGTCACAACTCTGGTATGTGGAGCTTGCATCCACTAAAAACCTCCCTCTTCTTTTCGGGCCATTATTCCACCGCGGGACCACTTTCGTATTGCTTCGGGGTGGGGCTCTTTTTCTGCTCCTATCGAGCAGCCATCGCCGATCCTACGTCTAGGTCCTGCTTTCTCATTCGCAGCACTTTCTCTACGAACGTCGCTACATGTTTCCTTTTGTCCTTACTTACCAGCATGAGGCCAACAATATTCTCTGGTGATATTCCAACGACGATTTCCTCCAGTGACCGTCGTTCCCATCCTATGGATGCGTTATGAAATAGTCAATCTCGCCATGCCTTATATTTACCCACGCATGCAGGTCAGTTATTAGCTTTGCTGTCCATCTTCCGCGTGATTCAGCGTTCCATTTATACTGCCATCTTTGCATGGTCTGTGCTCGTGTCTTTCTTTTTATTGTCTCCATGTTCGACCCTCTCATTCGCTTCCGCGCGATCCAAAATGTCCAACGTTCCTCGGCTAATACTTCAATGGGAATAGTCCCGCTTGTAACCAGAATTGCTGGCTCCGACACCGTGCGGTATGCCGAGGCTACCCTTACTGCAGCAGTGCGCTGTACAGCAGCTAGCATCTTCTTCCGATACTTTGTTCCTAAGGAATCGGCCCAGATTTCGCATCCGTATAGTAAAATCGTCCTAAGCATAACCTTGTTTAGCTTACTTTGTGCCCCCTCCATATTACGCGCCACAATAACGGCTGCGATATCATCGGCATAACCCACCAGATAGCTATCATCCAACATGTTCATGTGGAGAATATGGTTATAACTGATATTCCATAGTTCAGGGCCCAAGATTGAGCCTTGTGCTGCTCCAGCCGTAATCCTCTTCCGCCGCGTTCTACCAGCACTTTCGTATATCAATGTACGGTCTTTGAGATAACTCCTGATCATCTTCATGATGTATGCTGGTGCTCTAAATCGCATCTCTAGAGCCTCTAACATATCGGCCCACGTTGCTCTATTGAAAGCATTTCTAACGTCCAAGGTTGCCAATAAGACAATGCGTCTCGAGAAGTGGTTTCCCGTTTGTGCCCTCCTGGCACCCTCTACTACGTCCTCAATCGCGTCTATTGTTGACTTCCCAGGTCTGAAGCCGTATTGTCTTTCTGACAGTCCTCCAGCATTTTCCACGGCTGTGTGTATCCGGGGTTGGAGCAGCAGTTCAAGAAGTTTTCCCGCCGTGTCTAGCATGCACAGGGGCCGGTACGCCGATGGGGAGCACAGATCTCCCCTTTCCTTTGCCTATTATCACAAGTCCCTGACGTTTCCAGACCTCTGGGAAGACTCCTTCTCGCAGGCAACGGGTATACATATCAAGAAGAATCTGCGGCCTCTCCCTTGCGATAATCTTAAGAATCTCCGCAGGAACTCCGTCCGGACCGGGCGCCTTTTCGTTCTTTAGCGTATTCGCGGCAGTCTTTAGTTCCTCCATGGTAAAAAGTTGTGCGAGATCAATGTTCGATGGTGGGTCCTCGTTCCACACCATATCACCTTCTGGAAAAAGAGTATTTACGATCCTTTCCATCGTACCCTCTTCTAGGTTCGGGGCTGAGATGCACGCCCCATGTTTCCGCATGACTAATTTATATCCCAGACCCCAAGGATCATTGTTGAGGTCCAATCGAAGTTCCTCCCATTTTCTCTTCTTGGTTCTTAGTAAAGCATCCCTTAGTTCCTTCCTAGCTCTTCTGTATTCCTCGGCTTCTGACGCTGCGGGTTGTGCGCGTCTGGCCCTAGTGAATCTTCTCCTGTGTCTAAGGCATGCCGTTCTTAAGCTGGCAATTTCGTCAGTCCACCAATATACTGCTTCTTTCCGCCGCTTTACATCCATGATAGGCATCGCCACGTAACATGCCTCCTTAATGAGTGCCATAGTCCTTCGCACCACATTTACAGCCTCCGGAATATTTTGATTTATGTTGTGACCTTGAGCGATTTTGCCCAGAAGGACCTCTGCGTTGAGCTTCGCCACATTCCACTTTCGCGTCGGTTTCCTAGCGTTAGGCTGTCTAGGTGTTCTGTCACCCTCAACATTGTACACGATGTACAATGCGATGATGATCGCTTCCCGTATAATCCTCGAGTACCATCCAGTTTGTCACCTTCGCCGCGATCCTTTCCGATGATAATGTGATATCCGGGATAGTTCCTTCACATCCCGGCCTTCTAAACGTAAGAGCTATTTTAATTTCCATAAAATAATAATGATATAAATGATTATTTTATGTAATACTTTATTCACGACAAACATTTGACTTAAAAATTATTATTATATAAAAGAAGTCCTGCTAAGTTGTTGTGATAATCTTCCAAGGAAACTTCCTTAATTTTACATCCTCAACTACTTTTATTATTTGCGGATTTGTGGCCACTTCTGATTTCACATATTCATATGCTAGTGCTAGTATACAATGAATTTCAGATTACTGATCTTTGATTTTGTAAGGTGTTCTACACTATCTTTGAAGGTAAAAGCATATTACTATAGCATGACATTTAATATACTTCTACCTTTCAAGTTAAGACAAAAGTTGGGTATCAAATGATTTTGAAAAAAAATTATTATTTTAATCTGACTGAGGAACTAAGTTAGGTCTACTGCCTAATAATGTTTTAAATTTATAAGTTTCAACCGACTGAAGCAAGTTTTGAGATGCGTTTTATGATCGATATATTGGAATAGACATGACTCATGCACTTACTCTCACTTCTATTTTTGCAAAAGGTACTTGTGTTTATTCTGCATAGTTTTACAAATCAAATGTCCAAATTTAATAGTAACTCATTCAGTACCAGAGAGTAACAGTACAGAAAATTATATAAAATAATGGGCTAACGAATTTAAACCCTAAAATTAGATGAAAAAGAATTTACTCACATTGTGTCATTTGAGGTAGAGAAACATATTTTATTCTAGCACATTTCTTACTTAATTTACATTTAAAAGTTATAACTTCACTAACATAAACTATTTAATGTTTCTTTAATGTCTCAAGTTTGATTAAATATCTTAAGGTTTGTGTTTCGTAACATCACATTCTCTTTCTACGTTCTTTTATTTTAGTTTTAGTTTCTAAGGACTAGATTCATGAAGTAGAGCCACCGTTAAGCATTGGGACACGTACAAGTCAAGTCAAGAAATATAGTCTTAAATGGTTTAATGGCAAAAAATAAAAACAAAAAATAATAATAAACCTGACGTGTTTTATACGATCAAAATGATTTTACAACTTCTGTGACATTTACTTATGTCCTGGTTTACTTGTAGCAGAAGTTTTAACAAACTTTTTGAAATTTTTTCTTTTAGGTTCTTTTGCAGCTTGTGAGGAAAATTTATTTGTGGACTAGTAAATAATATATGTTATATAATTTATTTAAAATTTTCTTTCCTAAACTCTTCCATTTTAAGGTTTGATCTTAAGTTTATGTTGTTATTTATTTATTTCCTTTGATTTTTGCTTTACAGAGTTAAATTTTAAAACAAGTTTATTTTATTGCTGGCATATGTGTTTTAATCCTGTAACTTTTAGACAAGTTTTCTTATTTCCAAACATATAAAATTAATTATTTTGTTAACGAGAGGAACTTTTGGCCACTTTTGAGGAAGGAATAATTTTTAATAAGATTTTAAGTTTTAAAATAGAAATGTTAGAAGAGATAGAAAACCGTAAAATTGTTCAAACAAATACCTCAACACTTTATACGTGTCGTGCCAACGTTGAATTAAAAGGCGGCTGGTTGATTCGGTATAAATCCTCAGCGTTTATTTGCCACTAATCTTCTTACCGACAGCTAACCTTTTTTGCTCCGTGGGTCGTGGAATGGTATGTGGAGGTACCTATTGGCTAGATACCACGTATCCACAGTTAGTTGACCACTTAGAAGGCTGCTCTGGTCCCTCCCAGTAGCGACTGTAGGCCCAGGTTGTGAATTAATTGGTGCTACTATTGCTAGTACTACCAGATAATAGTTAGTGCCCAGAAACACCGAAAATTGCGCAGAGTAGTAACCATTTGAACTCAACTTTACGTTGCTCTAATCACTCCCAGTAGCGACTGTAGCCACAAACCACTGCCCATTTTCTGACTTTACGGGATTTGCCTGTTATCTGCGCACCAGCCAAAGGCGACTTAAAATCTCTACATTCTGCCTATAAAGAAAGATCTGGCAGCTTGTTTTGGTTTTTTAATTTTATAGCATATTTATGATGTTGTGGATAGGGCCAAAGAAATTGGCTGCTTTAAAATCATCCAGATTTCATGTAGTGTTTTATATATTAATAATATATAGGAAACTGTAGTGTTATGAGTGTGTTAAAGTGTTCACTTAAATCAAACATACATAACTTTATTAAATTCAAATTCTTTCTTTAATACATAAAAGTTTAAGCCAGTTTTAAATAAAGAATTGCTCACTTTCTCTTTAAAATTTCAAATTTCAAATTACTCTGATTATGAAACTTAATCTAACGGAAATGCATTGATATTCAGCCACATAAGGATTTTTTATCCGGCTTTTTTTCTAAACAAAATTTCATTAACTTTTCGCCATAAATGCTTGTAAATACTATTTTCTGTAAATGTATGTGCAGATACTAACTGATAGACATTTTATTTATATAAAATTTACTGCTTTGAAAATACTTTTGAATTCTAAAAGTATTTGCTTAGTTTGTGGGCATTAACCAACCTATTGCGAAGTATGAAACTGAAAGTTATTTTACAATTTTTATATTTTTCTCTTATATTTGGAAAGGATTATTGTTTTTAGTGTGACAGCGGTTGTAGTGGTATAATTTTGTGGTGAAGTATGTGTTACTTTACAACCACATGAAATAATACATTTTATAGCTTCTTTATGGTACTTTTTATTTCTTCAAAAAAAACTATGTTGGCTTACGTGCGAACGTGTGACTGTGTTGTACATTTGTAGTTTAATGTACAGGAGCTCGACAGTATAATTTGAATTCTATTACATTTTGTTGGGCCATAAAGTTCTCTTGTTATTTTGTTGGTAGGTTTTATAAATTAAGTTATTTTATTGCTGATATTAGAAAAAGTTGTTAAAAAAGTTGTGAATTAAAAATAGAATGTGTTACTATTTTTAAGATAATACGTTATTTTCAGTATTTCTTCAAAATTATGCTTTAGTTTTTCGCCTAACTGTACTTTTTTTTATTAAGAGATTTTTCAAGTTGTGGCAAATATATCACGTATGTATATGTTAAGTAGAATTCATCCAAAGTGTGTTTTTGTTGGACTTTTGTGGAATTGTAGTCAATGATCGCAGTGCTAAATTAAATATCAGCACTCAGTAGAGAAATAAAAAAAGAAAACTTGCTGAAATATAGGAAGGAAGTATTTTTTTAACACGTTTGGCATTTATCTGAAACTGTTTAATATAGACAAAAAAATTAAGGCTCAAATTTCGTTTAAAATTATTTTGTCAAGCCGATTTTTTTTCTTTTTTTAGAGCTATTCAAATCAAAGACTATTAAAATTTATGTTAATAAACTTGTGTTTAATAAAAATGAATATTCGGCTGTGGCTTTCTTGCCCTTTTATATGCATCCTTTCCAGACGAATTCTTTTGTTTAGTGTTGTAATCAGTTAACAACAATACATCTTCTCCCTCTGCCGGCATTAAAGTCGAAGGCAGTAAAAATTTAATTCCGCACAAGAAATTCTTTTTTGAAGACATACAAATCTTATAAAAAGGCTACGAAGAATACTTGTGTTAGATTTAAGTATAACACTTCCATATATACAGCTGAGATGAGTATACCACTTCTGGATATGTGATTTAAATAGAGGATTATTCGGAGCAGTGGTGAGCTAATAAAGGCATAGAGAGTTTACTGTTGATTACCTGTCAACCTCCTATGCCAATAATTTTCAGGACAGGAATATGTTAACATTTAGAAAACTCTTGATTGGATAAAATTTAGAGTTACCTAAAAGTAGCCCTATTCGATAAGACTTACTTACTTGTTGCTTAGGAGAACTTTTATTTCGTAAATATTGTCGTTGATAAAAACATATGCTTTTATGGTTTTAACATAATTTATGATGTACTAACAATAGTTGGGGTGAACTAGTTATGATTGCTTGTGGGAACAGTTTAATCGTGTTTAAAAGGAATTTTGATTATATCGATGTTACTAGTAATTGTTTCTAGGATACTGAGAATCTAATGCACTAGATCCATTAAATCGCTGTTAAATCTCTATAGCAAGTACATCTATTATTTTTGATTTTCATAATCTATTGTATACAAAAGAATTGAGTTAAAATTTAATGTAAATATTCATAATTTAAGCATCTTTAATGCTAACGCCAAAACTCCGATGGATGCCATCATCTTTTGTACTGGTAAACTGCTTGAGGACAGCATTTAATATTTTGTTAAAGTTTCCGAATAGCCGATAACAAGAAATTAAACCAGTAATTATATATATTCTAATATTTGAAGCAAATTGGTTCAGTGTTATGTGAACAACAAAATAATTCTTCGTATGAGTAATATTTATTTTAAATTGCTCATACGTAACGATACAATTGCATATATTCATTTCATTTTAATTAATTAGTTTTATTCAATCATTATTTATAATATCGATTTTAAAAATAATACCGGTAAGTAAAATAAGTTTCTAAAAATGAAAACATTTTAGATATTAAAACACACAAACTTTGTTTTGACAAATTTGCTGTTGCTCTCTAATGCCTGGAGAATTTCTTAAATATTGCAACAATTTATATCTTTGATTTAAATTTAATTGCTTTACTTTTAACAATGTTTGCACATTTAAGTGCCACAATATATTTATTAGTGAAATAAAACATGTTAATTAAAACATGCAAATAATCTTAGCCGAATTATGGATTATGTAAGGATATTTAAGGTTTAATTTGTTTGAATATATGAGGTAGAAAAAATTTATGAAAGTCTCTGTAAACTTTGATTTTGCTTCAAGGATTTGGCTATTAGAACCGGTGTTACATTGCAAGAGTAGTTTAATTCTTGCTAGGAGGCACTCATTAGGCACTGGTTCTTTTACATAAAAAAACTGGAATATATATCACTACCACCATATATTTTCACAGATAACATAATATTATACTTCATATTCACATTCGTATTCGTAAATAGAAAATAATTTCTCTCATAATTTTTCAGCGCTTTAATTTATTACGAATTCAGTAAATCTTAAAAATTGAGCCCATTTTTTATTCAATATGCAGCTGTTAGTCCCAAAACCAGTAAATACATTAAAATTGAATAAAACTGAAATTTCTTATTGTTAATTAAAATTTAAGCATTCAGTGTTTTAAAATTTAGTTATATCAAATACGATTTTAAACTCCGTTCTTCATATTTATATTTCTTAAAGATTTATAAAATATTTTTCATATCATTGAATTTTTATCTCTTTTTCTTTATTTTATTTTCTTGTTTGTTTATTGTATAAAATATAATAAAATATTTTTCTTTTTCTTTAAGATATGCATTGGCATTTAACCAAGTAAATACTCATAACTGCAGCTTATAGATTATTTAGATGTATACAAAATTTTTAAAGGAATTTTAAAACATTTCATAAAAAGGGTGTGGTTATTTAGCCAGCCATGGTCATTAAATAGGAAAATAGGTATTTTTTTAATAAATTTTTTATTACATAAAACTTTCTATTATTTTGAAGTCGTTAGAAGTCGTCAACTATTGTTTTTCGTTTTACTGACATTTACTTCAGATTAAGATATCTTAAATTTATAAAAAACTGTTGCCTAAGATACTTATTATAAAACTAGAAAATGCTGTAGACATTCGCGTTTCAACTCAATTAAATCACATTTCAATGTGACATTTGTTATCGTAAGGCGATAGAGTCTGAGTTTTTAATTTCTGATGCAGCTTTTGTTTTTCATTTATATGAAATATGATATTTTACAGACATTTATCACTTTTGGAATATTTGGAATTTATTTTAGATTTTATAAGTTTAAAGTTGTACTTTGATCCATTTGGTGCAGTTCAATGACACAAGAGTTCAAAGTTTAAGATTTGCATATAATTTTTGCGCTCCCTTTATAAATAAATGTGAAGGAAAGGGATTATTAACCCCTTATAAAATATTTATTTTACGGTGTTGAACAAATATAATAATTATCGTAATTCATATTTGTCTTTCCAATTTATATCCTTTTAAGAGTATAAAACTTTTAAAATTAAAAAGGCATAATTTGTAATACTGAGAAAATTTAAATTGCCCAATCACTGTTAACTAAAAATAGTTTTGGTTTCGTGTGCTTATAAGTTCCGTGAGCCACGATTTTATTTTCAAGTTCACTAAAAAAAGTGTGTCCTTTATTACAATTTGAGAGGATTATTTTGAATATCTTAGAGGCATTACATTTTGTAAAATAAAATAAATTTGATTTATTTATAGAAAGTGATATTTTCAAAGTTTTCTTTTGTATAAAGCCGGCTTTAAAGGGTTAAACCAATACTAAAATTTACAAGAATATCTTTTTCCTATTATATTAAGGTCATCATAACAATTTTGAAAAATTTTCTGAAATAAAAAAAAAAATAAATAAAAACAACATTAAAAGAGTAAAATGACATGCATAAATGTCTGATAAAGTGAAATATTAGAATGCAATTTTTATATACCCTTTGGAGTAAAATTTTTTTTTTTGTTTTTCTCCTAAATCTTTCATTTATTTAAAGGAAATACAAGAGTGTCAAAGACAATGGAAAATATGTAAAAATGTTTTATAGAAAAACATAAAATCAGTTAAAAAACAACAAACGAATTAATTTAGTTTGTGCTTATTTCCCCCAAAAAATTTATCTAAAATAAAGTTTTAAATATTTTATTAAAAATATAAGAAAATAATTTTTGTATTTATTTAGGAGGTTATTTTTAAAATGTAAAGAAAGATTGTTAAAAAATTGAAAAATAGAGAATTTAAAATCTAATTGTTGTGATTTTAAATTTTATTTCATTGCCATTTCAAAATCTGGTTTTAAAATATGACGCGTTGTTTAAGCTCATTATTCGCTCACTGTTTTTAAGTCCTCTTACAATCATTGACAATATTTGCACTAGCATGGGGGAAGCTCCAGTAGCCCCATGTGTCTGCTGAGAGAATTAAGGCCGTCTTTTGAGTTCGATGCGATGTTATCGCTAGAAAAGTTCAAAGAGCGGCTCTAGTAATTTTTGTTTTTAAGCTTTTAAACCAGAAAAAAACAATTATATAGCGGAATAGTGAGGCACTCTGACAAAATAATGTATTGCATTCCCTTGCAGTGTAAGAACACCTGATTTTCTAAGCTATTCCAGGGTCCCGGTTACTATGAGTGAGTTAGCTACAATATATTTTCTAAAAGTAAATATTATATTATAATAGGTGGATTAAACATGTTGTGGTAGATGTATGACTGTAAAAGTGATGCAACAAGCATGTTGCAGAAAACATGTTAAATATAATATTTTGCCACTTATTACATACGTTAGTGGGCTTGAAAGAATGGGTAAACTTCATTTAAGAACCATTAACAATTAAAATTTAAGTAACCATTTTCGAAACATGTTGATTTGTGATGAATTTTTCGTTTAATTTTTGAAAGATCAATTTCTTACAACTGTAAATTGTGACTTTTAAAATTTCTAAAAAAAATTTGAATTAAGGAATATATTGTCTAGCTTTTATTTAAGCAACAAAGAATATATTCTCTTGATATTAAGAAATTATAATATTATAGTCTTATAACCTCCAAGCAAATGAACAATTAACCTTTAAACTAGACAAAATATATAAATTTTTGAAATGAAAAAAATGAAAGTATTATTTATATTATTGTTTGTGCATTTACTAACATTTGAGCAAACATTTCTCTTGCTACTTGACATTTTTTGTTTATACTTCTTTTATGGCATTTGCCATAAATAAATTGAAAGTTTACAATTACAGAAATTCGAATAAAATTTCACTAAAATAGAAATGGGTCAATCGCAAAAAGCTTTTGGAAATGCAAAAAATGTTTTGCATCTAACTACAATAAAATCTGCAAGCTAAATCAAAAAGTTAATTAAAATTTAAGAGATTTTACAATTATTTTTACATAAAAAAATAATTATTTTCATAGTAACTTTTCATTGCGAACTGATATGTGCAGCTGAGTTTTCCATTTATCAGAATACACTTTCAAGCTTCCAATATCAACAAATATTTGTCACAGTAAAATATAAAAAAAAGTAAATAAATAAATAATGGAAAATATTTTAACATTTTAGAGAGTAAAAGATATTTTCTGTAGCAGTAAAGAAAATCTATAATTAAAAAAATTTTTATTTTAGAAGTCTTCGGTAAATAAATTTACTTATAAAACTTTTAACACGCATTTCTATTTAAATATTTACCACAATTAAATTTATTTATTTGTTGCAATTATTAATTGCCTGTAATTTTTAATTTTCTAATTGTTGTAGAAACATTTGAATGTAATTTGTATGCATGTGGTCGTAAATTAAACACATTAATTTGTAACCGTACCAAATATATAACTTTTTTTTTGTTGTAAGAATTAATTTCAATAAATTTTATTTCCTGTGGTTGTTTTTAGATTAAGAAATGAATGTTAATTGTATTCATTGTGTAATTAATGTTATTGAATATTTATAATATTTTTTATTTTAAGGAATCTAAAAGTTTTAATAAATTAAAAAGTGATATTTTATTAAAATTACTTACAAATAGTTCTAGAATTTCTTTACGAGATGATACATTAACTAAGTGGTAAAGCAGTAAGTAAGAATCCTTTTGAAAATCTTCTAGCAATATGTCTAAATTATATCTACATGATAATATATCTATAATGGGAGCTTGGCAGTATTTTCTTGACAGTACTCAAATTTCTAAAGCGATATCTCGTGTCAAAATAAATTCTTCTTAAACAAACTTAAGATACATTCCTTCCTAAACATAAGTACCGCTGGCTTTTTATCAATACCCCATTCTCTTATAAACATGGATATTTTTTGCTTATTATAAAACATTATACTTCTAAAATGCATCTATAGTGTTATAGACTTGGTTAAATTTTTTGGAAAAAAATAAGAAAAAAGGAAAAAAAGAGATTGAAATAATATTTTTACGCATGCTTAATGATGCCACTATATCCTTGGCCAATGTGCTTTGTTTGGTTTGCATTTTTTAATTTAAGCATTAATAACGCTTGGTTTCCATTGAGATATTCTCTGTAAGAAATTATATCTTAGAAATATTGTGTTTGTTTTTATTCATTCTTATTTCAAAGCGAATATTTTCTTACAACTAATTAAAATTAACCTAACAAGCATTTTTCTCTTCTCTTGTTTTTTTATTTTTTCTTTTTATTTAATCGTTTCTTAAACAAAAAAAAATATTTTCATTTTGAATTGAAAGGTACTTGAAAATCAACATACAAACAAGCAAATTATGTTTCATTACTTCACTGATGTGTTAAAATAAACATAATTATGAATGGAAATTAGGTTTGTGTTAAGCTAATATTACACTATTATGTATTTCTGCTTTCATTTCAACTGTTGATAAAAAGAATTTACTGCACATCACATAATTTTCGCAAATAAGTTTCAAACAAATAGAATTATATCCTACACAACTTGAAACTAACAAATTCATTATGTAGTCCCAGAACTGCTATGGCTGCTTTTTATAACATTTTCTATCTAACATATTCAGCACATTAAAAAGGAAGAGAGAGAAAAAAAATTGCCAACAAAACTTGACAGAAATATAAATGCCTCAACAAGCATTTAACTCATCTTTAAAATTCCATTTAATTGTTGTTTGCTTATGGCACTTTTCATCTCAAACTCATCACTAAAGAGTTTAGATTAACCAACACATATTCTAATTTATTCTTTTTATGTACGGCATACTCAAAATAATGCCTTATTGTAACGTTAAAATAATCTATTTTTGTAAGTATTTTGCCATCAGCTCAGTGTCATCGTATTATTCCATAAATTTTCGGTTTCAAGTTTTAACTTCTAATGTTTCACAATGATGCAGATTGTTTTTAATTTTGCGTTTTTACTTTTTTTTTCTTGGATTTTGCAGATTTAAAAGGTTCTTTTTAGTTAAGATGATGTATAGAAATATTATTTTATTCATTTATTTATTTATTTATTACATGGCAGACATGCGTTTCAAATCCTCTCCTTCACAATTTTACACACCGTAAAGACTTTATTGAGGTCATTAGTTTTGAAAAACTTATATTCAATTTGAATAGTGTCAGCAGTGTCTCCGTCCTGTACGCGAAAGTTTCGTTAGTCTTTGAAGAAACCGTGTTCAAGGTTAGAATTCGCCATTATTCTACTTTTTACTAAAACAATAAATTAAGATTGTGGCAACATTTTAAAAATTCGCGAATTCATAATTTCAAAACGATCGGTCTCACCGTTTACCCTACTATAAGGTAAAAATGGAAAGCCAAATACAAGTTCATTTATATTCAAATACATTGTTACACAAGCAATAGACAAGTCATCCATGGTCATTTATATACTTCAGCATTTGTATATATGTGTGGGTCTTTTCATATTTGTGAAAGTTATCGCTTTTGTTAGTCATGCTATTCTACACTATAGTAAAGGGTTTGCAATTTGCTAACTACTAATTTTATTTACCCAACAATTATTTACATCAATTTCAATCTTCAATGTAAAAAATGTGCATTTAAATTTCTTAAAACTATTTTTCTCTAATTTCCATCACATCATCATTTCCATCATATCTATTAACTTATAATTACGCAAAAGATTTATTAATGATTTAAGATTAATTTCTATTTATTTATAATATATGAGCCACTGTGCGTTGATTATTTTGCCAGTACACTTTTTTGTTTTCTGCAATAAATAATGCTTTGGTAAGATAATCAACTATAACATTTCGAACATAAGTATGTTAAGAAGCGTATGCATGTGTATAATGTGTTATGTTTTCCGTGTGTATTTAGTAGGTTACATTTCAGTACAACTTTTATAAATGACGTAAAAGTAAAGTGGATATTTTGAAATAGTTCAGTATTTTCAATTAATAGCTTGTTCTCATTTTAACTACTTATTTCCTATTAAAGACTCATAAGAAAATAGGTTTTTTGGAAATATACGTTTAATTAAATTAATAACAAAATGCACTTAAAAGACGCGTTTAGAAGCTGCGTTTGAAAGTTTCAAAACGAGGTATAGATTTTTGAAGTAATAATTTCTTTTTATTAAAGCAAATTTCGCATTTAGTCCCTTTATACACGCTTTAACTTTTGTTTCTTATAAAGTTGACGTAATGTCTACACGCAGCAATTTGTGTTAACAATATTTGTGTTGTGCTTTGCCTCAAAATTCGTAATTTTTGACGTTTTATTTCATTCAAGTTGTGAAAAAATTGAGTTGAAACGAAAGGTTTATTGAAAAAATGAATGTAAAATAAACAACCTACATACTGGAGTCTATAGCTGACGGCTTTGGAGAAGTCATTGAATGGGATTCTGATGACAGTGAAAAAGATGGAATTTGGAAAAAAGTTTTGGTTGTTTTGAATTTGTTAGTCAACAATTTTTTTTTAATTTTTGATTAATTGTTTATATACTTTTTTGTTTATCCTGAAAATTCCGCCCAATGGTTTGAAGAAATATTGAAATATAATCAAAATAAAGTTTTAATTTTTTTTTAAAATAAAGACATATCGGTTAATAATAAAAAACTGTTAATTGTTAAGTACTTTTATTTTCCAAAATGTCTTTCTTAAATACTAACATAATAACGTATAATAATTTCCTTATCCTATTGTTCTTAATCGTAATTATTAATGACAAATGTGTGTTTAAAAATAAAGGTTGTAAAGATCATACAATATTGTAAACAACCTAATACTGCAAACACATTCTTACCATCTACGGGAATTTACTTAGCTTAAAAGAATATTAGAGAATATTTATTACTACAGAAAACAAGTTTATGCATGAGCATCGCTAACTCCCGGAATTTTATGACGAAATTTGAGCATTCCTTTTTAGCAATGAAATAGGGAATTAAGAGGAATGTCTAAAATGCAAAAAATACAACTTTGAGAGTACAAGCAGTTCCGTACTGCAGTGAAATAGAAACATATTCAATTTGTATACCTTCTCTTTCTTTCTAATGGAAAAATCAAAAGTTGAGCAACAAAAGTTGAAGCGTCTGAACAGGGACTTGGCTGCTATTACGCTTGTATTTCTGTAATTTAAGTTAACAGTTGTTAATAAAACAAAACACACCATGAAGGCAAACAGATTTTGTATCAGTTCTTTATTGTTGTTGTATATATGCCAAAATATTGTTATTTTTTTAATTAATTGGGATCTCACATAAGCGGGAATTGTAAATTTATTTATTTCGATATTATAGTTAAAGTGGTGAATGCTATAAGCAAGTGTATTGACAACAAGAAGTTGTATGGAGCTACCGAACAGTTTTCGGGCAAGACGGTGAAGATTTCGACATATTTATTCGTTGATCTGATTCTGTCATCAAAAACAACGGCTCAGGAATTCATGTTTGATTAAATTTAAAATCTCGTGATTTCCATAGAGGTTGATGAGGAAGTCGCTGATTTGAAGCGAGCAATAATTTTAATTCACACAAATTGAGCATAAATAAATACCGACTCTCAAAAGCTAAAAAGCAACTATATGTAGTTATCAAACGAATAGTTACAAATAGCTTGAATTTCTTCTATCGTATTTGAATTTAATTGTTTTTACTGAATATAATTGAAATTACAATAAGTTTTCGAATCACACATTTTACAATTATACTCTTCTAAGTCCGAAAATAATAATTCGGTATTGTTGCTATGACTTTGCATTAAACTAAGAAATTTCTAATTATAATGATTTTAAGACTGAAATATGAAGTCGTAAATCTTTACACTGCAACATTAAATAGATTACTTAAAAGTAAAAAAAAAAAAATAATTTCATTTCATTTATTTGAAAATTCAAATTATTACAATTTGCCACAGGATAATTCATATCTATTTGCAATATTGTTGCAATAGTCATTTGTAAATTCTGAATTCATATGTATTTATGTGACTGCACAGTATTAAAGCTTCTCTAGAACTTTTTCTAGTGTCAATTGCGGTTGTGTCAAAAACTATACAAAGGTGCTTTAAGATAATAAAATTAAATAATTTTTTATAAATCACTGCTGCAAAACAGCCCAAAAATCGAACGATTGTATTCGCTACTTGTTACTAATTAATTCAGGATAAAATTAATTTCTTCCTGTTTGCATGATAGTGGCTGCAGAGTAAATGTAAACTAAGAAGTTAATCTGAGATAAGTTTATTATCTGATGTATAAAACAAGTATAAGCAATTAACTAACATCAAAACTGCGGGGTATTCAGACAAGTAATATATGTAAATGTATGCATTTAGATTTATTTAGTGGTTTATTATTAGTCTGAGCATTAAATATTGTATCATTTTGTAAATTTTATAATACAAAATTTATTGCTCTTAAGTATAATTTTCATTTTTAGGTATTAAATAATTTTATAGTTTGTTGATGATAATGTGATAAATAAAAATTCATAGGCCGACATGTTGCGGCTATAAAATTGAATTATTTATAACAATATAAATTTTAAATATACTTATGTATATCTATGAAGTTTTGTTCAAATAAACAGTAAATTTTCATTATATATTTGCATAAAGTTAATCTGTGAAACATTAGACAAAGATTAAATTACATATAAAATTATAACTAATGTACGAGTATGGACTGAATCTAAATAAATTGCTTTTACTAGTTTAAAGTATGTATGAAGGAATTTGATAGGAAAATGTGCTTTTATTATTTATAGTTATTTTATTGTTATAGTTCAGTTGATTAAAATGTGTTAAAATATGTTTAAAATTATTGAACTGTAACATGGAACACACTTGAATATTTAGTTAAATATTAAACTATTTTTAAAGAATGAATTTGTGCTACAAATGATATTGGCCACTAAATTAACAAATTAGCATTAATTAACAATTAAATATTAAGAGTTTTTTTAAAATTTTTGTTCTTTGAAAAAATCTATTAAAATCTATAAATTAAAATATTCTTCAATTAGTTTCAAAGTTAAAAATTAAATTACTCAAAAAGCATCGCGAATTTATACTTTTTTTCGTATGATATCTGTACAGCATATACTGTGACTAGAGGAATATGAAAGTTATAAATTTTTTGGATTTTTATAGAAAATTTTACTTTAACTTTTATGTTTGATTTTCGTTTTTTCCTCCAAGTTTTCTAAATTTGTTTTATTTTATATTTTCCTTAGAGAAATCAGAAGTATTGATTAAAAATGTAACAGTCTTTGCTACTTCTTTCTGGTCAACTTTCCTTGGCCTTCTCTAGAACTCTTTCAACGTAATTGATTGTAGCAGGCTTAAAAGAAATGACAATTAAAGCCAAAACGTTTTGGTCAATGAACACAATGGCTATGCAATACTTTAAGACTTTATTTTTCGTAAATTTATCTACTTGTTTTACGTGTTTTTTATGGTTTATGTTTTGTTTTTTTTGTTTTTTTTTGCTACTTTTTTCCCATTTTAAGTTGTTGCCATGTAAAACAACATCTCAGTTCGTTTACAATATTTAACTCGACATGATGTAGAACTATTATGGTTACAAACTCGCATGACAGTTTTAATTACAAAACTTTTTCTTGAGGTTTTTGTGTTCCAATACCAAAAAAAAAGTTTATAAATTTTTTATATCTTAACATTCTTTTATTTGTGATTTTTTGACAGTTTATTGGGAAGTCTGAATAGTGAGTCTGTAGAAAACAAGATAATAGAAATAGAAAACTATTGGAAAGTAAAGTTACTCATACATCTACACTTCTGTCTACATTTTCTGTTAAACTAAAACTCATTTTGTGGCTTTGATTTGGAACAATACACCACTGACCAAATTTAACCTCAATAGCACAAGTTGCACCAGAAAACAATAAAAAAAAGTAACAAAAAAAAAAAAAAAAACAAAAACGAAAAAACCAGTAAAAGTGTGTTTCATTTATTTTATAGATTTGCCTTTTTTCGCAAACTTTTTCTATTTTTTTTTGTTTTTAGAAACGATAACTGTAGCTGCAATTAAATTGTTTTACTGAATTTAGCAAATTGTTTTTAGAAGTTTAGAGAAAAAAAGAAAATTTTCTTGGGGGAGAAATAAAGATGTAAAAATATAGCAAAGTTTTGGAGAGATATTATTTAAATTTAAAATTAATTAAAAATTAACGTATTTGTCTCTATTAAATATGTATTGAAATGGAATTAATACAACTACTGGCAAACAACTTATTTAAAAGTTTTAATAAAGCAATGAAAATTTAAAATAATATATTTTTTATTGTCATTATTAATTAAATTTATTAGAAAAAATGGGATAAATAACCAACAAGAGAGTTTCACTTATCCACAGAGCTTAACAATTTAAACCCATTTAAGAAAATTATATATAATTTTTATATATAATTTTTCTATAAAAAATATCATCACCATTATTTTTTATAGAAAATTTCTGAAAAGAAAATTTTATTAAACAGAAAATTTTATTAAACAGAAAATTCTTAACAAATTTAATATTTTTTTTAATTTCTTAAAAAAAAGTATGGAATTGCGTGCAAATGTTTTGGTATTCGAAAAATTTAAGAATCTTAGTTTGACTTAAGTTCACTTAGAATTTATTTCATTTTTAATTTTTAAAAGGGAATAATTTTTAACAACGTTTTAGAAGTCATTTTTAAAGAGCGCAGCAGAATGTATTGTAGAATGTTTTGTATCATCATCATCGTAATTAGAATTTTTCGAATTTATCTATCTTTGCAAATAACGCTGTAAAAATTTTCAGTGAAATGTAACGATTTAAACATTTTTTTTAAAGAATTTTTGGTTGTGTTAGGATGTCTTAGAAAATTTCTTTGTCGTTTTTATTCCAGTGTTTTGTTTTTGTAATATTTTCATTGAGAATAACATTACCTAAAAAATTTTAACTTAAGCTTTGGCATTTGGTTGTCTATACCAAAACAGCTGCGCATGGCTTATGGAATTCGTCATAATTACAAATAGGATGAAGCATAATTTTAGGTTTTAAAAAATATTTTTAATAAATACAAGTATTTTATATAATCTATTATTTTGATATATATTTTCGCTTTAGAGGCTTAAGTAGATGACTATCACTTGGAGGATACCATTGAAACATTTACCAATTTGATCCATAAAGCAGCATTTATAGCTACTCCACAGCAGCAGCAAATAAATGGTAATAATTTTCGTGTATCGACTAAAATTAGAGAGCTAATTGCAAATAGGAGACGATTAAGGAGAATATATCAAAGCACTGGAAGTATATAGAACAAGCAATTGATAAGTTGAATAATAACAAAACTCCTGGTTACGATAATATCGATTCCAAGGTTTTAAAATCTTTGCCAAAAAAGGAATTGTCTTTCTTACAACAATTTACAATTCTATATTAAGGCTAAATCATTTTCTCTCACAATGAAAATATGCGAAAATAATAATGGTAGTAAAACCTGGCAAACCCGATGATACTGTTGCATCCTACTGATTGGTCTCAGTTTGTTGTCAAGTTTTTCAAAAATTTTTTAAAGGCTCTTTTTAAAGAGATTAATGCCAATCTTGGAAAAATAGAATATTATACCTGATTATCAGTTTGGGCTTAGGCATAAACATGGAACATCAGAATAGTGTCATAGGATTGTCAACAACATTTCATACGCCTTAGAAAGAAAATTGTTTTGTTCTGCCATATTTTTAGATATTCAACATGCTTTTGGCAAAGTCTGGCACAGTGGTCTTCTGTATAAATTGAAAAACCTCATCCCAGCCCCATTTTATTTGGTACTAAAAACATATATTCAAGGCAGATCCTACTTTGTGAGCATAAATGATAATTATTCAAGTTTTTGATGTATTAACGCGGGTATTCCACAGGGTAGTGTCCTGGGTCCAGTATTATACACAAATTTTACAGCAGACATGCCAACAGTTAAAAATATAACTACTGCTACATATGCAGACGATACTGCTTTACTAGCCTCAAACGAATCACCGTTATAGCTTCCGAAATGCTACAAAGTCAATTGAATCTTCTTCAAGATTGGCTTCAAAAATGGAATATTAAAGTTAACAACACAAAGTCCGTTCATGTTACATTTACGCTAAGGAAAAATGATTGCTCTCCTGTTTATTTAAATGGCACAGCTATACCGAGTTGCAACACTAAAATATTTAGGCCTTCATCTCGATCGAAGGCTTACTTGGAAGGAGCATGTCAAAAAAAAACGTGAGCATCTTAAATTAAAGACAAGAAAAATGTTCTGGTTATTGGGCCCAAGATCAAGCTTAAGCTTGGAAATTTAAGGTTCTCTTTTACCACACAATACTAAAACCTATATCGACATACGGCATCCAACTTTGGGGGACGGCAAGTAATTCGAACGTTGAGATATTACAGAGATACCAGTTAAAAACACTTAGACTTTTAACAAATGCGCCATGGTTTATTAGCAATAAAAACATTCACCGAGATCTTCGAATTTTAATGGTAAAAGATGAGATCAATAACTTCAGTAAAAGATATCATAATAGACTAAGTAATCATTCCAATGTGTTAGCAATAAACCTGTTAGATGACAGCAATGAAATCCAGAGACCTAAAAGGCTTCTTGTTCTTGACCTTCCCTTCCGAAAATAGAAAAATTTTAATTTGTCAAATCCTATTTAAATTACAAAAGAACATTTTCTTTTCTTTTTTTTCGGAGTTTTAAGGAAAACTCGATGTATGTTATTTAAAAATCATGAAATTTACTTATTATTTTAATTGTAAAATAGATTGCAAATAAAACAATAAAAAAAGGCTTAAGTGTTATAAAAATTTATTAAATTCTTTTGTTTAAAAACTGGAATCAACAAAAATATTTTCCTCTTTAAACTAGTTTTCGAAATTACTTTACAAGCATCACCCTCTTTTTATTAAATTACCATTTATTACTTTTTTTTAACATCACTGCCATATTAACACCATTTCTTTCACACAAATCATTTTTAGCATTTTTGAGTAGTTGTTGATAGCTGTTAATATTGTCACAAACAAAAGAATATGAACGAAAATGTTTTTGTCTGTTGTCTTTATTAAGCTGGTGAAAAGAAAAGAGTCTGACAATCCCCTACTGTTTTAACAATTTCTCTTATATCATTGGATTGGTTTTATATTCTTGTCAGCAACTCATACAAATACAGATTTGCTTACAAACTTTTCATTTTTGGTATTTTTGTTTTTTTCACTTGTGCACAATTCAATAATAAGTGTTGATACATCCATCTATGAATAAGTTATATTTGTTTTTTTTTTGCATTCCTATCTTTTCCTCTTATAAAGCTGCGTACTTAAAAAACAAAACAATATATTGAAATATCTGTCACAAAATATATATTTTTTTGGATTCCTTAAAAAAAGGGCGAGAAGCGAAATATAAAATAAAATATTAACAGAATATTGTAGAGGGTGCAGTGAAATGTGTTAATGTGGAATTATGATTTGATATTTAAAATTGGATTATTGAATTGGATTATGTAAATATGGATACGTATATATTTTGGTAGAAAAATTAAAGCATAGTTTTAGGGTTTTATACATCACCGCAACTGAATGCAAGGAACAGTTGAATTAAAATTAAAGTTTTAATTCAAATTGTTTTTTATTCGTGGTATGAAATACTACATTACTTGAGTTAAGTTATTGTGACTAATTTAATTTTTATAAATTTTATAATTTAAAATTAAGATAAATAAACTTTGGGTATTTTAATATCAATTTTAATAAAAAATGCAATAGAATATATATTCCTTGAATGGAATGGAATAAGTCACATGTTATAAAAGGAGAAATAATATGACCGATTTCCGAGTAAGCAAAATATAAACAAAAATACATTATGAAGGATTGTATACCAGAATATCCCCACTATCTTGAAAAAGAGAATTACACCGAAGAAATTGTAGATAGGGAAGGGATAATTCCTAATTGGGAAGAAGATGGCAAGACAATATGCAGCAGATAATATAGTGAAGATGATAGAATAAAGAACGATAGTATAAAACAGGGAAGTAATAGACGGCAGAGAGGTGGAATTGCGTATTACTGTGGATAATCGCAAACCACAATTGGATTGCTTAAACTAGAAAATATTACAACTTGACTCAAATTCGTTGGAATAAATTAGATAACCGAATAATACTATTTAGTAGAAAATATGACAGGATAGTTTAAAACTTATATGAGATAATGCAAAAATATGAGAAAGAAAGAACATATAGGGTTGGGAAATTATTATATAGAAGACTGTAGAATAAGAATTTATAGGGTGAAACAGCATAGCTATAGGTAGGTGCAAAATTACAGCCAGACGACAGATAATGGGAACATACCAAGCATAGAAAATGACAGAACTGATAAAAAAAGGTCCGATATGATGGGAAGAAAATAAACAAAAGTAGAACAGAAAGAAAGAGTAAAGCAGATTAAAGACTTAGTTAATGGGTTAAATAAAATGATACTATTGAAGCAATAAATTCAAATGTAGAGTTTAAATTTAAGAAAAATTAATCCATTTATATATATTTCTTTTAATTCTACTAGCCAAAATACAAACACAAAAAAAAAAAGATGAAAAAAGTTTTGTATATTGAAAATAATGCAAAACTATTTAGTAGTTTTTAATGGTATTCTTTGTTAACAGTGAATATAAACACAAATAAAATTATGTTTTTGTTATTTATCATAAATGATGCAAATAAATTCTCTTACGGCTAAATATTTTAAATAAATATTTTTCATATTTTTACGATTTTCATAATTTTGCTAATGGCTCTCGCTTAAATATTCATAAGGCTTCGTATGTTATTTGATGCTTCAGTACACAGTTAGTAAATAATTTTCGACAAAAAACATTTATTTAAATAATAACCACCAGATGTTAAGTGATAGATATTTACTTTTTTGTCATTTAAACAGCGAATAATCTGTATAAAAATATTTTATGAGTTAGAAAAATGAAAAGATAACTTTGTGTTTGTTTTGTTTTCAAGCACAATTACAATTAAGCACTGGGATAGGATATTAAGAGTTTGGACAAAATAAAGAAAAAGTGAAATTTTTTAAGGGATAGGATAAATGGAACTAAAGTAGAGATGACAAGAAGAAAGG
Source organism: Trichopoda pennipes (assembly GCA_030448955.1). NCBI lineage: Eukaryota > Metazoa > Arthropoda > Insecta > Diptera > Tachinidae > Trichopoda > Trichopoda pennipes. The sequence goes on along the minus strand of JASKUP010000031.1, from coordinate 3,741,121 downwards.
CATGCAAAAGGAATTTATAGGAAGTTTTTACAAAAAACAAAAAGGGATGGTTACGAAAAAAACAAAAAACAGATTAGTTAAAACAAAGCAAAATAACTAAAGTACAACTGATTAGGGCAGTATAACACGGATATAAATACCAACTTCAGAAAGCGCATTATCATATCTGATAGTGAGAAAATTGCTAAAATTTATATAAATAATTTTGTGCCCTGAACATTCATTACTTTATTTCAAAATACTTAACACGTTGTTCGAACGCTTAATCCTCCTGTTATAGTGATGAAATAATATCTGTTAATGTATGTTCATGTAGTTTGTTAGCATAGATATAAGACTAAAACCAAAGAAAAATTCTGGCGGGACAGTTTATATCACTTCTGTTATATCACAAGAAGTCATAGTGTTTTACGTTTTACTATCTAACCGGTAACGCAGCTGCTGCATAATAATCTCTAGTATGTAAAGTAGTCTTATAGTGGTGAGATGCATAACCAAAGTCGTTTCCGAAGTAATATTAAGTAGTTTATTGCTTTCGCTTGTATTCAGATTGAAATTTATTTAATTATTTTATTGATTTGATTAGTTTAATTAAATAGATAACTGGCGCAATTAAAAATTGAACTCCTTAGAAGATTTGCAGCTTAAATTGTTTGCCTTACTCTCATTTTGTTGAGCGTGATAGTGTAACTTGATAAGATAATTAAGCATTGATAATTGATTTTTTAATAATAAAAGCCAAATGTGGAGCACAATAATTTTATAATCCACAAACTACAAAAAATATTAATTTTTTTTTACTTACGATCTTAAACAAATACAAAATGATAAGTTGTTATCATTTCATACTGTAAAAGTGTATTTCTCTCATAAAATAAAATTAGAAAAAAAATATGAATAAGATTATAAAAAATAAATAAAAAATGCAAGTAGCGCAAATTTTTATTATTGAATATATTTAATGTGTTTACATGTTTCCTAACCTTATTTATATGTTTTTACACTTTTATATTTTCTCTGTTCTACCCTTGGAATTTTTCCAAACGCTAAATTTCTTGCTATAATTTTCTTTCTCTATAATATTTTTTATAGCCATCATTTTAAACTGTGTTAAGATAATTGTAAGAAAAACATTAACCAGCCAATGAAGCAAATCAATTTGATTGTAATTTAATTTAGCTGCTTCTACTCTAACATTTTACATACAATCTGGTGAAGCTTATGGCATTTTATATATTTTTATAATTTTTATATTTTCTCTAAATCCTTCGAATTGCTATGTTATTTGTAATTCATATCCTAAGTAAAGTTAAAGTGCTGTTGATTTTAATGGAATGAAAAGAGCTGATTAGTTACTCTGAGTGAGTCACACCACAGTATCCTTAAGCAAGAGGAAAGTATATGCACTTAAAATTTTATCTTAAATAAAATAACACGAAGTGTTTTTAGTAACTTCAAAAGAAAAAAAATTTACAACATCATTCACGTTATATTGAGAATAGTATGAAAACTGCGCAGACCCCTTAAATGCTCCTATGAATTGTATGCATATATCCTACACTTATACCTCCTAGGATCCATGGAAAAAATAGGCAATTTAAGTTTTTCTTCAATAACGTAGCGGTAATAGTCAAACAGAAGATTTTGCAAAATAATATTATTTTACAAAGAAAAGCTGTAGAATAAAAATACTTTAGTTGCGTAATAATCTTATTTTCTTTTATTGTTAATCACATTTAACAGAATATGGGAAAATATTTCATTTAGTGTAATTAATTCCAATAAAGTCTGGTAAAAAAGTGTGGATTTTATCCTTAATTTTAAGGTCTCACAATTTTCTTCTAGTAACTCTCTACCTGGTTTTGCCTAAAGTGTTGTCGACGTCCATAAGTCCTTTGAGGTATTTTACAGAATTTAAATATCTCTGGTATTACGTATTGCTATAATTTACTTTTATATTCATAAAGATTCGATTCTTCTCATTACGGGTTACAAAGCAAAGAAAGCACATATTGTTGAAAGTCAGCTTAAATTCGCCACAAAGAAATAACTTTCAATAATTAAGGAGCATCGCATCAGAAGTCATACTTTTCTTCTAGTCTTTACTTATCTGTTTTTACAATTTGTGGTCACCGAAATTTCGTCGGCGTTGTCGGCATAAATTTTTGATGCAATCCTTTCGGTTTCGTTTTTAAGAAAGAATTGCTGTCGTTCATTAATTCATTTTATATTGTACATTCTGTATAGAAATGGTGTACATTGCTGATGACGATGTTTTTGCCATTCTAATGCAACTAACAGCAAAATTTTTATATTATTTTTCTATCTCTTTTAATTTTTTCTATATCAAGTTGAGATAAATTTTGTGGTTTATTTACAAATAATCATAAGTTCTGCACTTTATTTGTTTGATTTTAATTCTGTAAAGAGGCGAAGATAATTTATTGTCTTGTTTTGCTTCCGCTTTAGACGAGCTGTCGACACTATTTTGACGCATATTGCTCGTTATGAATTATTAAATTATACTTATAATAAGCTCGAGGCAATTTTCTATTTTTCCTTTCGCCCTCTTTATTTTCTTTTCATTTTCATATTGCAGTTACATTATTTTTGTGCATTTTTTCCAACTTAGTGTAAGTAAATTATCATTACCATACATTTAAAATTTTATTTATTCTACATTTTTTTTATCAGTTTTATTATTTCATATCAAAAAGAACATTAACCAAATTAAATGTTGATTTATTGCCAGCGTGTTGTTTTTATCATATTTTCTTTTACTTTATTTTTACTTAAGTAATGAATTTTTTTCTGACATCGAATCAAGATGAAATTATTATAAAATCTTTTAATGTTATTATTATTTATATTTTAAAAGAATATATATCTATTTGAGTCGTATCTTCTCTCAGTGCTTGCAATTTTCCTAATAGGTCTTATATTTTATATCGAAATCATCAATGAACCTTTTAGTTTAATGCGAACGTATACAAAAGAAAAAATATTACGAATTAAATAGATAAATATCATGTTTTAAAATATTTTTTGCGAGGGCATGTAGATATTGCAATTATACAAGAAAGTACTATCTTGGGATGGCTTAAGGGTTATAAGATTAAATTTGCAGTTTAATTTTCAGCCATGGTTCTTAGTATCGCAGAATTTCAATATCAGAACCAATATAGTACATAAGTAGTAAAGAAATGCCTAACTTGTTAAAATGGTTAGTTCTTTCATGAATGATTTTTTATCGCTTTAATGCACTTATTGAACTTTTAACTGAAATGGCATCTTAGCTTAAAATAAAGGAAGCAGTAATATTTTAAAATTCATATCTGAAAAATGATAAAAAAAAATTACAGACCAACAAAAAAATGATTTTGTTTGTGTTTTTAGGAAGACTTATAGAATTGTGCGCAATAAAATGAAATAAAATTTTATTCCCTTTATAAAAAAAGACACTACAATCTGAAATATATTGAATAACAAAAATACTATATAATACAATAAAATACAACATAATTGAATTATGTGATTAATAAAGACTGCTTTATACACTTCTCGACCTATTATCAAGAACACCATGACTTAGCTCAGACATAATAAATTTCTTCATTGATGTTTAAATGCTTGAACTTTTTTTTTTTTAAAGAGGATTATTTAATGCCGTATTTTTCAATTAATTTCACTATATTTTTTAAAACGTCCAACAGTTTCAATTGTATTTTGTCTATTAAAATTTAGAATATTTTCCTTACTAAACCACAACTACAATTATCGGTATTGCTGTTAATTTCTTTGTGTGATGTTGTTGAAGTGAACTGAATTGCACTAAAACTTAAATGAACTGAAATAAATGCTTTAGAATAGTTAAGCAAATCTACGGAAAAAAAGGGTAAAAGTAATATTGTATAGTTTTACTATAATGGAAGTATGGCTATCACTAAGTTACGACTGCACGTGTGGTAAATATTTTATCACGTGTTCATGACACCATATCACGTTGTAGAACAATTGACATTTATTGGCAGTCATGCCAGTTTAGACAAAGTTGAGTTGACTAATTGCTTTCCGTTATTAGTCAACAACAGCCAATACCACCACAACAGCATTTGCTAAATACACAACAACAGCGAAAACTAAATGCAAGTGGCATCAGCAGAAATACTAAAAATTATAGACAATACGGTAGCGGTTTTAAGTTAAGTCAGCAATGCCATCAAAACAAAAAACAATGGCTTGAATACAACCAAAAAAGATGGGAATAAACTAAAAGAAATAAATAAAAATGGAATACTCGCATCATGAGCACTAGAATGTTATGGCTAGGACTTTTACAGTACCTTGGATTTGTGGTCTGCTTCTTTCTTATGAAACACTTACTAAGGAAGTTGCTTGCCACATTTTTTTGTTGGTGTTTTTGGTGCCTGATAAACTGTCACTATGAGACACAAATACATACACGAATTACATCAAATAAACATACTTGCAATTTAACAGAAATTTAAAATAATTAAGACTTTAAGATACAAAAAAAGGTAATATTGGTAAAAATTCCTTTTGAACCACAACGTAAAAATCTGTATGTGGTTAGTGGTGGCTAGTAAGATAGTTTTGGAGATAGATAGAGGAAATACTGTATACGTGAAGTATTTAAATATAGCAAATCTCTACAAATAAGTATTCAATTTTTTTATTAAACAAAAATTATTCTAAAATGTTTTTCTACTTAGAAATTCCGGTTTTGTCAAAATGAAATTCTTTAAAATTTGTAGAAAAATATATCAAAATATTTTTATTACAAATTATTATTAATATTTAAATGAATAAAAATTGAATTCCTTGAAAACACTGCTCAATAATCAATAAAAAATTTGTTTTTTTTATATTTTTTTTACTATCTTTCTTCTTTTCATCTGTCGTCTATTTTATTTTATTTTATTTTTGTTTTCAGTACATATTTTTGTTTATCTAAATACTTATGTCGTACATATCCTTATTTGTAATATTCAATGACTGACTTTAACTAAACTACAAACTTATAAAATGCAAACTTTTGTCTTTGATGCTACGCCTCCCTTCAATTATTTTGCAGTTTCTCTTGTGAAATGTTTGTGTTTTGGTTGCAGCAGCAAAATTTTATTATCAATGAATGATTATATAATAATGGTAATGAAAAGCTTAAGCGGAAACTTCCGAACTAACTAAATATAAAACAAAAAACAAAAGAAACAGAATTGCTTTTTAACAATTCTTTTTTCTCAAATATAAAAATTAAATGTAGGAAAATTAGTGCGGAGAGCAAACAAAAAAAAAAATTGAAGAAATATAGCTTTTAAAAACCATAACATTCAACTTATTTTTGAACTAAGTTGTTATAAAAAATATCTTCTAAAGAATAAGTAATTTTAAAAGAATCCCTACTGAAAAGTACCTTACCTTATTCAAATGTTCTTTATGAAAAAAAAAATATCCGTTTAAAAGTAAACGCAATTGAAAGTAACATTTTGAAAGAAATAAATGAAATAAATGTAGCAAAAAGTACTTTTTAAAATATGTACATATCGATATGAACCTTTTATAAAATTATTATATAATAACTTGTGTAAGCGACAAAAAATTATTGTTTAAAATGGAAAATGTTTCCAAAAGTTTTTTAAAAATAATCCTACATATACACCTTTTGAAAAAAGTTCCTGCCAATGAAGTCCGTTTCTAAAACAAAAGGGTTTCAAAAAACCTTCTAAAAGAGCGACTTTTCAATTTATAAATTTCAAACAAATAAATTTCAATTTGAAAATATTTTATAAATTTACATATATTTTTGGCCGCATATATTTTATTTTTAATTAGGGATTTCGTATTTCGTTTGTATTATAAACATGACAAGATCTGAAATGTTTATCTGACCTGCAATTTTACAAATTTTACCTACGTCTATGCTTAATAGATCCGCAAATAGTTGTTGTATTAAAAGAATATGTAGGGGGAGTACCATTTTATAAAATGGTACCATTTTTAACAACACATTCACTTAAGTCGTGTCTTTTTTATATGTTTTAGTAATTTTTTTTTATCAATTTAGTTTAGCAATTTTGTTTTGATTTTACATATTGAGTCGTTTTTAAAAAGTTTTTCAGCCATTTCGTAAATTTCATAATCGTTCTCTGTTTGTTTGTTTGGTGTATAAAACAGAAATAGAAAATGATAAATTTGAAAAGGAAATGTCAGTACTCTTATCAATGAAAATGGTTTTTTTTGGCAATATAAAATTGTACAAATAAGAAAGTACTCTTGTATTAAATCTAAAATTCACTTGTTTCTATGTTTGTTTTTAGTTGCATAAACTTTGTCATTTCCAATTTTGTCTCGATTTTTTAGTTCGTTTTTAAATAAGTAGATTTCTGTTTTTTGCCTTTTTTTAGTTTTGAAAGTGAATTTTTTTGTTTAATTTTTCCTTTATCTCCATTTAAAATTTGCTTCTGTAAAATACTTACGAGTTCTTGTAAAGTTTCCAGCCTTTAGTCAATTTTCTTTAACAAACATTTACATATGATTGATTTTTAAATCTCTTGCTCTCTTCTTCTTTGCCTTTGTTTGTTTTTTATTATCTTTTCCTTTATCTTTACCTGTTGAACATAGAAATTTAATTTAAAACTTTTTTTTGGTATTTGCAAGAGTTTGTTAAACTTGAAGTTTAACATGTTGTGTTATATCATAATCTGCTTATAGAAAGAAACTATGCAAACTTTTTAAAAACAACTTGAATATGCTTTGGCATAAGAACCTCAAATGTCTAACAAAACATTCCTTCAGTGCTATATAGACAAATACTAACAAAAAAAAGGTGTTTTATTTAAAATTCTATATTTTTGTACGATCTGCCAAATAAAATTTGTTTAATCCTCGTAGATCTATACTATATCAGTACAGCATAAAACCTATTCCAGCCTTTTAGAACATTACTTTTTGGTTCCCTTTTTTTTGGGAAAAAGTTTTAAGCAGAATATCGACATCATTATCATATACATCATCAAGATTTATGTTACTGCAAAAGAGATGCTTGATCAGCCTACACCGCAATTATGCACTAATACTTCTTCGTAAGACCGACTTCAAGCTTCCAAGATAAGTAAGCCAATTTGCTTACAGCTGTGGTGCCAGTTTTATTTGTATGTACCACTGAGTTTTGCTCTTGAAACATACTTTTCTATATCAGATTTTTCAGAATGACAGAAGTACCTGGTTTCTTAATCGCATATAAAGAGCCTTTGCTTATCGCCATCCTTTCGACATCTATGGCATTTACACTTTGAGCTTTTGGGGGAGAATTCACTAATTCACTAAAAGAAAAAAATCACAAATTTTGCCAAACTTGTACCGGCAAGCATCGCTTGGATACCGAATCAATAATGGAGTAAAAGAAATCAACTATTTGAAATCAGAAGAGATTATAATTGTTAAAATGCACATAAAGGAAAATAACCAAGAATAAATATTAATTATTTGCTTCATAGTTGGCAAATAGCCACAAACATGGTTTTGTGTATGTTTTTAAAATTTATAAACTATGTAGGTGAACAGTGGCAACTACACATAAAATAGGTAAATAAATTTGCAATGCTCTTAATTAGAAATAGTATTAAAATTTAAAAATCGAAATTATCATTGAAGTATTATTTTAATACTAGTTTCTAAGATACACAAATATTAAATATAAAAAATTTATTCAAAATTATAAAACTAAAAAAAAATGTGTCGCATTAAAAAGTGCTTTTCAAAAGATATACTCGTAGTTCTAAAAATGGCCTGGCTAAAAAAATACCAACGGAGGTGGTTTCATAAAAAAGTACAGCTTAATAAATAACTGCTTTTTTTATAGAATTTTATTTTAAATTATCCTTTTTAAGAAGAAATTTCATAAAAGTGAAATTAAAAATCACATTTTCGAAACACAAGACTAAAAGGACTTAAGAGTAGGTACAAAGTTGTAGCAAAAAATTACTGTTATCTAAGAAAAAAAGTCTTTTGGTAAATTGCAAATTCTACTGTGTTAAAATTACTTTTGAAAACATTCTTTAAAATGATATTTTTCTACTTAAAGCCCTTAAAAAACATTCATTTAAAACAATTCATCACTAAACTAATTTTAAAAAGAACTTCCGTGAGTAGTATTTTTAAGAACTACTTTTAAAGAAAAACATCTTTTACAAAGGAACCTTTTAGAACCTCTTTTTAAAGAAAAAAGGAAATTTAAGATATTAAAATTTTATAGTAAAATACTTATTACACTTGAGTTAATTATGAATTAACTTTAAATTTATTGGCTCAGATTTTGTCTATTCTTAGCTTGCTGCTTTCATTTTTAAAGTCCAATTTGTTGTTGCATGTGCTTTAATGACATCATTTGATAGATTTCTTTGTTTAATTTATTTTTGTTAAATTTAATTTTTTTCATTTTCCTGCCCCTAATTACCTCTGTGCTTAAGATGTTTTTATTTAAATTTATTTTTCATTTTCCAGAGCGTTAAACAGTTAAATTTTAATTCGGATTTTCCTTGCTATGTTGTTGAGTTTATTGTCTGCAACAATATTTACATACACTTCTACAATTGAAAAAAAAACACACACCAGTAAATAAATAAATTACAAAGAAATTCTAATACGTTCATGACATTATCTTGCAAATAGTTAATTTATGTAAATAAACCATTGTAATATACAACAACACACAGATTAGTGCAAAAATATACATTGAGAAAATTCCAGCCTCCAAAATTCTGAATATTTTTTTATTTCTGTTTACTTTTTACCGAATTAAAAAGAAGGAGAAGGGGAGGCCTATCAATTCGTCTGAATTTATTTCAAATTTGTTGCCGCAGAATTCGGGCATTTTTAAGTAGATTAAAAACTTTTTTGTAATTAATAGTAACACCTTTTGGTCCTATTACAAATGGGGCCATAATTTAAAAATGATTTTATTAAACCGTTACAAGATTGGTACCACTATGACTCTCAATGATAGAAAAAATAATAGGAAAATCACTTCCAATAAGGTTAGAGGGAGTCCCCATATGTGTAAGGCAATTTACCTAAACACTTGAAAATTATACCGAATGTATACTTGTATGTCCTTTGTAGCAACCAGTATACGGGGTGTCGCTCGACATAAGTGATCAAATTTGATTCATATGGCGTTCTTTTTTACAGTAAAGCCTAAATTTATTTCAGTGCAGCAAATTGTAGCATAATGTTGTTGCTGCAGTCTATTCCTTTCCTTCTTATTACTACTGTTGTTGTTGGCATTTACTGCAACCTTTGTATGTGGCAACATAAGTGATATGCATAAATACTTTCAACATTTTTCGCAAGCACATGAGCTTTTAACTAACCAATTTTGTAGTAATAAATTTACCAAAGACGTTTCCGTTTATAAAAGTTTCAATACTTTTGTTATGTTTTTGCTACTAGTGGTTGTTGTCATATTGGTTCTCTCTAAATGTTCCTTTATTTAACAAAAAATGAATTTTTCTTCTCTTTATTTTTTATGTGTTTTTATTTCTTTTACTATTGTGGCGTTTGCTGTAGATTTTTACGGCATATTTTGTATTGTCAGTACTATTTGATAGAAAAAACTGCTGCAGAATTTGGGTGCTTGAAAAGAGAGAAAACAGAAAGCTCCAGCCAAATAATATTTTGTAATTGTATTTGAAATTGTTCAGAATTTTTTACATTTCTTGTATATATTTATTGCATGAAGTAAAATCAATGGTGTATTACGTGCAGCAAATCGTAGCAAGTGTTATGCGAGGTTGGATCCACAATAACAGTTTCTCATCCAAGGAAGGAGTAGGTAAGCAAAACGTTTGGCTAAGGTGAGCAGTGGCTGCAATCGTATATGACAGATATACTTATCTAGAACAATAGTCAAGATCCTACATAAAAAAATTAATTTGCTTTAATTTTAGAAATTATGGATAAAATCCAAAAATACTGTAAAATCCATTTGGTATTTTGACATCTACAAACAATATAAAAATTATGCAATTACGGATCATTCACACATTCATTAAAATGGAAAGATTTTACAGCAATCCATTAAATAAACGCACTTGTTGCTGACCTTCCAAAATATTTATAACTGTTTGTTTATGCTTTAGCTTTTGAAATGACGATGTTTTCTGGTTCCTATTTTCTTGAGAGAGTCGCTTTCTAACTTCTTCAGACCACCTTTTATGTCTGTTTAGTTCTGTGAACTGGATAGTGGTACAGATGGACATGTGCACTGAATTGTGAGGGTAAAGATAAGGAAAGTTATTGTTTTGGTAAAAAACAATTTTCATATAACTTCTTCTCATTATAATATTCAAATGGCGCGTTTACTCAAGGTGTGCATCGCCTTGGTAAAATCGTGTAAAACAGTAAATAAAAACTTTACATTTTGTCATATTATTTTCAGTTCTGGACCTTTGGCCGCTTTTATTATAAAAAAATGTGAAAACTGGTTTTACGGCTACAGAAATGAATATAATTTTTTACATGACATTTACTGCAGATATTGGATTCTTCTTGATATACGACAAATTCAAAATGGTTTAAATTTAAATATTCAAAAATACCAAAGGAATTTTTTTAATTACTAGAAATAAGAGGCCCTCGTTGTTTTCAATAAAACAATCTTAAAAACATAAACTATAGATTTTTGCCTTTAACTGCCAATTTAATGGTCTGTAAGATGACCTTAATATTTTTAATGATTTTATCTGAAGTTATGCAAAGTTTTCTTTAAATTTGCTATAATTGTTAATAATTTTATATTTTCTATATTTTTAAAATTCCTTTATGCATTGTTTATGCTTAAAACTTTATGTTGGAAATAAGTTTATTTTGTAAGTTTAAACGCTAATTACTGCCTGATCTCAATTAGTGTTTGTTGTTCAATTATAAATAAAACGCTTATTTTGTGGTTGGTTGTTGGCTGATGGTTGGTGCATTAAGTACTTCGTAAACAACTTAAAAAAGTTTACAAAATACACAAGGAAAAACAGCGGAGAGAATTTTGTTTTTGTTTGTGTAAAATGTCAACCTTGTTTTAGTAGAAAATAACTGGTATTGATGTCCTTAAAACGGAGAACACTACCCAACGGAAATTTGTATTTTGGTTAATAAAAGTAGACATTACTTTTATTTCAAACATTTTTGTTGTAAAAACTTCAAAAGAATTGTTCATTTGGATTTCAAGTCTTAATAAGTACAGGTTTATTTATATTTCGCTGGCTACTATTTTTTAATCATTTAATAAAAATCATCACAGTTCTGTGCTACCTTAAGCTTATTTACCATTTAGTAATTAAGTTAAAAAACTTTAAATAAACCTAATGCTTGTACTAACAAAATTCGCCTTAAAGTATAAGTAAAAGAACTATTTTTAGGGAACCTTCCTTATTCTCTTGTTTTTAGCATTAACAACTACAATGTAAGTTAAATGTTGAAAGAGGTTAGCGTTTCCTTTTTCCTTCGTTTTATTCATTTAGCCTTCTCATCATACTTAAAAATTCTTTTATGTTGTAAGAAAAATTTACTCTTAACTTTTAGTGGTTTTACAATGTCTTCACTAAATTTCTATGTATAAATATTACATCTATGTGTTAATGTGGTGTATATCTGTATGTGTTGTTCACTGCCATTATGTGTGTATTAAATTTAATTTGTTTGTTCTGTTCAATGCTGAAATGTACTGATATAAATACATAACAAGTCATTAACAACTTTTGCAGTTTTTTTAGTCAAGCCAATATGTTATTGTTATTGTCATTATTGTGTAGAAAAAATATACTTACAATAGTGGCAACTGCATTTAAGATTTAACTATACAACCATTTTTTTAAACAATAATTGCAATGACAACGTCATGCAAAATAGTTTGTTCAAAAAGACACATATTCCTTTTGGAAGTTGTGCTTGAGGTTGAAGTTACTGCATGTAGATAAAAAACATTCAACATTGCCATTGCAATACCGAAACTAGAGCTTTTTCTAATTGTTTTCTTTCTTGAAATAGTCTTAACAAATCGAAGTTTGTTTATAAGATTTTAAAATTATAAAATTTTAAATTTACCGATTCATCTGTCGCTTCGAAGTCCAGCTAATTGCTCTGACGTGTGGCCTTAAAAATAATTAGCATCATATTTGCTGTATTTTTTTATGTGACAATAAAGTTCTACAACTAATATTATTATTTTATGTACATTGACTGAATCCTATTTTTTTACCTCTGGCAAGACTGGTGTAGGTATAAATACACTTAAAAAGAAATATTCCTGTACTTCTTTAAGTAGCCGTAAGCATTCATGGTTGTGTATTGTTAATATTTGTCTTCATTGAAGCATATATTTTGGAGTTTAATAAATAAATGATAAAGACGAATAATGTTTTTTTTCTGAAAAATAAAATTTGAGTACTTATACCTCTGTGCAGCGAAATTTGAATGCTATGTGCTTCCACTACCTTGATTAAGTTTGTAATTAAATATAATTTTTATATTTATGAAATGTTATTTTTTTTTAATCGGAGTTAAGTAGACTTCTTGTCAACTGTCTGCTTAACTTTTACCAATTTATATTTTGAAATTGAGGTGTAATTGTAATGTTTTATTTCTTGCTTTGGTTTTTAAAAGTTTGAATATTATGTCATTCAACATGCAACTTAACAATTTATAATATTTTCAAGGACTAATACTGATTTCGAAATACGTACTTAAAATTAACAACAATGACCTTATATAAATAGAAACACAAGAAAACTACAGTACAAGAACAGCAAAGTATAATAATATGAGATACATCTTTATCCATGGCAAATATCTTGAGCTATTTTTTACTATTGATATAAATTTTTAGCATAATAGTAATTTATATCCTCTTCCATAGCACGTTGTTGCAACTTGAATCTAGATTTCTAAGGAAAGATATTTCTTGAAAATGTCCTTGAAATCGAATGAATGACAAATAAAAGTCATCACGATAGTAAAACTTATTTATCAAGACAGCACGTTTATATTTATAGAAATATTTTTTTAAGATGTGACGACACGTTCTCGCGTTATAATCCACTTCTTAAACTAAGTTAAAATTATACTACAATACTACTGAGCACGCCAACGACGATTAACCGCCTCGTGGCCCGCAAGAGTTTTCGTCTCCACTCTCCGCCGGCTAGCCTACTGCTTCGCACACTGGAGCGAATAAAATTCTGGTCCAGTCTGAGCAGACCAGTTTGCCTGTCCACCAATTTTTGACTTGTTGCGGTTGTCACGAATAAGATTCTGAGACAACCTTTCCACGTCGAAATTGGTGTTAGCCTTTCGACGATCTTTTCCGTCTTGTTCAGCTAGGGCGAATAAAATTCTGGCCTTGCTGAACAAAGCGCGGCCTTGCTCTGGCCTCCGTCACCTGGGCGAATAAAATTCTGGCCAGGTGGAACAGCGACAGAACTTACTTGGCCGGAAACCTTGGCTATTCTCAATTAATTCAAAGTCGAATAAAATTCTGGCTTTGATTAAGTGAGCTGAACCTATTCGCAAGACTATTTTAATGAAGTTGAATAAAATTCTAACTCACTTAAAGAAGTCTTGCCCGATTGCTTGCCCGTGGCCAACTCTTCTCAAATACGTAATTATCTCGCTTTTATATATTTCTGCCAGGCACCAAATATTTCATTAACAAATAATAAATGTACTTATAAAATATAATTATGAATTATGTAAAATGAAAAGTGTGTAATAATATTACTCTCTTTTTAAAAAAATTATGAAATTCATTCATAAATATTAAGAAATGTAAAAATTTATGAAATTTAGTAAAAAAAATTAAAAAATTTGAAAAACATATATATAGAGTTTAATTGCTTGTGATTTAATTGCTATGTGATCCAAAAACGAGCCGACTTTTGGTCGTCACAAAGTTTATTTCTTAAATGTTTTTTTCAAGAAATCTGTATTTTTAAAAAATTATTGTAAATGGGTTGTGACTTTATAACTCACACAAAATTGCTCGACTTTTTCGTGAGTTATGACTTTTCATGACAACATGTTATTTTGCTCGTATATAAAAAAACAACATCAAACACGTAGGCGCCTACAAGCGTGTGTGCTGTGTGCTGACTTTATACACACGGTAAATACACATTGACAGCTGTCAATGAGTAATTTATCTAATTGAACATTTGTGTCCTTTGAAACTACCCGTTATGCCAACACATCTTTTCAGTTTGAAAATTGGTTTATCGATCATACTTCTTCGAAATCTCAGTTCACCACAACTGTGCAATGGAGCGAGATTTTCCGTGCAAAAATTAATACCGAAGCAACAATTCTCACTGACAACGCAAAATCAGAAGTTGCACTGATACCACGGATCCCGTGCCTCTCTCACGAACAATTATACGTCGGATGTTCCAAAATGGGAGCGCCAATAAATTTATTTATTTATGCACCACAAAATCAAACAAAAAATATTGTATAGACTATTGTATTGGAATAATTTACTTTAAAACAAAATGAATTTCATTCAATGTTAATATTCATGGGTAGCGAAGCACGCCGGGATCCACTAGTTTAATAGAATCAAATATTTTTCAGTCTATCTTTCCTTTGCATCTGAACATAATTATTTGTTTTTTGCTTTTACTTTTTCTGACAAACAAATTCTTTAATTTTTTTTTGTTCTTCAAAATCTCACTTTACCATCAATTTTAAAATTCCAGCTGATAAAAACGGAAATATAAAATGTGAAATGTGAAATGCGATGTTTCGCCATCTTCACTACATGATACAGATAATTTTCTTGAAAGCAAATCAATTTTTAATCTTTGCAAAACAAATAAAAATCTCCATAATTAATTATGCATTACGAGAATATTGATAGTTTGATTTAATTAAAAAAATACTTATAAAATACTTCCTTATTGTCTTTAACTGTCACAGATTATAGAAATGAAAAAAAAAACAAAAAAGAGAAAAATCTTTTTCTCTTTATATTTTCTTTGTATAACATTTGAAAGCATCTTATAGACTTTAAGCTAATGCAAATGTAAGGAATACACGAGAATAATGGATGCTGGCATATAATATAAGTAACATTAGCATCTGTTTTACCATAAACATAAAACTCTTTGACACTGCATATCTAAATATACAGTTTGTACTTATTTTTTGTTGTTTTTGTTGTTTTTGTCTTTTTGTTTTTTTTGTTTTGTAAAAATAATAGTTCTTTTTCCTACTTACAAGCAACTTTTCTATTTGTACTTTTGTTGCTGTTATTGTTTGTCTTAGTTTTTAGTTTACTTTTTGTTGTTATTGTTTCAACTCAACCTCAAAACATAATAGTATTTGCTGTCTTTTTAATAATTGATGAAGTTTCGGTATCTAATTTGATTGTAATCACATATGCCAGTGTTACATAAATTGGCATAAGACATTGTCTATAGAGTATCGTAAATGTATCGTATTGTATCGCATAAGTAGTTTTAAATATATTTATATCTATGTATTCACTATAGGCCAACTATGTATTGGCAATTCCAGTTGAAATATACACAGATATGGTTATAAATGCTGTTGTTGCAATAGCGTACAATAATACAAAAAATTTAAGCAAATGTAAAGATGTAAAAAAAAAGTTATATAAATAAAGCATAAGAATTGTTGTAGTTGTTGCTATGTTATTATTGGAAAAACTATTGGTTTATTTACCACTACAAATGTTAATATTAACAACAGTAACAGCAACAGCATCACTAGAACAGCTTACAAAAATATCGAAAAGATATGTCAGTTTTATATAGCTTCATATGGTGATGATACTTACTTATTTGCTTAAATGCCTGCCAATTGCACTATGGGACATTAATATATATTTTTATGTAATTGTGTTACGTAAGAAATTATTACATTAAATCACACACTAAGCGCCTTGCCAACTAAAGCTCCGCGTTTATTTTTTTTATTCTTTTTTCGAAAAGATAATATTTGATTTTTATTTATTGCTTTACTCGGTTACTTACACTGTCGTATTAACGAATATTTTTCTGCGAATTATGATAGTCCATGAAAAACTGCTATGCGTATCCATAATGGTGGCCAAAAAATTTTGAAAATTGAAAATTGTGAAAATTGTTTTAGAAGATAATATTATAAGAGCAGCAGGGTTTAGGAAAAAAAGCATTCTTTAAAAATACCTAATTGTTAAAAACCATAGAGTTTGTGAAAGACCCTGCGTTAATTAGGATATTTTTTGTCCATAATTTTATACTACAGGCAAAAGTTATACTCAAGAAGGACAAAATATAAATATTTTATATTTTTTTTTTATTATTTTTATTCGACCTTCTTTTCTTCTCAAATAAATAATTAATAATTCTTTTAATTATAAAAATTAATATACTGAAGAAGCTTTACAAAGGAAAGCGAAATATTGAATTTATATGTGTTAAATTTAATTAAAAAGGCCTATATAAAGATAAATACTTATTTATTAATATTTTATAATTTTTATATTTCAAAACTATAAAGGATAAAGGTGACTAGTGTTGTTGGTAGAATATAAAGTTTTTGATCAAATCTTTAATTGCAAATATATCTTTTAAAAAGAATTATAATACACGTTTTGAAATAAATTTGATATAAAAATTTTCAAACTTTATAGTCAGCTATGGGAAAATTTAATTATTTTTGGCCCATTGTGTTTCGCAGCATTCTCTGGACATCAATGCAACTATTTAGTTTGCTGTTACTGAGTTTTTATTTTTGGTTGTTTTGTATAATTGTAGAATGCGTTCTCAATTGTATTTCCTTATTTTATAGGCCTGTTCACATAACTGAAAATTAACGAAAAGAAAAAATACAAATAGAATAAACAAAACAAAAACTGCAAAACAAAAAGTAAAAAAAAATCCAAAATTATCATTGCAGGCGGCCAACTTAAAATACTTCCCATTTGTTTGTGTTTTTAGCAATTGGAAATTGCTTATGTCAGTGGTTTTAGCATTTTGTGCTATTTATTTTCTTTTCATACGTAAACTGGTAAAGAGTGAAGTTGTAGACGTAAAACGTATCAGTTGCATAGTAGCTAGTGAGACGTTTAGTTAATTTGTATATGTAGATGTGCTTATGTATGCTGCCTTGCATGCTAGTTAAAACCTAATGAAACAACCTCAGATATAAATTTTATAGAAAATTCTTTGCAAATTTAGAAGGACAAGAGGGTGTTTGTTTTGTTTTTAAGAATGTATATTTCCTTACACTTTTGGATAATAATAGAATTTCCCAGTTTAACTTCTTGATAGTTATCTTTCTTTTGTTTTGTAATTTGGTATTAAATAACTTTGTATTTGCAAATGGGCGATGACAAATAAAAAAGAGTTGAGAAAATTCTACAAGTATGTAACTGTATTGTATATCAAAATATTCGTAATGTTGTATTTGATTTATATAAAATCAATAATTTAATGTAATTTGCATAACGCAATGCTAGATATCTATCCACTACCTAAATAAAATTTTAATTATTTATGCAATTATCTGGTATCCCAAAAGTATGCTCTACATTAGTGCAAAACTACATAGTGATAGAGTTGAGTGTGTGGGTGTGTGTGTGCATATGGTAAAGATGTTTCCAAATTTTATTGCTTACAAATTAAATTTTGGCATTTGCTATATGTTTGGAATAAAATATTTATATAACGCCTAAAAGTATATTAAATTAATTAAATTACATTACAAACAGTTATGGGCAAAGTGATTACACGATTTATGTAATATACTTGCAGTTTTTACAAACAGATGGTTTAGAGAGTTCTTCACTGTAAATAGGTAAAATGTCTTATTGTTGGCTAGTAAATATTATAATTCAACTAGATAAAAACCGAGTCCCTAACCCCTAAATAATAATTGAAACTTAATTACCAACTTACTGAGAGTTATGGCCTTTCATAAACTAAATGAGAATTATAAAGGAAACTATAAAATTTTAAAATAATTTCATACAAGATACAGCGCGTTCATGCTGTCTTAGCAAGATATGATACTGGAATATTATGTTCGTCAATGTAAAACAAAGGGAATAAAATATAACATAATTAAAATAAAAATGCATCCAAAAAATACTTCATTATATTCTGTTGGTGTCCAAAAGTAATTCTGGAAAAAATGAATAGGGTAAAATTTATTATTTGCGTCTGTTGATGTTCTTTTTTTAAGTTCATATAATAACGGTTACATTGCTGAGCTTCAGAATGTAGCTCTTCAGTTGGTGTATTCTCTCATCGCCTTAGCTGCAAGAAACTAGAAAGCGCAGTTATTCTTGTGGCCTCTGGTTAGATTTGTTTTAGGTTGGTTATAAGCTGATCCGATTGCACTGTGTTCTGCAGACAAAGTATAAATATCTATGAAAAAGCCTTTGAAAGCAGAGTCTATTCTTTTTAAGCTTTCGCATTAAAATCTTTTCCTTTTAGATTTCACAGGTGTCTAAGCCTTTATCTTGACCTCCCAACTTTCAACGAAGATCACAAAGTCTGTATCGTTCGGTTGTCTTCAGCTTTAGGGAGAAAACGGTCAGCCTCTGTAAAATACCCTACAATAGAGATAAGTGTTTGAAGTGCAGTTGGCACGTGGCATGCTGCGATTGTTTTTTGTCATCTACTTTTTGTGCGATGGTAAGTGCATACTTTTCTTTACACAACTTGGTGGCAATTATTATGGTCAAGACTGTATGAATTTTTTATAAAACAGATAGTATTGCCGGAATGTATTTGTATAGGTGATGGCATATTTGTTATGTATACAATTTACATATCTGGTCAAAGGAATACTTACTTTGTGCCACATAATGATTTGATTGTATTTTCTCTTGTTCATTTTTTGTCTGGTTTATTGATTTTCTTAATTTTTAATATTAACCACAAAGTAGTTTATTAACGTTTATTATTTTGTGTAAAAGTTATTTTAATGGTAGAAATTCGCTTAAAATTTTAATACGCTAACGAGGCAGAAAATTAAAAATTCTTAAAGCTTGACTTATTGCTGTTTTGCTTGAGTTTAATTTTATTAGAATTTTTTATTTTATGATTTTTTTAAGGACAAAGTTTTTCGTTTGATATTTTTATTATTATAGTCGCAATAAAAAAAAGTTATTTCACTAAGACACTCTTACACAGCGCTCTCTAATAAAACATGATTCCTAAAATCGCCAATTTACTTTGGAAGGAAAAAACCAATAAATGGCAAAAGTTTGTTAAAAAAATGTTTGCTTACTTAAAAAATAAACTAAAAATAGTTTGGGTGTATGCAAAGGAAAAGTTTTAAAAACATTAAACAGTTTGCATCTTTATAAGCGATTTTTAGTTTAAACAAAGTGGCAATATGAAAAGAACAAATGATGTTTTTGTTCTCAAACAAATTAAATGGATAACGAAAATTGTGCAAATATTGAAGCATCAGTTATGAAGCAAAATTTAAACAATATTTGAACAAAAAAGAAAAAGTTTATATAAATGGCGCTTTAGTGTAAGTTTAAGATAATACTTTTTAAGTTTTTTAAGATTTCTAATGAAAATAAAAATTAGACAACAGCAAAATGAAATGCATCTTCCGAGGCTGGATATGTTATCGGTATTCTTCACACATATCTGCTTTAGCTTGTGAACAATGTAGACATCATGTATTTAACTAGTTAATTTAATAATTTAGAATACGAGAAATACCTTATAACCAATCAATATAAATTTATTTAATGTCTACACACAATCCAAAGTTTTCTTCTTTTAAAATGACACAAATTTTTATACTTAACTTCTGCATATCGTCGGCTTAACAAGAAATGTAATTTTATATTTATTCTTTCATTTTCTTTTATTCACAATATTGTTCTCTTGTAGCAGTATGCCGATTGCTAATTAAAACAATAAATTCATAGTGCCTCCCTTCGTGTAGCCTCACTCTCCCTGGATCGCTTTAATTGTAAACAATTTTGTCTTTGGATTTAATAAACAAAAATTTTTCAAAAATCGGACTTTTCCAAAGTCCTTTTTGGGGTTTTGAACTGTAAACTACTTTACATATTTCGAAGTCCTAAAAAATTATGGATAATAAAAAAAAGATAATGTTCGCTTTTCCTTTGGAAATTACATGCCATTGCACGGCATGTCCCTAAGTGTCATTACCGTATTTCCTCCCAAATAAGAAACTTTTATTTTTATTTTAAGATGATTTTTTCATAAAAAATATCAAGCAATTTTTCAACTTCGTCGATCTGACCAAATGTTATTAGAATAAGCATATATTATGCTAAATTGTAAATTTTATCTGTTTTTAGCTTATACTGTGTTCGATAATCTTTACTTAAATTCAAGTTTGGTGAAGATTATTTAGTTAAATTTTAACTGCTTATAGCATGCAACCAGCATGTTATTCTGTTCAAATGCTAATATATGACTTTAAAAGGCGCCCTTTTTTATGACATTGAATTTTCTTCCTTGTATTTTTCGCATTCAACAAAACATTTTAAATTATCACTATTAAAAACAAATATGTGTAAAAATTTACTTTTTATTTTTTTTTAGAATTGACAATAAATATTCAAGTCTTAAGTGCATCTTTTGTTTTTTAAGTTCAGCCATTTCTAGAAGAGTAGTTAAGCTTTTATTAAAAATGCATATGTTTTGTTTTAATATAAAAAAAATTAAAAGAATGTTGAAATATTAAATAAGTTTTAATGAAGGAAATTAAATTGTATATTATTTCATAAATTTTCATTCCCAATATCTTTTACATAATTTTATATTTTCTCACACTTACATCAACTTTATTTGTCTCTTTTAGTTCCTTGTTTTGACTAGCAACATGACATTTCTTGTTGCAGAGGTAATTTAAGGTCTGGCCTCTTCACTTTTGCCAAACAATGGTATATTGACAGCTACCAAAATGAGCCAACAGCAAACTCTACGTTGTATCAGGCTTACGATTACTGTGGATAATATTGATCTGGGCTGCTAATGCTTACGTATTCTCTTTAAGTTACATTAACTATAAATTTTTACATCTTTTTCGCCTGTCGTATGAACAAGGTTTTACCAAACTTCTCACATGCTGTTGCACTAAATCCACTAAGAATGTGTAGAAACGAAGAGGAAGCCGGGGAATTGATATAAAATCTGCAACAGCGGTGATTCTTATCGCTACTTTCAATTATTTTATTTGGTTCAGATGTGGCCAAAAGATAAAATTGTTAATATAAACCAAGTTTCGTTGATGATGTTAAGTTTTTGAGCGGCTGGCTGTTTGTATGTTTTAGCATCAGCTCATCACAATCTGTATCTACGACAACGACGATGAGAGCTAAATAACATATCCGTAATTTTTTGTTTCCCTTTTTGTTTTTGTTTTTGTTTTGTGTTTATTTTTTTATATTTATTTTAAAGCTACAAAGTCACTAACAGTATTTTGTAAGTCATTTTTTTGCCAACGATTTTTGTTTTTAATTCAAAAGAGTTACGAGTTTAAAAAAGAAGCCATTGACTTTGTGCTCCTGTTAAATAAGGAACCCTTTTCGTTGTTGTTTTCTTTTACCTCTACAAGTCACCACTTAATATTTTGCCACCAGAGAGCTAGTGTTTGCTGTGCAAAGCAATGGGGAGTTCGTAGAAGGCTTTGTTTATATACATGTTGATAATATTACTACCACTGCTACTATACCATAGTATTATAAGGTTTAATTTGTGTCTGTGTGTGTGTGTTTTTTTTTCTTTTTTTTTGTTAACTGAGTCAACATTTAATTGACACAAAAAAGCTTTGCCGCTAACATACCAGTTGCTGCCACAAACGGCAGCATCACAAAAACTTTAATAAATAGTAGAATGTAGTTGTTGCTTGCTGCCAGGTTTCTTTTTCTGTAGGATAAATGTTTAATTTTATAGCATATGACTGTTTTATGGGTGCATTTCTGCTTGTACTTAAACTGAGAGAGCTGAAATAGGGGAAAAAAAAACACCAAGAAAAAAAATTTTACTAATAAACAAAAGCTTTGTTTAATCACTTTTTTCTTCTTGTTTTAATTTAATATAAATAAATAAAAAATCATGTTTTACATGGGCTCTGTTTATTAAGTTCAGTTACCGTTGAATGTCAATTAACAGTATAAAAAGAAATAAGTAAGAAAATATTTTAATAATAAAGCGGGCAACTTGCTGTCACCTGTAACAGATGTGATTGTGTTTCTTGTGTGTGGCCGGGCAATGAGCTCCAATATATTTATAGAATAATTTATCTGAATCGGAAAATGTTATATTATATTAAGTATAACTTATTCAAATGAAAATAATATTGCACTCTGTTTTTTGTTGCTCTTTTATATATAAGAAGGCTGCTAGCAAAACAAAAGAATTGGATGACTGAAAGAATACATAAAATTGTTATTTGATTAGAAAAGCGCAGATGCAAATAACTTGTTATTCAACTTTCAGCCTAAAAGGAATCTTCTCAAACTGATTGTTTTTCTTTCCCAAATCCATATTAATGAATTTGGTCAAATTTATTCATTAAATACAGGAAACTGTTGTCTGAATTATAATATCCACTGTACCATTTGTAACTGAAATCTATATGATCAAAATAGTAAACTTTAGTCTTACCCAAAATAAAGAAAAAAAAAATTGGGAATTAAAGTAATTCGTAAAAAAATAACTTCAAAACCGATGGACTGAAGCTATGTGTATATATATCAATTAACTTTTTCTAAAAGAAAACGCTTTTTATACTTCTTGTTTTATGTAAATTTTAATGCCATCAACTTTCTAATGTTATATATTCTACGTGAAATTCAAGTGGTTGGCTATACCGGTTTAAAACATATCGCATAATAATGCAAATTACGTCACCTGTGAGAATACCGTTTAGTGTTTTAATTATTTTCATAATTTTCTGAGTTTGGGAGCTACAGTCACACCAATATTTTACGATACCTCGGATCTATAGACGTGTGAAAATCATATGTGCTGTACAGCGATACATTGATCTTACAATTCATCAGACGTAATTAATTTCTATTTGTGGGGTAAAAAACAAATAAAATTATATTTCAATTTAACAAACAAAAATTTCTTATAGAATGAATGCAATTCAGGTATTAATAATCCAATCAACTATTTTTTAAATTAATCTGCAACTGACCTATGAATTCATGGTTGGTTGCTTTCATCATAAGATAAGCTTTCCACAATATTATTATGATGTCAATCATATTTTCAATAAAATATTTTTGAAGCAATTTTTGAGTTTTAGTTAAATTAGACCTCAAGTAGCTAGCTTCTACCATCCCACGAGTCAGGCTAAGACTAATGACCTACGAAACAGAGTTATGAATAAAACAAGGTTATGAATTTAAACGTTTCCATATTTCACATGTAAAATCATTAATAAAAGTAAAAACAAAAAACTCAGCTCCTGTTTTCACTCGTCATATATAGATTATTTGTTAAAACCATGTAAAGTTTTGAAATGTTTTAAGCCCGATAACAGATTGCTTTTTTCTATACCATTTTAATATCAGTTTATGTGTTTCAAAATTTAAAACCATTTTCCAATTTTAAATTTTTTTAGACATTTGGAAATAAATAAAATCACAACAACGTCAGTGAAGAGATAAAAATAATTCTCAGTTAATAACTTGTGCGGAACGATAATGATAGCATCAACCTTTACCTGAAAACTCTACTCTTAAAACAAACAAGCCACTGGTATGGTAAGAGTTAGAAGTCACCTACCAAAGCTACTTGTATAAAACAATGGCCACAATATTCCAAAAGAAAAAAAACAAAAAAACTTATTTGCAGAGATAACGTTTGGCAAGGGATTTATTTTTCTTTATCTCCCCAAAGGTGGTTAAATAAGTAACAACTTCCTTTTGTTTTAAGCCAGCAACGTAAAAGGAGTTTAATGTGATGATCCACAGAAAGATCAGTTTGTTTGTAAGTATTCGTCATATAAGCGTCTGGTATTTATTTTAATGCTATAGTATAGCTTAATGCGTTATTGAAAGTATGTTTTTGTATTTTTATTTTTAACTTTATAGCTTTTTGTAGATTACTTTTTTTAGATTAGTATTAAGGGTATTGTTTTGTTGGCTTTCAAAAACAAAAAACACCTTCATAAATAAAAATCTTTAATGATAATGTTATGAAATTAACAATGGAGATTTAATACTTTGGTTAACAGAAGCCCTTAAGGTTAGATAAGTTAAAATGGGATTATGATTTGATAAGAGTTAAATTTAAAGCTGCCAGCATGGATTCATTTAACTTTGAGTTATAACAAACAGAAGCAAACAAAATTTTATAAATTGAGTTTTTAAAGGGGAAGTGCAGCAAAAAGATTTATTAATTATTTGTAAAATTTTTAAAAAGAGATTTATGCAAGAACCAAAAAAAAATTAATTATAACAATAAAAGCTTAATGTATTTTCTTGTTCACCAAGTAGAAATATAATTTTTATATAACAAAATTCTAAAAGAATTCTAATTAAAAAATGCAATGACCTAAATATTATATCATCTAGTACAGCAGTTCTATTTACTAAAGTGCAACAATGCTGTATTATTTTCTAATTACATTTAAGGATAACATTTCAAAATATCAAAGCATATTTTAAGGCGAAAAATATTTACAAAATATGTTTCATTTTATATTTAGAAAATTTCCTTTCATTGTTAAAACTTTCCTTTCATTATTCTTAATTACGCAACTCTTTATATTTATATTTGCTTCTCTGCCCGTCTCTCCTTATAATTAAAATTGCAGCAAGAAAACGTCAAAAGAGACTTTTTTTATTTTGTTTAAAACCTAATAATACTTAACTTGTTAAGCGGCAAAAAGAATTATTAAATTTCCCTTTCATGGCTAACAATTGTTTTTGTGAGAATGTTGATAAATGTGAATACGTTATTCCGTTTGTAAGATAAAAGTACATTTATTATAATAATAAAAAGATTAAAAGTTAAATTTTCAAGCATTTAGTAAAGTGATATAAAAAAAGAGCATTTTATTACGCACCGCACAATACTGTCGGTACCCAGAATCCTTCAAATTCAAATTCTAAAAGTAAAACTTAAGTTATCTGCTATTAAATCGTTATTTAAATCTTTAAATATTTTACGTTCATATTACTGTGATATTTGAAATAATATATTTGAAAATATACTATTATTGCTAACTTAAGGGCAAT
Organism: Trichopoda pennipes; assembly: GCA_030448955.1. Lineage (NCBI taxonomy): Eukaryota > Metazoa > Arthropoda > Insecta > Diptera > Tachinidae > Trichopoda > Trichopoda pennipes. The sequence goes on along the minus strand of JASKUP010000031.1, from coordinate 3,715,851 downwards.
TAGTAAGGAACACACTCATGACAAGTAATTGCCATGACAAATTATACAACAGTCTCCAAAGTTTCAGTCACGTTTACATTTAATATTTTTACGTACATTTTACCCTGAAGTTGCACTCTCTATTGCAGTTAAATAAAAAACTAATTGTAGTTTTATTTTATTTTATTTTTATAAAGCAATTTAAAGAAGTTGCACAAAATTATTAATGAAAAGCACCACGTAGAAAACATTTAAGCAGTTGACTGGAAAAACTAATTAAAACGAAGTTCTTTATTAAGAAAGGCAACACTGGAATTGATGAAAACAGTAAAAACTATAAAAAAAGTCACTGAATATAAAACAAATGGAATAAAACAAATATTTTGAATTGAGACAGAAAAGTAGATGTGAGAACTTTTAAAAAATACTTAATGAAAATCGGTGTAATTGGAATTCTTCATAACAATTTTTCATAACAAAATTGCAAATGTCGTAAAAATAGCAAAACGTGCATTGATTTTCTATAGAAAATCAAGTTAAAAATTGTATATATTTTCTATAGAAAATTAATCTTAAAGTCGCACAAAAAAATTATAATGAAAAATTAATGGAACAAATTTATAAAAAAATTTAAAGAAAATAAATGCGAAACTCGCAAAAATTAATTATAGAAAATTAATATTATATAAGTAAAATTTTTCCATATAAAATTAGTATAAAAGCAGCAAAAAGTTTTTTTTTAAATATTTAAAAAGTTTTATAAAAATAAATTTTCCTTAAAAAATTAGTGTGAAAGTTGCATGTAATTTTGAAAATCACAAAAATTTTTATTAATAATTTTCTATAGAAAATTGCATTTTCCATAAAAAATTAGTGTGAAAATCTTAACAAATTTCCATTGAAAATTAGTTAGAAAATCGCTATAATTTTTCATTAAAAATTAGTTTGAAAATTTCCCGTAGAAAATTTGTGTGAAAATTGCAATTAATTGTCTGAAAATCATATTTTCTCTGACGTAAGCGTAAAACACGCAGATATTTTCTATAGAAAATAAGTGAAAAAATCTCGGATACTAGGTATCAAAACTTCACTTCATCAAAACTTCACTGGGACGTTAAAAGCTTTGCGGTTGCGTCATAAATTTGCAATTTCTTTTTCTGATATTTCCTTACGGCCTTTGTTTAACCATAAAGGGATAAAGTATCAGAATACAGTAACCGCATTTCAATTATCATATGCTATAAACTAAAGCTTCCTTAAACTCGAATCATTTAACGCTTTTTGTTTGCTTAAAAACAAAAAACTCGTCACAACCAGCAAAATGGAAATTTATTGAATTTTGGTTTCATCCCATCAAAATGTTGCAAGAAGAGCAGAAGTCAAAAATCAAGATAAGCTAAATAAAATACTTACTGAATGTGCATGTAATAGCAACAACGAGAAGTCAATATAATGTTGGTTTTTTGTATTTGTTCGATATGAATTTAATCAGTTTCTTACTTTTTTGTTCTTGTTTTTGTTCTTAGTTTGTTTATTCGGTTGCTTATTTTTGTTGCTGCAATATATTCATTTGTTTTGTTGCTATCGCTGCTGAGTTGACAATACTTTAACAAATAGCTTTGAGCCATACAGATGCTACCATCTGATTTGACTGTTGTTCTTGTTGTCCTGGTTACAATAGTGAGCAACAGTCAACGATTAAGTAGAAATATTTTTGTTTTGACATTATTGATTTCCTCTTAGATGGATATGATAAGTAATGATAATGTTGATGGGAATGTCTTTTAATTTTTATTTCTTCAGAAGTATGCTTGCGTTAAAAAATGTATTAATCTTTAAGAATTTTGGTCCTGGTGACTCAATACAAAAATAAGGTGTTGTCTACCATTCTATAAAGTTTTACATCTGTCAAAGTGTCAGTTGAATATTTTATGACATTAAAAGATTTATGAAAATTCTCATAAACAAATGAATATTATCTTTATAAGATTTATGCTTATTAATGAGTCAAATTGTGTGAAAGAAAATGCGACATAAAATTATGCGACATAAAATTATCAACGAATATTAAAACTTTAAATCAAAAATTTTTTTTACAGTTACAAAACTAACCCACCGATTCTTGTGGAAGATCCTGATAATCTGGAGTCTCTAAATTTGAAAAGAAAATAAAGCGGAGAATTTTTGTTTAAGAGCCAGAAACTGAATTTTTCTCTTATCTTTTCCTTACGTATTTTTATCAAAATGTCACTTCACGAAGTCGCGATTACCTAGTGGATTTGTGTACCGTCAAATTTTTATAACAAATTGAAACTGTAAGATAACTAATTTAAGAATAAATTTTTTTTAAATTCTCTTTATTAAAAATATTTTTTTAAGCTAAACTATAAAAACTTTAATATATAATCTATGCCAAGCAGCGAATTTTCGTAAATTTATCGCTACTCCTGGGAACTATTCTAGATTAATTCTAAATTCACTGGTGTATTTAGTTAAGTAATTAATCATCCTAATCAAATAGCCAATCTTCCGAGTCGGATTAACTTTCAAGTGGCTCAGAAGCCAGAAAAAAAATTATATCAGTTGTATCTTATATCAGCTTAACTTGATACATTTTGAATTTTTTACTTAAAATATGAAATTATGTAAAACGTTCTCATAGCTCAAGATAAAATAAGTATTTAAGGAAAGATTAAAAGGGAGCGTTTTGATAGTCTTTTTAAATTACGTATATTTTGCTGTGGGTATTGCAAAAATCGTTACCACTAAAACAACATTATGATAATTAATTGAATATTATTTCCATATAAAATATCACAAAAAATAAATTTAGTATTTAGCGTTGTTGTTGCTAACGTAGGGTATTCAACTAAAACTTTCTAATATATTACTTCAAAGTCTAATGTCACTACCTTTCGCATGCACGATATAAAGAAGTTAAGGAAGTAAGAAATTACGACAACTTTTAAAATGTTGTTGCTTTTTTATTTTTGTTTCTGTTGCCTTTCCACTGGAACTTTTGGTTGCCTTAAATTATGCTGAAAGTGCGTGAAAGCCTCGTACATCAATTTTAAATCAATATATCAAAATATTGCAACCATCAAATGACATGTAACACAGTGTAAGAATTCTTAATGCAGTTGTAGTACGTGGTTGCAAATGTATCTCTGTGTGCATGTGTCAGTATAAGGATTAACATAGTATTTATATGCTTTTTATACCGAAGACAAGTTATATATGGTCTCTGATAAAATTGCCATAAATATGTCAAAAACTTAAGAAAAGAAGAATTGTTTTTGTGGCAACAAAACCCAAAGAAGAAATTAAAAACAAATAATTTTAAAATAAGCTTAAAGAAAATTTGTTAGAAGCTATTGGCTGGTAATTTAGTTTTGCTTGGCTTGGATGCCATAAATAAATTATTTTCTCTTAAAGTTTATATTTATTCTACAATACTAAAGTGTCTTCTTCAATACTTAAGTTTCCACAGTTTCTACTCTTTCTATGTAGAGATAATTTTTGATATGCCGCTTGAATAAGTGTGGCAATAAGCAATTCTAGTAAGGCTCCCACAGACTTTTCAATCGTCATTATTTTATATAGTCCTTGGATTTTATAAATCTAAGCAAATTGTAGGTGGTTGAGTTGGTGATGTTTATAATCAAAAATACGATAAAATGTAATTGTAAGCTTAAATATATCGATTTCTCAAAATGGACACAGTATAAAATTTGCCCATACTGTTACGATTTTGTTTCTGTAGTTCGAGTGTTGGAATTCTTTTGAAGGAAAATGCCAGGTCATTCAGTTTTTAATTTAATCTTCTGTGGCACTTTATTTATAATTCTTTGCTTGCACGATATCTTGTTTATGAAGAGCATTAGTTAAACTGACGATACTCAAACTATTTTATGTTTTTCTTAGTAAACTAATGTATCCTTATTCATGCGGAACTCGAACTCGGAACGACCTCGTTTTTTGTTGTAATGCCAGAAAATATTGCAACTGAAAAAAAAAACTTTCCGGTAGACAGGAATATGGTGAAGACAAAGCGGTCCTGAAGAAACTAGACGTTCTTGTAATGTATTCTATTTAATAGTAAGTAAGTAAGTAAGTAAGTAAAACAAATAAAAAAATAAACAAAATGAAAAATGTACTGCGTGGTTTGATATAATACTTGAGTTCTTTAGACAATGGCCGACATTTTACCACAAGTTTGATGGGCTTTCAGTGGCTTATAAAATAACATATTTGTACCTAAATTTTAATTTATTTAAGTACCCACTATGTGGTCTTAATTTTTAGCATAAAACAGTTAATGTTTCTTCCTTTTTCTTTTTAATTTTAATTTTAAGACAGAATAATATCTTAACCCTTTTCTTCTTACAGTTTTACAGCCAAAATTTGTAAAAGTCTTTTTCGTGTTCAACTTAAAAAACTAACAGTAACAGATACAAATATATGAAAGACAAAAGAAACACAGCAACTTATCACCGCTGATAATGACGTTTCATATGACATGCTAAGACAGACCAAGTGTGGTGTTGTTGTGAGGCGTTGAAATTATGACACAAACCCACATCAAAAAAAAAAAAAATAAATAAAATATAACGCATAGTGCCAGCATTCATACATTGTTGTTCTAAAAAAAAAAAATTAATAAACTGTAAAACATCCTAAGATCACACGGTTTTTATACAAGTATTGAACGAACTATTAAAGCTAAAATTGTATGTAAGTATATATGTACGTCGTGTTAGCTCTTTAGAAGAAAGAAGAGAACGTAGGAGAGGTGTTCTTGCGTGTAAGGTAAGATTTTATTTATGAAAGGTGTGGGCTTTGAGTTGTAACAAAACACACTCTCACAGCTCTGCTAAAATTTCATTTTTTGAAAAAGTTTTTTTTCCGATTTTTAAAATTCAAACATATCGAAGTTTTCATGTGACTCCTCAAAAGTGTCTTGCTGTAATGTAACTTATCTGTAAATACATATTCATATACATAATAATATACACATTTATTAAAAGAACTAAATTGCTTTGTGTTCCGGTTTTAAATTATGATTTTGGGGCTTTTTATATTTTTTAATTTTGTTGTGTAATTTTAGTTTTTAACCAAACTTTGATGACGGCGTTTAAATATTTAAATAAATTTATTTAAAATATTAATATACTTCTTCAGAAAAATAATAAGCATTTGTTTGGCTAAGTAACTGGTATCTAAGTCAGCCCACAGCAGTAAACCTTTCTACCTTAAATTGTAGTTTTCTGGAAGTAAATGTAATTTGGTGTCAAGCTAAGTTTAATAGAATTAAGAAGTCGCTAGATGCCTGAAGATGAAATTCAACTTATAAACTTTGTCAAATCCTATTAGAGCATAAACTGTTCCTAAAGTAGATAAGCGCCGCTTGGAAAATTCTGCCTATTTAGTAAACACTAGTTAGTCGTTAAATATTTTATTGAGAAGTAAATTTGTTAAAAGATTTTTGTAAATTTAAGCTTGGCTATAAGCGCAGTTTAAATTACTGGGCAGTTGAAAAAGAGACGTTGTCAAAAAATACTTTATTCACAAAATGATCAAGTTAGTTGTACAATTTGGCCCCAAATGCCGAACGGAATGCCGAACTTAAATGACGGCAAATGGATTTTTAAATCCTTAGTGCAATATTCAGAGGCCATGCCTCTACTGTTCCACATTTAACAGCTCAATTAAGCAAACGAAATAGTAATTGAAAAATGGATTATTTTCCAACTAGTGCGTTATTTATTTATTGTAGCCCATCGGACTCTCTAAACCCGCTTGAAGAAAAGTAAATTTAACTCAATTTAACTACTTAGTCTCTTTGATAGTTAATGTAGTGTTCTGTTTAACATAGTTAAGTCTGAAAGCTTTACGAACATGAGTCTTGAACAACTGTTTAATATAAAACGTTTAATTGATTAAAATAAGCAAACGAAAGCAAATCTATTCTGATCTTTGTTTCATAATGATACAGTTGGTCTTTTAACACACTGATGTTTGACTTCAATTAAGGCTCGCCGTCTTAGGTTGGTCATGCGAACGAAACTATACTCTCTTTGTAGTTACAAGTTTTTTTTTCTCCTAAACTTTATTCTTTTTAAAAATTTACAAACATAACTTTCTTGACCAAAAAATTCAATTTTAACCTATACTTAAATAATAATATTATTGACATTAGCTCTTTAGCTTTTTTTGATTCGACTCTAATGCCTGGGAAACACCAAATTTATGTTTGAAGTAGCTTCCTTGAATGTATTGAGGAAAGTGGAGTTACTTACTTTATATAAAGAACAAACAAAATTTGTTTATGCCCTAAACTTTAGCTAAAAATTGTTTTTTACGGCGTAGAAATTTTTGCTATTAGGAAATTTTAAAATCTAGGTGACGATTGGTTTCACAAAATTTTTTTTACCTGTGAACATAGCAATTGCGGCTGCACTTGTCCAACATTTTGGCCATTGAAGAATATAAAATGAGAACTGTGCTAATAAATATAGCTTTCGCAAAAACTTTTTCGAAATCGAAGTGGTGGCAGAAAAATTTATATTATTGAAATTTAAAAATTCACATTTTGATAAAGAGAAAATAGGCAAAATGTAATATTTTGTTTTTTTTTTATTAAATTAATTTTTCACTTTATATTCAATATGCATCCTGTTATTGTTTTACTTGAAATTTTAGTATAAAAAACTATCTTTCTTTCTTCTTTATGGCACTCAGTCTTGCTTTTCGTTTCGAACATTAATGTGTTCTTATCATTATGAAATATTTATATTTTAAAAAGTTTTTAAAATAAATTTTTGTGTTTTGTTACAAGTGGCATATGAAGTCTAAATTGTAAAAAAAAGGTTTTTTATTTTCATTTTTAAATATTATTATTATTTTTTTTGTATCAGAGATAAGCACGTGCAAGTGTCTGCCATACGAGGAAACATTTTTCAACATCACCAACATCAATGATTTTAGTTTTACATATTCATGTATTTTTTCGTACATAAAGTTGAGTTTTTCAGGTTTTGTTTATAAACATTTTTTGACATTGATTTAAATTACACGTTGTTGTTCATTTTAATATTCTTCTGCGTATTTTTTTTTTTTTTAATTTCAATATTTCTTGTTTTTATTGCACTTTTGTATTCTTCACTGCTGGCATTAAACTCTTGAACAATATAAAGCGACTGATGTTTTTTTTTGAAGTTCAGTTTGGTAACATTTATCTTTTCCAATTTAAAGAAGAAAAAAAGTCAGTAATATTTTGAATTTACTTTTTGAAGGTGCTAACGTAAATTGGTATGTCAAAATAAAAGATAAAACTTGTTATCAGTTTTCTTATTTTTAATGAGATTTCAATAATTTGAACGGACAACAATCATGGCAGGTTCATTTTAATTCCCTGTTTTCTGTTTCTTTTAATTTATTTCAACTAATTAGAAGTCCTGCTATTTTTGTGCATTTTCAACATTCAAGAGCCACGTAAATTTCTTATATATTTTTTAATTTACAAAATCAAAAAAGAGCAATATCGCAAAAATAAGCATAATTTGGGATCACCTACAAAAAATCGATGTTTATATGAAAATTTAACTAAAAATTTAAAATGGCTGTATCTCCGTAAATAAGAGGAATTTCGCAAAAATGAAAATATAACTAAAAATTTAAAATGGCTGTATCTCCGTAAAAAAAGCGGAATTTCGCAAAAATAAGCATAATTTGGGATCACCTACAAAAAATCGATTTTTATATGAAAATTTAACTAAAAATTTAAAATGGCTGTATCTCCGTAAATAAGAGCAATATCGCAAAAATAAGCATAATTTGGGATCACCTACAAAAAATCGATTTTTATATGAAAATTTAAGTAAAAACTTTAAATGGGTGTATCTCCGTAAATAAGCGGAATTTCGCAAAAATAAGCATAATTTGGGATCACCTACAAAAAATCGATTTTTATATGAAAATTTTACTAAAAATTTAAAATGGCTGTATTCCGTAAATAAGAGGAATTTCGCAAAAATGAAAATATAACTAAAAATTTAAAATGGCTGTATCTCCGTAAATAAGCGGAATTTCGCAAAAATAAGCATAATTTGGGATCACCTACAAAAAATCGATTTTTATATGAAAATTTAACTAAAAATTAAAAATGGCTGTATCTCCGTAAATAATAGGAATTTCGCAAAAATGAAAATTTAACTAAAAACTTAAAATCGCTGTATCTCCGTAAATAAGAGGAATTTCGCAAAAATAAGCATAATTTGGTATCACCTACAAAAAATCGATTTTTATATGAAAATATAACTAAAAATTTAAAATGGCTGTATCTCCGTAAATAATAGGAATTTCGCAAAAATGAAAATTTAACTAAAAACTTAAAATGGCTGTATCTCCGTAAATAAGCGGAATTTCGCAAAAATAAGCATAATTTGGGATCACCTACAAAAAATCTGTTTTTATATGAAAATTTAACTAAAAATTTAAAATGGCTGTATCCACTTGTTGCTTTAATTGTTACAAATAATTTTTTATAAACAATCTCCTCTTCCAACAGAAAAATATAAAGTGATACAAAAATATATTGCACTGACACATTTTATGTGGCAGCAGCTGAAAGCATACCTTTTGACATATATTAACCTTCTCGAAATGTAGGACGTTAAAGACCTCATGCATAACAAAATCCGTAAGTTTTATTGTTCTCCTACAGACGAATTTACTTAAAAAAACTCGAAATTGTATGCGTGTGTATATGTGTATGTTGGTTGTAAGTGAGTTATTGCAATCAACTGAAAAACAATACATTGCAACAAAAGTAACAAAACAAATTCAATATGTATCGTCTTAAAAATAACATAAAACGCCAAACGAATATATGAAAAATCAAACCGAACACTTTTAACACTGTGAGTACTTATTTACGTCCACTAAATATACTCAAGCAGTAGATCTCAAATAGTTGTTTATCTCATTGAATTTGTTTTTAGTCTTTGTTAAAAATACATTTTTTAATGAATATTTTAAAAGAAAGACATTTAAATAAGTATTTTTATAAATTGCTTTTAAGAATCCTTTAGAAAAGCAACTTGAAATTTATTTGCTGAATGTTTATCTAAAAATTAATTCTTCAAATTAAAGTACTTTTTAGAAGCCATTTATTTCAAGGTTCTTTATTAAGGATTTTTTTTGGAAAGCTACATATTTTAAAGATACCTTTTGAGATGCTTATTTTTAAGGCTTGTTCATCAGAAGCCATTTTTACTTCAAATGCTACTTTTTATATGCTTTGTCAAAACGTCTATTTCCTATGAAAGGTACTATTTTATTAGATAACTTTGAAAAGATCCTTTTTTTCAACAGATTCTTTTGTAAAGTAATTTTAAAAGTTAGATGTTCCAGTTGTTTTCTTCTGAATAAAGTTTTAATGTTTGTATTTCTTTATTCTGTAACAGGTATTTTTTAATGGCCCAATATTTTTAAAACTTCTTTAAGAAGTTGAATGATTTTTAGGTATATAATTTTTTATTTTACTTTTAAAAAATCGTTTTTTTTTATAAAATATATTGTTTACAAAGTTGTCATTGTTAAAATTCACGTTATTATGATAATGTTTTGTGGAAATATACCTTTTTTGAATTTTATGCTTGGAAAAAGTACTTTTTGTAAAATTAAATAATATTTTTTTAAATCACATACGAAAAATGCCTGCACTTCAAATCACATAAACTGTTTGAGAAACACTGCAATAGATATTTTATTTTTTCACTTCTTTGTTTCTGATTTAGTTTAGTTAAATTAAGCTTAGCATTGCAATATTCATATGCCATTATGTGGCGCAATTTTCTGTAATACAAAAGTGACAATTTGATTTATCACCGCACTTTGGGTTTTATTGCGGCATTTGCAGCAACAGCAACAGCAGTCTTTAGATATATTTTGGATGTACGTTCAAAATAAAAACTCAGTGAAAAAAATCCAACAATTCGTTTATCCGTTTATAGGTACAGATGTAGCAGCATATATGGACAATTGTCCAAATATTCTAGTGCGAGTGGATGTGTATTAATATGTTGGATAGCAGATGCTGCCAATTCGAAAACGGCAAAAAGCCTTAATAACGCATTCATTCACTTTGCATACTTTTCCTAAATTTTATATATAGTTTTTTTCTTTCTTTTTCGTTATTGTCTTGAACTTGAGTTTTATTTATTTTTATTCTTTTAGCAATATTTTCGTTTTTTTTTTTTTTTAATTTGAATGGTATTTAAAAGATTTTCTTAACATATGTCTTCAGTTGCTAACATCATCAGTGGGGTGAGTGAAAAAAGGCAGGGATAAGAAAGCAAAACAAAAGAGCATATTTGAAAGACTTAAAAAATCAATGCAAAGTGCCATTGGCTTTTTTTCGGCATATATATTATTTTATTTTTTTTTAAGTAAAAACTCTTAGAATGGAGGGATATTGATGCAATTGAATATATTTAAACACACTGAAGTGTCTAGTTTTATGACTGCTGCTGACTGTTGCTTTTTTCTAAATAAATGTCGTCTAATGTCTGAGTTTAAGTTTATAGACCCAAGCTAAAAAGCTTTAGCCATAATAAGCATGTGAACGTTCGTTGCCTTTTTTATATTAAAACAGCAAAAGATTTATAACTTTAAAGAGAATAAAATAAAAAATAAATATAGTTACTAGTGTTTATGACTTTACGTTTGATAAAATTGCAAGCAACACTTTTTTGTTGTTTTTCTTTTGAAATTTACCCATTAGCCAAGACATTTTTTATTTTATCTACAGGACATAAAATCATACAGCAGTCATATATTAAAATATATTAACTCTTCTATAACAATACTCATTAAATAATCTCGTCGATCTTCAACAAGAAAGATCCTTAAATCTTAAAAGAAAAGCTGACTAAGTTTAATTTAGTAAACGACAAAAAAAGTGTCCATACTACCTGGCAATCTTTTTAACTCATCCATCATTGTATGAAAGCTTTCATTATCCTGGTGTTATAATTTTTGAAAAAATCTTTGAATTTTTGTTTCGAGTTTAAGGTGGCGTCTTGTGATCGTACTACGCGTATCGTCATAGTCATTTATTACCACCATCATTCATTTCGACTACGAAACATTCCTTTTTTGAAAGTACTCCTGGTTTTAGTATTGAGCTGCAAGTAGTTATGTGAGTCACAGCTGCATAATATGTGAAAAATTCTTTTATATTACTTCAATTTAGTTCATCATGAAACTGGTTCAGATAAGAAAGAACTGCTTGTTGTATCCTCTACAAAAATATTTTTTATTTGTTTGTTTTTCTACACAAAAGTTATTTTGTGATTTGTATGCAAATTCTAGTGTTTTATATTTGTTTTTAGCTGTTGTTGCTTTTGCGTTAGTAATGTTTGTTGTGATTATTTATGAGTTCGATTGCTGAATGTGATGCTGTTCTTACGCATGCATAAGAAAAGTGTATCTGCATATGGGCTTGTGTTTGGAACCATGATTGTGGCTGTGAGATAAAATTTTCATGATGACTTTAGCGAAAGACACTTGGGTAGTAAATGATGCATATATATGTAATAATGATGATCTCATTTTAATGGAATGGTTGTTTTGAAATAAAACTATTAGTATTAATCGTAATATGCGTAGAAAAAACCACTGAGCTCTAAAGCGTTAGTAAATGAAGTATATTTTTTTGTTATAAGTAAATATTTTAAAATACTCTTAAACCTTTTGTTATATTAGCAATTTCAAAACTATAAAAATTAAAAACATTATTTATGATTTTAAATTTTCTTCTAAAAGAAATCATTGGGCTTTAACATATTTTATATATTACTTCAATATATCACTATATATTAGAACGTTTCTATATATCACGCTTTTGTTGAATGTTTTCTTGAGAGCAAATGTAATTCAAGTAAATTTTCTATGCGACACTTACCCAGGTTTTTCACATCAACTTATTCTGTGACTTCGGCGAGACTTCAACAAATATGCTCCTTTTGCAGTGCAGCCATATAGTGTAGCTTCAGCGAAATGGACTCTAAATCTCCTGTTGTACCAACCATTTTGTTTTAACTAACTCAGTCACGATTGCCACATATTAAGGCATCGTTGAGGCTTAGAGTAGGGGGTTTCCTTCTGTTATATACACCCCTTAATATATGGCAATAATGTTTACATCTTTCGCGATTTGCCAAAAATGTTGCTTCGCCTACTGCTTTCTATTTACTAGCTTATTTTAAACTGTTTTGTGGGATTACTAAGATTGGTCCACATAAATAACTCCCACTAACGAAAGCCCTTACAGTAGACATAAGCTATCACACAAATAAGTAAATAATAAATTTCCTTTTCTTCACATATTTTTGCTGCAAATAGCGAAATGTTTTTGTTTTTTTTTTATTTAAGTTGTTTTTCTTTTAAAAGATTATTTTCATACTCGAGAAAACGATATAAGAACACAATAAAGCAAAAACGAATCCAAACGAGCAGAAAGTTGCTAAACAGATAAGGGCAAAATTACGGGACAATGACCTAATAATTACAAAGGCTGACAAAGGAAATACGACTATAATAATGTACAAAAAAGATTATATAGACAAAACACGACAATTTATACAGTAGACCAACTGCACTAAATTTAAAAATTACCCAACTGAATCCTTCCAAAGGGGAATACGCAACCTATTAAAACACTGCAAAACGTTTACTGACGGAAAAGTATACAGGTACATGAACATGAATCCAGGACCACCAACACTCAAAGCACAACAAAAAATACACAAGGAAAACATACCAATGAGACCCATTATAAACTATAGACTTGCACCAGCGTACTTAAGGAAAGAATAAATTTACACAAGACATATACTAGGCGTAATACACAGGACCTCATCGATAAACTTAAAGACATCAAAATAATCGAAAATACGCGACTCGTTTCCTTTGATATCAAGGATCTATATACTTCAATACCAACACATGAAACCTTAGATATTCTACGCAACACACTAGACAATTTGTACGAAAGCCAATACATCACTGATATATATAGGTATTGCAAAAACGACAATAAAACAGAACTACTTTTGATTCAATAACCACTTTTACAAAAATACATGACGGACTCGGTATGGAAAACCCAACTTCCGCAATCTTCATGGAAATTTTCATGCAACATCTCGAATCACTACACGTAAAAACACTCATGGGAAAACACAAAGTAACCCATTACTATAGATACATAGATGACATGGCGAACAAATTCTAGAAAACTTAAACACAATTCATAATAAGATTACTTGCACAATGGAAAAAGGACAAGACATAAGTTTGCATTATCTTGACATCACTATAACACGAGAAGCTGACTATTTAACATTTGATATCTAAAGAAAACCAACCACGACGGGCACTGCCATCCACAACATCTCAAACTACCATACCCAACACAAATTAGCAGCGTTTAGACATATGATACACAGACTTAAGATAATTCCTCTTACTCCAGATAAGTACAACAAAGAACTCGATAAAACCTACGCCATAGCTATAAATAACGGCTACAAAACCACTACCATCGATAAACTACTTAGACAATACAACACTAAGAACAGAAATAAAGAAGACAAAGAGACAACCGATACAACACGACGGCACACCTTTACTTACACAGGACCAGAAATATACAGACTAACTAACCTTTTTCACAAAGAAGGAATACTCACAGCATTAAAAAGTGGTAACACCCTCGCACATAATCTCTGAACAACGACAGAAACAACTGAGAAATTTAGTTCCAGCGGGGTATACAGACTTACCAAACAAACCTATATAGGGCAAACTGGACGAACACTAAAAACAAGGTTTACAGAACACATACGCTTATACAAACAGAAAAGAGAAGATTCAAACTTTGCATTACACCTTGACACTCACGGGCACACACCAAGGAAAATAGATGAATCTATGACATTACTACATCCTAGCGAAAAAGGACGAAGACTAGACATTTTTGAAAACATAGAAATCTACAAAACAAAAACATTAAACAATGACATTATAACCGAACAGGTAAACACGACCTCGGACACAATTTTCACACCATTGAAACCACTCATGCAAACGGGCAAACAAAAAACACCCTCAGACGGACACTCGTAACTACATAATAGTAAGACTTCACTTTGCATACAAATGCCAGGTGGCTGGCGTTCTGCTTACCTGAATATATACGAACCTAATAACAGAACTGCCTGAACGCCAACACTGACACACCAATACAAACTAAAACGCGGCTTGAGAATGATGCATTCGCATCGAAAGCGCTCGCCATCGAATATGAACCAGCCAGTTAGGCAATATGATTATTTTCACTTTTATCAAAGGTTTTTATTATATAAATGCTTCAATTAACAAATATATTAATTTTTTCAAGAACTACAACTAACAAATGTAAGATACAAAAATAAATGGATTTATGAAGAAAGATGCATTTGAATGTTAGAACTTTAAAGTTTATGAATTCTTTTTATCTTTAAACTGTGAAAAATATTAATAAAACTATTTATGTGCTTCAAATATATTGAATAGCTTAACTCACCATCAATTAAAAATTTTAAGCGTACATACTGTAATTATTAATAAATAAGTAAATTTTTGTAACCGGCATTTCTTATTTGGCATCGTAAATGTTGTACTTAATTATGACTTCCTGTCAAAACATAAAAATCAATTATGTCCACCTTTAATTTTTTAGTGTTTAAAAAAAATTAAATGAAACTTAAAAATAAATAAAAAAGCACGAAAAATTTAAAGATAAAGGCTTACTATTGCCGCCTAGGCTTTCCGGCATATAGTACATGACTTTTAGTTATGGCAGCAAAGTGTTTAAGTAATAATGCATTCGCATTGGCACACAAATCTAAATAGTGTTCCAATAGTCTAAAGCCCATGACACACACAGTTACTGCACTGATTTTTTGCTCACTCAACCAAAATACTTAAAGACCATAAAAATAAAATACGATCAATATTATTTGTATACTCGCATTAAGGACGTTCTGTTCGTTTAATATTTAAGCATGCAAAATTCATACAGATACAAAAGATGGACTTAATAGACATACAGACATGCAGACAAACTATGTTCAGAAAATAACAGAAACAAAATTATAGTACAAATACGATTTGCACTATTTTAAGCACGTAAAATGATAAACTCATAAATTATGAGTAGCACAATATTGAATGTCATTTGCACACAACACTTATAACATCACAAACCCGCCTCATTCAGATACTTTTTGGTACGCTGGTAGCACATTTATAGTGATGGGCAAATGTAAACATGTTTATTTAAGGGAAAATGTGTCAGACATATTTTTAATTCTTTATACGCAGAAAAAATTTTTCAGTTGTTTTGTTAATTTTTTTAATTTTAATTTTAAGATTATTTAAAACTATAACTTTTCTACTTATACTTTTCTCGAAGACAACAAAGGTCTTATAAAATTTAAAGCTTTAAAAGCAAAGCTATCACAGTATTATTTTACAATAAAACTGCATATTATCGCACTTAGGTACTTAGAGTCCAACAACTTACTTAGCGATTGACAGTATGGTTTCCGTAAGGGGCGCTCTACGCGCGACTTGCTAGCCTTTCTGTATGAGCAATGGTGTAATTCCATTCATCACTTCGGCGAAAGTAAGGTGGTGGCTCTAGATATTTCCAAAGCATTCGATAGAGTGTGGCATAACGCACTTCTATCAAAACTTGCCGCTTTTGGTGTCGGTGATAATTTTTCTAGATTTATATCTAGTTTTCTCAGAAATCGCTCTATACGAGTTGTTATAGATGGGATTTCATCAGACGAGTTCATGATTAATTCAGGGGTACCGCAAGGCTCCGTTCTTTCTCCTACTCTATTTCTTATTTTTCTAAACGACCTTCTGTATCGAACTTTCAACCCTGTATATTCTTTTGCCGATGACAGCGCCATTTGTCACTCATATTCATTTCGTAAGAGATCAGGCCATTTAGAGGTTAGTTCCAAAAGGCAGAACATGAATGATACCCTTAATCACGATCTCGCGACAATCTTGGAATGGGGTCGTGTAAATAGAGTAGATTTTAAAGCTCGTAAGACGCAATATTGCATGCTAACGCATAAATCTGAGTTCGGTAGTGGTGCTGCATCTGTTACTATGGGTGATATAGATATTATGGAGTCGGAAGCTCTTGATGATTTTGGCATGAAAATTCAGTGCGATGTTCGATGGACTAAACACATTTTTCAGGTTTCTAAAGAAGCTTTCAAGTGCCTCGGTTTTCTAAAACGGTGTAAAAGATACTTCACTCCATCCGATCTCCGTACTATATATACCACCTATATCCGTCCGAAAATGAAATACAACTCTCATGTATGGGCCGGCGCTCCAAAGTCTGTTTTGGAGTTACTCGACCTCGTACAGGAGAGGGCCAAGAGGCTCATTGGTGACGGTAGGGTATCCAACTCTATTGATTCTCTAGAGCATCGACGCAATGTGAGGTGTATTTCACTGTTCTATCGTTACTACAATGGAAAGTGCTCTAATGAAATGAAATTGAAATTGTTCCCGATACTCACACGTTTTCACGTTTAACACGATTTTCGTTGAAAGCACATCCATTTGTGGTTGATTGGCCAGTGAATCGCACTACGCATTACAAGGAAAATTCGTTTTTTGGCAGAACAGCCCGTATGTGGAATAAAATCCCTCGGGAGATCTTTCCTGTCACTTTCAATCTGGGAAAATTCAAACTGAATGTTCACAGGCACTACTCCCTCTTTCCTCCTTCCCGTAACCTAATTTTCTAGTTCTGGCACAATGCTTTGCATATGTAGGGGTCATTCCCTGAGTGCTGGTCCGAAAACAAAAAAAAAATACCCAACATATTCCAAAGAAACATATTCGGTACAACACAACTGCCGCCATAATATAATTTTATTGAAAGTTTGTTTTAGATTAGTATTTTTTTTAGCTTTAGGAAGCTTTCACCATTTATTACATAATATATTATTTATATTAATTAAATTCTTTGCGTGTAAAATACACAAAAAATTAAAAGATGTGTCAAGGAGTGTCAACATTTTATCACTCACAGTTATTATATTTTAAATTATAAAACTTTTTGTGGAACAGTTTACAAGCCTTCAAGCTTTTTATTTTGTTTAAGTTGCTAAAATTTGATGAGATTTAAATTATTAAAGTTTTATACAATCAAAAATCTGTAAAATGATGTGAAATGAAAAAAGCTTTTCACAAACTTTTATACTCACATTATTGTTTTTTTTTAATTGCAGCTGCAAGAACAAACATTTTTAGAAGTTGTGTTTTTTTGTCACACACAGTAACTTATCCGTAGAAAATGTATTTGCAAATATGCGAGTTAAAGATGATTTTCTACTCTTGTATATATCGGTAGATAAATATGAATATTTGGCTAGAATTTGTAGTCACCATACAACAGAAGAATAAAGTTATTAACACCATAGTGAATAAATACAGACAAAAATGTAATGGCAGGCAAGTAGAATGGACAGACATGTTGAGTAACTGATAAGGATACAGTACAGAAGTATGGATAGATAAAAATTAACAACAAAAAAAGCAAAATATTGACTATTTTCAAATTTACTATTTAAATTGTTTATAAGTTTTTTTCAAAAGCCACAAATGAAGGTATTTAAACGACAATCCCCGATTTCGCCAAATTTGTGATACGATTGGTTCTGAAGGCACTATCCTATTAAATTATTGAAATAAGCTGGCAGGCCTTGGTATTACTCCTCCTAAAGAACATAAAACTTTATGTTTTTCCAGTGGTATTTCTAATATCCCTTTCAAACTCTCTTAGACAAGTTTTTAATAATTGCTTTTCAAAACAATATTGAAGAGATTGAGATCTAAAATTACAAAAAAGTAAAAATTAAAATTTAATTAAAAGTTCACATCAAAGTTAAAGTCACATAGAATAAAAAAAAACTTTAGTTTCAGTTTGAAAATATAAAACTTTATTTTTTGTACTGATTTTATATATATTAAATCTGCTACAAAAGATGATTTTGTGACAGTAATTGGTCATGCATGTATAAACTACAAGATTCAGTCAAAATGGAAAAAACCTAATGAAAACAGTCGTGGTGTTGTATGGTTTAAGATAAATACACGAATATGACTGCATGAAACACATTTGGTTTCGATAACAAATAAACAAATAAAAAAGGAAATTAAAAAAGAAAAAACATCAGAAGAAGAGCTCATTGGCGCGATAATGAAGCCCATTTTAAAGTCACTACCATTCAATATGATTTGATTTATAATCCCATTTCGATTATAATCGATGATGATGTGTGTGCAAGCTTTACTGCAACCGAAAAGCACACACAAACTTTTTTTGTTTATATACATTTTAAACTTTAAATAACTACAATAACAAACTAAAAAAAGCAAATGCTAAAAATTTTTTTGGCTTTTATAAACTCAGAGGTATTAAACTAAACGGAAAGAGTGTGATTAAAGAGGTGATATTTAGTGTATAAGATTCTTGCATTTCCCTGTTGGGTGTACGCTCTTGCAATATTGACAAGACTTAACCGAATTATCAGTTGAATGTCCTAAAATGTTGGAAAGGAAGGTGTATTCCAGGGTGGGGCAATTATCTGGCAACCACAATACCAGCCTCAGATTGTGTGGACTTTTCATGCTAACATTTGAAATACCATCGTACGATCAGTAGAAAAAATGAATACCTATGATAAAGATTACGTGAAGGAAAATAGGGCAACATTTGACACATTTGATGGAGCAACTGCTGTGTTGAATTCTTTTCATGTATAGAAAGACTCCAAGTAAACCCTCAAGCTTATTGTGAGTACAACATTACTCACAGACTACTCACGTCTATGGATTATAATCGTCAAATTAAAATAGAAAAAATAAAAGAGAATTTTGTTCGTAATACTGAAAAATTGATTCTAAGCTATCTGGTGATACATATGATTTACAAAAAATAACGACTGTCATTAAGACTCTGCGCAGGAATGGCAAGATAAGTGTGACTGCATATTGCACTAAAAGCATTTTTTTAACTTAAGCATAGAAACAGACCTCCTTTACGGTTGTGAAGACTGGAATCACTTGGACTTACATGCAGAAACTTTAGATTCGTTTTAATCGCTAGAGGCACAATATTAGAATAGAAATAACAACATTTTTGAAACCTTCCATTGAGGGGATACGTACCTTAGTTAGTTTGTTTTACAGCAATCAGATAAGAGCAAATTTCGGCAACAATGGTGTTATTAAATCGCTAGGTTTTTCATAGCATTTTTTACTGATACAATTGGCCTTTCCTGGCTTTAGTTTTTGGGGATGCTTTGGAGAGAGGAGAAAGAAATAAATAAAAATTTAAAAAGGTCCTAAAAATATATTGATCAGCTTCAGATTCACCCTTCATATTGCAGCGTACATTATCTGAAGTAATTAAATCGCTAAAATGCCAGAGGCGAATGTAGCGATACGGGAATACGAATTGTAGTTAAAATTTTTTATTCCTTAAAAAGAATTAACATTGTTAACAAAATTTTTTTCTAAAAAGAGTTTTGAAAAATTTTGCAAACAAATTCACAAATTTTTGTGTCACCCTTTTGATATTGTACTGCAAATACAGGAAAAATATTTACACAAAGTGAGCTAAACTGTAATCTACACTTTAGAGGATACATTCATATATATGAATTTTTAAAGGAGCTTTAATGGTTAACAACATGTTGTGGCCATGGTCGCTAAAAATCCCACTGCTCTGTAAAGTTTCACCTTAAACATATGATGGGTATTGAAATAGTCAGTTTTAGTCAAGAACATAAAAAGTGGGGACACTTCTTGTATTCGACTTTGCTTATACAAAGCGTTTTTCTCTTTCACTTTTAGAACACAAGAACAAAATAAAATACACCAAATCCTAGTAAATTCTTAGGAGTCAAAGGAAATACTTAACATACATTCATATTTATTCATAACCCTACACATGAGTACGTACAAGCATCTCTACATACAATAACACTTGCAGCAACTATTGAAACAACCGCAATATAGTGAAAACAAAATTCTATTTGAAGGTAGAAGTACAACAAATTTAAAAACACAATTGGCTTATAAATCGTTTTTCCACTCCATTTCCACTCCTCCTAGTTTCACTCCTCTGTTTATGTGTTTGGCACAATTGTAAAAATTTGAAGTGTAGCTTTTTATAAAAGTATGTATGCGAGAGTGTGTATATGTTTGTATATAGATTAGTTCTTTTAGTTTGCATTTCAACCACTTGATTACTTATATGGTTCTTGTGCTGTATAGCTTTCGAGTTAAAACATATAAATTTGAAACATCCTTTAGAATCGAAAGTAAAGAAATTTATGCATGATGTATGTACGGGTAAGTATGAATAAGTGCTTTTTATGTGTTTATTATAACAATAAGGTTCTAAAGGTGCCAAAGTCATAAAATTGGTTATTATTACAAGACTACAAATTTAACAAACATGACGCTAGTTTGGGCCTGAGAGAAAAATCAATAAAAATTATTTTGAATTTAGTTTCACCTTCAATTAGTTTCATATAAATCATTTTTATTTTAAACTGAGTTCCTCAGAAAATTTAAATTAAATATTTAATGCACTTTGCATGAAGTTATCTATGAAATAACATATCAGATAAATGGTATTGATGACGTTGCTAATTTAATTTTGTTTTTCTCTACTTATATGATTATTCGAAAAGAAACATTAATGCTCCAACAAAATGATTTCCTTCAAATTTGATAACTGGTATTGAAAAAATTAAAACAAAAAAAAACGATCAAAATGTTAAAAACATATACCAATGAAAACTATGTCATGCAGAGCTTTCGTTAGCGATAATAAAGAACGGTAGCACCTTTTGGTATGGAGTCAACCAAAATCTTTTTTTTTGAAATACTCTTCCATAAGTCCCTACTTAGATCTCAAAGTGAAAGTATGCTGTAGGTATATTATGATTCGGCATTCGGCCTTCTAATGTAATGGCAGGAAATTGTTGATACTTTTTAATAATTTAAATCTCAAATGATTTCATTAGATCATCCAAAGTTTCTGCTATCAAATAGAATGGTCTGCGATAAGTCTTATATATATCCAGAACAGAGAATTGTGTCTTTTATATTTTTTAAGCCAGAATACTTCATGAGCTTTAAATAGTATTTAGCATCCTATTTAAAACAGGGTAATTGCAACACTTTCAAATGTGATATTACTCTTTTTATTTACAGAACCGTATCGTATTAGTAAAAATTTGCAGCACTTTGGCTGTTATATATTTGGATGTCTTCCTGTCTTCCTATATCCTGTTATAGCTCGATCACCGTCTTTTTGTGGCAGTTATTTTGACTTGAATAGATAAAGTCTCAGTTGAAAATTGACAAAAGAAATCCGTTGATTGAAGTTTTTTTACTTGAATAAATTTTCATGCAACAGACATGTTTTCTTTGGGAATGTTTTTTCATGTAATTTGAATGTTGTGAAATTCTGGCCTTCATTAAGAAAATTATTGAAAATCTATAAGTTTTTTGTCATTAAATATTTTGAGGGTGCGACTAAAAATGTTTTTTAGTTTAGTTGATTTAAAAATATGTTAAAGTCATTGAGATTTCACTCCACACACGTTTAACTTTAGCATCTTCCAATAAAACTTATTTGATATAATTTTTTGTTGGTCTGTTGCAGTCTTTCGTCTACATTTTACTTCAAAGAATTAAAATATAATTTTTTTTCATATTGTTATTTTTAAATAGTGTCTCATTGTTTACATATCATTTCCAATTAAATTGCCATAAATTTTTCACTTACTGCTTGACTGCCTTTTTTAACACTCTAACAAAAATAAAAAAGAAATCTCAAGAATCATGCAGCACAACAAGCAGCCACAGTTTATTGGGCTTCTTATGTCGGGCCTTGGCAAAAGACAAAAAAAAAAACAGACATAAAGTCATATATTGATATTAAGAAGAAGCCACGAAATAAGCTTAAACTCAGTTTGTTCTTCTGTTCTTGAGCATTTATGCATAAATTTGAATTTATACTTTATTCTTTTTTTTTTGGGATTTTCGATAAAACGTACAAAATATATTAGCAACCAATTCTGCTTCATTGTCATCATCTTTTGCATTAAATTTTATTATTCTCAATTTTGTTCCTTCTTTTTTGACACAGTTGAACTCTAAAAGCAATCGTATATTGTAAGTAAGTACCATCATTATATTAAATCATTTTTATATATAAATAAGTCACACTGGTTTACTTGGCTGTAGCGAATTTTTTATGCCCTTCATGCTAATAGAACATTAGGTGAGATAAGCATTTTTTAAAAATCGAAAAGTTATTTAGTGCCTTCTGTTCCTGGTTAAAATAAATAATGTAGAGAGATCACAGCTCGATTTTCAGTTACTTAGAATAAGAAGAGGTGCAGCTGAAATTTTCTTTTACTTTTCATATACTTAGGAACTTTCGATATTTAATTAAAGTTATTAGATTTTAAGTATTCTGTTTTTAATAAAAGTAAAATTTATATTTCTGATTTATTTAAATCACTTTATATATTTTTGATGAGTTTTAATTTTTAAGATAAAATTTTCGTTTTTTATTTTGTAATCAAAAATTTTAAAATTGGAGTTTTGTAATAATATTTTATCTAGAATTGAATTAGGTAAAAATATTAAATTAGTTTAAAAAAAAAAAAAAAAAAAAAACTAAGTAATCACTTCTGATAAGTTTCTGCTATACACCATAAAGTTCAATTTTAATCCCAACAAATGTCTAAATGGATGTAAGAAAATTGTCTCTCTAAGTTATGAGTCTTCAAAAGGAAACTCGTTATATCAAAAGAAACCTATAGCCCTTAAACTGTCTTATTTTTACGGTGTCTTGAACTAATTTTATTTCGTTTTTAAAAACTTTAACTTATAATTTACAATTTTGGCGTAGGGTATATATACACAAAGATATGTTTCGAAAAAAAGAAACTTTGTATTTAATTTAAGTAAGAAAAGTAAAATAAGACCGTAAAGAAGTGAAAGGACCTCCTTATTTGAGTACCACCTCACACTAGCACAAGCAAATGATTGCTTTAGTATGTAATGTATGTTTCTAAAAATATTTTTCTTAAAAGACAAAATTTATAGCAACCACGTGACAAAGTTTATGTCGCCGCTTATTAAATTTCATTTAAAGCTGACAAGGAAAACAATAGCGATTGAGTTTATTTAATATTATTTTTTGTTTACTTTTGCCTTTCTGGTCACCGCAGTTTAAGAAGAAACTAAAAAAATAAAAAATTATTCACACCTTTAAATATTATTGTTAGTTAAAGGAAAGTTCATTGTTACCAGGAACCCTTTGCTTTAACGAGAAAACAAAAAAACAAAACTTTTTCGTAATCATCTTAAACGATCGAACGATATTTTTCGCTTTGTGATCTTGGTCAACATAAATCATAAAGAAAAATTTTAACTAACAATTGAAAAAAGTATAACAAAGGGGAAAACACTGAAGTAAACTCTCAATTTTCTAATAAAATATCACAGCGAAATTAAATGAAAATTGTCAAAATTGTGACCAAACAAAGAAATCCTTGGGTTGTTTTTTAAGCCGTAGCCAAAAATTTATGTGACTTAACAAGTGGCTTTTAATATTATGGACATTTAATATTTTTTCAAAAGAACATTTCGTTTTGATACAAGAAAACTTTCACTGTCTTCAAATTTAGTTTCTCTAAAATTTAAAAACCAATCGCAGAGGTTGTCTTTTATGGACACATAGAAAAGGATTTGTAATTCATTTTCAGATTGAACTTGACTATATATTCAAGTCAAAATTTAATGCAAATCAATTTGTTAAGTAGTTAATTAATGGAACTAATTACATCTTTAATTCAAAAATTATTCTGTTTAAATTAATAGTTAAATTAATTAAAGAAAGAAAATTTAATTTGAAGAGAATTAAAATTGTTAATAAGTTCAGTAACTTTCTCTATAGAAATATTCTTCCTCACGAATGGTTGAGCCTTAATATATTTATTTGAATAGAGAAATGGAAATATTAAAAATATTTGAAAACAAAAGATATTATTTTAAATGATATCGCTTATTTTGTTATCGAACTGATAAACACAAATTTGAAACAATTAAAATTTTTCTAAATTATTCTTTTCATAAGAATTGTTTTTAGTTTTTGCTTTTAACAAATAATTGTATTAACCACAAATCATTTAATTTTGTTGTAAAACCACTTAGATCTGGAGACCTGGTGGTCTGCCAAACATTCTTGGTTAATGGTTCATTAAAGTAGGCGTTTCCATTTTTCTCACATTCTTTAATTCACATATATTTCTGTACATTTGTATTTAGTAAAATATTTTTGGTTTTGTTTTCTTTTTTTCGTTTTTTATTTATTTATTTTTTAAGTGGAAAAGTTCTTTTTTTTCCCTAAATGATAAACGTTTGAATGGAGTGGCCAAAAAAGAAGCAAAACTTTTAATATGTGATTTTGTTTTTTCATGGCCATGGTTTTCTGGAAACAAGACATTTGTTGTTGTGCTTGTATAAACGGAAGATAATAATTTTAGATGTCTGTAAAATTAAGTCATATGAATGCCTGGGCTATGTACAGCACAACGAAATCAAAAACGGCAATAAGCAGACAGCAACAACAATAACAATAACAAGTTCGACGGCAAAAGCACATGGCAAACATTAAGAAGGCGTAAGTAACACTAACAATTAAGTTGTAATAAATTTTATAACACGCCAACGCATTGTTAAGAATATATATATTTTTTTTAAATAAAACAATTTATGAAATGTGCAAAAAAACACGAAAAATATAAGCCCGAAAAACCAAAGTAATTTCAGAAATACTACACTGATATTCTCAAAATAAAAGTTTCTCTCACGAAAGTAAATTAAACATAGAATTTAGGTTTCCTTTCTATCTTTAAAAATGTTAAATGTTACATGAAACATCCTGTTTTTATATATTTTTTTTGCAAAGCATAGGAAGTATTCCAGTTATGACAACTATCAGAATTATTTCATTGCTCATAAATTATGCGAGGATTGTGATACTGTCACAAGATTGCTCGCAACTGTAAATAATTTTTCTATAAATCTTTTTATGCAAATTAAAAAATGTATTTGACAATTGTAGATTTTTGATTGAAAACTAAACTTCAAATTATTGCTGAAAATTCTTGGTATTTTTTAAAATTGTGTTATATTTGTCGTTTATTTTCGATAATTGTGACTAATGTTTTAAGCTAAAGAAACATTTTGTATTAGTCGTGACAAAAAAATGTCACTTTTGTGACAACAATGTTATACAAAATACTAGCATATTTGTGTTAAGGATCTTCGCTTGTGATTATTATGATTATTGATTAAAAGAAACTATGAAAATTGTGTTATTTAATATTTCAAGTAAAAGCTTTTTTTAGCGCAAACTAAGTAAAACTTATGACAAGTTAGAGAAAAGTTTTTATGTCATTTATTAGAAAAGTACTTTCCCAGAGTATTTTCGATTTTTTTTCTTAAGATCATGTTTTTCATTCAAAGAAAATTCAAAATGAAAAATTATTTTTCTTTATTTTGTCAGAAATATATGACAAGTTGTTCAATTCAATATTTAAATTTTAATATTCAAAATAATGTCGCATTAACAAAGTCCGTTTAATGGTATTTTTTTTATTATTTTACATGACATATTTGTAGCTTTTTTTATAACAATTATGGCATGATATTATGAAATTCAAATGTTAAAAAAAATTTATTTTGTTGAAGATTAAAATAAAATACTTTCATTTATCGAGCATTTTTATCATACACACACGTTTTCCTGAAAACTTTACAAATGTCCTAGTTAATGTCTTTTTTTAAAGATATATGGCAATAATTGTGTCACAAATGGTAGCTAAGAGAACAATTTGTTAAGTACCAATACGATAGTTATGTAACTATTTTAGCAAACTCAAGAAAAAATTAAAAAATTTACACTTTAATAACTTATTTAAAGTAAAAAATTTAGTTTCTCTAGCGAAACCTACTTACAAAGTCGAATGTGTTAAAATTCTTTAGCATAATTTTAAGTACTTTTTTTATATAAAAAATATTTCAATACCGGCAATTTTTTATGTCTTTTAATTCATGTAAATGATTGAGAGTGTTTTAAGGTTAAGATGCAAATTAAATAAAGTAAAAGTTTAAGCTATAGAATAACAAAACAAAACAAAACAAATTATTGTATAATTTTGTAACAAACCAGCTTGTTTCTGTGTTTTTGCTTTGGGTGTCATAAATTATTTAGTAGACCAAACAATACAATCACAGGCAATAAATAAATACAACATTTACAACTTATTCGCACGACAATGCCCATGAATATTTATTTAAACTTTTTTTGTTATATTTAAATAAAATAAACATTAACAAACACCAAGCAGTGATTTAAAAAATCTCGTTCGTATTGATATTAAAAACAAAAAAAAATGTGAAAAATGATAAATATAGCAGTTGCTCTATGGTGTTAAATTGGATTAATCCAAAAGATTTACACTGCGGGTGATAAAAGCTTTAAAATAACAACTATAAAACAGCGGCGGCGACACGGTTGATGACGAAAAGGTCGCCAATAAAACCAACAAAAGACTCAATGGTAATATTGTGTGTATGAGCCGTACTTTGTTTAAACTAAGAGTCGTATACTTATAGTCACGTTGATGACTCGGAAAGTGATGATGATGGCAGCAGGAACCATAACAAGAATAACATAATCACCATTATCACTAGAAAAATAAAAAAAATATATATACTCGTAATCAAAATAAAAAACTATAGTGAGCAACTTTAATAAAACTGAAGCGTTTGTAAATAGTTTGGCCAAGTACAGTGGAATGAGAATAAAAATGGAGTGAACTTTGCACTAAAATTAGGAGTTTACATTTTTTCGTTTTATTTGCAGAAAAGTGTGAATTGATCATATAATAAAATAGGATTAATAAAAGTCGAAACAGAGAGAGAGAGAGAGAGAATAACTTATGCAGGCAAACTTTTCGAATATAAACAATAAGGGCAGTTTATCAATTCGTCTGATATTTTTGTATAACCAAAAGGTGATAATTACTGAATTTAGTATA
Organism: Trichopoda pennipes; assembly: GCA_030448955.1. Classification (NCBI taxonomy): domain Eukaryota; kingdom Metazoa; phylum Arthropoda; class Insecta; order Diptera; family Tachinidae; genus Trichopoda; species Trichopoda pennipes. Next base: position 3,688,585 of record JASKUP010000031.1, on the reverse strand, counting down.
GTTTGTGCCACTGTAGTTCACAATAACGGAAAGTAATTAAAACATAAACTCGAACCGTAAAGAGTGTTCTTAAAATTGACTTAATATAACTTTTATGGCCCTATCCTCTGAGCGGCATAGTTGCGTATTTCTATATTTGCTACAAAACAATTATAAAATTATACTTTGGACCGTTATAGGCAGATATGCGAGATATTAAAAAAATTTTATAATTAATCCGCTATAACAACAATCTAAAATATAAAATTTTAAGTTTAGGTGGTTCACCATAGGTGATCCTTGAGAATTACACATGATGCACACAGTTGTACTTTACCAAAAGGTTTACAAATGTTTAAATTTGGTAGTTAAACAATATCCTTATAGGTGATGCAGTTTTAAACGTTATATACAAAAATTTAAGATTTTAACGTAAATTTTATTAGCATTTTTATTTAATTTTCGCTGACGATCTGTTCGTTTATGCTTTAGATAGAGTTTTATTGGCAAGTTGAAAGCATGGATTCAATGAGAGATTTAATGTAAAACAGAAAATGAATCTAAAATTGCAGAAAAAGGCATATGCCATTATCTCATTGCTAAATAAATATATTTATATATATAAGATTATATTCAGTCCTGAATTTTGATTTATGCTACAAGTCATTATTTGTCCTCCTACTGTGCAATAGCATCATAATTTTTTATATTTCTCCCTTGCTCTGTTTCGGGGCTTAATTTGATTTTGTTTTTTGTGTTTCAAAGAAGAGAATATATTCTGCTATTTATGCATATATGGGTAAGCGTATTATGTCATTCATTCATTCACCGTTCTACTCACTTAATACAAAAATTTAAATAAATGCAAAGGTTTGAGTGGCAATGTGTGTAAGTAGAGTATAGTAGAGTAAAGTATGCATAAACTGTGCGCTACAATGTATGAGTTAGATTAAATGTAGTGTTTGTTTGCTATACACCGGATGCGTACTTCAACACTACCGGAAATATACAAGTCTTATACATTTCGAGGTATGATTTTTTGTGATGTTCCTTTTTTTTTGGTTCTTTGCAAAAAATCTGCTCTAGTTTATGCTGTAACGTGTGTGAGTGTGTGTGTGTGTGTTAAAGCAATGTGTTTCTTTATGTACATAAATGAATACATGAATATGCAGCAGCACCATGAATATTTTGCAAGTGCAAGTGCAATGTTTCTTTCTTGCTTCAAGTTTTTGCGGTTTTTGTTTCTAGTCGTTGTTTCCCCAGAACAATGTACTCTTAACTATAAATGACATGTTAGGTTTTTGGATTGTTAACATGTAGCTCCACCTCGTCAACTAGTTGATGTTGAATAGATAGATGAATAAATTAATCGACGATTGGATGGATGGATGGATGGATGAATAGATAGATGAATAAATTGGTCAGTTTGGTTACCAGTCTTTTCTCCACTTGTATATTTCTTTTTCTAAATATACTTAAAATTAGTATCCCATACAATTTAATGTTGAAGAGATATAGAGAAAAAGAAATACACTATTTAATAAAATACAACACTAGAAAATTTAATCTTATCTCCTCTATAGTATCAATGTTCGCTTGTATTTTGTCTTTGTTGGCGCTGTCACTTTTAAGCGTAACTCACTACTTTATTAATACACTTTGTGATTATCATTGGAGCGCGTTAATTGCACAAATTATAAAACACTTTCAAGTTTAATGATTAGAAATCAATCAATATATACCTGTTCAGTGGTGCAAAGCTTAATTTACTACAGCGTTCCATGGCTAGTAATTGCTACAAAATTGGCGTTTACTTTTAGTATTTTTTCCTTCCTTATTGATCATTTATGAAATACACATTTAAGTTGTTGTTGCTGTTGTTGTTGTTGTTGCAATAAAGAAATATTGTGTATTTATCTAAAGGAGATGAGAATATGCTTAATCATTTCGAAATTGAATTAAACTTCTTGCTACAGGATATTAACCAATTTTCTAATTGAGGAGGAATATAAATTTATTACGACTTATGGGGTGATGGAGGAAAACTAAGAATAAAGTTAATTATTCATAAATAAAACAAGTTTAAGAAGCTAATCTCAATTTTAAATTCAAAGGTGTTTCCATAGACGACGTGATTTTGACGCTTAGACGCAATATAAAAGCTAAAGCGGAATGATGGCCATATATGGTAAATGACATATCCTATGTAAGCCCAAATTGACAAATTTTAATGCAATCACTGTCTTACAAATGTTTAACTAAAACAATTCCTCTCAAAAAACAAAACGAGAGAAAGCCATATATTTTACACAAGGAAAATGTTCATGGTAAATAAATTTTTAAGGATATTTTCAAAAGTTAAACTTTACTTATTTATAATTTTCACACTAAGTAAAGTACGAATTCTTCAGTATAATTAAAATTTTTGGCAAGAATTATGTTCTTTATATGTGAAAATGTAATTTTTTAGGGAATGCCCATCCTTAATTAATTATTCTTTACAAAAGAGACAGTCACCGTCTCTTTAATACAAACAAAATTAAAAATTTTTCATAGATCAAGATTTATCATTATTAATCAAAAATTCCGAACAAGTCACATTCTTTATATAAATAAAATGCTGCTTCGTTATTTATACCATACACAGATCACACATAACTTTTTGCAAAGGAGTTAATTCACAAAACAGCAACACGTTTCAGATAAAAAACCGCTTATTTTGAAAATCGACATTAGAGGGCCACTTGGTTCCTGGTTCTTGTTATTACGAAAAATAGATAGAGTGAGGGGATTTTTGTATAAAAATTATGAAATTAAGAATTCAGAAATTGGGGTTTAATGATTTGTTTCTGTTTGCTTCATTAAATTTCTCATCTTGTTTGAAATATTCCTTCTTTTTACACAAAAAACGCTTTTAGCTCTTTGAGAAAAGATGAACAAATTTTCTAATAATGTGTACAGCGTATAAAATTTTATGCTTAATAAACATAAAATCCTTAAGTAGGTTTATTATTAGCCAGTGTGATTGTGTATTAACTGACACAAATAAAAAAGCGTTAACATCTTTAAATTGTTTATGCTTCTTTTAACTAAAGCTCAAATCTTAACAATTGCATAAACACAAACTTTCCTATTCTTACATATTCATTTGCTGCTTCACACAAATTTTATTACTAAAAATAGCACTTTTTAATTTAAAATTTAATTTTTGTTCCATTTATGGCATTTTTTATTTACTTTCTTACAGACACTAATGTGTGTCAGCCAACAGCCAAATACGAGTACATAAAGCCAAGTGTAACCAGTAGCTATCGCTTAGTTTTTTTTTTCACCCTGCTACCAACAGCCAAAAATATTTTGCAGACCAAAGTAAAGAAGGAAAAAAAAGAAAAATAAATAAAAATGAATAGGTGAATAATAAAAATGTATGTGAATTTAATTAAAATATGCAAATTGTTTTGGCATTTTGATCAAGTATGCTTTTGGCTTGAACCATGTGTTACGTATTTATAATATTTCTCTTTGCAGTTTTAATCTTCAGAGTTTAAGTTGTGTTTTTGCTAATTTACTTTAACTAGTTTCAAGGCATGTGGAGCCAGAATGTAAACTAATATACAGTAAAAAATATATATTAAATCGTTATTAAAAGCAAACTCTTACTACTCCGCTGGTCGATCTTTTGCTCTGCTGTCGCAAGGATTGTCTAGTGTTGCTATTTTAAGGAACCTACTGTTTCACTTAAAGTAAAAAGTCGCTTGTTATTTTTTTTTTTGAAAATTTCGTGTTTGTGTAATGATTATAAATCTTACGCCAGAAGTATATTTGAATAGATATGACGTGATAAGATTTACAACTGCACCTGGCCGTAAGCCCTAATCAGATGGTGGATCATTACCACTGTGAATGATATGTAGCGTCGTCCTCGCCCTAGAAGACCTTCGGATACGTATATCTTCCGGTCACTCCTAGTTGCAACTTCAAAAGCCCGGAGCAGGCCGCAACACTCACTCCTAGCTGAAGAGTTTGAGACTTTCCAACTCCTAGTCTAGAACGCATGAAGCTTAATATAAATAATAACACGACGGCATTCATACTCACTGGACGTGGACCATTCATTGTGTTCATTGTGAATGATCCGACCCACAAACTCAAACGAGTAACTCAAAACACACAGCCACCATGATACTCCCTAAGGGCCTACCTCAATAATCAGTCAGTGAACAGCTAAATGCCTAAAAAGACAAGTAGCGGAACTCTGGGGCTTTACTGATTCCCGTGGAAATATAATGGATTGTCCAGTTGGCTCCTACTAGCCTTGAAGGGGACTGCGCTCACTTTTACCCCCGCAAGACACAAGTCTAGATGGTTGTGTGATCTATAAAGACTTATAATGTGCCCCCGGGGTGGGGGGGGGGGGGATTTGAATAGATATAGTACTTATTGTAAATAGATTCCATGTACTTCCTCTCATTGATTTACCGCTTATTCCTAATTGTCATAATGTTCGCTGAATATTAGCGATCTTCGCAAAATTGCAGGAAAAGCGACAAATGATTTTTAATTAGTTGATTAGGTGATACGACAATTACATTACTAATGAAGTCATGTAAACACCGGAAAAATATATTTGAGGGTATTTTCCTATTGCATGCCATAACGTCAACTAGGAAATATTCTTCTTAGATTTAGAATTCTCATTAAGCAAACACAATTCGAAATTCCAAAAACAGAAAAACGTGAGTTTTTACTTTTAGTGAAAAAGCAGTTTTCTTAAAATTGGTTGGTTCTTCTGGTAGTTGAGCATTTACCAAGAAGTTGTGAGAAATTTCAGTAGGCCATTAGACTATACTGCCTATAGCAAGAATATTTTGTTTCTATTAAGGTGTTATTCAACTGCCGGAGAAATAGCAGGATTAATTTTTTAAAACTATTTTGTTCTGGTTTCGTTTTGCTTTGCTGGATGGATGTAGTGCAAATAATGGCTTTTGCTTAGAAAAACAACCTGACTGATCATACTGCAAGTGAAACTCTAATCCCTCTCATTCTTATTTCTTTGTCGTGAGAGTTCGTGAGATAATACCTTCTTAATTCTATATTTCCTTAAACGATTTGTAAACAATGATTACTATTAAGAAACGAGAAGCTAAAATTTGGAGGGCTTAGTATTTACATAAAATGATTAATTACTCATGTGTCATTTAATATAAAAATGACATTAGTTATATTGATCACTTCATAGCCAAAGTCATAGCAAATTTTCTATTTGCATATATTGTTCTCTAATAAAAATTAAATTTATTCCAATATATATTTTGTTGCATTGCTCTCTTGTGTTGTTAATTTCCCTTATAATTTTATTTTTAGTATTTAATGTGATACTAAAAATAAAATAAGATTAAAAAAGATGTTCATCAAGTTTAGCAAATATACATATGCTTCAGTGTTTTACTAAAAGTGTCTTAAGTAAAGATTACAAACCCAAGCATTGGAATAATTTCATTTCCTGGATAAAAGCAACACTTTAAAATTTATGGTTTAAAGTGAAATTAATACAAGATAGTAAGAGATTTCCGCTTTAAGGTAAATTTCATTAAGATTTATTTAGCAGTGATTTTTCTACACGTTAAACACAATAAGTGGGAAAATTATTTAAAGCATAAAAAAAACTAGACTTCCCAATCTTATCTGATTTATTAACAGAAGGTCGATGTATTTTGATTTGGTTAAATTAGTATCTAAAGATATATTTTTTATTCAGTTAATCTAATTCTAGTGTATGTGTTTTGTATAAAATTAAAAAATTGAAAATTAATTTACAATTGTGCTTAATTTTGGATGGAGTTTAACACAAGTTTCCGTCATCTGCATTAAAATCTGAAATCGATTTCTGTCTGTCAGAAGGTTAAATTGAGGAAACAATATTAACTGCCTTGTTTCCTCAACTATATCTATATATATAAAAGAAAGTGATGTTAGTTACTACGCTTATAACTCGAGAATGCCTGGACCGATTTCGGTGATTAGCACCAATTCGGACAGGTCTCCGGCCAAATAAGAAGAATACACAAGAAAATTTTGGAAAATTTCCCAAAAAAAAAAAATTATGAAGAAAATTCATTTTCACATACTTTTTTTTACAACGCTATCTTAACTCAAGAACCCATAAAAAACATGATTGTAAATGCTATATTGCCAGTAGATGGCGTTGTATGCACACTTGGCAGATGCAATGACATATGTGACTGGAGTTTTAGTAACATAAATATTGGAATTTTCTTCAGCTTTTATCAGCTTTCCTTATTTATTTAAATTAAATTTGATTTAATACAATATTTTGAAGAAAATTTTGAAAAAGTTCCCAAAAAAAAATTATGAAGAAAATTCATTTTCACATACATTTTTTTTTACAACGCTATCTTAACTCAAGAACCCATAAAAAAACATGATTGTAAATGCTATATTGCCAGTAGATGGCGTTGTATGCACACTTGGCAGATGCAATGACATATGTTAGTAGTCAAAAAAGTCATGAAAAATGTGATTGAAGCAAAAATTTTAAAAGAAAAACATAAGGGCGATGTGTTGAAACCACGCATTCCTATGATTCCTCCAGATTTGCCGTTTGATTTTAAATGGCTTCAGTTCCCCATACCTGTTGCTTTTCAATGAACCCTGTTTTTTGCACTTTCAGTTATATGTATCACGTTCACGTGCTTTGTTTTTCAATACCGCGAACCAAAATCGATCAAAAAATGTCGAAGAATTGACTTGCAAAGCAGTCACGGGCACGCTAGTTTTGACATAAAAAATACTTTCCAGCCATAATAGCTTTCATACATTTTTTGATATTCTGTCTCAACTTTTTAAATAAACAAGCAGCAGTCAATTTATTATGCTTTATACTAAAAATATCAGATGTAGCTGTACATCCAGGCCCCAACCTTCTTTTAAGTTATAATAAGGCATGAAGTAAAGCCGTATCAAGAAATTTTTCTGGCTTTTGCGGTTTTGAGTTTCATAAAAATTCAATATCATCCTATTATCAAACATAAGAAAATTCAGGATGGTAATCCTTAAACTTCTTAAAATTACTTTTTAGTTTTACTTTAAATATTGTGATTGTCATTAGATTGAAAATAGCACTGTGCAACTTTTTATTTATTTCAGCCCTTAAGCCAAAGCCAAAAATTCCATGTTAATCAAGAACACGGGATGGATAGTTGTTTACCATAAATCATATTGATATTCAAGAACAGCAATAAAATCTAATAAAAACTTTATTGACTGGAATTAGTATCTATCAAATAAAGATATTCCTGTAAAAATTTAAATAATAAATAAAACTTGACTTTAGTTTAATAAGTCACTATAAAAATCCATCTTTTATTACTTACCTTTTCATCTTACTATTCCTACAAATTAATATTCTGCACACGTTTTATTGAGACCCCTTGCAAAATAAGAATAAAAAAAAATATTATAAAAAAAATTTTCTGCGTGTGGTTGAGGAAAAAAATGTTTCTTTCAATAAAACTCTGTCATAATTTTATAAAAAGACATTAGACTAACAAACGGGAACAAAATCTAAAAGAAATTGTGTCGCCAAATCTAAGGCCACCCATTAAAAATTTTTTTTTTAATTTTTCTATGTCTTTAGTCTTAAACAACTAACTATGCGTCCGTTTTTTGATATGCAACATGTGTGTAAGTCTTCATATTAGACAGGCGTTACCAGAGATTATATTAAACGTGTTCTTTTCCTGCTTTTTAGTTTAAAAAAATTAAAGATTTTCCTTATATGAACTGTATATAGTGTTGTAATGAATTGAGATTATTTTAATTTTCATAATATTTGCAAAAAATAATATTAAAAAAATAATAGAAATAAATTGGTGGAAACATAACGAATATGTTATACCCTTTTAGCAATTAAAAAAAAGGAAATATTTCTGAAAATGTATTTGAAAGGAAAAATTTAATTTTTATTTGGGTACGGTTTTCCGTCGACCCTCGTCCGTACCCAAATAAAAGTAATTTTAACCCCGTCGGAAAATCCAAGCACATATCGAAAAATTTAATAGTACATGCGAATGTGTTTTATTTCAGCAATAATCCCCAAAACGTGCCTTTAGACTAAAAGAATGGATCGTTTAAATTTTATTTAAATTAACTAATTCTTCTTTATATTATCAACTCTACAACTTCACAGCTGCTAAAAGAAGTGATCTGTATAAGAGATTATCACTTTACAATTCTGATAACCAAGTAAAAATATGAGAGAATTATGCTGAATCTACTCGCGAAACTTAAGAAATTTTTAGTCGAGAAATTACATTTAAAGAATCCATAATTGTTAAAGCCGTCAACAGTAAATCAGTTTTTCGGTGTTTGTTTTTTTTAACTATAAAGCATCATAACAAAAGTCGGTATCCTTCACAAAAATATCAAATGTAATACAGCACCTGATAATGCCAGAGCAGCATAAAAATGGAAGTAATTCATTAAATTGATAATGAATATGGCTAAAAAAACCAAATGCATTTAATCGGCAGCTTAAAAAGCCTACACTGAACCAATGAGGAAAAATGACATCTACATTGAGCATCTGTCTGATACAAATTCTAATCGCCATATAGATAAATGTCAGTGAGTGGTGATCCTGCCAGCACTGTGGCTTAAACGACAGCCACCGAGTTATTTACCGGAAGGTCTCAGCAAAAACCATTGCATGTACTGTAGTATCTGTGGCCTGACGGTTTCTATGGTACTAGGAGTTAGACACAAGCAGACTTCGAAAATATTTATCTTCCAGCTTCAGACCCCGGTCAACCTTAGCAACATTTACGGCATTATCGCAGTGCGGCTCTCCATTTACTACAGAAATTTTTAAATAGAAATCTTGTAGCCTCTGCTCAACGGGAATTGAGACAACACGTGGTTATATCAAGATGACATACCATCTATCACACTGTTGAAGGAACTGATGCATTTTTTATTTCATACTGAAGCAGAAGATACACGTTTTTTATTGTTATAAAAATAAAACAGATGTACATGCTTTACTTTGCTTGAAATTTTGTGGTTTATTTTTTGATGAAATATTCCTATAGAAACCATTTTTATTTAAAGTAGATTGCGATAGCAACTGTCCGAGATAAAAGTTCCTAAATAAATTTTAATCTCTAATAGAAAGAATTTTTCTTGCGCAGCCAATCAGCAGACAAGTTTCAGCATTCCCAGCACTCATGATGAACGGAGTCAAGGGAAGGTTCTTACTTAAACATAATTTTAATTGCATCTGAAGTTTGTGCATGTATTTATAAACACCGAAAGTGTTGTTCTTTGGTTTTAGCCGACTGTTGAAAGTATTTACATTTTAATCATTTATATGCAGCAGACAACAGTATCAATTACATTTTAATAAGTTGGTGGCAAGTGTTGCTAGCTGCAATATTGCTTAAGAAGTAAACTAAAATGCAACGATGAAGGTTACTTGTGAGCGTATATTTTCCATTTATTTTTTCAATTTTAGCACAAAAAAATGTTTTCCTGAAATCATTCTGCAAAGTAAATAAGATGTGACAAGTATTTTTTCTTTTTGTTTGCACAAACTTTATAAACAAACTCTTTAGTTATTAAAGAGCAAAATTAGTGTGGGGCAGTTCACGTTCTGGGTGTGTTTTATGCACGCAGTTCCAACCACGTTAAAGTTTTAAGTCATATTTCTGAAAAGTTAAAAAGAGACAAATATATATAGATAGACGTGAATAGTACTGCAGAAGCTTCTAATAATTAGATAATTACCTTGGTCAGAGGACATGGCCGCATCAGAAAAAAAAAATCCGAGGATAATATTTGTGACGGTTGTTTCTGAAAGAAGGTGAGTTGGCCGCATAAATATTATTCATGCTGTCAATGAATTTATTCGTCTCATTATATATCGTTGCGCCAAAGTTGTAAATTAGCAGCAGTGTCAGGGTCTAAGTGATTGTTTTACACTATGAAATAAAAGTAGGCTAAAAACGGATTCCAAAAGGTAGCGGCGTATATCAGTAGTTGCTACACGATAATTAAAAATAACACCCAACTGGTATATAATTTTACTCCTACCTTATATTTTTCTATTTAATGTTACTCAACAAAAAATATTTTTATTTTCCCTCTTAAAAATCACTATTCACTTTTTCTATTTTATGATTTGTGAGTAAGAGAACGATATATTCTTTTCTATTTTTAAAGTTGCGTATCTTTTTTTGTCAATGTTTAAGTAAAATAAAAAACCACATCAAAGATAAATTATAGCAAACCGACTTAGGTATTTAAAAAAAGCACACACATTAAATTAAAAATTACTTATTTAAAAATAGACTTAAAAGTTACAAATACCATGAAGTCGTATAGTAAAGTGAAATGATAATAGGGCTCGCAGAAACTTCTAATAGTAAAGTAATTTATAAGATGGCCAAACATAAATATTAATATAGTTACCATAATATTGTTACACAAGAAAAGAAAAAAAAATCGTTTTTGGAATTTTCTACTCAATTAAGGTTTTAACTTTGTTTTTTTAGTGACAAAAATAGGAAAATATTAGGTGGAAACTAATGAACTCGGCCTTTTAACTGGTTACAAAATTAAATTTTGCTTCATGGTTAAATTAATTTATTTAAAATTTTGAATTGAAAAAATTAGTGCCACTACTATTAAATCCTCAATTCTTTTACATGAATATAATAAAACAAGTACATGCTATTGATCAAGTTAAATGTTAGGGAATTCAGAGAAAATGAGTTATATAATTTTTGTAAGAAACATATTTGGCTATCGGTATGATATGCTAAGACACAACATAATAAAAAGAGGTGGGATCATCTGTGAATCATAAAATAACATTCACATCTTCACCACTTACTTGAAGATGTATTCACCCCACACATATGTACTGATGATGTTAGTTTGCCAAGCGTAGTTGGATTACCCCCTCGACCCTTAAAGTTTAAGTTGCGTGAGGTACAAAAGCTAATTTCTGAAGTAAATCCGAAAAAAGCTCCTGGTATGGACGGCATAAGTAACAAAATGTTGAAGGAGCTCCCCAATATTGCAGTCAGAATCATGCTATTCATTTTTAATGCCATTTTACGGCTTGAATACTATCCTGACCACTGGAAGATTTCTAAAGTTAAAATGATTCCAAAACCGGGTAAAGACCTAACCAAAACCGAGTCATATAGGCCCATAAGTCTATTACCAACTATTTCAAAGGTTTTCGAAAAGTTGCTTATGGATAAATTGTCTCCAATGCTAAGGGATAGTGGGTGTATCCCAAACCATCAATTTGGTTTTAGAAGTAGACATAGCACAATTGAGCAAACCCATAGATTGGTTCAGGTGATAAGAAGGACTTTTGAAGAGAAGAAGTATTGTTCAGCTATTTTTATTGATGTTTCCCAGGCTTTTGACAAAGTTTGGCACGAAGGTCTATTTCTAAAACTGACCGCTCACTTGCCTTGTAACATGAGCAACCTACTGAAAAGCTACATAATTGGACGAAAATTCGCTGTTGTTGAAGGAGACTTCGTAAGTGTATCCAAACCAATTTCCTCAGGTGTACCACAAGGTAGCATTCTTGGACCAGTTTTATATTTGATATATACCTGCGATATGCCTGTAAGTGAAACTGTCCACACTTCTACGTTTGCTGATGATACAGCATGTCTAAGTTCGCACGAAAACTCCTATCAAGCCTCAATAAATCTTCAGCAACATATAACTCAGTTGGAGTTGTGGTTAAAATTATGGAGAATTAAAGTGAACGTTCAAAAGTGCATTCATGTGACTTTCACCCTGTGAAGAGATAATTGTTCACCCGTTCGAATCAATAATCACATTGTTCCTCACCATAGTTATGTGAGATATATTGGTATACATGTTGATCGTCGGCTTACATGGAAACATCATATTGACTCAAAGCTAACACAAATGAAACTTAAGCTAACAAAATTACAATGGCTCATTGGCAGGAACTCGAAACTTAGTCCAGATTGTAAACTTCTAGTTTACAAGAGTATTTTGAAACCAATATGGTCATACGGAATCCAACTTTGGAGCACTGCCTCAGCTTCAAATGTGGATAAAATTCAACGTGGACAGAGTAAAATCTTACGGTTAATAACTTCCGCTCCATGGTATATCAGAAATTCAAACATACATTGTGATTTAGACATACCGCTGGTGACTACAGAAATCATCAAATACGCAGGCAAATACTTAATGAATCTTGAAACCATCCTAATCCCCTTGCTCGCAATATCTTGGATCATAGTGGACATAGCCGATTAAAAAAGAGGGATACCGCAGCTTTAATCCTCAATGCTACAGATGACACATCTTAGAAATATTTGTTTTGTTTTTTTTAATGTCAATTTTTTTTACCCAAAAGGTTAGATCTGACATGGTCGGGACTAATGTAACTTTTTTTTTTAGAATTTAAGATTTTAGAACTTATTGTTAGTTTTTTTTATAGAAGATACAATAAATAATTTTGAGAGTTAGAAAAAAAAAACATCTCCACCACTTGTACTTTCATTCAAATAACACAAATAAAAGTGAGATATTAAAAAATATTGATATTTCCGTCAAATTGCTCGTGTTACTCTAGCACTAGATTATGAAAGATTAAAAGTCGTGTATAGCTCGTGTATAGCTCGGCGCCTGCTTTCTACCATTGGGAGAAAGTTAGATAAGAAAATTAAACTTTAGGTCTTTTTCATATTCTTGTAGTAGAGCACTTATTGAATACGTGAATAGAACATGGAATCCTTTGATAGGTAGACTATTATACAGTGAATTAATTTATGGTTCAGCCATTGCTTGAGATAAATATTAGCTACGTCTGTAATTCTTCGAGTTAGTTCAGTGGTCGTATAAAACAAGACATATCCATATAATCTTAAACTTTCATGCTAAATATCGTTATAATATTTGCAGTATGTTCTATTCTTGATATTGTCCTCATTTAATAAATTTTCAATTCTTTTTAAAATATGCCGATGAAAATCCTACAACCATTTTATGTAACTTATGTCAGCAATTTGAAGTCATTCCATGATTCTTTCTTTATTGAAGTACACAACTGAAAAATATTGCACATTATTTAGGTAGCAACCAAGAACTTGTTACAGTGACAAAAGTATAATTTAAAATATTGTTTGTGCTTTTCAGTAGAAGCATTTGTTATTGTTATTGTTGAATAACTTACTGTGCTCTATATAAGTTAGGGAATTTAGCTGATTTTTTCATTTTAACCAATCTATTTGTATCTGTTTCTTTTAAATCAAAAGAAAAATTATTTGCACAACTGACATTAAAAATCGGATGTATTTACGAAGACATTGCAGAGAAGATGTTTGCTGTCGAGCGCAGCCTGAAATATATTTTACTGAAGGCACGTAGATAAGACCATGAAAGCATTTGGGTATGAGACATGGTAGTCACCCAAGATTATTCAATTCAAAGTCAGAAACATTTCTATTTCATCCTCTACTTTTAGTCGCCGTAGCCAAAGTAAAATCGTACACCGAATAATGAAAGATTGTTTATTTTTTAAATTATATTTTCTTTTTTATGTGCCAAATTTTAAAGACATAAATTGTTGCACAATTTTATTTTCAAAGTTCACAAATTGTTGTTGTTGAGTTAAGACCCTCTAAGGATTACACCCATATGTATCTTTCCTTTAAACGATGCCTTTTACTCATTTGAATTGTTGCTGTTGCATTTTATTTAGGCTTCTTTTTTTTCTAGAGATTTCAGGCCATACAACTTTATGTTACATATGGCATACTCCCTGTAGTATGCCGTCATTGGATTCTTATAGACTTTGAGCTTTCATAGGCATATTGTTGAGGTTTTTTCTTTTGTAATTGTTGGTATTGTAAAAATTGTCATCCTGCTGTGTGCTAGTTTTTGAGTTCATTTTATTTTTGTTTGTTTTGGATTTGTTTATTTGGAATATGGCAAATGTTTTTCCGATTAATATACAGACACCATAAGCTTAAGGATGCGGAGTATATTTACAGTAGGTTTCCAAGACTATTTACTTAACTCTTGCCAAAAACGTGAGTTTATTTTGTCTCTTTGTGGAAGTTGAAAGTCGGGATAAATCGCCGATATAAAAAAGTTGTGTTTGTTTTCCAAAAATCCAGAAATCATTATATTCGGATTAACTTAACTGTAGACATCTGTAATTTAGCTATATTTCGAAGACGTTATATAAGGTTTACGGATGAAATGCAAAGATTTGCTTGACAAGAGTAGAAAAAAAAATTATTTTAAGAAAAACGTGTTTATGTAAAGATTGACATTTTTGTTTGAAAATTAAGCAGTTTTCCTATAACTTTTGTCCCACTGTCTTAATCTGAATATTATTGTATTTTTTCATCTTCTATTCTTATTCCATTTTGTTATCCAATGCGTGGTACTACAATTTACAATCTATAACTGCAAATCTTTTGAACCAGTGTCTAAACATTCGATACGGTTTTTTTTATGAAACTGCTATTGCTACAAGAGCAACGCTGTTGCAAGACAACAAAAACTCAGTTCAAATCACAGAAATATAGGAAACATAAAAGTAAAAGAAGAAATAGAACTTAAACCGATATCACTTGAATAACAAATAAACAAACGAACAAACATATGAATAAACAACAGAACATTCGATCGAATTCAATGCGTACGTTTAGAACTCTTGTAAGGCAACGATATGACATACACATGTATCTACATATCAGTAGAGATACAGATAGAAATGATGTGATTTAAGAGCTACAGTTGCAAGCAGCAAATATGGAAGAAAACCTAAGGTACGTATACCCTTTTTAATCAATACACCATTTCAAACAAGTTGTAAATATTTTGCGAAATGACTATTTCTCGACCGATGTAAAAAAAAAAAAAATTTGATAAACTCACTGCAAAACATCTTCTGCAAAAAAAAAAAAAATTATTATTAGTAGCATTTTACAAAAAAATATTGTTATTATTTTACTACTTTTATTTTTATTCGACCTTTTTTTTAAATTTTATTAAATATGAAATAATCTTTTAACGGTCTTTTTAAATAATATAACGATTTTATTTTTTTCGATATTTCGCTTTCCTGTGGAAAATATCGAAAAAAATAAAATCGTTAAATTATTTAAAAAGACCGTTAAAAGATTATTTCATATTTAATAAAAGTTATTATTTTACTATAAATAATTTTTATTTAGTAAACTATTATGGAATAGTTTTCTATTGTAAACTACGTCGTAAAGAGTACGTTATTGATACTTTTTCAACAACAAAAAAAAATTAATAATATCAATAACAAAAATAATAAAAATTTTTGTTAAATGAATTGTTCTCATCCCGATGATGAACACAGAGATGCGTGATACGATGAGTACACTTCTCGTTAATATTTTACGATTTTTAGGGAAAACTATCTGAACGCTTATCGTCTGTAATCGATAATTTACTCCCCGGGAGCACATTTATCGGTCTTTATAGAATACTTGACTATCTACACTTGTGCAACTGGGGGAAAAGGAAGTCCAGCCCCCTGAAGGCAGCAGGGGTCAACTGTGAACTCCACGTTATTTCCACGGGAATCAGTAGGCTCGCAGAGTTCCGTTATTTGTCTCTTTAGACATTTAACTGTTCCCTGGCGGATTATTGACCCCATATCAGGTTTGTTGTTTAATATGGTGGCCAGGATCATCTCGCCTTTAATAACACCCTAGGTGAATGATCCAGTCCAGTGAGCATGCTAGACATGTGTTCTGGGCAGGAGTTGGATGGTCTCCAACTCTTCAGCAAGGAGTGGTGGTTTGCTGCCCTGCCCTGGAATTACTAAAGTTGCAACTAGGAAAGACCTGTTGCTAGAATTAGTCTTCGGCTTCTTAGGGCGAGAATGGCGCTACATACCATTCACAGTGGTTTGACCACCATCTGGTTAGGGCTAACTGCCAGGTACAGATGTAAAATAAAATCACGCAAATATAACCGATAATTATATCGTAATACTATAATTATATGGCAATAATTATACTTTAAAAATTGGAAATGGTGTTAATTTGCCTATTTGCCTAAACCATTTCTTAACTAGATCAACGAAAGATTCTTTTCCACACAGTTCGAACTGCATTTAAACACTTGGATAAATAGTGAGACACACAGATATTTTACGATATAAGCAATTAAATACAAAGGATTGAAGATACAACAACTATAGCAGCATAGAACAACAATATCAACATGAACAAAAAAAATTGCAAAACTTGAGTTGAAATTAAGAATAACTGGGTGGTATGTGAACATTAAAATTGTCAAATTTAAGACAGCTGAAATGGATTTAGTGTCTTTGGTAATTAAAGACTTAGCAAAACATATAAATTTTCAAAAATTAGCCAAGAAAAAGAAGAAAATAAGAACAATAGCAATGATGTTAACCCAACAAAGAGAACAGGGGAGAAAAAAGCGTCAAGCATAAACAACAACAGCAAGGTGAAAATAAATATTTATTTTGTGTATACATCAAGTATACAAGAATTGATACAAATAGTTGTGCACTGTTTTCCTCAGCTCAAATATTTTAATCATTAAGGCAAACAAACACTTTGTATACGAGCATACGGTCGAATGAACACTTGCATTATAATGCTTAAAGAGTTAATACGAGTAGCGGGCATGAAAGCATGCATGAATGCATGCCTTAAATCAAATAAATAAGCAAATAGGTATAAAATATATATGTTTTGTGCCATTTTCTTCTTCTTTTCTTTTGATGTAATGTATTTTAAAAGTTTAGAGCATGTCAAATATTTTATTATAATCGCCATATGTCAAATATATCAATAGCAATAGCGTACACCTCAAAATGGTGCGCTTGCTAATTTTAATTTTATTTGTTTTACGCAAAAGTCCTTTAGCTAAAAATCCTTTTTCAAAGAAATTATTCAATAGATTATTTTGATGAAGAATTTAGCAGTTAAGCTACTAAGTTGATCGTATTGTAAAAACATCACTTTTTATCGTCACATTTTTGTTGTTGTTACATTAACATTAATTCTATGCGGAAAGCTTCAGTAACTATTAAAATTAAATTTGGAAGGTGTTAATTTTTTAATTATTCATTTACCATAAAAACCTTTTTTTAAAATACATAATTTTTTAATAAATTTTTCTTAGTCTCTATACCTTCAGCCCAATCAACGTTGATTTAATATTAGAGTTATGTGATATGCAACAATGGAATTGTCGGTTTAATAAAATTTTTAATCGATTTTACTAATTATTTAATGAATGTTATAATATAATTGAAAATTCTGTATGGCTACTCAAAACCTGAATTTTATATATATCTCAGTCGAGTTTATTAAATTTCAGATAATGACAAATTGTTTTATTTATTAGCATTGTTTCCACTAATTAAATTTGTGATGACTTTTCAATCAACCCTTGGTAATCTGCTGTCGTTTAGGAAAAACAAAATTATGCAATATGTAACAATATAATTGTTTTTTGTTTTTGTATATTTATATATTCTAATTTGTCTAATTAAGTATTCAATTTCAAAACCAATAATGACGTGAAAATTAAGGAAAAGCAAAACATTTTCCAAATATAAATTAATTCCATCAAAAAACAAAACATATAAATCAGCTTAGGGACTTAAAAACAAAACGTTGGTGAATTTATTTATTCTATTTTTTGTAATCCAGGTGTTAATTTTAATAGTTTATATTAGTGAATATCGGTTAAATTTAAATAATAAAAGCAAGACAATAAATCTACAATAGTATTTAATGTTTTATAATGTTTAAATCATTGTTTTATAAAATAAAAGTTTTAATTGATTGGGGCTAAATTGCATTTTAAAGATTGAGTGATTTTTGGTGTAGAAATTCATTAGAAATTGTCAGACATGAAAATGAGTGAAATTGATTTTCGGTTTTATGCTTTCAATTTATAAATAGTGTTTAAAATCTTTTTCTTGTATTTTAAGCATCTAAATATAGCTTTACTTGGAATTTTAGAATAAATCTTATCCAATTTTCTGACCTAAAAAATTGGAAAGAGAGATCAAAATTCACCCTGTGGCAATGGGTTATAAATTTTCGCAAAATTTATTCAGATGTTGAGATATTTAAACATAAAATGAATAGTAAGGCGGCTAGAGACCCGCATCTACCGAATTCCGTAAAACGAATTTCGATTACACTAGATGCTGGTTAATCTCTTAGGACTGGTCTCCTTAAATAAAGACAATTACCGTACTGTTTTACTAAATTCTTATGTGATCCACATAAATCATCCAATAAGACAGTAAGAGAAGAAAATTGTTAATTAAAAAACAATATTTTTAAAGTTGTGTGGTTCAGTAATGCCCTTATTTCGCAATTTGCACTATACGGTGCGGAGTATTTTGGTCCTCAATGCAGCTTCTTCTGTTCGGAAAATCAACAGTCAGTTGCTGATGTTTAATCATTCTATGAACTCTTCTCGCTATGCTTTGTCGTTACGTGGTTATGTTCTTGGTTCTATTAAAATTTGCAAGAGCCGAGAAGCAAGTTGTAGGCACTCTTAGCTGGGTTCAGAAGTTTTGTAATGCTTCATGATAAAATAAAAAAAAAATTTAATTAATTTAAATTATTATGAAGGTATCATATGTTAGTTTTGAATGTCACTGTCTCGTTTTGGCCTTAAAATTAAAAGGAAACATAAGTTATTGCACTGCGCGCAATAATTTAAGTTTAGTCCGCAGAATCCCAACAGTAATTTACTACAAACTAAACAAGATGTTGCTGAAGTAAAGCTGTTATCAGAGTTGGACAAATGCAACCATAACGAGAACTTAGAATGAACTGAGAAATTTGTAGGTAAAAGATTTGAAAATTATAACGTTATAATATACTTTAAAAAAGATATATGATATATTCATATATTCGTAATCGAAATGTGTGTGGAGTGTATAGTTTTTTCAAAATTTTTCACATCAAGATTTCAATTATTAAATCCATTTTTAAAGTATTTAATAATTTTTTGTGGTGAATTTTTATACTACACTTTTATAATTTTTTTCTTAAACTCTTGATGTCATGATACATGTGGAATTATTTATGGAATACTCCATTTTATTTCATTCAAGTGTTTGTATAAAAATCACGGTTTACTCCTAAAAGAATTCTTTTTATTGTCATCCAACAATCATCCAGCTATAATTTAATTCCCCTTTCTCTAAATGATACTAATTTTACAAATAATTATTTATTTCTTCTTGTTTTGTAGATCATAAACTAAAGTATAACTGAATTGCATTAAAGCAAAGTGTAGGTTCAATTTCTTGGCACAACAAAACAAAATCTTTGATTGTTTCAACAATAAAATATGACAAGCAAAAATTTAAAATCCTTGTGGCACATTTTACAAACACAAACATGAACATGCATATATACAAATACAACTAATGACAATGTTTAATGTAATTTTATGACTTAATGTAGGCATATCATGTCAAATGATAAAAATGAAAGACTACTTCTGCAACTTCCACTGCTACTTTCAAGTCAAAGCCACCAAACAATTTCACAAATTTCCACTAAAAAGATGACAACGCTCCTCACACGCACTATTATTGAATTAATGCAACAAGCGAATAATAATAATAATAAAAAGCAAAAATATATGAGCTGGTTTTTTTGAAAGTGGTATAAGTCCATTTTTCCATATATTGAGATATTTAAGGGTTTGCGTTTGAATCAATTTAAAAATATTGGCCAACTTTAATCAATTCGAGTGATGTTTTTTACACTATACATACCTTTTAATTTTATTATGAAATAATAAATACTAAAATTATTTGAAAAAATAAACGATTTTTTAGCTCCACATGGACTTATACCACTTTCAAAAATAACATATTACAAGAAATAAAAAGAGGAGCAAATTTAAGTCCATATTTTTATAGACATAAAAGCTTTACTGAAATGAATTTTTATGTAAAAAGTAATAGTTAAAATGAAGACATTTAAATACACGAATAACCAAGTTTATTAAGAGTTTATTTCAGGTATATTAAAAATATAAAAATGAAAATTACTTCGTTAAGATCTTTAAGTTAAAAAAAAGATATTTTAAACTTAGTTTTCTTTTACAGTTAGCATATTAAAGTATTTATGGTTAATAGGTGGTATATAAGGTAATAAACTTATCATATCGTTATATTTCTCTCTTGTTATGCTCCTTGAAGTTGTATAAAGTGGTAACATATTAATTTTGCTGAGATTTTTTGGTCTTCCCTTTTTTCCAAATAAAAAAATTGTTTTAAATGGTGCATTTTCTTCCATACTAATTTTATAAAAAATTTTGTGAGGTTCATTCCTTTTGAACCTCATCCAACATATTTTAAGCCAGTTTACAATTTCTCCGTCCGTATTTTTTTTTCTGTTTGATATTGCCTCTTCTAGAGATTTGGTTGAGACAAAGTCTTCTCTTTTCATTTCATACAAAATGAAGCTATTTTTTTTTCGACAAGCCTTTATTGCATTATAATAGTCTTGGGCAGTGTATAATTGATCCTTTTTCTTTAATGCTGTTTCCACAACTGCAAAATCTCTGTCGTTTGGAAGAAATGAATGGCCCGACAGTAAAAATTTGTGGTCAATAACATTTATGCTATTATCGTCTGATTGAACAATCCTTAACCACATCAGTGCGAGCTTAATATTGCGATTTTGTCCGGTACACATGTCACTGTATGCTATAATGTGGTCTTGGGTTGTAATATTCTGAATATGTTTTAGGCAGCAAGATGCTATTTCTTCCGCACCTCTGGAAGCTACAGTTTCCTCCCACGCATACATATTAATTCTGTTATCATGAAAATTATGAAAACCTTCATTAAGAACATACATATTTCGCTTATAGTATGCAACAGAAACTGTTAATTTGGGATATGGAAGGGCCTTTTGTAGATCAAAGGAAAATGCGAAATATTTATCTGGATTCATTGATGCTAAGTTTTGATCTTCTTTTAAAGCTTCTCTAGCCAGTTCTGCATTTCTCAAATGTGTGTTATGTTCTTCTAAAAGGCTGCTTTCTTCATTAGGGTCTGAGGTAGCTTTAATTTTCAAATTTAAGTAATCGCATTTTTGACAAGTATCTTTATGTGGGTGATGAAAACTTAAATTAAAATTATTCTTAAAAATTTTCCTATATATTTGCTCGCTGAGAAATGTTGTATGGTTTTCTTCGCACTTTTCAACATACAAGTTGTACATTTTTCTTAAGTTCAAATCAGAGCTCAGGTATTTTCTGTTTGGATTATTAGAACGCGTGTAATGACTTTCATAGTGTGGAAAACTTTTTATATGATCTTTTGCGACATCCACTAGTTTCTCATCACTCTTTCTGCAAGATCCTTTCATTTTTCCACGTAAGTCATTTCCTATTATCTTTGCTTTGAGAGCCCTATGTAGTCTGCCTATAGATATAGCAAATGTATCTATAAAGAACTTTTTACATACCCCAATGCTTTCCTTTTCAATATTTAAAAAGTATTTATAACTACAATCTCTGGCTGATCCCTTGAAATTTCTGCCTCGTCTTCTTTTTATTGGCGCACGCTGAGTGGATGCACACAAGAATGTATTTTGTTTGCTAAAATCCCCCATTTCCCAAAAGACATTAAAAAGTGATATTCGATCACTCTCTGTAATACGATTCTCGCACAATTTCTTACATTTGCAATCCCTATTTTCGAATTTCTTAGCAGGAATAATATTTCCAGTTTGCGTATAATATTTTTCGCCTTTATTCCTTTTACTTTTCCTAATCTTCTGATCATTATTTTCATAATGTGACCGAAAATGAGTAACATCGTCTTCGTCAGTCGTTAAATCACTTAATTCAAAAATTCTAATTCTCTTCTTAGTTTGTAGAAATGTTGAATTAATACTGCACAAATTGCTTTCCTCATCCGATTCATAAATTCTTCTTCTTCTTCTAATATTCATGGGTCTTATTTCTATAACAAATAAAATTCAATATTCCCGGCAAAAAAATCATTACTCTTACTTACCATCATCACTTTCAGACAGATTGTCGTATTCTTTACAGGTGTATGAACTCATTGTAACAAATAATATTATTTATTTAAACCTTTAATTTTCTGTTTTAATAGCAGTTATATTTAAATAATACTCACGCTGCAATCTATCAGTATAAGAACCAAACAGTAGGACTTGCGAATGAGAACTAAACAAAAGTAGTTTTTACTTTCTTCTCATCATTTCATCAGAAAAATAATACCGTTATCTTGTTGACAATGTTGTTTTTAGTACACTTACACTAGCTAAGCAATATCTGCTAAATTGCAGTGTACATTGAAGTCGTAATCATCAATAATAATTGCAATAAGAAAGTTGTTTTAATTATAATTATTAGGAATGGACTTATTCCACTTTCAAAAGAAACATTTGTGCGATAGCATTGTACAGCAAAACTGTTTATGTTTATTTTATGTCAAAATAGAACTCTATTGAAATTGTGATTGTAAGTATGGAGAGAAGGTGTCTATAGCTCATTAAAATTACCGTTAACTTAGTTTTATTAAAAAGTGGACTTATACCACTTTCAAAAAAACCAGCTCATATATTTGCAACAAACACACAACCAAATAAATAAGTTTCACCGCCAAACTAGAAAACCTTTAGCCACAGGCTGAGTACGTGAGTCTGTGTATGTGGAAAACCAAGACAGAACTGAAAAAAAAGCTTTTTAAATCGTGTGATATTCGTTCTCCTTATGTTTTCTTTTCAACTTAATCAAAGAAAACTATACACACTCAAATGAAGCGTTTGAATGGCAACAAGAGCTTGGAGGAAAAAAATTTCCTAAATACACAATCGTTGGCACAATGATAATCACATTTATTCATGCGTCGTTTCCAATAGAGAATTAAGCAGAAAAGATATCGAAATTTTCAACAAATGCATGTAGAATGTGAGAGCTGTTTGTTAAAGGGAGTGTAGAGCTTTGCGATCATGCGTATGATGGCATTGCTGACAACTAGAAAACTAGCAACAACAGAACAACAAGAAATATGAAAAAAAAGGAATCATTTTGCATTTCTGCTTTATATTCCTGCTTATAATCATAATGCACGCCTCTGCAACGTTGTAAATCTGATTTGGTTTTTAGCTGTATTTTTGGGGAAGGCAACCAAGCGCGCAACATACTGTCGCCGCCAATATTTGTAGCACTTGCAACAAAACAAAAAAACTAAGAAAAACTTAAATCAAAAAGACGCCTTGAAGGCTGCAAATATTAAGAAGAAAAAATATATTTCAAGTGCTAGTTGTCTTTGTCATAAAACTGAGTTTGTAAAGGGGGCACATAAAAAATAGATCGCTTTTTAATATGTAATTTTTTATATGCTATCTATTTATTAGTTACCGTTTTATTTAGTGAAAAAAACTTTAAGCAGACTTAAGAATATCTTATCGTGTAGACCTAATATTTTCAGAAACGGTTGTTTGCTTATCGTTGAAGTTCATGATTCGGTTCTGGCATAATCCAGTTTCGATATAAGCTGCCATTAAGATATCTCAAATAGATCAGCTAGAACGCAGGTCCCTGTGTCTTTACTTTTAATCAAATTTGGTTATGCTGCTAGAAATTTTAGAAAATTGCTTCCAAATATTTGCTTTAAAATATCTGAAAAGAAGGCAATATTACAATAGCAATCTCACTTGCCTTTGGTTATGTCATTTCAATTTTTATTAGACAGTAGCTATGTTGTGACTTATACCTTTTTGGTTAACAAATCTTTGAGAAAAACCTTACGAACTTCAATTTCAGAAATATTTTCTCTATAATTTGCAGAGGTTCTTTCTTAAGGGCTTCTTAAACAGAATTCAAACTTGTTACAAGAAGCCAATTTTACTTGAATTTTTTATAGAATATCAGGACTTACCATACAAGTTCTCTATAATTATAAGGTTGACGCAGAAAACAATTGAAATATTGTTACTTTTAAGGCAAGTCACCTTTTACATTAAATTCCTTTCAGTCCGACCTAGAAGAAAGCCGCGTTACGTATCCCGAGTAAAACAATCTTCCCAAAAGAATTAGGATCTTAAAGTAAATACTCACAACTAGCGTTTTGGCAATATATTGATAAAGTTTATGTTTAGATTTTAAATGTCATAATGAGTGAAGTTTTGGCCAAAATTAAAATTATGTGAAAAGGTCGAAAGAGTTTTACAGACTTGGTTGCTCTTCTCGTATATCCTAGGTCCAAATTGTAACCAATTTTTAGCGCATTTAAATAAATTTATATATTTTGTAATTGAAGCGACTTGGGTTTTCATGCAATCTAAGTGTGACAATATATTAATAAAAAAAAATAGCATGCTATTTGAAAAAAAATTTCTTAATGGAAATAATACTGCAATTTCTATCGCTCCCCTTAGCCATGTTGGCTTCTTTGCAACGAATTATTATTTCGTTAAGACCGTATCATATCATTCATTTGTTTATTTGTATTCTTCTCTGTTGCGTATCATCATAATTCCTAAAAATATAAATGCCAAAAAGAAAAACTGACAAAAGTTGCGTACATTTATTTTTCAACAGAGGCATAGTTTATGTTTGTCATCTCCTCCGCACAATTGTTTTGTACTTTTTCCTCCAATTTTTTTTTTGTCTTGAAAATTTTTTAACCATAGTTTTGAGGTTGAAGTGGCATTTAAAATTGTGAAAAATGTAGAAAATTAATGCTGATGAATAATGGAACCAACTGAGTTTATTTTTGATTATATTAAAATATTTTTACCTATTTTGTTGTCTTAAAACTGATTTTATTAAATATAGTTTTCAAATTGAAGTGACATTCAAAACTGTGAAAAATGTAGAAAACTTTTGCTGGGAAATAATGAGACCAACTGAGTTTATTATCGGTTAAATAAAGAATATTTTCTCTTTCGTTAGTATTTAAGTTTGTTAACTAGTCTCTGAT
The DNA here is from genome assembly GCA_030448955.1 of Trichopoda pennipes. Taxonomy (NCBI): domain Eukaryota; kingdom Metazoa; phylum Arthropoda; class Insecta; order Diptera; family Tachinidae; genus Trichopoda; species Trichopoda pennipes. The sequence goes on along the minus strand of JASKUP010000031.1, from coordinate 3,663,543 downwards.
GCTAAATAGGGGCCTAATAGATTCAAGGCTGTTGCAGGAATATTATCTTCATCGCAAAAGACTTCATGTAATATCAGTTTGAAAATAACCTTTAATACACATAGCAGCCGTCAAGCCTATATGTCTAGTAGCTAACTAGCTGAAAAGTGAAACATACTAAGGAACATATTTGGGTAACTTGAAAATTATAAAGATCTTATGATAAGCTCTCAAATTTTTACATTGAGATCTCTATTTTAGTATTCAATAAATAACCACTGCAATTTGCAAATTTTACTTGCATGAGAATATAACTAAGGATTGGATTCTTATGATAATAATTCATTGGTCACATTAAGTACTTGTTTACATTATAAATGATATATCCCTGTAGTCATACGCCATTCTACAAAGTCGTAATAGACAACAAGACATGTCAGCACATCAGGAGGTTACTTAGTTTTGTGGCAAGCACTACTCTAAATGCGGCCCACATGAATGCAATAAATGTTAACGAATTTTTTTCCCTTCATTTTGCATATGATCGTAGAGAAAATTTACAAATATTTTATTCTTTTTGTACTTGTTAACTCATATGCAGTTGATGTAGAGGATATGAAAAAAAATTATATATTAAAATTGTTCCAATTTGCTACCTACCGAGCAATTGGAGTTTTGCAAAATGTTGCTTTTTTATTATTGTTACTCAAGCTCGTCATCAACATCATCATATCAAAGATTTTTATTTAATTCATTTGAATCACAAGAAAGCTACTGTTTGGTTTAACGAAATGCCATGTTGCATAGTGAATGCAAATTTAGTTGCTAATTTTTTTTTTGTATTTTTTTGTGGTATAAAAAGTATACCTGAATTTGTTTATGGATTTTGTAGCTTTATTTTCTTCGTATGATAAGTTTTCTTTTTGAGTTTGTTATGTTAAAAGGAAAAATTATGTGGTCTATGGTAATAAGATTTGATGACAAAGGATTAGCTGTCACTTGGTTGTAAGCCAATTTTTTTTCTTGTGTTGGCTTTAAAGGCAATTGTTATTCATAAATTCGAAATTTATTTGAAAGTTTTACAATAATTTAGAATTTTTAAGTCATTCTATTCCGACTATCAAAAATTTACAATTTATGTTTTGGAAATTATGTATATTACAAATTCGTTTTTTATTGATTTGCTGGAGAATAATGCTGAGATGAGGAAACGGTGTTCTAAAAATTAAGCAAGACTAGAATATAAACTGTGTGATTCGATTTACATCCGCGCCTGGCCATGAAGCCCTAATCAGATGGTAGACCAAACCACTGCATAATTTTGAAAGTCATGCTCGTCCTAGGAAGCCAAAGCTATAATTCTATGCAACAGAACTTTCTAGTTGCAACTTCGATGATTCCAGAGCAGGGCTGCAAATCATCACTCCTTGCTTAAGAGTTGGAGACTTTCCAACTCCTGTCCAGAATACATGTCTAGCATACTCACTGGACTGGATCATTCACCTAGTGTGTCATTAACGGCGAAATAATCCTGGCCACCATATTAAACAAAAGACCTGATATGGGGCCGCAAAACCACAACTACCACGATACTCCCATATAGGGGCCAACCTCAATAATCAGTCAGAGAACAGTTAAATGTCTAAAGAGACAAATAACGAACTCTGCGGCTTACTGATTCCCGTGGAAATAAAGTGGAGTTTCCTGTTGTACCCCTGCTAACTTCAGGGGACTGGGCTCCCTTTTTCCCCTGTTGTACAGGTCTAGATAATCGAAATTCTCTAAAGACCATATATGTGCCCCCGGGGGGGACTAGAATGTAAAGTCATACTTAGGATAAGTATAAGTATGTCACCATGAAATAAATGTAAACATCAGCTAAATATCGTTGACTGGCGGCAATTTTAGGCTGGAGAAGAAGTTGTGTAATTTCATAGCAATTTAGTCTCGTCAAGATGACCAGTATTCATCACTTAAACTTGATTTAATTTTTTTTTTTAATTTTTATGGTCTTAATTGGAATCAAAGATAAATTTTGGAACCTTCTAAATGCTATTCGTGTCTTGATTGTGATATACGTTACACCATGCGATAATTTATAAATAACCGCAACTTGTGTAGCCTTTTACAAAATAAAATTTTTTTGGCTGTTTAATTCTGGTATTGTAACATTCGGAATACACTTTGCAAGGCAATACAAGTTTTGATAACTTAAGGAATAATTGATAACTTCTTATTATAGAATATTAAAAATGTATTTTACATTTTTTTTTCAATTTACAGCATACATTTTTCTGTGAAAAGCAAAGGTTCGGTCTTATCCAACCTTTCTTCATATATAAGATTAAAGAAGGATCGGGATCTTTTAAACTTGTCCGTTATGTGTTGCAACTCACTAATATTATTTTATCTTGGAAGGATCATCGGTAGTTAGACTGACGAAGCTTTCTCAAACGCATCTGATTTTAATTTGAGCAGAAATATATTTCAACCCAGAGGATTCAACTGCTTTTCAACTGGATTTCGAGAGTAGACATGGATTTAACCGAATTTTTTTAAGTCGTCATCTTAATGCTTTAAAAATCTGTAAATAAAATTTGTTAAAAAATGTACTCTTCTTTAACATCTTTTGTAGTTGAAATAATCAAATTTAAATCGTATTGTTTAAGATTTAAATGCAAATTTTTTAAGAGATTAACTATCTGATAAATTGTTTTTCAGAAAAAAATAAAAGACATTTAAACTGATGCAAATTCACTCACAAGAGAAACCATTTAAAAAAAAATAAAACAGAAAACCAGGTTTCTTTCGAAACCTTTTATTTTAAAAATTATAATCAAGGAAAGGCAGTATTTGTTATACTTTGGGTAAGTAACATGTAAACAAATCTTGAAATACTTTGAATTTTTTTTACCGCAATCATCATAAAACGAAGAATGCGTTCAAAATGAAACTGGTTTTTAAAATTTTGCTTTAAATTTAAATCGTTCGATTCTTTTGTCTTCAAATTATTTTAGTTATAGTGTATTAAGGAGTTCGTCTATTTACCAAATTAGGAATTTTAACTTAAGGCTTTATATTTCTCTCTTCCACTCAACCTCCCAAAATTGATTTCAACGAAAAAAAAAACAAAAAAAAATTAACTTGCTGAATTAAAAAAAAAAACTACCAAAGTTAACTCCTTTCGGCCAAAATTTAATGCAAATTATGATGGGAAAATTCAAATTAAACTGCACTAATGAATCGTTGACATTATCGACAACGTTCATGGTGGCTGGTTGCCTTTTTGTTACCAGTTTCTTTTGTTTCTCTTTTCAGCACTTTAACAGTCATATTTTCCTACTTAAAGGGGGCTCTTTTCTATTTTATTATCTTATATATTTTAAAATCACATTTCATTACTCTAGACAAATCGCTCTAGGCCAAGATCGTTTTCCAATGATTTGTCTAGTGGTTAGTTAAGATTTGTTCGTGTTTAAGGTTTTTTCTTTCATTTTTTTTGTTTTTGCCTTTTCAAAGATGAAATCTTTTTGATTAAATGCAAGAAAAGCTCAAGCAAACTAACATCTATAGCTTTAATAATGAAGTTATTTAAGAAGAAGAAAAAGATGAAAAAAATAGATTTTTTAACAATATGAAAACTTTATAAATAAAATATTTTTAAAAATATTAAATAATTACAAAATATATAAACGAAAAATTATTTTACAAAATTTAAGATTCAAAAATACAAAAGTCTAAGAACGGTATCAAAATAAAATTAATCTAAACTGAAGAAATTTTTAATTGACTATTCGAGCTTGAGATTCTCTTCGAATGGAAGGTTATATAACAGATTGTCATTTCGATTGCTATCTCAACAATAATCACTCTATTCGCAAATGAATTGAAATCCGGTTTGGGCCAAGAAGAGCTATAAATAATTTAATTTGTGAGTCAAATTTTCAAAGAATTGCTACTGAAATTTGGCAATGTTGGTTCATAAATGTTGAATAGAAGTAGCCAATTGCAAAATATCTGTCTGCGCTTGCTTGATTGAGACATGAATAAAGAAATCTATAAAGAGACTTTGAACGGGTATATTAGATTATTGTTTGGTAACTCTCCAAAAGTGACAAAAATTATAATTGTTACAGAAATTGGCTTCTCAAAAACTTAATTTTTTAAAATTTTATTTTTAAACTTCCTAGCCAACTATTTTATGTCATTTGTTCAACATTTTTTTTGTTTAACTTCTAATGTAATTTAAATATGATCCCTTTTTACAGTCTCAAACACTTAATTCAATTTAAAATAAACTACAATACAAACAGTTTTTTTGCTAAAATACAATAACAATGTTTAAACAATTTTTTTTTCTGTACTCAATATAACACCAACAAACGCAACCAAAAACAATGTGAACAATTTAATAAAAAAAGGAAAGAAATTAAGCAACAAAAATAAAACAAAGGTAGTAAATTGTAAATAAGGAAAATTTGAAACCATTTGAAAATCATTTAAACTATTTACAATTTGCCATCATCACGACATTTAAGAAAACAGCAACGTACGAGAAAAAAATCACAAGAAGACGACCAACAGCAACAACAGAACAAATTTTTATGTAAAAATTATACATGCAGCCTTTTAAAATCGAGTGCCAGTGAAAACATCATACAGCCAACCAACCAACCAACCAACCAACCAACTAAACAGCCACCAACCAAACACCACTATTCAAGTAGTTGCAACATAAACTTATAATATGGATGATGACGACTAATCGTTTGTTAAGTTGTTTGCTTTTTTTTTTTTAGTTTTGCTTTCTTCATTCATTACTTCTTCAACTTAAAATAAGTCCTAAAAAATATCTTAAAAAGAGTATTTTTTGTTAAATGTTTTAAGGCTAAAGTAATTCTTTTGATAAAATTTGCAGTCTGAAAAAATAACATTTGTTTTCTTAAGTGCATTTTGTATACTTATTTTTTCAAACTTATTTTGCGGTATTTGAACTGATTGCTAGTATTGTACTTAAGTCAAAATGTAATATGACTTACATTTTCTTACGTTTTGCAACAAAAAAAAAATATTGCTTTTAAGCAAAAAAAAGAAAAAACAACTCTTTAACAGTTTGTATTTTAAAACAATATAATACTAGAAAACAAAATCGGGGTTAAAGGTCAATATGATTTGAAGTTAAACTTTTCGTTTTAGTTCATTTCCATTCATTGTTTTAAGTTTAAGTCAAATGTTTGAATGGTAATTTTGTGGTTAATAATGAAAGAAGAAAAAAAGGAATAAAACAAAAAAAAACATGGCTGGGGCATTTTAGTAAACAAATTAATTAAAAAAAGCTATCACAGCTATGGACTCTAGCAGTTTTAAATCTGTGTCGCCAGCAGAATAGTAACGGAAAAAATTTATCTTTGTTTAATTTTCTCAGCACCGCGTGGATCTGAATGGGTTGCAAAAGTGACAGTCTTAGCATGCTTTCTCGTTTTCTTCTGGAAAGTCCGCAAAGTTTTCAGTATCGTTTCCTACAGTGGCAAGGCAATTTGTGAAAAGGATGTCGACACTTCCGAGATTCATTGTATAAGAGTTCTGATGTGTGGCGACGCTGAGGGATACTTCTAAAGGTTTTCTAAAAAGCCCATAAAGTCCTCTGAATCATGGTACTTGAGGTTAAGCCTGTTATTTTTATTTATTTTAAAAATTGTTTTGCAAACGGGTAAAGGTGTAGTTGTATAAAGAGAAGTTATTGTTGTTATTTAGAGGCAGCCTGCTGCAGCATGTATGAATCAATCGCTAAAAACCTTAACATATATAAATAGTTTTAAGTGGCATAATGTCGAGCCTTTGTTGCGAAATAGAATTTACATGGTCAACAGAAAAAAATTTTGAGTTGTGATAATAATAATCATAAATATAAGTTTTTCAAGCACAATTCTTTATATAAAAATTAAACAAATTATATTTTTATTTTCAACATTTCGCCACACCATTAGGTGGCACCTTCAGGAAAGAAAATTGTATAGGCAATTCAATAAATCAATCAATTAATTTTTATATAAAGACTTTTGTGCTTGAAAAAATTATTCGATATGTAAAGTTGATACACAGATATTAAAGACATTAATAATAAAATTTAAACAAATTACAATATTAATTGTTTTACCTTTCAATTTAATTGGAAATAATTTTGAAAACAAAAAAATAAAACCTTTATTTCATAAATTTACAAAATTATTCTGTACATTTGACCTACTCATTAAGAGTGTAGAAATGTGGTCTTTCATAACTTAAAAAAAACACTTATGTCTTATAATATTTTGTTAATAAAATAGAGCGAATAAAAATTAAACAGTTCCTGGGTCTGCAATTATGTTCAGCAAAAACCCTTCTATAACAGTACAGTATAACAGTAAGAAAGGTAAACAAAAACTTTTGTACTGTTGATATTCCTCTCTGTCCTTTCTGGCGGTTGTTCGTTTGGTGTAAACGGCGAGCGCTTTCGATGTGCAGATATCATTTTCAAGCCGTAGTCCAATTCGTACTAGTGAGTCAGTGTTAGCTTTTAGGTTGTTCTCTACTTAACGTCGTATCTACTCATGTTGGTAAAATGCCAGCCACCTGGCACTTTTTGCAAGGCTAAACTTTCAAAACTTTTGTGGATGCCGCAACAAACTTTGAGCAAAATTTACATACTGGTGTATAGCTCAGGCAGTTAATAATTTAAAATAATTAATAAACAAATTGTTTTAAATCTCTTCTGATATAAAATGTTCCACTTATTAAAATACAAAACAAGGCAAAACAAGTTATAAAAACATTAGAGTGGAAAAAATAAAAATACCAAAAATGATGCTGGTCATATTTATTTAAAAGGCAAAAACACATTTTCAATAATAAATATATGAATTTAAAGATTATTTTAAAATATGCATGCTGAAAATTACCCCGCAGTACTTAGAATTTGAGTTGGTCTAGGCATTTTGTAATATTGTGTTAAGCAACTTTAATAATTTTTGGTGAATAATTCGTTCTCCCTCTCTCTCTCTCTTTAATTTTCTTAAAAATATTTCGTAAATGGGTCTTTAAACAGCTTTTTAAATTAAAAAGAAAAGCTTCAATATTTAGATATTACTAATATTGCAGTACTGTACTGTACAATACAGTACTATGTTGCAAGAAATTAAGGCTGCTGAATGCAGCTCGCAAATGATCTTACACGATTTTCTTATTTATCTTTCTTTTGCAAATTTTGTATGGGTTTCTTTTCCAGCCCTTTAAAGGTTTGTTGGCATGCTAAAGAAATTTATTACTACCTTTATTGCTCTTTCTTTCGTGCTCTATCGTTTCCTTTTAAACACATACCAAAATAAAATTTCCCACATACTCTTCTAGCTGACTATCTAAATTTATAGTTCATATCCAGAAAAAACTCCTAGAACAAGATTAGCGTAAATTTTAAGTATTTTATAAGATTAATTTATAAAATATATGCCACATAGTCAATCAATAAACTTTTCATCTCAATATATTACCAATGGCACGATGATGCCAACGCCTTAACAAGTTTGTCTTTTATATATCTCGCCCGTTATCTGAAGCACGACTATGGTAATTATTTCTAAGGTTAGAATTGTAATGTTTACACTTGAAGGTGGAAAAACATTTTAAAGATTTGGAATTATTTGTAAACTACATATTAATTCATTTTCATGCTGTAATATTGGTTTTTGGTTTTAATTGAAAAAACCATATCTGCATAAGCACTTGCCAGTTTTCAGATGATATCATATATTACCGATACTTCATTATGTATTAAATGTCCCCCAAACTATGCTTATATTATGTGTTATTTAGGTTAAAACATTTATTTCAAGAAAATCGTAGTTCGTTTTAAAGACAAAAGAAATGAGATTTAATTGAAGCCGTTTGCAGGTAATTTCTTAAGCATATTAAAGGAATTTTAGATAAAAGAAATAAACAATTAATTGGAAAAGCAATAATAAATTTACGATAACAACAACACCGATCCCCTAAAATCCTAAATATTAAAAAATTCACTATTCCCTAAACAAGATTTTATCCGCTTTTTTTATTTATTCCCATTTCAATAATCTAACAACTCTAAATACAAGTCCTATGAAAATAGATAAGGAGAAATTCAACTCCTTTTAAGTTAATAATTTGAATTTAGCATACTATCATTAGTTAACAACCAGCGAGAGAACTAGAGGGTATCTTATTTATACTCACAATAGACCCTACAGTACATACAACCAGTTATTTACGTGCATATAAAAATAATTCATATGTACATGTATATAAATCTAATTAGTAAATTATTTGAAGCGTGAAATTGAAAAATATGTATTTCTCTCACAGATTTCATATTAACGGTAAAGATAAAAATTGCCAAAACCGCTATCTACAATTTACAAATAATTTCAAACACACGCAAAAGCACACAAACATAAGGTAAATCTGACCATTAAATATATTTCACACACATTTTTTCGAATTTGAAACGCATTGATGTATAAGTTAAATAAAACTATTAAAAAGTATTAAAAGTTGGCAAAAAAAAAACTTATGTACATCGTTTCAAAATTGCAAAATTTTGTATATAAAAATCAAATATGTATTTTTGAATTAAGTGAATAATTTATTTGAATTTTGAAATGTGAATAGCACACGTTTATTCCATTCGATCTATTCAAGATGGTCTGTAAACCACTAAAACTAAAGTTGGAAATCAGGCCAAAACCAATATTAATATTTACAGGCGTTTATCTTTTTAAGTGCAATAACTATATACTTAAATCTAGCTAAGAAAGCTTGCTATTATAGCCACTTTAATAGAAAAACAATAAACTGAAACTAAAATTAAAAGCGTCCTCAAATAGACGTGATTCTCATGTATATAATCTTATATCTTAAATCTACATAGACCGAAATTTGTCACTGCGTTTATTATAACAACGGAAGTAAAGATTCAACATTAAAAGAGTGTTCCAAAGGAGATAAGCTCGTCAAATGAGATTTATTTGAAAAGTTTCACTCAACCGTAAAAGGAATTATTGATTTTTAATTTTACATAACTGAAATAGTTCGTCCTTCTTATACGAGTTGTAGGTGTTGTTGTATTTTTTATCTTTGTAACACATCGTAGTGGTATTTAAGTTCTTATAGTTTAGCAATGTTAATATTGATGTTAATGATAGACATTAATTTTATTTTATTAGGGACAAACTTGCTAAGACTGATTAGAATTTATTTGCTGTTTAGCTTTATATTAGTTTGATATGATGCCTTTCTCTGTTAGCGCGGAGTGTTTTCTATAATAATAATAATAATTTAAACAAAATATAAATTTTGTAAAAAATATTAAATAATTTCTGACCGCCATAAATTGCAGTTATGAAATTACAATTGTTGTTTGCATGAACAACAATAAAATATTAGAAAAATAAAATAAAACAAAATAAAATAAAAAAGATAATGGCAGACAGCAACAAAGATTAAACGATTCGAAAATAAATAAATTAAAAATTTATGTTGATAAAATGTTTCCTAAAATGTTAGTTGTGGCTTAAATAAGTGCTTTTATCGTTGAGGTTAATTTTCGGTTGTTAGAAGGCAAACAACAGACAAATAATTCAAGCAGGATTGGGTGGAAAAGTTTATTTTCACTTTAAATATTTTAACTTATATTTATATTAACTTTTTAGAGCGAATCTAAGTGGATGTAGACGGTTTTGAGCAACGTTTAGCTTTTAAAGTGAATATTTATTAATTTAAAATGAATCTTAATACATTTTTATGCATTAATTTTGATATTTTATTAAAAACGATATTCAAATCATGAAGTGGTAAACACCTAGTATTTTCGCTTATTTGTTATTTCAGCTGATGCTAAATTAGATATGTACTTCGGTATTTTCAATATTGCGTCCGATAACTAATTGAAATGGTTACTTTTTATATTTTAACTTTCTTGAAATTTTTCCTGACAAACGATCTGTCACAAATAAATAGCGCCACTCATCAAAATTTGAATAACTAATTTTTTATAAAGTCATGTGCAAATCTTCAAACATACAATCGACATTTTGCATGCCCTATGTGGAACCCTTTATATATAAAATTGATTGAACTGAACTAATTTTGTACAATGCTTTTGTAGTTTTTTTGTTGTCCCTTAAAAATTTCTCTTTAAACATGTTAAAGTTCATAACATTTGAAAAATAAAAATTCATAATTTTTTTTAAAGACATTGGAGTCCCCTTAGCTTAATCGTTGTTTGCTCAATATTTTTTTGTTTTTTTTGCGAAAAACAAATATTTGTTAGAGAAGCTTTAAATATTTAGTTGATTTGGTAGCAAATATGAATAAAAATTTACCTTTTATTGTGCAACATTAACGGCAGCAGCACAACTATTATTGTTATTGAACTGTAATCGTTCCTAAAAGCCAGCAAACAAATGAAATTAAAAAGAAAATAATAATAATAAAAAAAAGGAAATCATCATGACCGTTAAAAAGTAAAGCGCTACATGACAAGACTACAGCGTGCTGTTGCCAGTATTATTTGATTCCTTTTGTTAAATAATGCAACATACAATGCAACCAATTGCTCTAAGGCAGTTCTATAGACTACATGTATTCCAGTGAACATAATTATATGCCAAAAATGAATGAAAGTTTCTTTTGCTTTCCACTGTTAAAACTTGAAAGAGTTTCATTTTCAATTTTTATTAATATTTAGAAACAAGAAATAAAAGATCTAACAATTGAAGACAAAGAAAAGTTCAAGACCTTATTCATATAAAAAATTAAATATAAACAAATTAGGGGAAACTTTTGCTCATTTTAATGTTTTCCTTTGTTTTTGTCAAAACGAATAGCATTTTCTTTGCTGAAAACTACAAGAACCCAACTCATTTTTATACGATTTTCTTTGTTATACATTTTACAACTATAGGTTTTATGTACTATTTGCTAAAACATCAAATATTTTTTGATCATAGACATGATGCAAGAATGACATCTAGTTTTTAATTTTATATCGTAAAACCTTAACACAGTGTCAGTAGCTGGAATTGACTTTGGAATAAAACTCCGGCTGAATTAAGGAAATATTGGCTAATAAATACCAATTTCGGTTAAAGGAAAAAATAAGAATTTTTGAAAGTAACAAAACTTTTTATAAATATCCTGTAAACGAAAGAAAATGAAAAATTTGAAAAAACATTTACAGATAAATTACATTCAAGCCGCCACGTTTGCCACCAGATGGCTTGAATGACTGTATCTTCGTAAATAGAGGAATTTCGCAAAAATACGCCTAATTTGTGATCACCTACAAAAAATCGATTTTTGTATGAAAATTTCACTAAAAATTTAAAACCCGGCGAACTCCGTTTCGCCACCAGATGGCTTCGTTTTTTGTAGGTAAAAAATGAAAGTGAATCCAAAATACTGAATCGAAGCGTTATAAAAGGTGTTTTTTTAAGTTAGATAGAACTTTAAATTGTAAAAAGTAACACAAAAAATGAAATTTTGATGAAATATTTTTTTTTATTTGTTTCAGTATACTCTGACAAATCATCATGAATAGACTCTCGCTTGAACAACGCTACGAAATTATCCAAATTTACTTTGAAAATCAGTCGTCGATTCGCGCAACTTATAGACGACTTCGTCATTTTTATGGCGTACATAATCGTGCATCTGAACAAGCCATTCGTCGAACTGTCGATAGATTTCGTACCACATCCTCTCTAGAGGATGCAATAACACCAACACGTCGAAAGAATGTGCGTACTGAAGAGAATATCGCCGCTGTAAACGAAAGTGTGGAAGAAGATCCAAATTTATCAATTCGTCGTCGGTCGCAGGAATTGGGGCTCTGTCCGTCCACTACGTGGACAATTTTGCGCAAAGATCTCGGCCTACACCCGTATAAGATCCAGCTGGTGCAGGAATTGAAGCCACGAGACCATTATATGCGTCGTTCTTTCGCCGATTGGGCTCTAGAGCAGTTGGCAACTGACCCGTTGTTTTATCACAAAATTGTGTTCAGCGATGAGGCGCATTTTTGGCTTAACGGGTTTGTTAATAAGCAAAATTGCCGCATATGGAGTGAGACCAATCCACAACAGACCCTACAGACTCCATTATATCCAGAAAAATGCACCGTTTGGTGCGGTTTTCACGCTGGTGGCATCATCGGACCTTATTTCTTCAAAAATGAGGCCGGAGCTCGCGTTACGGTCAATGGAGATCGTTACCGCACCACGATCAATGATTTTTTGTTTGAAAATATAGATGACATTGATCCGGACGAGATGTGGTTTCAACAGAATGGCGCTACGTGCCATACAGCGAACGCAACCATCGACTTATTGAAATCAAAATTTGGCGATAAGTTGATTTCGAGAAATGGACCTGTCAATTGGCCTCCAAGGTCGTGCGATTTGACACCACTCGACTATTTCCTGTAGGGCTACGTGAAGTCACTGGTTTATGCTGATAAACCAGCAACAATTGACGCCTTGGAGGACAGCATTGTTCGTGTTATTCGTGACATACGCCCAGCAGTGCTCGAAAAAGTGGCCCAAAATTGGACGTCCAGAATGCGCTTCGTCAAGAACAGCCGCGGTGCCCATATGCCCAAAATCATTTTCAAATGTTAATGTCACGTATTGATCCTTCGAATAAAAAAGAAATTTTGATTGCAATTTAATTTTTTGTGTTATTTTTTACAATTTCAAGTTCTATCGGGCTTAAAAAAACACCCTTTACGTGTCCGCAAATTATTGAAGTGCTGTTTGGTAAACCACATTTTTTGTTTTTTGGTCTGACGTTAACACAAAGAAAGCGGATGCATTCCCAACTCGTGAACATGCAACGTATAGCTGCCAATTTGGAAAACAATGATTTTCTTAATTTATCCCGCAAACACTTGTTAATTGTCATTGCGAACACAAGGCGGACCGGAAATTGCAATCCTTTAAAGTCAAACGGAAGGTCAATCAGGATCGTTGGTATTCGAGGAATACATACATTTTCGCCTGCGTACTTTCCGTTAATAATGGTTGCCTCAATCAAATTCGGCATAAGTCTTTTCACCGTAAGTCGAGTACCGTTGCAAAGTCGCGGTGGATTAAAATTACACAATATCATAATAACTGAACCAACTTTGAGTTGCAAGTTATCTGGTGGAAATCCTGGTAACTCCAGAGAGTTTAAAAAACTCCGTTGGATAATTAACTGCATCATCGGGATTTGTTATGGAATCCATCGATTTTTGATTGAATGGTGAAACTCAGTGCGTGTACATCATTATTCTTTGCGGCGAGATTGCTCGTTGACTTAACCAAGCATAATTCTGATAATTCTTACTAATGTTTGGGAAAACATTTTCAATAAGAGCTAATTGAGAGTCTACAAATCGGCATCCCATCAACTGTGACTTTTCCATTTCCAACAGCTAACAATTGTTTGAAAAATTGTGCAGTACTTTGATCATTTTGAAGTTGAACTCTCATATTAGTGGCTAGCGATAATGTTTTTACGTTATTCCACAAAGGTGATGCCTTCAGGCAAGCACTCAATTCATCTGCAGGCGTTGAACGGGGAATTACTGGCACCGTCTGCCTGAAATCGCCTGCTAACAATATCATTAAGCCGCCAAAGATGTTTTTGTTACGCCGAAGATCCCTCAGTGTGAAGTTAAGTGCTTCAAATGATTTCTTATATGCCATTGTGCACTTATCCCAAACAATGAGCTTGCATTGCATCAACAATTTTCCCATTGTACTGGATCGGGAAATTGCGTGATATGATTAACATCTGCGTCTGACTATGTAGTATTAAATCAGATGGTGGTCAACCACTGTGCATAAATAGGAACGTTATGCTCGTCCTATGAAGCCGAAGCTATAATTCTATGCAACATGTCTCTCCTAGTTGCAACTTTAATGATTCCAGAGCAGGGCTGCAAATCATCACTCCTTGCTGAAGAGTTGGAGACTATCCAACTCCTGTCCAGAACACATGTCTAGCATGCTCACTGGACTGGATCATTCACCTAGCGTATCATTTACGGTGAAATGATCCTGGCCACTATAGAACCATAAACTGTTATGGGGCCGCGAAACCACAACCACCACGATACTCCCATATAGGGGCCAACCTCAATAATCACCCAGAGAACACAAAAAAAATTTCTAAAGAGACAAATAACGGAACTCTGGGGCTTACTGATTCCCGTGGAAATAAAGTGGAGTTCCCAGTTGACCCCTGCTGCCTTCAGGGGACTGGAAACCCCTTTTTCCCCCAGTTGCACAGGTCTAGATAGTCAAGTATTCTATAAAGACCGATAAATGTGCCTTCGGGGGGATTGGATCGGGAAATATTGCATGTTGCAGTATCAATTGTGTTTAAATTGAGTGGCAACTTAAGCGCAGAATGGGCAGTACGACCGCCATCTAGAAGAGTCGCCGCAATTCCAGATGATGCTAACGCCAAAGCTCTGTCACAGCTTGATCGAATAGTAGCCAAAATCAGTGAAATGACAAAGAAGAAGAATAGACCACCAGTATTATTGTCCACCGCTTGCATAAATGTTTCGTATACATTTTTTTGCTGTTCATTCAGCAACGGCACATTAATTCGAACGAATTCCTGCAATGCATCAACATTGTATTGCAGCTCTTAATTTAATTCTTTGTTGAAGGCATCGTGCATCGATCGATTTAGCGCAATCATTCCTACTTCAATCAGTAGCTTGTTTAAATTAGAATCAATCCTTCATTGTATATTTCATCGGTTATTTGCATGTCAGGATTATTCGTTCGAATGCGCAAGCGATGCAATATATCTTCACATGCGTCTTCTTTGTATTTGCTCCAAAACTGAATTGGTTGTGAAGGGAATCATGTGGTGATGATAATTGCGAACAGAGTTCGTATTTAGTACGCATTTGATGAAACAACTGAATCCGCAAGTGTTAAATCCCAATGAGAATCGTTCTCCAGTAAACCCAATAGTTGGCATGCTTCTCGATATGTTTGGAATTGGTGGCCATTCACAGTTTTCAAATGCGCAAATGATTTTGGTCCACGTACATTTACCAACAGCAATCGCAAATAAAAACATTCATCATTTCTAGGATGAACAGTATACATGCGACCTAGCGCATCAGTGGAAAACACCTGTGGCCAATCTGAAACTGGGGTTCCTTGTTTGCGACGTTGGAATTTCTTTATTGATTGATTCCAAGTGTAATACTTGGGCATTTCAACATACAGCAGCGCCGCTGCGAGTGGATCTGCTTTACACATTGCAAAGAAGCTAGTCAATGTTGTCGATGGTGGTCTCTCGGCTCGTTGTGCCACATTAGCCTCAGTGAAGTAAACTCTTTGTCCATTTTCCAAATGCACTGCTAAATGTACAACTGTGGGATATCTTTCATGAATTTGAAATGACAATAATCGCCATAGTGCTTCATTAGTACTGACGTATCTGCCCATTAGGAAGTTGCTGGTTTCGTCATTCGCATTTTCCAACGCAATACTTAACACAGCCATGTCGCTGCCTTTTGTGGCGTACTTGCACAAATATTAGACTGATTTGGATGAATGACAACTCTCAATGTTTGCATGTGTTTTGAAAATTCGTGATAGCAGCGGGCAATATGGTACAATGAATTCATTTCCGATCTTAATCTCTTGATTTTGAACTTTAACTGTCATAGTTCGACAATTATCTTCTTTTGAACGTAGACGATAAACTGGATATCCATCGTTCCCTGTGACTCTTTCAGCAACTAACGGTCGCGGATATCGTTTTGTACACTTTCCATCAGCCATGCAAGGTGATAATGGATTTAATGCACCGCACGGTCCATAATTCATCTGTGTCGTCACAATGTCGTGTAGATGGGGATCAGTGACTGGATCGGGAATTTCAGCTGATATGATGTCATCCACTTCATTTGAATGCAATTTGTTCAGCAACCAAATTAGGAAATGAGTATCCGGTAACCCACGCTTTTGCCATTCCATGGAGTACATATAACAACGTGTGTCACCAAAAACTCGATACTTAGTAAGCACATCCATTATAACCTTGAGTTTTTGCTGAAATACTCTGGCAATTATGTCATGGTTTTTTTTCAAATTTTGTGTGCACGGCGACCTCTACTTAAAATGAAACGTACTTATTTTTGTGAGGGATACTCACACACCACGTACTGGCAGCACTAGACAAATTTTCGAAAGCAAATTAAAATACACTTCCAAACAGAAATCTTCTAAAAGAGGAGAAAATCAACGAAAATCTTAGCTCAGATTCTTAAAACACGGACAAATATAAGGCTGTAATGCTCCAGCTTAATTATGGACCGATGTAAGTGTTTTAGTTACAAGAAACGTATAAATTTCTATTTGCATATTTTTGTATTTCTCCGGTACTAAACATTGATTTTGTTCTAAAGATTGCTTACTTAAATTAATTAACGAAAGCATACAATTTCGTTGAATGATGACTTTGACAGTAACGTGAGTTGCTTTGTTATTCGACATACAATAGAAAATTTAATTGAATTCAATTTAATTTTAAACTGCATTTATTCAATCACATGCAAAATGATTTTAGTTAATCCGAGAAAAAAGAAGCAAAATCCTTGTTAATCATCTCATTATTTGTTTGTCGTATTTTTTTAAATGTATTTTTATTTTTGGTAATTTTTTCAATTTCAAAAGCTCACAGTTAATTTAAATTGAAACCTTTAATTCTTGTTTTTTTTTGCTTAATTTTGTTTTGCTCTTTTTTGTTCAACAATTAAACAAATGTTACAATACTATTAAGGCTTATTTTGTGGCAGTTGTTATTTGAGTACTTTGATGCCAAACCCTGAAAATGAGTTAATCTTCTTCTTATTTAAAGACTAGACAAAATAAAATTCAATCATGAACAAAAATAAAAACTAAATAAAAAATAGGAAACTGCTTAACAATATGGATGATGATGATGATGATGGTGATGTTAATGATGACGTCTACGTCTACTTTGGCGATCCCTATTTATATTGAATTTCTTTTTCAAGCTGCTACAGACAATACATTTGTTTGTTAATGATATTTTTGTTGCAGCAGCCTTAGTTGCTGTTATTCATTGTCTTTATATTTAAAATAGAACTATAACTTAAATCAGAATTTAGTTCACAACTTAAATGAAAAGCTTCAAATTTTAAAACCTGAAAGTATATGTGTGTGCTTGTGTGTATATGTTTGATGTTAAATATGAGAGTGGTGCTTAGGATTCTAGGAATCTGAAAAGAGTGACAACACTGATGAGCTTAAATTTTAAACTTAAAGGTACTGTGTAATACACTATAAATAATCGTATAATCTGTCAATACACCAAGCTTTTGAATTGATTTCATACAATAATAAAAAATTCAAAGCTCCCTTTTTATGGGCATACCACCCATACTGTCCTAGCCTAAAAATTTGTTACGCAGCTGTGCATATTAAATGAGTAAAATATTCATCCACTTTGAAAGTGATTTAGAGCGCTCTTAATAGAATGTTCGGGAAAGGGCTTTATGAAACTGCAAAAAACTGTATTCAGCCACAACAGATTAATAGGTGAAATGTTTTGTGCAATTCTGGGATCACCCTCGGTTAAAGCTGTTTTTATTTGATTTGCAAAATTTAAGTATTTTTTCTTTAATGTGACAGTCAGGCTCTAGGTACCTTTTTGTGACTAAACAATTGTTTGCTAACGTTAAAGACCAAATAATTTAGATCACGAATTTCTTGTCGTATGCAAATTAATCAAAAACGAAACCCAACAGATACTTCAACTAGGAAAGAAAAAACTCTAAAAACCTTAAAATAAATTCATCTCTTAAGTGAACGACAAATAAAAGGAACTTGCAATGAAAACGAAATGTACGGTTGACAAAAAGTATCTACTAAATTCCCAATGTAAGATATATTTATAAAGATAGATGTATATGGGGACAGACACGCAGGCAAATTTCGTTTGGCATAAAAATTAAATTAAAATTGATTTTTCGTTTGTCCCAATGTGGTTTCGTTTTCTTGTTTTTTTTTGTGTTCAATTACTTAATGTAATCAATTTAAGTTTTATTCCTTAAAAGCTGTTAACACAAAGTACTCGCATTCTTAAATAGTTGATAAATTGTTAAAAAATGTTTGATTACATTAAGAAAAATTTATGGTAATAAAAAGTATAATAGATTTACATTAACGATTGTGTAAATGTTTCACACGTGGGCATGATAACAATAACGAAATCAAATGTAAATTATTTGTCTCTCCAGTCTAATTGGCTAAAGGTGCAGCTGTTGAAAAAAAAAATAAAATAAAAAGAAAATATCGTATTATTTAATTAATAATCCAAATATATGTAAATATAATACCTATTGACTAAAGTTTTGACCAATATCCGTTTCCATTATTATTCATATCATGCTATTATTTAAAGGCAACCAAAAGGGCATTTACAGAATTTCTTAAAGACTGACCCACAGAGCTGAGGATACTAAAAAAATATCACATTGCACTAGGCTCTAGCTAAAACATATTATATATTGCGGGTTTCACAACTTGCGCTAGTGTTTTGCTAGTACCGTTGTTACTATTTTTTTATATACTTATACTATTTTATTTAATATTTGAAAACAGGGATAACTCCAATACCATTGGCAAAATATTTTTCTTTTTTTAAAAAAGCTTTATTTTTAATAAAAGAATTTTACTTTAGAATATTTTTTGCACATAAATCTTTTGTTAAAAAAACCTTTTCTTCTTCTATTTACAAAGAAGTTATTGCATAAAAATATTTTCACCAGTTTTTACACAAAATCTTGACTTTTTAAGGGAAAAAGGTGAATTAAGACTTTAAAATAGCTTCCAAGCAAAACAGCAATATTCTCATGGAAGAGTTACTGGCTTTAAAAATAACTTGACAATTTCCATGTGGAAAAAGTATCTGTCACAATGGAAAACTTATTTCTTTTAAAAAAATGTGTTATTTTATAAAAAAAAACCCACCAGAAAGAAATCGCATTTTTGTATCACTTACTTGCTAATGAACAAGTCCTTACTACCGCATATCTTGATTCGAAATTGTGCAATTTTTTTAAATCAGAGCGTACAAAATTTTTTGTGTATTTATTTTTTGATAAATGTAAAATAAGTTAATAAATAAATACAAACAACCATCCATATTTTAAATATAACCTCATATTTTTCATAAAAAGTGTTTTAAAGAAAATGTGTTTTGCTGTAACAGTTAGAAAATCTTTACACGAAATAAAAACAATTCCTTTATTTTTTGGCAGAAAATTTACTATTTAACAAAAAAATAAATACAAAAAATAAATTTCTTGTAAATATTTAACAAATACATATTCTAGAAGGAGAGCAATGATAAAATCTTTATCTCTTTTATAATTTGAATTAAATCTGTATTAAATGAATATAATTATTTTTAATTTGTTCCTCCCAGCAGGAAAGTACAACATCTTCCTGTCAAGTATAATCGTTAAATTATAATTTTTTTCACATTATTTCTAGTTTATTTCGTTTTAAAACTGAAATTTTCTCACTGAAACCCTTGCAATTGGCAAGCAGGGTGGTCTTCTTTATTGGCATAAAAATTGTTCAGGTTTTAATTTTCTTCTATTATTTTCATTGATTCGCTTCAATTTAAATCATTGGCGTCATCTTTAAATATAATGTCTTTACAAGCAGCTAAACACAATAAACATTATCTAAAATCTAAACGAGTAAAAGAAAGAAAAATCAGACAAAGAAAAAATAAATAAATAAATGATTTTTCTTCAATATATAAATTTCTTTCATTTTATTTTCTAATTGATGCTTGTTTCGAACAATCAAGACTTCAATTCAAGACTTGACTGCAAACAGACTAGAGCTTTTTCCTCCTGCCAAAGAAAATTTAAACCATGATTAAAAATATAAAATAGCAATAAAAGCAGCTTAAATAAAGCGCTGATGACTTTTAAGTCATCTTTAAATATACAGGAAAATTGATGGAATCAGTTTCGTTGGCAAACAAAACAATAATCAAGTCAATAGAAAAATATTTAAACATCTACGGTTGCAAATGTCATTGAAAAATATTTTAGGACTTTGAAAGATACTCAATGTCATGCTCAAAATGCAAATATCTATTTCTTAATGACTTTTTTCTTTTTGTTACTATTGTTGTATTTTTGTTTGATCTTTTATCAATCACAAGCCAATGAAACACACAAAGAGATACGGAAAATTACTTTAAATAAAAACATGCTTAGGGGCATAGCTTAGAATACTTTACTTTATTGTAGGTAAATCCACTATGAAGAGACCCTGATTTTCTAACTTCCTCATTTTTAGTTATACAAAAAACGATGCAAAGAATTTTTATTAAACTCACTGATTAATTATGCTAATTTTTGGGAAAGTAATTCATTTAATTTTAAACGAAAAAAATAAGAGATAAATCTCTATGTTAGGAATTCGAATTATGTACCCACTAATGCGGCTATTTGTCAAGAATCATAAACAGGGCCGATTAATCTTAATACTTTTTATATGTAAAAAGTAGTAGAATAGGGATGATTTCATGATCAAAATACACATTTAATGAGGATTATATGTTTTGCAAGTTGGACTAACACTTTACAGTAAGAAAGCATTTGAGCTGATAGTTAATGCAAAGAATAGCATTTGTAGAAAATTTCATTTTCGATAACATATGGAAAAATCATGTTAACTACTTTTCAAAATACATGTATAAACAAATAGAAATTTTAAAAAAGAGGAATATAAAAAAAGAGATTTATACTTTATGGTTATCGATAATTTTTCTGTAAGGAAAGACATATTTAGTTTTTCATAACTTCTTCATTTATCGATAAATTTTTAAACAGGTCGGTTATTGTTATCGGTAATATAAAATGTCAAGTTATCTCTTACTTTTATATAAACTATTGAAATTAATAGCTTTATTATCTTTATTATTACACAGCGATCGGCAAGCTTTTTAGGCAAGTATGGATTGCTATGGAAAAACTTATATTATCAAAATTGTAAGATTTTGTTTTAAATAAAATTAAAAATTTCTAGTTCTATTTTTTAAATAATTACAGTAACATAAAAACTTTAAATATTAATTCCCAGAATAGTTTCATATAAATTATAAAATTATTTGACACATTTGTTTTTATAGAGAATTTAGTCAAATTTGAATTTTTCTGTTTCATACTTTTGTTATCTTTTGAACATAGTCATATGTAGGGTATTTAAATCAACTATGGCTACTGTGGTCTAACCACTGATAGACAATCTTTATAAAATTTTTTCAAAAGAATTTTGTAATTAATTGGAAATACAAAAAAAAAACGAAAACAAAAATCCTAAAGAAAATTGATTAATCTGTAACATGGATGTGTACAAATGTGTTTAAATTTTTTGTTTTTCTTGTTGCACTATTTGATAATTATGTGACTTATTTCTATAAAATTTTCTAAAATGTTTATCAATCAATAGGTCAAAAATTTGTGTGGTCATGCTTTGAATTTTGTATGAGTCTCTGACGCCAAACTGATAATTTGTAATTAATTACATTGCTAACAACGATTTATAGTTCATAACGAAATGTGTTTAAATTTTAAACAAAAGTGACGAAATGGTTGCTGTTCAAAGATAAAGTTTTAAACAATCTAACGAAATCTTAAAATATTTAATACATTGGCGATAGAGAAGAGCATCTATTAAAAATTGTTTAGAAGGCGATGGTAATGGGTAAATATTAAATAAAACATGCTTTAAGGCGTTTATTTCATATTATGATTTAGACTTTCAAAGGCTAAAAAACTTTCGAAATTTAAAAAATATCAAATTTTCATCAGCAAACATGAAGCATGCAAATTTCTGCACTTTTTTTTACAGTTCTGTGCTGAAATAAAATTACACAATTTCGCTAAGATGTCTGTCACAGCTCTCTGTCTTTGCAACCGTAATAGGTACACTTTTAAAATTTTCACAGAAAGCCGCATCGCGTAATATTAAAAAAAATTTTAGCTTTAGAACTATCATAAGAAGACACGTTAATTTTGCATTGTGTATTTAAAATTATGGTGACTATCTAGTGTTATAGGCAGACACTTGAAATTTCGAAAGTAAGAAGAGCTATGTCGGCTTATAGTGCAATGGTTAATATAAACTTAAAATTTTAAGAGCGGCCCATTATATGCTTCGTTTTAAAATGGTTATTTTTGCATTTTAAATTTATCCCAAGGTGCATTATTAAAAAGACAAATACAAAAAATTAAAATTGACAGGGTATTCCTACAGAGAATCTGATTTTAATGCATAATGTCTTATCTGTTGGACCATAGTTAGCACAAATTTTAAATTTCCAGCAATAAATATTAACATTATGAAATTTTATTTTGAAGGTTGCCCATACAATAATTTCGAGTGGGAGCCAAGCTCGAACTTGTCTCATTTATTTGTGTTATTTAAAGATTTTTTAATACTGTATTTTCTTTATTAAAATCGTCATATAATTTTCCTATTTTCAAAGTTTTGTACATAAATGATGGCAAATCCAAATGTTGACTACATTTTTTATAACCGAAATAGTCATCCACTATTAAGGAATTTAAGGACATTTTTCTAAATAAAATCCTTATTACATTTTCTTAAGCCAAGGGAATATAGAGTGTCGGAAGAGAAGCGATGTAAATAAATGTTTTATTTTAGTTCATGTTCCTGCTACATTTTCTACTTTTTTATACGAACTTTAAAAAATGTTTTGCATACAAAACAAGGATTTGAATAAATCTCTTCTTTTTTGTCGGCAATATGCACAGGCGAAGGAAGAAGTGGAGATATTTTGGCTGTCTGTAAGAAAATTGTTTAACGAAAAAGAACACGTTTCAGCTGATGTATATTTATTTTGTTCTAAAGCATTCTTAATATACAAATCATTGTTTCAAAGGATCAAAAAAGCTATGTAATGACCTACAATACAAGGTAGCAATAAATAACATACATATAATGTAAATGCATAAATAATGGGACAAACAAATAAAAATAGAAAATAAAAATGAAGATTGGAATACATGTTTTCTAACTGTTTTCAATACCACCATTTTTATTTATTTGACCTACTAAAATATTTTGTAATCAATATTTGCTTCGCACAGTTAATTTATTTTGAATATTCTCTATCCTCAATTTACGATTTCGAATCTTTTTGTTTGTTGTTAAATTATAACTATTAAATTATAAACAGTTGAAAAATAAAATAAAATACAAAAAATCCTACAAACTTTAAGAAATATTTTCATATTACCAACCACAGTATCAACTGTCATAATGACACTCTGCCACTTTTCTATCAATCTAAACTGGGAATTTTTGCCTCTGCAAAGTATGCCACCGGTTTGGAATGGTAGTGCATTAAAGCAAATTATAGCTTTGCTCAAAAATACGGTAAACACAAGTTGTAACTGGTGTTTGATTGTTAGCTGGTGGTGGTAGTGTTGTTGGCAAATCTAGCAACTGATTGGAAATCAATAATTTCTTTGAATTTCAGCAAACATTGTATAAGAGCAGCAATTGTAAAATAAATAAATATAACTGCAGAACTGTTTTAACTTTAACTTAAAATTTTTTTATAACGATGAGCATCAACTGAGGCGAAATAAAAACTTAAGTTTTTATTTTATATTAAAACTTAAGTTTTTATTTCGCCTCAGCAATTGTTTTTTAGCTTCAACTTAAGTGAAAAGGGAATATTCACCTGTTGTTATCGTTTGCCAATGTTATTTGAATATGTCTGTATAAGCTAAAAATCCATTTTCCTAATAAACAAAGATCCCTTAGAAATAGTTAAAAAAAACAGCGAATTGTGAATATTTTGGGTAAGTCTCATCTTTTTCTTAACGTCGTTATTTTTTTTTAAATTATTTAGTTTTGCTCTCTTAACGGTGTTAAGGTTGCTGTTAAGCTAGCTGAAAATTTTTTAAAAATTAGACGAGGGCCTATTTATTATACACAAAAAAAAAAACATTAAAGTACACTACGTCATTTTGAGATTAGTACACCAACACATATTTTCCAAGGAATTACAAATTGTACAATTTTTTTTGTGGCGGGAGTGTATGTAGGCAAACATAATATCGTACACAATAATTCTTGACTGAATAACACAGAAATACTAATATAACGTATTGGATTTTTTAGTGTAATTTAGTGAACTTTTTAGGTATGCGTACTGATCTTTAACAGTTTATGTAGCGAACTTTTAGTGGTTGTGTGCGTTTTTTAAAGTTTTTTTTTTAATTTATTTAACTTATTGCTTTTTACTTTATTGTTTATTATAATTTTCCCCAATCCGAAAAATTAAAATATCCAAAAAAAAAAAAATAAATTATAACATAAAAATAAATTTTAACACTTTATTAAAACAAGCACTTTTGACAAAAAAAAAAAATAATAAATAAATTATTGATAACAGTGTTCAGGATTTCTCAAAAATAAAAAAACTTCAAGACTTTGTCAAAAATCGTGGTTTTGCAAACATAATAAATTTAATCGACTTCATAAATTTATTATTTTTTATATTTTGTTAAGTCGTTTTACGTTATATTAATTCTTCTCATTGTCTTTAATGTTATAAAGCTGCACAAAATAGTTTTTTGTTACAAAAGCTTCTAATGCATTGCGACTCTACATTTAATTAAGAATAGATCTCTCTAAATAAAAATCAAATTTCTTCTGTTTCTTTTTTGTTTAAAAACTATTATTTGCCGCTCACTAAGCAGCCGAAGCAGGTATGTGATGTAAATATATTTAATTCTGTCAAACCTTTTTCCCTGGATTCCAAAAGTTATGAAATATTTAGGTTCACAGTAAATAACATACTGATAGAAATGATAGATGTTATCAATAGAGACGAAAAAATATTATTAAGCGCAGTAACTTTAGGCTTGAAATACGTTTAGGTGAGACTAATTAAATTAATTATGGTAACAAGACAAATAGTATACTTTTCCAGTGAACTTTAACAGGTTAGTTTTTTTGTTTTTATAAAAAATTTTCCAAAAAATAAATTAAAGTCGATTAAAACTCTTTAACTAGTTCAATAAAACTTTTACTCTTTCATTTTTTTAACAAATAGCCTGAAACTATTGTATGACAATCGCAGCTAAAGTGAAATTTAATTTTTTTTTTCAATTTTCTTTTTAAGATTTCAACATGAAGCTGGGTAAAACACAAATAACAAGGTGTAGCATTTAAGTCAGTTTAGCTGGAAAACATCATGCAGTATGTTGGCTCAAATACAATTGGGAGTTGATTAGTTAGTTAGTTAACAAAACTAACTAAAAACACAATATACACACACACACAGAGAGGTATCACATAAAGAAGAAGTAAATACTGTGGCTTTTATTTGCTAAAGCTCTAGCAAAGTTTAGACTAAATAGCTTCCGCATATACAAGGAATGGTTAGACGAAAATGTCTATAAATCTTGTTAGTTGGGTTTTGTGTTGACAAAAAATAAACGAAAATGAAGACAAAGAGAAGGAGAAAAATAGTGCAGAAAACCGTCTAAAATGCTTTGAAGATGATTTTTTTCGGCAACTGATTGGCAGAAGTTTCCCAGATTTGTTCGAATTGAATTCCTCTATTCTAATTTTCTATTCCCTAAAATCCCCAGAAACCAGCTTATTGCATCTCTAAATATTTCTATAAAGATAATTCTTTTTCGAATCGAATACATTTTTTAGCTTTGCTATTAATTTCATAAATAATTCAAATTCTTTTTATATCTTTAACGAAGCATAATTTAACTTATAGTATAAAAAAACTCGCTGTTAAAAACAATGGACCAAAACTTAAATTTTAAAATTTAACAATATTTTTTTTTGCTCAACTGGAAGACCAGGCAAAAGAGTCGAATATTTGGAATAACAATCAATTTGCAACAATATTAATCTCTAACACATTTAAAATTTCGTCAAAAAATCAAAAGGGAATTTTTATTCGTGTGATCCCCATTTTAGCAGTAAATCGTCTAATGTGAAAACACTCCTGTTGCTGGGCCATTTAGTGGCAGTTATGATAGTATATCGACTTGCTGTTCTCTCACTCTCTATGAAGTCACTTTGGTATCGTTTTAAATTTTGGTGTAGCATTTTTTTTGGTGAACGATTTTTTTCAATTCTTGCTAATATTTATTTTGATTGGTAACAGATTTATAAGCCAAGACAGGTGAAAGGCTAAATTGTCAATTTGCAACTACAAGCCAAAAAACAAAAAAAAAAAAAGTAACAAAAATAGATAAGAGTACCAACCATCTAGCAAAGCCAATAATTTTATTTAACCAATTTAGCCAAAAGTGGGCCAAGCAAAGACGTTATTTTTTGTATTCAATTTATTTTTGAATGTTTTGCTGTTTTGTATTAATTTTTAGATGCAGGAAACTAAAGTACAAACTACTATGATTTCATTTTTGCCTTGACTCAAGAAAATTATTATACTGTTTTATTAAAACAGGTTAGTAGTAAATTTCAATATTGTTGGAGAAAAAAATGTTTTGCAAAAGAATTTTCAATACTCGTAAAGAATTTTTTTCTTCTTGCATTCAAAAAGGAAACCTTGAAAATTTAAGAGTTTTTCTTTTGTTTATATTTCAGTTAGTCAGCCGACTATTATAATGAAGTAAGCCATAGTAAACTGATTATTATGTTAAAATTATGGTATTTTATTTTTAATTTTTGGTAAAGGCTTTGTTGTTGGTTAAGGTTTTCGTTTGGCAAAAACTCCGAATGGTTTTCAAAATAAATTAAAATGAATTTAATTTAGAATTTTAGTGAAGGGGAAATAAGAGACCTTTAATCACCTTCATGTTCGTAGAAAGAGGAAAGCGAATTTATAGAAAATTGTTATAAGAAAAGAGTTTTTTTAAATAGGTCGTTCAGAAATCATAATAACATTTCTAAGAATACAAACCGAAATCGATTTCGGAAAATATGAAGCAGAATATTTTTAACTGTTATTACGACTTAAAATGAAATTTTGCTGCAGCCCAGGCTGTAGAAATAACTGCCAAAAGCATTAAATTGCTTTAACACTGCTTAGCTTACGAGCCAAAGTCTATACATATGAGCTCAAGTTTAGACAATGTGTGTGGTAACTTGTCAATGAACAATCAAGTTCTATTCATCTATTGAAATTCAATTCTTAACCCGAAAACACCTACATAATTTTAGTCTGTCTTAACAATAGACTGAAAAATATGTCTAAACATTTCCTGAACAAAACTATAAAAATAAAGTCTTCTTTTATGCAAATCATGATTATTAATTTTTTTTTCTGCAAATTTCCTCTAACAAAATTACCTGTAGTTAAATATTAAAAAAAAAAAGAACTGCAAAATTAAAATATTTTCTTTTGAAAACTTTTTACAAACTGATGAAAATGAATGATGCGAGCAGAAAAATATAAAAGAAAATTCAATTTTAGTTTATTACCCTTATGGGGCAGGAGTATAGAACTATAATTTCTAAGGAAGGCATTCAAAAAGAACACATTGACTGCATTTCTAGTAGTTAGTACGTTAGTTTGTTAAAGAGATAAATGCTTGTTTAACCAACAACCAATTCTTATTAGATGCTTTTTTTATAGAAAATACTGATGATGATGTTGTTGACTTTTTTATTTTTTATCTAGATGGTTATGTGTGAAAATAGCCCTAAGGAAGTGTTGTTTGCTTGTAATTTTTAAATTTCCGCATAAATTTGTATTATAGTTTAACTTGTAGTTATGGTGTCTTATGAAAAGTTTTAATTAAAATTAATGTGCAAACGAAGAGGTTGTACAATTTTAAGAGATGAAAAATTATTTCTCTTTTTGAAAAAAGAAATAATTTTGAAAATAAATAATTTTATATAGTTTTTGTATGTCGCTGCATATTTGAGTGTTGACCAAAATTAGTACATTAAATATATTAGTAAATTAGGAAAATTCTTATTATACTCGTAAGTCCCAGTTGAAATCTAAAAAAATATGTTTTGAAATTTAAATTTTCGTTAGAAAATAATTACTTTAGCGTTTTACGCCAGCCCGTGCAAAATGTTAGAAGAAGTGATTTAAGATTCATATTAGATTTTAATCTCTCCTTTTGCTGACTTAAACTGTAAAAGATTCCCAATATTAAAATAGTTTAACATATTTATATTCTAATAGGAAAAACTTATTTGAATAAAAAAAAATTCGCTTTCAAAGATATTTTCTCAAGCGATTTGATATCTTAATATAATTTTGATAACATCTTTGTCATGGTACCCACAATGTTAAGATAAGATTTTTATTACACCTTAAGGAGGCATTTTGACACTTCAATGCATTTTAGCTGTGTAAGAGGGAAAAAAGACAGAATTCCTTTGATGCTTCTAAATTCGAAGCCTGACTCAAATATTTTTCATATTTGGTTTCATTTGTTTTCAAGCTGCAATTCAACACCAGAAAAATATATACAGGAAGTTTTAATTAAGTAATTAATTGAATGAATTATATATTTAATTTACAAGCAGAAGTGTTTAAAGCAAGAAAATTTGTTTATGGTTTAAAAGAAAATTAAATTTAATCTGAAAATGAACAAAACCTTAATTATGTACAAATTAGGTACAAAGTTTTTCTGTACGATCACTTTCTAGGAACCAAAAAGACCAGGCAATATGATATGAGTCATAGATTTAAGGGTCTAGTGTTAAGAAATTATTCGTGGTTTTTATGCCAAAAATTAAAAGAAATTGCAAAACCTTAAATTAAAAGAAATATTTTTTGCTTGAAGATATTTTTTCCATTAACATTTCTCAATTGCCCCATTTGTATTGAGTGTAACTATAAATTGTCTCATCGAAAGCAATTTTAATATATCAAACGCATAATGGTAGAGAAAAGAAACAACACAAAAACACTTAAGTTATATTGTAAAAAATTACTGACCTCAGCCACTATAAATTGTCTTCACATAATCTAATAGTCACACAAATTTCTACAATAAACTTAAGTTATTACACTAGTGTACTTTGTAGTTTTCAATAAATGGCAGCAAAAAAAAAAAAAAATAAAGAATATTTTATAAAATAAAAATGTTATAACAATAATGGCTGTATAGTAGAGCTCGCAGTAGGAGTATTTGACTTTTGAAATGGCTCGTTTAATTTTAACGCTCAATTTAAAATAATATATGCACACTAATGCAATTTTCACTACGAACACATACCAAGCACACACATATACAGCTACTACCCCCGGATCACAAAGGATGGAATACTAAATTTGTTGAGGACACTCGTATATCTAAGCCAACATTAACTGTAAAAGAATATATTTTGTCATGTAAGCAGGATAATAAACATCATGCAAAACTAATATTAAGGACATTTTTCTTTAATTCTTGATTTTTTTCTTCTCTTCTTTTTATAAAAGTTAAAGAAAATATGATATTTTTACAGGGCATTAAATTTATATTTAAATAATCATGTGAGTATTGTTTGGTGTTGTTTTTTATTTCTTTCCTTTTAAGTGGTTCATCTGATACGTGTCTTATTAGAACAGATTCTCATCATTGGGAATTTTATAAAAATTTTAATTAAATTACTAGCAGGTGTGTTAGTTTGTTAAAGGTTTGTATGAGATTGAACAGATTTTACGCATGATAAATTTTTAAGTGCTCTACATTTAGTAGAATGTCACAGAAAAACATTTAGTGAAGTAAAAGTATTAAAAAAACTTTGTTTTAATTATTACAATTAGTTTCCATATAATGTCATTCCTGGCTTTTGGCAAACTAAAAAAAAATTTAAATCAACAAGTTTTATCGTATAGCTGAGAATATAAAAAGATAATAAATAAATAGAAGCTCTCTTGGTACAATGCAGAAGGCATTGTGAATAACTTCATTAGATTTTTAAGAAAATTCCAAAAAAAGAAAAAATATTCTTGCCTTCAAAGACCTCAATAGCACTTTTAGAAAAACGTTCATAACCATCGACGAGTGGCCATTCACTGACTTCCTAACGAAACGAAAACAAACAAACAAACAAAGAAACGAAAAAAATAATCAAATACTTTAACGGTGAAGACAAATCAAAAAGAAAAAAAACTTGATCACCTAAATTCAGAATACGGAATTATATTTTAAAATACCAGGCCCAAATGACTTCATTATTATCATTTCACTTATTGTTGACTCCAGGTATAATGGAAGTTATAGTGCCATTGCTGCCATTATTTAATTAGGTGTCGTTAGGGAGTAATGACCCCATTGCGTGGTGTACGATAATACTAATCACGCAATAGGTTCAGGGGAAGTAAACTGTGTACCGAAAACGTTTATTTATTTATAAATAATTAAAATAATAAAATATAGCCCTAGGTGTTGCCAATTTAAACAATATAAATAAAATTTCTTCATTTGTCAGTTTTCTAACAAAAACAAAAAAAAATGATTATTCCATCTATCCAACTCTAATCAGTGAATATATGATCAGATGAAGATAAGTTGGCTTAGCGAACTATCTTCTATGAATAAACATTTGCTCACAATTAAGACATTTAATTTAGCCGAAAAAAATCTGTGCCATTTTTTGCGCGAGAATAGATCTGCTTATAAATTTTTAGTAATATTATCTGTCATGTTAGTGATTGTTTCGCTTTTCGAAGATCCATCATATTTAGGTTTTCTGAATCTTTCATTGTAGAAAATAATTTTGCTTAATAATTTAATATATAGTGATAATGATACAAATGATCTTTTACGACACTCTCCTTCTAAAAGAGTTTGCACCACTTCACTGAAGAAGTGGTGATACAAACAAATATCCTGTTTCAATGTAATGGCAGAAATTTAGAAACTATTTTATTACATTTTAACAGATGGAAATAAATCCATTTAAACTCTAGGGCATTTTTTTATTCGCTTTAAACCAATTTTTAAACCATTATATATAACCGACAGAGATTTCTCTGTCAAATTTCTTAAATATTTTTTATCTACAATTTATTATTGCAGTGCTTAAAAAGGTAATCCAAGATTGACAAAATTTTTTGTCTTGGCAGTCCTTTCTCTTCCTTTGAGGGCGTTTTTTGTTACATGATATTTTTTCATAAATGTTTGAGAAAATTTTACCTGTTTTAAATTAAAACAGACTCATAACTACACATGAAGTGACATTTTTCTTAAGACATTTTTTTGTTGTTGTTTCTTTTAGTGTGGCCTTTTATGTGTCTTCCTTGTTGTTTTTGTTGCCTGAAGAATTTTTAATTCTAAATATGTGGGAACTAAGGTTTACATGTCAAATTATTATGAAGTGTTTAGACAGTTTGCAATTTTGTTTATAATGAATTTGATATGTTTTTTTTATTTCATTGCGATTTTTAAGTGTTGATATTTGTAGCGAATTTCAGCACCCCTCGAACAATTTTAAGGGCGGTACATTTGTATTGATTATAATAAAATATATTGAATAACGTTTTTATTTTTTTGTGATTTTGTATATTAAATTTGATTTATGTGTTTAAAATATCAAATTATATCAATCAATCAACGGAAATAAGAGTTTATTTTGATTAATTTAAGGATGAAAAAATTAGGGATTACTGGCAGATGTCAATCGAATATTAAAGATGTGTTCTTGTTGTAATTGTTATCGCATTTTAAACTTTTTAAATAAAATTATTTGTTTTTTTTTTGTCTTTTCATTTCAATATTCATATTTTAGGTGAATGTAATTGAAGTGCAATTGGCGCTTCACAATTCGAGTCTTTTAATATATAATAGTGTCTTATTTAGATATTAAAAAATATTATTTTCAGAGAATTGTGGCTCCGTTAGTTTATTTGGTCTCGATATGGTAGTAAAGAAAAGTAAAGTAAAAATTTTAGACACTAACTACTGTATTTCTGCTCCTATGATAATGTTGCTTCTGTCCACCAAAAGTTAATGAAATATCGTACGATTTTTTTATTAAAAATAGAGCCTGATTTCATTTGAAATAGTTTTTCATCGATACCAAAGTAATTTCCAAAGTAATATTTCAATTGATGTAACTTTTATTTGATTAGAAAATTATTTTATAATTTTTTTTTCAACTAAACATATATAATTAAATTAATTAATTATTTACTTGATTAAATTTAAATATAAATCCAGAAAAAAACTGAAAATATTTTCTTTGTGCATGGAAGTTTTACTTTATGAGTTTTGCTTGAGCCTTAGTACAATTGTTATAAAATACCTGAACAACGTTAGTTTTTAAACTACACAGCATTAGTTTCTTTCCCGCAGGCATTATTTAACTGCATTTGAAAGCAGTGCATCCATCTGGAATGGCAGAATATTCTGAATAATAATTTTTTAATATAGATCTCTAGAGAGGAAGATATTTTTCAAATGTTTTTTTTGGGAGTTTCACTCAACACTTGCATTTCTCTTGCAAAATTGAATCGCCTTAAAAAAATTATTAGCTATAGATCATATTGTATTTAATTGTGTCTTTACTATTTAAAGTATTTTTTTTTTTATTTTAAGTGTATTTAGTTAATAAGTCAATAAAGAATCGATTCATGAGAATTTATAACTTCGTTTACATTTTTATTTTTATTTTCAATATTAAAGAGAAGAGAAACTTCTCTGGTGGCTATAAATTTACCTTAAAAATATGACAGCAATTATTTTAAATAAAAAGCTTTAACCATTTAGGTATGCGCCCAACTATTTCTTCCATATTCATAGTACTCTAATAGCTGGCATTGGATTTATGTTAACTACTATTTTTACTGACCAAATTTAGTAAAATTACACAATTAATGTTACAAAATTTCTGTAAATGTAGAAACTAACTATGTGTATTGCTGTATATTCTGTTATTCATGCAGATAAACTCACCCACCATCACATTCCGACCAAAAAGAAGAAGAAACAAATATATATATATATATATATATATATATATATGCATGTTTATAGTTATTTTAAATCTCAAAAGATAAACCTTGAATATATTTCAATGCTTAAAAAGTGCTTGTGCTATTTTATACATTTACGTTTGCATTAGTTTTATTATTATTATTTTTTTACCTTCTCCTTAGCAAAGCAAAAAAAAATATATATGAACATAAACTTCTAAATCATATCTTGCGTAAAATTATAATTAAACATTTTTATAGATCCATAACCATAAACTATAACAAACTAAAACGAAATGAAAAGAACGTACATTAGGTAGAAATATTAGACTTACAAAAGAATTGGGTGAGAGAAAAAGTTTTTTCTGCAGGCAAATACTATCAAAACAAACTATTTAGTTTGTAAAATTTCTTATAAGTTAAAGATAACTAAATAGTTTGTGTACAGAACATTGCATTTACCTTAACATTGACGTAACGACTAGTTAAAATAGTATGAAAATCAATAATGCTTTAAGGTATTAGAACAAAAAATCTACAATCGAAATTTCTTAAAAAATTGTCAGAGTTCGTGCTAAATCTGATGAAAAATCGAATTTAAAGCAAAATCTCTAAAAATTACCAGTCTAAGGTGAAATACTTATTTTTTCTATCCAATTGCGCTGCTGGTGAAAGGGTGTGTGGCTCAAACTTAAAATTTAATTTAATTAATAATATACTTTTTCGCAGTACTTTCATTTCTGATTTAAAATTAGGAACTTTGTATTAACATAGCTTGTGTTATCTGTTTTATAATGCTTTCCAGCTTTTATGTGAGAGAGTTTTACGTTTTATGGACAAATTTTGATTTTATTGGCCCCTTGCCAAATTTTTGTTTTAATACGAGTAAGGAAACAACCAAGGCTATTTACTATGTTAAATCGTTTTCTTTGTGGAGCCCAAAGAAATTCTTGATGCACCTATCCAATCTTTATTACTTGGAAATATACTTTCTACAGCGAGGAAATTTTATATAACAAAAAAAATATATATAAAAATAAACTTCAGAACGACTTAAAAACTCTTCAATTAGTTTTTAATGCATTCAAGAATTATTCATTTTATTTTGAATTTTTTCTTTCTGCTTTCTTTTCGCTGTCTACATCTACTAATAATCATAAAAAGATAATAAAAATATAGTATTTACACATGTAGCATACTTCGAAAAGGTATTTTTTTTCAAAACTGTTATACATTTTGGCACACATTTACATATATTAGAACTGGCAAATGACGAATGAAGTATAAATTATAGAAGAATAATTTTCGGTTTAAGCTCTTCGTCTTAAAGATAAGCAATTGCGGTTGTTGCGTAAGACTGTTGTATTCTCAAATTGTCAAAAAATATCAGACGCTAATTGATGTACATTTTCTACCACGTTGTTTTGCTTCAAAATTATGCTGCCAGTTTTTACAGATCTGTTTTTTATCTATTGTTATGGAGTTTTTCTGTGCATATGTGAGCAGCAACTGCCTATGGTGGCCTAGTATTTTTAAAATTTTTAAATTTGCAATTTGATTTACTGAAAATTTTGAGTGATCAGGCCATATAAACGTATATAAGGAAGTCGGCACATATTAAAACTGATGACTGAAAAACTTTAACTAAATTTCGAATTTTTAAGCTTTCTAATGTTTTTTTATTTTTTTGATTAAGATTTGGTTTCTTCTATTTTGGAGTAGCCATGCCAATCCTCTTTGTACATTTCGTGATAAGATTTTCATCTGCACCTGGCCGTGGGCCTTAATCAGATGGTGGTCAAAGCACTGTGAATGAAAAGCAACGTCATGCACGTCCTAGTAAGCCGAAGAATAATTCTAGCAACAGGTCTTTCTTAGTTGCAATTTCAGCGGTTCCGGGGCAGGGCTGCAAACCACTACTCCTTGCTGAAAAGCGGAGACTATCCAACTCCTGTTCAGAATACATGACTAGCATGCTCACTGGGTCTGGATCATTCACCCGTAGGTGTGATAAAGGCGAGATGATCTTGGCCACCATAATCACTTCATGCTTGGGGCCGCAAAACCACAATCACCACGATGCTCCCGAAGGGCCAATCTCAATAATCAGTCAGAGAAACAGCTAAATGCCTAAAGAGACAAATAGCGGAAACTCTTATACCCCCAGCGGCACAGGTCTAGATAGTCAAGTATTCTATAAAGACCTATAAATGTGCCCCCGGGGGAATCCTGTTTGCACAATCAATTTAATTTGGCGGTTTTGCTTACAGCCTTAAATATAGACGAGCGAGAAATGTGGCTTTCAGCCGTCAAAGGATGCAAGGAATAAAAAGAAAGAAAGTTAAGCAGGAGAGTAGGAACACAAAAAGTTTTTTACTTATTGAAAATTTTATTTGGTTTCATACAGATATTTTATTAAATTTTCAATAGGTTCAATCACTTATTTCTTTTTTTTAATCAAATATTAGTTATTTAATTAAAAAATGCTGTGTTAACTTTTTAATTAAATAATGGCAATTAAAATTTAATTAAATTTGAATCTATAACATATTGTTTTTTTTCTTCTTCTAGAACTTTGTATAAATTTCATTGCAATATTTCTCTAACTGTGTAAGATTATGAGTTACTAGCTGCATATTATGTCTACCGTTATACTAACATCGGTATTGTGATTTTTAAATTGTTACGGCAGCACTTGTTCTTGTTTTTTTTTGTTGTTAACTGTAGCAGTTTTCTAAGTTTTTCTGTTTATTTCGTTTAGTTTTTTTTTGTTCTTGTTACTCTTGCTTTTGTGAGTGTGTTGCAAGATGTTAACAAGGTAAAATGATTTTTTAACATGTTAGCACCACCAGCACCACTATAAGAAAGAACAACAGCAGCAACAACAAATATATAATGATTTGTTCTTATCCTAAAATTGTTGCAGTTGCACTGCTATATGGATGAATGTATGTATGAAGTTGTCTTTAACTTATGGTAGTAGAGCACTTGTTTAATAAATGTTCAACATGAAATTCTTAAGCTAGTTTTGTTTTTCATGGCATCATTTGTTTAAACATAGATCTCTATTATTTTTACTATTTTGTTGAAATTTGTTTTAGTTGTTTTAATAATTCTTCAAGTTCAAGATTTTTTTAATTGTCTTTGACCTGATTTATTAACAAAAAAGAAATGAAAAAATGTATAACAAAAAGAAATTGAGACAGGTTTTTTGCATTTCTATACACAATTGCTTTACATTTAATTTAATTATAGAAATATCTTTCTTTATCTTGTTTGCCTTGTTAAATCTTGCTTAGTTTATACAGACGATTGTTCTTGGTTTCTTATTTTCAACAGACTTCAGTAACTCGTTTATTGAAGTCTTAAAGAAGGTTTGTGAAGGACTGTTAAAAAATATTTTTAAAATAGTCATAAGGAAAAAGATTTGAACCTTATATCACTACTGTTTTCCGATTTACAGTTATCTTTTTTCAGATTAATTAATTAATGAAATTATTTATTTGAAACCACAGTTTTTCCTTTTTAATTAAATATGTGATTGATTTAAAAAATTATTTATATTTAAATTTATAAATTTTATTTATTAAAATAAAATATTTTACGGTGTTGTATATATTTAAAAAAAAATATATAAAACTTTAATTAAACCATTTTTAACATTTTATGAGTTACAAAACCAATGCTGGCCTTAAGCAAAGTAACAACAAATTAAAGTGGAACCATTTACAAATTCACCAATATTTAAATTGTTTAATACTCGCACACGTTAATACATGTGATCGTTTACATTTATTTATTATCCCTTATGTACCCTTAACCCTGTTATTTAATAATTCCTGTTTTAAGTAATGAATTATATTGGCACCACGTAAGTGTAAAGGTAATTGAAAATGCTTATTTATAAGGTGAGATTTCGCTGATGCCAGTTTGTATAAATGTATAAACTTTTTTACTTCTTCTATGATAAATTTAGAATTATGATCTTATTATATTTATGCAAAGTCTGTCTGAAAAGTGCTTTGGAATGAATACGTAAAATTATATATGTTTAGGTATAATCAACCTTATCATATGGATTAACCAAATCCCCATTCTATTACATAGAATATAGTTCTTATAAATGTTGAGGAAAATATATATTTTTTAGAGTGGTCTATGAGTCTGCATTATGAATTAGTATTTCTTAAGCGTCATGCAGCTAGCGATGATATGTACAAGAATCACTAGTCAATAAACACCTATTAATGAATCGCTCCGCACAGAAAAATATTTTTAAATTTGTTAAAGATTTTATTTGTTTTCCAATTGTAGCTTCATAGTTTAGTTATTTAATTATTTATTTGACTTAAAAATATTGTGTCCTTTTTATTAAATTTATAATTGATATCATTATTTTATTAGAAAAATTTGGTAAAAATTTAATTGCGTTATAATTTGATAGCTTCAATAGGTGTAAAATTTTTACGATATTTTTTCTTGCTCCAACCAACGCCTTTAAGCTTTCTTTAAGTTAAGTTCGCCGCTTGTATCTATCGGCTCGATTGGTAACATTTTTCTTTTGCTCCTTCTCCTCCTTCTGTTCGAGAGATTTTTGATCCGTATAGCGTTATGTTTTCTATTTCTCAATGTCTATTTCTTATGGTTTCCTCCCGTCTACGTCATCTACGTCTTAAAACGTAATTGGATGTGACAATAGTGAAAGGAGATCCTCCCTGCTTTTCACATAAGAGTTTTAAATAAAATTTTGTTGAGAGAGCACTCATTTGTATATTCGGTTTTTAGTTTTTGGCACACTCTTGAAAAATTACTCTTTAGGGCCAAGTATTTTAAGTTAACTATTAATTATTACACTTTTTGTTTTACGCCACAAATAAACAGTTTTCATATACACAAACACACAGAGATAGCTTTTTTTTATATTTGTATATGTATGTGTTTTTTATATTTCATACTAGTTTCTGCCTTTTATTCATTTGCAATACACATCGTAAGAAACACCTGCTTTTAATTTTATTCAAAAGTTAGTCTGTGTGTGAATAGTTGGTTTGGTGGATTTGTGAGTTTGCTTTTAATAAATATTCAAAGGTTTGTGTTTTTTTTTTGGTGCTTTTAACTAAAGTGAAATGGAAGCCAGAGTTGAATTTTAAAATAATAATAATAGTCGGTGAGACCCTTTTTTATTGCTGCTTAGCCTCTGACTGTTGGCAAAATAAATACAATTGGCTGAAATGGTAATGGTTGGTGGATTTAGTTTTACCTTTTGCATAGCTAACTAGGCCAATAGTCAGTTTAATAGTTTTTAAAGCTTAACCTGGTCGAGGTTACAAAGAAAAAAATTTTTTATAAACTCAAACAAAAAATTCAAAACAAAAAATAAAAACAATTGCTTTTTATAATAGTATTTAGTTATAATAAAAAACAAAAACAAAACATAACTGCTACATGTACTCGTACTAACTATTACGTTTAGTTGTTAAAACAACTACTGCTGCAACCATTTCGTGCTCCCCCATTTTCTGTTGCTTTTGTTCGCCTATTGGTCATAATCTATGGTTATGTAAATGTAACTACTTGGCTCCTTTTGAACAGGACCAGTTAAGTAATTTCATTAACTTTATACACTTTGCAGAAATGTTTGATTGTATTTTATAACTACAATAATTATACCCTGGTTTGGTTTGACTGACCAAATGTGTGTGGGTTTGCAGCTGACTTCTGCTGGTATGGGTGCAATATTGTTGAGGTTCTAGACTGCACCATAGTCATGGTATTAAGAAATTGACAAATGGTATAATTATGTGTTAAGACAATACTTATTTAATATTCAAATAAACAGTTGATTGTACAGCACTGAAATTTAACTTGAAAACTATAGCGAAATAAATTTTAAGCAAAATGATAAATTTTTTTTTTAATTTTTTGGAATATTATCCAGTCTTTTAATTGTCAAGGCATATTATTATTCTAAGCTTTAAACAAGTACACAATAATTAATTTTTGAAGGTAAGAAAAATATTAAAAAAATAGGGCGACAATTAAGTCAATTTTAGTTAAAATTTTCAACTAAAAATTTGTTAAGAAGTTAAATATGTAACTTAGTGTTTCACATCTTTTAAGAATTTTTTATCTAAAAGATAAAAGCGTAATCTGATTGTTTTTCCTTCAATATCTGTCTTATCACATCTCTCTTTCTTTGGAACTTACAGACAGTCTATGTCCGCTATGTCTACAAATATTATTATAAATTAATTTAGTAATAAAAGACTGTTTCTAGAGAAAACCTGTTTTTGTTTCGTTTTTTTTTTTTATTAGGGCAGACATATTTCAATTTTAGCCCCAAGTAACAATAATATAAAATTCTAAAGAATGCAGCATTAATTAATTGCTGCACTACATATATATAACAAATTAAATTTAATTTAAATCTGGCATTTGGGAAGTAGCGAAATGTAAGTTTATTCTAAACTAAGACTTTCAGGAGACACATTTATTCCTTCCTAACGTTTTCATGATCCTTTAGTAAAATTAGGATTAATGCTAAGCCTAAAGGTCTTTAGCGACTTTAAATAATTTTGTACTGTAACAGTAACTAATATTGTTCCCTCTATGGTAAACCTGTCAAAAAAATGCAATTTAAACATGAGAACTAATTAATTGTTTATAGCATTTTTGTAACTAAAGTTGTAACAGTCTCTACTTTCTTCAGACAAGCGAAGCTATCTGATTCCAGCAAGACTCTTAAACTTTCAATAAACTCACACTTTCCCGCCGGGAAATGGATGAATACACTCTTCCTCTTCTCTTTCTCTTATTTACAATTTTTTTGTGTTCTTAACTCTATTCTGCTTAAATTTAAATTTACATGCAATAATTATTATTTTAATTACACAACATAACATCGTTAATAACTTACGTATCATCTGTCAATATATAGTTGTTTCCCTTACCATTTTTGCATTTCTGACGTGTGATGTTTTGTTTGTTAAAACAAGTATTTATTTTGTACATCGAATTCTTCCTGTCCCCTGCCCTTGGCTAGTAAAATACTTGCTTAAGCTGTTTAAAACTTTCAATAAAATTATTGTAAGCAAATATTCAATTTAACCATTCCAGATTATGAAAAACTTTTTAATGTGTTTTGCTATAACGTATGCATCACCCTATTTAAAATTTTCCCTATCTGTGTTATTATTTGTGTGTTATAATAAGTTTGTCCGTCTGTCTGTCTGTCTGTTTGACCATCCGACTGTCTATTTTGTTCCTTCTGTCTGACGTTGTCTTCTCTTGTTGCGCTATGCTGCCTTTACGTGCGTGTTTAAAATAGTTTTCATGTTGAATACATCATGTTATTGCAGCTATTGTTGCACGTTGTAAGTTTTGTGTAAAAGTTTAACCATGCGTTGGTCGTCTCTCCATTTCAGTGATCATCAATTACACATGCTAATATTTTTACATGTATTTTTTTTTGTTGTGTAAAAATAAAATAAATAATAATTACACAATTATGTATTAAGAATCTAGTTAAGTGTACATTTATATCGTTAATGAAGTTCTAGTAGTCAAATTGAAACAAAGTTAAACGTCAGTGCAAAAGCCATCTACTTTCCGCTAGATAAGTTTAAATTATTGTCCCCAAACAGGAAGTTAAGGCTTAAATTAATTTTAAGGTTATAAATGGAAGCAGAAAACGTATCAAATAAAATCAAAGAAATGAAAA
Source organism: Trichopoda pennipes (assembly GCA_030448955.1). Lineage (NCBI taxonomy): Eukaryota > Metazoa > Arthropoda > Insecta > Diptera > Tachinidae > Trichopoda > Trichopoda pennipes. Next base: position 3,622,814 of record JASKUP010000031.1, on the reverse strand, counting down.
TTACTTTTTCCTATGATTTTTAAACGATAATACATCTCTTTAAAGTCTGGTTCCATTGCATCACTTTGAAATTTTTTTCAAATTGCGAAGAAAAATGGATAATCAATCATAGTTAATCATAGTTAATCAATTATCATAAATTTATGTTGCCCATTACATACCGATATTATCTTTTGATATCTAAGAATGAGAATGAGTGAGCTTCGTTATCCCTTTCCGCTCAATCCAATTTTGATATCCTGTTGTTCTGCCTAATTACTAGCACCTTTCTGTCAATAAAAGCACTGATGAAACACCTCAGTAGACTAGGCAGTAAGAGCAACAGCTAATGCATATTCTGCAATAACGAGGAAGCAACTCCACTGGAATTTATTCCAGAACTTATGTATAATTTATGAAAATACTTATTAGACGCGGCACAGTGTCCTATTTTATCCCCGCATTTATTTTGTTTTATTATATTCTTTTCTATACTATTTTATTAAGTAGATTAAAGCGTAGTTAAGGACGTGGTGTTCTCTTAACCTCGGATTGAATAAAATCCCAAAATAACGGGACCTTGTCAGTAGAAGGAAAATATTTATGCATTCTACTCTGGTAATTAAATAAAAAAATATAAATATTAAGAAAACGTTGTTGTTTTTTATCAAAAGCTTTGGGGTGCTTCTTACAAATCAAAATTTTCCAGCGCCTGATGTTGCCTTTTGAATTCTTGAGAGACGCCTTTTAATTAATGATATATTATGAGATGTTTATCGTTTCTAGATGCAATAAACAATCGAGAATAATCCAAATTGGGTCTTCTAATAATAAAAAACATTAAATAAATTTATTATTTTATTGGAAACAGTTTTTATTTTAATTTCGTTTAATTTTTGTAAAGATGTTGTTAAAATATTTCCAATCAATAACATTGCTTTTTTCCTTTAAAACACAACAAAATATATTAAAACACTTCAAGTAATGGCTGCAAAGGTTTTATTATAGAAAAAATAAAATTATAATCAATAAAACAGAAGCAAATATGGTCGCAGCAAAGAAAGCACGCGTGTTGCATAAGAAGCCACAACGCATGCATATACGAGTATGTACCTATTTTTTTTAAACAAAGTATTGCAACTCAAAAGCGTCGTTCATTCAAAATTATAAATAAGCTTATAAATCCATTTCAACAGCAACAACAGCGAAATAATGAAGGACTTTCTGTATTTAAGTTGCCGCTAATGTTAGTGTTTTTACTTTTTATTGGAAAAGAATATTTTATTTTATACCAGCAGCAATTCAAACTCTCTCTCCCTTATTGGGTTTTGCCTTACAACGTACAAGATAAAATTTGTCACAACAAAAGAGTGAGAAATTATTTAAAACGTTGTTCAATGTATGTAAGGAAACGTAATTAACATGCATATAAATATGTATATTCATTTAGTGTCCAGCAGTTCTGAAGTAAGCAAGTATCTTAAAATAAACACAATGAGCACTTTGACTTGGGGACATATAAAATTCCTGTAATCAACTTATCTATTATTATGACGACCTTATTTTACTTTTACATTATTTATGAAGGCTGGAGAAAGGATTACTTAAATCTTTCGCCAGCAATAGAGAGTTTTCCTATAGGAACGGGAAGCTTATTCAGTGAAAGAAAAACGTTGGGTGTGAGATGTTAATACCGTTTCTTTTTTTTCAAAATACCTACAGCCTTTGAAATGATATTAAACGACGCGAAAAGGGAAATTAGATGAAAAAATAACAATAAATCCGTAGTATCTGCGTTACATTTCTCATATTTTAAATTTTAAGTTCATTGTAACAGAGTTGATTTATTAGTTTTGTCTGATTTTCTTGTGGCTACTGTCCCGGTAATCGATACCAAGCATTCTTGGCGATAATCGCTTGTTCTTATAGCATGCTTCGGGAAAAAATATTAATTGATTAACGGCAGGAGCAAAACAGAATTAATATAAAGACTGTACCTGCTTTGGAACCCCCCGGTTGCATATTTATCGGTCTTTATAGAATACTTGACTATCTAGAGCTGTGTAATTGAAGGAAAAAGGGAGTCCAGTCCCCTGAAGGCAGCAGGGGTCAACTGGGAACTCCACGTTATTTTCACGGGAATCAGTAGCCCGCAGAGTTTTAGCTATTTGTCTCTTTAGGCATTAAGCTGAATCTCTGGCTGATTATTGAGGTTGGACCTTCGGGAGTATCGAGGTGGTTGTGGTTTCGCGGCCCCAAGCATGAATGATTATGGTGGCCAGGATCATCTCGCCAATAATAACACCCACAGGTGAATGATCCAGTCCAGTGAGCATGCTAGACATGTGTTCTGGACAGGTGTTAGAAAGTCTTCAGCTCTTTAGCAAGGAGTGGTGGTTTGCAGCCCTGCTCTGGAATCATCAAAGTTGCAACTAGGAAAGATCTGTTGCTAGAATCAGTCTTCGGCTTCCTAGGGCGTGAATGAAATTTGCTTTTCATTCCCAGTGGTTTGACCATCATCTGATTAAGGCTCCATAGCCAGGTACGGATTTAAATCTTATCACGTAATGTACCTGATTTGGATAATAATACTGTTTTATTATTGTTCTGAAGAAGACACTTACTGCCGTAATAATCTGACAGCATTAAAGTCCATTTTTTTCGTCAATGTATTTAGAGAGCTTAACGCGAGCTCTCGAAAAAGCTACTAAAAAGCTACTTTAAAGCATTGTGGTGTTGTCTTCCTAAGTACAATGATTTTAAATTTAAAATTAAACTCTATTATAATACAATCGGATTAGTAAGTACGAAATTATTACCTTTTCTTGCCAAATTGCCCGATGTTCGACGACAATGATGTGATGAAGTCTACATTTCTTTTTATTAAATTAGTTCATTAGATCGTTGGTTGTTTGTGAAAGTAGTAGAGCATTTTGCATTTATGACGGTTAGAGTCAGAGTTTTGCAAACGTTGCGACGTTAAGCTGTTTTTAGCGAATCATACTGATGTTAAATTTTGTTTCTTTTTCCTCAAATTACTTTTTTGTCCACGTATCATGTGCAGATAAGCTGACAGGTAGAGATGTCTAACTTGGTCCATTAAGCAAAAATTACTATACATCGCCAAATGATTATTGGGGCACTAGAAACTTCGGTCGCCTTCATGCATAAAGCAAAAAAATCATCAATGGAGCTATAGTAGCCTTTAGCGCGTAATGATAATGTAAAAGTCCTTAAAGTTAGGTCAGTTTTGAACATGCTCATTTTGAACCACTTTCCTTTTGAGCTTACTGTCCCTAGCCTCACTCACATTATTAAGAATATCACACAAATTGTAAATTACGTTTGGTTTTTTCATCGACCTCAGGATTGAGTGACAGCTTTAAAGAATAAGCTTAACATATTTTTTTTAAACGTCTAAATATTATAAAATGTTTAAAAACTTTTTATGTCCAGTGCTGCAAGTAGCGCATTGTAACTAAAAAATAACATAAATTTAATAATAAATATAAACTATGTTACTTGGACACACCAACTATACCCGCAAAAAACATTTAAATATATATAACAGACAATAAACTTATGTTTGTGCAGGTTTTCTGCAGGCAACAACAGCATACAAATGGCAATATTAACAACAGCAACGTTACAGTAGCGTGTGCTTTAATACACACACAAAAGTTTGGCAAAATTGTGTATGAACCGAAGTATATGAATTACAACGCGTCAGTTTTGTTGTTCAAGTTCATGTTTTCAATTTATGTGGCCATTTTAAAAGCAAAAAAAAAGAAAAGAAAAAAAACTATAATTTGTTTATTATTAAACAATAAATTGTTTTCATTTTATGTGGCTGCGACACGCATGCACTTGCAATCAACACCAGTTTTGGTGCATCATCTTTGAACGTTTTTAAGTCGGTTATTTGGTTTATTTTTTCCTTTTATTGTAAATATAATTTGTAGTACCATTTTCTTTTGCAGAGGACACCTCGGCACAGCTTTTTAATATGAATAATTTGACTTTGAACATATAATCCGAACATGCTGTACATGTTTGTGTTAAAACAAATTTGTTTTGCTTGAATTATTTTGATTTTATATAAAATATAGCAAGACAGCCAGACAGACGTATAGACACTTGCACAGACTAACCATTTGCTACAGAGTGGGTTATTAAGAACTTGTTTTACTACAACTACTGTCTGTAGATTTCTTTGATGTTTTTGTTTCCTCTTTCTTTGAAAGCAATAAATCGAATTTTTAACTACTAAATTATATTTAAGTGGTTTTTCTTATGCTGCAACATGTCACCAAATGGTTGTTATTGATAAAATAATTTGAATTAGATGAAATAATAAAAATGAAAAATAACAAATTTATACTTTTAATTTGCTAACTATGAATTACATAAAAAATATATTGAAAATGACTTGTTAAATTACAAATCGTGAGCTCAAACTGAATCAATTCAATGATAAAAAAACTCAAATATTTTGTTAATAGTAATAAGACAAGTGACACAAAGGATGTCTATATTTAACGTTGCTCATCAATGGTTTTCATTACAGGGATATTAAAGGACGGAGTTTTGTGAAAAAGACTAAAATAACTTCTTTAAGTCTGCACTCAGATTTAGGAGCTCATGGTGATTAACCTTAACTTGACTATATTGACGTTATTCCTTCACGGTAATTTCTAGCCTGAAGCTTAAGGTTGTCGATACAATTTTTTAGAACGGCTCTACTATGCAACAAATATTTTTTAATATTTATTTTATTTTGAGAAATGCTGACTGTTGACTATATTCTTCAAAAATAATCAGGTTCTCAAGCCCTTCTAATAAAAAAAATACGAATAAAAAAAATAACAATTCAAAATTATGAAACAATCATTAATAAACAATAGGTTATAATATATTAATAATTAATGCAGTATTTTAAAATTGTCTATAAGGCAACTGAAAGCCTTATAATCATTTCACACATCATCAGCACCTTATTTTACACATAAATTTCAGGAAAAAGACATTAAAAAAAACTAAAAACTATTCCCATCAATCTTTCTAATGATCATCAAATTCAAGACTTACATACTGATCTGTTAAGAGAACCTCTAGAATTGTTTGACTAATGATTATTTTAAACACAGTTTGAGTCGGAAACAAAAAAAAAAGCAAACAAAAACAAAAAACAGTAGGTGTTTTAATTGTATTTTGTTTAGATCTCTTAAAAAACAGTTCCAATCATTTTTAATTTTTCTCATCTTAACATCCCTACGATATTTCCAACATACGTTTATTGCATCCTTGTGATCAACAGGATTTTTCTTATTTTTATTTTTTGTTAACGAATTGAAATTACAGCTGCTTAATGATGTGGCAGCATTTGCTCAGCGTGCATTGCGTTAAAAGTCACACTTGATTTACTTGGCTTTTAATTTTTTGTTCTTCTTTAAACTCTTTATGAAGCCCTCACTCAACATCCTCGTCATAATCTCCGTAACGATTATTAATCAATTTTTAAAGTCGCAAGAAATATAATAAAACTGTGTGGTGTATAAAAAGTAATAAATAATACTTTGTTGCATATTTGTTATGGATGTTATGAAAAATTTATTAATGCCTTAAAATACATGAGAGCTTGCAGTTTTTTTTTAGTTACAGGAATAGTGTTTAATTGTCTCTTCAAATCATTTTTCGTTTTATGACCAATAATCTTCTAATTATTTTGCTTATATCCGCTGTTTTTTTTTTTTATTTTTTATGCATAAAAGTTAAGTTTTTAATTAAGGAGCATTCCACGCATAGTCGGTATACTCGAAGAAAAATAGAAACTTTTTATAAGATAAACACCATTCGTTATAAAAAAAATACTAAAGTGAGTGAAGTTTATAAAACATGTTAAAAATGAAAACCCAAAATAGGGGTATAAAATATATTATGTTGCAAAAATTCTTTTTAGGGAAAAATATCGGAACTAAAAAAATTTATATAACTCTCAAATAGTAAATAAATCATCAAAAATGTAAAAAAAAAACAAAATATTGAAAAATATTCGGAAAAATATTCTTTCCAGTGTTCTTAAGATTGTGAGCAAAACAGAAATAGTTCCTGTTTATAGAAGATGTAGCATTTTCTTCGCATAAATTTAAATTTTATATGAGAGCAACCTTTGCCTTAAAGGGAGCCCAACATAAAATTATTGGAAAGTTGTTAAATTTTAGAAAGCTTCTCAAAAATATAAAGATTGATCGAGGCACTCAATTTTGGCAATCAGTTCGACTTTTTAGCACAAAAAAAAGGGCGACTATTTGCCAAAAAAAGCTGTTGTAAAATAAAGGCCAACTTTTCAAAGATATATTAATTTTTATAGGCGAAATGTTAGACTTTGAAAATAACAAAAATTAAAGGCTATTCCAATAGTGACGGACGTTACAATAACAGAAAATTTGCTATTTTTTAATTAAAGCATATTACAATAGCGGTCTGGATAGCAGAAACATGATCCCAAACCCTTTTATGTTTTTAAACTTTGATTTGGCGGATTTATTCATGTTGTTTTATTGTCTAAAAAAGTCAATAAATTTGTTCCTAATCATTGCAACAACCTTAAAGAGTATTGTTGTATTTTACTACTTTTTTAAATTGTCGTAAGTTATATTGTGACTTGTAAAAGAACAGCCAGTATCTTCATTAACCCTTTTGATAGTAAGAAATTCCACAAAATATAGTTATATGTTAATGACGACATAAATTCTTATTAACACGACTTTTAGTATTTAAGATTTGCAAACATGCTGTTCTTTTTTAAGAAGTGATAATTCTGAAAAAGAAACTCAAAAAAATATTTTGCTGCAGAGTTTTTAATATGAAGTTGTTTGGAGTTATATCCATCAGGCGATCCTAATGAGCAGTATGTGTAAAGAAAGTAAAATTTCCATAAAGCTAATTATAATTAATGTTGAACTATCAAAAGTTTATGGAAAATGTTGGCAAGTTTGTTTTGTTGCAACATCAAATTTTTTATTTCCGTAAGTTAAGAAGTTAAAATTTAAAAATATATAATTATAACGTTTTTCATAATACCAATAGATTGTTCTCCTAAAATAAATATTAAGAAACCCTAAATTTGTGAAATACAATGAATAAGGGCCATAGAAGCATTTAAAATAATAAAGTTTCATGCGGTCAGTGAAAATTAGTTGTTAAAGAAGATGAAGAAAAAATTATAGAGGGCGATAAGCGCGCCAATAACTATCATGTAGTTTGGACAATGCTAGATAAACGTAAATATGAATATTTTGCTAAACATATAGAGGCATATAGAGGAAGGAAATGTGTGTCAAATTACAGGCAAACCTCGCTTAACGCTACCTCGTTTAGCGCTGTTTCGTTATAACGCTCTTCAAAAAACAATTTTTTGTCGTTATTTTTTAAAATTTTTTGTCATTTTTCGAAACATAGTTGTCATAAAAAGCAGCAGAAAATAAACATAATTTGAATTTTTTTCCATACGTTTTTTTTTAAATAAAAGTAGGCTAAAAAATTCCCTAATTCTGGGAATTCCCCTATAAGGATAAATAATTTGTGAAATTTTGTCTCATATTATATTAGTCATTGGAAATAGTGATATGGTCTGGTACAGACTTAGTAATTGCAATATTGTTATTTTGAATTATAATTTAATTTCTAATTTTAAAATGAAGTACACATTAAATAAAAGATATATTTTTAAATAAAATACCCATCTTATTTGTCATGTTTTACTTCAAGACAGCAAAAAAAACGGAACCCCATATTTTAATGCAAATAGTGCCTTTTTTAACGCTATTTCGGTTAACGCTCAATCTTCAGGAACGCAACCTGAGCGTTAAACGAGGTATGCCTGTAATAAGGGACCGCGAAATAAGCCTATTTTCTCGAATTTCCTTTGATTTACGGAAATATGGCCATTTGAAAATTTGTGTTAAATATTCATATAATAATTCATATAATCAAAAGAATAAAATTAGCTTGATACGCTTGATCAAAACTTGAAATAAAAACCAGATATCTAACTGCCTTGTCCATTGTTATAAATGTTTTAAAGAATTGATAACTAATAATTCTCCAGCAATGTGTCAAACAGGGCACCCAGCTTTGGATACAGAAATATCAATATCGTGTGCTAATTAAGCTTTTGAAAAGTTCGGATAAGTGACAAACAAGAGGTTTGAAGAAAGAAATAACACTGTTTAAAATGAAAATCCGTACAAATTGATCAAATGCAAATAAAGTATTTTCAAAAAAGCAAAGAAAAAAACTGAAAACAATAAGAAAGCTAAAATTATTAAGAAGCTTTAAAATTAAATATCTGAAATTAAAATTTCAGACAAACAGTACAAAAACATTTCTTATTACAACGAGTAGAAGAGCTGTATAATTATTAATCTTTTTCTTTTAAAAATATAATATACATATTTACTAATTTAATATTGATATTGGCACTATTATTATTTATTTGTTTTTATTAAATTGTATTTATTATATTTATTTAATTATGTTTAACAACTCGAAGTACTCGCTTCAGCAATGCCTATGGGTGCTGAAGCACCAAATATTTTAATGAGTTATAAGCAAATAAATTGATTAACAAACAAAAAATAATAATTGAATAAAATGTTAAGCTCATCTCAATGTACTTGATTATAAAAATAGTTATTTTGGTCATAAGTTATCTCATAAGAACAATATTTTGAATAAAATTGCCGATGTTACATTTTTTAGTTCCTTTGGTTGCTAATTCGAAACCAAATTTGTTTGTTTATTTTTAAGTAGCAATACACGTCACCTAATAATAACAAAAATAATTTTGCCAATATTCTTAAACAATATGCAAATAATATTAACTATCCCAGCAAAAACCAATTTAAAATAGACCAATATTTTAATTTAAATTGTTTCTTCTTTTATCTTTTCATTATTTAATGGAAATAGTCAGTTGAAAAACTATTAAAGCCGTTTAAATGAGACAGTCAACAAAACGATCAACTGTGTAAAAAAAACAAAGAAATATAATATAAAGTATTATTTTTTAAGATAATGGTAAATTCCCTTTTATTGATGAAATAATGCAAATAAGGCAACTGGTTTTTAAAAGTAAATTCAAAGAGAATGAAATGTCCCCTACACGATAAATTAAGATACGAAAAAATCTTTTGGAAAGCAACTTTGTGAATTCATCGAAAACAACACTTAAGCAAATTGAAATAGTTTTTTAGAAGAACTAATTATTTTAAAGCAAAACCATTTAAGTGCAAAATGAAAGAGAACTGTCTGCTACGAAGATTGAAGTTGTATGGATATTCCATTAATTAAAGTTCGGGATGATGAATTTTATCAAAAAAACTAATTTGTTTAACTAAAGTAAAATTAAAGAAATACAAAATTTTTTAAAATTGAAATTTTTGTTAAAAACAACAATAACCAACTATAAATAGTTAGATACATAGTGCGGTAAACGATATTAAAAGTGTGTAAATTTTTGAAGAATATTAAATGAAAAATTAGTGGCAATAAGGAGCAGTGTTTTTTTTTTTTTTTTTTTTTTTTTTTTTTTTTTTTTTTTTTAGGACCAGCACTCAGGGGATGACCCCTACCTATGCAATGCATTATGCCAGAACTAGGAAATTAGGTTACAGGAAGGAGGAAAGAGGGAGTAGTGTCTGTGGACCTTCGATTTGAACTTTCGCAGATTGTAAGTGACAGGAAAGACCTCCGGAGGGATCTTATTACACATACGGACTGTTCTGCTGAAAAACGAATTTTCCCTGTAATGCGTAGTGCGATTCACTGGCCAATCAACCACAAAAGGATGTGCTCTCATCGAAAATCGAGTTAAACGTGAAAACGTGTGAGTATCATGGACAAGTTCCCTAATTTCATTAGAGCACTTACCATTGTAGTAACGATAGAACAGTGAAATGCACCCCACATTGCGTCGATGCTCTAGAGAATCAATAGAGTTGGATACCCTACCGTCCCCAATGAGCCTCTTGGCCCTCTCCTGTACGCGGTCGAGTAACCCTAAAATAGACTTTGGAGCGCCGGCCCATACATGAGAGTTGTATTCCATTTTCGGACGGATGTAGGTGGTATAGATAGTACGGAGATCAGATGGGGTGAAGTATCTTCTACACCGCTTTAGAAAACCGAGGCACTTGAAAGCTTCTTTAGAAACCTGAAAAATGTGTTTAGTCCAACGAACATCACACTGAATTTTCATACCAAGAACATCAAGAGCTTCCGATTCCGTAATACCTATATCACCCATAGTAACAGATGCAGCACCACTACCAAACAAAGATCTATGCGTAAGCATGCAACATTGTGTCTTACGAGCATTGAATTCTACTCTATTCGCACGACCCCATTTCAAGATTGTCGCAAGATCGTGATTAAGCGTATCATTCATGTTTTGCCTTTTGGAAGTAACATCCAAATGGCCTGGTCTATTACCAAATGAATATGAGTGACAAATGGCGCTGTCATCTGCAAAAGAATATATAGGGTTGGAAGTTCGACAAAGAAGGTCATTTAGAAAGATAAGGAATAGGGTAGGAGAAAGAAAGTTTTGGAAGAAATGTGGCAGTTTTAAGATAGCAAAAAAGTCACATTAGTTGCCATTAAATGGAACGGTTTGCGGAGTGAAAATGAAAAAAAAAATACAGTCCTTATCTAAAAACAGTTGGTATGAAATCTTTTTGGGTTTTGGCTCCCAACTTAAAAATCAAATTTTCTTACATATATAATAGATTTGCTCTACTAGTGTCACATATTTGAATTGCTCTATACCAATGAATTTACAGCGAACTCATCAGGTTTGAAATAATAATGCTCCTATATTAAACCCGAGGTGCTACATCGTTGTTCTAAATAATAACATAACGTAAAATTAGAGGTCTTCGAAAATTAATCTCTTTTGTCACTGTTCTACACCACCTGGCTCTTCTTCGTTATCTCTTAGTTTCAACATATTAAACATTAACTTGTCTTTGCCAAAACACCCTTTATTGTCCTAATATAGGGTGCTTAACGGTAAATTTTAATATAAAATAAAATTTAAAAACCAAAGTTGAAAATACAAATTTATTACTTTTGTGATAGTGAAAGGCGCCGCAAGGTGCAGATGATTTTACACTTCAAAATTTTAAACACACCCAAATTAAATAAAATTTAATATTTAAAAGCTGTTATAAGCCAAATAAAGGTATGAAATTATATCACAAACTTCCGATTATTTACAAAAGGAAATTAAAACACACAAAAAAAAATTAAGCGTTAAAAAATTTAACACTTTACTTTAGAGTTTTGTAATTCTACTCTATTTTATTAGTTTTAAATGAAAAGACCCTCGACGAGCAATTAGAACTAAAATACATTTAAATGAAATTGATATCAACGATTGGCTGTTGGGGAAAAACTAAACACAAAATACTATCGAAAAGGTCAATATTACAAACAATAGTTAACTTGAGTGCTGTGATAGAAAAGTACTTAATGGTATTGTATCTTAAACACACTCAACATGCACCATCTATAAGCCACACATACATTCACTTGCAGTGGTGTTTGTATGTTGCTTGTTTAATACATCTCACTAATATAAGTATGTATAACAAACACTTTAAACATCATGATTTGACACTTTTTATTTGTTAATATCTGAAATTGAAATATTAGACGCCAATTTTTTCAGATTTTTTTTATCATTTGGTATTTCTTCAGTTTGGGTGATATTTCTTGGTTTCCACATCTAAACTCTTTTGCTTGGTTAGTTCTTACTTTTGTTGTTTTTTTTTGCTTGTACTCTAAATGTCTAAATTTTATTAGTTTTATTATATTTTAAAAGCTTTTTATATCTTTTTTCTGTTTTTATTTTGTTTTTTTTTTCTAAATATGATATCATTATGGCTGTAAACCATTAAGATATCAGTATGATGTTCTGCATTTTTAGTATTTTCATTCCTTCAAGTTTAAGTCGGCATTTTTTCGGGCCCCTACATAAAAGAAATGGTAGAGGGAAGCTACTAAAAGGAAACTCCTTTAAAAAACAGTTGATATACATGGAGGCGAGAGCTTTGTAATCATTAAAAAATATTTTGATTTGTGTTAAAAATATGAACAACAAACTTTCGATGTAGAAATATTTTCAATGGAAATAAAATTCATTTTTCAATATAATTGCCACATTATTAATCTATACAACAAAATATTTTTCTAAAGAATTTAACTTTTATCAAAATATATATTTTACATAGGGAAACTTATTTATCATATCGAAATTAACTTTCTGCATAGAAATGAAAATTAACGTAAAAATGAGTTTTCTTTAATATTTCATCCATATTTATTTGTTTAAAAAATTTGTTTCATGTTATTTTTGCTTTCAAAGTTCTGGAAATAAATTTTTATTTAATTGAAATTAGTTTTCAAACTTATTGAATTCTTTTTTAATTTATCGAAGTCAGTTTAAAAATTATTATTTTTTAAAGAAATGCATGTAGATAGCGAAATATTTTTTTTATTTTGTAAAGTTATTGGAACTAATTTTTAATATAATTAGAATTTAATGCTGCAAACATAATAAAATCATCGATTACAGAGAGGTTTTTTTTACTTAGTAAGAAATTAAAAACCAAATGTGTGTAGGCTACATATAATTCGACCAAGAACATTTTTATTGCATCGTGTCATAATTATTTCATTTCATTTCATGCCTGAACCAGCTCCATTTAAACGAAACTAATATAAAAAAACTTGTCTTAAATGTGACAACAAGTGTATGCGTTACTTTTAAGCTGGAGACACATTTATTAAAATTTATTTTTTCTTTTGTTGCTGATATTTATTGAGATGTCTTAATCGTTTTAGGTGGCTGACAAAGTAATATCCACTATTGTTTATATCGTCTGCCCATTTGTCTTTTAAGAAAATAAGATTTTATTGAGTTTAGCAAAACGCTGAGTGTCTCAAAAATTTTTGTTTGTTTTCAAATCATAAAATATAAAAATTAAGAATTCCGCATTTCGCCACATTTTTTGTCTTTTTATTTATCTACTTTTGTTTCAGTGGTGATTCGTTTTTGTTTATTAATATATAAATTATATTATTGAAAATTTAAATAAATAACATATTTTGTTAACTGTTAAAAAATTACTAAGCGAAAGTTTTTTTAATTTCATAAAGTAGGAAGAAAAAGCTAAATAATTTTTTAACACTATAGATCAACTAAGAAAATTCCATCTAAAGTGAAATCAAATATCTGGGAATTGTTTTAGAATAAAAAATTGACATTTAGATATCATATGCTACAAACATGTGATAAAGCTATAAAATGTGGTACAGGTTTATTACCACTAATTAACCGTAAGTCGATTCTCAACCTTAAAACCAAGATTCTACTTTACAATATACAATCTATAATGTCCCATGGGTATCAAATATGGTCAAAAAAGCACCTAAACACATCTCAAGTTGTTAAAAAAAAACCCTAAAAATTATTTATAAGCTACCATGGCGGTACCCGACGAAACTTTTACCAGATATGCTCTGAACGATAATTAGTAAAGTAAGTCTAGGATTTCAAAATTCAAATAAATCATCAAACCATATTATACATATTAAGAAATTTGTAACATTGCCGTCTTTGTGGCAGTTGGAAGTTTCTTCAAAAACTGCATTTACTTTTAAATGTATATGCTTTTATAACTAATAAATATGATATTTGTTGCAGTAATTTTTGTAAATAAATTTTCAATAGTATAAATATAAGTAATTTTATTATATTTATTATTGATTTGTCATGATTTATTACGTTCCCAGCTTGGGGGTTCCTATGCTTAGTATCATCTAAGATTACTGCTATCTTGAGATATTTATATTAATATAATATTAATGGAATTTAGAGCAATGCCTATGGAACTTTTGCGAACTTAATGATTAAAAATATTCGATAGTTGAAAATAAATGGTAACGTACTATTAAAGTCTCTGAAAGCTATGATGTTCACAATCGTCGTCAGCGCAAAGAATTTTTTAAAGCCATTTAGCTTTTGGCTAGTGAAATAAAGATTTACAAAGTTAAGTACTAAAATACGTTTTTATACTTTAAAAAAGTCATTATTACTTTAGTAATAATCTTCATTATAATAAAAAATCAAACACAAAATTTTAAAGTTTCCGAAGCTGATTACACAAAGAATTTTTAATTAGTATTGTTTAACAAATTGTTAACATTTTTCAAAAGTAACTAATTTCATAATAATTTTATTTGTAAACTTTATTCGCAATTTAATTCTTTGTTTTAAGTTTATCCAAGCAATAAACAAACAAATTGAACTTATTTAATGTTCGTTCTTTCCTTTTAAAAATTTTACCAAAAATCTGATAATTTTAAAATTCTTCGGAAATCGAAGAATATTTAAAACGTGGTACACATAATTTTTACTAACTTTGTTTTTGCTAACAAAAATTCCAACAATAAAAAATCATTTAAATTATACTTATATTTTAATATAAATGAGATTAAAAGTGTTCTTCTTTCGTTTTGTTTCTTTCTTCATATTTCTCCTTTTAAATTAAAAGGCAGATTAGTGTTTTCAAAACAAAGTGAAATTCCTTTAAATAAATAAAAAATTACCTTCTTAATTTGAATCTTCTTGTTTTTGTTAACTCAAGTTATAATCACAAAACGTATTCGTTCTGTGATGAGCAATGAAGGAAAAGGAAAAGATCAAACGTAGCGACTTAAAGATTATTTTTGTTCGCTTGATTTTGTTGCAAAAAAGGTGCGGTTTTCAAACACATAACTGTCAGTTTCAAATAAAATCAAAATGCAAAAATATGAATTTAAATTATGACACCTTGGAAGACAGTCAACTAAAAAATAACATAAATTAAAAATGCTTAATGCATTTTGGTAGAGGGGTTATTTTTCAGAAACCAAAAAATAAATTAGAATTATGTCGAAAATAAATCAAAATTATGGAGATTACGCTAATAGTTATGAAAATTGTATTACTTTTTGCAAATTGTATTAATTATACTTTAGCTAGAAATAACATCACATGGTAAATTGTACGTAATCTGTTGAAATATCAATTCCAAAACCTAACAAATTACTCTGCCTTTCCTAGTTATATGTCTTTGATGCCAAGCTATAACTGGCTCAAATTCCTCCTTTCAAAATCGAAACAGCATTTGATAACGACAAATAAAAATCAGCCGTAGTGTTAAGTATATAAATTTCTTTATGGAGCATATAATTTCCATGCCCTTCACAAAGCATTTAAGGACACGGTAGCTATTTCTGTATATATTTTTGTTATCAGTGTCTTATATTAAATTTGTAATCAATAGCAATAAGCTGCTTAAAAATTCTTTGTATTAGAGATTTGTTATTTTATCTATTATCGATTTAATAATACATGTTTCTCTGATAATGCACGCTGAAGCATTTTTAAAATCATTTTTTTTAATTAAATTATTGCAGTTCTTATTCTTAACACGTTTCCTAACCACTTGTTTAGTATATCTGTCATATAAGAAAGAAAATGTACACTGGCGGAATTCTCTCTACTTTCGTATAAAATATTCCTTAAAAGTTTGAGCTTAAAACGAAAAAAAAAAACAACGTGCTCTCTGAAGAGTTAAATACATAACAAAAACAAAAATAAAGTAGGCAAAATAAACAACAGATGTTCCATATCGTCATTCGATTACATTTAAAATAACTCAATGGCATAAAATAAAATCATCTCCTTCCAAATAACGATGGGCTGGCAAGCAGGCAAGCGGGCAGTAAGCTATTTTTGTTGCATAACCGAAAATTGAATGGAATTTACATATTATATTTCTCAATTGTTGTGATTTTTTGTTGTTTTGGCCTTTCCTCCACTTGTTAGGCGGTGAAGAGGCCATTTTAAAAAGTTGTATTGTTTTTCATTGAACTGTTTTTCCATGTAAAAATGTTTAAGTTTTTCATGTTCTATTTTGAAAACCACACTTCAAATAATATAACCTAATATTTTAACATTTAGTAATTCAGTAAAATTTTATCATATTTTTTGCTGCAGGTTGTTGTTTTTGTGGAAGCTTGTTTTTTCTTTCTGCACTATTTATGGACATCTGTAAAAATATTTCTTTACACAACATTCGAGTACAAACGTACATGCAAATATTAAACATAGAAATATGCATTTTGATGCTAGAAATAAGTTTGCATATGTGTGTGTGTGTGTGTGGGTGTGTGTATGGAATATGTTAATTTGTATGTTTCGAATTCTTTTTATCTAGAAATTGTCACTGTTTTGATTGATCGATTGCCATTGTTGTTTTTATGCAAATTTTTATATTTTTGTTATTACTCTTGTTTAATACAGTACAAGAAAAATTATAACAACATAATTTAAGCAAGAAAACTAAAAATTGAATAGTTAAAAAAACAATAAAATTAAAAAAAAATGTTTTCTTTTATATAAAAAAAAAACAAAAAATTAAACGAACGTCGGCAACATAATTTCCCTACACTACAGTCGTCGATATCTTAGGTTTTTGCAAAAAAAAAAAAGATTTTTCCACAAAGAACACCCTTAATAATCAATGACTTTATAATTAATTTTAATTTATTTTCTTTTAACTAAAGAACTATTAAATTTTTAAACTTTGAGTTTCTTCAAAAAGAGATCGACTATATAAATTTTCTATAGAAAAAAGTTTAACTACTTTTCGTTGGAAAAGTGATCGATTGCTTAACTTTCTAAAGACAAATGATCGATGTAAAAAAATTTGGAAAAGTTATTAGCTATTTAATTTTTCTAAAGAAAACTGAGCGAAAATGTTATTTTCTATAGAAAATGACTAGCCACTGCAGTTTTTTCAAGGAAACTGATTAGTCATTAAACTATTTTATGGATAGGTAAGCGGTCATTGATGTTTTCAAAAAAGAAAAAGAAAACGCTCATTATAGTCCTCTACAGAAAAATAATCAATCGTAAAACTTTAAATAGAATAATTAATTTTTCTTCAGAAAAATATAATGAAATATAATCGTTGATTGAGGTTTTTAAAAAATAATTATTGTAGGTTTCCTTTAGGGTAGTTCTAATTGTTCTATACAAAAGTGGTCAGATGCTTTCTATAGAATACCGTAGAGCAATGTATTGACTTTATTTTTGCAAAGAAGAAAAGATTAAAAAAAATATTAGCCACATTAAATATATCAAATAATTGTTTTTTTTATTAAACAATAAATATATATTTAATTTTTAATTATAGATTTTGTTTTAGATTTGATTTTTTAATTTTTTTAATTCTTTACTGGCAGGACTTCCAACAGTTTTTGCAATAATTATTGTTCAGCCACAAAACCACAACAACAAACCTAGATAAGATAAACGAAGCTATTGGTATTAAGAACATGTTATAAGAACAAAAATTTGGTGTTCGATCAGGTTTTATTTGAAAATAAAGTACCCATCACATTCAATACGAAGTAGAATGTTTACGAGAGCAGCAGGAACATTTTTTGCTATGTCTTTTAGTATATATTTAAAACATTATTTTAATGATTATTATTACTGTGTTACACAAGAAAAAATAATATTTTTATTAAAAATAATGATCGAATTTCTGTTTTTTGTAAGTTTTGTAGTCAGAAACAACTTTAAACAAATTTCAGAACGTTTTGCAGCTATTGTTGCACCAAAGGAAATAAATGGAAATAAGATGCAGTTTTTAATGTTCTATACACAAGGAAATATTGCAAAGAAATATCGGCTCCTAGATTTTAAAATAGTGATATATTTCATTGTTTGCTCCTCTTAACCCCCTACATAACCTACAGATGATCCTTATGAAAAAAGTTCTTGGTGCCTTATTACTTATTTTGCGAAATAAAAATAATATTTTATGCTTTTATTTTTTAAACACTCTATTATATGATTTAAAAAAAAATATTATTTTTTAAAGAATAAACTTTTTAATTTTTAAAACCAATAACATCACAAAAATTTTGTAGCAGCAATAACGATATATGAAATTTTAACCAGTACATTTTATATTTTTTTCCAATACATCTTTGTACAATAGATGTTTTATTTATAAGAATATTTTTAACACAAGATCCATACGTGAAAGACCAAGAAAAAAAAATAAAATAAAAAATGTATTATTGTATTGGCCAATCATTATTTACAGGTTTATTTGTGGCTATTGTCGAGGCCTGCATCTGTTGTTATTTTTGTGTCATCAATAAAGTTATGTCAACAATGTATGTATTGCTGCAAACGTTTGTTTAATCCCAGGGTAAATGCATGCATACCTAAAATTATACATAACTTTCCTTTGTATGTCTACAGCTTGATGTTGTAAAACTGTTTTTTATTTATATACACATATTTTTGTTGTTTTGTAACTATGCAATTTTTTCCATTTACATATAGCAATAATAACAGCAGCAAAAAGAAATCATCAAAAAGAATATAAAAGACTCTGGCTTTACTAAATCCACCGACAATAGTGGCAACAACCCTTTTTTGTTTGTTAACAAATATAATACAACAAGAACAAGTACAAATATGGATTATTGTTGCTACTCCAGCCTACAATTGCGATTGCTGCTGCTACTGTTCTTGACAACATTTTTAAATTTGTATTTTACTGTCGTTTATTCAATTCAGTAGTACAATGCAAGTGAAATTTACATGAAATACATCACATCACAATTGTTAATTGCAGTCAGCAATAACAGCAACAACAATTAGGATAAAAACATGAGGATCAATAAAAGAAAAAATATATACAAATATGTCAACCGCAAATGATCTAAACAACAACGTAACGCTGGAATTGAGAGTGGGTGGATGGTTTATACTTTTTAGATAGCAGCTACCGTATAAATATATAAATTGGGTTATTAAGGAACTAAAGTATATTTCTTTATATCCTGATCTCCTGTCATTATATCTTATGACTAATGTCAATGGTAGTGAGCATTCAATATTCTTAATAGCCGAATATAACTTTAAGACTTCTTTGCTTTTCTTACATTCCATAAAGTAAACAAATTCGTTTGTACTGAAATTTTTTATTGCATAAGTAAGATAATAGTGGGCACAGAAGGACCTTGTGAGCGTTTTTTATGTTGCTAGTATTTTAGAAAATACACAGCAACTAGACAATATTTACAAAATGAAGAAACGGAAATAACTATATAACCGCTTAAAAAAATAAAACAAGTAAACCTAAATAATGTTAAAAGAAAAAATATTTGTTGCATGCAACATCTAATAGAGATCAGTATACTCTTAAGAAGTTAAATAATAAAACATTGCTTTCGAAAAAAATTGTGGAAATCAAAGTGACCTTCAACCTTAGCAATAATTTAAATCGGCAAAAAATTTACCCATGATTCGGAATATTCTGAAAAACAGATAAAAGAACATTCCGAAAATGCATTTGTCTGTACAAGCTACTTAATTTGTTGTCAATCTCTCAATATTTTAATTCAATTCAAACAATTGAATCGAACAGAAATAACACTTAAGAATATTTTATATTTCCAATGAACGATTTTTTGACGGGAAGAAATTGCAAGAGCTTTCGTGTATATAACGTTTCTGATGTTTGTGCCTTAGTACGAAAAGTATAAAATTTATTTACGGCGATACGGATTGAGTGAGGTAAGTACGTAGACTCACCTGAAATCTGGCATTTTTTTTAATATGAGGCTGCATAGTAAGTATGACTTTTTCATTGTGTGTTATTCTATCAGTCTGTTGGTATTGACTTAATTTAATATATTTAATAAACGTACGTGAATTTAAATTCGGACAGTAGCCGCGGTGGATGAGTTATTTTAACCCAAAAAAATAGTAAATAGTAGACGAAGCCTAATCAGTTTCTTTTGGAGGAAAGGTAAGTTGGTGAAGGCACTTGCGTAGTTAAACAACGCAAAAAACATTTCAATAGAGCCTAAGTAAGAAAGAAGAGCACAACATAATAATGTATAGCTGCTTTAGTGAAAAAGCGCGACTGTATAATGCTGAGCTCAGATCTCATTGCAGCCAACAGTGCTGTGAAAAATAGGAAATAGCAGGAATAACCTCTATGCTAGAAACAT
This sequence comes from Trichopoda pennipes, assembly GCA_030448955.1. NCBI lineage: Eukaryota > Metazoa > Arthropoda > Insecta > Diptera > Tachinidae > Trichopoda > Trichopoda pennipes. The sequence goes on along the minus strand of JASKUP010000031.1, from coordinate 3,602,678 downwards.
AAAATTGGAACCATAGCAAACAAATTGAAATAAACTGAATAGAAATGTTATAGAATCATTACCACTGTGCTAATATACAAAGGAATTTACATGTATATGTATATATATATACGTATGTGTGTAGTCCAATACACAAAAAACAAAAATTGAAATAAGTAAACATGTTTTGCATATGTTTCCTGTATGTTATTTCAACAACTGTGTAGTTCAATGTGGTATTGCACAACAACATACTTGTAATTGTATTGTTGAAGAACAAAATACAGTAAAATATGTTAAAAAGGGACTTATTTGTTTTTAGTAAAATCAAAGTTTGCTGCTAATCCAGAGAAAAAAGAAATGCTTTTCAAGGTTAAAAAAGTTATGCTCCCTTGCTAAGTTTTTACCGCTCTGTGATATTCTTTCTAACAAAAAAAAAAAATTCTACTTGAACAGGATTTATAAATTTATATAATATCACAACAGCAACAATAAAAAATAAAACAACGAAAAAAATGAATGTTATTACACCAACCCTTTTTAGATTTACGGGCATGTCAACTGAAGAAAAATGGTTTATTTTAAGAATGCTAATGCAAATAAAGAAAAAAATATTTGCTTTTTAAGAAAAGAGTAAAGAAGTCAAGAGTCCTACTGAAAGAATTTTCATGTTTCATCAAGTGAGTTTGATATTAAAGGACTAAAAGTACTTGACAATTTGCATTCCCAGATGTATTAAACTTTGAAGGGTAAAGGATCTCAATATATAGTTTTTTGTAGTATTTTTTTAAAACATTTTTAGGAAACTTTAGTAAATTTTTATGATTTGGCCACTGTAAAAATCTAATAAGGAATGGAAATTTATGAAGTAACTGCTGACCACAGATAAAATAATGCTAAAGTTGTCTTCAAAAATAAATGTTGTTGCTTGAAAAATCAATGTTGTGAAATATTTTCTATCATACTTCTATATTACAACTTACGACGAGAGCACGAGTATGATTCGAGATTCGTCTTAGCTAAATGTTCTCATAGCAAAGGAAAATAACTCAAACGGAAAAAAACTCAAACCATTAAAACATATTTTTTTAAATATAAAGCACAAATTAATTATTTAGGTATGCTGGCATCTGCACTCATTCATTTGAATGTAAGACCAGCCTTTGAAAACAGATAGATCTAAATCCATACCGTCAATTCATAATTTTTTTTCCTTTAAGTATAACGGTATTTTCGTCACAAATTTGTAGCTAATAAAACAAATGTCATTTTTAATTTAACACGCGCCAAATTCGCTAGGCGAGTAGGATAGCAAATAGAAACAACAACTAAAAACACTATTTTATTATCAATTTCAATTTTTGTTGTTGCTTACCTTGCTGTACTTTTCAACCAACAACCTGCACTACAATCACAGCTACAACTACACATACAATCATAATGATTAACAATATTGTTTTTCTCATGTAATTTTTGCTATTTTATTATTATTGTTATTCTTTTTTTTTGTTGTTTTGTTAACAACTTTGCTGTTGTTTATCATTTTTCACCCGTTTCAATATGTGCAACAGTTCCTTAAGTCTTTCTGTCAATTTTATTTTGCTCATTAATGTTAGAGCTTCTGCTGAAATGTTACAGCCACACATGATCTATGCAGAAACAAGTCTTATGTTTATTTCTAATGCAACAGCAGCACTTGTGCATTTTATCCATGTAAACAACATTATGACGATGATAAGTGTGTAGTATTTAACTGAGAGGCAAACAGACAGACAGACAGACAGATACAAAGGCAGATAGATAAATAGACAAACGCTTAGATATTAAAATGTTTGTTTGTACGACTGTATTATAGTCAAGCCCAGAAATAAATTTATTTTGGAGTCACTACTAAATCTAAGGATGATTAGTTCAGCAGCAAGAGGCAGGTACATAAATGAATTTTGTAGCAATATAAAAATATATATTTTTTTAGTTAAAAATAAAATGCAACTTTTGTTCTGCTTTTAATTGACTTTAAAACGGAGGTTATCAATTTTCCAGTATTTTGTTTTTTTTTTATTTGGGTCCTTGTTGATCCGATTTTAATGTTTTATAATTGAAAGGCGATGCCTGCAGGTCCTGCTTAAAAAAAGTTTATAATACTAAAACTTAAAGGGTGCTAAAAAACACATGATGTTAAAGTTTCAACAAAGCTCACATTAACAGGAAATAATGAAAAAAGTAAAAGTAATAAAGGGTGCTGCCATAGGTGATATAACTTGACTTATAAGGCAATATTTTTTAAATTGTAGTCAAATAAAACTTGTTATAAAATGTGTCTACTACGTCTACTATAGCAACCATAAAATTGAAAGTTAAACGGTTTTCCGATACTTGATGTAATTTTATGTGTAAAAAATTACCTTTTAAACCAATTGTGTATCAAAATTTTTATTTCATATTCAATATTTCGTTTTGAAGTCAATTTTAGTTGCTAGAATTATTTACAAATGGCTTAATAACTTCAGTTGATTCCATTCTTTTCAGTAGCTATTTCCTTAACAGCTGAAAAGTTGCTTTGTGGTTGTTCGTTAAACGGGGGGAAAAAAATAAAATAATGTAAACTTATTTTCCACAAAAATTAAGTAATTTAATTTGCTGCAATACATTTTTGATGATGATGATGACGATGACGACCATGTGAATGATGCTGCCGCTTTGACTGTTGATAGCGAAGTGGTTTGATGTTGTCGTTATTACCTTTGACAACTGTAAACGTTGATGACTTAATCTTAGTACTTAATATACCACTGACTCAAACAAGTAACATATGCCACGGTGTAACATACATACTTGCAAGACTCCACTCCTCACCAAATAGCTGCTTTTGTTGCTGTTGATTAAATAAAAAGTTGAAGCTCAAACAGATTTCTGACTGATTTTAAGTTTGTTTAAATAAATGAGAAAACCAAAAAAAAAAAAACCAAATAATCATAGAATAACTTGTTAACTAGTCGATTGTTTATGTTGTTGTTCTTAAATAAAGAAAAAAATCGTTTGTGATCATTATTTTTGGTTGCCAACTATTTTCTCTTTTGCTTAGCAATTTGATTCAACAAGTCATATATAGCCAGCTAACAAACTAACAAGACATAATATATCTATCCATCCATTTAACCGAAACATTCATCTATAGGCTGGATAGTACTATTGTTAGAAAATTGTTTTTATATTATTGTGGTAACTAACTGCAATTCTCATGTGATGCTATTCCATTGCTCATTTGGAATTGCTTGTTTATTTTGATTTTTGTTTTGTTATTTTCTTTTTTTTAATTTAATTTTTAAAGTGATTTCTCTAACGAGCCAGCAGTTAATCTTCAATTTTATTATAATTTGATATTTTTAATGTCACATAAAAAAATAATAAATAAATAAACCGAAAACTGTTACATTCAGCTGAAACATTCAACCACCAAATTACAGTCGAACGACAAAGTATTTGTGTTACGCCATGTTCGACAAAATATCTGAAATTATTTTTATTTTAAGATTATTTTTTGGCTAGTTTGTTTTTATTATTGTTTTTTGTTTGTTGCAATAGTTATTATTGTTAACAATGTTAACATCTTGTTGGTACATTTGTAGATACTTGCATTCTGATGAATTTATGTAAACAGAAAATTCTCTTTTTTTCTTCGTTTTGTTAAGACGAATTTTATCGAACCAATGCGAAAATTATTAAGAGATATTTTATTAACACAAAATTTAGTCTTTTAAATTTAATGATGATCGCTTTAAAAAAACAGCTGGCTATTAATTTCATAAAATTTCAGATATAACACTTTTTCAGATATAACACTTTTTTTGTTAAAATTATTTTTAATAAATTAGGAAAAAAAATACATTTTAATATTAAATTGTCGAGCAATAGTTATTTCTATTCCAATTAAGACAAGTGCATAAATAAGATGCTGAGATGGGTTTGTATAACAATGCTATAGGATGTTAGTATCAAAGGTTTCAGTCCTTTTTATGTACAAAAAGTAATACTGGACAAATAACTTTCTTTTAGGTATTCAACTTGTGACATTGCGTCTCAACTCTCCAATAAGAACATATTTTTTGGAAGATAGCTTCATTTTCTGAACAGTTATTTGTAAGTTAGTCAAGGAAGCAATTTTGACCATATTAGAGGTCCTGTAATCATTTTATTTATATGAATTTAGATATATAAATAAGATGTATAAAAGAATCACTCCCTAAGAAGAGCTAAGAATTATGTGACAATTTGTGTTATTTGCTCATGTAGCATTACAGTACAATTACATAGCTTTTCTAAAGCAATTGTTTAGCATTTTGGAAACTGAAGTTACTATTAAATATATGAAAAATATATTTAAAGATCATTACAAAAAAATGTTCTCGAAGTATATGAAAGTGTTTTCATATAGTCTAACAAAATGTTTATAAGTGCCATATATTCTTTTCTCTGTTTTCGTTTTTTCATTCCAATTAAGAAGTCAGTTGTGTAACGAAATTGTAAAAATCATATTTCTTTAAAATGATTTATATTTAAATTGTGTTAATTACGAAATTACATTAAGCAAAAATGTGCCCTTTTCGTAAGTAAATAAAAAAAATAAAAAGCAAAAATGAAACAAAAATAGTTTTAAAATCCCAGCCACAATTTTTCATTTTTCCATATTCAGAGATAAGAGAGCTACGGAAACATGTGTTAAATGCATAAGATTATTACAACGAATGTGAATGTAGGACTGCATAAACAAATGAATGGATGTACAAATGAATGAATTAATAATTTACATTTTTTTCTGGTTTTTTGTTGCTCTTGCTTGTACAAATCATACAAATCGATGTGAGTCAATAATTACAAGCAAATTACAACGCATTTAAAGTTCGAAACACTCACGCGTATATCTGTATTTTACGATTATTTGGTAAGAGCTGGACCAACGAATCACAGTCACAGTTGAAAAAATGAAGCAAAAAAAAAAAACAAAAACAAGACACAAAGATCAAAATCATTTCGAAAGTAAATGAAGTAGTTATAATAATTAAAAAAATATTTCTTTCTTATAATAAAAAATATAAATAAAAAAAAGTTTTAATAGAAATCAGTAAAAAGAAACAACAACAAATTAAAAAAAAAAAACAAAATTCTTCTTTCGTTATCAGACAAAGATGGCAAAGTGAGAACGCTTGCTGGGTTATTTTATAGTTGGCGCTGCTACATTCCGTTCGTAAGTTGTATTGGAAAAATTATTTATTGATTACGATTTCCGTTTGGTGGTTTAAGTTGTTGCTGTCTATGTTATCATTAATATTGAAAACGGTTTTGTTAAGAAACAGTATTTTGTATTTATTTAAATGGGCATATAAATTAGTTTCATTTGTTGTGGCTGAATTTTTCTTCCTTATTTCTTCGTGAGACTGAAGTGTTGATAAGAAATGACACCACACCAGTAATGAATATTACAAAAGAAAAAAAAAACCAAAAGATGCTGCATTTCAGTTTTAGAAACTTTAACAAAAAACTAAAGAACAAGAAATGTCTCAAGTATTTATTTTCAGCCTTTACTTTATTTAAGTCTGTCAGTAAGCTTGCGGTTGTTTAATGTTGAAACAATCTTTAAAATTTATGATTTGAAAGTGTTACAAGTGTCAACGTAATCAACACTTTTTAGTAGTGATGATGGCGACAAAGGCTACCAAACTAGAGAACATAATGTAGTTACGTTATACAGTGGAATATTGGGAATATTTTTTTTTTATGATTTTTCTTTTCGAAAAAGAGCGCTTTTTCTAGAATGTATAAAACTAAAACTTTGATATCAAAAGGATATTTTTTTTTTTATAATAATGATAGTCGTTTACAACTTTCTTAAAAATATGAATTCATATGAATGAAAAATTAGACATTCTTGTAAAATTTCAATTCCTGTGAAATAAGAAAGTAAAAGAAAAAATATACTAACGTAAGCCCCTTGCAACTGGAATTTAAAAAAATAATCCATTTTCTTAAAACGTAAAACTTTTCAGTTATTTTTCGAAAGGAGAGAAAATATTTTTAAAACGTAACGAGAAATCTACTTTTGTTTAAGAAATATTGCAAAGCAAAATGATAACACATCTTTGTGATTTAAATTAAAAATTAAAAAATATTATTGTATTATATTATTATTTTTAGTTTTATTCGACCTTTTTTTATCTCTATTAAATCTTAATCTTTTAAACGGTCCTTTAAATTATAACGATTTTTTTTTCTCGATATTTCGCTTTCCTGTGGAAAACTTCTTCAGGAAATTATTTTTTTATATTTTTCAAAAACAAAAACTATAACAATTGTAATAATTTCCTGAAAAAGCTTTCCACAGGAAAGCGAAATATCGAGAAAAAAATAAATCGTTATAATTTAAAGGACCGTTTAAAAGATTAAGATTAAGATTTAATTATTGTATTATTAAAAGAAATAAAGTGATAAAAGTAAAGTTGGTTTGAAAGAGGTAATAATTAGTGTAAAGCAAAAAAGTACCCAACGTTAAGTAGAAATATATCAAGTAGGATGTTAAAAAATATATGAGTCGAGAAAATTTTCTTAAATTAAATTTTCTTAAATAACTTATTTTCTATTATAAAAACAAAATTTTTATTTTAGCAAAGAAAGTCTCTAATCAAGTAAAAGTGTTTTTTTTAGTTTTAAATAAAAAATTTAGCCCACTGTTATTATGATTTGTAAAATCGATTGCTTCACTTGGCTGCTCTATGGTTTTTATGTTAAAAAGTATTAAACGTGTACACTCATATTAAGTGGACGATAATATATCAACGTACATACGAAATATGGAAATATAAAAACAAGATGTTTTATATAAGTCAAACATAATGGACCATGTAAAAAGACATTTGTCAAAGCTTTTTTAAAATTTGTATTTTTAAAATATATAACATCTTTTCTAGGCATATTTGTATTTTATATAACTTTAAGGTGGTTTTGACACATGACTAAGTGGTTATTTGTTACTTTTACTTTTTATGTGCATTTGCTGATGAAGATGATTAAAAGCTTAAATTGAAAAAGGCTTAAAGGTAAAACTACATTAAAATGCACCAACATATTTTAGGTTCATTTAAAACTGATAATAAAACGCGACCACAGACAACACAATTCTTAATTATTAAAAACTAAATAAAAATCTAATTTGTTAGAAAAGTGTTGAGATGTCGATATAATACAAATAGACAAAAAATGAACAGACGCCGGCCGAAAAAGAAATAGTATAAAACAGTGCTTTTTTAAAACCACATTGCCTATTAAAAGCACAATACTATAGATTTCAACATTCTTGTGTGTAGTTGCGTTAGTATGATTTTGTTTTTGTTTTTTAGTATTTACCAGCGTAAGTCTACTTAACAGCAAATATTTTTATTTATTAAGTAAGGATTTGATATTTATTTTTTCCTTGCAGATTTTCTTATTCTATTATTTATGTGTGCTTGTTTTTATTAACACACTCGTTATTTAAATAGTTGGTAAACCGCAAATATAATTAGAAAGTCTGGCCTGGTGTAAAGACCCAATAGAAAATATATTGAGATTAGGACAATCTATAACTATTGAGACCAAAATGAAGTAAAAGGTGTTTTTTTAAGCTAGATAGAACTTTAAATTGTAAAAAGTAACACAAAAAATGAAATTTTGATGAAACATTTTTTTTATTTGTTTCAGTATACTCTGGCAAATCATCATGAATAGACTATCGCTTGAACAACGCTACGAAATTATCCAAATTTACTTTGAAAATCAGTCGTCGATTGCGCAACTTATAGACGACTTCGTCATTTTTATGGCGTACATAATCGTGCATCTGAACAAACCATTCGTCGAACTGTCGATAGATTTCGTACCACATACTCTCTAGAGGATGCAATAACACCAACACGTCGAAGGAATGTGCGTACTGAAGAGAATATCGCCGCTGCAAACGAAAGTGTGGAAGAAGATCCAAATTTATCAATTCGTCGTCGGTCGCAGGAATTGGGGCTCTGTCCGTCAACTACGTCGAAAATTTTGCACAAAGATCTCGGCCTATACCCGTATAAGATCCAGCTGGTGCAGGAATTGAAGCCATGAGACCATTATATGCGTCGTTCTTTCGCCGATTGGGCTCTAGAGCAGTTGGCAACTGACCCGTTGTTTTATCGCAAAATTGTGTTCAGCGATGAGGCGCATTTTTGGCTTAACGGGTTTGTTAATAAGCAAAATTGCCGTATATGGAGTGAGACCAATCCACAACAGACCCTACAGACTCCATTACATCCAGAAAAATGCACCGTTTGGTGCGGTTTTCACGCTGGTGGCATCATCGGACCTTATTTCTTCAAAAATGAGGCCGGAGCTCGCGTTACGGTCAATGGAGATCGTTACCGCACCATGATCAATGATTTTTTGTTTGAAAATATGGATGACATTGATCCGGACGAGATGTGGTTTCAACAGGATGGCGCTACGTGCCATACAGCGAACGCAACCATCGACTTATTGAAATCAAAATTTGGCGATAAGTTGATTTCGAGAAATGGACCTGTCAATTGGCCTCCAAGGTCGTGCGATTTGACACCACTCGACTATTTCCTATGGGGCTACGTGAAGTCACTGGTTTATGCCGAGAAACCAGCAACAATTGACGCCTTGGAGGACAGCATTGTTCGTGTTATTCGTGACATACGCCCAGCAGTGCTCGAAAAAGTGGCCCAAAATTGGACGTCCAGAATGCGCTTCGTCAAGAACAGCCGCAGTGCCCATATGCCTGAAATCATTTTCAAATGTTAATGTCACGTATTGATCCTTCGAATAAAAAAGAAATTTTGATTACAATTTAATTTTTTGTGTTATTTTTTACAATTTCAAGTTCTATCGGGCTTAAAAAAACACTCTTTACTTGGCTGAAAAAGGCCTTAGATTATATAAGTAAGAATACTTTGGCTAGAGAGCTTGATCATACGGATACAATATCTTACGTAAAATAGTTTTTGTAGGGTAACTAGTGTAGTTTAGAGAATAAACAATTCTCTCGTCATTGTAGATGCTCATATCCTAATTCAAGTGCCAGCTGGCTAAGATGTTTTTATTTCTTGTCTGTTTCTAGAATATTAGCCGATATCATCCGCAAATGCATACAATTAATAAATTCATAAACTTAATAACAATTTCTATTGATATCGTGGCCATCATAGAACTAGATAATTAAAACAAGAGAAAATTGTGTAGATTAAAAAAAAAAGTCGTACAAAAACAGACTTCAAACTAAAGAGATGACCTACCCTCCTCGGATTTGAAATAAAAAGCATAACTTTGGTTCAGTGGTGTGATCCTATATTTAAATCACATAACATTTGGAAGTTAGCATTTACTAGACATATAAATTTTTTTAAATTATGATATGAACAGCGTTCAAGTATGGCTCTTTAATAAAAAAAAACAAAGTTGTTTAAGATGATGATGAGCATGATCCTTTAATAATGACCTCATTTTTTTTAACAAATTTACAAAAAGCTTTATTCAAGGTAGCCGTCGAGCTCTTTTTAACCAGTATTTGAATTATTTTACTTCCTTGAAGTAAAAGGATGCCATTTGCAGGTCCTTTCATAGTTATTTTTAATTTTTTGAAAATGTTAGTGTCTAATTTTATAATAATTTTTCTCTTTTAATAGATTTAGAAGATAAAATTTCAAAATTATTCATTTGTTATCATATAATTTTCAAATTTAATGCAGAACAATATTTAAAAAAAACGCTGCTCACACAAATTTCTACTGGTTCATTATAGAAATGAACCTACTCTCCCACTCTTTGCTCGGAAATTCAAGAAACATGTTTCTACAGGTTTATTATTTGTAGATGATGTTAATGTTTTCATGTTGGCCATTCAACAGAGATGGTGTTGAGATATAGTTTTTAATGTGATTTTATGGGAATTATTTTTAGCAACAGTTGTTGTTGCTTATAAATTTAACTTATAAATTTTAACAATTAAGATGGAAAAAAAAATCATGTTTCTTGTAAAGTTAAAGCGATAAATATTTACAGTGCAGCACTGGGTTACAAATCTCTCATTTAAATCTACAAACAGCAACATTATATAATGGAAAAAAGAACGAAAAATGAGCCCAATTTAAATGAAGTAGGAAATAATAACAATAATAATTTCTATAAGAAAATTTTCAATTAATTTATATGTTAATTATTATAAAATAAAAAATATCTTTTAAATCTTGGAGTTTTGCATTAAAGATTATGGAAAAATGTTAGTGTCCTAAGGGAAATTTTTCAAAGAATATGAAATTCTATTTTATTTGCTGCAAGACACTTAAATCTAGAACTCTTCGTTGTTGTTTTGTTTATTCTTTTCCTCAGTTTGTTCTTAATACTATTTTTATCAGATCTTTATCATGATTTTACCGCCAAGTGATTATTATAATGATAATGAGCCAACTCATTGGTTGGGTAACTTCGTGCTCAAGTTTTGCTTCACGCGCCTTCTTTACTGTTTCATTGAAACAAGAAAACGAGTAAATATTTTGTACTTTAGCACTTGAAGTGGTTGTGTATGCTAGCAGATAGATTGCTTGTTGTTTAGTCAGCCTTTTACTAGTGATGGCTTCGCTAACGCCAATAATGTTGTCGATGCTAATGACGATATCTATCATTAAGTGATTTTCGTCGCTGGCGTTAAACAGTGTTTGAAATATGTCTTCTAGCTTTATTATATATATAAATGAATAAATTAACAAAATTAAATTAAAAAAAAAAAAAACTTTAGTGAAACACGACTTTTCTCTGCAACCTATACAAGAGTATTTCTAGCAAAGTTGCAACTCAGCTCAGATATCCATATTTTTGTTTTTCCAGATATGAAAAAATAAGATACAAAAATCTCTCAGAGACATAAAAACCATGTATGCAAATGTTTTGCTGCATCAGGGAGAGATATTTCACACCAACATGAATCAAACAATCTAAAGTTGTGCAGAGAGGTATCCTCGGAATTTATATTTAATTCTAAAGCCACGAAATGGTGCCATTTTCCTTTGGGATAAGAACTATATTGCAAAGAATGATAAAATAATTTAACCTCCACTTAAACCCTTGGGACTTAAGGTATTAACCGGATAAAAATTCTGTTATTTAATGTTCGCATTAAAAAGATAATAAAGTTTCACTCAGATATACTTTTTGATTATTTTCGAGTGATATTTTCCCATAAAGTATTCTTTAACACAACTTTATTTACTTTTGAGGATGGGCATAAGTATTTAAGGTTCACGAAAGCTTAATGCATAGTATTCGAATAACAACTATTTTATCGATAAATGTCAGAAAATTCTTTGATCAATTTTTTCTTTCAATTATTCTTCGGTATGGCAAGAACTATATTAAACCAAATAGGCAGGTTACCAATTTGTAGGAAAATATATTGAAAACATATTTTTTATGCTGGTTATTGCTCTTGTCTATATTAATAATAACAGAGATGGAAAACTATATATCTTTAAATAAATTGGAACATTTTTATGAAAACGAACGTAACGCAAAACTTTTTTAAAGTTTCACCAAAAATCTTCTATTGAATTGTCAAAACGCATATAACCAGGTATGAAGTTGAAAACTTAAAAACAAAATTTTATTGTTCTATTTGCCGGAGATTATGATTTCGTTTCACAAGGTCTACTATCACTATTATTTTATCAATAAGGCATGTTATTAAATAAAATTTGGAGTTATCAATATTTATCAATTAATCATCTCTGGGCAACAAGTTTAAGCCATAGATTGCAAATATTTACTTTTTTATATGTTTTTAATATTTTGTTTCTTCTATAAAGGCAGTAAATTATTTTAAATCAAGCAAACTAGCAAACATACAAACCATCCAACCAAATCATTTTATGATCCTCATACCAACTAAGTGTGGAAACTAAAATTTGTATTAATGATATGCAGATTAAAATATGATTTTGAACTTAAAATCATTAAATTGTTTAAGCTGCTTTGATTTCTAAGTTTGCCGTTTAAGGAGGGAAATGTTGGAAAAATGACTGCTAAAAGCAAACTAGTAGACGTTGCTAATAAAGTAAGTGTTTGATGATGGAGTTTAAGTTAATATTGTTCCGTAACACTTTAATGTTTAGAAATTGAAAGAACGTAAAAAATTTATAGACTTTGTAATTGAAAAAAATGAAGATTTTAAACTGAATAGCAATTATTCGAAATATTTTTACATATTTCGCTTAAAGCGATTTATGTCTTACTTACTAGCAACTTGTGGCAAATACCTCTAATAATTTCAGCTTTTCGTTCATTACTGTTTTTTCCCCATCAGGTTTACATAAAAAACTCAATAAATAAACAATATTTTTTTATTTAATCCCTAATCTGGAAAACATACAATTTAAGGAATATAATATAATATATAAAATAATATTTATCATATTTTTTTTTGTCAATTACGATCATGAAGGGCCTTAAAAATTTTATTGAAAATTAAATAATATTTTTGCAACAAATTTTCACATTGTCATTGCAGTAAAAATTCTAATTATATTATTTTTGTTTTCTCTTATTATGTAAAATTGTTTATACCTGATTTCTGGTATGTTATTACATCACCTTATTAATGTTTGACAACCAACTTTAAATTGTTAATAATGGTAAAAGAACACTTGCTCCTTTTGTACTCCTTTTTTTCTCTGTTATAGGTGGATAATTCACTTGATAAATTTACTAACGCCGTTTGAAATTAATTGACAATAATCGCAAAATTAACTAAGTACATAGCTCCATTATCTAATCCAACTCTAAGGTTAGGTCGGAAGAACCCTATAGAAAAAATCAGAAAGTTTTTTTAATTTCTGGTTGTGGTGATTTAACATTTTTCGAGTTGGCACCGCAAGCTCATCTTTTGCTTTAGAAAGTTTTGCAACCAATTTGACATAGAGATTAAAATTATTCGTTCATGCGAATATTTAATATCAATACTAGATGATAAAAATATCCAATTTTACAAAGTGTGTAACAAGCCAAACTCGTTTTGGCCTCTATTGCCACTATTGGGCATATAAGATCAATAAGAGACTTAAATTTAAAATACTTAGGTTAACTATGAAGCAGCATGTATTAAAATAAAGTCCATTGTTGTATTTCCTTTACAACCAAAAAGTACTTAACAAAAATTATAATGAAGCAATAGGGAAAGAAATATAATCAATTCTTGCCAATATTGCGAGCATGGGAATCTTAAAGTAAAATAACAATTTAACATTTTTAATTTTTTAAATTAAAAGTTAATAACGAGCCGAACTCTTTTAGTATAAGAATCAAATAAGTAATATGAAATAGACCTTAGTCCACGAAAATATTAAATTCAAAATTTATTTTGTGTTAGTTACTAAGGCCTTAATTAATTAGTGATATTGATATTGTGATATTGACAAATGTGATATTGTTAATAGGCCAACTTATTAATTGAAGTTTTGAATTCATTTTCCTAAAACAATGCTGAATAGATTTTTCCTTCATGATTTGCTTTAAATGTATTTCAAATAATTGCAATACATACTTCGTACATTTGTAAAATATTACGTCTCTGAAAGTAAATTCTAATGATTTCGAACACAAGCAAAACGTTCCAGCATGCATGTATTTGCTGAAAACTAACAGAGAAATTATATAAATGAAGAACCATTAATTCATTTGACAATCTCTGCCTAGTTTTTAATCCTGAATGCTAATGACACTGAGATCTAGTGGTAGCTGATGTATGAAAAAACAAAATATACTAAAAAAGTTATAATTAAGTTATAAAAAGCAGTTTGTGTTATTGTTCAAGTTGCTGACAAAACAACATGAAAGGTTTTGAATAAAGAGAGAAAAACAAAACAAAAAAAGCTTACGGCCCCTACAAATATTTCTAACCCACAGGAATGAAAAGTAAACTAAAATACTCATACAAAGTACTCTACTACTGTTTATCTTAAAAAAGGCAGTTTTTTTGTGCTAAACCATAAGACAGGACCATTTTTAACTAAAAGAAATAAAAATACAATTTATGTCTTTACTTTTGACTTTAATTGCTGCACTCGCGCTTTGTTGCCTGCCTGTTGCTGCCTCGGCTACCTTATTTTACACAAACAAAAATAAAAACATAAACGGCTTTCCTATTCTTTTTTTTTGTTTGGTATTTTCTTTAACGCTCATTTTCTTCCTAAACCCCTTGAGTCTACCAATAAGCAATTGTGGTGGCACATGCACTCACAAAGTAGAACCATGAAAAACAAAAGAAGTTTTTTTATATAAAAAAATTTTTTGTTAATGTTTATTCATTGTACATTTTTCTTGTTGTTTTATGCATGTTTTAGTATTTTATTTTTAAAATGTTTTTATAAAATTGTGTTTTGCTCTTTTTTGCACTGTTTGTGGAGGCGCTTTTTTAAGGTCTTTTTTATTTCTATTTGTTTCTTTATTTATTTTTATTTCAACCTCCAACCATTAACGCCACTCATATCAGTATTGTTTTTATGGCAAACACTGTTAGATATATGAAACAATTAAGAATTATGATATTTCATTATGTTTAGAATATAAAAAATACCCTACAGCACCCATAGACGAAGATGAAGACATGCAATAGTTCTCCTCTTAAAGGTATTCAATGATGAATTTAACGAAATTATTATTACAAGTAAAATTTAAATACCAGCAGAATGAAATACATATTTTGCATAAATCATTTTTAGGCTGTTATACTTCTGCATGAACCAGTTTTCTAGTCGATTCTGCACCCCTTAAATTTATCACCAGGAATGATTGGTCGTAACTTGGCCCACAGCTTTTCCACAAGTGCTTAGTGTTAAATCCATGGTCGTTTTATCTGAATTATTCTTTTCAAGTAAATAGCTCTTATTTTGCGGCAATATTATAATGAAACCAGTTTAATCGAATAGGCAATTTTACTGCTTTCGTCTCGATTCATTATTTGGAATGGATATTCGCTGAAGCGATCTTATAGGGCATTATATTTTGTTGAAACGCTATATGTTCGTTATGGAGCTCTTTAATGAATTCTTGTTATTTTAAGTTCGGTGCTAATCTAATAATTACCCAATAATTTGTATTGTTCTGTTTGGAGGAAGAGACTTGCGCTGCAGTGTCTTAATGCAAAGCAACAATATTGGCAACTATTTCAACCGATTTTTTTTTGAAAAAATGTCAATTACGTTTTTTGTTTAAAATCTGCACCCAATGGCTTAAGATTTGTTTTATGATAACAATTCTTGTTCAAGGTGATAACTAGATATGTCCACACTTAAGCAAATAAGCTTGAAGCATACGATTGGTCTAAGACTTGCTTTTCATGGCAAATAAATCTAAAGGGTTCCATCTTACTTTCATTATAGTTCCAAAACAATCCAAGTATTTCCCGTAAATTTGGGAACTTTAGGATTTAAACTTAAAATAACCCATCACAAGACCAAATATTTTTGACTGGCAATACTTTAATGCATTGTGTTTAGGGTTTCACTGAGACCTTGCCCACATCAGATAGAATTTGGACACATTTTTTTAAATGCATTCTTTGATTTCTTTGTGTATTGACAAAGAATAGAATAGTTTTGGCTCAGTGCATATATTTGCAGACAATATTGTGACATCATGGTGTGACTTCTTCGTGCGAACATTAAATTTATGTAAATGAACTTGAAATAAGTTAAATCACATTTCTTTATAAATTAAAAAACAAAACTTTAATAAAAATGTCACAAGCTTTATGAAAAACATAATATTCCCTTAACTCTTGCCACTAGAGGTGGTTAAAATACGCTGTCATCTCTGCAAGGCGCCTTCTTCTCCTTTTCAATTTTATTTTTGCGTTCACATTGAAATGTAAAAAGAGATGAGAGAAGAATAAAAAAATATAAAATTAAATAAAACATGGAACATGCACTTGTTGCAGGTTGTTTATGGGCCACTGATTGTTTTCTTGTTGCTGTTGTTGTCGTTGCATGCTGCTAGCTTAAGCTACTAGGAGTTCTTGTCTTGCTATTGCAACACTGTTTATTTGTTTGCTTGTTTACAACAATAATGTTTCATTTAATGTGTGGCATAGTGTGTTAATAAATATATTCTGTTTTATGCAACATTTTATGTTTATGGCAGCCGTAGTTTCTATTATTGCTACTAAATTTCTACATAAACAACAGAAACGAGAAACATTTTTCCACTCAACATTTTATTAATCAAGATGAAAGTACAAGTTCTAAATTAAAGTTTTTTGCAAATTTAGCGAATATGTATAAGAAAATAGTATCCTAGAATGTATCGGGAAACAATAATATGAAAGCATGAGCCTTTTTTTTCGTTAATCACTCTTTACAAAGTCGTTAAAGAACCACTTTTCCTTCTAGCTGCTGTTAAAAATTGTTTTAAATTAAATATTATATTAAGACTACAAAAAAGTTTATGCACTTTTGCGTTTTAATGCTAACAAGCACTCTATTTGTTTCTTTTGAATTTTTATTATAAACAACTTAAATTTTAACATACATAGTCGTTGTTATTTTCCACATCTTAAGCATCTGCTTGATGATGATATTTCGCTAAAATGGCCCACGAAAAGTCAACACACAGCACACAATCAAAGTAAATTGAAAAAGCAAATCTTATGAAAAAAAAAGAGGATGCTTTATGTGAAAAATTTACACTTTTGACACAATAAATACTTTTGGACATTGAATTTTTTAAAGGAAAAGAACTATTAGTAGAAAAAGTTTTTTGTAAAAACAAGTGAAAGCGGCAATTTTTAATTCTGCAAAAAAAGAACGAGATTTTTTATAGAGCGAAGGGAAAATTTTCATAAAAATGGTAAAAAAATATTTTTTGTTAAAAAGGCATCATTTGTGCAAAATTAAAAAAAAAACAAAATAGATGGGCAGGTAGAGAACGTGTGTTCATGAAAAGAAATTTAAATAGAACATTCTTTTTAATAATAGTTTTACTTAACATTCTTGCTTGGGCACGCTCTACGCAAAATTCAAGTTTCCATCGAAAATTAAGTTTAAAAAAAAACATACCTCAAGTTTACTTCACCATAGGAGCACCTATTAAGTTTGTAGTTATTAATTAATGGATATATCCGAGTAACACATTTAAAAGTTAATAATATATATTATAAATAACACTACCCAGAGGCGCGCCCTTTAATTATTGTTTTTTTTATAGTTTTATCATACAGTGTTACAGCATCACTAACTTTAAAATATTTGCGCCTTATCGTTCGATAGATATGTTAGCAACGTGTGATTAATACCGCCCAATGGTGCAATGGAAAGTGATGAAATATGTAAGTGTTTGAGGCAAATTTATATATAGATTATTTGGGTACAAATTTTATTTGTACAATTTCGAAAAGCATTTACTAAATGAGGTCAATCTATAAGTAATAAGAGTTCGTGTGTTAACATACGAAAGTATGTAAGAATATCTTTCTGATTTTCTTGCCAAAATTGATTTTTTTTTATAAAAAACACAACAAAGAAACACTGTTGTGGTTAAGAATGTGTAGACAGTCATATATTCTAAATCGCTCGAGATTATAGGAGGATTAAATTCAATTAGCGCCATTACTGTTGTGAAGTGTTGCTAATGAAAGATAAATGTTACGCGGTTGCAATTGCAAGAAAGCAAATAAAGACTGACTCCTGGGTAACTTATGCTTTCAAAAAAACATTTAATTATGCCATACAGCCGCTATGTTGGGCGAATTGTGGTTTGATGATTGTTGGGATTCTGCCAGTAGTATAATTTAAAGTTAAAGATGTAGAATAAGGAAACTTTACTATAACTCAACAAACATATGTGTGTACATGAAAATCTATAAGTGATATTTAAAGAAAGGCATTCTAAAATTTTTTAAATCTGTGTAGGCTTATTTTTTTTCAATTTGCTTATATTTGTAATACCGAATCAATACCTTAAAACATTGTTCCATTTAAAGCCTTTGCCTACTGTAGGAAACACATTTCTTGTTGTTTATATAGATTATTTTATAAAGAATTTAGAATCGTTATAGTTTAAGGTATAATTATTTAAATACTTTCTCATAACCAACTCCCATGATCTAAGTACAAAAACAATCCATTGGCTTACCAAGTACTACAATCCATTCTAACGATGTCAAAGATGTTTAGAGTTTTTAGTGCATTTCATAAATAAAGCATAATTTGAACTAAATATATAAATAAGTCTCATTGCTAACGTTCTTTAGAAAAAGTTTAAACTAAAAATGATATAAAAATAAAAAAAAAGTATTTATTACCGTGAGCAACGCGTTCATCTTGATAACGTTAAATGATGGATCTTCTTAAATGGACTCAAAATGTAAATAACAACAGTGAGTGCAACATTTAATGCAACATTTTCAAATTATCTTAAGTAGACTAAAAGAAATGTTTTCAGTTTTTAACTTTGTTGAAATAAATAAAAAAGAGCTTCATAAGCATATGTTTATTCTAGGCAGGTCCTTTGTAAATTTTTGTTAATAAAAAGATAACCATATCAAAGAACAAATGAAGCAAAAGCGAAAAAGTAAACATAATGAATGCTTTTATTTTTTAACCATAAGAAAACTAACGTTTTTCCTAATTAAATATAAAAAGTTGCTTAACCAGCGTATTATAGAAACACTATTCGCTCTGTAAGTATAAAGGTTCGTTTTACAAATATTTCAAATTTATAAGGTTGGATTAGTTTTTTATAAAAATTCACAAGAAAACCTTATTTTTGACCACACCTCGCATCTTAATCATGTTGTAGTTAGAAAAATTTTTAAAAATTACAGTGATCTTTCATAACCAATAATCTTTAATTTAAATAAAACAAAATGCCATATTCCCTAAATTTTGCCTTCACCAAAAATAACCAAATTTCCTTAATTGAAAAAAATACGTAGTTTTCGTATATAAACAACTGCCTTTTTACAAAAAGGTGCTGTTTTTGAAAATATGAATTTTTCAATAAACGTTTTTACGTAAAAGATCTTTTTTCCAATAAAAGTGATTTGTATGTTTGAATGTTTTCCATAATAGAAACATTTTTGCCACACACACTCATTTTTTATAAAAATGAAAAAAACTTTTCTGCAATAAAAGTCCTTTTTTATCATAAAAAATTTCTTTTTATCACAAAGTAGATGCTCCCTTAATACGCAAAGAGGTTTTTCTCTTTATGAAAGATTTTCACAAAAAAATTCAATTTTCTACCAAAGTTTATATGGAAACTCTCTGTAGAGCAAAATAATGCCTGACAAAAATTATTTAAAAAAAAAACAAAAATGTGACTTTTGTGACTACAAAACACAAACGGAAAAAAAATTCAGAATTTTCACTGTTACGAAGATCTACTTTTCAAACTTACACGTTTTGTCCTTTTTTACCCACTGTACATTTTGTTTTGATTTATCATTTCATACTCGTCTAAAGAAACAATTTTGAAAAAAATTTTAATAAAAACACGACTGCAATAATCTTGGAATTTTTATCAAATTGGAATCTATAAAAAAGCAGAAAATGAAACTAAAAGTACGTTTTTTACAGAATAAAATACTAAAGGCAGCATTAATTTGATGGTGGTTTAAGAGTTCTTTAGAAATATTTCTATATGATTTTACATTTTAGTAAGGGCGTATAGAAGAGCTGATAGTCTTTGGTTTTTAGCCATAAACAGAATAACGAAATTGCCAAATGCAAGCAAATATTTTAAGAATAATAAAGAAAAAACTATACCCCTAAGCTGGATATAATAAACAAATTGATATATGTAGCTGTAGATGTATTCAAGCATACAGCAACATTAAATATGTTTGAAACAGCTGCTTAATAAGTACATAGAGGATAATGTTATATTATTTGTATATGATACTGCACAATGGTACCCAGAAGCTTAAAAAATTCTGTTTCTATTCCACTATCTTCTATTAATACTAAATGCCAAAAAGTTTTACACTACACTATGTGTAGCCATAGTGCAGTGATTGTACAAATACGACATGAATACAGTAGTTATCAATGCTTTGAAACTGATTTTGTTGCTGCCGTTTGCTATTGCTGTTGTTGTAGCTGCAACATCAATCTTTTGTTCCTGCGATTAAACTGATAAGCATTAAAATGAGTAAGCATCATTGCCAACAATAATGCAAATACTATGCATATAGAGTCCCTACCAACAACAACAACAACAACTCCCATTATAAGAGTCTAGTAATAAGTATGAATTGCAACTACTCCCACAATCAACTATCACTTCTATTCATAGTTTTATTTTAACACATGAACAATAGTTTTAGGTTACAGCTTTATTCTAGTTTAAGGCAAATAAAAGTTTAATATTTAAGTCTGTGTATGTTATAAATAAATATTAGTTAAAATAGTCCTCATAGATTTATTTACCTGTAGTAAAACTTTTCCTTGTTTCTCTGTAAAGAACGTTCGTTCAAACATTGAGACAACAAAATGAGAATGGAGAAGGCCTGCTAAATGTAGATTAAAATACCAACCATGATGATGACGATAGTAGAATTTTGAATTATTTGAAATAATTATTTAAAGATGTTGTACAGTTCGTTGTGGTGATTTTTTAACAGTTCGAGGTTTAATTAACAAAACTTGAAAAAATTTAATTTTCAGTAAGCTTTTTAATGGAATAGTTTTCAAATTATAACGATAGATTATCTAAACTTGTTTATGAAAGGGTTTGGCAAAGCTAAAGTTACATTTTTAAATTTAGTTTAAATTTAAAATTTTATAATTTTTTTTTAAATGAATAAAACTCTACTAATTACATAATATTAAAACTAAGCAATATCCAATATCAATTTTGTGGCATTAGACAACTAATTGGGCTTTCAATTTATGCTGATCCTTAAGCTTAGACTTATTTCTATAAACAAAGTGATGCTAATATGATATAAGGATATTATAGAAATGAAGTAGCAAAATCATGAAAAAACGGTGACTGTGATTATGATTAAGAAGCTCTTATGTTTTGGATATAAAGTAATTTCCTTAAGCTAAATATCACCAGTCTAATGTAAAGGTCGATGAACTGAATGCATTCTAAAATTCTAAAATTGTATAGATTTGAAATAAATAGTTATTTTTTTTTGCTGAAGATGTCGTGGTTGTGCACAGTCTAATGTGACGAAAATGGAAGTCACCATTGAATAACCGAAATCACTGTACTAAAACAAATGAGTGTGACGCGGGACTTTTGAGCGGTAAAATCAATATAATCGATCGAAATGTTTGTTTACCACCGGGAGCCGAAAAGTTTAGATGAAACAAGACGTTGTCTTATAAAACAATAATTCTAACTTATCAGGTGGTCGTATAAATAATAATTCACAACTTATTTCGCTTATAAGCCGTATAACTAAAATGCTACCCGATAGTTGGCAGGATTTGAAATGTGGCAAACATGTGGAATATTTAAGAGTTTTCTATTCATATTCAAATATTCGAGTAGGGTCATATTAAATATCCATCAAATCTATGTGGCTAGCTATATTTCATAATTTTAATTATTTTATTTACCACACAGCAATTGCAAGCAATCATTTCCATATATTGCTTTGTCTCCTTCACATGCTTTTGAATGATATTAGATAGTTAAACAGGAATAAAATTGTTAAGTCGTTATGGTAATAAAATCGTAAATGCATGTTATAATTGTAAATACCATTACAGATACAATTGAATAGAAATACTGTTAGAGATTTATGTATAGAATAATATTAATTTCAATAAAGGATATCCTTGACATCATTTCATTGTTGTTTTAAAGAATCTTAAGTTTATTTGTATTTATGGTTTAAAAAAGTAATGTTTACACAACAACATTTTTCTTTTTTTGTTTTTTTCTTTTTTACCATTATCAAAAAGTACTGAATATGGTCTTTAATATTTGTTCTTTATGGGCAACTTCTTATTTGGTTAAAGATATTTTCAATAAAAAATTATGGAAATTATCTGAACCTCCCGCCACCTTATTAAAGAAATTTTATGACTAATTACTATTGCGTTAAAAGTGTTTTCTTCGAAAAATTATACCTGACCAAATTAATTAATAAAATATTAAGTTCTCTGGGAAAATGATAAATATCTTTTATCACTATCGTTTTGGTTTTAATAAAACGGTGAATGACTAAAAAACAGATTTTTCGAAAATAAATATTTTGAAAGAAAAAATAAATGTTTCCATTAGAAAAGTTAATAGGAAATTTTATATATGTGAAAGGCCATACTAAAAATATAACATTAGATTGTGATATGTTACACTTGGGTCAGAAGTAAAGTTGGGGTGAATACTAAAGTCTTTACCTTTTTATCGAATATTATTATTGCCATTTATTTATAACGATAAATTATTTTCAAAAAAATTTTTATTTCCGAAAGTTATTCTTTATACGAATTTTCTCATATTTATTGTTCTTTCACAATTTTTGCCTGTGCACATTTCATTTGCATTCAAACTAAAATTGAGTCAGTGGACATGCCATCACATTACAACCCTGTATCTTCACCTAAATGTTTAGTCGTAAATAACTAAAATCTTAACACGAAATCCAAAAGGAATCGAAATGAAAATGTTTCCAAGCGCCTGCACAATATAAATGAAAAAAAAACCCGCCCAAAGGTGCCCAGATGCAAACCAACTGATAAAAATGGCAAATAATAAAAAAAAAAAAACTAAAATACAATTTTTTAAACTTTGTATGAGATGACCAACAAATATAAAAACACCATGTAAAACATGTTACGGCAGCACCAACTGAAGGAAAAGTAAATGTAATAAAAAAAGCGAAAAATGGTTGCAGACAACAAGTGGGGAGCCCTAAAAGTAGTGCAACTACTACAATTCAACAATCGTAAAAACATAATACAATACAGACATAAAGTTGTATACAATATTTTGCCACTTGCTGCTTGTTGTAAAAGGCCAATAAGTTCTGCAATGTTCTTGGAAGGCATGAATAAAGACAAGAACTTAAAGCAACAAAAACAAAAAGGATTTTTTACAGATTAAAGTTAAGACGATTGTTGTTTTGTAAATGTTGTTATTGTTGTTGCTATTTATAAGTAGTTGTTGATGTTGATCGCCATATAGACGAGACGCCTGCCTGCCTGTTTTGCGTTATTTTACAGTGCCTTTGCTGTTAAAGCTCAAAATAAGCGCGTTATCGCTAAGCAACCGCATAAATAATAAGGCTTAAAGAGCAGGTTGACGCCTACAAAAATACAACATTTAAGACATTGCTAATAACAACAACAATAATTACAGCAACTTATTCTTTTATACATGCATTCATTTATGCTGCACTGGGTGTCACAGTAGTTTGTCCATTCAACTTTTTCTTTAATTTATCATAAAAGAAAACTTAAAATTGTATGCGAATATTTTGAAAGTATAAGATTTTCGTAAACTATTCATTTTGTTTCTACAACTTTTCGATTGGATTTCGAGGTTTTGATATCAAAAAATAACTCTATAATTTTCCAAATTTTTATTGTGGGAGTTCTTTTAATTGGCTGTGAATTGACTTGACATGGACTAATGATTTTTAGTTTTACCAACGTAACCACAATCTACTCGCTATCTCCTGCTTTCTGGTTAACTAGAAGCTAGTCTAGTCTAAAGGCTGTTATCATTTCAGCGACTCTTAAGGTACTTATATCACGCTAAAGTTATTATATTCTTGTGGCTGTTGATTTTTGCACAGAACTTCAAATACCAAAGGCTTTTGTTATCATTTCATCTTTATTCTGACCGATCAGAAAGAAAGTGAATATTTTTATTTAATATTTTTTCTATATCTTCAGATAATTTAAATTGTAAATTCAGTGGTTTTTGTTTTAAAGTAGTCTGGGTCAACTGTTACTTGCATAGTTCATGTATTATCTTTTATATTCTACAAGATTTTTTTATAGAATGATAGCACGTTTTTAAATTAAATTTAACATTTTAGTCTCAGAGAAGAATAAAATTAAACCTCATACAATTTAGCTCAATTGTGCATTTTACCCCAAAATGATAGCCAGCAATGTTTATATTGAAAAAAATTGGCTTTAACAGCTTCTACTTGCAGACCCTGTTTATGAAATGCGGAACAGTAACAAAATCGACAACAAACTATCAACAATTTATGTTATAAAGATAATGTTTAAAATGAAAATCTTGTCAAAAAATTTATTAAATGACAAAAACAAAACCAAAAATGAATGGTTGTTCATGTATTGGTTGGTAAGTCAAAGAAAAAAGTTAACGGTTTTAATGAATTGCATAAATTTATTAAGTATTGATTTTGAAATTGATATCTTATCAATTTTATGCCAGATATAATTCCATTCAAATTAATAAAACGGTTTATTAATGTTATATCTGATGCTGGCAAACTCCAAGACATATTATTAGTATATTAAGGATTATGAAAGTGCGCATTTATATTAACGATTAGCATAGTTCCAATGTTAAAGTCTTCACTGCAGTATTAACTGAGACTATTTCTCCTGGCATTCGAATTCGTTAATTTTCAGTAACTATCTGCAATACAGATTATGACTATAGCGAGACTTTTCAATGTCTTACTTACCAAAGATGTCCCTCTAAACAATGCAGTCATCCTGAAAATGCGACTTCTACTAGCTAAGCTTTCCTTTATACTTCTTTAAACCCCTAATGAATCACTCCTAATGAATAACAAGAAATTTAAATTTTAATAAGGCTCCCTTGGGATTTGAACTCATGAACTTTTGTTTAACCATCAAGTAGATTCACATATTTTTTTTTTTTAAAGAGAGATAGCACTTCAGGAAACAATGCCTATTTAGTCAAGTACCGTGCTACAGTCTTAAGGAAAGGGATAGAGAAGAGAAACAGAAGCAGGTGGTGAAAGTAGAAGGATAGTCGGAAATTAACTGCCGTATAAGACAGCGCAGCGACCAGTGACTATGCCTTCAACGCTGAGCAGCCCCACCGTCAGTCAATTTTTATTTTTGTAGTAAAAAAAACAAAGGTCTTCGTTGGGAATCGAACCCACAACCCCTAACCTGACAAGCTAGTACACTACCTACTAGCCTACAGGGGCACCTATTCACATATGTATTAGCTAGTTCACTTTTTTATCCTGTTCACACACACCACATTTGCTAGTGATGGCATTAAATATAAAATCTAAAAAATAAGCTGCACTAAAAGTTGAATTCCGACAAAACAGTATTGCGTCGACATCTAGTTGTTGATCTTGTGAAGGATATATCTCGAATCAATAAGGCTAGATTGAGTTTTATATATTCTTCAATACAATGTGTTCTAGTTTTGCGTAGACTTATTTTTATTATTTTTACTTAATTGAAATCGCTCGCTAATTGGTGATTATGGTATTGGAAGTATGAATGCGTGGTACTTACATGTGATTTAGTTTTTAAATCTTGAAAATATAAGCTGCACTAGTTAATATTATTATAGATGAATAAATTTATGAAGAAAGAGTAACAAAAGACAATATAGCATTTTCTATTTTTTTGTGAACTATATTATTTTAGACGAAAAATTTATAGTCAATATATTCTTCATTTTTATTTATCGGCTGCTAAAATTGTGGTATTCCGTGAGAGTTCTGTTAATTTTTAAATTGAACTACGATTTTTTTCAAGTTGGATTTTAAGCTTTTGAAGCTAAGGTGGAAAAAAGAACAATAACAATTGTATCTGGAGAGTAATTTACCAATCAGATGCGCAATTTTAATTTTATCGTGAACAGAAGGCTAATTGTAAAATGGACACCTCTGAATCGACCCTCCTATCTAATTCATAGGCAAAATTATTAAAATAAAGAAATACATCTGCGCAAGTTTCATATATCATCATATATCATCTCTGAAGATTTGAAATTTTGAAACAGTATAAATAAAGTAGAAATAATGATTAAATTGTATATCAGAGAGTTTTGCGTGAATAACACTCAAATTATAGGAAAGCTGAAAGCTCTAAGATTTTTGGTGTAGGGTACTTAAAGCGCTAATAACACACTTTTATGTGCACATCTCATGGAATTATTATCTTTAAACAAGCAAAAGAAACAAAACTAAATTTTATAACTGAACACACAAATGGAACTCGGGATATTCTCAATTTATTACTTTTCCATTTTTAATATTTAAGTTTACAGATGCTTAATCAAGACAGGTTTAGGCAAATTAGCACTTTAAGTAAAGTTATAAACAAGCTCGTTAAATATTTATATGAATAACATTTTCAATGCTATTAGGGATTCATGCTTAAATTCTTTTTACATGATGGTAAAGCTGATGTTGATGTTATAAATGTGCGAGAGTTATATGAGAAAGTTAATAAAGCTGTAAGTATTTGCTAGCAAACAAATAAGCATATTATTTCTTAATAATTTTAACAAGACATTTATCTAATAAGATATACAATGTTTTGTGTCATTATCTGAACGACCCTCGGTTCTTTATAATATCCTTATCCTTCTTTTATTTTAATAGTTTTATATCCTGTGTATATAAAAATTTTATAACTTTAACATTTATCTTTTCTTTCTTTAAACTTAAAAACATAATGCAAACAAAATTAGAAAATAATTAACAAACAAAATAGAAATCAATATTTAAATGAATTTTCAACACCACCTGTATATACGCATTTTGTTTAATTTAAGTATACTTTTAAATATACTAAAGGAAATATTATTAAAATAAGTAACAACTATTGCAATAAACTGATAGGCAGAGGTACGCTCTTACTACTTCTGCAGTATTTAGTTGGCTTTTTAATGTTTAAAAAGGAAATTAAATTTACATATTTTAAGGTGGTTATAAAAGTGAAGTAATAAAAATATAATAAAATAATATTATAAGTGTAAATGGAAATAAAATTTGATTATTGGAAAAATGGATTTAATTGTAAAATCCTGAACTCATACCCACAAGTGAAACTGTATTTAAATTTACTGCATGCAATTTTCAAAATAAATGAATAATGGTAGTTAAAGTTAACTGTAGTAAATATGCTTTCAAGTTAATAAAATTGTTTTAATACGTTTGCATTTAAAAAGTACATTACAGAACTTAAGCAAAAAAAAAAAATCGGCCAAATAGGGGCTATAGCCCATGGTGTTTTTCATTAATAAGACAACCTTCCCAAAAAAATTTGTAAAAAAATTAAGTAAAAATTTCATTAGACACGACCGTATAAGGGCTAAGCTGGCTATCTTGACTGGGTTAAAGGTAGGGGCATATCAATGAAATATACGCCATAACTGTTGGAAGATTTGCTGATTTGTCGACGAATTTCGTATTTTAGATGTTAAAGCCGAAAATCAGGATTTTTTTAAAAGTCGGTGGAACAAATTTTAAGTAAAATAAATATGAACAATGAAATTGTTAAGAAAATAAGAGAAATAAAATATTCCAAATTGACTGTAAATTTTTATTTTTAGTTATGCATAAGTTTGCTATCTATAGTGTTAATTATGTGGTGTGCATAACCAATTAAGTTTGAATCAAATTCTAATACTGACTTTTTTAAAAGTCTCAGAGACTGAAGCATTACGGCCACTATGAAACGAAAAATATAACGTAAGGGATGTTAAAAATAGTATTGAAATTTCTTGGTTTTTAGTGTCCGAAATGTTTGTTTTCTATATACAAATTAAGATAATTATTCTTATTTAATTATTAATTTCTAATATTAATTCTCAAAACTAAAACCAACTTGTTAAGTTTTCTCTTTGAATTTTTGCATAATTTTTATAATTTTAAAATTGTTAGGTCGATATTTTTGGTCGGATACTCTTATTTTCCTACAAAATTGTTACTAATGTGTCAAAACTAGTAGAGGTCATAATAAAACTATTGTCGTGATATACTACAAATCAAACAAAAAGTGATATAGGACAAGGCATAAGTATAACGGCGGCTTCATAATTACATAAATTTGGTTTTTTGTGGCTTGGAATATTTTTAATTACGATTTAAAGCTGGAATTATATTTTTTATGCTATTACTGTTTCATTTCAAGATATTGCGAAGCTTTAGTGGGTAAAAAAAAATCTCTTATTATTTTTTTTTTAATTAAACACCCTTATTCTGTTTGACGACGCCAATACAAGACGACGTCGTTTTTTTTTGTTGTAAATCCGTATTCACGTTGGAGTATTGCCATTTATCGATGACTGGCAACAATTGTTTGGTATTCTGTAAGAAAATTTTAATTTGATGTTGCCTTAAATTGCCGTTGATATCGTGGTCTGTGGTTTTAGTGTCGTGCTGTTATAAACAAAAATTTAAAAAGATTAAAAAAACTAAAAATACAAAATAAAATATAAAAAAGTACAAATAAAATAGAAAATGGAAAAAATAAAATTACCACCGCCAACCAATTTGAAAAATTAGTGGAAGAATTGGGAAAAAATCCATCACTTGTCAGGTGATTTTCATGAGGCAGTGTTTCTACTAATTTTAAGGAACAATTGAAAAGTGTTGCGACTGCTCTAAACACTTTTGGCCCACCAAATAGAACGAGTGATGTATTGAGACCACTGCCTTTTCTTTACAAATATATGTTTGACAAAATTCTTTTTACTGATTTGGCGCGACTTAAAATTTAAAGTAAAACAAAAGAAGGTAAAAAACAATGTGCTGAATATTTTGATTTTCATTTATTTTGATTTTTAATTTGTTATGGGTTCTTTTTAATACAGATTTTATTTTTTTTTTCACAACAATTTTATCAAAAATAGTACACAAATAAGTCAGCTGACTCAAATATTAGATATGGATGTTATATGTTATTAAAATGATCGATAAAGTGGCAAAATTCGTCATAAGACTGTTAGGGAATACCAAATTAGTATTGATGTTGTGTTAAAGTGATGTTGCCTCAAAATCGACGTCGATGTTGCCGTCGCTAAACAGAATAAAGGTGAATATTTTTGTTGAATTTTTAATTTCATTCGACATGAAGTTGAATTTTTTGGGACAAATTGCGAGCTTTTTTGTCATATGCGGAGAAGTATTCTAATTCAAGTTTACAAAGCCTTCAAATAAACTCAACAGAAGCAAGAGTAAACTATAAAGTAGTTATTTATAGTTTACATGTTATGTGCAATTGTAAGTTCAGAACTTCTCTCCAGCTTTTCAGGGACATTATATGTTCAAAACTGTGTAGTTGTTGGAAACGGTAAGTTACGTCTAAAAATGCTAACGCATCTTGAAAGAGGAGAATATTAGATGACTACATTCATTATTTTGGTACAAATCTATGCAATGGTACCAGAAACAAAAAGTTTATGATGCTATTGTTCGTATATGCTTGATAAAACGGAGGCGAATAACGTTACTCCAGTCACTACCAAAGTATTGTGTGTGTGAATGGAATAAAATAAAAATTTAGCGAACGCGTGTCAACCAATCCCTGTAGTTGCATTAGTAAATATGTGTGCTTGCTCTAAAATAAAATTTCGCATTATAAGCTTAACCTCAGCAGCGAATCTGCATAAAGAAATATAATAATAGGTGTTCAAAGTGGCAATCAAAATATAAGGTGATGATGCGTAAACAGCCTTTATACTAAAAGAAGGAACTTTTTAGAGCAGTATCGACATAATAACATGTGCCAATATGGCCAATTTGGGTAAAAGAACCTGAATTGGCAAACGAGAATTCAGGTTATGAGTAAGAGTCTCCACCGTAATCTCAGCGTAGACTTAGTTGTGTGGATGACTTGTTACCTTTGCAGGTCATTTAAAATTACACGTAAAATCCTATTAAAAATGGGATTGGCAGTAATATCTTAAAAGTCGTTTCATATTTTTATAAAAAAAAATCCGTTATGGCATAAAATAACACAAATTTATTATGACAAGTGCCAAAAGCCTCTTTACAGCACAAATATAAAAATAATATGACACTTCACTGAATGCAAGGCCATATATGTATTTTATGTACTATAAAATATTTAAATATTTTTTTAAAAATCTGTGGAAGAAAAAAAAATCAAATGACCTTGAGTTTTTATTTTAAGTCCAGTGCAAAAAAATATTAAAACCTTGAGCAGCATGCTTCTTTCAATATGGAAATTTTATTACAACACATTAAAAAATATAAAATTCTTTTTTTTGGTAATTTTTGCTATTACGCTGATTGCAACTGAAGCAAGTTGCATGTAAAATGAATAAGAAACAAAAAAAAATGGAAGTTTTACATGGACAATCAAATGTCACACTTCGGTTACAAACACATGCAACTGTGAACAGCAAAACTACTGCTTGCAAGCAAACGCACTGGCCTGGCTAACAGTAACGTAACAAACTCTACCAGCAGTAAGTACAACAACTTAATTAACAAAATCGAATAAGCAGTAGAAACAGAGAAAAATTCTTAACAACACAATGACTTACGCATACACAGGTAGCCGTACGAGTACATACAAGAAGCAAAAGAAACAAATTTAAAAAATTCCTTGACAAAATACTGAAAAAGAAGAAAATTGCTTAAACGTTATGTGGTCATCAATATGTTGTAGCAACAACGCAACATTGCCAGAAATCAATCCGAATCAAAAGCAAACGAAGATGAAGTAACATCGAAATCAAAACGTGCCGAAAATATCACTTAATTAACATTTTTACGCTTGAAGCTTAAAAGGTAATTAACGCGTTCACTTAATGCAAACACTATTGAACATTCTAGTAATTGGACGACATGCTGTCCACTATCCTTCACCAATCCCAGCACTTCCAATAACTTGCATGTACATACAGGCGATAGCTGAAAGGCACCAAAAGGGAAGTGTATAGTGTGACCGTGTCCACAAAAAAAGAAAAGAAAAACCGAAAATGTCCACAAAACAAGAGAAAAAGCCACACAACTTGGAGAATCCTGGCAAATGAAGCAAAAATTTTGTTTCACTCTTAGTTTTTTAGCTACCAAATGCTACAACATTTTAAAGCGCCACATTCTGATGGTTTTGTTTTAAATTTTTGTGTCTTTTTTTATGTTTTTTTTTTTTTGGGTTTTTTTTTTGCTTTCGTAGCCAAAATCAATGTTCAATTGTGAACGTGTTATGTTTTGTTACCTTTTTGGGTGGCCTTGTGTTGAAATGGTATAAAATTAAGCCAACTGTCGTTTTTAGCTAAGAGACAAACAACGATTTCCAATCACCAAAATACATAGTATTTTTGCTCCTTTCATGTCTCCATAACCCTTGGTTGGTATTACCCTTCTACTTCTGCTCTGGGTTCTTTTTTGTTATTATCAACGAGCAACCTACTCACACTCATTACCATACTTTAGAATGCAATTTACGCATTGATGACTTAACGAAAGGTACAACTTTAGTTAAGATACGCCACAGCGAATTAATTAAGGAACCTACAGTGAAGTTTCGAATTTTTCATATTGTTAAAATAGAAATTTATTTTTTCAGTTTTTACGGAGAGTACAAGTTCTGCTAAAGTACTAAATAATATCGAGATAAGACTTTAACAAATTTCTAAAACGCTGATCAAAAAAATGCATTTTAAGGAATTTTGATGTTTTTTTTGTAAAGAAATGGAAGCATTGTTGGGTACAAAAATTACACGTATACCTCCTATAATTAAGTACCAATGCACCCCATGGTACAAAAGTTGTACGGTATATTTGTCCCTTAATAATTGAATTAGTACATTTAAAATTTAAATAAGTTTGTATTCTATGTTTGATCCTTGAGGAGGTCAAGGTAGTAAAATAACCTAGTCTACCAAACTTAGCAACCTGAAAATATATGTGTGTTAAAAAAATATTGCCCTAACTTGCACGTATTTAAGTTTTAAATATAAATAATTTGAAAGCCTGTACCCCCTTTACATCACTTATTATTATATTCATTCATTAATTATAACATCATTTTTAGCGGAAGTATTTTTTTTTTGTGTTCCACCTGTAAGCACCTTTTAACAGCATTTCCAAGAGCAACCAGACATTCAGGGTTGATGTTATTAAGTTATCAGAGGGCATCATCAATAAGAGTTTGTGCGAATGCAAAGAGTATTGCTTCAATTACAGAAAGTACCGCTCGAATGAGACAGTGTTTATAAATTACTAGCGTGCCCGTGACTGCTTTGCAAGTCATTTTTGGTTTGTTTTTATTCAGCAGCGTTCTTTTTTGTGTGCACCAAAAAATTCAATCATTCAAGAAAATTAATCAGAAAGAACGCCATTTTTTCGTTTTTATTTTTTTTAATAATTTTATCCTTTTCACAATTCAAATTTTTGTGTGCTTATATAATACGTCTTATTCTATTGGAATGCTTTTACATATACGACATTCTTCGATTGATTTTGGTTCGCGGTATAGACAAACAAAGTGCGAAAAACAGGGATCATTGCAAAAGCAACACGTATGGGGAACTGAAGCCGTTTAAAATCAAACGGAAAATCTGGAGGAATCATAGTAATGCATGGCATCAGCACATCCTCGCCCTTATATTTTCCTTTTAAAATTTTTGCTTCAATCACTTTTTTCATGACTTTTTTGAAATAGTGCAAAAGGAACAGTGATGTGTTTTGTTTTTTTGCTTTTATAACATTTCATTATTGGTTGTTGGAACGACAGTAATCATATTACCTATTTGATGAATTGGTATTAAAAATAATTTGTGAAGTTATTTCACTATTGTAAATTTAAAAACACTTGTTATTTACTAAATTGATTTCACTTATAGGTTTCTCACTTATGAACACAAAACAGCAAAGTTTGTTGGACTGTACTGTTATTTTTTACCAGCATAGCGGGGAATATGTTGTATTATATAGTAACGTAAATATTTTGTAAATATAAATAAACCGAAAACTCGGATTTTTGAGTGCAACATTTCGGAAGTTTTAAAATTTTGATATTTTATTATATATTAGTGAGTTTTTTTTTGTAAATATCTTCGGAACTACATAACCGATTTAAGAGATTGATAACTTGTTTTGAAAAGCATAACAATGGCTTTAAAAAATAAAATAAAAAAGAAAAAAATAATAATAAATATGTATATGTCATTGGTGGGTTTTGCCACGCCCCTCCGCCCACAGACCGAAAATTGGACTTCACAGTGTCACCCGCCTGAATATTCTGAAGATTCTCTGAAAATTTCATCAAAATCGGCCCAGCCGTTTTCGAGTCCATTTCTTACATACATACACACATCCTCTTTTATATATATAGATTATTAAAAAAATTATTCTGAACACTCGCTGGTGATTAAACCGAAGCCTTGAGTTTCTGAAACGATGGTTGGATAAAAAACAGTTTTCGCAATGAAATAGTTGCGATATGGAATACTCAATTTATGAACATAACTTGAAGACTACATCTGAACTCCAAGCTGACATAATATTTTGTATTCTTTAAAATTTCTTAAAGTATTTTGTAGTGCTATGTGTAGAGTGTCTTGCGTGTCTATATAAGGTCAGTGCGAATTGTTGCTAGCAAATATAATTGAGAACAAAAAAAAAAAGTTACAAACAATTTTGTAACACTGAATGAAAAAATTTATGCGACACTATAGTTTAAGTCTAGAGGTATGGTGTCATCTAAAAATGAATCACACATACACACATATATACACAAATACCTCCGGCAATATATATAAACTTCCTTTTTTCTTTTTCAAGTTAATGTATTGAATCTGGAAGGAAAATGAGAGTGTACAAGAATAAGAGAACAGTGGAAAGGGGTAACCAACACAAGAGGCTGTTAAATGTAATTTAATTAATTTATTCACATTATTCAATGAAGCGCAATTCTGAATGCGTAATTACCAAATGTATGCCACAGCAGCAGAATCAACAACAAAAGTAGCTGCCAATACTTTTGCTGGCTGGCTGACTGGCTGGTCGGTGTCGATTGGATGGTTGTTGGTTGATCGGTTGGTTTGTTAGTTGATTACTCTCCCATTGAAACTTTTACGTTGTTGCATTCATTAAATGTAGCATCGTTTTAGTATTGGCATTTATGTCCTTTCATTCCTCGACCGGGCAACTTGGCAGCAAACGAGTGCTTTAAAATTTAAAATGGTCGAATGTTTACCTCTTTGAGCACGCGAGCATTTAAAATAATAAAATCTTACATATATATATATATCTAAATACATATATATGTATCTTTTGCATCTCACATTTTATGGTGTGGAATATTCTAGAGTCAAGAGACACATTCAATGCAGCACTTTTATTTTGTTTTATTTGCACACAGCAAATAAAATAAAATTATTTAACGCATAGAAATTCTTAAGATACAACGAACATTTATATGTTTGTTTTGTTTTCTTTTGGTTTTTACACTTTATCAATTGTTTAATTTGAACATTAAAAGCTTATAACTGTTTTTTTTGTTATTTATTTTGGAAAGTCCGATAAGATCGTATAGACTGTTAGCAGTGTCACCAGAGAGGAAAAGCAATATATAGACAAATAAAAAAAAAATTATTGAAATAAAAGTTAATGAATGCAAAAGCATTTATCGGAATTAAATTAATGAATATTCTTAAGATATCCAAAATACCAACATCTTTCGATTAACGATGAAATGCCTTAAAACACAAGCAGCATCAAATATCATTCTAAAATATAATAATGAAGATATAATTGATACTAAAGAAATTTAATATTTAGGAAAAAGATTTAAGCTCAGAAGCTGCTTCCTTTTGTTTAAGAGTTTCAAAGTAGACAAAATTTATTTTTCATGACAAACTAATAATTCCAATTTATTTCGGAGTATCATAGCGAGGCTACTGAATATCTGCCATTGGAGCAAATCGCTGCATGGAAAGTACTTTTTCTAACTAAGCACTTTCTTCAGAGTAGTGGACTGCTCTTTGTTAGAACCTTACGGCAGGGAACATTTTGTTTTATATATCGTAAATACCATTTTAGTGCATTATTGCTGACTAAGGCCGATTGGAATATTGATGAGGAAAGTTTTGATTTCTACTATCGTTGAAAATTGACGAGCATTTTATAAAAAGGACGAATTTATATCATCAAACAGAACAGCTGAATTTTGACGCCTTGTAGTACAAAATATTCTGTTTTAAAGACATAAACTTGTGACGCGAACCGTGCCGTACCAAATATTAATTTAGTGAAGGTTATTAACAAATCTCCTTTTAGTTCCGTGTCACGGGTTCTGTTAAGCCAAGAGCATACAGATGAAGTAATTAGTTAGTTTGAAATAACTTCCCATATCTATTTTAAATTCTTTTTTTAAATGAATATTTTCCTATGTGATAGAAAGTGTAGCTAAAATCATATTTTCTTAAGCATTTGTAAAAGCTACTGGGATTCCGATTTTGACAGTGCATACGGTAATGAAGTTGGCTGATTTTTTAATTTTTATTTTAATTGTTATAGACTATAATATCAGGGATTTTGTCTCTATGTTTTACTTCTATTCATGCATTTTATTAGTCATGAAATTTCAGCCTTAAAACTAGTGGTAATACAAAACTGCGCTTGACAATTTGATTTAAGCTGGTCTGTTGGCAAACTACAAAATATGCTGAATTGAAATGCTGAATGCAATTTCCAAGATTTTTAAAAAGTTTCTTAAAGACGAAGTTAATGAAAACGAAAGCAGTTCAGTAAATACCTTGAGTAGTAACTGAAACATTCTGCTTGCTGTGAGGCTTGCAGCACCAATTTGTCGAAACGATATGTTGCACTTGTCTTTATTAATCAATATCATTTGAAGGCTAGTAATACTATGTTTAGCGTTAAATCCGAAGCAAATATCTATATGAAAATTTTGTGTACGATGACACAATTGAGAGTAAATTTGACACGCATCATTGAATCCTATTCCTTCCTCGATTCAGAATTCCCTTAAAATATGTATTTTAAATTATGCAAGGGAAATACAGGGTATCTGCCGCGAAGGTATGCTACTTCGTTTTTTTTTTTATAATTTTTGATTAAATGAAAGAGAATGGTACTTATATTGATAAAAGTTTTATTTAAAGGCAGATAAATGTCCGCCTCTGTTAGCCTCACTAATGGGAGCTCTTTTAAGCACATTATCCATTACATTTTTACACATTTCACACGATATTTCATTAATTTCATCACGAATATTTTGTTTAAGTTGTTCAAGCATTTCTGACTTGCTTGCATAAATCTTGCTTTTCAGATATCTCCACAAAAGAAAGTCCGGAGCAGTCAAATCCGGCTACCGTGGAAGCCAATCAAGATCTTCATTTCTTGAAATAACTTGTTGTAGAAAGAGGTCTAGTAGTAATTCCCTTGTAATCCTGGCTGTATGCGACGTAGCTACGTCTTGTTGATACCACATATTAATCAAGCCCAAAGCATGCCGTTGTGGAGCTAAAAAATTTTGAATTATATTACGATATCGCTACCCATTCACAGTTACCGTTACGACGTTTTCATTTTCAAAGAAGTAAGATCGAATGATTTCTCTTGACGAATTAAGGTTGATGGATTGTTTTGAACACTTTCCATCTTGGAACAGCAGTAATGTTTTGCAGCCGATCTTGCAGTACGTTGTGGTCCATGCTTGAACCTATCACCTACAGATCCTCTTTCTTCGAAATCATAAATATACATAAATAGTGCGTTTTGTTGGGAACTTCACGTAATTTCCTCATCGCCACATTAATCGATGACTGATTTTCATAAAATGTTTTAAAGATTAAAACGCGTTGGTTTATCGAATATTTCTCCATAATAACTATGCCACGTATCTGCTTCACGACTGCCAAAAATGAACTATTGAGACTAATGTTTACCAAAATGGCGGCAAAACAAAATAGTATACCTTTCCGGTTTACACCCTGTATAATACTAAGAAATATGAAATAACTTTCACATTCTTATAAGCGAATTAACAGGCCAACGATAACAATTACCTATTATTGTTTTAAGGTCAGTTGACAAGCTAAAATGATTTTAAAACCAACAACAGCAACAACGAATTCTATTAAGAAACAGAAACAACAATCAAAACACTTGCAGGCTGCTTGTAATATTAAACTAATCTCTTTTTAAAACGGAAAATAGAAACTTGTGGCCTCCACACAGCTCACATGTGACCACATGTGTCATCAGCTCAATTAACAAAAAAGTAACAAAAGGTTTGTAGAGGAAAAATGTTGTTGGAAAATAAAGCGAGTGAATACAATATGTGTTCTTGGGATTATAAGTGACACTTAAAACGTGATTTGTAGATTTTTTGTGTTCATACAAAAAGTTTGGTGTCTCCTTCGGCTATGAACTTTCCAAACAGTTTAAAGAGCCATCAATTGTTGTATTTGTTGCTGCTGTTGTTGGTGTGTAGAACATGTGAACAATTGCTAAAGCGAAGGTAATTGCCAGCAAAAGAGTTTAACCAACAAAAGATTATAATGACGACTTTCCGATGATTGGATATCTTGTGGCTTAGACTTACACCAAAATATACTTTGGGGAATAAGTAGCTAGTTGCACAACATAAAGACAATATCAAATATGAAATGTGAAAGACTAAAATAGCTAGAGAGACCAATAAAAATGGTTTAGACACTAAAGGCGCTAAGCTCATGTCAGGCGACATGACGCATTAAAACAAAAGAGCGTCTAATTGACTTTTGTTTTTAACTTTTTTTTTTAATTACTAAGAGACAAAGAATGTTCTGAATTATGCCAAAAAAGAAAAGTAAGAAACATTCATTTGAGTTTTGTAGGTGGAAAATAAAACGAAAAAATATAAATCAATTATACTCATTAAATACAAAGTTTTGTAAAATATTTCAGGCAAAAAGATTCAAATTTAAATGGCAACTAAAAGAAACAAAAAGTTTAAAAAATTTAAGTTTTATATAAGTAAGATTATGTAGCTTGTTATTAAGATTTCTAAGAATTTAAGTGGATTTTGACACAGCCTGTATATGCGATAGAATTATAGAAATCTTTTGACAGGAAAGCTGTGCTTTGACAGCTCATTTGTGTCCATTTACTTGGCTCTTTTTGATTTACTTCTTAAATGAAAATCATTTAGAACTTGTTATAATTTTTCTATGTGGCAGCTATGCATGTATGTTTCTACATACGTTTAATAAAAGAAGATTCTCTGCAGCTCTTTTATATATAAAAAGATTTCAAAAGTTTTATAGTTTAAAAAATAGAGTTTAAACAAAGAAAAACTGTATCCACTTATAAAATTTCTACAAATTTAATTATAACATATATTTATTGGTAGGCTAAGCACCGTAGAGCACAGGAAAATCTGTGATGCTTAATAAAATTTAGATTTTAGACCAAGAATTTCATTTTGAAAGTAAAAAGTCATTTTAATTTATTCAGAAACTATGCATCCTAAATCACTTGTAAAACAAACAAAAAATTTTATTAATATTCCAAGGCTTTATTTTCATAATAATAAAATATTATTTGATTTTGTCTGTTAATGGTGTATCCTAGATCCTACATAAAAAAGCTATAAAAATAGCTGGGACAAAGGCAGTAGTTTCTGGTACGGATTTATTTTTCATGAAGGTTTCAAACAGGGCTCTGGGGCATATATTCTGTCAAGTCGCTAGGTCTTGATAGAAGTATATTAAATTAAAAATTAATTATAAAAGTAAGTGAAAGTCTTAAACTTTAATTATAAAGCTTGTGCGCGGAATATAAAAGTATGTTTTGCCAGCACTCAAATGGAATCCGAGTGTTACCTATTTGACTCGAATTTTCGAAGTCAAATTTTCCGTGATTGTAACACTCGAACAAATCTTTCCTTAAAAATTAAAAAAAATTACATAAGTTACTACAGGATCAACCTAAACGATCACTATTCACTGATGCTCTTAAAAGGTGCCATAAAATATTTTAGTTTAAGAAAACTAGATAAAAATTTAATTATTTTTTCTGTTTTGATAGCACACTTTCGTAAATCTAAACTTTTACAAGTTCAGAATGTTTTTTAATTTCAAAG
Organism: Trichopoda pennipes; assembly: GCA_030448955.1. Lineage (NCBI taxonomy): Eukaryota > Metazoa > Arthropoda > Insecta > Diptera > Tachinidae > Trichopoda > Trichopoda pennipes. Next base: position 3,563,610 of record JASKUP010000031.1, on the reverse strand, counting down.
TTTCATTTGCCAACTTTTCATTTATTTAAATCATTTTGTATTTTATTTTTTTAGTATGTGCGGATTTCCTGCATAATACAAATACATTTCTATGTTTCTGCATTATTTTTAAAGATTTTTGTTTTTTTGTTTTTTTTTTGTTTTGTGTATTAAGTAAATGAGCTTGAAGAAAATATTATCAGTTTTAAAAGCAACACACCTTCATTTATCATTCGCTTAGATATCGAAAGTGATAAAAATTGCATGAGAAACTCTTACACTTTACTTATAGCTGAAATACCATTTCTGGTTTAGGTGTTAAGAGATCTTCTGTGTTCTGAATTTTATATGTTTTCACAAAAAGCAAAAAAAAAAAAAAAACAAAAACAGAACAAAATAAAACCAAATAAATAAATTTCGAAACAAAAATACGACCAAAATCAAGTTAAGCTTAAAAATACAACAACAAAAATGATTTGTATTTAGCTCAAGAACCGAAAAGATACAGGTACTTAACGTTCTTTTGTCGTCCTCTTTTTTGTGTTATGCGAAAAACCATGGAGAGAAAAAACTAGCGGCCTTTTTGAGCTTTTATGCTTTAAATGATAAAAATGTTATTGAGAAAGATACCGGATAGAGCAGTCGAGCTTTAGATTTTTGCTTAATTTGCAAAAGTTTATAAATGATATCATTAAACATTTCTATTTTAATGGCAAATACTTGTAATAAGAAGTTTCAACCATTTGTTTATTCATGCTTAGTGCCGGGCTCACTATTTATAAAGTTTTAGAAAACATTACTTTATATCTAAGAGAGTGAGTGCTTTCGATGAAAATATCTTTGAGGCGCCCAAGGATTTGAAGTAAAATTTAAAGTGGAAACGCTTTGATCTCAATTCATTCTTCTTTAGTGTGCCCGAAAATCTAAATAATTTAATTAAAAAATTTCAAGGTTGATCTACAAGTAAGTAAGTTCGATTTTAAGACCCAGAAACTAACAATTTAATACCCGCCTCTCTCTCTGTTTCTTTATTACGATTTTATCTTAAATCTTGCTTGATTTTAAATTAAAAATAAAGTTATTAGGAGAAATATATTAGAAACAAAGATTAACTTTGAGTGCAGCTTAGTGAGCGCATTGGAATAAAATTAAAAAAAAATTATTTCTAAAACTGTTTTACATATTTTTAATTTTTTTCTCATAATAAATCATTAAAAATTTTCATTTGTTTATTTAAATTTAAAGCTCCGCTAGCAAAACAATATTTTGCCGGCGGCTATTGGTTATCTTTCCCTTTAGCTACAACATTTTCTACTTTACGCAAACAATATATTTTTTTACACTACTTCAAGCCTAAAGAAAACCCCACAGAGAATACCCTCATATAAGCAGGCATAACATATATATCGAATAAAGTTGCATGCCTGGCAGCTATCTGCTTGCTAAAGCTAAAAGTCTATGTTAACTTTGATAAATCGTTGCTCTAAAGTGTGATAACGTCTACAAAAATCCAAATAAGAATGAAGAATATGAAAATAAGAAGAGAAAAACAAAAAAAAAAAAACTAACGAATTGAATAAAGAAAATCTATACTTTAACGCATCAGCGAAATGAAAGAAATATGCATTATTTAAAACGCATCGAAAAGTGATTGCATTGCATCTTAGGAAGGCCACTTCACTTCTACTTACCAGCACTACTTTATGCTGCTACATCACCTACCTAGCCAAGCGTAAGGTAGGTAAGTGTAAGTGTTAAATAACCTAGAAACACCACGCAACTAAACCCCAACCTAAATGGCTGAAAGGCTTGACTGGGCTAAATACTTTTGGATGGCTAGTTGGGGCAAATAAAACTGCTTGCCACTCAATTGCCGGCCATTCGAGTTTGCGTGAAATAGTTTGCTGGCTAAGTTGTGTTGCTGTTTTCTTTTCTCTTTTTTTTTTTTTTTGTTCTTATTTTATTTTTGTTAAGTAGATGAATGCTGTTGATTGTCTTAACTGATATGCAACATTGCTATAAAATAACTTTATTGTAACCAGTAGTTGCTTTGTGTTGTTGTTTTGCTGCTTGTCGTTGAAATTGAAATGCGACGAGTCGAGTTGTTTTTGTGGTAAGCAGTGGCCATTGTGTATAGATGAGATTGCATCCCTTAGCTGTAATAATATCTACATGTCTATCTTTTAGCGCAAAAGCTCAAAAACAATTTTTGTTCACTTGTGTTACACTTTTCCTTTACCCTTTTAATAGCAGCTAATTTGTTTTCTGCTTTTATAGATGCTACACCCTACATATGCAAAATAAGTGCCTGCTATATAATATACCAATTTATATCCAGAATATTCTAACACAAAAGGAATAAATAAGAAGAGAAATGGGCAGCAGGAGGAGATATCGCAAATGATATTTTACACACTAGACCCAGAAAAAATGCTTAAATATTAATTATATCTCCAAACTTAAGGATATGAGGAGATTTCATGATCTTGAAATTTATTAAATAGGGAAAAAATTTCAGAATAAAAATCTATAGTTTAATAATCCGACTTTCTAATGTTAAAATTTAAAATTCAAAGCTTGATTTTAGGGTTTTCGATTAAGAATTTTCAAGTACTTCACTCCATCCGATCTTCCTACCATTTTTACCACCCATATCCATCTAAAAATGAAATACAACTCTCATGCATGGGCCGGCGCCCTAAAGTTTCTTTTGGAATGGCTTGATCGCATACAGGAGAGGGCCAAGAGGCTTATTCAGCGCAATAGAGCATCCAACTGTATTGATTCTCTAGAGCATCGACGCATTGTGAGATGTATTTTACTGTTTTATCGTTACAGCAATGGCAAGTGCTCTAATGAAATTAGGGAACTTGTTCCTGTTACTCGCACCTTTTCGTTTTTAAATCGATTTTCGTTGAGAGTGCATGCGTTTGTGGTTGATTTTCCATTGCATAGCACTACGCATTACAGGGAAAATTCGTTTTTTAGCAGAATAATTCGTATGTGGAATAAACTTCCTCCAAAGGACTTGCCTATCACCTTCAATGTAGGAAACTTCAAAGTTCTGGCACAATACATTTAGTGTATAGGCGTCATGTTCTGAGTGCTGGTCCGAGAAAAATGAAATATCCGTGTTAATGTTAAATTTACACGTATTTTCGCGATATGATTTTCATCTGCGCCTAGCAGTGAGCCTTAATCAGACCACTGTGAGTGAAAAGCAGCGTCACTCACGCCCTAGGAGGCCGAAGTCTAATTCTAGCAACAGGTCCTTCCTAGTAGCAATTTCGATGATTCCAGAGCAGGGCTGCAAACCGCCACTCCTTGCTGAAGAGCTGGAGACTATTCAAGTCCTGTCCAGAACAAATGTCTAGCATGCTCACGGATCTAGGATCATTCCACCAGGTAGGTGTTATTAAAAGTGAAATGATCCTGGCCACCATGTAAAACTGACCTGTTATGGGGCCGCGAAACCACAACCACCACGATACTCCCAAAAAGGGCCAACCTCAATAATCAGCCAGAGAACAGCTAAATGCCTAAAGAGACAAATAGCGGAATTCTGCAAGCTCACTGATTCCCGTGGAAATAACGTGGAGTTCCCAGTTGACCCCTGCTGACTTCAGGAGACTGGGCTCCCTTATACCCCCCGTTGCACAGGTCTAGATGGTCGAAAATGTGTACAAGGGGGGGGGGGGGGGAATTTACATGTATATTTTAACTTTTAAATTAATTAAAATACAATAATTATTTAAACATTTGTTAGCTTTGAGAAAAAAAAAGAAATAGCTTTAGAAGAATTGAGTAGGGCATTTTACAAAATCTCGCCGATGATTTTTAAAAAATTTGTAATAAATTATATCCGGATTCAAAATATAGCGACAGTAAATTTGCGATGTGTGAACCATTACTTAGTGTAGATCACCTACCAGTCGGCTTCATGTCATTATTTTTGATTGTCGGTGCTAAGCTGACATGAAATTATACTTTAGACGTTATAAAACAGAAAAATACTTTATCGTGCTAATAAATGTTTGCGTGTACTAATATTAATTTGTAGCCTGGTTTAAAGTAGCCAACCAAGTGTCGACCTGTACTGCCTGTTTAAATAATTTTCTTTCTTTCCTTTTTTTTGGCAGCAAAAATTGTAGTTTTTCATATCCCTACTCTGATGGTGGCGTTGCCGTTTAACTGATAATAGCGCAGTAGTGTTGCTAGTTGGTGTTGTCTGTTGTGTCTTATCTAGCGCCTTGGCCTTGTAATGTTGTTTATTTTGTGCAAATATTGCGTTAATTAAAATATTTTTTCTTGCGCCTTTTTCCACTGTTCACTCGTTTACTGATAATATTTTTATTTTTATTTTTTTTTGCTTCCTTTCAAGTTTTAGTTGGCTTCCATGAATTAAGTAAGAAGCAAGTGGCTTTTCTTACCAAGAACGTGGATCATCTGCAGGTGGTAGAAATTTGTAGGCACCCTATAAAAAACAATAATTTATTTAATTTAATAAAACTTGAATTACAGTCACGTGTCAAGTGTCAAGTGCAATGTTATGATATAAACTGTACTTCTTGATGATCTGAACTAAATTTTCTGATTTGAAATAAAAAGAAATATAAAAATATTTGATATGTGTAGATAGGAAAAATCACTGTACTTTTTTTTAGAAATGTTTCTGTAATGTTCGGGTTCCTGATGAAGAATAAGTTACCTGATTTGTTTTTAAACAATCATTCTCCTACGATAAAACAATGATATGCAGCCAAAATTGCGTTGATGATCTCCGAAGTTAATAAATCTGAACACCCTACTGTCACCGATGAGCCTCTTCGCTCTCGCCTATATGCAGTTGAATAACCTTTAAAGCACAAATCTATAAATACATGAGAGTTATATTCCATTTTCAGCCTGATAAAGGTGTTATAATCAGTAAGCAGATCAAATGGAGTAAAGATCTTTTGTATCGATTAACCAAAATTAGGCATTAGGCATACAATTTATGAATATTAATCTAGTTTGAAATGTTTAATTCTTATTTATCATTATATGACAGATATTTGCTATGATCTCTTAAACTTTAAATTACAGCGTGAAACTTTAAAAGGTTTTATTTTGAAATCATGTACATTTACGTTATACCAACAACATCTACTATATACATATATATAATTGTCCCTCTAACAAATATTACAGTTCTACTTTCTTGTAGAGTGCTTTTGAAAAATTTAAATCATCTGATTAGATTTTATGTGTAATTTTATATATTTTTTTCATCATTAAACTCATGTTTAAGGAATTTCTTAAATATTACCACGCAACATTACTAGACTTTAAAGAATTCTGCTTTTCTTCTCACATGGGCACAGCTAAAGAATCAACTGAAACTGTTGTTGTATGAGCGTGAATGTAAATTTTAAGTAAAAAGTAATGAATGTTTATGTTCCAAGATAATATTAGAATGTTTTGGTGGAGCACAATACTTGCTAAAATCTTATAGATAAAAATCTTATTTTAATATTGGAGGGGCTAGAAATCAAAAAGAAAAGAAAAAAAAACAAGAATTATTTATTTATCTATAAACAGGATAAGCAAAACTATTGCCCAAAATAAACAACGAACAACAAAGTGTAATTAAGAAGATAACAGCAACATTAACCAACAAAATAACAAACAAAATAAAAAATATTCTAATTGAATATCTGGCAGTGATATTTTACATTACCAGACGTAATAATGCAGATTTGGAAATAAATCTTGCAAAGAATTGGAATTGTATGGTAACTATTCAGATTTTTTACTACATTCACTTTGGCCATATGTCTTTTGCTATAAATGAATGTTTGTAAATGACTTCTTTTGCTCTGCAGAGACACAAATTACTTAAACCTCTTGACTTTCCATGTAAAAATGAAATTATTTTTCCTTTGCATGGCCTATAATTTGCTTTAGCTCTAATTTGTTTTCGGACATCAAAAGAATTTAAGAATTTTTTCTAAAATTAAGTTTATTTTCAATTCAAGAGTTTCTGCATTAACATTTTACTCTGGTATAAATGGTTGGTATAATGGCATAAGTTGAAATATAATCAGAGTGCTGGCAATTAATCAAACATTTTCTATTGAAACTAAATTCCAATCAAACATTTCATTATACATATGTGTAACTGCTTGCAGTGGCCATATTCCAAGCGATTGCATTTTACACAATAGCGAATGTAAAAGAACATGCACTTGTCTTAGTCAATCTTCTGTTTTAAAATATTGTCTACTTATTTGCCAAGCTATATACTCAACAGTTAGGCTTTAAATATAATAATTATCCAGTTACTAATCCTTAAAAATTTTTAAAAAAATATCTACATTATACTTTGAAAAATCTACGGAATTATTCTTTGAAAATTTCTATAAAATTTTTCTTGGAGAGATATTTGAAACATTTTTCTTAGAGATTTAGTTTTTTCGTACAAATAAAAATAAATTAAATTAAAAAAAAAATTGAAAATTTCTTTTAAAATATTATTTTACAAAAAATCTACAAAAGTTTCCTTTAAGTAAATTTAAGAAAAATCCAAACAAAAATGTTATTTTAAATGTTATATAAGAAAATCAAGGCAGTTAGCTCGATTCTGCTTTTTTTTTTGCTGTGATTAAAAGCGATTGACAGTTTTCTGCTTTAAATTCCAAGAAATATCTATAAAATTTAGGTCATTAATGAAATCTTAGTTTTCAATTTTTAATTGAAAAATAAAACAATCTGTGTTAATTACTGACAAGATATTTATTAGGATGCTTGAATTTCTGGCTATTTTATTTTTCGTTTATTTAAGAAAAAACATATTTCTTACTAAATTGAAATCTTCAATTATCTCTTCTCTATGGCCCAACTAATAAACATATTAACAGTAAAGCATTCATATTCCACAAATTTCTTTCCTCTAAATAATCGACTAACTGCCTGTTTGTCTGACTGATTGACTAACTGACGTTATGCTAAAAACTCCTATATATTCTGGCATTTTGTTCAAAACTCAAAGTTGGTTGTTTCTTGCCTCTGCATACAAAGTCTTGTGTGTATGTGTGTGTTTGGAGAAGGAGTATTAAGTGCGTCTGCTGCTACTGACAATTATGATGATTATGATTTATACGTTATGGGGTCAATTAAGATTTATATGTGTGATGAGTAAGATTCGTTTTTTTATTATTCTACTTAATATAACACAAGTTGCACTAAATGAAGTCAATTTTCATACTTTTTGTTCTTTTTGCAAAAATTTTCGTTTTCTGCGAGTAAACGTAATGTAAAAGTTTCTTAATAAAGTTTCAAGATTTATCTTGAAAATGCTCATTTTAGTTGTAGTTATTATAGAAAATCGTCTGTTTTTTTGTAACAAAAGTAATATAATCATATTTGCTCCCCTTTTTCATTATTTCTGTAAGCAGAGAGATTGAGCTTTTGGTTTTTAAATAAGGTTTTGTTTAAAAATAAAGACCTGATATGACTTAAGGCTTTTAAAGGAATTTAAAATTGGAAAATCTTGTTCATCTTTGTATCATCTTCTTCAAAGTTGCTCTTTACAAATATAAAAAACACAAAATGTTAAAAAATAAAAACAAAATTTTTTCATCTCTGATTGCACATGGGCATGTACACAACATTTTGGTTTTAAGTACCAAAACGAATTGTTTGAAAATCAGCTAAAATAAGAACTGGGAAAATCTTATCTAGAATTCCTTAAACCTCAAGGTGAAAAATGCATGAAAATGTTGGTATTCTTTGGATAAATTTAAAATGCATGTATTGTTGATGATTAACAAGATCACATAATGGAATTCCAAGGAAAGTTTAAATTTGAATGTATGGCCGTCTAAAAGATAAAATGCATGAGAATTCAAAATTAACTTTCAATTTGCGCCTGTATTGTAGTATACACAAAGTACCTTTGCGATTAAAATACTTTTTAATTTTTATATAATTTTAAATAAATCTTCAAATCTTAATTGAAAACGGTATTGAAATTGTGGAAAGTTTTATACCGGTTTAAAAAATTACTTTAATTGCATTCAACTAACACAATTCAAATAAGTAAATGAAATTTTGCATTTCACAATCGTTGAGCTAGATACACTGAAACTATTAATCTTAAAAGTCTTTTACTGTACATTGAGTAATTCTTAGCGAAACTTGGAGAGGAAAACTAGTTTACATTTAGCATACCTTCAGTAGGTCTAAAGGTCTAAAATTATTAGCAGTCCCGATATGCCAAGAAACACTACCCGTTTTTCATAAAAGGTTATGGTAGTCACCCGACAGTTTTCTAGTTCTAATCGTCCTGAAAAGCAAAATATTTGTAGTCTCCTGTGTTATACTGTGTCTGAATAGCTACTAGACAAAGAAAATTATATTTGAAATATATTGCGGCGGGGGAAAGCATATCCATATGGCCATTTCACTACTGCTCATATAGATCAATCTTTATTTTTCAAATTACTCATAAATGGCTTTCAAAGGAAACCTTTATGCAGAAAAATTGAAAATAAAAAGTGTTTTTGTTTACGACATGTTTGCTGTGTGTTTGTATAGAAGTCTTTTTGAAATTTTTATTTGCTTATGACTCTTGAATTTTCTATACAAAGTTTTGGGGAAAAATCCACTGATGATATATATGAGCAGTAGTGAAAGGGCGGTATGGATATGTTTTCTCCCCCAAAGCAAAACATTTCAAATTATTTTTTTAATAATAAATATTTGCTGAGAATATCATAAAATATATATTAAAGTAATCAAGCACAAATTAACGAAAATTAAATTAGAAAATGATTCCAAAAAATAAAGTTGTTTATTAATATTGTCTTACTTAATATAAAATAATATAAAATGCAAGAAAAAATATTTTATTTCAGTTCCATTTATCTTTTAACAAAATTTATTTTATTATTGTGTTATTTTAAGTTGTTTAATTCTATACAATCCATTTTAGGTAAGTTTTAGTCTCGTTATAAAATTGCATTATATTCATCATCAAAATAGTTTACATTTTGTTATAGGTATTAACAGCAAGTCTTGGTCTTGTTTTCTGCCCTTCAAAATTACTTTTCCTGAAAAATTACCGTCAAGTAGAATCGGCCTCGCTATCTGCCCTAATTTGCGAATAAATAATTAGAGGTTTGACACATTCTGCATTCACTCTGAAAGATTCTAATGCAGCAGAGAAAAAAGATTTTGCATTCATTAATATTTTTATATGTTTTCAGATTGAAATTTAATTAGATTTAATTAAAGTTCAAATTGAAAGCAAGTAAAACTAGCTAAAAACGCGGCTTGATAATGATGTCATCACATGGAAAGCGCTCTCTTGTCGTACCTTACAAACAGCCAGTAGCAAGTGAAATTATTTTCTGACTATAGATCGCTTGGCTGTTGGAAACTATATTTTTCAGTACAATTTAAACAGAACGTAGATAATATAGAGTGAAGCTGTTAAGTGATATAATGATAAAAATTTTAAAAATAACAATAGTAGGGAAGTATTGTGGGTGCTGGTGGTGCTGACTTGTCATTGAACGGTTGGTAGACACTTGATTATGCAAGCCATTCCACTGTTGTAGCTGCCGCGTAATTTGAAAGAAGGAAACTATTTTATAAGAATGAGAATCTAGAATCTATTCCTATTTGGAGATGCAGATTACTTCAGCCAAACCTTTTAGACGGCATATCTAGCACTGAAAACACAGTGGGTCTAATCAATTATTAAAGGTGTTCAAATGTTTATTTTCACTAACTTTCCAAAATTTATTTATTAAATTTTCCTAATAAACAGAAATAAATAAGTCTTTTCTTCCTGTTAAAATAATTTTACCCAGCATATTCTTAAGAAAGATAATTCTATATTTGATTGCTCATAGTTCTTTAAACCAGTAATGGGTTAGCATTTAATGCTAAGTAAAACATTAGCAGAATGGTTTAGTTTTATAATTTTTGGAACTGCCTTTTTAAAAGTAAAAACAATAATAATTAAAGTGTTTCGTAACTATGGAATTGTCTGTAATTGTTTAGGTTGCTGAATTTAATAGATAGGATACTATAACTTAAACCCTTCAGTGACTCATTTGCGTTCAGCAAAATTAAATAAACTCCCAATGCCTAAGGACTTGAAATAATTAAACCGGTTGTATTAATAAATTTGATACTAAACGACTTCAGTGTGGAAAACAAAAATTGTTGCTTGTTTGTGGCAAACAACAAATCAAAAAAAGGAGACAAAAATTACCTGCGAAATAAGCCACCTCTAAATATGGGATCATTAAAATCTGTTCCAGTATTAGAATTTATTCTTTTTCGTCTTGTTTTGTATGAATTTTTGAATAAATATGTTATAATTTGTAGGAAGCTCTTGCGCAGTTGTTTTAAGTTATATTAAATATACATTTTATTTTAAGGAAAGAATATAAAGGCGTTACTTCCACCGAAGCTTGTTATGACATACACCTTGCTGTATGTACACAGCTCATATTTTAGCTACAACTTAAGAGCTGTTATGTTTTTTTTTTATTATTATACTGCTGTGGAGAGTTGGTAGGAAATGGCCTCTTAATAATAATGTAGCGATTCGTTAATACAAAAAAACAGCTAAAAACAATGCCTTAAGTACTTGTTAACAAGTTTGATATCTAGACGATTTACATGTTGTTTTACTTATATTTTGGCAAAATGAAAAATATTTTCGAAAATACTAAAAATATTGAAATTTCACTTAATACTGAAAGCAGCAAAAATATATGCATGCATGCATAGTGTGTGTAAAAATGATAGGGCAACTTCAGCTGAGTAAGTTTAGTTAACACTTGAAGATGAATTAACAAAAATTAACCAAAACACACATATAAGAATGTACTGAACTTTAGTCGAATGAAGTGGTGATTCCTGATTTAATTCCCTGACAAAATGAATACTATGTGTGCGAATAGTGTTAAAATGAAACACATTGGGAAACGAAAAGCTATTTTACTTGTAATTTATTAATCGATTTTAAGTAATCTGTTTAGTTTCCCGAAGGACATTGTTTACGTGAAGAGAAAATTTGTTATGCTGAAACGCATTTTGCTAATAAGGAATCAATATTTTAAGAGACATGCCCTGAGAAGATACCCGCCACGTAGTGTAACTTTTATTCCAGCCCTGCTAAGATACATTTATTTATTTGGATTAATAAATTCGACTCCTTTAAAATTGTAGTTAAATTTGAAAATATATTAAATAAATAATTGTTTGAATGTATAGAAATGCCTTTCAAGATTTTTGATGTGTATGTGATTTTATATGCGAAATTCGTGCTATTATGTTGTCACGAAACTGACTGATGCACTACAGTATTTTTTGAATTTCTGATTTTTCTTGAACACATATTTTACCAGAACCAGGCGGGTCATGTGAACATCTGCATTGACTAGATTATTGATCAATTTGTAGAAGAAGAACTATATTCTATATATGATATTCTTAAAAGCAAAATGAAAACAAAAATGGCCTTAAATTTTGTATACATGAAATTGGGAGAAACTGTCCGCAAAAGGAATATTTATACAACATGGTAAGAGTCCTCTTATATGAAGCAGCAAGTTGTCATTGATTTTGAAATTTGTTTGTGCTTTGTTCATTTGTTTCTAAATTTAACACATTCCACAAAAATAAATTAAGTTGCTTTATGATATTGACGCGCAAATTATAAGCAAATTCCTTATTTCATCATTTCAATAAATGACTGCAAATGGAGAAAAGCCTTCGCCGCCAAAAACAACTAACTGCTTTATGTTTTGCCGCAAAATGTATTCACTTTTGACTCAGTTACGTGTAGTTGGAGTGTGTTTTGAAAACCTCCAATTACAAGTGAAAAAAAAAGAAGATACTTAAAGACGAATTCGTGGGTTTGTGTTCACCACCATCATCATTATGGAAAAATATCAGTAAGTGTATATTTCCTCTCAAGCAATGCAATACACAGTTTATCATATGTGTTACCAATTTTATGGATTTTTGAATTATTTTTTTTTGTTATTGTTTTCTGGAGGTCTTGTTATTTGCTTGTTGTTACTTTTGCTTTACATATTTGTGCCCTTAAAGGTGCTTATAATATGTGGCTTTAATGGAGTCAAGAAATTTGACTTAAAACAAGCAGTAAAAAAATTTAAAGCCCGTGTTATTGTGTATGATTTGAAGGTGCTGATATTTAAGCTTTAATGTTTTAAATTTAATGAGTTTTAAACTTACAGCTGCTTAACTTTATTCTTTTTAAATTCTTGACTTTTGCGGTATAAATAAATAAATTTGCACATTAACTTTTTTTCTTTACTAATGTTGTTATTTAAGTATACTCTACTTATGCTGTGTTTGAGTATTATAATGATAATAGCTTTTGTGATTTTATTTATAGGATAAATTAAATTAATTCTTTAATTCAATATTTATCTTAAAATTTCTATCTTTAAGCCCTAAGACAAAAAAAAAATTATGAATTATTAAACATTAAGAAATGCATCGGTAAACTAAATGAGTTGTGTAGTGTCTTCTTGAAACTCCTTTGAAATTAAAAATTAAATTTGCGCTCTATTCTTCCCCTTCTTGCCGAATAGCGATAGGTTTTACAGGTGGGATGTTTATATGGGCAGTGGTACCTTGAGAGTGACTTTCTGGTGGAAATGAAAATACCCAATTATCGCTTAAAAAAGTGTGCACCAATTAAAGAATTAATATTTAATTAAATTGCTAATCGATTGAAAATCGATCGATTCGAAAATGGTATTTCAAATAATTCCGCATAATGCAGAGCACCAAACAAAATATTTGTGTGGCAGTACTTATATGTACTAACGCTCTTTAAAAAATTTACTTTATTTGCTTTGTAGTGATAAAAATGAATACATGCATGTATTCATTAATTTCTCAAGGTTTATTTTTTCCAATTTTTTATTTTTTATTTTGAACTCAGTTTTTAATTATCCTTCACTTACTTCACAAACTACCAAATGTATTGTTTACATTACAATTTGCCCAAAAATTAACTTAATTTTATTTAATTGCATTTGCCATATGAGGTTAAATAAATAATCCGTATAATCTGACCTTTACCTGTGGCAAGTAGTTAATTAAAAATTCCTTTATATTAGATCTCTTTTTGTAAAAGACACAATACACATCATTAGTTGTGATTAAAGTCAACAAATAATAAATTTTTAGATTTCTATCACACACACACAGAGATATACGTACATACAAATAAACGTTTAAAAATCGTTACAAATTTTCATTATAATCATTCAATAAACATTTACCAAATAACATAACGAAAAAAAAATGTATCTTATCTAAGAGTCATATAAAATTGGAAAGATAAAATTTTATCAATTCAAAGAGGAAAAGAGGAAAATTTTTAAAGCAGAATTTTCAATTCAGTTTTGAATTTATTATTTTCAAAGGCATACAAGTAGAATGAACAACATGTATGAAATTTGAGTGCAACTCTTTTCATTAGTTTGACCTCACACATGCAAGCAGTAGTTTTTTTTTCTCTTTTATTGTGTTGTCCTGGTAAAAGCTTGCTGAGCTTGTGTTTATATGCATTTTTATGCATATTTAACTTTATAAAATTATATTTTTAACTCCCTTCCTTCTCCTTTTTCTGATTTAATATTTATATTTGATACGCGATTGTAATACAACTAAAAGATATTTTAAATTTACTAAACAAACTGTTGAATGTTGAAATGCTACTTATTTACGTGTTTTTTCGTAGTTTTTGTTTGTGTGTGTGTATAAATGCCTGAAACTATTTTCAACATTAATATCTTTTTTACTACGTAAATGCAGAAGATTTAAAATCAGAGATACTTAAGTTTAAAGGCAATGGAAAAACATACGTCTGACTATCTTAAGAATTGTATTTTGTCTTTTACTTTCAAAGACATTTTATCGCAAATTAATTATTTTCTATTATTAAAATGTGAAAGAAAGTTTTAAAATCCTGTAAGAACATTAACCTAACTTAAGAATCTCTTCTAAAGTATGCTATTTCATTTGTCTTCTTATTCAAATTTTACATTTAGCTTAATTTTGATTCATAATATTAATTTTTTTGGTTTGGGAATATAAAAAGGGGTTTCCCAAATGTATCGCTTTAGAAAGAAAAACAAGAAAGAAAAATCCATTAAATATATGCTTAACTATGTGGTTACTGATCGTTTCTTCAAAGAATATCAAATAAAAATCAATCAATCAAAGAGTGGTAGCCTGTGTTTTCTTACCAAATCTTCAAGTCTTTCGTCTCTTAATTAATTTTTTTTATTTATTATTAGTTTTACTGTTAACGAAATTATTATCAAATTGGCCTTTTTCCACACAATCTAAGGATATCTATCATATGGTTCAATTACGTTGTTAATAGTGTTACCTATTTTGCTCAACGTAATATGACATTTCCTTGTTTTAGTGTTCAACCATTCAGAGTTGATTATTGAAGGCTTTTACCAAAGTATTCGTTCAAGTCAAAATTCATTTCCTGCATTTCGAGATTTTTTTGGTCAGCATAATCGACCAAATATGTCCACAATCGAGAGAATTGTGCGCTATTTTCAGCCGGTTTGCTGAATGTAGAAAATACCTTTGTATGCTCGCCTAATTCATTCTGCGGGAAACATTACTGGTGTTCGCAATAATATAGTAGAGGAGCCGTCAACCTCGACCGTTCGTCTAGCCCAACAATTGAGTATCTCACGAACATCACGGATTTTGAATAAAAACTTTAATTTAAACGCCTCAAGAGCTGAAGGCCACTGACCATTTTAAGTAGAAAATTGGCTACATGTACTTTCAAGCATCCGTCAATAAAACAATTGGCGATTTATTTTTACTCGTAAATCATTTTAACGAATTTATAAACTATCAATCGCCTTTCCTAGTTCTACATATCAAAAATTTTATATCTAAAACTTCAAGCATTGGAGTAACAGGGGTTGGTTTTATGATGAATTTTATTCCCTCAATTCCTTATATGCTGGAAATTGATGAGCTCAAATTATAGTGTAATTTAAGCTTCATGGAAAGATTTATTTTTATAAACCAGATACTTTAGAATATGATGGGTGGAAATTTATTATATTTTTACGAATATGTCTTGCTTAATTTCTCAAATAAAAGAATTAAGCAGTAAATCAAAATACTGTTTACAAACTGCGTAGAAGTTTATACACACACAACTACAATGTGATATGCTGTTTACTAACTGCCTGGCATGCAAGAAAAAAAATACATGTATGCTGTTTACCATCTAAACGCGCAAGACAAAAACTAATTTTGCAACAACAAACATACATGTTGTTTACCATCTGTGTAGTTTTCTAAGAAACCCTTTTTTTAGAAATAACAACACCAAATCGCACGAGTCACCGCTAAACTAAAATGAGCTAACACTGAGGGGCAAGAGCTAGCTTGGATCAATGTAAAGAAGCAAGTACTTACCATAGACACAGGAGCATCTCAGTCCGTAATAAGGCCCGATTAAATTAAATGGGCAGTGGAGCCGTTAAATAATGTACAACTGCGCACTGCTACTGGGGATTCAGCCATCATCTATGGAAGAGCCAAGGTACGATTGACTATCGCAAACATCAGCGTAGATCACGTGTTTATTGTCGCTGATATAGTGGATGAAGTTATTATCGGTGCAGACTTCATGATAGCTCACGGTATTAATCTGGATATGCGGCAGCAGATAATGATCTGGCGTAACGTGGAGATCCCCTTAAATGTTGGATATCAGAGCAAGGACGCAGTAAGGAAACTATTTGTGATCGAACGCCAAAAATTACCACCTCTGGCGAAAACTATAGTTTGGGCACGTGTGGAGGGAGATTATGTGGACAACTGGTTGTGGGTGATAGCACCAGAAGACGTCAGGAATGATGTGATAACAGCTAAAGCTGTCGTGAAAAGCTGCTACAATGGGAAAGTTCCAGAGAGTACTAAATCTGTCCAGCAGCGAAAAGACAATTGGGGAAAATGCAGAAATCGGTCGATGTGATTAATTGTGCGACATATTCAGAATGCCACAAAATAACAGCTAAAGAGCGGGTTTTGCTAACAGAGCAGGTGAATAAATGGGTAGCATAACGGGTGGGTTACCCGATAGAAATAAAGCGAAGTAGTTGCTAAGAAAACATACCGCCGTCTTCGCACTAAATAATAAAAGCCAAGGTAGAACAGCAATTGTGAAACATGAAATAAATACTGGCGAAGCGAGCCCCATAAAACAAGCACCTAGAAGTATTCCCCTTGCAAAACGAAACGAGGTCAAAGAACTGATTAACAAAATGGAACAGAACGGAGTGATTGAGCCATCTTCGAGTGCATGGAGCTCGCCGATAGAGCTAGTAAAGAAGAAAGATGGCAGCACCAGATTTTGTGTCGACTATAGAAAACTCAATGATGTCACTAAGAAAGACTCGTTGTCCGAAACGAAATGGTTCTCTACCTTGGACTTGCAGTGGTTACTGGCAAGTGGAGATAGCTGATAAAGACAAGGAGAAAACTGCCTTCAGCGCGAGCAATGGTTTGTGGCAGTTTAAAGTGATGCCATTTGGGCTCTGCAATGCGCCAGCTACTTTTGAGCGCTTAATGGAACGTGTGCTTAAGGAGCTTAACTGGAAGACTTGTTTGGTATATCTGGATGACATAATCGTGATGGGAAAGACATTTGATGAACACCTCAAAAACCCGGATGAAGTTCTTAAGTGTATAGCGGCTGCAGGATTTAAATTAAGTGTTAATAAATGTGCGCTGTTTCAAAAAGAGGTCAATTACTTGGGGCATCGTGTAACAGCAGAGGGCGTATCAACTGACGAGGATAAAATATTAGCAGTAACATTAAACCTCATCGAGTAAAGACGTCCATTTTAAGTAAATTGTTTTGTGTAGTTTGTGTAGTTAAAGTAAAAATTGTTATTAATTTAAAAATTCTAAAACTGGTGTTATTTATTTTGCAATAAAGAACTCACAACAAAACGTTTATAAAAGGTATAAACGAAACAATATATTTATTATATATTTTTGAACTTAGTTTTTGATTACCTATTTTGTGGTTTTATACTTTTGTGAACTATTGAAATCACCATCCGCACTTTTGAGTATACAGCGCACTGTATATCATTAAGCCTGTTAATTGGTAGTTGAATCTGACCCTGGGTTTAACCAAATGCTATCACAAATCTCTTATTAGAGTTAACAACTTTAAGTATTTAAAGTATTTTATTGCAGATTAATTTTTTAATTCTATATTTTAGTGATTTTATAATCACTAAATAATAACGGAATTTTTCAAACTGAAAAATGTTGGTTGTTTAACAATTTAAAACCAGAAAATAAATTAAAAAAATGCAGAAAATGCAAATCTTGTGTAAAAAAATTTTATCTTAAAAGAAATGATGATAAAATGAGAGGCATGCAACATTACATTGGATTAAATGCTTGCATTTACAATCGGTCTGTCTTTTTCAGTAGCAACTTCTGTTCGATGTTAAAAATTTTAAAAAATTAATTTTTACCTAAATGAATTATGCTTCTTCTTTTTAATTTTAACCCAAGGAGTTTATAAAGTAAAAATAATGTCTTTCAACTATTTTACACGTAGATCATTTTTATTTCTCTATTTTAGATTATTACCGATTCTATTGTACCATTTTGTTCTCAAAATTATAGAATTTACAAAATTTTGAACCGTCTTCAGGCTAAATGCTAATAATTAAAATTATTACGGAATCGAGTTAATACCAGTTTTGTGTTATCTTGAAATGCAAATTATATATTATTTTAATATTTATTCTGAAAATTATTAAGGCGCCATTTACCTTACCCTGATAATAAAATAATCAATAGAAATTTCTTCTCTTTTGGATTTTTTTTTTACCAAAACACCTACAAAAATTATGAACTTAAGTCGACAAAAATAAAAAAATCAATTAATATTTACTTTTTTATTTTGTTGTAACAAAAGAGGACCTTAAAGCCCTCATTTTCTTGGCAAATACACCTTTGAAATATGGATTTTTTTTTTACTTAAATATTTTCTTTAGAAATATTTTGCCAACATTATAATGGCCCATACTTACAAGACATTTATATGAGGAACAAGACAATAAAAAGAACAAGTACATCGAGTTATAAAAACGAAATGCTTGCATATGCCGGTATTATATTTGGCAAGTTGAGTGTTAAGTTCGTGGTATTTTTGCACACCCTAAAATTCAGCAAATGAATGAAATCATTATTAAAATATTTTATTATAATAAAGCAAACACATAATTTTGTGGAAGCTATAATAATCAAGTATTTTAATGTAAGAAGGGGTCATAATAAAATTAAAATTAAATTTATTTTTTTTATACGTTTTATTTTTCAAAGTTGATTTCATACCTTTAACAAACTGTTCCCATGAAACACCCAACCTTTTGTTGGCAATTTCCTATACATGCATGCATGTACATTGAACAATGATTACTAACATTTATGGTATCATTTGTTAAGTGTCATCTTCTTTATGTAGCACGTACTCCAGCAATCATACCCGGTGCAAAGTAGTGGGCATATGGAAAAATAAAATGACGATGATGATCATGTTCCAAAGTACGAGTTGAAATGTTTGCCGTTAATATAAACATGTTTGTTAAGGTTCCTTAGTTCAATACCTCGACTTCTCACATGACTTTCATCATGGTCATACATGTTCAGCTTTATTCATTTAATTTAGTTTCGTTTATTTTTTTTTTTTGTTTTCTTTGCTGCATCTCCTTCAAAAAGCGTTTCTTTACTTGAGTTCTTTAGTTGTGGCCGATTCTTTTAAAAACCTAAAAAAGAAACACAAAGAAAGAAACAAATTTTGTAGATAGATTTGTTAGAAATAATTTTCGCGCTTTTCACAAATATTTCCTGCAACATTAATCTCATAGGTTGTAAAAGCAGACTTCAATGCGGGTAAATATAGCAAATATTTGCAATATTTAAAGCTACAACATGCAACAAACTAAATGACAAAATACACAAAAAAAAAACAACAATATGATGATAAAACGTTTTAGGATTATTGAAAGGTGTATAATAAAGAAAAATGAATGTTTAATGCAACAATAAGCATCAAAAGGCAATACTCACACACATACCTAAGTTTTATTGTTGTTGCATGAAAAATTAGGTTGAGGAGGAACAAATTAAAGCAATATTTTTAATGGCTTGTAGCAGAAAGGTTCAAATATCATTTACTCAAGCGATCCAAAAGCTAAAAAAATTTAATTTGCTTCCTTCAGTAACAAGAAAATATATTAAGGTTTTTATAATATTGTTACGGATGCGTAATTAGTAATAAAGTAAACAACTGGGTATGCTGTTTACTAACTGCGTAGTTTGCTAAGAAAACTTATGCAAGCAAGACAACAACAACTTTCTAGTTACAAATTGCGTTGACATTTTATACACGCAAAGCAACAACAATTGTGAAGAAACTATTGAATGAATAACATAACAACAACAAAATGTGAGACGAAGGGAGTAGAAGATTCTTAATTTTTCTAGACCTCTAGTGGACAAATATAAAAGGCAGCGCCTGAGTAGTAATGTTAGTTAGTTAAAACATACACCTCGTGAAGTTAAGGTTTGTATCTTTAGAAAATTGTTCTGTTGTGCCAAATTTACTTTGTATGTAGTTAAAGTAAATAAACTTGTAATTAATTTAAAAACTCTTAAATCAGGTGTTATTTATTTTGCAATAAAGAACTCAGCAGCAACAAAACGTTTGTAAAAGGTATAAACGTAATAATATCTTTTGGAAAAATTAAAACAAACCAGAATTTAAATTCCAAATTCCACTCGCTTTGTTGTAAATGTACTTTTAATTCGACAACAATACTAGAAGGGAGTTAATAATATGACGGGAGTGAGTAAAGTATTTTCAAGGGATAGCTTTTGATAATCCTAGTTATTAATTTTACGCATTTTTTACGTCTTTTTACGTTAACCACTGTACGCAAATGGTGGTTGATATTGGATTCTTTAATAAATATGATTAAAAAATTATTACTAATAACTCAGCTGGTATTCCACGAACATCACTTTGGTTGCACTGTTATATTTTATAAGCAGCTCTAGTCTAGAAAATATGTTATAAATTCTTTTTGTGGTTAAATTTGATCTGTTTTGATTATTATTTAAAATATAAACTTTATTTAAAAAGTGCAAAGTCTAAGTTAAGATATATAGGGATAATTGTAATGACAGATATAGTGTTTACGAATATGGTAGTATAAGCCGAACTAAAATTATTCATTTGGTTTTTATATTTTCTGTAAAAACAATCCAGAAACTTTTCATATTATTCGAACATGCTGATTGTCCTTACAGAACTTAAATGTTTTTTTGTTTAAATTTTTTTTAAATTGGATTTTCCAGAATTGCAGGGTTTTACAAAAATAATTTAAAAATTTGCAAAATTGAAAAAAAATTGATTTTGCAAATTTTAATTTACTTATTACTAATTATATTTATCATTTCTGTATTAAAATTCAAATGTTTTTTAATAAATGAACGTTTTCTATTAATCCTCTAGTTCCGAAATCTCCTTTTTGGTAAAACATGGTCTTAAGGAACTATCCGCTCATATTCTTATATAGACACAAACATAAAATGGGCGATTTAATTTTAAAAAGGTTATTGCAGGGAATCTGGAATCTGCTGCAGCTTGTTACAAGTGAACTTTAATACAAAAATCTTGAAGGAAATATAGAATTAGCATAAAATAAAATATTTTTATATGGAATGGAAGCCTCTGAAACCATGTGTAAATTAAAAGAAAAATAATATTCGATCATTTTCTAAAGTTATGTATGGAATAAAATTTATTGTTGAATTCTTTAAAGCTGCATAAGGACATTTTTGTCTAAAATGTGTGCGAAGAGAATTTATCCTTAAAATCTAAATTAACCTCTGACATCAGTTATGCAAAATTAAGCATTGCACCCACACAAAATTCTCCGTCGTGCCTTCAAAATAAAACATTTCTTTTTGGTTTTATTTTTTGTTTATTTGTTACATATATGTACATATGTATATATGAATATTAGTATCATGCATAATAATAGACATTTGTTATAGTATAGTACAAGTTCTTCAGTTGTGGCGTCAAATGCCACATTTGCCCTGTGGCATTTTTTGTAATAATTGTTGCGCTTTGTTGTGTTATGTGCAAAAACCGTTCTCTAGTGTAAGAAAACAAAACGAAAGACTTTAAGAACTTGTTTTATTTTATTTTAATTTTTTATTTAAAATGCTTGTTTTATTCTTTTGCTTCATTTATGAAAAATGAACTTAAATTGTAAATTGTTGCACTTAAAGGCTTGTGAAGATTTTTTCTGTATTCTTATTCTTTTTTTGTTTTTTTTTTTTCGAACAAATAAACGACTGACTCTAAGACTTGAGGGTGTTCTTAAATGTTCTTATGTGCATTTTTTGTTTTTTTTTTTTTTTTGTTTTTAGTTGTGGCAATTGTAAGCTGCTTGTTTTAAGTCTTTGGCATGATTTAACTAATTAAAACATAAGCATGTTGCAACAAGCAGCAACAGCAGCATTGGCCTCTTGTAATGCAAAATGTTAAATGTAAATTATTACTTTTATTATTAAGTGTTACACATATGTGAGAGTAAGTATAGTCAAAGAACATGTATAGCCAAGAAAAATATATATGCATTCATAACATTAGATTGTAATTAACAGCCAAAGGGTACAAGTAAATAAACATTTATACTGATTAAAACAACAACATAATTTTATATTAAATGCCATGTGAAATAGTAGTTCAGTACTTAAGTGACCTCTGAAATGAATATTTTCATTTAAATGTTATTTATTCAGAAAAAGGATTTAATATTTAAAGTCTAATAGATTTAGTTAGTTGTATTATTAAAAAACAAACAAAAAATTAGATTGAAAATTCTTGATTTTCTTAATAGTTTTTTTATAAACAAATTATATTTAAGCTAAATTCGTTTGCAGCAGAATGACAAAAATTTTTAAATATATGTATAAGAATCATGTTTAAAAATGCCTGCAAATGCCAAGTAAATAGTAAGAGACAAGTCATGTAAGTGATAAATGGAACTTGTCTCATTATACAGCTTTTAATCAGAAAATAAAAAGATGGTTAAAAAATTACTGCCCTGGTAATTATTGCAATTGAAGATGATTGACGCCATGAAAAAACCATCAGTGTACAATAACAGCATCATCAACATCAGCGATAACATTATGTAGTTTAAACATATTCAACAGTAGTTTACCGGCCATTTTTGTATCTCTATGTGTGTTTTAAATAAATTCGCATTAAAGTAAAGTGTGGTCCCTTCACTAAAATTCATTTACTGTTACAGTTTTAAATATTACTTTCGCAAAAATATAACAGACTCTATGTCTTCTTTGTATAGTAATTTCCTCAGTTTTGATCATTTGGTATACATTGTTTTATTTAATAGCTTATTGATGCCTATATGTTGTAAATACTAAATACAATATATTCGCAATAAAGGCTGAAAAAACCCAGGTTATAAGATTACACAAGCAAGTTATGGCTTTTTACCGTTTCTGGAGCTACATAACACTGTCCCAAAGTAGATCAACTCGGTCACACAAGTTTCGCCTAAAGCCTTAAGCGATAATCTAAGAATTGAAAATTTGGATGCTTTAAAGACCGGAGCTCCACTGTAAAAAAATTTAACATTATTTTCATTATTTTATTATGATCTAATTTTTCTCTAGTCAGAATTTAAAAAAAAAATTTTTAAGCCCTGAAATTTTTTTAACTTTAATCAATGTTATTGCATAATTTTATTGTAGCCTGCCTAAACTACCCATTAAATTAAAACTTGCTATTGTACATATTTAAAATTATCCTGCTTGAAAGTCTAATATAAATTTCTTAAATTATAATATAAATTCTCCGATATTTCATAAGTTTCTAAACACTTATAAGAAATGCTAAACTATTTTTGCGAAACACCTGAAATATTCAAAAACAAAATTAAACCAACCGAAACGGATAAAAAGAAAAAGAGCAGCCAGCCTCTTATAATGTGAAGTCAAGTATTTGTTTAGCATTGCTAGATGTACTCGTATTAAGGTAACAAACAACTATAGTTTTTTTTCTTAAAACCATTGCTACACACACACACACACACACACAAACACACACATACACAGTTCTTCTGCAACATTTCTTATATTGCAGAGTTATTGTTCTTGATGTTTCTCTTGTTTTTATTTAAGTTTGTTTAAATGTATGATTAGAGTGTTGCTACTCAACACCCAAAGGTATCAAAAGACAAAACATTGCTAATACCAGGGCTTTACAAGTTAGATTTAGTTATTCATTGTTGTTGCCAGTGTAAAGTTGCTACTGCTCTAAACTACATTATTGTAGACATGAATAAAAGTCGGTTGCTGGGTTGTTTCCTTTTCTTTTCTTTTTAAGGTTGGCTGATGCGAAATTGTTCTTTTGCTGCTTAATAAAGTTAAACTTACATTTAATGCTACAAATGCTTTTTGCACATGTATGTGTCGTAGTATTTACCAAAAGAAGAAAGCAAACAAGAGCTTAAGCGCTTTACGCAGTGAAATGTTGGGCATAATACTGTTGCTGTTGTTATTAGTGTTGCTATGTTGTATTGCATTATTTAATGGATCTTCAGCAGTTTGAGTGATTTATTTCACACAATGTTGAAATGGACAGCAATGGGCTAAATTTTGACGTTTATTGCTTCAGCGTAAAGTGTACAAAAAGTTGTAAGATGATAAAAACAGCCATGTTGTTGTTGACGATAATTATGTTAAATGATGTTGTAGCAGTATAAGAGGCAGATAAAAAAATATCAGTCAACTGAGAGACTGACAGCTGTAGGTTGACTATATAAAATATTTTTTTCTTTAATCTGTTACATGGCAACAAAACAAGCAAAATCTGGGCTTCTATTTTATTTTATCTTGTAGAAAAGTCTTTATGTTATTTATAAAAAAAAAGGAAAAGCAGGCTGAGGATAATTTTACGGACTCTTTTATTTTTCTTTTTTAACTTGGTAGTTGTTATCTGGAAATTTTCGATTTATATGCAAACTATGTAACCTTCGAAATTATCGCATGTTCTATCCGGAATCCTGAGGGAATATGTAAAAATAAATTAAAAAGTTTAATTATAATACCAAAATGAAATTAGTTAAATCTAATTAACTTTCAGTGCAGTTTATGCATGATTTATTCAAAATAAAATTATTATTAAATTCATGAGTTAATTTGTTTATTACTTTTATTTTTATTCGACCTTTTTTTTAAATTTTATTAAAATTCATGAGTTAAGAAATTTTCTTTAAGAAAAACACGTCCTGAAATAAGAGAACATTTAGAGACGTTAGCTTTTCTTAGCTGGTTAATAAAATTAGGAAGTTACGAACACAGCATTACTTAATGCTAGGAGAAGACAGAGCAACTTAAATTCTGGCGTTGTGTATGCAATGAGTAGGGTCATACCATGGACATTGCTCGAATTTAATTCCTATATTTTTTCCGCCTTAATTAAAACGAAAATAGATACGAATCAATGGTATAGAACACTCTCAAGTTTGCACTGCTGTACATGTACACTAGTAACCACAACTGGTTTCATTGACTTGTTTTCAATCAATTAAAGCGCATGCGAAACTACTAAAAGTGTTTTTATATGTTTCATTAAGTCGTAAATATAAAGAGAAAAATAAATAATTTACATATTCAATGATACATAGAAGTGTTGTTATTACAACACGTCAACGCAATATTATTTTGTTAGAGAGTTTAAAGGAAACACGCAACATGTTTATTAGAAATACAAGTCTGCGTTTAATTCATATTTGATAAGTTGTTGTTAAATAAACTTTTGTGCTATTTTAATATTTAGATTAACATTATTAATGATTTTTATTTATATGCTATTAATTTAAAATTAACAATATAATTTACTATTAACAAAAGTTCATTTCAGTTCATCATCAGTTTGATAAGCACAAATATTCATTTGAATGAGCTAAAATTATTTTAATACTATTAACAAAAGAACAACAAAAAGAACTGTAAAATTTAAAATTAAGTTACTTTTAATGAATTTAATTTTAAAAACGCTTTATTTAATGAAAATTTTAATAATTTGCAACCGACAGTTAAAGGGGACTCCAAAGTGCTACCACAAGGAAACTAAGTTGGCCATCCTTTCAGGTAGTGCCAGCTTTCAAAAATTCTTTTTGCACTTCTGACTGAAGCGAACATCAACCAACCTCATTTCAAGAAAATGATCAACTAATTTTTAATTTTTTAAATGAATTAGAATGACACCTCCCAGTGAAATTATTTCCTTTTAAATACCCCTATATAAACACAAATTCCTATTGCATTAAAATTAGAATCAATCTTTTTTTTAATTTTCTTTTATAATTTTTACTTAACGTTCTCTCTTGCCTATACTACAGGCAAAATAAATTTTCCAAAAAGCTAGACATTTTTAAATACTCTTAACTCGTTAATTGGGTTTGTTTGTCTTTTATCTTTCACTAAGAGGAGAGACATTTTTAATAAAATTTTAGATTGTCCTTTGTGTATTATATAACGGGATTTTTTTATCTTATTGATTATTTTACAAAAATAATTTTTTTTCGAAAATAGCACTGGTATGGCATACATCGATTGGCTATACACTAATGAATCATGAATTAAGCCATTGAGTTCCTTTTCTACAAATTGAAAATAACTTTAAATTTCTTTTTAAATCGACTCTCCTATTTTATTTCAATATTCATAAACTCCATTAGTCTCACTTGTAACATTTCTCTTATCTTTAAAATCTATAAAGCAAGTTAAAAGAAAATCTTAATATCTCATAAAGAGCATAATAATTTTAATAGAAAACACTTCACAACTTCCTGATTAAATTAACAACCAAAAGGAAAAATAAACACAAGCAAATAAATGACAAGAAAGACAAGAAGATATTAAAAAAAACGAAACAGAATCTCTGCAGATTCGTTTTTGCACAAGTATAACTAGTCTCCATATTATTTTTTATTTGTGGCAATTGTTCCATGAACTTATAAATTGACGCACCCCAAATCTACAACATAATTTGCTGTGTGCTATGAAAAAAAGAACACAATCAGCAACAGCCAAGCAACAAACATTATGTTAAGATGCCAAACGATAAAGTATTACACGTATATTATTACAATTAATACATACGAATATGAGTATAAATACAACAACTTGTATAAATATGAGTTGAAATGATACTGATATTGTTGAACAACTCTCTTCTCATGTGGCATCATGATTGTGGTGACTGTGTATATATGTTAGAGTGCTATACTTTGATAATGGTCGCCAATATTCTTAGGTTAAGAAAAAAAAAACGACAACAATTTTGCATACTTATTACAAACATTAATGTTGTAACAAATAATAAATACAAGCCGCTTAAAAACATAAACAATAATGTCTCTACAGGAGAATAACAAATAAAATAGTCTAGCGAAAAAAAAATATTTTTTTCAAACAATTCATACGTTTTCAAGCATATAAAATAAAGTACCATCATATGATAATACAACAGTTGAAATTATCCGAAAATAAATACAACTCTAGCAACGACTGTAAGATGTTGTTGGTGAAGATCAAAAAGTATTTCTCGAGTAAATGAGTCTTGGAATTGTTTAGTAGGATGAAAACTCGTTTTATCATTATCGTATTCATGTGGCAACATTAGAAACGCCGAAGCAGACGTGCACCGTCAGATGCAATATGAACTATTGCCTGGAATCAATCAACATTATACAATCAGAATTTATATATTAGGAAGGAAACTTAACGTTGCTGTGTTTTATACTTTGTGGAGATGTCAGTTTCGAGACCTCATTTGAGGGGAACACTTGAAATGTATGAAAAAGGAAATCTTATTGCAAACGGGAAAACCAGATGGCTGACGACTTTAGGTTGAATAATTTAAACTATTATTTTTCTTCTGTTGTATTTAATATAAAAATAATCTTCGGTAAATAGAGGCCTTGATAAAGGCCTGGTATAAACGTTTTCTTAAACACAACTTCACGTCTTATCACTTGACTGTCAATTTTCCATATTTTTACATAACATTCTTTCATCTTAAAATATGCTCCAAAGTATCTGTTGGAGCTTTCTTTCCTAGCAAGCTTAACTAAGTGCATGGGTCTATAGTAGCCCCAGGCGAATATATGATAAAACTAAAACTAACACAAATTGTAATTAATTTAAAAAAAGTTTGCCTGGAGACATACCTCTCGCTAGTTATTGTATATACCAAACAGAGCTGGCTTTAAATAATTTTAAATTGCCATAACAATTATTTCAAGGGAATGAATAATACGCATTAGTGCTGTTTACATTTCGAAAATAATCGACGGTTAGTGGATGAGAGATAAACCCATAGATAAACATAGTTTGGATCACAGGTGTCGGTTTCTTCTTGCTTGAAGCTTATCGTTGATTATCCATTAATCGTGTGGATTTATCTCCAATATTTATTGCTTTTTTTGACAAGTCGCGTGAAGAGGTTTTTTCTAATAAGCACATAATATTGAAAGACTATAGTTCAGTAGCACTTTTTGCTGACTTTTCTCGTCACTATTCATAAAATATCCATATTTCCATCAGCGTATATAAAATCAACTATTTTAAAGTTTAAGTACGAGCGTAAAATGCAGACAATGTTTCCAAATAATCCGTTGACCAGTGTAGGTGTGGTGAGGCACGAAGTTACTTAAGTTCGCCAGTTTTGTCTGTGAAAACCCTAATAGTGTTGGACGATCACTTGTAAAGTCGTGTGGCAACATGTCTAATATAAAACAGCCTTTTTTTTGTTTGTAAATTTAACAAAATTCTGTAATGTAACTACATGAATGTGGACAAGTTCAGCCAAAGTAAAGAGACAAACTAAACAAACGACAACACGTTTTGACTGTTAAACACACAGCGGGCGGAAACTTTAAAATTTCTTATACTCGTAGTTGATTTCCAACTATTATTTTTATATTTTTTTGCATTTTCATTTAAGTTTTTGCTGTTTAACGCCAACGCATAGAGGCTGAGCTGCAAAGACTATTTAATAGCAAAGAGTAGACTAGCTGTGGAATGGACAGACATGGTTAATATAAAGACACATGTGCCTTGACAATGATCATCATTAATAAACAAAAATTTTGTGGCCACATATTTTTTCTTTTCGTACAATTTTGTCTTGTTTTTTAGGTTTGTTTTTTTTTGTAGTAAACAAAGCGTTATTGTAAATATTGTTGTAGCAGATGCGGTATTTGTTGTTGCTGTTTTAGTTGCAAATTTATTCACTTTGGTTTATTGAATTTTTTTGCTATTATTTTCTAAAAATTTGGAAAAAATATGAAAACATTTTTTTTGTACTCAGGAACACGATCTTAGGAAATACTATAATATTAAGATATTGCAATACATGCGTCGGCCAAGGGTAATGTTGTTATAATTTAGATCTTCGTGAACAGCTAACATTGCGGAATTGTTTAAAATTTCAATAGAAATTCACGTCAATCATAATATTTGTATTCCGACTGCACTAGAGAAACTGGAATTGCAAGATGAGCCAACTACTAAGTGTTAGTGCAGCAATGTTCAGCTCAATAAACAGCTGAAGATTCTTTATATCTTAAAGCTCCAAAACTTGTTAAATTTGATTCTAAAATTACTGTAAGCACTTACTTACTTTAACAACGGAATTAACAATACCACCCCGGTATTGGTTCACCTGCGCTCATTGCTTAATTATTTAAATACTGGATAATAAATAACACAGCTCTCTGGAAAATTCATATATTTTAAAAATTTAAATATAAATGTATACAATAGGATATAGTATAATAATACAATCATAGTAGCAATAAAATCATAGTATATTGTGATAATTTGATTATCAAAAAACAAGAAAAATTGCCATATGCTGAGGAAAAGGAAAAATCAGTCACTTATTATTGTTTTGTGTAATCCTTTATTCTTATCGTTCCCGTACACTTACACTGTTACACTTTTACTGTTCTAATTAACTTTGCTTTGACTTATTAAAAAATAGTGGGGAGTTTTTGAAAAGCTAAGTAAACAAAAAAATAGCCATCGTGACGGGCTTCAACCTTAAAATTTTCTTAAAATTTATCTTCTTCTTTTAAACCGCTACATAAATTTGCTACCGTTTACCATTTGGAGCAAAGGTTTAATAGGATATGACTGCTAGCTATCGTAGATATAATTTCTTAAGTATTGAGGTATTTTGTATGTAAAGCTACATTTTTTTTAAACTTGAACAGTTTTATTTAATGTTTGTATTTTTCCTTACTTTCCATGGCCTGCAGTTTCAGTCAAGAATGAAAATGTATTTTATAAACGAAATTGGGCTATTCTCATCTTGTTACTTTTTGAATCATATTTTATTTTTAAGACAACTTTTAATATGCAAAATCTTTATAACAAACTTACTATAGGATGTCATATTATCCATGTATCTAATGAATTTAATGAAGTAGTTTTGAATATTATTTTTGTTGTTATTGTTGTTAAAAAACACACAATTTGTTCTTGCTAAGACTGCAGTTTATTTCAAGCTGAAATAGGCCAATATGCTGGCTGGTGTGTATTTTTTCCATTGCCAGCCACACTGTTAATATCCTTATCATTGTTATTGAATTGTTTTTTCCTTTCTGTTTGTTTATTTTATTTTTTAATTTTGTTAAGGTGTATTTCCAAAAAAGTCATCATCATTTAAAAATGGGGGCTTGGTCCATGCGGAGAATTTTATGAATGTTATTTTTTTCTTGTGTAATTTTTATCGCAATAATAAGTTGTGGCGTGGTTTCTACAATATTTTTCTTTCATGGTTACAGCCGATAAGTATGTGTTTTTGCTTTTTATTCAAGTTTGTTGCTGTTTTTCCAAATATGAAGATATTTGTTTACTTTTTTCCCGCAAATGTCAATGACATACCACCAAAAACTAATAAAAAAAAAAAACAAAAACAGCTTACAATACCACAAAACTAAGAAACACAGAATTTTGATGTATGACCTCTTGCAAAAAAAAAAAAAAATTAAAGAAAAAAGATTTTCAAAAATTTTTAAGGGGCTGACTCGATCTAATTTTCACATGAATTAAAATGAGAAAATAATGAAGTATTTATGTGCACCAACAACAACACCCAAAACCTTGCTGCTGGATATAATGCAAAAACAAAATTCAAATGACATTCATATCGGTCGCCATAAAGTTTTGAGTCTTTTAGTTGTTTAGAAGTCTTGCGCGGGTTAATCACCGCAAAAATATAAAAGTGTTTCGCATCTTTGCGCTGAAAAATGCTATGATCTAGAAAGTGTTCGTTTTTTTCCGGTTTTTTTATTTAACAACTTATTTTGTTTAGGTAAAACAGTGTGTTTGACTCACACAAAAGTGGCTTAAAATATAAATTCATATTTATCAAAACCATGACCTCTATAAACGCTTTAATTTTTAGAGTGTAAGTCACTATATAAAGTCACTATGGGAGCACCCTTGAGATATAAGTTTTAGTTTTTAATTGTTATATATTTGTTTCTATAGCGAAGATTTAAATAACTACAATATTTCTGCTACTGCAATTCAGAAACAATACCACTTACATGAGTTTCATTTTATTATTGGACCACGCTTTATAAAAAATGAAAACTTCGTAATCATAATTGGCACCAAACTAATGTATATTTTGTTTAGCCACTTTCTAATTCAAAAGTTTATAGTAAAAGAATAGTTCTCTCTATCATTTGAAATATTATATATGTAGAGGCAGTTGGCTAATAAATTAGGTAAAAATTTTGTGACTAAGGAAGTGTAAAGTGTGCCCAGCTTTCCTGTTTAAACAACCACTTTTTTAGCAGCTTTAGAATTATAGTCTTCTTTCTAAAATCTTGCAGTTGTAAATCTGCGAGATTAATATTACATAACTTTAGTAAAAAATTCTTGCATATTATTAACTTAAACGATATTTATTTTCATTAAGATTCAAAAAACTCAATTAAGAAGAAACAAGCCAAATAAACTCGTACTCTAGTTTTTCCACATAAAGTTATTTTTTCTTTTGCCTTCAAGTGAACAGTAAGTAAAGAAGTTGAAAAAAGGAAACAAAATATAAAATACTAAGGCGCAAAAAATGTAAAAGCTAAAACAAAAAAGTTTGTTAAAGCTTTTGCATTAAGATGCAATTTGTGAGAGAATTACAGTGAAATACATGAATAACGATATGGAGAATTACGAACTTAAAAGGAAATGATTGTGTTGTGTATAAACTTGATATTCAGTGTTTCCAAATGTGACCACATTTTATTACCGATATCCACAAGATTCTGAATATATCCCCCTATTTTCCAATTAGTTTCGCAGCGTTTGACTACGTCCGTTAATTTACAACTGTAATCCTTCTTTTCTATTTAAAATGTCAGAAAATTAATAACCAATTTACTTACAAGATGGTGGATTTTTATGCGAAATAATGATATAATAGCAAGGTCGTGAAGACGCGCAGGCTGTATAAACTATTTTTCAAAAAGTTAATGAAAGCATTACAGTGAATATAATTCATTTTGGTAAAATAAACTCTTCCGGTTAACTAAGCTAGAGGTGAAGAGTAAACCTGCAAATTATGGTATTCTTAAACATATGCCTGTAAAAGTTAATAACGTATTGTAAATTGTTTCCATTATTGAACTACCAAAAACGCAAAAATTAAAAAATAAAAAAAATAAAAAGATATGAATACCATAATTTTTAATTTTCTAATTTTAATTATAGAACTTTTTTTGGCAGCTGGAAACTTAACACAGAGACAACAGGTTATAAATTTGAACATACTATCGTATTTAATATTTTTCCTAAATCAGTTTTCCACGACTTTACTGTGGCAGTAAGTACAGCATATATTTAGTATAGAAGATTAATTTAAATTTTGCACTTAAACAACACGAAAACTAAATGAAAATGCTGGCTTGAAACAGCAACAACAAAAAAAAAAAACTCTTGCATATAGAAATTGCTACCAAGAGAAACAACAAGTTAAAGAAAACAAACATTTTATGCATTAAATCATTAAAAGACGACTTATTTGCAAACTACTTTGTCTAAACTTGACAACTTAAGAAATGAAACACCAACAGCAACATCATAAGCTACTGAAAAAAAAGACACTCAAACTTAAACAAACCGACTAAAAGCTAAAGCTATGAAGTGACATCCATAAAAACGACATTAAGAAAGAGAGAACAAAAATTATGGTACTAAACAGTACAGGAAGGAAAAAGTGAATAAAAAAACGCAATAAACTAACGATTACAAAATGCTGCAACAGAAAAAACAACAACAGCGCACTATAAAAAATCTTGTAACTACTTAAGAGATATAGGCTGAAGAATAACAAGAGATTTGAAGGAATTAAGACTTCTGGCTCTAATAGATAACACTTTTTATTTCCTCTCAGCTAAAAATAACTTGGTGCCGTGGTTTTTGGATGAGGTATCAGTTTTTTTTTCAGTTGGCGGGATAAACTAAAATTGGTTATAGCTTACTTGACGAACGTGAATTATGTGTCACATGTGAACCACGTGATAGTAATTACTTCTTTACTTTCTTAGATAACTCCCCCCGGGGGCAGGCAGTCTTGATGGATCTCTTCCCCATCTTGAAATATGCCTTCGGGGGTAAAAGGCTGGCAGAAGCCCGATACTAGAAGGGATATAGCACTATCGAAGCCCGACCAGTGGCTTGGAAATTTACACTGGTACCACGGCAACCAGTTGCCCGCATGGATACGGCCCTGTTCTGGTTGTTGGTGAGGCAACTCGGGGGCTGTGCTTTAAATCGGACTTTGAAGAAAGCTCCCAAGAGGTGTTAACGAAAAGAAAAGGTTAACATCCATATAAATGCTCTAGTTGTGCTTGTAACAGGACCAAGAGTTGGAAAGTCTCTAAGTTTTAAGCAAGAAATGGGGGCACGGCCCTGCTAACGTGCAATTAAAAATTGAAACTAAGTCGTATATGCACCTAGTGTGTAAAAGTCTTAGGGATGGACGCTTTTTCCTACACACGATGCTAAGACCACCATCAGGTTATGACCACATGGCTCGATACTGATGTAAATCTTGTCACGTTTACTTTCTTAAGTAAGCAATACAAAACATATAGTGAGTAAGCTTGTAACCTGATGTGACTGGTATGTTAATTTGTGTTTGAATGTGTTTTCTTTATTTTAGATAAAAAATGCTCGTATCTAATTAACAGTTTTTTTTAGATATTTTTATCTTTGCATAATTTTTTCAACTTAATGGATGTAAAAAATGTTAACAACGGAGCGGTGATAACGCAGAGATATTTTTTTAGAAGCGACACAAAATTTATTAAAGAACTTGATTACGTTCCTTTAAACAGCTGATCGAACAATATTGGTCTATAAAAAAATAAAAAGAAGAAAAGTAGTTAAAAAATCTTAATGGAAGCAAATGTATCAAAATGCTTAATTGGATGTGGAACAATAAATGACGTTTTTTTCTCTCCATGTCATAGTCTGAATACAAAAATAAAACCAACTTCTGCAGTTGGACAGCAGGAGTAAAAGTGACCTCAGATGTTATATATAAAATGTTTATAAAAGAAATTATTACTAAAAAATGGTTTATTGGACGAAAGAACATAAAAGGGAGGAAGAGAAAGAAGAATGAAAAACTGTAGAAAAAACATACGAGCCGCTTTTCGTCAACAAGTGCATCATGTATGGCCTTTAAAGAAAATTTTTTTGTTTAACTTGACAACATAAATGAGATGGAATATATATTTTTTTAACTAGTAAAAAACACTTTTTGCATGATTGCAAATGCATCTCTTAGATTAGTTTGTTGATTACAAACGAGCACTATGAAAAGTATAATTTAAAGGGTTTTAATATGAAAAAAATATAAACTGCTTAATGCCAACTAACTCATTTGAATGTTTAAAGTTGAACTAGAAGAAATTAAGTCCATTAAAAACTTAAAACAAAATGAAAAAGTGTATTGCAGGTGTGAACTATAAATGAATAAAAAGGGAACAAGCAAACCATTTTGAATTAAGCAAAAGTATAATTTTAGTTTAGTCGAAGTTGCGTGACACCAAACTGTTGTCGGACTATAATATGAAAATGGGCGTGGAAAGAATTCAATATTTGGAAAAGGTGTTGAGAAAATTAAGGGAGTTCCACATATAAGTAACCTATTTAGTTGTGTGTTATCTTGTCACTGAGAGATAATTGTGTGTGAAACAATTGCTGTCAGTCAGTACCATACATCCCCGGATTAAAACGAGTCGTTTCACTTTTGATAGCCATTAAAAATACTGCAAACTTACTTCTAAAGTGAATAAAATGTTGCATGTTGCAAATGTGTAAATGTGCAACTAAATAGATGCTTTTTTTGAATTTTTTTTTGAGATGGCCTAACTAGTTAGACTGTGGCAAAGAATGTGAAACTCAAACCAAGAATATCAATTCGCTCTAGATTTGCGTCGCTTTACGGACAAAAATTTTTGTATAATTATATAAAATTATTCGATTGCACAGGCTTACAGGCCACAACAGCTCCAATCGATCGAACATAACGTTTTGCCGACAAATTATATCTTCTAGCGAGGTTAGTTTTTATGCCAACAAACAAACTTAGAAAATCCGCATGACGTTATCAACAAACCAATGCATCAATGGAGAACGACAGCTTGGTGTGTATAATTTGGGTAATGGAAGAAGGTTACCACGAAGCTGCGAAAACATCGGAATTATGTGGATAATCCAGAAAAGATACATGCACTTAAGACTTAAGACATTATCCTTGGTATTTGTTAAGTAGAATTAGAAGCCGTCAGCAAAGTCTTGGATAATTTATTGAAAAAACAAGAGGCATAGCTTAATTTTGTCCTATTTCGACTTCACCTGGTATTCATTGTATGCCCAAAAGTTGGCGTACATATCTATGTGGTATAAGGAACTGACATGGAAGGACCTGGAAGAAAAAAGTTTGTTGTTATTTTTAGTGATATTTACTTAATTTGCATTTAACTACCAAGATAAATGCTATTTAAAAAATGTATTCTTCTTTGGAGTAGATTACGATAGGAAAAATTAAAGGTAACACTTGAGAGGCCAACAATTTGATACACATATTTCTTAAAAAAAAAAGGTTTTTTAACTTTTTCTCTAAACAGCAAAACAAATTCCTATTGCAATGTGGCATTTATGTTTTGTAGCAATTGTTAACTGGTGAAAAACATAGCAGGCGCGTGCACACACAGAAGCCATTATCACGTCTACCCAAGCTGTCGACTAGGTTAAGGTAATTGCTCGACAGCTAAAGCCATAAGCCGTCATCTTTTAACAACAACAACAACAACAACAAGACTACTTCTCAACTTAAAATTAAAAACTAGCAACAAGTATAAGAAGACGAAGAAGAACAATCATCCTTTTTATGCTGCTGGTTTGGTTCATTGTATTATTGTTCATTACAAAAATGAAGGAAAAAAAACTATTGAGAGGAAGCGAATTGTTGTTCATCATTAGCACAACTAATGGATATATACTTATTCATACTTCTTTTCTTTTAGTGTAATGTTATTGTTGCAATCTTATATTCATTCCACCTATTCATATCCCGGCCTAGAACAAAACTGAGCTGGTCTTTTTTTAATTTTAAAATAAACCTGGATTCTGATGATGTTGGCGAGTACGTTCGTGTTACTACATTTTTTCTGGTTTGTATTTTTTGCTATTCTATGCTAAATTGCATTTGTAATATTTCGTTTTAAACAAAATTAAAAAACCGTCTTAAAGATGTACAACATAAATTTAAATAAAGCTTAAATATCACGTAAATTGCTTACTAAAAACTCTAACCTTTCATACCTTCTTGCCAACCAATAGTCACAGACAGACAGACAGACAGACAAACAGATAGCCAGCTACATGAAATCAACAAGCAACAGATAGCAAACAGCAATAACTACTGCAACAACGACAACAGCAGCAGTAACAACAAATAACATGGGCCATCTGTAAATTGTATTTTGTTGTTGTTATTGTTGTCTTGTACTTTTAAATTCTCCAGTTACCATTTTTTTTTCTTTTTTTTTAGGTGCTCTAAAAGAATGAATTGTTAGAAGAGAAATGCGTTTGATCTAAATGAATGTAAAAACATTTACTGATTGTCATCGCTTGATATCCGAAATCAAACGAATCATAAGAATACATACTAACTTTGGCAGTTATGAAGAAACAGACAGATATTGAGACTGATAGGATATAAATAAAGACGAAGAAAAGGAAATCGTCACAGGTAGATAACTAGATATACCAAGAAAAGGACATTAATACACATACTTTTATTCAGTGAGGCATTCATGAGTTGCATTCCGTAAAACCGTTTGCAGAGCATCTCTGGTAGAGATAATATTGTTACTTTGTTTCTTCGATAGTTAACGCAATGAGTTGCAAGATATAAAAGCTATCCTCGAACCATAGTAGCTCCTAGTATATTCAAATCGATGTAAAAGATTCGTAAAATGAATTATCCACAAAAATTCCTTCCATTGCATATTCACGCAAGGAAGAGGAAATAATGTGTTCAACTGCATGAAATGGGTGATATGATCCGCCAGCCTTTCCAAAATTGTTATTGTTATTTCTTGAATTTGATATTAAAATCCAAAAGGCTAAAATCTTGTTATCTTATTCGTGAATCTTGCAATGAATGAAGACCTTTAAAGCTCTGTTGCTTAGTTAAGATTTTTCTGGTTTTTGTGTTATGTAGATCAATGTTACCACTTTTCATATTTCGTTTATTAAACATTCAATGTTTTCTTTCACTCGTTCTTTAGGCTCGTCTTCTTTCACTATTTGTTACAGTCATTTTAATTTGCTGTAACTTTCTGCCCTTCTCCTTTCCGAATGTTCACATCATTGGCATATTGTTTTTATAAAGATTTTCTTAACGCAAAATTTGTTGTTATTGCAGCCGTTTTCTTCTTTTCATCGTGTGTTTGTTGTGATTTGTTATTTTTGTTGGTTTTTGTGGTTTTTTCATTTAGCAGTGGCTAAAATAGTCATTCTTAATTTTTCGTTTTTTTTTAGTCATTTTAGTCGTGGTCGTTTACACGATGTTCTTTTGTGATTTTGACAAATGTTAAACATGTCTACTTGTATTGAAATCACTATTTTTTGTTTTATTGTTGCTGTTGTTAACTAACTTTGTTGTTATTG
Source organism: Trichopoda pennipes (assembly GCA_030448955.1). NCBI lineage: Eukaryota > Metazoa > Arthropoda > Insecta > Diptera > Tachinidae > Trichopoda > Trichopoda pennipes. Next base: position 3,526,197 of record JASKUP010000031.1, on the reverse strand, counting down.
TTGCTGTTCTTATTGCTATTACTGTTGGCTGTAAATAAAGAATTGAAATAATTCTCAGGGTATGATAAATTGTTAAATACTTAACAAATATGTTGATAATTTCCGTGAACATAAATGCAAAATTTTGAGTTTTAGCAAAGATAAAAACAAGAAAGAAGAATGCTCACAAATCTCACAAATAGTAGAACAAATTCAAGTTTAATCATTCATAGAAAGAATTATTTCCAACAGCATCTGAAGTAGTAGTTGTTCTGTTTTTTTGTTCTCTGACTTTTTAAAATAATGGGAGGTGGATCTGTTTTTAAAAACTAAGAAATTACTTGACTTTTATTACACAAGTTTGCCCAAGATGTTGTAAGACTGTCAAGGTTTTGCCCACTGCTAATGGGTGGAGGTTAAATGCTGAAACAGGATTTGCTATTTTTTGTTAATCAAAATTAAAAAAAAAATGATTAATGTTCGCAATATTTTTTCAAAAGACTCATTTAAAAGAAATTACTAGCACGAAAGTTGAATGCAAATTTCAAATTAAAAATTTTGTTCAGTTGTATAGAAGACATTAGCTGTCATGTTAGTTTTTTGTTTGCTTCTTAAGCAATAAATACAATTTTGATTCGAAATTTCCTTTCGCCTAAAAAAGTGTTTTCGTTTTACAAGTAAAAATTATAAAACCTTTTTACAGAGTTTTTATAGGTACAAATTATTAGTTGAATGGTAGAGGTACCACCCAGCTTGACGTTTTAGAATTTTATTAAATAATGAAAAGTAGCAGTTGTTGTAAAGCTTAACGTTGTATGAGAATGTAAATAACGTCTAATAAAACAGAAACCCAAAATTATTAATGTAATAAAAAAATAAAAAAAAACAAATTTAATTCTCAAGCATAAAATTGTAACGCGATGTGAGTTAATTGGAGAGAGTTTTAAAATTTAAAGATAACACTAAAAGAAAGAAAGCCTTATAAAAGAAATCTAATTATTGAAAAGTACAATTTTTTTTTGAATTTGTTAAAATGTAAAATTATGATATTTTTCTTTTACAAAAATTAGCGGTTTTAGAAATATGCCATACGGAGGAAAAAAGTCCTGACCCTAGCTTAAATAATGCTATTAAGTTCAAATAAAACGTTTAAGTATACAATTCATTCATTTTCTTTAAATCATTCCTACATTCATATTAGCGTTGTAAAAAATACAACTTAAAATACATATTTGTGGCTCAAACTGAAGCCGCGTCTAAAATTTAAGAAAACTTCTAAAAACGAAAAAATTAAAACGGAAATATTTAATTAAATATAATTCTAATAAACGACTAGTTCTCACTAACTTAAAAAAAAAACGAAAATTAGCATCTCCACAAGTTTAAAGATTGCCAGTACCCATGTTACTTAAAACCAATTATATCCAAAACGTAAAGGGCCTGCCTGTGTATAAAACTTATAAATATAAAAAAATATATAAACTGCCATAAATTACGATTTATATATATTATTAATATGCTTTAGACGAGTCTCGTGTGTGTATTAATACCAAAAAAGAAATGCTAAAAAACATTTAATAACATAACCATTTAAAAATTTCATGAAATCGACAACTAAACGAATGTTAAAGATATTTTAACTCTTAATATAAAAAATCACAGTAAGGCCTCAATAAACGCATTTTAAAGATCAGATAATTTAAATAGATTCTTAAAAAAAGATTTGTTAATTTCTTTAACTTGTGATTTTTGATTTCACTGTTATATTTTTAATATACACATACATACATACATACATATAGATTTATTTGCACCCATGAGGCCTTTACAATTTAAATGGGGATATTAACCAAAGATTGTGTGAGTAACAACAGAAAACAGCAACAACAATAAAAAAAATTATAACTGTGTCTGATCACAGCAATTAGTCTGAATTTGATTTTATTGGCCGCACATTTTTTGCTGTTAAAAGATTTAGAAAATAATAAAAAAAGAATTTAAGTGCCCTACAGTCGGTAAAATATAAATATTTCGTTCAAATAAGTTTTTCAAATTAAAATTATCCTCTACTAAAAAAAATAACATTTTTATTTATTTTATTTATTTTAGAAAACCAGCGATTTCTAAAGCGAAATAAAAATGTTGAAATTATACATTTTCATTAAAAACTACAAAAATCTCTTTTCATTTTTGTTAGCAGAGAGCAGGTATTGTTTTTTTTTGTTATAGGACCAGCGCTCAGGGGATGACCCCTAGCTATGCAATGCATTGTGCTAGAACTAGGAAATTAGGTTATGGGAAGGAGGAAAGAGGGAGTAGTGTCTGTGGACATTCGATTTGAACTTTCTCAGATCCGGAGCGATCTTATTCCACATACGGGCTGTTCTGCTGAAAAACGAATTTTCCCTGTAATGCGTAGTGCGATTCACTGGCCCATCAACGTGCGAGTGTCAGGAACAAGTTCCCTAATTTCATTAGAGCACTTACCATTGTAGTAACGATAGAACAGTGAAATGCACCTCACATTGCGTCGATGCTCTAGGGAATCAATAGTGTTGGATACCCTGATGTCAGCAATGAGACTCTTGGCCTTCTCCTGTACGCGGAAGAATAACCCCAAAATAGACTTTGGAGCGCCGGCCCATATATGAGAGTTGTATTCCATTTTTGGACGGATATAGGTGGTATAGATAGTACGGAGATCGGATGGGGTGAAGTATCTTCTACACCGCTTTAGAAAACCGAGGCACTTGAAAGCTTCTGTAGAAACCTGGAAAATGTGTTTAGTCCATCGAACATCACACTGAATTATCATACCAAGAACATCAAGAGCTTCCGATTCCGTAATACCTATATCACCCATAGTAACAGATGCAGCACCACTACCAAATGAAGATCTATGCGTAAGTATGCAACATTGCGTCTTACGAGCATTGAGTTCTATTCTATTCACACGACCTCATTCCAAAATTGTCGCAATATCGTGATTAAGCGTATCATTCATGGCGCTGTCATCTGCAAAAGAATATATAGGGTTGAAAGTTCGACAAAGAAGGTCATTTAGAAAAATAAGGAATAGGGTAGGAGAAAGAACGGAGCCTTGCGGTAACCCTGAATTCATCATGAACTCGTCTGATGAAATCCCATCTATAACAACTCGTATAGTGCGATTTCTGAGAAAACTCGATATAAATCTGGAAAAATTATCACCGCCACCAAAAGCAACAAGTTTTGACAGAAGTGCATCATGCCACACTCTATCAAATGCTTTGGAAATATCTAGAGCCACCACCTTGCTTTCTTCAAAATGATGTATGGAGTTACACCATTGTTCCTACAAGAAGGTTAGCAAGTCACCCGTAGAGCTCCCCCTACGAAAACCATACTTCGGTCACTAAGCAATTATACTTTCAAATACTTTAGAAAGTGCAGAAAAAATTGCGATTGGGCGGTAATTTTCAGGGTTATTAGCCTTCCCCTTTTTGGGATCGGCGTTACATTAGCAACTTCCCAGCACTTCGGAAATTCTCCGACATGGTACAATGTGCTAAAAAGGGCTGCTAATGGACCCGCTAGCGTCGACGAACACGGCTTCAAGACCAGTGCTGGTATCACATCAGGCCCAGGAGACTTGTTTAAGTTGAGATCTGTAATTGAGATCGGTATTTATAAGAGGTAAACTATAGTTATTCTTTCCGAGATTCGTGGCATGGTGTAAAACTAAGCCTGCCTGTCAGAGCTCAGTCAAGCCTCGTGAGTGTAGAGAAAAAACTCAACTCAAATTAAGTTTTTGTGATCTTCAATCACACGTTTCGGCCTGATGTTAATCTCGTGACAGTCGCTTTTTTAATTTTTGGAATCGGATAAATTCCTAAACTTGGCAGAAAAAATTACATTCTTCATAAGAGAACACCTTTATGATGAAAATGTATTTTTTTATGAAAAGATAAACTTTTGTGAGAAGATATTTTTAATGAAAAAGGTGACTTTTAGCTGAAAGTTTCGTTATTTGTAAAAAAAAATAACCTCAATAAAGTAAGTTCTTAAAAGAAAAAAATTGTCTATCCTTTCATTTCTGCCATATCAAATTAAAATCATTCTTTTTTTGATGAAAAGAAAATCATTACCTATGCACGTTTGAAGTTTCTTACCGTCAATAGTCTTTATAAATTACCGCAAATAATATATTTTTTATATAATAAAAATAAACAAATAAAATATAAATTAAAAACAGATATATTTAATTCAAAAATGATTAGAAGTACTGTTCCCATTTTCGAAATTTCTATTTTTACATTTTTCTTCTAAATATCGATTATTATTTAACATCTGAATATAAATAAAAAAGAGATTCTTGCTTATATGCAGTTCACTGTTCCTATTAACTGTTTCTTTAAAATATTTTTCCGTAAATTTAAATAATAAATATTTTTTGTGCAATCACCAAATGCGTAACTAAATAAGTCTGAGTGTCTGCATCTGTAAGGCGTACAAAATGCCATGATTCAAAACTATGTCTGGGTCAATGCATGTAAATTCACATTTAAGAAAATTCTTTATTAATAAATATGATTTTATATTTTGATTTTTTTTAAATCATTTTGTTTTGCTTTTTTTGTTTACAAAAACATTTATTAATGAAAGGTTTATGGTTAAATTGAATAAATTAAGAATTATTGCTATAGCATGCAAATTTTTAGTTCGAGTTTATTTGCTCTGTTACTTTGGTTAATAAGAACTATAAAGCTGAAAAAACAAGTTTAATATATATTTTTGCTGCTGCTTGATAAAATATTAATTGAAGTTATTGAAATGATTTATATTTTACATGGCTGAGATATAAAAGTCTTAAGAATGCCCGTTTTCTAAAATTCAAAAATATTCCAGTTTTTTCTAAATTGCTTCTGGGCAGTCAAAATGTGAATGTCACGTAATAAATTTGATTCTACATTACACTGACATTATAAACTTGTATGGTAATTAAAAGTGCATCATTGTAGTCAGTAACAGGTTACTAAAACTTAATTCGTCAATTATAAGTTATCTCCTCCATATAATTATGGACGCCAATTTACAAACTCTAAACTTTTGCCGCTTAAAAATACTTTTGATTCAAAATATTTTGACTTTGCTATACAGCGGAAAAACTATTCTTAACGAAGTAGGCGACAAAATTATATTTTATATCCTTTTGAAATCTATCCAATTTTTTTATTTTTTTCTTTTAATTTTTTATATACCAAACCCCAAAGCAATTATAAATAAAATGAAATTAAAAATAAAATTAATTCTATAATAGTTACAATTTTTGACCTTTTTTTTATATTTTTTAGTAATTAATTTGAAGCACTAGGTATTATTTAATAAAAAATTTTTAAAAAACTTTATTTTTTACTATTTTTTATTAAATAAGACCTAGTGCTTAAAATTAATTACTAAAAAATATAAAATTAATTATCTTATATTTACCAGCTATTGTTACAATGTTATAGCCCAACTTTATTAATTTTTTCTTTCAACTTCAAATTCATTTGTTTACCCATAATATTTACATTTTCAACTTAATAATAATTTAATATTTACAAGAATTATTTCTTATGTGCTTAATAATTTTTATTAAATCTTTACCTCTTTTTTTTAATTATCTACACTTTAAGACAGCAAACACTGTTGTCAAAATTTATTAAAGTTAACACATTTATCGTCAACTGTCGTCAGACAAAAAGTCCGAAACGTAAGAATATTTGCAATTAATGACATTTTTATGAAATTATTTAATTGCTGTCGTTTTAATTTGCTTGTGTCTTTAAAACAATTTTAACAAGTCATTAACACAAATTAAACGCCAACAGAAGTTGAAAGTAAAAATTCAACAATTTAATTTAATTTCAATAAAATTGTTTTTAGATATAAAAAAGCTTAAACTAAGTAGACTGAGAAATTTATATAACAAGTAGCTTTTTTTAAACTAGCAAGACTAAAGGATGTTCCAAAAGTAACGAAAGGTCTTTTAAAGCGGATGATTAAAAGAGTTTTAAGCCACTTATTGTAACGTAACTCTTCGTGTTTAACACTGAAACTTGAAATAATAAATAATTTTTATAGTAAAACTACCCATCTCTAAAGAAAAACTCTATAAATTGATCGGATTTTGGTGTGTGATTTTTATGTTTTGTTTCACTAATTTTAATTATAGATTTGCTATAAATCTTACTATTGTCTTATATTGCAAAAACAAAAGTCGTAGAAATAAAATATAACCAATTTGTTATCTTTGACAAAACATCTTGTTGTAATTGCCTTTTGTGGTCAAACGCCGAACTGTGATATAATTTTTATTTTTGTTGTTTCAAATATTAAATTAATTAAATTTAGTAGGGGTTTCGCATAATTAAGACTTATAAAATATAAAAATAAAAAATTAACATAAAAATTTGTAATAATTTATATTTCTTTATAAATTTAGAAATCAACATATAGAACGTAAACTTGAGCTAAATTAAATTTATTAATTACAAGAATAATTTAATTATTGCTTTCAAATAATAAAACACACTGAAAGTAAAGAAAAGTTAACAAAGAAAAAAAACAAACAAAGAAAAAAAAGAAAAGTTAACAAAAAATTAAATTGTATTCGTTGTTTAACCGATGATTTAGGAGAACTTAAAAATATTACAAAAAGAGTTGAGTTTTTTTTTGTATAACATGGAGTAGGGACCGAAAATCTTACTGCTAATCAATTTCAAATCTCGAGCTTTCCAATACAATCTAGCGAGTAATATAAATAAGTTTGTCTTTACTGAAGATAATTCAGATTAATATAACGATTCATGAAGCTTCTCTTCTTTCAAAGTTATGCCTTCATTAGTTTGAATGGCACTATGAGCGCTAAATGGCGTACGATATTTACACGTACTTTTCGACTGTTTTCATTTTTTTCATGAATATAAAGCGAAAACTTTGCTTGCCTCGTTATGTTTATACTAAAATTTATAAAAAAAATTATATTGAAACTGACATAATTTTGAATATTGAATTTTGATTTCATTTTATTTCAGAACCGTTGAATTTGCCAAATTTTCAGAATAATTTGTAAATTTTGTTTAATTAACTTATAATTAATTATTATAATTTTTAAAAATATTTATAAAACCTGTAGTATGCCTACCCTAACCCTATTTCCTATCCTTTTACACTTCTCTGAAATGTGAACATCAACAGTATTAAACTAAAATTTATTTTTGACTATTTTAAAGCCGCTTAAAAAAGTTTCTGCTGAAAATTGTTGCTCTTTTAATTTGTTGTTTAAACAAATTGTTAATCTCTAATAATCAAAAAACGTACAAAATATAAATCTTTTAGAATTTTTGATTTAAATAAATTTTTATAAAACTACAACACTAAAAAAACAACATAAAATTGTTAACACAAATACTATTTTAAACGTCTATCGTAGAAAACTCAATACATAAAAAACCAAATATAGATCTTTAAATGTAGATAAACGTTTTAAAAGTATAAATCATGAATATTGTGTGTCTTTAATCTAGATTTGATATTTAAATGTGGATTTGGTTTTATATATTTATAAATCTTGGTCCGCATATGTGTAGAAAAGATGACAGCTAAAATATACAATAGTTTCAGGGTCAACCAATGAGCCTTTGAATCAAATTTAATTCAGTTTTTTGTTTTTTAAGATGAGATATTTCGATACAAAATTGTATTAATTTATGGCATTTAATGAAAGGTTCTCATCATTAAATTTTCGTAAAAAGAATGTTTGAGTTAAAAATATTCAACGATTTAAATAACTAATATTTTTTGTATATATTTATTTATCTCTTAGACTTTATAGTTACAAACTAAGATAAAGTTACGTAAAAATTAGGAAAAAAAATCAGCAAATTATTTCTAAAATGAAGAAATATAAAACCGATGAAATAAATGAAGTGTTAATTTTTAATATACTGTAAAGACATTTATTAAACGTCAATTTCTTGTTGTTTGTTCTGAATATAAAATGTTGCTGATGTGAAGAAATGCAGTGCTAACAATAGTGATAAATAATTTGTCACAATTAGTGATTATAAATCCGTGAATAGCTACTTCTTTTTATAAAAAACATGCTCTGCGAAAACAAAACATGATTAGTGACTTAATTTTTTCTTTCTTAAATAAATCGGCTAAATTTGTTGCAAAAATTGTCCATCACAAGGGAATATTTTTTTTTTTGCAACAAAATGTGGTGTATGACCGGCCTGTCTTTTTCTAAGAAATATATAACCTTTTATTATTTTTAATTATTATTTATCTCAGAGTTAATATAGTAGACACTGAATTTAAACAAAGCATTTTGATATGAATGAAATAGATATGAATGAAATAATTCAAAGCACGAAGTTTCAAAAACTAATACAAATACAAAGTATCCTGCTTGACAGTATTAAATTAATTTACATTATATTTTTCGAGGTGTTTAAAGGCAAGCTGCACTTTTCTTAGCAGAATACCAGTGAACACAGCTACAAATTATAAATGTTTCAGTGGCTTTTTGTATCTAATTCAATTTATCACACTTATAATTAGCTTGCGGAGTTCACTTTCCTTTTGTCTATTATTTTTGTCTATTATTTCTAATTAAATACTTGATCCAACAATATTTGTTTTTTTTTTTGTTTCTTAATCAAAATCCTTCCGCCTGTAGTTTTTTCTCTTTCATATATTAACAATCACAAACAATTATCTGGTAACTAATTGCAGACCTAAAATTTTGTGAAATCCATTTACTACCTGATGTGCATATAACTGTGAATACGTGAGATTTTTTGTTTCATGTATTTAATTTAATAAAAAATATAAAAAAAAGAAAAAGCACTTTGAAAATCATGTGGAGTTTTATTTGCTAAAAGTAAAACATGTTTGCAAACACTTTTATTAATATATTTGTTTTGGCAATTCCCCAGAGTTTTTCTTTGTAGATCTGTGTAAGTTTACTTTTTTTTAAGATTTTATTCCATTTGTAATTTTAATGAAAAGTTTTTGTTGTTAAGCATATGCTACGGGACAGAGGACAGACAAATATAGTATAGAAAAATGACTTTAAGAGACAGACTAACAGGCATACAGACAAACTATAAGAAAACAAACAACAAATTACATTAAGCATCGAGATTGTTATTTTATATCTTGGGGACTTAATTAAATTTTTTACCACATTTTTCTTAAAGCTACAGTGGCACAAATAAAACAATCAACAAATGAATGGAAAATGCAAGAGATAACTTTTCTACAGGATACGTTTTGAGGAGTTTGATGTATAAACTTAAAGAAATAAAAATTGAAGGAGCGTTGTAGGCCTAAAAAAGGAGAGCTACATCAACGACCCAAAAAAATATCTCAGTGATTTTTTTGTAAATGAAAAAAAGGTAAACAAATACACATAGAGTCTATGCTACAGTAATATAACTGCAAATAAATAGAAATTTATCGATTTGTCTGTATATATATATTTGTAATGAACACCCAAATAAAATTATTATAAAGTTGTTGTCACTTTAGCTCCCAATAACAGAAAGTACGTATTTTTGGGTTTTGAAGAAGAATTATAATTTTAAATGACGATAATTTCTATTGAATGTACAACTATTTATACGCAGTCTTTATTCACAATTTTCTACAAATATTAGTTTAGAAATTTCAACTTGAAATGTAAGGAATAACGAGCAAAATTATCCACGTCACTAAAAAATATTAAAAAATATAAAAGCAGAGGTACACCACTCCGTAAAAATTTAATTGATTTTGCTTAAAGAGAAAGAGATAAAATTTCAAAAAAAAATATTTATTTTATTATTGGAAATAAAATTATTTAGAATAATTAAATTCTAAATTGAATTTTTTAACCCACTGTAACAACAGCTGCCTAGACAAATATAATTTTGCAAAAATCTATGTATGTGTGTTCAAAACAATTTATTTTTTTTTATAAATTACAAACTAAATTGCTTAACAGCCAGTAAGTGCAGTGGTTGTTGGTTTATTGTGGAAAACTAAAACACAAAAACTTAATGTACAAAAAGTAAAATAAAAATAAAATCTATGTAAATGAAAACAATTCACAAAAGTTTTCACTTTTTCCTGCGGTTTTCTGGTTTGCATCGATGTTATACTTTTATTTTAAAGATCTAATTCGCATGCACAACAATGGTGTTTTAATGTTGATTTCTTTCTATTTTTCCTAACTTGTGGCATACAACATCACAAAAGTAAATAAGTGCAAATAAAAAAGATAAAAGTCTTATTAAAATCTCACCATCACCATCAACATCAACAGCTAATGTTTAATGTATCAACTATAATTTAATAATAATCGTAACAACGATATTTGATATATCGAGATAAAGAAAAAAGTGATGCTGATGAAATAAAGGAAAAATAACCCAGATAGACAAGCAAGCGCATACAATAGTTGTGAGAAAAACAAAATGAATAGAAAATTACAAAAGTTGATTAACTAGCGGTTGTTGAATCGAGAGTGGAAATAATGTAGAAAGTGTTGAAAATGGAAGCAAATTCATTAGAAATAAAATAATAAGTAAGCAAAAATTTACCTACATGATTGAGAAGATGCAGAGTGATAAGAGAAGCCAAGAAACATGCAAGTGTAAACAGAATGATTTTAATATGAATGGCTTCCGGGCTATTCAACTCTAGATATTAAAAGATTATAAACCTCAGAAATCAATTTTTCGATATAAAATAAATTGCAGCTAAAATAAAGGGTTGTCAGTATAATAGGGCTTGTATGTTTGCTATTACTGGCAGCTGTACTATTGTAAGAATTTATATTTTACGTAAAACTTCACAAAAAAAAAATAAAAAATGTTCTGGCAGAGTTGCTTATTGTCAAAAATTTTCGCATAAATTTAGCACTGATAAAAAAAATTTTTTGTAAAAAATGAAAATCTTTTTAATGAAATCAAATTTAAAAAATATATTTTGGAATTAAAAATTTCTGCAACATAAAATTGTTTAAATTTTACAAAAATTTGTTCCTTAAAAAAAATAATTGCAAAAATTGCCTTAACTTGAAAAATACCTTTCTTCGTCTAAAAATCTTAAGTTGCTTATGATGGAAAAAAATAAGTCACTTATTACTACTTTGAAGTAACACTGATTGGCTGTCGTATGGATAATCAACCACATTCTAACTAATAAACCAAAAAATTTCGGGTTTTTTTAAGCGTTAGCACGTTATTGCCCTATGTTTATTCCTTACATGTAAACTAATGCCACTTCATTACGAATTTACTATTTCCAAGAATTCTACGCTGCTTTTATGTAATATTTCTGAAAAGATTTGATTTCTCGGCAACGATGCGTTACTGAGTTTCTATCTTAAATACTGGCGTTGTTTGTAGCATTTACCATTATTTTTCATAGTATTAAAAGCTTATCTTTCGCAGTAATATTATCCTTATGTGGGTCTTTAGTTACATTCACGCGAGGAGATCATTTTCGAAAACTCAAAGTAAAAAGTTTTAATGTAACTTTGGCTCGAAATCTATCACTCAATATTATATTGATATTGTTTACCCGTGTTATTTTTTGAAGTTAAGCGTAGACTTAAATCACGCTTCTGTCAACAGTAAGAATCAGTGTTTCTTAACTTGATGATAGAAATTCTTCAATTATATAAATTTCCTTTTCCATTTTGAAAGTATTGTTTTAATGCAGCACAATTACACGATAAATGCTTTAAGCAAAATAATATTTCGCATGTAACTTGTAATGCAGAAAAGCTTCGTATTCCTAGAAAATAAGAAATGCACACAAAACTTCATTGCAAAAATTGTGGAGTGGATTTTCAGCTTAATCCCGTATTTAATAAACTCTGTAATCATGTTGCCAGCTGCTATGCTGGTTACCAATGTCCAAAAAAGGTCTTTAATTACTTTGCAATTTGCTTATATCGCCCCGTATCAGAATTGTGAATGAATTAAATAAGATGCTGGTCATACATTACGCTATAACACGACAATAGCAAATGGTACCTTCTGCAACCAAAGTAGCTTAAAATTTGCTTGCTAGATTTTTTATTAGGATAATGCAAAATACTTTGTTTTTGTACTGTGTTAAAAAGTTTTTAATTTTTTCTTAATTTCATACGCATGATGCTCTTTTCTATAAGACTGATCTCTCTTTACTTTTTCTTTTAATTTATCTGCTTTTGCTTGCTTTTTAATATCCGCATAATTAATATGTTAAAATGTTTATTTAAAAAATTATTGCAGATACTTTAAATAAAAACCATTTCCCTCTCAAAGGAGTTAAAAGAAAATACTGTTTCTTTTCATTTTATACATCATCATCATTCATAATATAAACATAAAGGGAACATCACTATGCTAAACTAAAAAGCAAGTAAGCAAAAAATACTCTACTACACTAAATGTATGTATGTATGTACATATGTAAGATATGTTTTTAGACTAGTAAAATATGTTTGCTATTTCTGTTTTCATACTGGTCAACTAAATGTGATTGAAAAGTTGTGAAAAGAAAATGAGTAACCAACAAAAACAGTAGAAGACTTTAATGCTTAAATCTACATAAATCAATTTTCATTTCCTGCAATTTTAAGACACACTCTTAAGCTTAATGGCAAAAAGAAAAATATGAGAGCAAAAACAAAAAACAAAAAATCAGCATTATTAATGCCAAAAAAAAAGACTAAAGAAAAACAAGCAATAGTTAGTTAAGAAAACTTTAACTAAACAATCAACAAGCAACTAGACAACAAGCCAAGCAGGCAGGCCTGCTTTTTGCCAACCACTCTAGCAGTCAGTCATAGTAAGTTAGACAGGCCAACAGCCTGTTGTTATACAAACCAAAAAGGAAAAAAAATTAAATAACTAAACTCATAGTTCTTATATGAATTGGCCAAATGAAACCATTAGTGCTGTTAAACAGTACAACATGCACACAATATTTTTGCCAAAGCCCACTTATCTAATTGTGATTCCGGGAACTCGTTCTCCTTGATATATATTTTATTTATTATTATTATTATTATTATTGTTGCAGTTGTTGTTTTTGTTGTTTATATGACGGATTTTTATAATAAATATTTGTTGCAAGCAGTCCATAGAAACTCATTAGAACTTAATCATAACTTGATGCTCGGCATAGAAAATAAAATTTAAATCCAAAAAAAAAATAAAATCCTAGAAAAAAGAAAAACAAAACATTTTTATAAACTGAATGATATCTATGCCAGAATAACAAATTCAATATGTTGCCCGCAAACAAAACTTACTTAAGCTGATTTTGCGTTGTTTATTTAGTTTTTATTTGTTTCAGTTTTATTATATTTTAATTTGGCTGAAAGCCATTTCAATAACTTACTGGAATTAACAATATCTTTTTGTAAAGCTATACATGCTACTGAGCATATAAAGAGGGGAGAGCTGGTAAAATGCATTTAATCGTTAATATATTTTTTTGTCACTAAAATTTAAACATGTTTTTTGATAAAGAACAAGAAAAAAAATATTTGAAAGCCCCCTTCTAATTTTCTGGCAATTAATAGAAGAAAAATATTTATGACCCGCCACCCACATCATAATAAACATAAATTGGATTTTTTAATGAATGACTTTTACTAACGCATCAGAAGCTTTATTTAAAATAATCTTTAACAGAACTTAGCCAATAACACCACCTTATAAGTATCTCTTCTGTTATGCTTTCGAAAAGTTTGGCACCAGTCGCATTACAATATCGAAGATATAACGAATTATCATTGCAGTTTGAATTTCAGACATAATATTATTTTCCCAGGGTAAGGATTCTCTTATTGTTGAATAGAAATATAGCTCAATAAGACTTATGATTTCCGGCACCCAAAGCGGAACCTACAAAGGTCTAGCTATAATCCAAATAAGCACCAGCCGTTTTTAATTGTATATTTCACATGTATAAATATGACTTAAATCTAATAAACTTCACATATTTATTTAAATTATTCTACGACTTTATTTAAAAGAATTTATTTTCAAATTGATTATAAACTTATGTTCACTAGTTAACGTCTTGGCAATTTGTACTGGTGTTCAAAGTCATGAATGCAATATTAAGCAGTCTTAAACTGTTATCTATTTAAATATTTATGTTTGGACTTTGAAATGAATAAAATGATACATCTGAATAATTAATTCTCTATTTACAAAATTTTGAAATTGTAGCATTTAATTGAAAACCCCTCCTAAAATATTTAACATACACCCACCATTGTTTCTTCATATCACAGAAATTACACAACGAAAAACAAGAACAACATTATTCTAGAACACAACTATATATAACGCAAGACAAGTTATTAAACGAAATTATAATATACAAACAATGTGATATAGAATATAAAACCACAGAATAGTTAGTCCAAAATAGTGATGGAAAAGTGAGTCATTTTTCATTCACGAGCTTTTATAAGGAAAAAAGTTCACCATATTAAAACAAAACTTTTTTTTATTTATATATTTCTGTTTCTATTCTAGCTTCCCAGCTGTTCTAGTGTTTTTACATTGTGTAAACTTGTGTAATAACATGAATTTTTAATTTTAATTGCTTCATTTTGCTGTTGTTTATTTTAAAAACAGAAAAATATATTTTATAAATTGTTTGGAAACTCAAGTTGTTTCTATTTTCCATCGTGTTTCTTAGTCGTATCTTCCTAAATTTTCAATGAGATGGTGCTAGGAGCCATACTGTTACTATTCGGAGATCCTATAATTAGAAATGTAGTGTTAGTGGTCCCATAATATCCAGAATTTCTTTAAATCATGATAGTACATAGTCACGTGTTATTATTAGCTTAAGCCCTGTACATCACTTGTATCAATTTATTAAACAAAATACTTAGATATTAAAGTCATAGTGCAAAGCGTAATATGGTGGTTGGTGCATGAGTGATGGTAGAGTTTGGAAACCCACATCTCTCATAACGAGTTGATAGAATAGTTATAAAATATATATACACACATATACACAGATATACATATATAAGCTGCACGCTAGACAGTCATTCAAATAAACTGACCAGTTAACAAAACTTAACCAATCAATTGGCCTTGATACACGCCATTTATTTAATGGCTTTTTGAAGCTTTTTGCAAAGTTTATTTCTTTATTGAAATTGTTGTAAATTGTGATAGATCTTGTTAATGGCTTTGTTTTTTCTTTCACAACTTTAAAATGATGGTCAAGTCTTGGCTATAAATAAAAAGGAAAAAACAGATTTTATTGTTTCTTTCTTTAGAATGTTATAAAATGCAACCTTGTTGTTTTAATATCTGTTGGTTTTATTATTTATCTTTTCTGTGGTTAGAGTTTCAATTTCTTTTCTACTGCGACATTCGGTTAAAAATGCTTTTAATTGTTTGTTGTTAAAGCATAGAAGAATTTTATGTAACAGCTTTATGATTTCCTAATTTTTATTGACTATCTAATGAGTTTTATAATAATTATTCAAAATTTGCTTATCAACAAAAGGGAACCTTTTTCTCGTAAGTTAATATCGAGTTTGTAAATATATGTAACAGATAATGCAGAAGCAAAATTAAAAAAAAGTGACACTAACAGTGCTAACTAAAGGACAGATGTATTAAATTATTTGACTGAATTATATATATTATGTTTTAAATTAATTATGAACATAAAATTTCAGAAGAAATTAAAAAAAAATTAAATTTAGTACTCATAATCCCGATTTAACATTAAAAATACCAGCTAAAGATCTTTAGGAAAACTGTGCCTCCACTTGTAGCATTCATTTGGTGTAACATCAAAGAGTTCAATTTAAAAAAAAAATTTTTGCAATTTAAACACAAATTGTTTAAAGTAATTATGAATAAAATTGTCAACAACAACCTCCATCATTTTTATTTATAATTTTTTACAATATTGGTTTCGCAGCACCAAAATATTTTCTACATAAACAAAACAGATTTTTCTCTTTAGTTAAAATTTTCCCATAATTTTATGACACTAGCGTAGACATTTTCTTTGTTTTAACAATACTTGTGTCTTATTAACTTTAAGCAGAGAAGTTGATATTTTAAAACGAAAATATTTGATTTAAGGTTATATAAACATATAATTTTAATCTTTTTTACAAAATAGCACGAGTTGATAGTCAGAAGTCACAGCAAATTATAGGACTGGCATTTCAAAGCATTAATCGTTTTGATGCAGCTTTTTAGTCTTTAGAAAAAGTTTTGATTTTAAGAAAAGATTACAAATTTGTATTTTAATTAGTTAAAACTTGGCTCTCAGTAATTATATTTTCGCAGAAATTGATAGTTATATATGTTAAGAATTCAGTGTGAGTATATAATTGCATAACAAATTTAGATAACCCATTTCGATGACATGCTCCTTTACTAAGTAATGCAAATATTAAGTCATTATCATTTATGTTACCGTTACTACTCTAATCTTAATTCTTACATCATTTAGTTTAATAACTCCAGCTTTTCGTTTTACATCCCGCCACTAAATTGTAATAAGCCACGATCATTACCTTATCGCATATAACAATGAATATCTTCCCATGACTCTCAAATTAGCCATGATTACATAATGCTCATTGCAGCTTGAAAACGACTATTTAATTGTCAAATATTTAGCAAATAATTTAAATGAAATCACTCAACTCTACAAACTTTTTAGCGGCATTCATCATCTAAATTTAAATTTGATTGCCAATGTCTGTTTGTATAAAGAAAAGAATAAACATTAAAATGATTTTTATTATTATTATCATTATGCTCTTTTTCGCAATCAAAGCTAACAAATTTAATAGACATTTCATGGCAACAATTAGCCTCATTTTGAGTACATTTAGTTAACGATTATTAATGTGGCCAAAACATACCATCTTTAAAAGAAATTTGTTTTACAACAAAACAAAAAAAAAAAGAATATAAAAAATTTAAACTTAGATTCGCTTGAGCTTAAGCATTAAAGATAATCTTGGTGTAGATGAATTGGAATAAAAGATAGATCCTGTAGGAAAAGGTAAGAGGACCCTTTTTAAACGACATTTAATACTCTACAGAAAACATGCTCAAATGCTTAAACATTTCAACACGATTATCATTTATTCTGTTGGCTTTTTATTTTTTTATATTATTCCTTCGTCTTGTTAGTCGTTTTCTTCTCAGCGACGTTTACAATGCAGCTTTAATCTAATCAAACACGCAAAAAGTGTACACAAACAAATATGATTACAATAATAACGACAGTAAAAGTGCAGTCAAACTGCAAAAGAAAGAAAGAAAGATGAGCAAAACAACACATATGTGATATTCATAACATTAACCCTTGAATGGAGGTAAGGGATATAAAGTAATAGCAAATTTAACACTAAAACTATTTAGCAAAAATATTCACAGCTAATGCCTTATTCATTGCACTAATTTAAGTAACGAGTTTTAGCTATTAGAAGTTTCTTAGAGATATATTAATATTTAAGATAACACCGAAACCGCAGACAAGCTTGCGCTGTCAGTTAGGCTAATTTTGTTGCTTAGTAGGTGTGAAAAATAAAGCCACCATAAAAAGAAAAATGAAAGAAAGCGAAGCTAGTAACGCAAGTGAAAGGGCCTGGGTGGTTGAATTAGTAAAGGTGTCGGTGTGTTTTTAACATGTTATGAGATTTCGTAGAAAGAAGAATAATTATTGTTAATTAACTACCATGAATGGGTTGTTGAAAAAGCAAAAAACAAGAAACTACCATTAAAGATTTCCTTAAGTCCCGGTTAGAAGAAGAAGACAGTTGTAGTATATGCCTTGAGAATATATATATGCGTTGAGAAATATACCTCTAACACAGATCACAGAAATGAGATAATTAAAATGATTGTATAGTTACAACATATGACAGTTGAGGTTTACGTAATGCTAAGGTCTAGGTGGTATACGATATATCACGATTTCAAATCTCGCCACTATTACAGACTGTAAAGTGAAAAACGGACAAAGTTTGTTAAAGATAAGAGATCGTAGAAACAAATCTAAGCGGAACTACTTAAAGTTTGTTGAGCTAGTTTGCTTAACAAGATAATCAAATATTGTGGTCTAGCCATTGTTAATAGACGTGTAAGTAAAAGCACATGCTTAGTTAGTTAGTTAGTTTAATGAACAACAAAGCTAGCGAGAGCTATAAGGTATATGAGAAGAAAAATTGATCTACAATTAAAAAATCCTGTTTTTTGAAAAAAACATTAGAATATGTTTGATTACAGTTAAGGAAGAAGTGGATCAATACCAACAATTTGTTATTTTAAATTAAATAGTCATTTTCTTCAGAAAACGCTATAAACAATTACAAAAAAGCCTCGTGCAGCAATGATCCATTTTATGAAAAGTTCTATCACATTCAATCATAAAATTTTTATTAAAATTCCTCTTCTATTCTCAATTGTATTCTTGTTTATCATATTAGATGATTGAAGTTTTGTTTACAACTTACACAACCTAATATAATGCTGGAAATACTTATAACGCTTGTAGCGCTCAAGAAAAAGTAAGAATATATTTTTCCTTAAGAAATCGTGTTATTAGGAATGTAACACAAAACCTTTTAAACAACTTTTCTTCCTTAATAAATTTAAAACTCATATTTGTTATGATAATACTAATATCTGGACTAGTAAGAATTTATTGACAACAATATTTTCTTTTAAATAAAAATCCCTGTCATTTAACGGAAAATAAAGGTTTTATTTGTTCATGTACTCATTCACTCAGAAAGAAAATTCTTCTTAATAATTTCACACAAATACATATTAATATAATATATATTATATATAATATAATATTAATTTTTTAAGAGCTTAATTCACTGGTTTGACCGTTATCCTAACCAGCTTTGAATTGATTAGACGTTTAGAATATGTATGCGTAAATTAAAACAACAACATTCCCATTTTTGATAATTTTTTGTGACCGCTCTTTAGAAACTTAACTTCAATATGAAACTCGCTTTATAATTCTTACTTTTTATCATACACTCTTGAAGGGTTAATTTGGAAGTAGAAAATAAGCAATACTAGCAACTAGCATTATCATCATGAATGTGAAAGTATCAAATATAATCAAGTCTTCTATTTGTAGGCATGAAGAAAAAAAGTTAAATGAAGTTTGTAATCTGTGGCTATTTACGTAGCATGTATTCGCTATTATATTTCCACTATTCGCTAAGTGCGTTTATAATGTCTGTTAAGATGTAATTTTGCAGATAAATAAATAAAGATCGTGATTCCAATTTAAGCTTGTATGCATTTAATCTTTTCTACTGATTTTACTCTTTTTACCTATAAAAATCTTAAACGAAAAAACTTTGGCTGCAATCCTAACGAAACGGAAGAGAGTAAAACTGTTGTTTGGTCATTGGTCATCGCGAACATAAAATGCGGGTTGAAATTATACAACGTATTGATCATGGCCTTGCCTAAACAACAACGACAACAGCAGCATGAGCAGCCATACTAATAATAACTATTAAAATATCTATGTATGTTGTTGTTACACCAAGATAATAAAATATCGAACAGCATCTTTAAGCTACCAAATGATAAAGATGATTAGCATCAATATTTCAATTTTTTAAGCACAAGCGCTTAAGTTGTTATAAGTTTCCAAATATTTAATACTAGAATTAATGTTTCTAGGTACTTTTTAACATACTTTGTTTTAATATAAAAACAAACAAAATGAAAAATCTGTCTAATTAAGCCTAAATTATCGTTGGCCTATCCTACCATCTATTTGTTAAAAATAAAAAACCCTAAAATATTTAATTTGTATGTATATAAATAGCCTTAAATAGTTGTTGTTATTAGAAATAAGACAATAGATAGAGGATTCAAGTTCAACAATATAAAAAATTAAATTATCTTCTTTGGAAAACATTCAAATTTATTTGGGTGTATGCAGTTAAAAGGCTACCTGACGTATGTTGTTACTAAAGTGTGATCAATTTCTTAATTTAATCATATTAAAAGTTTAAAAAATGATTTATGTGTCTGAAATAACGATATAAATCCAAAACATAAAATCTGTATCTTGATGAAACCACATTCAGGTGGTTTATTTTAGTTTTTCTTAAGAAAAATCTTCATATATTTTATTGTTGTTTAAAGTTTAAAAGTGTAAGTTTAAACCGGTCCTAAGAGGAAGTTAAAAGATGTTTGAGGTTCACCACCAACAAAAAAGTTATTTCAATACTCAGGGGCGTTCCGAGAAAGGAAAAATTGATTATGTTATTTATTTATTTTATTTGATAATTTAATACTATTATTTTAAAAAACATTAACAGGAAAAAGTTTTAGGAGGAGCTTGCAAATCCAGACAATTTTCGTACATTAACATTTAGCTATTTTTTTGAAAACGTTCAGATTAACATTCAAGGAAACTTGAGGAGGTGTGCTGACAACGTTGACTTGTTTGATTAAATATTAAGTGTTGTGCATGGACAGTCTTAATAAAGAAAAATAAGATTATTGGTACTTTAAGATATAAGATAATTTGGTACTTTCATAAAAAAACAATGTGTCCTAAGAACACATCGTGGGAACTAAACAGATTTCTAAAATCACACCCGGCCTGGCTCAATCGCTTTGAATTTGTCACAAAATTCGAGAGGCAGAACTAAAGTTAGGCAAAACAAACTGCTAAGATTTTGATCATTAGCAAGTTTGACGTCCTTTTGGCTTACAAAAATTGAGGAAGAACTTTAAACGCCACTGCTTTTTGCACATTCACAAATTGTGAGTCTATTTTAAAACCACATTTAAAACTCAAGACATTCATGTATTCATTCATTAAATTTGACGTTCGAGATCAATAGGTCGCGATCGACAATCATTTGCCAAATGACTGGCGCACGATAAACACATCAGTCAATCAGACAAACGCAATAACCACAAAATCAAAACAAAAATAAAAAAATAAACAATTTCAAAAACTATCAGTCAGTCATATCGACGCATTTATTTACAAATACACAAACGAATTATTTGTACTCATCAGTAAAGTAAGTCTTGACCAAGGTTATGATGCTTTTGTAGTATCATGCAGGCTTTTCTACCACGCAATTCATTCATACAGCCGGCCAAACATTTTTAAATCAAAAAACCAAATACTCTTTCATCTTGTTTTTTTTTTTATTTATTTATTTATGTATTCATTATTATTTTCTGTTGTTTTTCTTTCAAACTGGTCTTAACGTTTTTGGTGGCTAATGCTAAGGCTAAGCCGTTACAACATTTATCAAACTATGCTTGCTACCTTGATACTTCAAGTATTATATGATAGTAAGCAAATCTACGCATGATTCGGTTATATTTTTTACTGCTGTTGTTTAATACCGTCCTCTTTTCTTTAAGTTTTTTAAAGTTTTGTATTCTTTCCATCGAATAACTCATGCCGTGATTTTAGTGGTTCAGTTGATGTATTACCAGCCACAAATAGTATTGCAAAGCCTTTTTTATATTTATTAGAATTTTTTGGTATTTTTGAAATGAGATTATAAAATTCATAACGAGGTTGGTCGAGGCATTAATCCACAGTTATGCTTGGAAAGCAGTCTTTTCTTGCAATAAAAATTGTTTTGAATTTGCTGCTAAAACATTTGCTAAAATATTATTTAAAGCAAATATTTTAAAAAAGTTTTTGGTAGCACTCTTAGAAAAATCACGTCAAGTCCGAATGATTTTTTTTTAAAGAGAAGTAGCACTTCAGGCAACAATGGCTATTTAGTGAAGTAGAGTGTTACATTCTTTAGGAAAGGGATAGAGAAGAGATGAAAGTAGAAGGATAGTTACGGAAATTAACTGTCGTATAAGACAGCTCAATGACCAGTGACTATGCCTTCATCACTGAGCAGCCCCACCGATAAAAAATTTATTTGTAGTGAAAAATACCAAGGTCTTTGTTGGGAATCGAACCCACAACCCCCAGTCATGTAAGCTAGCACACTACCTACTAGCCTACAGGGGACAAAATAATTTTTATATTAAATTTGTTCAGAATTGTTAATTTTATTTTCTATTTTAGATTCTTGAGTTGATTTTCAAAGAACATACGCCGAAGTGTCTTTCGTTTTGAAAAAAATAGTAGAATCA
This sequence comes from Trichopoda pennipes, assembly GCA_030448955.1. Lineage (NCBI taxonomy): Eukaryota > Metazoa > Arthropoda > Insecta > Diptera > Tachinidae > Trichopoda > Trichopoda pennipes. The sequence continues at coordinate 3,504,025 of JASKUP010000031.1, read as the reverse complement.
TCCTTCCATCCATTTACTCTCGGAGAAGAAAAAATCGTTAACAGAAATATTTCCATAGTAGTGTACTTAAATATGAATCTAAAATTTCAACACAATACGCGTAATGCCTAATAGATTGTCAGTATAAATCGAAAGCATTTTATAGTAGTTAGTGGCCAGAACATGAAACAGGACTGATATCAAATTCACCATTAACCAACCTAAAATTGAATCCAAAAAGGAATGTTTAGTTAGTTCAAACAAACTCTACGGAAAATGGAAGAAAATAATAACATTTTATTCGATTTATGAATTGATAATAAATAACTTTGATTCCAATGCTTTTCTGTTGTTCAGTTGAAGAAGCAATATTCTTAAACATAAAATGGAACTTATTCATAATTTTCTTCTGTCTCTTGATTTGATGTTTTGTTAATGACTTCAGTGCACAAGCTCGGATTAATGCTGGGTTCCATCTAGGAAATATCGATTAATTTTTTTAAGAATAAAAATTTTAAACCCCAATGGGCATGAAATTGGATGAATTTCCCTTTTTGAATCCGATCATTTAACATTTGCACTAGCATAACATGAAGCTGCAATGAATGTTATCTTCTATTATGCATGACTCAATTTTTTTTGATTAGTTTTACATTTAATTTTTAAGTCAAGACCATCATTCGCATTATTGCTGTGTTACATTTGTGACTAATCCTGTGGAAAGACCTTTCTAGGCCTCCAAATGATGCAACACTTATAAGAGTTTAGGTGATTGGTTCGTTGTAACTTTCTCCACTATTTTTGGGATAAATAGATACGATAAGCTAAACTGTTTTAGGGTTGCTTTCGTAAACAGTTTTAAGACGGCAGCATGGATATTAGTGAGGATACTCGTTAAGCAGCAGTGATGCTTCTTCTTATACTTTTTACTTTGAAATAAAAAATAATGTAATTAAAATACAATAGGGTAATATGATAAAGAATGGCTGTTTTTAAAATTGAGCTTTAAAACTTTACAAGTACGAACAAGCATTCATAGTAACTAATAATTACGTTCCATAATCTTTGCACTACGTATTAGAGGAAATTCATATTATTATTATTATTTTAAAGGTTTTGTGTATTTATTTTATTTTTTCTATGCTGCTGGTTTTTTTTAAACATTAATTTATATTATCTTTGACCTTCAAAATATAAAATAAGTCATAAAAAAATAATTTAATTTTTCTCCTAGTTGTTTTCTCCATTATAACGTAAAAATGTTCAAATTAGTTTCTTTCTGTTTTATGTTTTTAATATCTAATGTACGTTTTTGGCTCACAATATTTTCATATATTAAGCCTGATATTATCGATAAGTTTAATGAAGGAACAATTAAAATCTAAATATCTTTTAAGTCAACAAACTGTGTTTAAATAATTTTTGTGCAAAGGAAAAATGTGTTTTTTGTAAACGCTACAATTTATTAAAATTTATTAATATTAATAATAAGTTATATGCTAAGAAATAAAACTATTTATTTTAGTATTAGTTCCACATTTAACGAAAAAGTGAAATTCTGAAGTACTAACAAAAATTGAAGTTTTTGAACGAAAATGTCTTTGAAGAATCTAAGGCGCCATCTAAGTCTGTACTTAATTAAATATTCTAAAAATTGTTATTTTATTTTTTTTTAAAACCTTGAAGAAATAGTGATAGTAGCTGCTTTAAATTCTTTAGCACAAAAGGGTGGTGAGTAAAACAATTTGACAACCTGCGCTAACATCATTTTATCAGCCTAAAAATATTTTCACCTCACTAACACATAGTTTGATTTAACATTTAAGTGATATGATAAGGAAAGTAAATAGTATAATAACTTCTTAAAATATAAATGCCGCTTTGAACATTCCTTAAAGTAAGTTTTACAGAATGTTTTTGTTTTCTTAATTTTTAAAGAAATAAAATGGAATGCCTTTGTGTCGTAACTTAGTTTTATAACATTTTTCTATTCAAATAGGTTTTCTTAACCCAAATATAAAGAATTTTTTTCTATTAAAAATCCATCAATATTCCTTTATTTCTGCATAAATATTTTACATCAAGTACAAAGTTTATGTGTCAGTTCTTAAGAAATGAAAGGAAACCTTAAATACCGCCAATAAAATGTTAAGAAACATTACAATATTTTTTGTTGTTGTTGTTATTTTTTTGCTTAATATTTCTACTGCCAAGACTTTATGCAGCATGTTTTTTTAGCTTATATATTTTTCTACATGAAAATGTCAATGCATTTGATAAATTACATTAAAACAAGTTAAAAGCAGCACATAAACAGATGAATGTTTATAGGAATAAATGAATGAACGGTAGTAGTACACCTTCATACATCTTTTCGAATACAATGTGGTGCAGTGTAGTCAGTAACTTTATTTTAGAGTTGTGATTGAGACTGTGGTGCTGGTGGTGGCGGCGGTCGGCGGCATTTAAGAGCATAACAAAAGTTTATTGCATGCCACAATAATTTAACTTTAACTTTAAAACTTAAGTAATGAATGTTATATGTTATAGTTAAAGTAAAATAAAACAAAATATTAAACAAAGGCAGAAATATCTTTTTGGTATATTTAAAAAGAAAACAGAATATAAATAAAAATAACCTGAATACGTAAGAAAAAAAAAACAAATAAAAACAAAAATGGATCAATTTTTATTGGTGAAGAAATGCAGTAATTTCCTTCAGAGATCACTTAAGAAAACAAGTTCGCCAAGCAAATTTATTAAAGAAAACAAAAGTTCGAACCTTTTGGTAATTTAATGATCCCGATGCTGACGAGTACGTTTAAAGAAACTAAAAAGTAATTCAAAGGCTTTTTCAGAAATTTTACTCTCCATTTATTTTTAAAATTTATGAAATAAATGGTACCAAGATTGAAGACAACTACTGTAAATTGCTCAAGCTTTACATGCACTGTATCAACTATTAAGCCAAATGGCCCTATCTGGGAAGGGCTAAGCTACTATTAATTTAGTAATTAATTTATTACCCCGAATTAGTTGAATACACAGATTTAGGTTAATTGTGTCTGTACAGATCAAAGCCACTATAAGAAACTAACTTATATGTACAATCGTGGACAACCTAAGATTTCCACCCCAGGATTTTGATAGCTAAAAATATGTAAATTCATATATGATAAATGAATTCGATATTAGGTTCAATATAAACATTTTATTATCTTAAGATTAATAAATTTTTGCTCTTTGTTCCCATACCCAAGATAATCAAAAAAAAAAAACCTGTAAACGGAACCTGGCAAACTAAAATGCGAAAAATTCTTTTAATACATCATTCCAACAACTGAAACGGCAACAGCAACAGCAACAATTGTTGTTAAAGTAACATGCAACATAATGCTGCTTTTCATTTTGTCATTTATTCTTTTTTCCCTCTCACTTATATATTGAAACATGAATGTTGGCATGGCGTTAATACTTTATTGTACATTTCTGCTGATTCTTAACGCAACTTAAGCCAACTGCACAAAAGAGCTAAATAAAAAAAGTAAGACTTATTTTAGGATTCTTCTGCCAACTTCAAATGTATACTCAAGTATCCATGTATGCATGATAAAAATATAAATAATACAAAAAATAAACGAAAAGAGCAAAGCAAAAATGTAAAACAGACCTCAAGGTAAATCTTAGTTGACATAATTAAATTATTTTGTCATTGTAAGTGACATATGTGAGCAAATACATACAAGCAACAATTAATTTGTCATTTAACGTTAAAAAAAGGAATAACAAAGAATGAAGCACAACTAAGACTTATTAACGTTTTTGCTTTATTTTTACTTTTTAATAGCATCAGTATTTAAAATTTATATTTAATGCTTAATTCTAAAGTTTTAAAGCGAGATACGAGAGGTTGTAATTAATAAACAATGTTGCTTACAACATTTGTGAGAAGTAGTTTAAAAATCAATATTTTTTTTTAAATAGAAGTAGTAGCACTTCAGGCAACAATGCCTATTTAGTCAAGTACCGTGATACATTCTTTAGGTGAAAGTAGAAGGATAGTCGGAAATGAACTGCCGTATAAAAGACAGCACAGCGACCAGTGACTATGCCTTCATCGCTGAGCAGCCCCACCGACAGTCAATTTTTATTTTTGTAGTGAAAAAAACCAAGATCTTCGTTGGGAATCGGACCCACAACCCCCATACTGACAAGCTAGTACACTACCCACTAGCATACAGGGGCACCAATATATTCCAAATAGCCCTGTATATATAACTATATATATGTCATTGATCCTAGGTGGATTTACCTTTTTAAAGTGGATATGCATTACCCAAGAAAATTTGAAGTAACAATTTCTATAATCATATGAATAAATTTAAGCTGTTTTAAGCTCGTGTATATTTGCTATATCTATGAAAAAAGAGAAATTATTTACACATTTTTTGTGCAAATTTTTAAGGATAATGATAAAAATATGCACAGTATAATGCAGGATTTTCTGAACCGTTTCATCCTTTATCAGAATTCTTTTTACTTTAGGCTATCTAAAGTGTAAATATCAACAATTTAATCAATTCATTAAAAAATTAAGTCGGTTAGATCGAAGTCATAAATCTCATCCAAGATGCGGATAATAAAAAATTTTTGTCTACGTATCAGTTAACTGAGTTTACAAAAATATTTGTATCTAATAATTATACTTTTTTAAGTCCAACAAAAAATAATTGTTTTATAAAGACATTCCCGATATTCAACCAAGAGATTGTTTCAAAGTTGCCAGCTAGCGAATTTGAATTTGCGTTAAGTTTCTTCAACTACGTCTTCTGACATCATACCATTTCTGCTATCATATTTTAGAATTATTATATTTTAGTATTCTCTAAAGCTTATGAAAAGGCTGTGTTCTAGCGTGAATTTGTAATCCAATCTCGACGTAATATTCCTGCAATCAACTTCGCTGATACAGTTTTTTATTTTATTTGCTTCGTTTAGACTTATCGCTATTAAGCACGTCTTAAAAGGGGGCATTAGCTACAACATTTTGGTTCTGTAAATATCAGGGCAACGTACGAAGTTGTACTGATACTAAATAATATATAAAGAATTTTAGTTGTCATGTCAGATGTGTACAGCAAGTAGAAAATCGGTGCCAATATAGAATCTTGGATAAAACCGGAATGATTCGAAATGATTTAAAATTTATGCGCATTTGCCCCACTAAAACCCTAAATTATATTGTAACTATATTCAATTATATTCTAGAAGATAGTGATAATTATTCTACTAAATATAACATCAAGGAATAGTAAAGCATTGATTTCATTTTGAGCTAAATAATCTTCCAGTTTTATTTATAACCGTAAATAGATGCCTTTAATCAAATATTAATACAACACCAATTAATTTAATTTTAGATCTAAAGATAATGGGGCATATTTTTCCAAAACCCCAGCGAAATTGTTAAAGAGTACAGTTGAAGTAATTGATATTTGTAACTAAATTTTGTTAGAATATAACTCAGTCATTATTGCAGAGTTTATGTGAAAGATACGCTAATATGTTGATTTGCCGCAGATGTATTTATGCCTTCCAAAACGTTAGTCATGATATACAATATCTTAGTAATAAAACGGTATTCAATTGTAAGTGTAAAATATCGAATTATAAGAAACTTAATTTTTGTATGGAGGACCGTACATTAAATACAACCCTCGTTTATTTGTTGTATTTCTAGTTAGTACAACTTCCACTTAATTCCACTACTTGTCACTCGTACTTTTCTGTTAATACAGGGTTCAAATAAGCTTCCAATTGTCGTTGTTATATTTAATACTATCGTTGCCTTGTTGCTGCGATTATAACTTTGTTTAGGTGCTGTTGTTGGCTTTTTAATTGCATGTTCATGTGCTGCTTTAAATAAAATTATACAGGTTTTGTGTAGGGAACAAACCATAATAAGACCAATAGCCATCATTATGTTAAGCGATATTTACCAGCCATTGGAAATTAATTCTAATGAAATATGTAGTCTATGAATTACTCTGACATTTTATGGAAAATTACAATAGCTGTGGTTTTAACATCAGATACATAAATAAAAAAATAAAAAAAAACGCAAAATTAAAACTTAAAAAGAACTTTACCCCTTTATACATCAAATTGATTTTGAAATCTTTAGCAAATGACATTAATCTTGATTTATATTATAATAAATTGTTGAAAAGCAATAATTTTCTTTCTTAAATAAATGTTGTGTTTTAAGGTTTGCTGTATCTTGCAGTACTGTGATAAAATTTTAAATGTTAAGGACATCTTGGCATATTAAAATGAAGTCATTGTCAGTTTGTTAAGAGTTAAATATATATGTAGGTATGTGGAAATATAAAAGAACCATTAATTAGTTGTGAAAAATATTAATGTGTCAAGATGATGAGGATCTCTTATTTAGAAACTAACATCCTAAATCTGGGATGAAAGAATACATCGAACGAAAATAAGGGCATACAAATCGAATATCATAACCGAATGAAGCACCGTCTAATTATACTAATTCCTATAATTGGGAGTTATAGTGATGCTACTTTTCTTAAAGTTTAAGGTGCCAGTTGCGATGCAATAAATATATAATAATCAAGTGTGTTGTATGGGGATAGCCTTTTATTTTTCTTTTAAATTAGATCAATTTGAAAGCATGGAAAGGTGCATTAAAAAATATTTATTCCTACGAAATTGGTTCAGAAATGACTCACTTCTGTGTAAATATAATTACGATAAGGGAAATTTTAAAAAGTTCCCAAATACAGAATAAAATTTATGCATACCTTCAGAAAATTATCTTTGGCTATATAAAATGAGCGTAAGCGAATAACACAATATCATCTCAACTTTTAATTATGAAACTAATCAAGAAAAATTGACATAAAAATTTATAAAATTTATATGAAAAGCGCCAGTTATGTTGAATTACACATTTTTATACAAATTTTCTAGACGATTGATTGCCTGACATACAGAAAAGTTTATTTTTTTTTAGTAAAAGTTATGATTTTGAATTATATTTTCGATTTCTCGTCAAAGCAAAAGAATTTTTTTACCCTTCAGAGAATCAGTCCTATTTTTGACGGCTTTAATTCTGCATAACGAGACTGTAATTCATTTTATTTCTTCTTGCCTCAGCGCTTTCCGTGGCCATTGAAATTGATTGTAAAATCTTGTATTACTCCAATCTGGATTTTTTCTTACCACTGTAATTGCTATGCGAAAATATCTGTTATTTCTCGAAAATTCTATTAGTCGGTTCGATGGTGGTAATTTTTAGTTAATTTCAAGAACTTATTTATAGTAAAAAATACAACAAATTAAAATCTTTTGTATAATCACGAAATTTCCTTAACAATTTTTGATAATTTTACAACACGGGAATTAATCACGAAGATTGTAGCGAAATAAAATATTTCTAATTCTATGAAATTATTGCATTTAAAAACAGGCTTTTCTTTTTACATAAGTAAAGTCAAGACATTTAACAATTATTCTTATAAAAATAAAAGTAACGCAGTAAGTGTCGCCTTATTGCACCCTGTAAGAAAGCAATTATTTAACCTCTATTCGAAATAATCTTATTTTTGAAATTAATTACATTACTGCATTTTTAGTAGTTGAAGAAATTGAGTTTCACCCACTAATGCAATTTTAAATATATCAACAATAAAAATTGTTTCCATTAAGCAAATATCTGGGAAAGTAACTACCGAAAACTGTATATTTCTTAATCACTTTGTTAAGCTTTAAAGCTTTGCATGGTTTTGTAATCAATCTTATGTACAGCAACACTTACCAACTTTAAAATACGATTAGCCGGTACAAATTTCGTGGCTACAAAAGAAAGTGCATTAACACAGCACAACACAAATTCAACTGTCTAGAAATAAAAAAAACCGAAATAGTTTTCTGAAAAAAATATACTTTTTTAATTTATGTATGTACTCGAATATGTATGGCCTACCCAAACTTCAAGACAAGGTGATGCAATGTTTATAATGCTTGTTTTGATCACAAAAAAAAAAACAAAAAAAAAAATGGAAACAAAAACTGGTCTGCAATCAAATTAAGCTTATTTAGCATTTTTTGTATTTAAAATAATTTCGGATTTGTTAATGTTTGAGATTTTCTATCGCCAGCATTAAAACGCTACAAATCAAATCTGTACGCAGTGCTTTCCTTCACGCTTTATAAAACTTTAAAACACACATTTTGTTTCTTGTTTTTTAAGTGGAATTGTCCGTTTCATAATTGTTTTTGATTTCTATTAAGTTATTCAATTCGTTCATTACGGCTATAATGTGGATTTAATTTTTCTATTTCTATTTTTTATTTCTTTCTTTCAAAAGCATTTACAATACAAAAAAGTAGCTCAAGTGTTTTTAAAGTTTTTTAACAATATCGCCAACAAAAGAGAAATACTATAATTTATTAATAAGTATTTTTAAATATAATAGAGATTTTGTAACACTTTTACTTTATTTTTTAAATATTTTTATTTTGCCCTATAACAAGCGAGCAAAAAGTTGTTAAAAATTACAAAAAATAAATGGTTCCTTGAAAATACAGACACACTGTAGTAAAAGCAATAGAACCTTTGCTACTGTTTTATAATGTTTAAAATAAAAATCCATCCAAGATATAATTAAGACCGAGAAATATTAAGCTAATGCTTTAAGTTCTCTTCTCCAGCATGCATTAAGCCATTTTTAACTGTCGAATTATTCAGCTTCTTATTAAATCCAGAGCAGTTATATACAACATTATTCGTCATTATATGTTATCAATCTTTCTTTTCTTGCACTTTGCTAAGCACTACTTTTTTTCTACGATTATTTTAAATGAAAGAGAAATTAAAGTCAAACATGTTTATCGAAATCTGACAATTTATGAAAACAAATTAAAGAATAAATACAAGTCTTATAATATTTTAAACGTTATAAGTTTTACAAGAAACTCATTGAGAAATGCTGGCAGCGAGATATAATAACATAGTTCGTGCAGAAACAAAACGAAAACGGTATTGAATAATAGTAATGATTCTTTAGTACCATTTTAATATGAATTTAATCCCTTAGACTAAAAATTATATACTTTCAATTAATTAATACTAAAATAAACTTCATATGTCTGGATTTCAAGCGAACAGTCTGTTAATGTTTAAAAGTGAATGTTATTGAAATTTTATTACCCGTTAAAAAATCCACTGAAAACAATGAATGAAAAACTCATTAATGCTTGACCGTGCCCAGTAAAATATTATAAACTTGTAGAAAAAATCATATTATCTTTTTAGAAAATAATTAAGTTATGTTAATCCTATTATATATTGCTTTTGTAAACGAGCGTTCATTTCAAATGGTATTTTAAAATTAAAATGTTACAAAAATAATTTTATACTTTTTAAAATAAAATAAAATCAAAAATTGCATTTACACTTAACTAACAATTGAAAGAATTAAAAAAAAGAAAATTATACTCATAATGCATATTTGAGGAGTTTATTTTTCAATTGTTTTATTTTATATTCCTCCTACCAAAAATTAAGTATTTCTTTATATAATCAAAAATCGAATTAAAAACAATTTTTAATACGAAAACAAAACATAAAATATATTAATTACAATGAACATTTTCTTTTTTAGATTACAAGACATTTTATTCGTATAACATCTAATACGCTTTTATACTTCTATCTTTCGAAAACAATGCAAGCAATAACTTATCACATATCATCATCAATTTTAATTAATTGAATTTTTTATAAAAGTGTTCGTGCAGTTATATTTTATCTTAATTAAAATATAATTAAGAGTTACACTGTCATACAAATTGTATGCAGACAAGAATATGCCACACAATAAAAACAACAACAAGCAAATTTGCACACAAACAGTTAGTCAGGGAAATATTTCATCCTAAATTGTACCAAAAATTTAATCTGTAAAATTTGTTTTAGTGACAAAATAAAAAAAAATTAATAACAATTCCCATTTTTACATTTATGTTGTAGATTTAGGTATATAATAAAAAAATATATGATGTTACACTTTCTTACCGTACTGTATTCTTGAAACAGCATTGTTGATATGATATTGTAATATTATATAATGTTTGCTAAACTAATTAGATAATTTTTTTTTATTTGCAATTTTATTCCATTTTTCGCCAGGGAAAACAAAAAGGGAGTGCGAGAGGCAGGGATTATATTTAAGCATGCAGCATGTTGCAAATAAAAAGAGAACAAAGCCAAGACACAACCGATTGGAGAACGACCATGTTCTCATGTACTTTTATATATTTACATAATAGTACATACATATATGTATGATTTATAAATAAATTAGTGTTTCCTATAGCACTATTTTGTAACAAAACAAAACAAAACTTTTTATACGCTGGAGGTGTTAGGATTAACTATTTTAACAAGTAAATTATTAAAGTTTGTAAAATGTGTTGAAAATTTGTTTTAAAATTTTACTATTAAAACTTGAAAAACTTTAGTAAATTAACTTCATTTAATTTGGGTTCTCAAATTTTAAATCCGTTGGTTTGTACTTTAATATTTTCCTACAATATGGTTAGTCTAACCAATTACTGGACGAAATAATTTTAAGCAAGGATTTCCGAAACACAATTTTTATTCAAATTCAATGGCATCACAATGGTTTGCAGAAGAAACAGAATGATTTTCACATAAATTATTTATATATCCATAGTACATTTAAATGTTATGTAAATTGAAGATTTTTTATATTTAAAAGGCCCACCTTAATCAGCCTGATAAGCGCAACGTTACCTAGCTTACGCCTAATATGCCCAAATATTATATCTAAATAAGAGCGTCGACGTTGCCTTAACTCATTTCTTCTGTGCAAAAAAAAAATAAGATAAAATAAAAAAAAAACTTAATTGTTTTCACTTTTTAACAATAACAAAAGAAGTTAAAAACAAATAATTGGAAAGAAGAATTTAAAAAAAAATAAATAAACGGTAGCGAAGTTCACTACCCTCAGCACAATGATAATAGGATTTTCTAATTAACTTTAGGGTTGGGCGTTACAATATATTTTTTTTATATAGTTGCAGATTAAATTGCCATTAAACTTAGTAAGCAACTACAAACTCTGCTATTTGTCTCTTGAAAATTTATACAAGAATACTTTTCAATAGTTTTTAGTCTAGCGAATTTTCTTAAGAGCAGAAAAATTTAGTTCCATTGAATTTATTGTTGAGGTCTTGCCAATCTTTCTTTTGTTCTTAACTAAATCGGCAGAGCTGACAGGAGTAGCTTACACTGAAAAGTTACAGGCTTATATATCAATTAATAGTTTTTCAACGTTCTTACTTTATTATGGCCTTCTCAAATTAAAGCAACGTAAAATTTAAAAATTTTAAAATAATATTTAATTATGTTGTTATTCTAGAACTTTCCTCGCAATAACGTATGTTTGTGTGTACATCTCTTTAACATAAATGTAGTCATTTGTATACTTCATTAAAATAAAATTTTCAATATCCAATTAATTAAGGTTTCTTCCTCGACGTTGTCAGAGATAGTACTCTTACTTCTACAACAACTTCTACCAACCACTTGCATAGTTAATGTTGCAAAAGCCGCAGGCACTGTGGCTGGCTTTTCACGGCAATCGATAGCAACAACATGAATGTAAATACAAAAACACTTTTGTTTATCACATTTAGCATTGTTGCATGGTGTAAACAACTCATTCAATATGTATTTGGGCATAATGCCAAGGAATACTTGATGTAAAAAAGATGGAAGTCGAGGACACAAATCTGTGACAAAACAAAAAACTTTTACCCTAAAAAAGAAAACACAAAGAATAATAAACTTTTCTTAAAAAGAAATCATATAAAAAACCTGAACTCTCTGATAAAAAAATAACAATGACATAATGAAATAATAAGGAAAACAGTTCCACCCAAAGAAAGCAAAAATTTTATGAATGAAAATTAAAAATAAACTCATGCATAGATGAAATAATTTATTTTGCATGAGGTTGTTAACATTGGAGTCATTTAAGGCTTAAGTTTGTAAATAAGAAAAGATATCCAAAGATTAACATACACCGGTTTGGCAGAGATCCACAAAATCTACAAAATTAGAGGGCAACAGTTACTACGGTAAAATTGTGGGAGTCAATCTGTGGGGAGTTCTCAAATTGCTTAAATTTTGAATATAAATATATTCAGCGAACTTTCAATTTTTCTATTTATTTAATGACATCACTTAGTATTACAAATTCTATTTTATTAACGAAAATCAACTTACATGACTTTAGTTTTTCTCACCTACAGTCAATTTCTGATTTGTTTATTGCCATTTAGTAGTGTTTCATATATCTGGGTCATTAAACTAAATTCTTATTTCAATTATTTTTTTAAGGATCTCAGCCGAATAAAATCAAACATAAAAATTAATATTAAATACACGAATAAATAAAAACATTACTTAAATCTGAAAAAATGCCTCAAAATAAAAAAACAAGCTAAAATCAGAAAAAAATGTCTCCAATTCTTTAGTGACAATCAAATAATTACATTTTAATTGCGCTTGAAATACAAAAGAAAAATTTAAAAAAAACGCTTGTATAAGCAATCCAACAAGCATAAAGCAGGGTTTTTGCTTAAGAAAATTGAATGATTATCTTTCTAAAACTTTAAGTTATATTTCATTGGTCGGAATTTTTTCAGAAATCGACTCTATTTCTATGATAAAAATGTGAAAAGATAAATCAACTTAAGGCTGTTTCTGTTTTTAACAATTAAAGGCGCACTAACGACGAAGGCCAAGTAATAGTACAAAAGGTAAATAAATATTGTTACGAATGTGTCTTGCTTAGGTTTTAAAATAAAATAATTAAGCAATATAGCGAACTACTGGTCACAAACTGCGTAGAAGTTTATACACAAACAACTACAATTTGATATGCTGTTAACTAACTGCCTGGCATGCAAGAAAAAATAATACATGTACGCTGTTTATCATCTAAACGCGCAAGACAAACAAAACTAATTTTACAACAACAAACATACATGTTGTTTACCATCTGGTGGTTTTCTAAGAAACCCTTTTTTACAAAAGCAACAACAAATATTTTGAAATAAATCCCAAGCAGAAACCTTAACAGATAAAAACAAAAACAACAACACAGGCATATAGGCGCCTATACATCAAATAAACAACATACAACAACAAAATGCATACAAAGGGAATAGAAGATTCTTAAATCTTCTAGACTTTAAAAGGACAAATATAAATAGGGCAGCGTCAGTCAGTGTAAAATTAAACCTCTTCAAGTAAGTGCATTTTAAGTTAATTCTTCTGAAGTGTCAACTTTGTGTAGTTGAAATTAATAAACTTGTTTTTAATTTAAAAACTCTTAAAACTGGTGTTATTTATTTTGCAATATAGAACTCGCAACAAAACATTTATAAAAGGTATAAACGTAACAATATGATAGTACGGTTATTAACAAATAATTGGCTCTAATTTTTTTTTTAAAGAGAAGTAGCACTTCAGGCAACAATGCCTATTTAGTCAAGTACCGAGCTACACTCTTTAGGAAAGGGATAGAGAAGAGATGAAACAGGTGGTGAAAGTAGAAGTATAGTCGGAAATTAACTGGCGTATAAAAGACAGCACAGCGACCAGTGACTATGCCTTCATCGCTGAGCAGCCCTACCGACAGTCAATTTTTATTTTTGTAGTGAAAAAAACCGAGATCTTCGTTGGAAATCGAACCCATAGCCCCCATACTGACAAGCTAGGTAGTATACTTACTAGCCTACAGGGGCACCAATTGATTCGAAAAAATTTAAAACATAATATTAAATATTAAATTATGAAATTTTAATTTCTATTTTTGGATTTCATCAAAATCTTCTTGGTCCAACAATAAAATTTTCGAAGAATGGAAAGAAGAATTTGCTTATTTCTAGGGTCTTCTAATTTCTGCTTCGAACTGGTATAAAATCAGGTTCGTTCAGGATGGATTTATTTTAAGTATGCTTCAAAAATACATTTTTAATAAATGGATTAAAGGCCTTATTTTATTTCTGCATAATTATTGCTTAAATAATTAATTTGTTAGCGATCTGAGATTTAGTTCTTCTTCTTACTTACAAATGTCGCCTAATTGTATGTTTATTATTTCTAATTAATAATAGTTTTTAGCAACTATTTTTTAATGAAAAGTCTCTATTTTTTTGCTTCTATTATATCTTCTAAATGCTTAAGAGTTTCCTAAGATGTTCACATATCTGTTTTTATTTTCGTGCTGTTATCTTTAAATAAAATTACAAAAATAAGAAAAAAAACATTGACATATTTCGTTGGATGACTAAAAATAATTTGAGCTTCTTTTGTAATGCGGAGATTTATTGCTAAATTAATTAGCATTTTGTAAAAGGAAATTCTTGAAGTTGTTAGCAATTAAAAAAGTAAATCTAAAGGAAACAGAAAATAATTGAACAGTTTATTTAAAACAATAATTTTTGGCACTCTCAATTTTCAACATCATCGTCATTAATTTTAAATACGTATTGTGGTAAATTGAAAAAGTGAGTAATTAAAAATTGTAAAAGAAATTTAGAACAACTAATTCACATGAACTTCCGTTCAGCTTTTAAGTTTCACTTAATTTTTTTTAGCTAAAAAACATTTTTCTCTTTTTTCTAAATCCATGAGTAATTATTAAGTAATTTCGTTTCGTTTTTACATTGCAATCAAAAGTAGCAGGAATGAAAGTATTTGTGGAAAGAAATTCAACAATACTTTATGTGACCCCCATAAGATTGTAAATCTTTTTTAAGTTCAATGCTATTTATTGTATATTTTCTTGAGATGTATTTTATTTAACCTTTTTTAATGTGTTTTCTTTAAACCAATGGTTTATTGATCTGATTGGCTTGCATTTTTTCTTTTTGCTTTGGTGCTGTGTTATTTTGTGTGGATTTAGAAGAAATGGAAAATAAAACAACCAGATATTTCTTGAATGAAAATTTTAAACCCCAAAAAATATATTCTCTTACAATTGTACGTTGAGATAAAAGTGTACTAAATGAAATAAAAGCAAATAGTAAAAAAAGTGTCGGCAATTATCACTTTTGTTACATTTTATTGTTAATTTCATCTGATTTCATGATGTAGACATCACTCGAGTAATATTTATGCAAATTAATCTAAAAACATTCATTCCTTAAAACATGCTAAAAAGACGATCACGAATGGGGATCATCCAATATATTTAATAAGATTGATTTTAGATAAAAAATTTTGTTAGACTTAAAATAAAAAATTAAATATTTTGAACCTAACTATAGTTTTGGAGTCATGTTATAAAAATTATATTCTTAAATGTAACAACAATGAAAATTCAAAGTAAATAGTATATTGCAATATAATAAAAAATTACTAAATTAATTGTGCTTTGATACATAACTTTTTCTTACATAATTTCAATTATTATTTATGTATTTTCATAAGAAATTATTATTAATTTTTTTTTTAGTTTAGTGCTAATAGAATAGAAATAATAGAAAAATAGTAAGCCGAGAGCGAAATGGAAGTATATTTACGCCAAACATTGATTTTGCAAATTGAACCTCTTTTTTTTTATAGGACCAGCAACTCAGGGAATGATCCCTACCTATGCAATGCATTGGGCGAGAACTAGGAAATTAGGTTACGGGAAGCAGGAAAGAGGGAGTAGTGTCTGAAGACATTCAATTTGAACTTTCTCAGATTGAAAGTGACACGAAAGACCTCCGGAGGGATCTTATTCCACATACGGACTGTTCTGCTGAAAAACGAATTTTCCCTGTAATGCGTAGTGCGATTCACTGGCCAATCAACCACAAAAGGATGTGCTCTCATCGCAAATCGAGTTAAACGTGAAAACGTGCGAGTATCAGGAACAAGTTCCCTAATTTCATTGAGCACTTACCATTGTAGTAACGATAGAACAGTGAAATGCACCCCACATTGCGTCGATGTTCTAGAGAATCAATAGAGTTGGATACATTACTGTTAGCAATGAGCCTCTTGGACCTCTCCTGTACGCGGTCAAGTAACCCCAAAATAGACTTTGGAGCGCCCATAGATGAGAGTTGTATTCCATTTTCGGACGGATGTAGGTGGTATAGATAGTACGGAGATCGGATGGGGTGAAGTATCTTCTACACCGCTTTAGAAAACCGAGGCACTCTTTAGAAACCTGAAAAATGTGTTTAGTCCAACGAACATCACACTGAATTTTCATACCAAGAACATCAAGAGCTTCCGATTCCGTAATACCTATATCACCCATAGTAACAGATGCAGCACCACTACCAAACGAAGATCTATGCGTAAGCATGCAACATTGTGTCTTACGAACATTGAATTCTACTTTATTCACTCGACCCCATTCCAAGATTGTCGCAAGATTGTGATTAAGCGTATCATTCATGTTTTGCCTTTTGGAAGTAACCTCCAAATGGCCTGGTCTATTACCAAATGAATATGAGTGACAAATGGCGCTGTCATCTGCAAAAGAATATATAGGGTTGAAAGTTCGACAAAAAAGGTCATTTAGAAAGATAAGGAATAGGGTAAGAAAAAGAACAGAGCCTTGCGGTACCCCTGAGTTCATCAAGAACTCGTCTGATGAAATCCCATCTATAACAACTCGTATAGTGCGATTTCTGAGAAAACTCGATATAAATCTGGAAAAATTATCACCGTCACCAAAAGTAACAAGTTTTGACAGAAGTGCATCATGCCACACTCTATCAAATGCTTTGGAAATATCTAGAGCCACCACCTTGCTTTCTCCAAAATGATGTATGGAGTTACACCATT
The DNA here is from genome assembly GCA_030448955.1 of Trichopoda pennipes. NCBI lineage: Eukaryota > Metazoa > Arthropoda > Insecta > Diptera > Tachinidae > Trichopoda > Trichopoda pennipes. Next base: position 3,487,131 of record JASKUP010000031.1, on the reverse strand, counting down.
GTTCCTACAAGAAGGCTAGCAAGTCACCCGTAGAGTTCCCACTACCAAAACCATACTGTCGGTCACTAAGCAAGCTGTTGGACTCCAGGTATCTCACTAGATGGAAATTAATCATACTTTCAAATACTTTAGAAAGTGGAGAACAAATTGCGATTGGGCGGTAATTTTCAGGGTTGTTAGCCTTTGAACCTTTTACGTTTGTTAGCAGACTTTGGTCATATGAACAATAATATTTTGAAACTGCTATTTTGTGATCGGGAAAAAAATAAATTATATTTCCGTTTTTGCTTGATGTAGGGTACAATCAAAAAACTAACTAAACGGTAAACAATACTGGAAGTCATTGGAATGCACGGCAGCATGCGGTGCTTTACTTTTAACCAGATGCTACTTTAATATTTCTCTTTTCGATTTTATTTTCATTTTTATTGCGAAAATACGTATAGAGTACCAAAGACTAAAAACATCCCACCAAAATAAATTTGAAGCACATGTAGTTTCATAAAAAAAAATTTTTAAGTTTATAGATTTCGTATTTTAAGTCACAAAGTATCCTCAACCCATTTGTCACTATTGTATTGTTGTGTATAAGTTCAATTTATTCTCTAGACTAATGCAACTTGTTGGTGGCACGAAAAACTGAACGAATGAAAACAAATGGACGAATAAATGAAGAGTGAGAGAAAATTATATTATAAACATTTAGATGTGACCGTTTGATTTTGCAGTTAAAATATGTCGTAATACAGCAAAATGCGTTAATTTTGATTTGTATTAAAATTTTTGTTGTTGCATAGTTAAGAGTGAGTTAATTTTATTATAATCAGCAGACATAACAGAAAACAGTTTCAAACAAAATCATTGACCAAAAAAATCAAGAAAGGAGGAAGAATTTATATAAAATCCACTTCAAAAGAGAGGGAACAGAGTTAGGAACTATAGGTTTCTGTGATCTGAGTCAAGACTCTTTATAGCTAGACATGCGAGCATACTTTGTTGCTGGCGGCTTATACGGTTTTAGGGTGAACCAAAAAATAAATCACATTGTATGCATACAAAGAAAATAAATAAAATTTACACATTGTAGCAATTAATTAAATTTCTGCAATGCAATGAAAATAGGCGTATAAAAACTACAAGTCAAGGAAATTTATTTCTAATTTTGTTTACAATTTATGACATTTAGCATTCTGCAAGCTTTTTCCTTCCTTCCAGCCATATATCATTGGCATTATCACTTTTTAAAATTATTCTACTCAGAAAAAATACATTAATTTTTATAGCTATTCCAATGAATTTGTGTCCATTAAAATAAAAAAAAACAAAAAACAAGCTAGAAATTGCTACATTCCTTCAGTAGAAAACTATAAACATCTTGTTAACATGATAATAAAAAATTGCTACATATTTGCAATCAATTCAAATCAATAAAAATTACTGTGATATAAATACATCCACACACGGCAGTATGATGAGATAAACTTAAATTAGATATTGATGAAAAAGTTTTTCAGTACAATCCATTTAAAATTGAAATTAAATTCACTCAAAATATAAGAAAAATAGAAGAGATTTGTCAAAAAAAAACAAAACTAATTTAGGACTTCAAAAAATATTCATTTTAAATAAAATATATACAAAACCAGTACCATTACAATAGGCTGGCCATAGAAATTTACAGACAATTTTTAAAATCAATAATTTTTCATATTGATTTTACAAAAAAATAAAAGAAAAAAACGAAAAACACTCACTTTTTATAAATAAATTTTCTTGTTAATCGAACACATTTTTCAGTAAATTTTTTTTTCAAAAATGTGTTAATGGCTGCACAGACAACCACAACATTCACATTTATAACAAGTCCCAATTACTTTGTGCACCAATCTTCAGCTCCTTCATCGTTGTAGCAATTTTTCTTCAAAGTGCTAAAATGTTGACAAACGAATTTGTAAAATATACACAAAACAGGCGAAATAGTGTTTTGTTGAAGCCAACAGCAAGTTCTTAGCACTTAACAAAACATTAATGGTCGTTAAACCACAGTGTAAAAATTATTTTTCAGGGACATAAATATGAAAAATATCAAAGCAAAAACGGCCGAAATGCTTTCTTTTAACCTTTTTAGCTTCTAACAAGTGTTTCGGTTAGAACTTGCGCATTTTTTTTTATAAATTCAGCTTTAAGCTAGATATTAAACAGTTTAATAGGTTAAAAAATTAGAAAGGTAGAGAAGAAACTCTAAAGCTAATTTAATTTTGCTGATCACTGTTAAAATTTATTTACTAAATAAAAATTTTGGAAACTATAATTATTAATAATTTATTTTCAAAGCTTTTATAGAATATGTATTGAGCTTAAAACAAAACTCCTTGTTCTCTCTAAGATTTATTTAGTTTTTTTGTAAGTAATATTGTATGGACCTGGTGAAGTGTGTGCGTTTTCAGCGTTCATCATCACAAGCTTTCAAATAGCAGCCACCATGTAAAACATTTGAAAATTTCCATCATTCAACACATATCACAAATAAGTAAAAGTTTTAAAACACTCGTTGAGCTTTTAAATTACTAGAAAGTCCATAAGGAAGAGAGAGAGAGAGAAAGTGTGTGTGATAAATGTAATTAAAGTAAAACTTCAATTACTATAGCAATGAGATTAAAGTATTTATGCTTCGATGAATGACTGTGATGATAAACATTGATAAGACAACTTTGCGTTTACGTTGTTGTTATTTTCTGGTCTTTATTATAATATTTTGTTGTTGCCTTTTTTGCCTCTTAGAGATCTTTCACACATTACACGCAACAACAAAAAAAATTTACTTAAAAAAAATTTAAATTGTTCTATAGTTGCGGAAACTATTTGTGTTGAGTGCAGCATATGTTCTACATATTTTTAATGTTTCATTTCTATATACTTTTTTAATCTGTGATTTATTTACAGCTTTTAAGTTGTCTTACAAAAAAAAAAAAAAAAAAAAGAAAACAATATTTTTTTATTGGCGATTTTATTCACAAGATAATCAACCAAAACTATGCAATCGATTTGCAACTTTTTTTTCATATGAAGGCAACTATTTATTTATTTGTTATTTTTATATTCTCGACTATTTAATCCATTTAAACAAATAAAGTTTATATTAAAAAAAAATAAATATATTTATAAAGATTTTTTGTTTGCAATAAATTTCATTTAATTGATACGAATACGTATTGCAGTTGATATGTCAAGGTCCATTAGTGTAGACTGAAATTTTTAAATAAAACATGTTTCACAATTTAATGCGAAATAAATCAAAGCCGGACATTTTTAATTCTGAATGCTACTAAAATGTGAATGTGTTTTTGTTGGAGAGAGATACGGCTTGTTATCTTTTCAAAATGAAGGCTGCAAAGTACTAGTACTGTGTTTTCTTAACCTTTGTTTGCAAAAGTTGTTGCAATTTAAAAAGTATTTCACAAAATTATTTGTAAAGTCGAGGAGTTTCTAAAAGTTTTTCCTTTTGCAAACTAATTTTTTTTAAAGTTACTTGTTTTTTAAAACTCTAAACTAACATACTGATTGTGTTTAAAAATTTAATTTTTAAAAAATAATGAAAGGCTTTTAGTAACAAAATATTTTTTTTCCACAAAAATAATTTTTGTTTGGTAAAAATCACATTTTAGTAAGAAACAAATTGTTAAATTATTTTAAGGAAAACGTGTTTTTTAATAAAAACAAAATTTGTTTACTAAAAAGACACTTCTTAGTAAAAACAGACTTTTTATTAAGAAAATTTATTTCGCAATAAATTTTTTCTATAAAAAATGGTGGCAAGTAATAATAAGTTACTTTTAAGAAAATTTAATATTTTCAAGCGAATTAGTGAATAAATGTGACTGTTTTTGCTTAAAAATTGTGACTTTTTTCAAAGAATGCTCAGCCTTAAGTGAATAAAGGTTCGTTTTAAGGGACTGGATGTTATATCTCCTTCTCACGTCCGTTAAAAAAGTTAAGCAGCTACCGGATGGTTCAACTGTATGCAAATTTAAAAATTACCGATTCCTCTGCAAAAAAATGTTACGTGATTATCTTTTTTAAATTTGTACAATAAAATATTTTCCAAAAAAATCAAACAAACAAATATATATATTATCTGGCAAAAAAAGTGACGTAGTAAATTTTTTTTCTTAGCTAACTTTACATAAGCCAGCTCAACCTAATAAAAATAATTCCCACCAGTTCTATCTACACGGTAAAAGTTTTTCTTTAAAAACCATGTCAGAATCTGTCGCAAAGACTACAAATGCTTTTCATTATTTAACTTGATAATGACAGCAAACAAATTATGAATAATGATGATAATTATTAGGAAAAATATACATTAAGTAAAAAAAACTATAGTTTACCAGCCGAAAGAAACATGAGTGGTGGATTAGAAAGTACACAATTGAAGGGAGTGAAGCGAGAAAAGGGGGTTTAAATAACACACCAGCACTTCAAAACAAAGTTCTTATTAATAATTTCATTTAAAGTTTTTGACTTTTCATATGCGACAACTAATGTGCTTTGAAAACATTAAAAACGAAACGGAAATAAACTATAAACCCCAAATTATTAAATTTAGGTGTGTAAAAAGCGACACATCTTTTTGTGGTAAATTGATAGTTTAAAATTGTAAATAAAATGCACGTAAAAATGATAAGGTTAAAATTTGTAAAAGCAACACATCGTTAAGAGAGGTGCAAAATTGTAAAAGCGGCTAAGAGTTATGTCAATTTTTTTTTCTGTAAATTGTCCTTCTGTTTAGTTATCCCAAGCAGCTGCTGTTAATTAGGAAATTTGTGAGCAATCATGACGAAAACTATCACTTTCTAGTTTTGCTCATAAACGCTAACAGAATTTTGTGTCTGAACTGCAACCAAGAAAACTTTAGTTTTGCAGGTAAATAACTTTTTTCAACAACTTACTAACTTCTTAAAAAAATTTATTTAATAAAATTTAAATCTGAGATGCTAAGAAGAGACTTTACATCTCCAAAGAAGTTTTTTATTCACTAGCGACTAAAGTTATGTGAACCAACATAATAGTCATATATTTTGTAGTATACGTTATATTTTTGGTACTTTCTGAATATCTAAGAACAACAAAAATCGACTGGTTTTAGATTTTTAAATTTGTTTTACTATAAATTGTGACATTACCTAGATTTTTATAACAGCTTAGATACTAAAAAATATAATGTCAATGCAAAAAAAAAACCAAATGGGAAGCATGAAAGATTTGGACACCAACAAATGCAACAGTACAAAACATACAATTTTTAGTTTAACTTATATCTCTTTAATTATAAAGAGGTATGAAAATATTACCAAGATTTTCTTTACTTTAAACCATTGCGAGGCTCTCTCTCTAAGAAATTAATTATAAAGAGGTAGGAAAATATTACCAAGATTTTCTTTACTTTAAACCATTGCGAGGCCCTCTCCCTAAGAAATATGATGCCCATATAGACTTCACCCATATGTCTCAAAAAATATGATAGTTATAAAAGATAATCAGAATTGATGTCCTTTAGAGTTACTTTTCAACATGTCCACATTTACGCTTGAATTAATAAACTATATTTTTAAAAAGCTATTGATTCTACATTTTGAAATATATTAAATAATTGTATATTTGAACCTGCAAGTAACCTTATTAAATTGTAGCGTATTGAATATATTTTATTTTATTAACACCACGTTCAAAGCTTTTTTACAGAGGATAAATTTAAAATTTGTTTCTAGTGGCCGCAAAACTCAAAAAGAAAAAGTTTTGCTATCACATTTATTTGTATTTATTTGCATTCATGTATTCCAAAAGTTGTCATTAATACGTTAACAGAAAAAACCTCAAGAATATATACGTGATTTGGTTAAAATGTTTACTTTGGCTTAGAGTTAAAAAGTCAACTTGAAAAGTTAAGATGCAATCATATAGTTTTCTTTTCTATGTGTACGAAGTGTGTTTAAATATTTCGGTAAATTTAATATTTGTTGATTTGTTAGACATTCTCATTTTTAAGAACTACTGTGTTGACTAAATAAAATAAGCGATTTTACAACGACAACTTATGGTGAAATAATAATAGTAAAAATCGTTTGCAAATATAGACGTTTCACAAACATTGTAATATTTTGCACCACTGGGTTAAGCGTATTTTTGAAGATATATTTTTCAATCACATCTGGTCTTTTAGATTCTATTTTATTCATTCGATATTAGTTATATTTATATCTTAAAAACCATTAATAGTCAAATACCAATTAATAACGAATTTAATCCTCACAGATATGACTAGTTGCATTACACTATTACATATTCCAACTTCCAAAACTGAAGAATACGTTTTGTTACTAGTCATACGATGCAAGTGTGTACCTATAAAAAGCGATGCAATAATGAGAAAAATATTGTTCATTGTATTAATAGTGATTTAAAAAAATAAAAAAAAAATACGTAATAAACATTCTCTCTAATTTTCGAACGTACCTCACATAGGAAGTTTTTTTAAGTTTTTTTTTAGAGTTAGCTAGATATTTGTGGCCACTCTAAAACATTATGACCAACAAAACAATCAAAACAAGCAAAGCATACTCACCGTCATCAATCAGCTACATTCATTTATTTATTATTTACAATGTGTGTGGTTTTTGAATGAATTTCCGTTCTAAAAAAGCTGGTAATTGTTTAAATTATTTTCAAGAAAAAAAGAAAAAAAAAAAAAGCTTAAAACACACATGACTATAAAATTTTTTAAAGAATTTCCAAGAACTTTGTTAGACCCCTTTTACACGGGCAAACTTTTCTATGCAAAGTTTTGATTTTATGTGAGAGCGAGGGAGAAAGCATGATTGAGTGTACAGACTTTGATATACTCGCAAAGTTGCTTTGTTTTTCTTTCGTCGCTTATACACAGTTGTACTTATACACAGATTGCATAAAGCACCAAGTGACTAAAACAAAATTTTGTAAAAGAAAACTTTTTGTGTTTGAACACCAAAGAAAGTTTAAAAGAAAATTAAAAAAACTTTGTCAAAGTAAAATTTGCCTGTTTGAAAGGGGTCTTATAGAATATCAACTTCTTTTGATACGTAATAAATAGATTTTAGTTATTATACAAAATTATTCCAAAAGACAAATTAAAGGTTTTTTTATGAGAGGAAACAGCTTTTAAAAATATTGTAAAATTATTATTTATTTTTCATTGCAGCATAAACTAGCTATTTAAAAGTAAGTATTTGAGAAAATTTGTTAATAAGCACAGTAGGTACGATTGCACAACTTCTTTGTTATTTATTTGATTTTTTTCTGCAATTTAATTTTTATTTTCATTAATATTGTAAATATTTTCTATAAAAACCTAAATTTGGAAATTTGTTTATATTTAAGAAATTTATTCAAATGGAAATCATGTAAATAATCATCGAATATTAAATGGTATAAAAGACTTGACCCCTCTGTCGAAATATTTGAACAAATTTTCGCCGTGCAAGGTTTCAGCGAGTTCAGTCTCACCGTAGCAGAGCTAATGCTCCTTTTACCTTTAAGTTACCACGTGAAAAATCATGAAAACACATGCAAGGATAACGACTTGATGGATTTGAATACGTTCCAAAAAAAAGCTGCCAGATCGTGACTGCTGTATTGTTTGCAATGAAGATGTGGTTGTAAAGGAGATTCTGCATGAAAAATGTTTTTTTTTTTAAATTTCACACATAAGTTGCCATTGTCGCAGTTTGGACATACCGGAGTAAATATCAATAGAACAAAATTTGTTTTAAATTTTATGTAAATGTTTCATTTAAAATTACATTTTTTCCGGTGTTTTTTTTTTTTTTGGTCCAACTGGGTTAACGAAATATTTCAACATTATAATTTTGTTATCCAGATATCTTGACTCGTATTTACGCCATATTATGTTTTATTTAAATAAATTAATTTCTAAACAATTTCTTAGTCTTTTTAGCAAATTTTAATTCTTCATTTTGAACCCTTTTTAGCACGTATTTCCAGTGTATTTTTCTTGCGAAATGCTTCTAAAACTTGATCAATTTAGTTGAATTTTTTCTATATTTTACAATTGAAATTCCACCGTTTTTATTCAAATTAAAAGAGTTTATTAAGCAACATTAAAAAAAATAGAAACTATTACTTGGATGAAAATATGATTACTTAAATATGAAGTTTACTGATTAATAGTCATATTAAGCCTGAATAAGCTATTCATATTGTTATAGTTTTGCTAAATTTTTTCGTAAATTGTACAAATGAAATTTTTTTCAGTGAATGTAAAAATATTATAAAGACCATAGATTTTATTTTTGACACCTTCAGCCAAAACCACATTTTATAAACAGAATTACTAGTTCCAGCAGTTTTTGTCCACGTATCCACTGTAGCTTATATGTTAAAGCGATATGTTCAATATGTTGCATCCGTTTTAATTTTATTTTTTTTTAAGAATTATTTCATATTTTACACTATTTCAATTAATGTTGATGTTGACAGTGATCAATGTCAACTTGTCAAACTCTTTTAATGAAAACGGAAATTATATTAAAATATTGCTTTAAATACTTTTCCGTTTTAGTGATCTAAAACTACTATTTTAAAATCAAAACTTCAAATTAATTACCAGACACACAGGCGACATATTGAGAGAATTTTAAATACATTCACTTCGATTCATTTATTTTTAAAATTGTTAGTTGTCTTTAGTTCTCATTTGTGAGAGATAAAAGGAAATAATGCCATTCGTTTATTTGGGTCAATATATTTTACAGCTTTTGTGTTGTGTTTGATGATTTCAGTTTAATATTTTTAATTACTTCTTTTACTTTATCTGTAAATAATGATTTTTTTATATTTTTTTTTCCAATAAGTTTTTTTTTTACTAATAATGTATTTTACTTACTGTTATTAATCAGCGTTTTATTTAGTTTTGTCCCCGGAAATTATTTGTTATTGATTTCCTTTTCTTTATTGCAATTTTTATTGCCAGTAAAATAAGGAAAATGAGTTTTGTAAATACACATAAATAGTACTTCATAAATATAGTGAAAACGTTTAAGTACCAATAAATATCTAATTAGAATACAAAACACAGAAAAAAGGGAGTTTTTAATTTATTCAAACTACTAAGTGTTTGTGTTTTAAGGTAAATTTTTGTTTTCTTATTATTACCACGATTTTGGTTAAATTTTCCCATTTTTGGACTACGAAAAATTTTACCTTTTTTTGTAATTTTACAGATTTTAATCTTTAATTAAATAAATAATCAACCAAGCACATTTTAATTGTTAAAAAATTAGTTATTATTCAATTTCTGACCATATGATTTGACTTTCAAGTTTATAGTTTACATTATGTCAACAATTTCTTTTTTGGAAAAAAAAACTTTTATTATAATATAATGAATAAAGAAATTATAATTATATAGAGCAAAAATATGCGAAACATTTTTTAACTTTAATTTGTGGTTGCCATTTAGAGCGTAATGTTTTTTTTTTTAATTTTTAAACTAATGTAGCATATTAAAAATTAATTTTTGTTGAGAGTTCTGGTTAAAACAAGAATAAATTTTTATTTTTATTGCGCCAATTGGGTTAAGTAAATTTTAACATTTTTTACATTTTGGCAAAAAATTTCTTATTTTGTTTTTGTAATCTTATATTAGAGATTTACTTCAGTAAAATATGGTAAATAAAAAGTGCTTAGTTTCAATGTTTAAATACGGCCAAAAATGTAACTATTTTTTGTATGTAATAATTTTAATATTTAATAAATATAAAATAATGACATTTCTGACAATATGTTAACTTGGAATTCAAGCTTTTTTTATTCACAATATTTTACTAAAATACATCTCCTATATTAGGAAAAAAAATATTTTTTTACAATATTTACACCATGTAATGTATGCACAATCTCTAAAATTTTATGAATTTTTGGGGTGGTAAATATTCTATTTTTTTTTGTTTTTTTTTTGTATAATATTTAAATTATTTTTAGAAGGCTTTTATTTTTAAATGAAGTTCAATTATAAATAAGTAGTTTAAAAATATTTTTGTTGTTGAAACCCATTAAAAATATTCAAATTCTAACAACTTGATGAAATAATATTTTCTAACTTTCATAAGCCAACTTTGTTATGCCAAGACGCCCTTTTGTCTGGAATATTAAATATTCATTTTGTTTAGCAACACCTTATTAATGATTATTTTAAACACACTAAATAATTAATTATATATTAACGGGAAATTTTCAATAATTTCCGTTGCATTTTAAAAAGAAAAAATAAGAAACAACATAAACAATCAACATGTTAATATTGATTTGTGTTTGAAATTGAGTTTTAAGTACTTAACGCAAAACACACTATTAATCTACAATTATTTTTCTTAGAAATTTATTTTTATAAAAATATAATTAAACGCCACAAGTCAAAAAGCATAAACGCAAGTGGAATAATTAATTTAATATTAACTTCATTTATTATATTTAAAAAAAAAAAACAACAACAACAAAAGCTATTATCTACAGCTTTTGTTGTTAAAAACTTTTTCACAAAAAATCTATAGGTAACTTCACATTGTTTTCGTTACTGAAAATATAGGGTGAGAAAATGATGAGACGTCATAAAAATGTATTAAATGTAATCAAGTGTTAATAAATTCTAAAATGCATTTAAAAATATAAAATCATAGAAGTAATAAACATTAAATATTGCGATAAAATCTGGAACACTGATGTTACCGTAGGGATTTTTAAAAACTGATAAAAACAAAACATTTCAGTTATCACAAATATTTTTAGGAAATTATTTTTATGCAGGCAAGAGAATGACGATATTTTAAGTTAATTAATTAGTACGTAACAAATCAGGTTATAGACATCTTTAATGAAGTTAAATTGCTTAACAGAGGAAAAATTATACAATTATAAGAAAATGAAATATTAACATCTACCTTCTGCTGGACTGGCAAATTAAAATCAAAATTAAGGGCTGCTTACTTAAACCAAAGCAAAGCTAAAATCACTAATATGCTACAAAGCATAATTCAAACTATATCAACGTTCAGCCATTCACATAAGCAAACAAAAATGGTGAGTTATTCATTGCATCCTAGTTTTATAGCAAATTGAAAAAGTCTAACGGGTGGTCTAGATCATATGACAAGCCAGCTAGCAATACATTTTTTTAGACTCTATATTGCATTCTTTTATGTTGTGAAACCATACTTCAAAAAAAAAAAAAAACAAAAAATCTTGACTATACTTTCTCACCTACAGCTCAACTAACCAAAACAATCCCATGGATTCTCGGAAATATATTTCTGATATTCGACAGTCTATATTTGAAAACTGGTCAAAATCCATTTCCTTTTAAGCATAAACATTAAAATATAATTTGGTCTTGTCTCTTTACCTTTTTGTTAATGTAGGGTATATATAATATTCGATTTAGCTGCTTAAAAATAATTATTTACATTGACAATTTAGCCATCAAGTCTACTTTATCATCACAAACCAATGTGTATAAAAGGCGTTACAGCAAGGTTTACATTATATGACTCATAGTAGATAAACACTATTTACGAGGGCAATCCTGAAACTGTTTATTAAAAGCGTCACCCATTTGTAGATACAAATATGCGCTGTGAAAACCCAATCTCCGAGTTGCAGATATTTCTTGAAAAATCATCAGAATTTAATCAAATTTAAATAAGCTGTGGAGGGAAACTGTGTTGGAAATTTACTTTGGATAAAACCCTTTTACCCATTTGAACCTTTATATTTATATATTAGGCTATGAAAATGTTTTTGTTTTGCGGTATAAAATATTTTGCAGACGTATACGTTTCTAAATATTGTTGTTTTTTGTAAATTATTTTGTAATTATTGAAAACTATTTTCATGAAACTGCTCAGTACGAATTTAGACTTAAAATTTTGTATAAGAGATTTGTTAAAAATGAATGAACTCATTCTACACAACTTTAAAATGAGATAATTTTTTTTTGCGATTATCGGATTGGTTTCTTTAATATAAGAATTATTAAGCTGAACATGAAAAATAATATCTTAAGAAAAATTAATTTTAAATTAACAATTAAGTTAATTACGAATATTCGAACAATGTTTTCTACCATTAATCCAAATGATGTTGAAGCTACTAAGAATAATATTTATATTTTTAAGTTAACTTTAAAATTACCCTCGTATTTTAAATATTTATTCCTGTGAAAAAAGTGAAATCATAAAAAATAACTGCATAATATCTCTTATCATTTTCCAACACCCAAAGCAAACAAGAGCATAAAATTGTTAAATAAACAACAAAGTGAAAAGTCAAATCCCTAAAATAACAAATAATAAAAATGCCCTTTTTTTCATTAAAATAATATTTGTACAATTTCGTTTAATAAAACTTGTATTCCAAAAAAAAAAAAATCAAAAAATATATTCAGCCGAACATTGTGTTTTGTGTCAAATGTCACATTGTCGAAGTGTGTTTGCTGATGGTGTAGTTTAATATTTATTGGCATAACAAAACGGCAACAGCAATAAGCTTAAAATAAAAATAATAAAACAACAAACAAAAAATATGTTCATCTTAAATGTCAAAATATTTTTACCTTGTTTATTATTTGAAATTGCCACAAAATCATACAGAAAACAACAACAAAGAGCAATAAATGATGTCTACAAAGCTGTTTTTTTTATAAAAAATAGATGTATTAAATATCAGCAGGAGATTTATTTTTGTTTAAAGAAATATATTATTGTTAAAACAAAAAACGTTGCAGAAAATACTCTTGATATTTTATATTTTCTTTTTCCAATAAACAAATTTTTGGTTATTTTCGATGAGAAAATTAAATTCAATATTGATTTTGCTTAATCTGTTGTTATAATTTAAAAACTAAAATTAAAAATATGGTTTTGGTTTACTTGGTAGAAGAAAAAGGAACATTTTAATTAGAATATGAATTTGTTGAACTATTTTATTTTATTCAAATAGGCTTGAGTTTGTATTTTTCAAATATTTTTGCAAGAAAGATTAATATTTAATAAAATGACGATTTTCGAAGCAATTTTTGTACAGCAACGTTTTTGTTCAACATTATTTTTTCTTATCTATATAAAGATGTTTAGACTATATATTTAACGCATATCCGGATGTATTGCTTTAATGGAAATGGATCTACTTTATTTACCTTTAGGCATACAAAATTTTTTATGAGTTTCTGTTCTCGTAAACCTAAAATCATGTGTGTTATGTGGAAACCACCTTAAATTATGAAAACTATCAAAAGACAACGTGCTATAAACAAGCAAGTTTTGCTCAAAATGCTTAATAAGAAAAAGCTTCAAAGTAGTTAAAGTGCCGTTTACACTACTTTCACATTACGCATATTTTATCAACTTTTAAGCATAAAAATCTATATATATATAAAAGAGGATGTGTGTATGTATGTAAGAAATGGACTCAAAAACGGCTCGGCCGATTTTGATGAAATTTTCAGAGAATCTTCAGAATATTCAGGCGGGTGACACTGTGAAGTCCGATTTTTGATTTTCGGTCTGTGGGCGGAGGGGCGTGGCAAAACCCACCAATGACATATATGTACATATACATATTTATTATTTTTTTTTCTTCTTTAATTTTATTTTTTAAAGCCATTGTTATGCTTTTCAAAACGAGATATCAATCTCTTAAATCGATTATGTAGTTCCGAAGATATTTACAAAAAAAACTCACTAATATATAATAAAATATCAAAATTTTAAAACTTCCGAAATGTTGCATTCAAAAATCCGAGTTTTCGGTTTATTTATATTTACAAAATATTTACATTACTATATAATACAACATATTCCCCGCTACGCTGGTAAAAAATAACGGTACAATCCAACAAACTTTGCTGTTTTGTGTTCATAAGTGAGAAACCTATGAGTGAAATCAATTTAGTAAATAACAAGTGTTTTTAAAGTTACAATAGTGAAATAACTTCCCAAATTATTTTTAATGCCAATTCATCAAAAAGGTAATATGATTACTGTCGTTTCAACAACCAATAATAAAATGTTATAAAAGTAAAAAAACAAAACACATCATTGTTCCTTTTGCACTATTCCAGTTTACTAAAATGCCACCTAAAAAAACAGCTCTTGCTAAAAAAACCATCGCAACGCGGCAGCAGAGGACAAGAAGAGCCGCTGAATCAGCTGAGGAACACGAATCACGACTTCAGGAAAATCGTGAAAGGGCATCTACGTCTAGAGCCACAGAAACGGAGAGACAACGCGAATCACGGCTTCAGCCAATGCGTGACAGTACATCTTCATTTAGAGCTGCTGAGACACACCAACAGCACGTCGAAAACCTTACTGCCAATCGCTCCCGAATGGTTCGATCAAGAGAAAGAACCGATTTAAAGTTGGCGGCATTTCACTACAATAAGGAAGATGACTACCGCAATCACAAGGACGTAGTGATTGGCGCAATGGACAAAGTTTGCTATAATTGCCGTGCTCTGAAGTTCGCTAAGGAATCCCCGGGAATGTGTTGTTTGAACGGTAAAGTTGTTTTACCACCAATAATTGAGCCGCCTGAACCCCTACAAAGTTACATTTCTGGCGCCAATCCGACTTCAAAGCACTTCCTTCAAAACATACGAAACTACAACTCATGCTTTCAAATGACGTCCTTCGGAGCAACTAATATCATCAACAACGCCGGTTACATGCCCACTTTCAAAGTGCAAGGCCAAATCTACCACAGAATTGGATCATTGCTTCCACTTCCCAATGATGATGCCAAGTTCCTCCAAATTTACTTCACTGCAGATGAAGCTACAGAGGTTGAACAGCGTTGCACAATCAGTACTGAAGTCAGACGGGAAATCGTTTCGAGACTTCAAGCTATGTTACACGAACACAACAGCCTCATCTGTCTATTCAAAACAGCCCTAGACCAGATGCCGACAGATGATTATACGGTTGTGATAAGAGCTGACAAGACACCGGCTGGTGAGCATGAGCGGCGCTTCAATGCACCTGTGATAGGTGATGTTGCAGTTGTTATGGTCGGCACAGACTTCTAGCGTCGCGATATTATCATCCATCGCCGGAATGCAAGTGTTCAACGCATTGCGGAAACTCATCGATCGTACGATGCACTACAATATCCACTACTTTTTCCGCGTGGTGAGGATGGGTATCATTTCAACGTAATGCAGATTAACCCCAACTCAAATGGAGAGTCCACAAAAAAAGTTTCCTGTATGCACTTTTATGCCTATCGCCTTATGATCAGGCCAAATGAATGTAATCATTTGTTGAAATGTCGTGAAGTCTTCCATCAATTCATTGTCGACATGTACGCGAAAATTGAAAGTGAACTTCTGCTATTCATTCGGTTGAATCAGCAAAAGCTACGCGTCGAAGAATATGTCCACTTGCGTGATGCGATCGCCAATGATGGAAACGCTGCGAATATCGGCCAAATGGTGATCTTGCCAGCAACATACACAGGCAGTCCGCGACACATGCACCAGTACGCTCAAGATGCCATGACATACGTGCGCAAATATGGACGGCCAGATCTCTTCATCACTTTCACATGCAACTTGCCTTTGCTATTACCATCAACAAAGCACAAGGCCAACCATTGACTATTGCTGGCTTAATTTTAGAAACTTCATGTTTTTCGCACGGCCAGTTGTATGTGGCTTGCTCCCGAGTTGGCACGCCAAAAAATTTATACGTTTTTACACTAAATCAAAAAACGAAAAACATTGTCTATCCTCTAGCCTTAAGATAAAATAATAAATAAATATAATTTCCACTTTCTCTGAAATACATGCGTTTGTTTTTGACTGAGCCCATATCTGCACCATATGTAAGTTATTCTGTAAAAAAACTTTATGAAAGGTATTCCATGAATTTCTATTTAAAGCCCGTAAATTTCGTTAAAAGCTTAATTTAAATCGTGTGGCAATACAACATTAATGTTTGTTCAGGGCCAGCAACGTGGACCGGGTCAGCTAGTATACAATATTTACTCAAAATCTGTAAAAACGATATTTTATTGAAAGAGCAGAAATATATAATTGAGCGTTATATAAATTATATTTAACTCACTTTATATAAGAAAAATAAAAAATGATTTCATGACAAAAATACACAAGTCAAAAGAAAATAATCATAAAATAAACACTACATCTAGAGTAATGAAACATATAATAACGCATTTAACTTCTTAAAAATGTATTTCCGCCGAAATACAAATTATAAACAAATAATTAACACAAAACAGAAATAAAAGAAATCAACTAAATAAATAAACAATCAAACAAACAAAAATAAGCAGATGAAGAAGAAGACTGAATCTGAAATTAAAAAAAAAAATTAAAAAAACCTACAAAAACAAACTGAAATAATTTGAAACAATTTCATGGAAGATGAATGAATGATTAAAAACAAAAACAAACACAAAGTACTTGTAAAAGTACAATAGTACTTTTGCCATGCAGTGCAATAAACAAATAAATACTCAGTCAACGAGAGTCAGCTTGGTTACGTTCTACAAGAACATGCAACGAAAATAACGAACACGTCAAAAATTCAATTTCACTGCAATAACATACATAACATGCACACGCATAAAAGCCATTGTTGGCTGGTACGCGAAAAATACGTAAAAGTTTCTACATGCAACTATTAATTGCTTTCATCGCAAATCAAATTCAGTCAAAAGTTTTTGAAAGCAATAATTAAAAAAAATTTGTATATGAGGAATTCTAAATTATGTTGTGACAAAATAAAATGACAGGGGTCACGAAATCACAAATATTTTCCTTAAACGAAAGTTATTTAAGACGTAACATTTACGTTGTTTTTTTTTACGTAAAGAATACTGTTTTCGGGAATAAATAATAAGAAGTGGTTACATTTAAGAACCTTTTTAGTAAAAATGTTAACTTCAAAAAAAAGTAAATTTTTAAGAGAGAACTCAAAAACGTACTTTTAAGTTGGCTTGATAGAAAGGTGTTTGCTTACAAGAAACTTGCTTTTATGAAATAATATTGTTTATTGAAAAGTAGTTTTAATAATTAATTTTTCTGAATAGAAAGTACTAAATAAAGTTTAATAAATTAGAGAAAAAGTAGTACCTTTTTTATAGTTGAAATCGAATTTAAAATTTTGTAGAATATCTGATTTTTATTTTATTAAAATTAATTAAGAAAGAAATTTCAAACTCTTCTATCTAAAATTATCTTCTATTATAAGAACCTTAAAAGTTTAATTATTAAATCTTCTTTTGGTAACAAATTTGTCTTTGTTCCTAGAAAAAGTACTTGCCGTTTTAACCATTCCTGTTTTGCTTTGGTTGTGTGTATTCTGTGCGTGGCTGCGTGCATGCATTATGTAAAGTACGAATACGAAAACAAATCGATAAACGTGATAACAAGTACAAATACTATTTTTTTCGATTATTAACCGTTGAAATTTTCAACAAGAAACAACATAAAAGTATTGTAGTAAACAGATACAGTTGAAGGGATTGAAATTAATGTCAACAATGAGTACGATATGAAGTTCATTGTTTATTTAGCTTAAGATGGGTTTAAAAGAAAGACTGAGCAAAAAATCAAATTATGGGTGATTTTTTTTTGTTTTTATGACAAATGTCTTAATGGCAATTAAATACTGCAATGTCCGCGAGTAGCGCTGTTTTGAAACAGAGAATATAGACATCAGCAAGAACTGAAATTCACTTGATCACTAAGTTGCACTTTTCACTTTTGAAAGTGAAATAACAAATTCCCGAAAACCAGAGCAAGCACACACTTTGATTTTTATTTTAAATTCAAAATGCATCAAAGGAGAAAATTGGAAAGTTTCAACAAGTGTTTTATGATTTTTTACTTTTTACTGCAGAAATCTCTTTTTTTAGCTTCTAATCACATTTTGAATGTAAGTATGAAAATATAAAAATGTTTTCATTTATGCGTAACTAACTCTTGTTTTTAAGCACTTGATATTTTATTTCTCTTGTAAGAAGAAAGCAACAAAATCTTGTGCTGGCAATAATGAAGTTTATTTTTTAATTAAGTTCGTTCGCGAGTAGCTTTACGACTTTTTTAAGCTTAAAAATAAAATAAATTGTGGCCACAAAACATGACGGGAATTTATTGACACTTGCTCATGGTTGTGATTTATAAACAGCTTATCATACTAAAATGTCGTAAATGAAGGTCTTAAAATAACATAAAATATGACAATTAAGAGGGCGCTGTAAGTCTTTGAAGCGTGGTACCACTGAATATACGGGAAAAATATCCGAACCTTATCTACAACTAGATCTAACGGATATCTCGAAGCAGAAAAGTGGAAACTGCAAGTTGATGTACATATATGCTGGTTGGTCTTTAAGGTCAATATCGTAATTGCAAAAAAAAATTCATAAAAAAATTTACAGGACAAACAAGAACAGAGTAATCGATCAAAGAATTGTTTGCAGTCAAAGTTTTCAGTGCAGACAGTAAAGAGAGTGTTATAAACATTGTTTGTAAAATAAGTAGGAATAACTATTTCAGTGATCTTTATTGTAGAAGCATAAGAAATTTTATCCAAAAATTTAATTACTTTGTTTAATTTTGATACATTAAAGCTTAAATAAAGCTATTTGACTACATTGTAGTAATTGAAAATAAAACCACTTAAGCAAATTTCTCTCTACATTTTGCGTTGCATGTTTGTTTTTCGTTTTGTTGTTATTGTAATTTTTAACTAACTTTAATTTACATTTCATTATTTTGTTTTCTAAATAAACAATAGAAAAATGAAGTCTAAAGAAAATTTAAAACTACATGTTAATAATAAAAATCAACATAAGCTTTGTTAGACATGAAAAGTATAAAGCAATTTTCACATCATACATCTCATACACGGTAATCGACAGCACCGGCCTTTTTGTCGCAGTCGTTGTGCTGCATAGGTGTGCGGTTGAACAGATTTCCATGGTCAAAGATTTTCCATGAGTATTATTTGTAATCGTAATAAAAACTAAAGCTTTGTTTTTTGTTAAAGAAACTTCCATTATAAGCACGACCGTATACCGTGTTTGCTAAATGTGCAGCAATGACCACTACTAAGTAATAAACACATTTTTATCATGAATGAGTAATTATTTCTAATATTAAAGGAAAATATTATATAAATGGGAAAACATTCGAATGTACAAGTGCGTGTGCCTGTGTGTGTGTGGATGTGTGTGTATGGATGAGTGTATATTTTTGAAGTTTTTGTTAAAAACTAAAACCTGGGAAAATATTTAAACTGTTTATTATGAATCGTTTAAAAGCTTTCTTTAGAGAATATTCATTAGCCCTTAAAGGAATTATTTCTTTATATTATTCAATAATCCATTTTCAATTTTTCACTTTTAGATTCAGTTATACATTTGAAAAACTTTGCCAGAGATAGTTAATACGCATTAAATTACGAAAGTAGAGTTGTCGAGTGGATTTTTGTCAACTTTTCTGACTCAACAATTCTAATGCATATAAACGCAGCTGAGGTGAATTGCGTTAAGTGGCAAAAGCATTTATTACAGCGACATCGTTTGTCTAGTATTGAATTTGGAATAATAAATATTTACACATTAATAGTTCTGATTACTCTCAATATGCTAAATTGGAGATAGCCATATGCATGACGCTTTTTCGCCAAGGTCCTTTAGTAGGTGAAATTTTAACTTATAATCTATGATCAAACAAGTCGGTACCATAGCTTTTTTATCAGTAGTGGTATTTGCCATTTGGGAGGCGTATTTAATTCAACCGGTCCTACAGCTCCTCTTACTGGCACAAATAGATATCATATAAACAGGTAGGTTGTGCCAGGTCCATTGGAATTATTGTATGTGTTCTTTGATGACCAATTTTGAATAATCACTCACCCATAATGAAACCATATTTATAAGTCTTGGCAGGGAATACTGTCATAATATTTTGCCACACTATAAACTATAAATATTGTTTAATCTTATTGGTCATAAAAAATTGTTCCCGAGAGGAGATTTCTTTCTTCTTATTTGCTAAAAAAAAATGGTAAAAGTTTTTCATAAAATATTCTCAGATTGTGGATATATTGCCTTTTTTATGTTAAAAAATACATACTGTTAAGACTCTGCACCAATGGCCTAGTCTCGGCTATATCTATGTGAGCTGTAATAAAAATCTGTTTATTTAAATGCTGTGCTAATCTACATACGTTTTATGCACATGCTGAAATATTAAAATAAATTATTTTTCTACTCATTTCATCATTTGCTTCCCAAAACCACAATCATGACCAGCATCAACATTTCATTTATATGATGACTACAGGCAGGCATGTGCATTATGTACAAGAGATTGAAATGATCTTTTTATTGTTGTTTCCATGTTTAACTATTTCTGCACAATGGGCATTTTTGTATAGGTTTGTATTTGTATTTATATTTATGTTCTTTATATATATATTATTTCTGTCTGTCGGTAATGTTAGCGTATATTGATGTTTCAATTAGGAGTCTTTTTTTGTCAATTTATTCAGTCAATTAATGCGAGTACTGATGTTGCCAGCAATTTCACTTTGCTAAGTCGAATTGCATGTTTGCCACATCCTCTTAACATGTCAGGTTATTATTATTATTATTGTGTTAGTTTAAAGAAATGTCAGATATAAAAAACCCTAATTAACTTTGACAATGATTGTTTTAAATAATAGTAATAAAATTTAAGTTTTATTGTGAACTGAAAATATGAGTATAAGAATTATTTTAAGGATTTTTTGATTAAGTTATTTTATGAATTTAACTTTAAAAAGCAATGCTAATATAAATTCATTGGCTGTAAAAGTTTGTCTTTTGTTGAAATGTCTTATATTCTTATTATTAGATTTGTCTGAATTAGTTCTAACTTTCATTGTCTGCTAAACATATGTTTAAACAATGTTTTTCATTGCATAGATTCGAACTACTTAATGTGTTGTTTATCAAGCGGGAACCTTTAAGTCTTCGACACCACACGATCCTTGGTTTTACTAAGCTATACACCGTTATCAAAACTTATGAATTTATTTTCTCTTTATACATGACGCTGATGGTGTTGAACTTATGAGCCGTAAGCTTTTAGCTATATTCAAAGCGACATTTATACCTCTTGTGGCATTCCCTGTGATGCCCTTTTAAATATAAGAAATAATGCAATCATTTACCTATAACAGTTAAACTAGATTCAATAAATGCAGCTGCAAAAACACTAAATGGAGAGTGTCACAGTCAATTAGTCGAGGAAACGTTGACTATCCATTATGTTGTGAAAACTGCACTTTTGTAAGTGCTGCGAACTGGTATCGGCAATGGTTCGAAATTCTATCGTTTCATTTTTAGGATGGTGATTATATAAATTTCCAAGTGATAGTGATATACATAGCGCTAACTGCCGACTTTTTCTATTTCTTTTCAGTTTTATAAAGCCTTAAGCTCTATCATTTCCCTGTTTCTACTCATTCCTTCTATATTAGTAACATATCCACTTTATTATTATTTCTTAAATCTGCAGGGATTAAAGAATACAAATGAGGTTTTCTAATTATTTAATTTAAAACATCAAACTAGCATTTCCTGTCTAATTGTAAATATTAAATTCGATGCAGCTTTAAGCAGTAACCAAATAAATTAAAGATAAAATCAATATATAAAAACATAAATAGTTAATTGGCACCTGCCTCTAAACGCCTGGGACTCAGTGCACAGATAGACTTAAGCTTAAAATAAGCAAACATAATTCATATTTTCAGTTTTCCTACATTTAAAGAAAATAATAAATTATTTCCCCCCAATTTTCAATCAATATTCATTAAGATTGTCGCACACAGCTACACGCATACACATTCACACCAAATGTAAATAAATTAATATTATTTTACCATATATATTTAATTTATTATTAATAACTCATTCATATCAATAAATTAAATATCCAAAAAAAGTCAAAAATAGATAAAGAAATCAATTGAATTAAATACAAATTAAATAAAATGGTTTTCAACAAATAAAATGAAAAAGGGGTGATCTTTTATTTAAAATTTATATTCAACTAAACATGGATACCTGCGTATTAAATTAAATATTTATTGAATAAAATGAAAAAAAAAATAATAATAATTTACTATCTGTTAAACATTATCACAATTAAATTTGGGAGAATATAGAAAAGTTATTTCGTACAGGAAAAAGCAGTATTTGAGTGTCATAATTTTATGTGAGTTAAACTATTTGAAATCAAAGCACGTGCCAAAGACACAAGTTGAATTTTACATAATTTTCTTAAAAGGACTGCATTTTTAATTCAAGAAATTCTTGGGAATTCTTTTTGGGAAGAAATCAGAATAGAACTTGAACTCAAATGGCTTATGAAGCGGATGGTGTTAGAAACAAATATACAATAACTCTTTTAACGAACTGGCCTAGCCAATATGGACTAAATACCCTATTTGCTAGAACGCACGGACAATAGGTCGTTTGTTAACATCACCAGATATGATCATTAAAGTGCTTGTACACAGTTTGCATATTTACACCAAAGCTTTTGATTCAAATTCAATCTTTTTGAAACGATTAAAAAAAATTAAGATTAAGCTTGCTATATGCAATTTGATCTATATTACCTTCCTGCTTTATAAAATACTCTTGAAGTTCTTGCTGGTTCAGCAAATCTCTCAGCATAAACCCAACATATAACTCGATCATTTTCAAGACTTGTAATTGTTGCAAATATGTTGCCATTAACAACAAGAGTTTGACACTTAAAAAGTTTTACAAACCGAAGATGTAGGCAGAAAAACAGCTATTGCTCCTGACTTTGGATTTTAAGATATAACTCGAATAATTAAAATAAAATACAATCACGTAAAAATTGTAGACTATTTTATCTGAAGATTTTGTCAATAGTATTGGTATTCAAATACTGACTGCAGCTGATTTAACATCTGATTTAATTGATTTTGCAGAGTTATTGTTTACTGTCATAAAATAGTATTTCGTGCTACCTATGTTTCTGGTTTAAAAGTTTACAAAGAATTTTAAAAGTAGAAAAACGTTTAAACAAATTAAGAATCAGAATAACTATTGTAAAAAAATGCTGATTTCAAATAGTATCGCAGTAATTAGCAAAATAAACTTTTCTACTTTTCATAAATATATAGAATGCGTTACTTCCAGGGAAGCAATCAGAATGTCCAGGGGAGCATCTTTATAGCAATACTAATATCAGATAAAGTACTACACATTCTGTGTCAACTTCAATATTCTAGTTATATTCAAAATTTAAGTTTTCCTACGAGAACAATCGCTTTTAAGTGTGACATTTATTTATGCCTTTTGTCAAACATAGCAAATATAGTGTCATGAGTGAGTTTGCGACGTTATGTTTTCTTCTATCAGAAAGAAATCAATATTATTTGAAATGTATTTAGAGAATACAAATTTTCATGAAAAATTAGTAACATTTATTTTTGTTTTTCATGTAAAATTTTATCTATCAACACGTATTTCAAAACAACCCACAGCTCATTTTCTTTCATAAGAAATTTTATTTCAAATTATTACAATAATTTTATTTTATTTTGCTTTTTTGTATTTAGAAATAATTCTTCTTTACATTGTTATTAATTTCTTAACAGTTTTAAATTTATTTATTAATTTTATGATTAAACAATATTTATTTTTGTTTTTCGTTTTGTGACGGGCTTGTAAAATGTCATGTTAATTGCATTTGAAAAATAAAGACACCGCTTTTATGACCGATAAAACGCAAATAACAGCAACAAAGGCAATAAAAAATCCTTAGGCTAAAATTAAAATATTCCCTGAATTTAAAACAGTTTTTAATGTTTTCATATATGTTTGTATGTAGAGTTTGTTTTAATGTCTCTACTGTCATGTTTATAACTAAGTCTACCCTCTGCACATAGTGGTTGCACTGTTTTGGTAAAATAGTACGTCTGTGGTATAAAATTGTTGGATTATTGAATCTATTCGCATTCTCATTGGAATATTTAATCTAGTTTTAGGTTTAACTTATTGCACGAAGGTTGTTCAGCAAGTCTTAAATCAATCATTTCTATTAAATCAATAACATTAATAATCCTTAGCTTAAAGTTAAAAAAACTGGGATTGTGAGTTCTTTAAGCGATAATAAAAAAGTTTTTATATAAATAATCGATTAAATTTAACGAAAATTATACAGATATAATTACTTTAGTGTTAATTTAATTAAGTAAAAAGCAGGAAAAATTAGGCACTCCCATATCAAAATTGTGTACAGAGCACCGCGCATTCATACTTTAATTACAACAATCAGTAGGATCTATTAAGTATTTCCATATCAACACTAGAATAGATATTCTACACAATGGCTTTTATCTCTTTGAATACGTGTGTTGGGTACCAATATCATGCTATCAGCTAATTTTTTGGACTTAGGCGATTTTGCCAAATAACCCCAATTTTAAAATTAATGTTCATTAATTTAATATCCAAATTCACCACTATCGCTTCTTTATTAACCTGCAAAATTTAAGAAAATATATGAATGACAAAAATTAGAACTGAAAGATGCTTCCTAAGAGGTTTTCCTCTTATTCTCAATATTTTTGTTTTCTTTCACTTGGTCGTATATTTTTGAACCTCTCTCGTTTATAGCTATAAATGTGTGAATGCATTTATGTGCAAGAGAATTCCAAGCGTCATATTCCTTTAATACAGTTTTATAGTGAGAATATAATGTATTGGATATAAGTTCCTATTTACAACTCACATACGTATAAACTGTTTAAATATTTATATTATTGGCGGGAAGGTTTTTCTTTAAAACTGCAACACCACTTATGTTTAGGAATACGTCAAATAGACACGTCTAAGTATCCACACATTTAAAAAGGTACATCTGTGTAAATTTGTGTGCATGTGTATGAATGTTTATAACTTTTCCAGCTATAGACATAAATAAACTAAATATTGAAGTGCTATATGTCATGTTTAATATGTGTTAATGCACGTTTGCTTTTATATCGACAGGCAAGTACGAGTGTACATTTTTGTTTCTACGTTGTGAGGTCTACGAAAATATTCGAAAATTCAATGGAACCACTTTTATAAGGGGGAAGGTATTCTCATTTAAAGAAGCAATCGATTATGAAAATTTCATAAAAATAAACCAATATTTTATACTTTAAAACTATTTTAATTCAAATGGGATTCTTTCTTAGAAAATGAAATTAAAAGTATAAGGTAGTATAACGTGCCATAATAATAAGTTATCTCTGGCGAGGTGAGACTTAGAATAAAAATAATATATAACGTTTAATGCACAATAACGCACGTATATTTATTAAGCTTAAACAACAGGCAAATCTAAAACTTCAAAATAAGATATTACCTATAATTAGATGACATTTAAAATTTTTGTATTATGAATAATAACCTCATTCTAGGATTTCGATTTTAGCATATTGTCTATCTTTTTTAGAAAAAGAAAATTTGCTAGGATGATTCTATAGGCCCATGTAGGCATATAATGATCAATTTTTAGCCCAACCTTAGGAAGGATGTAATAGCTACGCTGTTAGAGTAAACGAGTATAAACTTGATCTTAATCAGAAGCACTTCGGATGCGTCTAAATTTTGCCTTTAAGAAAAAAGATTCCAGGTATAGGCAAGGATTTATTTAAGCTCATTTTTATATACTTTATATTACTTTATATTTTTTTATACTTTAGTCCACTTAGTAGGACGAATTTTTGCGGCTGTGTACAAATCATCGTCCAATAAATTTTCTAATGATCAAGATCTGCAGCTGGCTTATATTAGAACAGCGATTTTAGAGTAGACTTCATTATTATTTTGTCTTCACTATTCCTTTTAACGTGAGTTTGACTTAAAGAATTGAAGTTTTTTTTAAAGTGATGATTTTTTTATCACTTTTAATATGTCATGTGAGAAAACTTCTCTTGTAATTTGTTTCATTTTACTCGTACTTCTTTTTTTCTTTAATTTTTTCTGGGTGGTTTTCTTTCTATAATGCATTGATTTGTTGACTATAGGGTTGTAAAATTTTATTTGACGGTTTGATAGGTCGCATAGTTTATTTAGAATAGCATGGCATAAAAAGTTGTGTATTTGGTTTATTTGATGTACAACAAAAATATGTGTAAATAATGACAGAGGGTTCCTCACTACTTTCGGTGAATCCTATTCGTACAATGTTAAGCAAATTTGTTGTTATTAAATTAGTGAATGATAAAAACCAAATGTTTAACATGTGTTTTTGAAAAAGTGTGAAAAATCTATTAAGTCAAGATTAAAATGTGTTCATAAAAAAGATAATTTTAATTTAAGATAAACAATTATTTAAATAATTAATAAGGTTAACTTTTATTCACTGGCATTAAGATTTTTTTAAGTGACAGTTACCATTGTTTTAGTTCTACACCATTAAATAATTAACCACCTCCATGATATTAAGTGGGCATTATGTTTTTCTTATTAAAGGACCCATTTGGCTTGTGCAGCATTTTGCATCATCTTGGTGTTGTCTGGTTTCGACTAAATTATTTGTCCTACAGAAATATTATCTTTTGTTTATTTGGCATGGGAAGGATAATTATATTGTATTTTATGTATTTAAAAGAATACTTCGGGTTCTAATAAATTAAACACTGTAGAACAACCGTTAGAGTATTAAAAGTACTGGTTAGCACTCCTAAGTTTAGAGTTAGAATTACTTGTTGAGAATTTGTATCCGTCAAGCAGATTAGAAAATCTCACTGGGACGACTGTTCAAGAATAGGAACCTCAATTAGCAGTTTGTCTTTTGCATTTCACTATAGAATTAAATCAAAGAAATTACGGAAATGTTAACTGTACGCATTCCAAGACTTGAAATGCAATTTTAGTTAAATATTATACAAATTTTAACAAAGCCTCTAATTATTTTAACTCTTTTCAAAATAACATTCACGCTGTACTAAGCGGTTTTTTATTTATCAAGTGGTTATGATTAGATATTTCGCAGAAAAATTTTACCCTTTGAAACCTTCATTCCACATCCATTTCTTATCATTTTGCTTGTTGAGATCAAAGCATAACATTTATGTCAACTAATTATAATTTTTTTATTTGTATAATTTTTTATGCTCCCAATATGTAATGGCGCCAATTAATTGCCCTACAATTTATTTCATTTTATTATCTCTTCGTTATTATGCTTTTTGTTTTGCTCTAAAAAAATTATAATTCCCTGTTTTTATTTTATTTAAAACTTAATTACTCTACATATTTTTTACATCACACACATACACATTCACATACATACACATATGGAAAGTGCTGCACATAGCGTTTATTGCTTTATTATGTCCATATTTTTTTTTTTATAACATTTTTACCCATAATTTTTTTTATAAGTTTTAATTTGTATTTGTAATAAAAAAATGATGAACTTAATTATACTAACTTTTTATAATACTTTTTGTTTGCATAGACAACACATTTGTTTTTTGTTTTTTGTTTTCTGTGCGCTTTATTTGTTTTAAAATTGAAAATGGGGCTTCAAGAATATGAAAACATTATGAATCTTTCCGGTGTGAGGAGATGTTGACGTTCAAAATTTATTAAAGGCCATTAGCAGCTACACAGCCATTGTGCTGCTAATAGCTTCAAGTATGTAGAACTTCTTTATTTGAATTGAGAAGTGTTTAATTGATTTTTTTAAACAAACCAAATTTGCATGAAGTAACTTGAAATAGTAAAATGATTATAATATGCAATAAAAGTAATATTTATCACATAAGTGGTTAAGTCTACATATATTTTTGTATATATATTGGTCTCACCACCCAAAAGTATTTTGTTAACAAATTTGTACAAAGAAATAACAGCTGGAATAAGGTTAAGAAAGGCGTGTTAATATTTTAATTGCTTCTTTTTTTCGAAATCAGTTTAGAAATTAAAACCTACGCGAACTTTAGCCTGATAAACGTAATTTAGTTGATTCGAATACTGAAATATTTCAATACAATAATTTCATAACTAAAACATATTTTTTATATTTTATTAAGTTGTTGTTATTATAGCATTGCTATAATAACTATATTTTATATTATATATAGTTATTCGATCGCTAATAACACAAAAAAAAAACATTTCCAGTAATTAAGCGAAAATTGCCTGGTAACTTTAGTTGTTTTGCTTGCAGAATTTATCAATTAGCAAATGGTGCAAACACCACGATTAAGAAAGCAATTGTCCTTATGCATACCCCCCGGGGGCACATATATATGGTCTTTGGAGATAACGACAACTTAGACCTGTGCAACTGGGGGAAAAAGGGAGCCCAATCCCCTGAAGTCAGCAGGGGTACAACTGGAAACTCGACTTTATTTCCACGGGAATGAGTGATTTGTCTCTTTAGACACTTAACTGTTCTCTGGCTAATTATTGAGGATGGCCCTTTATGGGAGTATCGTGGTGGTTGTGGTTTCGCGGCCCCACATCAGCCTATGGTTATATGGTGGCGGGGTTCATTTCACCATTAATAACACCTGCCTGGTGAAATGTTTCCAGATCCAGTGAGCATGCTAGACATGTGTTCTGGACAGGAGCTGGAAAGTCTCTCTCAACTCTTAAGCAAGGAGTGATGATTTGCAGCCCTGCTCTAGAATTATGGCTTCGGCTTCCTATGACGAGCATGACGTTCCAAATTATGCAGTGCTTTGATCCACCATCTAATTAAGGCTTCATGGCCAGGCGCAGATGTAAATCTAATCACACAGTTGTCCTTATGCATATTTGTTAACTATTTTTTAAAATTTCGTGTGAAGAAAACGTAGCACCTTTTATTCTGCAGCTCCAAAACAAAAAATATTGCAAGTTGTTTTGCTATACAGCAGGATTAAAGTGCATAACTGCTCAGCAGATATCAATTAAGATCTTAAGAAATATTTTAAACAAATACTTATAATTTGCTTTTGATCGGGTTTTCTTCTTGGAAGGTATAAAAATCTTTATTTAATACTCAGTTTTAAAATTTTCAACTATTTGTTAGAGTTTTGCTTGTATAAGTTGTCAGATTTAAGGTATACGTGGTTAGCAATTTTCTAATTTTATCAGTAAAATTTAAAATAAGTAGACTATATGAAGCCTAAAGACTTCATAGAAAATTTATTTCACATCAAACAGTCTGTGGCAGAGTAAGCGCTACACCATAGTTCAAAATCAATTATAGTAGAAAATACAATCACTCGTAAAGGAAAAGTAAAGATAAAGGGACAATTATTAGCGCTGATGCTTTCCTTGCCCATTTATGAAATTTTAAAAATCCGAATTTAAGCCTGATCTAAAACTATGCCACAAATCAAATAGCTAATTATGATATCAACTAATTAAATAATTTCAAACAATTGAAATTTTTGATGACTGCATTCCTTTGATATTCTGCTTTGCTTCTTATAACTTTTATATTTAAAGCAGTAATGAAACTTTAATGATGATGTCATTGAACATGTTACAGAAGCAATAGATGGCACCTCAGTAGCATTAATTATTTTTACATTTTATTAAAAAGAAAAGAGAAGATATATAAAAAAACCTATTTGGTGGACTCAATTCAAACTTCATTAAATATAGAAGTGCTTTAGTTTGCAACTAAGGAGCAAAAAAGTAGTTATATTAATATACTGACAATGTAAACATAAACGTACAAGGAGAAGTTGCCGCTGCAACAAGTAATAATATGAATTTTACAATTAAAGAATGCCCTCAAATTATTATTAAATTTAGCTCATAAACTTTCATAATAATATGTTTGTATTTTTGATACTAATTTGGAATTAAAGTTCAAAATGCTTATTAAAATGTTGTGAAAAGTTATCGAGTTTTAAAGATTTTTGGTAAGTTTATCACAGAAAAAACAAAAACAAAAAATCTTTTGAAACACATATATCCAAAAGTTTCCTTTATAGTGTTGCTCTATTACAAACTTTGTTATACGTTTCTTTGTTGAGTTCTATCAACAATGGGTGGTTAAAGTTTCAAGACAATAATTTTAAAACGGCCTAAGTTCATATTTACAAAAGTCCATATTTCCTTTGAATATTCTTTAGTCTTAGAAATGTATGCATGACATGTAGTCTCATATCATTTAGTTGTACTTATTTTTTTTTTTTGACAGTTGGACATCACTCTTTATTTGTCGTGCGAATTAAATTAAATGATTTGCTTTCAATAGCATACAAATTTTCTATACTAAAAATACATTCGGACTTTTCGACGTGCAAAGTAAAACAGTAATAACCATATTGTTTTCATTCTAATATTTGTCGGATTGCTACAGGTCAACATCTCTAGAGTCATAAAAACAAAGTTCTAAAATTTTCACAGAATGTGGAGTACTACAGCCGTTACAAAAAAATATACTAAAAATTTAAGGATGTTCTGAAAGTAATGTGATTTGTTTATTAATATATTTTGAATTTTTTAAGAGTAAAAGATAAACACGTCTGTCTATAAGCCTATATATGCTATAGGAATAAGTAGAAAAAATTAAATTTTACATTACCGAGTGTTCCAATAGTAGCATGAAATTCATTACCTTAGCCTACTCTTTCAACTGCAATAAGTGTGCATTTAAAATTTAAATCTTTTTATGGCCACAGCGACGTGATTACAATGCATAGTGCTGTAGTTTTTTAACCATAGCAGGCAGTAGTAAGCAGATTACGAGAGCTATGGTTTTAACTAAAACGGCTTTCTGTTTTAAAACTTTGGAGGAAATTTGCACAGAGTAAGTGCTGCTGGGTTTGCCATAGGGAGAAGTTGAAAACTAAAATATAATGTCATAAAGGATATCCTGATAAAAACGTTATTTCAACATATATGACCATATATATTTAACAGTAAGCATAACAGTTTGTAGGTGTTTTAATAGTAAACCCATAATAATATTGACGTCGTTTTATTTTTTAAAAAGAACTTAAATATAACATTAGAAATTAAAAGATAACTCATAACATTAAGGGCGATGCGAAATCAAAAACATATTCTTAAATATTATTAATATATCTTTATATCGAAAACATATTTTTTTCAATTTGCGTTAGGTATTGAAAGTCAAGTTCGTATAAAAGACCACTAACAACGCTGGTTTGGCCAACAAGAACTTAAAAAATACTAATTAGTTTCTCTCCCTTCTGCACAAGCATATCTACGTAAAAAATGCGATTTGTATGGTCACTTTTCTGGCTTATCAATTCAAGTGTTAAAATAGTTAAGTGTAGAATAAATAAATAGATATTGAAAAAAAATTCAATTCTTGAAAGGAAAATAAACAAGAAACCCAAGTGCATACAATAAATATGTTACATAAATTAATAAATATTTGCTCATAAGTTCTTATGATTTTAAGAAATAATATTTTTATTTATTATTGACAACTAGAAAAGAAAAAGACAATACTGTAGAAAATGCTGAGTGAGTCCATTTTTTTAAAGTTTACAAATTTACATTTTTATAAACGATACTTGAGGTTTTTGTTTTTTTGTTGAAAGCAATTTAAATACTTTTCCAATCGTTAAGAATTTTTTTGTAATGTGTTTCTTAAGAGAGTGTGCTTCCAAAACGTGAGTTTATTACAAATTATATTGAATTCCTATAACTTTTGTAACTGTTAGAAATTTTTTTTTCTTATAACTTAACCCAAATTTATATAGAAAAGACCTTTACTATTCCTTCATTTTCATTTCTAATTGAACGTTTGCCACAAATGTGAAAAATAGTGCCTCTGATAAGCTAATGATGTCAATATAAATGGTGTTAAATTAGTCACATCTTAAGTTTGCAGAGATTTTTTTCTTTCTAATTTAACACTTGACCCAAAGATTTTTTAATTAAAAAATTTTTATTATTTAATAATTTCCTTATTCACATTTTTACAGATAACTTTGCATTTGCAGGATTTAATGTAAAAATAAATGTCTGCAGCTTGTAGCCAAACTTTGGTTAGCCTTCTACGTAGCAGTAATGAAATGAAATTTTCATATGGATATGCTTTCCCTTTCCTAAATCAGTTTAGTGTTTACTTTTTGATGATGGATGTTTTATGAGAAGATTACAAAATATATGTTGTCAGAAAATATATTGTGTCAGTGGAAGAACCAACCACGATTAAGGTAAATAGTGTTAAATTTTTTTTATTAATTTTAATCTTTACAATATTTCATTGCAGTTCACTTGTAACATAAAAAATGAATAGATTTTCTGAACCCAAGCATAATGCATAAATATTTCCACTTAACCCAAAAACGATTAAAAAATTTTTGCTCATAAAAAACTCTCTATAAAGTAAAAGTCGTAGCTTTTTCAAGCTAAAGTGATACGCGTACATTTTGTACTCCAATAGTATTAACAATTTAATGTTTTTTATTTAATAGTGCTGAAATATAAATCTTTACTCTATTGAAGTTTTTATATAATTTTTGATTGTTGAAAGTTTAAATATTCCAAGCATAGAGGTAGACTAAGCAATCCCCAGAGAACTGTTGCCGCGCTTGTTTTCCTTTAGATTTAATATTGATTTACATGCGCATTTGAAGCTATAGTGCGGGTTTTCATACAGACATTTCTGACTACAAAAATTTCATGAATTAGAATTTAAGAACGCATCGCAAATGTTGTTTGTAGGCGAAAAATGAAACTCTAGAAGAAATTGACGAGTTAAATGATGTTAGAGACAGTTACTATTAGGCATGAAGTAAAGAGAGGAAGTTTATAGCAGAATTTATCCAATAAAAAAACCGAACAATATGATACCTGCAGGTGGTGAAAAGAAGAGGGTGAGACTTTAAGGCAGATTATGAATGTCCAACATTGGCTAGTACTACGGCCGATTCATGATGTGGTGAAATTAAGCAATTGATACATTTTTGCAATTAAGGGAAATATGGTGCCAAAGGCTGCCAAATCAACTAGGCTCAGTGAAAGCATAAATTTTTAAATTACTAATCAAATTCAATAAGATTTTTTAAGTTAAAGTTTCATTTGATTGTAAAATTTCCGTGTTTCTATTTATTTTTTTTGAAAAATAAATAGGAGGATCTGTTTAATGAAAATTTGTTTTCTAGAGAATTTTTTTTTTTAAGTTTATAATGATAGCATGGCTTTGGAAAAAAAATTTTACGTGCAAATTTAATTTCGGTTCCAAAGAAAACGTATTATTTCAAAAAGGAAAAAATATTTTATAAAACAACCTATTGTAATAAATTTTTGCTAATACTTTGTAAGCATCAATTTGTAATTAGTAAACTTAATTAATAATAAATATACACATACATATATATATATATATATATATATATATATATATATATATATATGCATACCGCATAGTTTGGGGACACAAAAATTATGTACTTTTTTTGAGATAATTATGCAGAATTCATAGAAATCGATTTATATATCCCGATATTTTTTCACTAAATCCTCTTCAAATAGGTTTAAAGTTAATTTTTATATTTAACGCATATTTCGAGGACACTTTTCAAGCTTGCGCATATTATGAGGACATGTCTTCATACTATACGCAATATAGAAGTAAAAATTTATTGCCAGATGTTTTGTAAATTTTACAAACTTTTGTTGCCGCCGTCAATTTTTGCAGCCAGGATTGTATGTATTTGTTCAGTAATGCCAACGTGTTTTATAAAAAAAACCATAGCGATTATGAAATTTTATTATATATTTATTATATATATTTATTATTATATATAATAATTATAGTTATCTGACCTTTTTTAATATTTTTTAATAGTTTATTATTAAGCACTAGGTCATTATTTAATAAAAAATAATGATGCCAACCAATGGTTTGGTTGGCATCAGTGTTGAAAATAAAATAAATAAAATAATAAAAAATAAAGTTTTAAAATTTTTATTAAATAATGACCTAGTGCTTAATAATAAACTACAAAAAATATTAAAAAAGGTCAAATAACTATAATTATTATATATAATAATCAATATATTTTATTATGAAATATTAGTTACAATTTACTATGTATAGTACCTACATTTTTGGTTTTTTCACTTTAATTCTATAAAATGATAATTCAATGTGTACTAATCTTTTTTTTTATAAAATGATCTTTTTAAATAAATTTTAAATATAAATAAATAATTTCCTGAAGAAGCTTTTCACAGGAAAGCGAAATATCGAAATAAATCGCTAAAATTTATTTAAAAAGACCATTTTATAAAAAAAAAGATTAGTACACATTTAATAAAAATAAAAAAGGTCGAATAAAACTGAAAATAATAAAATGATAATATTATAATATTTTTAATATATTCTGTGAAAAATGTGAATATTCTAAACGCTGTATCGTCTTATCATTTATAACTAATTCAGCTTAATTAAAATATCGTTATTCTAAACTATATAATTTCAATGAAATGTAGCACAAGAAAATCGATGGCTAAGAATATGAAAAAAAAAAACGATTTATTCAACCGGTAACAAGCAATTCAATTGGTGATTTGTGATAAGATAAAGTTTGAACTGATTGAATTTTCAAATTACCAAACAAATGAATGTTTTTTAAAAAAGTAGCATAGTGTAGTTAATCGCATTATTTAAATACACGGTACAAATTACTCTAAAATTTGTTCTTAAAAATGGGTGTTTACCAACTTTTTAAAATATCTTTAATGCTATTAGTTTATGATGTTTACATTAGAAATAACTTGTGAAACGTCATTACTTTCATTGTGATAAAATAAAGGTAAATTTTCAAGTTTTGGGCAAAAAGGGATTTGTAAATACCTCTAAATACTTTCTAACACTGATATACATACGTATACAGTTATAACGATTGCAATAAAATAAAAGTTGCTTAAGTTTGGATTTGACTTACGTAATATATATTTAAAACAATAGAAAACATAAATGATTTTTTAATGCTGAAAATAGCGAGTGGTAAAGAATTCACTTATTTTGTACATATATGGAAACATTTTGAATTACTTAAAGAAGTCGTAATTCACATTCTTCTTTCGACATTAACAAATTATATAATTGCAACTGAATGGCAGAAAAAATCAATCCTTATATTAATGGAATTTTAGTTCATATTCCATTAATTCTCTAAATTATTTCCTTGTTAATAAAAATATTTCCATACATAAAAAACTGTCTTTATTAATATTTTATTATGCTGTAATAGATTTAAGTAAAACGTTAGCTATTATACTTTTTAAAAAAATTTCAATATCGACGCAGCGACTCTTATGTAAGCCATACACGTTGCGATCTGTTGGTAATCAAGTGAGGGTTTTGTGTACAAATTATATAACTTGCGTACAATCACACACAGAACAACTTTATTTTATAAAGAAGTCATTGAACCAAAGATATTGTCGAATATTATTGTGAATGTTTTTGTTTTTATAATATTCATTTCTGCAGTTCCACAATTCAGACATCCATTTGTAAAACTATATAAAAGTACGCATTTCATTTGAACCTTACATTTTTCTTAATATATTTTATTTTTATTAATAAATTTAAAAACAAAATTGATTTTGTGAACGCAAAAAGTTTAATTAATTAGCGTAAATAATATCAATTGGTTTTTTGGGTATTTAAAAAAGTAAAAAGTTGTCAACACTATTAGATCAAATCTGCAAGCATGTTACAAACACTAATAGTAAATATGCATTGTCTGCAAAGGTTAAAATAAGGGATGATTTCTACTACGATCAGTGTTACCGTTTAGTGTTTATATTTGTTGAAATAAAGTAAATTTTTTTCTTCTTGAAAAGTCATCTTAATTGTAAAGATCTATTTTATTTATATTAAACTGAACCAAATGACATGCATATGACAATCAAATACAGTTTACTACATCGTATTATAAAACATGTACATACACGTCTGTAAGCTAAAAAATAAATAAATTTTAATGGTTACATTACATTGAAAATTGGGATTCATTCTTATTTGTACAAATTTATTTATTATTATTTTTGATTTATGCGAATATTGTTCCTACGTTTTTGAAACTATTAAAAATAACAACCTTTGAACTTGCTATAAATATTTATTACATCTTTTTGAAATCTCAATAACTTACAGCACTATAGGCAACAATGGCTGTTTTTGTTATTTGCAGAAATAACAATCTTGTCAAATTAATTTTTAATATAAAGAAAAATCAAAAGCATTAAATTGTGTATTGTTAGATCTGCAGAAGAAAAACATTAATGAACATGATAACATGAAAAACTCTTTGATAAAAAATTATTAAATATATTACGTTAAAAATAGTTTAAAGAAAATGTCACTAATAAGAATAAGCTCAGTTTACTGGCAGAGCTCAAAGGTAGCTAGCTATTGGATTTTAAAGCAAAAAAATTTTAAAATAACAAATTCTCATAATTCATCTGATCTCTAAAATTCCACAATTATTTATATTTATTTGATATGTTTTGCTTAAAAATCGATTTTTTCATTTTTGAACTCTGACAGTAAACTTAACTTAAACCAAGCGATATATTGCAATTTATATCCGCTGAGATTTGTCACTCTAAATTTCGAATTTTTTAACAACAAATTCAAATAATTAAATTTAAGTTTGCCTACTACATTTTTTTTTTAATTAATGAAGTTTTTATAACAAAATCGTAGTCGTTACTTCAAAGTTCAGGAACATATACATATATATCAATAGTTATAATTGATTTTATACTTTGTAAGTATAGTTAAAAATTATTATTAACTTCTCATGTTTAAGACATACAAATAATTTTTTTTAAATTCGATTCGTTTAGTGTTTCCATTAAAAAATCAAAAGGATATAATATGTTTCAAATATATTGATAGGTATAAAACTCTGGTTACAGGTAATATTTGAAACGTGACAAATTTTAATGGGGGAAGATGTTATTGGTGATAGCATAGAGGAAAAAATTCTTGTAAAAAAATATAGTATAAAACACAAAACTAAAAAGGTTTTTAGTTTTGTTAGAAAAGGGTTACTCAGCATTTATTGTGGTATATTATAATATTGACTTCGTTGCAGAAACTTAACATAATTTTGAAAAATATATTTCTACTTTATGGCAATCGAACATAATTTTTTCGACTTTCCATAATTTAATAAATCAAAAAAATTTATTATCAGATATAAATTTTTGAAGATTTGCTTTGTATTTTGTCAAACTTCTTTTTTCCTAGTTTTGCTTACTTTTATGAGAAGATATTTTTAACCGCTCTGTCTTAAAAATTTTTTGATATAAGCCAAGTCAACAAAAGTTGAGAATTAAAGAAGCTATATCCTTCATTAACTAAAAGTGAAAATTATTTTGAAAAATAATTAAGAGTGCTGTGTTCTTATATATATATATATATATATATATATACCCTTCACAATCAGAATATAAAACAACCTTTTGTTATTCCAATTGTCTTCCCAAAAAAATTTTCACACGAAAATGCTTACCGATCACAGGAAATATTGTTTTTAATATAATAAATCTCGCTCCCTAAATTGTTTTCGAGATATATGACTCTGTGCGCTCAAACTCAAAAGATATTTCACGAGTAAATGCCTACCAATACCATGAACCACTGAGCGAAATTTCAAAAGTCCAGTTATTATATTTTTTGATACATTGAACTTTTAAATAAAGTTCCTATTGGCGAAGAGTATTACATATAAAAATCGAGTATGCTTTGCCTTATCATGCATGTTTTAAGAACGTTTATTGTGCAGGCAAGACCACATTAACATATGCATTTTGATTATTATTTTTATTTTTATTCGATCTTTTTTAATTTAATTAAATATGTACTAATCTTTTAAACGGTCTTTTTAATTAAATTTTAACGATTTATTTTTTCGATATTTCGCTTTCCTATTGAAAGCTTCTTCAGGAAAATTAAATTTTAATATCGAAAAAATAAATCGTTAAAATTTAATTAAAAAGACCGTTTAAAAAATTTGGAACATATTTAATCATACACTTTTTGTGTATGTTTCGAAAACTTATATGTTGATTTAATTACATATGTTCAAATTTTTCCTATATTATTATAAAAAAAACAACAATTTCTAAAACTAAAAGCTTCATCAAAAATGTGTTGCATTATTACAAAAATAATTTCATTCCACAGGGAAACACGCAATTTTATTTTAACTATATAATAACATAATAACTTTTTTGTAAAGTGTAGTATGGCAGCACAGTAGCAATACCTTATAAGTAAATTTGCCTTGGCAAATGCAAAAGTGTGCGTGTATTAGTGATAATTCGTGAATGAATTGCTATTGTGATGACAGCATTGTCCAATGTAAAAATGGGGTTTCCCTAAAGATGGCGATGATTTCAAGGCAAATCAATGCTATGAATGGTATATAGTTGAAAAAATAGATACAAAATTGAGAGATGCCAAATGTTTCAAAGATTTTAGGAGTTTAAAAAAAAGGCACTGAAATTATTTCATCCATGAATAAATTAAAGCCACAAAATAAAATTTAATTAGTAATTATCTACTATATAAATTCGAAGTTCTATCAATAATGAAGAGTTGCTGGAATATACATAGTGTAATTTCCTTGTTAACCATTCAAATATTGATTGTCTTAAAGTTAGTTTAAATACACCAATTATATAAGTTTATTATCCATATAAAGTAATTAACATCGCAAGCAATCAATAACTAAAAGTTGTTTTCAACTGTTACTGGAAATAACGAGTAATAAAGGAAATTGATTGCTTATTTCTTTTTATTCATAATCAGTCATCAACATTTTCTTGTTCAATAATATAAGTATGTATATACTAAACGAATTTTGTGTGTTTAATATTTTATTTAAAATATATGCTTCTGCACTTTCTAAACCTCAAAAGTCAACTTCGAAATAGTGAAGCGATATCTAAAATTCAGAATATCATATCGATTTTTTTATTTTTATTCCATTCCGAATACGGAATAGACACATAAGTTTTATTAACTCGGATATTGGAATTTTTATATAAAATCTTCGAAAAAAATTTTTGAAGTCTCACTAATAATATATTTAATATTTTTTTAGCAGTTTATTATTAATTACTAGGTCATTATTTAATAAAAAATTTTTCAAAAAAACTTTATTTTTTTATCATTTTTCAATATTTCGCCAAACCATTGGTTGACATCATCAGGATAAACAAAAAGAAGAATGTATAAAAAAATATTGAAAAATAATAAAACAAAGTTTTTTTCTTTTTAAATTTTTTATTAAATAACGACATAGTGCTTAATAAAAAACTACTAAAAAATATTAAAAAGGTCAAATAACTATAATTATTATATATTTAGTAGTAATATTTTTGTAATTTTTCTGCTTTTGTCTAATAATATTTTTAATGGAATAGTAACCTTTTATGTTCGGAGCAATTTAATGATTCCGTAAATCATTTATCGCAAACTTTAGTACTTTTTCCGAATTTACTGCAATTTTACTGAAGGGTACCAAATATGTCTTGCATTTTTACTTACTTGTTTGGAAAAAAATTGAATTATGTAATGCACTCTATATACATACATCTAAATGTGTGGGATTAGAATGCAAACTTCTTCCATATTTAAACAAATGCCACTAAAAATACATGATATTTTTTGGTTGCACTGCAGTTAACCATAGTTAGCCTCCAGAATTAATTTAATAATACTTTTATGAATTTCAATATACTATGAATTTTATATAAAAATCATGGGTCGTACAATGAATAGATTTTTCCTTTGGAAAATTCTATAAAATAAATAAAAAAATAAAGGTGTATGTAGTGGAAAACAACTTGTAAATTTGTTTCCTCAAAAGTTTCCTGTATGTACTTATATGTATAACCTTTTAAAATTTATTGCTGGTGTATAAATCGATTCGATTTTTAAATCTATTCGATTTTTACCAAATAACCATTTTATTATTAATTTTTTGATGAATTTTAATTAAATTCAAGAATCACACACAATCCTCTTTTTACACCTTTTCAGAAATCAGACCATAAAAATATTAGCTAAATAGAGAAATTATTACGGCTAAACACTTTTAAATTCACTCCAATTAGAGTTAACTTAAGAATTTATTGCACAAACATTGACACAAATTTCTCATTAATAACATTTTTCTCATAAATACATTTTTTAATAGCACGATTGTGAATAGTACGTTTTGCGGCATTAAGTTAAACACCTTTTTCAATTCAATATTTATATACATATGTATATTAGATAAAAAATTCATATTGTATTTTTATAGACTAGTATGTATATTTCCCTGACAGCGTATCCCTACCCTGATACTAAACAAAATTTGTAAAAAATTTTTTTGAAAATTATGCTAAATTAAAATATTTTGTATACACATAAATCTTTCCATTGCAGCAGTGTTTGATCAAATGTGTGTTAAAAGAGTGTTAGGTGTAATCGCAAAAAAAGTCAACATCATCAACAATTCTGTTTTCTTGCAGAAGTGTTTCTGCAAAGATATAAAAACATATATTGCAAAAAAGGCGCATTTATTAGTACAAAGTCTTTATTATGCCAATTTGTAACGGCGTCAAAAGACAAAAAAAAACGTTATTTTTGACAAACTTTTAGCATAAGTATGGCAACACAATTCCTAATGAAAATTTTTTAAAATCAATTTATATGGCATTTATTGGGTGTATATAGGGAAACGCGTATTAAATTTATATTATTTATATATAAACAAATCAATAGACGGTGCAATTGGAAAATGCTAAAAAAATGTCCCCAAAGTAACATGTCCTCAAACTATGCGGAAGGCATATAAAATTTCGAGGACTGTCCTCAAAGTATGCAAATGTCCTCAAACTATGCGATGGCTTGAAAAACTGTCCTCAAAGCATGCGGTATGCATATATATATATATATATATATATATATATATATATATATATATATATTTTGGATATATATATATTTTGGAGATAATATTCAATAGATTATTAGAAATAATTCTTTTAAGCCTAGCGATGTAAGCAGTGCACAGTAATATAATAAACAACTAACGAGAAAAACAAAATTAATCCTTATTCGCCTTTTATAGCTTACAGAAACTACTTTAGCTTTAACTAGCAACACCGATTTTAATTGCTGTCAGAAATTTTATACATTTCCAAGTTATATATAAATTTCCTCATTTCTTCCTTAAAATTTTTTTATAAATCTTTTGCTCACCGTTATGTTTTCTATGTTACCAATTTATAACGTGTTTAAGAAAAATAGCTAAAAAGCTTCATACATTTTACCCTGAAAAATTATTAGCCACAAAAAATATCATATTACCACTCTGCACCATGTTATACTTAAGGTGAAAATTTAATGTTGCACAACAACATTGTATCTAAAACAATAATTAATTAATGCCATATATTTCACACAACAGTAAAATACAAAATA
Source organism: Trichopoda pennipes (assembly GCA_030448955.1). Lineage (NCBI taxonomy): Eukaryota > Metazoa > Arthropoda > Insecta > Diptera > Tachinidae > Trichopoda > Trichopoda pennipes. The sequence continues at coordinate 3,445,529 of JASKUP010000031.1, read as the reverse complement.
TTAAAGTGCTGGGTAATAATTATAATAACTATTTTTAATATATTTAAAGTTGATTAATATTTTAAATGTAAGTGAAAACAACTAACAATAACAGGCATAACATTAGTTGAAGAGGAAGAAAAAAATATTGTAGTTATTATGACATGCAACACATTGTTTGGAGCCGCATGAAAGTTGTGTAAATAAAGTTATAAATATTTTAGTATATTAAATATTAAAAAATATTACTTCATATTAAAGAACAACCAACTAAAATTACATTGTTGGTATAAAATTTATAAGTATGAAAATATAAATCCCTGAACACATATAAATTGGAGGCAGGCATATTTAGGATTTCTAAACTCTGCGTTTTGAAAAGGGAAGTTGCCTGAATTTTTATTAGTAAAATGGTAAATTTTTCGTAGCCAAATACTTTTTAAATGAAACAAAAGATGAAAATGAATAAAAAGGTAATGCAAAACCGAAAAAGCTCTCATTATCTGGTTGTAAACCCAAATTTATTTACGGCGACAATTTAGAACTAATTCCTGATGCGACGAGTAACCTTTGTAGTAGTAGTCTGCAAATAAAAACATTATAAAGTTGGATAGAAAAGAAGATATTTATCCTCCATAAGAAAATGTAAAAGTGCCTGTAAGTACATGCGAATATAAAATCAGCAAGGGTCCTTATAATTAAAGCTAATTCGGCAAGGTCGAGCTGCTTAACACATTGGTACTGATAGGTCTTACGTATCAGTATGACACCTATCCCTTCGTGGGTTGTCACTTCGTACGTTTCTGTAGGACAGTGATTGTTTATTCGTACAGCCTGTTATTCTTTTATCTACGACACATTGAAATATGTTGTGATTTTTAAATAAAGAATTCTTTATTGAGTAGTTTTGCAAAAGCATTCATGGGCAAAGGATCATTTTTTGAGATTTTATAAGAAAATATGAAATTTATATATTTTTTGCTTTTATGAAAATAAAGTAATTCAATACTATATTTATTTTTTAAAGTGAAAAAGTAAGTACACATGTTATTACTTTAGGTGAAGATATTTTGGGAAGCACTGCAGGCACAAGTGGAGGCATTGGAGCATTTTGGACAGTAAGTATTTATTTATCAAGTAATTTCTTGCTATTTTCCCGTTTAGTTGCTTTTTTTTCAGTCGTTAACACAAAACAGAAGCACAGCTAATGGCTGTATGGCTGGCATTTACCTTCTAAGCTATAATTGGTTAGGCAGGGTTTGTTGGGGTTTACGTTGCGAAGATGTTAGATTTAAAAGTCGATTACTTACCTGTTGATGGCATATGCGCATGCTGATGGCCTTCTTTGTAGCTTTCTAACAATATACGCGTTTACTATTGAGAGGCCAAGCAATCAATTGCCAATTTCCTATGCCACTCTATGTCTTTGCTAAATCTATACCAGTTTTCCTTTTGTTATATTCAATGGTTGCTACCATTTTTTTCTTAGATTTTTTTGCGTCTTATTGCTCTACTCGGTTATAGCTTATTTGGATCATCTTTTAGATTTGAATCAAATATTACCACTGGAGATTGCTATGTTTAAAGCATTCTGGCATCTTGCTTATTCTGTTGTTTCAATACTACTATTCTTTCTTTATTTATGGGCCAACAAACCACCCTTGTTAAGGGTAGATTTATACAGTTTTGTTAAATATGACCTGAACTGTTGGAAAGCAAGACTCCCTCTCCAAAGAATGAGTTTTATCAATATTGCCTTTTTGGTATATTGACAAATGGGGTATATTAAGGAATGGTTGTGTTTTTCCAAGTCGATTATCTGGAGTAATGCACCTATTATCCACAAAGTGCATGCAGCTAAGTAGCAACTGAAAACGATTTGGGGATATTGTTTTTTTCTACGAATAGTAAAGTTAAATAAGTGATCTCTTGAAATAGGTGCTCTGATATAGACCCAACTCTAAATAAACCTATCCTACATCCTACTTTCCTATATTGAAAGTGAGAGGAAAGACCACTGGGAATCTAATCCACATACGGACTGCTATGCTAAAAAGTAAATTTTTGCGATTCACCAAATAAGCAACAACAAATGGTTGCGCTCTCAATAAAAATCGAGTTAAACGAGAAAACGTTTGAGTAACGGTAACAACTTCCCTAATTTCTTTAGAGCCGTTACCATTGTAGTAACGATAAAACAGTGAAATACATACCATGTTGCGTCGATGCTGTAGAGAATCAATAAAGTTGGATACCCTACCATCCCCAATGAGTCTCTTGGCCCTCTCCTGTACAACTGTGCAACTCCAAAATATGGGCGCCGGCCTTTAGATGAGAGTTGTATTCCATTTGTGGATGGATATAGGTGGTACAAATAGTACGAAGATCGAATGGAGTGAAGCATCTCTTACACCGTCTTAGAAAACCGAGGCACTTGAAATCTTCTTTAGAAACTTGGAATATGTATTTAGACCATCGAACATCACACTAAATTTTCATGCCAAGAACATCCAGAGCGTCCGATTCCGTAACAAATGCAATACCATTTCCGAATAAAATTCCAAGCTTTGTTATCGGCACCCATTGTTTATGGCGCTTTTGTTCAAAAACTTTTGTACGTTGTCCGTCACGGCTTCTAATATTCCATTTTCGCTTAGCATTCGTTTCGATATTTTAAGTATTTACTTTTTACTTTTAAGTTTTACAAATGAGCGATAATTGAAAACTAAAATAAGAAGGAAACAAAAATAAAAAAACAAGGAAAAAACGGTTATCCGTTGTTCTACGGCGAGAACGTTTAGAATTACATACCCATTTTGTACGACATAAAAAAAGCCAAACCGTACAAAATATAAAGTAAGGGGCAGAATAGATACCCCTAGATCTAAGATATCGTTTTCTATCACTAACGCATTTTTTTAACAACAAAAATGTTTGGGCTCCTTTAAAAATTTTTGGTAAAAACCGCATGATACTCAATGCGTTACGATAAAAAACGAGAACAAATTTTTTTATGGCAAAAAGAGGAACAATACGATTCTGGAATGGCGTCAAGCGTCGCTCTGCCAGCGTAGCAAATCCAAAGACTTAAAGGAGAGATTGTTTTAGTTATTGTATGAGAAGCAATGAAGAAGGAAATAAATAAAACGAAAACATTCTGAAACAACTAGTTATTTTATATTATCATGCTTTAATAAAAAATTATTTTCGGGCTTTTGTGTCGCTTTCGCGCTCATAAGAAAAAATTAAATAAAAAAAAACTTGTGACAATTACATATTTTGTAGGAATAACTTCCTTAAAAGCCTGCATAAAAGCACACACAACAAATGCATTAAAAAATATTTATATGAAAAAAAAGGAAAAAATTTATAGAATTAAAAAATAAAAAGCTAACGCTGTTTCCCGTTATAAAATGCCTCGGGGATATTAGTTTTTATTTTTTGTGTGGATTTTAGCATGACTCTATATGACAACACTACAACGAACACTCAAATACACTCCCAACATTTAGACAAACTAAAGCAAAAAACAAAATAGTTTAACTCGGCTTACCTTACAACATGCAACATATGGCGTATAATAAGTAACTACAACGAATAACTACTAATACAATTTAGTTAGCAGAAAATTAATAGAAACAACGCTAACAAAACTTAAATATACACACATGGTTACATATGTATATTTGTTGCTCAAACACATACTTGTGTTTGTTTTCTTAATGCTGTTACAATATATTTATTCCATTTTTAAATAAAATTGAATCATTAAATAAAATATCAACCACTCTGTATAATAGATTTTTTTTGCTTACTTTTATGCTGTTGACTGCAATATTCTCTTAACTAATCGCATGCAATTTTATAAGCAACTGAAGAAAGACAAATGCTTTAAACTGTAGAATAACTGGAATAAAGTCCACTAGTGCGCCTTTTTTTATTTTTGTTAGTTTTCCAATATTTCCACTATTTAGCGGGAGCAAATACCATTAAGTCCAAATTGTAAATGCAAAGGGAGCTGAAGACATATACTCTAACTCATGCAAATTAAAGTCTTGATATGTATGTTCAAATGGCAGTTTAACTGAATTGTTAGGCTCATTGCACGGTACACAGAGAGAAAAAAACATCATTTATTAAAAAAAATTTTTGAAAATATTATCAGAAAATTTACTTTTTTAGGAAAACTTTTGATGAATGACAATATTTTGTAGGAAAAAGGAACTTTATGTAAACAAGGTACTTTTTGTTTTCAAAACGAGACTTTTTGCTTATTGTGGCAAAAATAAATTTTATTGAAAGTTTAATCTTGTGGAAAAAAGTGACTTTGCTAAAAAAATGTGAAAAACCATTGTGTAAATTTTTTTTTGTACAAAATATGACTTTTGTGGATAATATGAAGTGTTTTTTAAAAAAATTAATTTTTATTTTTAATTTTTTAAGATTTTAGGGAAAAACGGCACTTTTTGAGCAAAAATGATTTTTTTTTTAAATTGACTTGTTATTGAAAATGCTGTGTGCAGATATTTATGAAAAAATATTGTTTTGTGCAAAATCTTGATTTTTGGGAATAAAAATTAAAGTTTTTAAGCTTTTATTTTACGGGAAAATAGTTGTTTTTGTATAATTAAAGAAATTTATTTTTACCTTTCCTAAATATATTTAATGGCGGTTCCATAGAGTCCGCCAATAATTTTGTAAAAATTTAATTTTTTTGGAAAATATTATGACCTTTATTAAAAAATTGCTTTACACACAGAAAAGTGACATTGGTAAAAGGTAAGAATTGTATTTTAATGGATATAAAAAGAAAGTTTTTAATGCATAATTAAGACCTTATTTATTTAAGGAAAAAAGCAGACACTCGTGACAAAAACATACTTCAGCTCTAATGAAAATTATTATAATTCGAATTATTTAGAATTTCATGATGAGCTTTTATAAAATTATGTCAAATGATAAAGTGTTCCATTCGTTCTTTTCTCGCTGTGTAATTCTCGAAACGGACAAATAAATAAAAAATATACAAACAACACTTATTTGCATTTTAGCTCACATACTCATAAAAACGCTTTGCATTATTACAATTACAAGAATAGAGAAAACCGAACAAAAACAACAAAAAATTCAACTGTGGAACATAAAACAAAAACAGCGAGAAGAGAGAAAAACAAAATTCAACCTAAACATACTTTTATGCAAAAATTGTTATTAAAATGCAATGGAATCGCACTTAATATGCACACAACATACATACATATGTACAATTCATATCAAATCGAACTGCAATGTGTGATGTAAGTGTGTACGTATAAATTTTATATATAAGCCATGTTACAACAACAACGTCACTAAAAATTTAACCATGCTGACAGTAAAACGATCATCAACAATCTAATCAAACAACAAAAACAGAACTTGAACATTAAATTGCAAAGAAAAGCAAAGAAACTTTCGTTATGAAAAAACATAAAGGAGTCGAAAATGAAATGCGTACATTAAACATAACAAATTGTCTATTCAAATAATTAGAAGAATCAGGGGTTGCCTTGAAATAAATGATTTAGATTAGACCACTAGCGGAGAGTTTAAAAAGCTTTATTTTTTTAAGAAACGACTTTAAAACGAAATTGTTGCCTCTTATTAATTTCCAGATTATTTAAGTCTTGCATACAGTTTGTTCGAACTCTACTAAGATTCATTTCATTTATTTTTGTCAATTTTTCTGTGTACACAGAGCCAGGTTAAATTTGATTTTTTTCATTTCAATATTAAGAATGCATAACGCACACATGCATAATTTGTCGTTCTAAAGTAAATCTGTTTAACACACACACATACTTCCAAACATTTTCACAATCGCGTTACTGTGTGCTAAAAGTGTTTGATTGCGGGTATGACTTTTATGGGTTTTTATTGAATATAAATTCACAAATAGCAAACAGTATAAAATAAAACAAAAGCAAAAAAAAATATATAAAAAATGCATAAGTAGAATTGTTCACTAGCTACAATTCAGAATTGAGAAATTAAATGCTGGAACAAAAAACATCAAATTGCATGCAACACAGCTGTAACGACAAATTCTTTAGTCAAACAGTAATAAAAAGAAAGAAAGAGAGTTTCAATTTAAAACGCACAATATAATTTGGTCTTAATATTTATGCAATTATTTTATTGTGTTCGTATGCATTTGACAAACACATATACATATATTTTTCTTTACATTTTCAATTTTTTATGTTGCTTTATGTGTGGCTTTCTTTACTCGCTGTTGTTTTTGGTAGTGATTCTTTTCAATTAATTATTTCTGTTTGGACGGGTTAAATATTTAAAATTCATAACTTGTCTTTTGCTTAAACATGTGAATGTAGAAAGGTTTTTTTCGCATATAAGATTAACTCGACACACTCAAGGAAAAATATTCGTAAAGATAAATTTGAAATTGAGCTGAAATCATCCCACAAATTAGTGTTAATTTGAGGAATAGGTTTATCTTTAAGCAAACTAGTTCACTATCCAACATTTTATTTAATACTCTCTAAGTACTTAGACAAAATTTATAATTTTCTTACGCCCAAAACGCTTTTTTAATCCTGCCTTAAAGGAGTCCTTTTGTATTTTTAAAAGCCTAACTATAATATGCATAAGGTGGCTTGATCTAATGTCAAAAATTGAACGAAAAGTCTGTCAAATGCTAAAGTGAATCATTGAAGACTTTTATGTGGCTATATTGTACTTACATGAATATAGAAATTATTATACACAGTTTCACATTTGTTTTATTCATACTTTTGAAAAAAACAAAATAAAACGCAAAAAGGCGTTTAATAATCATATTTTGTATACCTAATACTATCCTTGTAATATTTTTAAGAAAATTACGAAAGAAAAATTACACATAAATCCCTGTAGGTATTATTTGGGCCAAAAGTACTAAAAAAATGCAACTGTGTGCATCATTGAACTTAAACAACACAAAATTAAATTTTATTGCACATTGTGTGTTAAAAAAATGGAAAAGAAAATAAAATTTTTAAAGGCCCTCGTTCCTTTGAATTGCCGTTATAATAAAACGCGTCTCTTCTGTCATATTAGCTATTTTTTCTTTTTACGTTTTCTATTAAATTCACTATAACACAGTGCAAAACAGCTGTTTCCGTATGGAATGTGCGATCGGTTTCGTACTTTGCTTATGCAAATGACATTTGACGAAAAGTTTTGTAAAGTACATTATAGTTTGCCACATATGATTATTAGGTATTTGCACAGTTGCTTAAGTTACCTTAAGCCAGTATATGCATAGTATAGTTGGGCCTTAAAGAGTTGTAAAATTCCTTGAGTTTTAAACACGAATAATATGGCTTAAGATCTTTCGAAAGGATAAAAATTATTAGATACTTACAAAATCGTTTAGGTCATTAGATGTAATTAACAGTTTAATTCTTTGAAAAATATTTAAAAATTATACACAAATTTGTGATTTTTAAGTTTTATTGATTTTTTCGAGTCTATTCCATTAATACACTTTATTTTAACAAAATGAGTATTTTCCATGAATTTCAATATATTTTTTATACGTTTAAGAACTTGAGAATTGTTTTCGTTATTTTACAATTTTTTTCTTTTATTAATTTTATATTTCTGTATTTATTTCAGTACACAAATAATAAAGATATAAATAATATCTCGATTCGTTTGCCAATGCGATATTATCATCTTCACCTAGTTTTCCGAATATTTCTCGTGTCTTTATTATATTTATTTTCTTTTTTCTTTTATTTTTTGTTTCGTTTAAAAGTCAATTCAATTCAATTTGCTGGATTCATAAATATTGCATCATGAATAAGTATGAGTACTTTGTTTTTTCTGCACTTACTTGCGCTTAAAATTATAAACATTTTTGAAATGGGTGGAGTGCGCGACCAGTATAACTCATTGCCATGAGTTTTTCTCAGCATAAAAAAAACAAAAATAAATAAACTAAAATGTAAAAGAAAAGAGTTTATAGAAGTGAAAATGGAATAATTTTATGGTTTTTAATTGTAACGTGTCAGTGACATTCTTGATGTTTTGCGGTTATAATTATGTAGATGACTAGATCTAGAATTTTATTGAATTATTTTACTATGGACTCTAGTAATTATAAATGAATTCTAACTCCGGTTTTTAAAACAGAACACCCTAAAAAAATAAAAAATAAAATAGATGCTATGAACACTTATAGTTTTCTTATTTGCCAAAAACAAGCTTCGTAATGGTTTTAATTTTTTTTTATTATTGTCAAAGAGTATATTTTTGTATCAACCTCTATTTCATCAAAAAAGGCCTTGAAAATACGAACTAATTTGTAGAGCAAACGGAAAGCCTAAATTTGCAGTAGAAGTTAATTTTTTATTTTGTATAGCTATTAATTAACAAATAAGATTTTTTTTCATGAAGAGTGCAACATTACTTTAATGGTACAGCTCTTAATGAAAACAAATTTCTGTTTCATAAACACATAAAAAATTTAAACTTGTTATACAAAATTGCAATTTGTTACGGAATGGAGCAACTGTTAATGAAAAAGCTGTAATTTTCAATTGCAGATTGATAAACTTGTATCTAATAAATGTTTGCGGAAAAAGTAAGTGCATTAGTAATCGTAACTCTTTTTGCGAAAATTGCAACTCTTGATACAAAAAATGCAAGTCTTCATAAAAAGTGTAATTTTGTGGGAAGAAAATGCAATCTTTCCGCAAAAAGTGTAAAAATATAGTTAAAAAGTATAATTTAAACAAGAAGTATTACTTCTTGTATGAGACCTATAACTTTATATGTAAAAAGTCTAAATTATTATTAATAAAGTATAATTTTTATATAAAAATACGTGACGCATAAAGTTTATATTAATTTCAACTTGTGCGAAAAATAAATTCTTAATGCGAGAAGTAGATTTTCTGGTAAACTGCAATTTTAAGATCTTAATTTCGATTTAACCTAACTTTCGAAACGTTAATCTAGAATATAAATAAAAACTCTAGTTTACTCCCATTTATTCTGAACAATTTATTTAAAAAAATGCTGTTTGAATAAAGCTAACTTTTCACAAGTTTAACCAAAAGTTCAGTTTGCCATGTGCCTCTTCGTGAAACTGAAATTTTTTCAAAAATTAAAAAATACGTTTTTGTAAAAAAATGCAAACAAATTAACGTATTAACATATAACATATTTTTTCTAATTCTATTTGCCACAATAAATCGAAAAAAATTTAATTTCAAAACGACCTTTTCTGAAACCTTTATTCTGTGTAATAAAAATTTAAATGTTTAGAATTTGTTCATTAAAAAAATACCACTTTTGGTGCCGCAAAATGGACTTAAGTAACTGTGTGAATTCTGCGTCAAACAGAAAATGGATTTTAATAATTTTTACTTTTAGAGAAGAATTTAAATTGCCGCCAAAACGAAAACTCTTTCGAAAAATATGAAATTGTAAACGCTCTAAATATTGTTAAAAAGTAAAATGCTATTTGAAATGAAGTTAAAATATTTTTAAGAAGAAACCGAGAGGTTTGTTAAAAAAGTTTTTGTTTTCATAAAATGTTTTTTTTTTCGCGGAGAAAAAGAAACAGTTGATGTAAATTAATTTTAAATGTGTTTCTTCTTGACAACAAGTAAACTTTTATAAACAAAAGCTCGTCTTGCAACCTCTTCAGTTTGTTGTTTTTTTTTTTTTTTTGTAACCAAACTACAACTAAACAGCACTAAAGGTGACACCCGGATGACTTGTTAAAATTGAATATTTTTCAATTTGTTGATTAGTTTTGGTAACAATGGGTCAGTAAACATTGTTTGGCAGCATTTCTTGTTAGTGTCAGTAAATGTTAACGATATACCAGCATATTCGTATGCTACATAGAAATAATTATATAAGTTTGTTGCATGTGTGGTTTCCCATTTAAAACGGTAACTAATTAAGTAAATTGAAAACTAACAAGAAATACGGTGTTGAAACACAAAAAGAGTTACTCTCACAAACCATTTAAAGAAAAAGATAATATTCACCTTTAAGTTTTAAAACTATTTCCTTGAATATAAATTAATAAGAAAACCTCGAGTTCTAAAAGACATTATTCTGAACTTTCAGGTGAAACAAAGTTAGAAAACAACACTATTGACTAAACACTAATGAACTTCTAACTTGCAATTCGTTTTTAAACATGTTTCAAGAAGTTTTTTTTATTTGTTTGTTATTTATTTATTAATTTATTTTAGTCTCTAGCAGCTTACAGTGTTATTTATTTAATTAATTTATTAAATAATTAAAATTTTTTACTTTCAGTATTTCTTAGTTTGCATTCTTTCCTGTTGCAAAGGCTAAATAATATTTATTATTTTTAAAATAATACTTTCGTATAAATATTTGTAAAATATTTATTGTTAAGTATTCTGTCGTAAGTATTTGTCCAAGTATTTAAATAATTTTTGAAAATTTTATTATTTATATTTTATGAGCAAACAATATCTGTCCTTTTATTTGAGTTCAAGTGTTAAGAAAAATGAAAGAGAATTTGTAGAATTTTATAGATGAAAAGATGTAAAACTATAAAGACTTGCAGAAGGTGTTTAGGCAAACAATTGTGGGAAAAACAATATCCCATAATTTGTTTTCAATCTAAAGTTTTATATTCATTGTTAAATAGCAAAACTTTTTATTACTAGCTGTAACTAAAGTTAAAGATTGTGTTAATATGTTGCAAAATGTGACTACAATTTTACTTGTTAATAAAAAGCTCGTACTTTGTGAAAGTCATGTAAAAAAGGTGTGTAAAAAGATAATTTTTTGCTATGAAGTACCAATAAAACTTCTTAAACGTAGTATCAGCTGCATATTACCAAAAATCGATAAGCGATACTACTAAATAAGCAGTTGAAAAAGAAAAGAAGTCACCTTTATTCCGAGGACCCATACAAATGGTTTGAAGCGCACGAAAAAATTGTCTAAAGCGGCTAAAATTAACTGCATTTTGATAATAGAATCAAACCTCTAATGCCAATAAATAATATACACTAATGAAAGCTGCTTCAAACTAAAAACGTAATAACTTATTATCTGGGCAAGCAACCTGTTTCATTTTTATTTTATTTTATAGATTGATCTTTAAATTTAACTAAAATGGAAAATTGGGGCAAGAAACAAGAATTTGGATAGTGCAACGCTTTCCCGTAGTTTTCGTCCAAAGAGACATAGGCGCACGTTTGGTGGCACTCCTACTAACAGATGGACTGTAATGAGGCTCGTGAAGAATTTTGCCGAGCGTGGCACAATCGCATGAAGGCCTTATTAGCGAGATCCCCAAGTTCGGACGCAAGAAACTATCGCTATTGTAGCTACCGACAAGGAGCTTATCTGCTCAAATGGTGTCAGCAGGCAGTTACTGCAGACAATTTTGCACCAAGATTTGAACTTGTTTCCATATAAGTTTCAATTAACAAACAAACTGAACCCAGGAGACTTCTCGATTCGCTTGGAATTTTGTGAGAAGATCATTCAAATGGCGTTAGAGAATGAAAATCGTATCGAACTGCATTTTTATGTCTGACGAGGCACATTTTGATTTAAACGGCAATATTAACAAACAAAATTGTCGAGTACGGAGTAATTCTAATCCACAGATACTCCATCAGATGCAATTACTACACCTCGCGTCATAGTGTGGTGTGCAGTTCATTGTCGGGCCTTACTTTTTCGAAGAAAACGGTCTTACTGCTTCAGTCAAGATGTTGAAAGAATTTTTCTTTCCAGAATTACGCCGAAAGAAAATCCATTTCAACTCTTAGTTTCAATAAGATGAAACAACTTGTCACATAGCCACACCTGTTATGATAGAATTACGGCAAAAATTCCCCAATAAACTGATTTCAAGAAACTATACATTCCGTTGGCCTCCCAGGTCTCCTGACCACACTGCACCTGATTTTTTTGTGGGGTTATTGCAAAAAAAGAAGTTTACAAAAGAAACCCAACAAATTTGGATTATTTAAAGCAATCCATTCTAATGGTAATTGAAGCAATTCCCGCTGCAATACTCCAGGGAGTAACGAATAAATTTTTGATAAGATGTCGCATATAAAAAATAAATTAAATGAACTTAACAAAAAGTTGTTTGAGTTTCTTAATGAAGCAAAATTGATCAGCTATCCGTTATTTTATGGATCCGAAAGTCCTTTTATTTTTAATGTTCTACTTGTTCTTTAAGTATCTGCCTATTGTTGAGTAAAACCTTTATTTTAAAGATAATTTTAATTTATTGATTTATTTGACGTGTCTACCTGATACAAATACAGAAATAAACATTTTTATATGAATATCACTTTCGAAATAACCTTTAATTTGAAGCATTGTAATTATAGTGGTATTGTTGTGTTAAAAAATCTTCAGGACTCTACATACTAGGATTCCAGAGACTAATGGACAGACATAGTAGCTAAAATAAGAAGTTTTTTATCCTAAAAATAAACCTTTTTAAAAAAATTGTAGTGTTAAAGTTATAAATAATAAGTCCTTTTGTAAACTAAGAATTATGTTTATTTTACTAAATGTTTCTATCTTAGTAAAATTGAGTACACTTGAAACTAGTTTTGTAAAATTTATTTATTTTAGTTAAACTAAATTGATTTTTCAAAATAAATTTATTTCACAAAATAATTTTTTCAATTTTATGAATTATAGTATTAACCCAAAACTTATTAGTTGTATTATAATCAATTTCTTCAATTTAACACCCCATTTTACGTCACTAATGATATTTTATATAAAATCTTAAAGACCAAGAAGCAATTATGCTCATACATCTACTTACTCTGATAACAGAGCCTTTATAACAATTATTCGCCAAAACTGTTAAGTTGAAATTCGATTCTTATTGGATTATGTATTCTATTTATAGAACTGTTAACTCAACGTTTAATAGTAAGATTAAATTAGAGATTTAAAAGTGCCAATAAGAAAGATATTTAGTTTGAATAAGATACGGAAACATATTTGAAAGTTAGGAATTCTATACAGGAGACATAAATGAAATTATAAATTAAAATAAATTCTTATTGTTTTTTGTTTGTTTTTCAAAACTACAATTATGTACTTCAAAAACAAGAAACGAAATTCGGTTTTTAAGGTCGGTATAAATTTGTATTACCAGTTGAGTAACATTCTTGAACACAGCTACTCGACTGTAGCACTGACGGAATTCGTTCTTTAGATTTCAGTTATTTATTTATGCTTATTTACGTTTTAATGAAAATTAATTAAATAATAAATAATTAAATAATAAAATTAATTAATTAATTTTCAATTAATTAATTAATTGAAAATTAAGTAAATAATAAAATTAATTAATTTTGCCCTCATTTTAGATTTTTGAGATTTAATCAAATTTTTAATTAACTCGATTATAAATATATTTAATTGAAAAAAAAGATACAAAATTTTATAATTAAATAAATATTTCAAAAAATTATATAATTAATTAAAAAGGAAGTGAATAACTTTTTAAATAAAATAATTTAATTAATAATTTCATTTAATTGAAACAAATAAAATATTCAATAGCCGGAAAACTCATTCATTTTTCATAATGTTTGGAGTGCATAAAGAAACGTACAATGTCGTGGCTTAGCTTCTTAATTTTATTATTCTGATTTAAGAAAACGACCTGTAGAGACATTTTGATTGTTTCAAAATCGAAGCGAGCGTTAGAAAAATGACCGTTGATATTTGTTTTTACTTGCAATAATCAATTTGGCCCACTTAAACTCTTTAACTTTCCGTAAACTTTCATCAAACAGATAATATTGTATCAGCAGATAGAACTTAAAGCGGTATTTAATTTTCCGCACTTTTATATTTTACCTTTTCTTCCTAAGAGGCATCCGTCCATTTTATATTAAATTGTGCTGCTGTAGACAGCAAATGAATGGAATAGAATTAAAATTATTTAAAATCCTTCTAGCATAATAAATGTGTAATTTTTAAATTCAATTAAAATTTCTTTTTTCTTTTTATTAAACAAAGTTGGCTTCTACAAACTTTATTGTGAATAACTATAATGCAGTTGTTGAAATAAAAACGACTAAACATTAATTTTTTAAATAATTAAATAGCCATTTGTAGGAAAATGGCCATTTTTTTGTTTTATTATTTTTTTTTTGTTTTTGTTTGTGTAGATTTTTATATTTAATATTAATATTTAGTTAACTTTTTTGCTTTATAATATTAAACTAGGAAATACAAATTTACATTTTGTGATTTTTTTCTTCGTTTTTGTTTTAATTTTGTTTTTTTGTTTTTTTTTTTTGTTTTTGTTTTATATGGTTTTGTTTAATAAACTATAAATAAATTACAACAATTTCGTTTGCCTACTAAATATAAGATTTTTATATACTATTTATACAGAGTTTTAATATAAATATTTCTTTTTTATTTTTTTGTTTTTGTTTATATTTTATGCAAAGACAAACAATCATAAAATAGTAAAAAGTTTTTATATTATTAAAAATAAAATATATAAACTTAATTATTCAAATATTTACACAAAGTATTATATATTTAGTTCAGTTGTAGTTTAGGGTGGCTGTAATTATTTTAGTTTAAATATTTCGGTTTCTGTTTTGTTTGTTTGCCGTTTTAATTAAATTAAATTTAAATTACTTATGCTATAAACTTAAATGTTATCGAGAAATAAAAACTTAAAAATAAATTTTTTATTAATGTTTTGTAATTTAGATTAACTAAGTTTTTTTTTTGTTGTTTTTGCTTTCGTTTATTATTTATAGTACAATATTTTCTTAAAGTTTTTTGTTTTAAATAATTACTTAATATCACATTGAATTTGAAAAAAGTGGTACGCTTTTCTTTACTTTCCTTTTGTTTGCTTTTTATTTTTATTTTTTATTTTTTTTTTTCATCATAAAAAGTTGTTGAAAGTTTTGTTGTTTTAGCTCACATTTTAATTTCATTAACTACTATTCCTATGGAAAGTCTTTTAAAAATTTTCGTTTTGTTTTCTTTTTTTTAATACATAAATATAGTTCTGCATAAAGGGGGATTTTCAAGTATCTGGCTAAATAAAGCTTAAGATTCTGTCCAAACGTCTACAAGTTGCTCTGCATAGCCCTCCTCGTATGTTTCAATCCTACACATCATGGCTGCTTGTGTTTTGTGTTCGGTGTTTTTGTTTCTGGTTGTTGTTTTTTAATTTATAAATGGCTGCTAGTAGAGTATGATCCCCTTCCCTGTTTGGTTTTTGCACCGTTTCATTTTCCTTCTTTTAATGTATTTTACACCAAAAAGGCTTGATTATTATTTTTATTCGCTATTGCTGGTGCGGACGCTAGCGCTGTTGAGTTTGTTGCTAATGTTGGGTCTACACTGTTAGAGGTGGTTGTTAAACTGTTTGTAGCTGTAGGCACACCTGTATTATTATTACCAGCTGCCTGCTGCTGTTGTTGTTGTTGTTGCTGTTGTAATTGTGCCGCAGCGGAAGTAGAAGCTTGTGGCTGAGGTGTTTGCGCCAGCGCTGCTGTTGATTGTGTGCTTGTACTACATTGACTTAAATTGCTACCACTGCGTAAGTGAACAGGGGCAGTTGCTGGTTGTTGGTTAATATTTTGTTGCATTAACATTGAGGGTCGCCATTGCTGTTGGCCTGCGTTGAGCGACAAACGAGGGTTGTTTGATTGACGAAAAGCAACATTAGATGGAGGAGGAGCTAAATGTTGGTGATGGGGATGATGTAGATGTGCTGAAATACCATTGGGTATCATAGACAAGGACTCATGTTGGTCATAATAATGTTCTGATTCTATGCTGTGATAGATATGTTCACTGGGTGGACGCATTGGTATGGCATCAACAATGCGCTGGCCATGACGAGTTGGCCTGGGTGATGGAGTGGCAGTGGTGGCTGATGAGTAATTGGCTTCCATGTCCTCTTGATAGTAGGCCGGTGGTGGTGGAGCTTGTCTGAAGAGTACACCAGGAGATACGGGCTGCTTGAAGCGTTCATGATGATCTAAGGTATAGTTGTTGCCTCTGGGTGACAGTTCAATAGGTATGGCATAGCGTAATTTCTCCCAGAAGTAACGATCACAGGTAAGTAAGCGATTGGAAGGCACTGATTTCAAATAAGGTGACAGCTCGGCTACATCTTCAGCCTCCGACGACACATTGGTCTCCTCAATGATGACCAGCTTTTGGGCCAAACCTCTTAAAGCTTCATGGAAGGCATTACGAAACTCTAAACGGTGCCACTCGGTAGTCAAGAGATTTCTGGTTAAAACTAAAATAATTTTGCGTGAGGCCCGAGCAGCTTCTACAATTTGTAAATGACTGGCTTGTGGTGGTAAATCGCGCTGTTGTATACACAAACGGAAAGGTGGACGGCCATGTTCTAGTTCAGTAGCAATGTTGCGGCATACAAACTCATAGTCTTTTTCGGAATGTAGTATAATGGCATCGTACAATTTGCCAGCATCTTCAAAACGGGGCTCACACACCCTAACACCATAGTGGGCAAATAGCCACATTCTTACTGATTCTCTAAATACAAACACTACAATCAGCACCACAATTAAAAATATTAAAACCAAAACGGCGGCCAATAATGGTACATAACCACCAGAAATATCTTGAGATGCCATATTGGCTGCATTTTCCATCAGCTCACTGCAGTCTACACCATGTTGAGTAAACAAATCCAATTCCCGCTTAACGCCATTGTCCACACAGTAAATATCTTGAGTATCTCTTATTACGATTGCATTATCGGCGACAAATTGAGCCAAGGCCTGCAAGAAATGACAGCGACAAGACCAAGCATTGCGCCCGATAGTTAAACCTTGCAAGTTATTTCGATATTGCAAATTAGCCAGTTGAGCGATGGGCATTGATGTTAGGCGATTGTTATCTAAACGTAACACTTTCAACGAAACCAAAGGAGCAAAAGTGTTGTTGGAAATTGTAGTCAGCAAGTTGTTGTGCAGATACAGTTCTTGGAGTAAAGACAATTGTTTAAATTCATTGCCCTCAAAAGACTGCAATTTATTGTTCTCTAAATGCAGTGTGCGTAGCATATTTAATTCACTAAAAGTGTCATTTTGTATAGTCACCACATTCGAAGAGTTCAGGTAGAGAGCTCTTAAATTACGTTTACCAACAAACACCTGATTGTCAATCACTGGCAGATTATTGCCATCCATATACAAATCTGTGACTTCCTGGGGTATGCGTAAGGGCAAATTAATGCGATTTTGTTTCCCACAGTCTACAATATTAGTTGACCAGGTAGCATCATGAAAACAGGTACAATTGTCTGGACACACCATTTCACAGTCGCATTGTTCGAAGTCACAGCAGTGGCAAGTAGCCGGACAATGAGAATTATACTTGCAAACAAAATCACTGCTGGATAATGAAGACAATTGTCTAATGGGGGCGTTACGGCTGTGAGGCATTAAACATTCAATGTTTGTTAAATCGATAATGCGTGGATGTTGGCGTGTAGTCATATTGTTAATTCTTTGCAGCCACTCCATCGAGCAGTCACATTCAAAGGGATTTCCGCCTAAATAAAACTCTGGCACTGGCTTGTCTGCAGCTACGGGAGCAACACGCAAAGCATTTAATTGCAATTTCGACAAGACATTAGCATACAAATCAACTCTAGTTAATTTTGATTTATCGACAAAAGTATTAGGTTGAACTTGGCTAATGATGTTGTTGTTGATGAAGATCAATTCAATGGAGTTGGGCACAGACATGGCTCCAATTTCAGTTATTCGATTATGACTGGCATCCAAGGTGGTGACACGTATTTCTTCTTGCAATTTGTAGTAGTTTCCCAAGGCTTCAATATAGTTGCCATGTATATCCAACCATTTGAGATTGGAGGGAATGAAGGCATAATCGAACCAAACCAAATGATTTTCTGACAAATTTAACCATAATAAAGAAGCTAATGTGGCAAAAATGCCATTAATGTCTGTCAGGAAATTCTTATCCAAACGAATGGCCTCAATTTCGCTATTCTTATCAAAGGCACCACGCTCAATAGATTGTATCCGATTCTTGGCCAAATTCAAAACACTTAATCTGGGCAAGTCGGAGAACATGCCCACCGTAATATTGCCAATGCGGTTGTCAATTAAACGTAGGCCGGTTAATTGATTTAAGTTCTTGAAGGTGTTATTTTTAAATTCAGAAATTTGATTTTCACCCAAATCCAAAGTTTTCAACATGCTCAAATCTTGAACGGCTTCAGGAACTTCAGCCAATTGGTTGGAACTCAAGTCCAATTCTTTCAAATCAGAGCAGTTACGAAAGGCTTGCGTTTCCACAATACTTATTAAATTGTTGTTCAAAGTCAGTTTAGTGAGCACATACAGGCCATTGAAGATTTTGTTGTCCAAAGTGTGCAAACGGTTTTCAGCCAAATTGAGAGTGTGCAAGTTGTACAGGGGCAGGAAGGCACCATCTTCAATGTGGCCAATGGAGTTATTCCGCATATCAAGAATTTGCAAAAAGTACAGTTCCTTGAAGGTTTTAGAACCAATGCGTGTCAAAGCATTGTTGGCCAAATTAAGAACTATTAAGCGTATTAAACCGGCAAAAGTATTATTGTCTACATGGTGGGAGGTCAATTGGTTACCGCTTAAATCCAATACCAACAGTTGTTCGAGGCGGTGTAGTAAACCTTTGGGCAAATCATACAACTCATTGCCTTGCAAATGGATTTCTCTCAGTTCTTTATTGCCAGCAAAGGCATCGGCTGGCAAAGTTTCCAAATGATTGTATGACAAATTCAAAATGCGAAGTGAAGATAAGCCAGCTAAGGCATTGGCAGCCAAGATAGAAATATTATTGTGCTGCAAATTCAGCTGTTGAAGACGTCTCAGTCTGGAGGCACCCCAAACATCAGGCAAGGCTCTCAATTCGTTGTAGGCCACATCTAGTATTTGTAATTCAGCACCTCCACTAGCGCCATTTAGGGTACATAGTTTTTCGGAAAAACCCAGGCTTTCCGCCGAACGTATGCGATTCGAGGTTAAGTTTAAGACTTGTAGATTTTGCATGGCGCACCAAACACCTTCTGGCAATTGGCGTATATTATTATCACTTAAATTTAATTCGTTCAACTCGCGTAGGCCGTAGAATGATTGAGGCAAAATTTCTAAACTTTTACCGGGACCCCAGACGGCATTGTGGGTCTGCACCGACAAAACCTTAAGCGATATTAAGCCCTCAAAGGCATTGGCATTCAAACGTTGCATCTTACAAGAGTCTAATTGTAGTTCAGATAATTTTTGCAAGCGAACAAATGTATTAATTGGCAATTCACTGGCATGCAAAACATCTGATGAGCAGGAAATTTCCAATCTAGTCGCAGTTTCAGCAACCTGTAAATCTAATGGTTGCGTTGAATCAATGGCACGTAAATTGCACTTGATATCCATGGTAGTGCGTACAAATTCCCAAGAACATTGTGAGCAAGCGCCATTAATAATGCTTAGGATAACTAGAGTGTAGACGTTTAAAGACATCAACAACATTGTCGTAGTCATGGTTCACAATATTATTTAATTATTTTTCTGAGTGTTTTATTTTTTAGGCTATTAACTGTTAAAACTTTAGGATTTTAAGCCTAATAAAATTTGTAAGATTTTAAAATTAATTTTTTCTAATTTTGATTTTAATTTAATATTTTTAAATGGTTTTAGCTTTCTATGCAAAAGATTTTTATTTCTCATTCATTTTTAAAGTTTTTGTTTTTTTGTGTTGGTGTTCTTTTTTCAACTCAAACAATTATTTTATGCATTTTTTAAGTCACTGTTTGTACTTTTACTATTTTGCAACGCTTGTTAAATTAACACCGTAAACCCGTAATCCATATATGTGAGAGATACGTTAACGTTACAAGCGTATGTGCTTTATTATTTATTTATTTTGTAACTTGGTTTCGATTAAATTTATACTTCTATTTTAATAACAAGTTGTTAGACGTTAAGTTGCTTATTTTATGATACTGAGTTCAACATTTTTTGCTTTGAATACGGAAGAGCTACTTTTCTAAAACATGTTTACCGCTTAACGTTTCAACTCAAACTGATTATGAATTTGCAACGTAAAGACTCCGTTGGCTCGTTGAAAATACTTTTCATTACTCTGGCTGTTTGGCTGGCTGGCTGGCTATACAAGTCATAAAATAACCATTTATACACACTCACACAGTACAATAGCGTTTATTGTATAAAAGGCAACAAAAATAATATTAAAACATGTATTCATACAGTTAGCAAGCAAGCACATGCATAATAGCTCAGCCAACATACACACAAACAATTAGATATACATGTAGAATAACAGAGAGAAAAACATACAAGCATACATGAAAACTCACATATTAGCATATGCATGTATTGTCAATGCAACCAACAATACTCCAAGCCAAGTACCCACTAACCACACACACACATATACACACATATACCCATTCCGTTGGCTGCTCAAATGCACTCTACAAAAAATAAAAACACTCTCTCTCAGAGATGTTGTTTATCCTAAATAATATGCAATGAATTCTCAGAGTGCAATATAGAAAATCTGTAAGTGAATTATAAATGTAGATGTAAAATGAAGATTTAGTGGGGCTACCATTCGTACCTACATATATTTTCTAGTAGTTGTTCCTTATTTAATTAATTAAGGATGAAATTAAAGTCAAAATTTAAAAAAAAATGGGCCCATAGATTGTGTGCATGTCCGTTTTGTTCCCTCTTATTATAGTTGTTATTAATGCGTAAATATTATGATTATTCATTAACTCTATGTCTTCTGCACTTGCAAGCAGCATAGTTTCTCTTCTTTTACTATTTAATTTACTCTCTTTTTTATTGCAAAGCATGTATGTAAACTTCATGAAATAAATACAATAAGCAATTCAAAAAGTAGGGGAAATATAATATGCAACATGCAACAAATGGCTATTTTTTACTCTCATTTACGGACACAGCTAAACTTTATGAATAAACATGTAAAGGGTTACGTGAAATAAGTTATAACATGTGCGTCACTGTATTAAAGTTGTATTGTACTTTCTGTTATAAACTACTTACACCATTACAAACTTTAAGTAAACAATTCTCTCAAAAATCATTTTATTATAACAACAGCATTTGGCTGCAAATCGTGTAAATAGTATGCACATTTTAACACGTGCATGTGTCTTTCACAAACAAAGCTACAAATAATAAACCGGCCGGTTTTAAGACTTTTTCTATTATGCTGCATACTCTCACTCTCTCTCTTGCGCCTCTCTGTATTTGATAACTTTGAATTTCTCTGAATTTTTGCTGATTTTAGAAAATTTTGTCCAAAGACTTTGCAAAGCCCACAACCATGTTATAAACAGACAGTCAACAGGCGAAAATTGCATTTTTAACCTGCACTTGAATCAAAGATACTTCGAAATCAAGTTACATTTTGTTGATCAATTAACCATGTGCAAGTGTCATATTGAATTACTTTCAATAAAAAGAGTTGTGCGGAAATTCAGGACCATTTGATCAAATAAGTAAAAATATAATTTTAATTATTTAAAATTATAAATTATTATTTAAAAGATTTAGATTTAATAAAAATAAAAAAAAGGTCGAAAAAAATTGAAAATAATTATTTAAAAAAAAAAAAACAAAAGAAAACGGTTCTCAAATTAAATAAATAATTGAAAACGAGTATATTCACAATAGAATTTAAATTCTATCCGTATTCAAATAATTTTTTTACAAGTTTTCTGTGTAATTGAAATGCTTCGAAAGTCGAAAAACGAATTGAGACAATTAACAGGGCAGTGCATAGGCTAGTTCCAACAAAACTTAAAATAATTTTGTATGCTTATTGCATTGTGAATACGACAGCATAAATAATTATCGCTTATGTGCTGCTATGTGGTCATAACTTAAAAAATGCAAATTTTCGGATAATGGCTATAATGAAAAGAAAACAATGTATTTTGCATTGGTGCTATGATATTTGCCTATTTTACCTTAATGATTTATCCCATTTCGTATTATTTTCGACAACATAATAGTTTAACTATTCAGTAATATGTGCTTGGATTCTCCGACGGGGTAAAAATTTCTTTTGTTTGGGTACGGTTTTCCGTTGACCCTCTCAAATTTGATTTGTGAACAAACCGGTTTCAGCCGTTTGCCATCTGCAGTACGAAAAGAACACTGAAGATGGCAAATGGCCGAAACCGGTTTGTTCACAAACCAAATTTGACGAGGGTCGACGGAAAACCGACGACGATGTTGCAGAAAATGACCGATAACTTTTCAAACAAAATGTTATTTAAACTAAAATATATATTTAATACTTTCAAGATCTTGTCCATGTCTCAAAACTTTTAGAAGAGTTTTTAATTTTTTAAACATAATATGGTTACAGCTTTGCGTAAATAATTGCAATATTTTTTCTAAAAACTTTTATGAGTTTTATTGCTGAGATTCAATAATTTTGGGCAAAATCGCCCTTTTCAAAGTTAATATTTTAATATTTCATGTGATAAATAATAAATAGTTTTTTTAGTAACCAATAACTTAAAGTCACCTTCTTAAAATTGCATATCGTTCAAGCCTGTGATATCGAGCACTAGTACTAGTATTTTGTTAAATTTTTCGTTAAATCGGCTTTCAAAAAATATCATTGAACTTTAATATCCTATAATATGTCCACATTGACCCCTTACGAATGGTTTAATTTTTTTCTCAATCTTATGTACAATTTTGAGTACTGCTACAAGAGGGTGGATCATAACTAAAAATTTTAATTTTTTCTAAGTATTCGGAAATTTCGTTTACTGACACACAATATGTTAATAACCTCTAAAGATTTAAATATTTAAACACATTACCTCAGTTGGAACGCTTTTGTGAATAACTCTCTCTCTTGCAGCGAGTTCTTGATGAGGAATTGCTCGCTACTAAGGGCTTAATTTTTGAATCTTTGTGTAATTAATGAAGCAAATACTATATAATTCTTAACATATAATTTTCAGCATCCAAATATCCTTTTTTAAATCTCAAGCATTAAGCTCAGTATTTTCTGATATAATAAAGAGTGAAGCTTAAATAAAGTTAAACTTCTTACATTCATTTTTGATTTATTCAGATTTCTACCTCAAAAGTCCTCGCATAGCATATCTTTTAGTCCACTTCAATCAAGCATATTTTGTGTCAACTTAAAAAGTTTTATTCTTTCCTTATTGTAGTACTCAGATGTTGCAGCATCAAACAAGAGAGGACAAGAATTTCACAGCCAATGAGAGAATTTTAAGAAATCTGCATGAGACTAGCTGTAGTTTGTTTTGCTCCATTTCAATCATTCCACTCTGGCTGCTGCAATCATTCTGTAATTACAGTAGTTGCAAACAAACTAGTAGTACGTACTTACGAAAAAGCTCTTGTTGCTTTTAATAATTTTGTCGTTGCCATTGCAGGTTATATTACTGTTGTTACTTTAAAACATTTTAGCTGTTTTTGCTGTTGCTGCTAAATGCGTGCATTTGTTTATGTAAATGAGTTGTAGTGTTAATTGTTGTTAAGAAGTTAAATGTTCTGTAATTTACTGTTTTTGCACTTTACATGAATCGTGTTCTCTCAATTTTTTTTATTTTTCTTTATTTTTTGTTCCTAAATTGTTGAACTGAAGTTAAAAAATATGCAAAAGGTTGCAGGTCACCTATAAGAAATAAACAAATAAAATAATTCCTAATATTTCCGTACTAATGTTTTAAATAAAGTCGGCAAATATTAATCAAGATTTGTTGTCGGAATTAAGATTCTTAATTATTGAAAAAATATATAATAAATCGAAAATTAGCTTTTTTATAAACATTTTATTTTTCGCTTTTGTTAAACTATATTTTTATTAAGTATATTCTCTTATGAATAATTGCTGTGTTAAAATTAAAAAAAAAATCTTCTCAAAAACGATAATTTTTTTAAAATTATTTTTTCGAAAATTGTTTTTCTATATGCTGACAAGAAATATTACTCAGCTTAATTTTGCAGAAGAATGAATATCTTTGAAATTTTTTTAATTGATATTTTTTTAACTTAGTTTTTGTTATAAAATACTATAGAAACTTTAATAATGAATACTAATAAATAAATTTTTTGAAAGTGTACTTTCTTTAAACTAGCTTTTCTTAAACAAATAAAGCTAAAGGTGCACAACTTTTTTTTTTAGTCAAAAGGTAGTTTTTGTTTAATAAATGAGTCATAATTGCGACGGTGTATGCATTGTTTCTCTCTTTTGCTTAATTCATTAATTGTTACACTTGCATTTTTTAACTTTAACTATTTAAAGTTATAATTTATTTCACTTAAACTTTTATTTAATTAATTTCCTCCCTCTATTGAACGATGCATATAGAAAGAAAATAGTTACAATATAAAATTCAGTTTTGTATAATTGCGGCATTTGAGGTTGAGCATTTTTTATTTTGTGTGTTGTATTGCGGTATGTCACCAATACTGCAATGAAATTTGCAATAAGTTTTGTACATTTTTGTTCAGCTGCAGATGACTGTTAGCTGCCACGCATGTTTTCCACACATGCTAAAATATGCGTCCATAAACTTTTTTCCCTAGTTATTCAATTCTATGCCATTAGTAAAGCATAAACAGTGACACATGCATTCAAGGCGTATAAAAAGTGGGACAGACAAACAAACAGCTAGACTGGATCATTGACAGACAGACAGTCTTTTAAATAGACATTTGTACTGTGTGTAAGTATTAAATATATTACTATCACTTGGGCTTAAGAGGAATAGTTTTGATTGCTGTTGTTGTTGTTTTTGGTGCTTTTTTTATTGCCCCACTATTGTTTAGTATTTGCTATTGGGATTGGTTTGTTATTTTATGTTTCTGTGTTTGTATCATGCTTAAAATTGCAAATGCATTGCGTTGTAGGCATCAATAAATCGTTCTGAGCAACAGGAATATATATTTTTGTTTAGTTTGCTTATTTATTGAAAATATGCTCTAGAAAAAAGAGATTTGTGTTTAAAATTGAAAAAAAAAACTTTAAAATGATTCGAAAGTTATAACAGCACTTTAAAACAAAATCAAAGACAGTAGCAATGCCAAGTGTGTTCAAAAGATGCATATTCAAACACGCACAACTAAATATATATGATACATATTTTTTGTAAAGGGTGACCGAAATGTGTGAGACAATTCATTAAAGTAGTATAACTTGGATACTAAATTAAATTTTCTAAAATTTTTGTTGGGTAGACAACATTTCTTTGATTGATCAGTTAAACTCCTGAAAATTCTTTTTCAATAGTACAATTTTTCGATATCGAAAGCAGCATAGCATTTTGTAATAAATATGGCCGTGTTTTATGGATCATCAGGAAATATTTATTGAAATTCTCAGAAAAGGCTAAATTTATCAACAATGAAATAAAAAAAATAAATTTTATTTATGTTTTAAAATCTTATTATTTTCAACTAAATTATTTTAAACTTTTCTCATGCGATATTTGTTCGACTTTAGTATGCCTACTTGTATTTAGATCAATTAAGGTTCATAACCAGCTGAAACGTTTTATTTTAGAGCATACTTATATAGCAGCAGTAGTTAAGCGTAAAATAATTCACAACGATTAAAACAGACCTAATAAAGTAAAAGATTTTATTTATAAATCGATGACATTGATTGAAAAAAAAACTTACCCCAAAGGAATATTTATTATATTTATTATTAAACTATCATATCGCATTTTTAAAAATATAGGTTCTAAAGTTTGCGAAATGAAATGGAATATGCTGTTACCCGATATAGTCTTACAGGTCAGCAGGTAGATTTTTTCTCAGAGCTATTTTGAAAGCACCAATATTTGTTATCTGTTCCTGTTTTAGTTAGGAAAAGATTAACTAAAGATTAAAAGATTGGTGGGAGATAGAAAGTCACCTGGTAATATTGTTTAAGGAATGTTCGCCCATTGGACAACCTGCAGTTTATTAAGAGGTTTGTATATTGTTTTCTGGAACTTGGAGATTTGGTGATGAGTACAATTTTGATGAGGCCTTGTGTACCTTGCCAGAGTTTCCAAAATATTTTGTCTCGTTTAAAAAACTTGTATAAAAAATATGTGTGCTGTGCAATTGGAATCTAAACGATTTCTACAACCCTTAATTTGCGATAAGTATGCAGATGCATGTATGTCTATGATAGTGTGAAATAAATCCATATATCTTATGTTTATAAAACTATAAAAAAATCCATTGAAGAAATTTTTATATATATTTTATTAAAGAAATATATTTCAGTTATTTTTATTTTACTTTTAGAAAAAAGCTTATACTTGTTTCTTAAACGCATACTGCTGCTATTGATTACACCATTTTTTGTTTGCTTGTAGAAATAGTAAAGAAAAAAAAAATCAAAAAATACATCAAATAATAAAACTATGCGGGTTCAGTCACTTACCGAGTATCCCCTCTACTTAAGAGATTCTTTAAATCTGTCTTCTACTGTAAGAAATATCTCTACGATATGTATGCGAATATTAAGAAAACTACAAATACCAAGATGAAAGGGTAGGTATAGCTTATATTTTGCTTTTTTTCGTTTACTATCAGTGAGTCTAGAGTGCTTGTAAGTTGATTTCTTTCGGTTTGGTTTCATTCTTATTGTTGTTTTTTGTTAAACAAAAAAAAAAAAAAGAAAAAAAAACGAAACAATAATGTTTGGTATTTTCTTATTAAATGGAAAAAAGAGATACCAACCTTGGTTAAGATTCCGTTTTTCATATTCTTGAAATCTTTTTGCTTCAAAAGCAGTTGTTTTTGTTTATGGTGCATATTAATATGAATAATGCACGCTTAAAATATATAAAGCAAAACAGGACATTACACCCGCTTTACGCTGATACTGGCAAAAGGCTTCAAGATTAGATCTTATAATATAGGAGCTGTTTATTCTAAAAAGACTTAATTTACCAGCTAGACTTTCTGCAGAACGGCATTTAAAAGCAACACCAGAATAGGTTCTCTTGTTAACGCCTCGAACTAAAACTGATGTGATATAGACAAACAGGAAATGGTCACTTAAATCCTTTGTCTTTGTAGATGACACTTTATTCTGTATTATAGTTACTTAGAGTCAATAAATTTGATTATTTCTTTATATTTCCATTTAAAAAGAATTTGTTTGCCTTGATATCCTAGGAAGCATCTACAGCAAGTTGTTGAAAAAAAGGATTTTAAAATGTGATGAGATTTTTTCTTTCAAACATTAAGCTTGCAAAAGCAATTTTATTAAAGTAAAATTGTTTAATTGTTTATTTTTTCAAAAATAACAAAATGCATCTTATTCCACTAAGATTTTTGTTAAATAATTTTTAAATTAAGTTTAACGAAATTAATATTGTTGAAATCGCAAGTTTTTTAAATAATACTTCTATGAAATAAAAATATCAATGAACTGGAGTTTTTGGAACATTTTTAAAAGAAAAGTATTCCTAAAAGTATTTTATTTTAATTCTTTTGCAAAATTTTGTTTGGCTGCTGTTTAGTAAATGTTTTTAGTTATTTACTAAAATATATGAAAATTTATTTTTTATTAAAAAACTCCTTGCTAAGGGTTAATTTTCTCTGAAAGACAATTTTTGTTATATTTACTTTTTCACGAATAGAAGTTTTTCAAAAAAGCCTATTTTCTCATCAGCCATATAATGGTATTGTTTTGCTGTTTTTAGAGTTCTTTAAAAAAAATGTCTTGTTGAAGCATAATTTTTAAAATTCAGTAACTAAGAAAATAACATTTTAAAAAAAATATTTCTATAGATACGCTGTTACTTTCTCTAAATAAATTTATTTTTCTTAAAATAAAAATAGACAAATTTTCCATAAATTACATTTAGAGAGTAATTTTTTGTTAAAAATGCTTTTCTTAAAGTTTTTTTTTTTTTAATGTAATTCAATCGGTTAATTTCTTTTAATCTGTCATGAAATATTTTCTAAAAATTTAATTTATAAAAGGTGTTTTCCTTAAAGGTTTCTAATAATAATTTTTTAAATTAAATTTTATAAAGGCAAAGACATTTTTTCATGGGCAATTCTTTGCCTTAAGAATACTTTGAAAAACTATAAAAATGTTACGTCTAATATTTTGTTAGGGTAATGACCTTAAATATAGTGCTCCTTTAAAAATAATTTAATAATAATGTAATCTTTTTAACTATTAAGTGTTATCTAAAGACAAAAGAAAATATATGCTCCCTCTGCACTGATTCTTTATGCTTGTTAAATGATTCCTCAGTGTATCAGTGGTATTCATGCTTTTGGTTTCTATGATAGTAGAGTAGTACTTTGCTGCAAGTTTCTTTTAAACTGTTTAAATATTTTCTTTATATAATTTTTTCCTTCTTTGTGATTGTATACAGCTTGTACTCGTTTACAGATGATATTGTTTTTAATAAATTGGTACAAGTAGCTATTGTTTTCTTTAAAATAGATAATAAAGAAATTTATCATTAAGATGAAAGAACAACAACCTAACGCTTAAGCATTATAAGAGAAAAACAGCTTACTACATAAAGTAAAACATATTGAAGATAATCTGTTAATAAAGTATGAAGAATATTATAAGAATAGTAAATTAACTTCTATGGAGGTTAATGATTTAAACTAAAGAGAAGAGAAACTTTAGCGAAATTTTATGAAAAATTTAAATTATTTACTAATCAAATTAAAATTAAATTTTTAATAAAGTTTATTAGAAATTATTTTGAGGATAAAATTTGCTTATTATTGCATAACCAAATTGTCCTTTAACACTATATATATTTTCTGGCTGATATAGTTTTAATTATAATCAGAATCTCTTAAATTTGTATTATTGTGTAAAGAATATACTCAATAAAAACCAGGTTTCAGTTTTGCTAACTAATAAAAATGTAATTAATTAAATTCCTACTTATTTGAATTGTAAACGGAATACTTTCTAAATTTATACTTAACACATCCCCCGAAGACATGTTCATTCTGTATTTCAAACAAGATAAAAGTCTTGATCATTTTAAAACCAAAACTTAAATGCAAAAAGAGAAAAAGATTTAACAAACATAGAACTCTTTTGCATATTAACAAATCCTGGCCATTTTTGGTAATTTTAAATTATGCATTGAAGTTTCTTTTTTTCAGTTTTTTTTTTTCATTTTAGTTTTTCCTTTGCAATTGTTGTCCTGCCTTAAACTCTCAAGTGCAATTTCAATGTTAATGTCAAATGGGTATGTGAATGGTAGTTAAAGCAAAGAAAATGAATTCAAATGCATTTTAATTGAATGCAATTCTTATATTTAATGTATTTTGAAAAATTTTTGTCCATTTGAATTGTGTTGTTAACGTTGGTTGCGTCTACGTTTCGCAATACGGCAATTATAAATTTTTAAAGACTTTGGCCAATTTTGGTTTTCATATCTTTTTGTTTTTTGTTTTGTTTTTGTTATTGTAATAATAAACTTAAAAACTAGTAGTTGTTGTGGCAGTTTATCTATATTTTAAGTTTTGTATTTATTTTGCCTTCCTGCAACTAAGTAAATTTTATGTTGGAGCCTAGCAATGATACTACTTTTTTATTATTTCGAATGATAGTTTGAGGTTAAGATTATCATAATTTTTTGGTTAAG
Organism: Trichopoda pennipes; assembly: GCA_030448955.1. Classification (NCBI taxonomy): domain Eukaryota; kingdom Metazoa; phylum Arthropoda; class Insecta; order Diptera; family Tachinidae; genus Trichopoda; species Trichopoda pennipes. The sequence goes on along the minus strand of JASKUP010000031.1, from coordinate 3,415,801 downwards.
AAGTTGTTGGCTAAATTCAATGGCTGCTTATAACAAATACACACATTCATTGCACAAATAATAAAAATATTTTCATTTATAATGAATGCGAAAAAAATAAGAACAACAGATTTGAATTTGGTTTAAAATGTTATAAGTATTAAATGTTTGTTATTTAATTTTAATGGGAATTGGGTTAAAAAGAAAGTTACGTATTTAGCGGTAGTTTACGAGAAACACATTTTCTTAATCAAAAATATAAAAATAAGATTGAATAAAAATTTTTTGTAAATTTTTAGTTTATTAGCAAAAATGCGTGTATAATTCTAACTTCAGTATTTTTATATGTGAAGGCTAAAATAAAAAAAGGAAACCTATTAAAAAAAAACAAAACGATGAGACAAAGGGGTCATTGAGGAAGATCATGACGTTGAAAAAGCTTTTGTTAATGCTTAATAGATAAATTCGCCGAAATAAGGATTGCGGCAACAGACGAAACGTTTGTGATATTATTATTGTCTAGGTAATGAAGAAATGCTCTGAATTTATAAATATATTTTTATAATGTTGAGGGGTAGCATTAGATGGCAACATATTGAATAATATAATTACAAATGTCTGACAAAAATTTTTCGTACAAGTAAAATTTTACCTTTGGCTTCCAATAAATTATGAATTATTTGGACAAAAAGAACAAGGTTTTGAAAATTTTTTAAGGTTGTCAAAGTATGTTGCATCTTAAGCTCTATGGCACTTAAATTATAAGAAAATCGAATAATTGATATTTTATATATTTTTTTTTAATTTTTGGTAATGGTTTAAGTGATTATACGTTTTTGGTATTTAAGGTTAAGGACGGTTAGTTTGCTAGAAAATTTGTTCTAAATACTTTTATAGAAAATAACTCTTTTTGAGCCCAAAAGTCTAATTTTATACTAAGTTTAAATTTATTTGTTAGAACAATTGATTTTTATGGCCAAAACCCAATTTTGAACTGATCACAGTATTTTGCTATTTTGTCTCTAGAATAATTTACGCGTTTTTTGTAGAGGTAAGACTACTGAGTTGATTTTCAGCTGTAAGGAAACTCAATTTTTTATGCAAAACTGTAACCATTTAAACGCTACATAGTTGAATTGCGATTTAATCAACGTTTGTAAATCAGTTTGTATACCTTCACTATTAAAAAATATTTATGGTTGGTCCTGAAGACTTCTAAGGGCTTCTAATCTCGTTTTGAATTAGCACTTGCAGCTTTGCTCATGCAATATTTGCACAATACATTTTTTATTCATAATAAATTTAAAAATTTAAATTAGCAACTTTACGGCGATCTTAAATCTAATATTTAATTCCGCACTATATTAGCAAAACTGACTAAATAAAAGAATTTACTTTTGAAAATAGTTACATATAAATCTTTAAAGTTGCACCTTTTTGTGCTTTTTGTGCTTTTCTTGTCATCCTTGTTTTTTATCATATTGTTTTTCTTCTTATTTGTTGCCGCATTTGCTACCAAATATGAAAGTAATATTTCTCAAGATTGATTATCAAATAGGGCTTAAACAAAATTTAATTAATATTTTTAATTAAAGCAAGTAAATGGGTTGTGTCTAATCTCATTAACCATTCGTTCAAGCGTGAACATACATACTTATGTTGTAAACTATGTATACGTATGTACCACACAATATTACCGGATGTTTCAGCAACATGCCTTAGAATCGGGGAGTTTTAAAACTTTTCGTTAACATTAGAACTGATAAAATTAATGCCCCATTTTTGCAATCAAAGCAAGACATTTTTCACCCGCACATTTTATAGTCATATCGTTTTACGTAGTGTAAAAGGTTCCGTACTGTTATATCATAATTATCGTAAACAAAAGCAATTTCTTTGGCTGTGCTGAACTAAGAGTTTAACTAAATCTAAATTGTGACAAGGAAAAAATATAGATAGAAAAACTTTTTAAAATTACGTTTTGCTGAAACCAAATCTCATTCCCATTATTTTGCTCTAATTTACTCGACAAAATCTGTGTTTTAATATTGGGATATTGGCACTAGTTACAGTAACTAGTCAAAAGGCCTCCGGCTTAAAATTTCAACTAGACAAATTCTTTACTTTTGGCTTCAAAAAAAGCCAAGTGCAATATTTTTACATTTAGTATTCATAAATGAGTACTGCTGTATGCATATCTACTCAATACAGTTATATATAAAAAATTAATAACGGAATTATACGCCTGTAAAAACTCGTTGTAACCGTGGTGAGGAGCACTAAAATATGGTTTAACATTTTCAAATTAAAAAATTTTAATTATACCATTAATTTTTTGTACGCTGTTAGTTAATGTGGCAGCATATAATTTATGGCAAAATATGCCGTAAATTCATAAAAAATGTAGTTTAGTTAAAGAAATAAAATCGCATTGTAGCATTAATTATTATGATTTTTTGTTGTTGCCAAATGAAACCATTGTTTAGCTTAAAATGTTATTGCAGCCACCGTTTTTATAAGCTGGTTACTGAAATAATATAATTAATGAATAATTATTTTTATTTTAGTTGTTTATCTTTTTGTGAATTTTTTATTTTGTTTTGAATTTCTACTAAATTGTTATCTTTTCTTGCTATGAAATTGTTTGGTTTAATGATTTATTTTTTCAGTCTTCTATAACAATATTTGGCACTAATTGCCAAAATTACTTTTTAATATATTATTTTAACACTTCTGGAATATGGGGTTGCTAAAAAATTTTAAACAGTTTTTAATCTTCTTTTGTGTTTTTTTTTCGAGTGATATAAGAAAAAAATTTTTATTTTGTGTTTTTTCTTCAAAACCTTGTAATAGTTATTTACGTCTGTTGTTTAGTTTAGGGCTTAAACACAAATGAGTTCTGAAATAACAATAATATTTCTATGGCTGTAAATGGCTAAGCCACCGTATAAGCCCTTTTTTAGACAAAACAATAAAAACATTTAAAACACCCAGATTTTAGTTTTTTTGTTATTTCAATTTTGGCAGGTAGCAATCCCATCTATCTATTAGAATATAAAAAGAGCAGTTTACTATTAACAATAAAACGATCTGAAAACTCTCAGAAGAGAGTGAATTTGCTCACACTCTGGCAGTTAAGGGGAAACGTACCCACACCAAAGCATTTACTACCACATTCACAACATCTCACTCATACTGGCATCTACAAAGAGAGCAAGAGAGTAAGACTATTATTCTCAGAAGAATTATTTTGCTCTCGATTTGTATTTTATTTATAGATCTTTACGATACATTTCAAGGAAAATCTTAAAAAATCCATAAAACTATTTTAAATTAACAAACCTCTTGCTCAGTTTATAGTTCTCTGCCGTTTAAGAGAGTGAGAGAATTTTATGTTATTTGTGGTTGAAATGTATTTTTTAGTGACTGTGCATGTATGTGTGAAAATTGTTTTGTTTTGGTTCTTTTGATTTTTGAAAATTTCAAATATCTTGTATCTGCCAGTTTTCAACAGCATAACTCAAACATGTTTAGCCTGCATTTTTGTCATTTCAAAATATCACTTGCAACTTCTTTAGCTTGCTTCGCCTTCGCTGACTGACTGAATGCCTGTGCATGCTTGAGTGCTTTGATTACTGGGGTTTATTGTCATACGCTAGATGGCGCTGCTGGTTTTAAGATAGTATAATACGTTTTTGTTGTTAGCTTTAATTTCTTGTGTGTTTCGTTTTTTTATGCCATAAAATCATTTAAAATATTTGCGGTTTAAATTCATTTTAACTGATTTAAATTTCTTATGGTTGATTTTTTGCGCTCGATCACTTATTTAAGATATTTTTGTTTTGTTTTGTTTTTTTTATCATGTCTGGGTTTTGTAGCGGTTTTATACTCCTTTTCATTCTTTAATGGTTAAAGTGTAAAAATCAGATTGTCATCAAGTTTGTAGCGAATTAACTGTTAAAAGTTTTTGCTATCGTTCAAGTTAAGCTGTTTTTCTTGTCGTTATTGGGTTTTTTTTTACTTCGATGGAATGTAGATAAACACCGGCCTTTGTAATCTTGGATTTTTAAGAGAATTTAGTTGCTTAAAATATTTGTGGCTAAATTTTTAATGTGAAATAAACAAAAACTATGACTTACTTAGGTATTAGTATAAGGATATCACTCTATATAGGGCGAAACAGAAAAAAATATATTGAAAAAAAGAAACGAGGCGAGGATAAGAAATATAGAATTCTCATTCTGTCCTTGACATTTAATTGCGTAATGAAATATTTTATACTTTTTAAATATGGCCTAGTGAATTAATATTTTAAATCACATTTTTTGTATATAACAATAATTGCGGAAAAATATTGCTTTTTTTAAGCTCAGTCCAAAATATTTCTTTTTACCTATATTAACACATTCGGCGGGAATTCACGTAATTCACGTGTCTTTAAGTAAACTAATGACGGAAATTCCCGCTGATGTTCAAATCAAATTTTCCTAAGTTTATTTTACTTTGTATGGAGTTAGAGTTGCTATAGGGCTTAAATATTAAATTCGGGAATTCTCGTCATGGTAGGAATATCCGTCATTTGTTCGACACAGCTTAAAAAATTATTCAATAATAAAAAAACCGGGAATTCAAGCACTTCGTTTTTATGCGAAAAAATTAATTGAGTCGCTGGCAGCCACCAGCTAAATTAAAGTGCGGCCGAATGTGTTAAGGATTTCACCGAAATTAAAGAATAAAAAGTTTGATGATATGATAAAAATTGCTTAACCTACTGTGCTTTGGGGTCTTTTTTATTGGTGTATTTATACAATTTTTTTAAACGTAGTCCCATAACGAATTATTGTCTCAAGTATAGCAAAGATGAAAAACATCCTTCCGTCTTCCACGAATGTCCAGTCTGAATAAAATTTATTTCATAGATTTTAGCGTTTTTTTTTAACTTTTGAGACTTTCTTGGAATAACCTAAAGATATAGTTAGTTAAAAACAGATGCACATCTTCCAATATCACTTCAGAACTAGGACTGACAGTTAATTTTGGTAACATTGCTTAAACGTATTTTACGGTTTCCCAAATTTCTTCAGCACGGGCATATGTGTTGCACCTAGGTCGTCTAATTGATTTTAATTGAAAACAGTAAAAATCATGGTAGATCGAGCAGTTCTTGTTCTTTTACTAGATAATGGAAATTTTGGTGACCAAAACTGCAGATTATTTATATTTATAACAGGAACAACTTAAAAATCAAGGACAAAATATGAAAATTATTTTTGTTTTACAGTTATTGCTACAAAAAAGACAACAATTAAAACAAATTGCTTAATTATTGCATTTTAATAGTTCCCATATATTTTTTTTCACCAAAACTGTTATAAACATGAAAATAAGTAAGAATGTAAATCTCAACAAAACTGAAACAATATGAAACAACTCGTACAGTACATCGAATCTTTGTAACCGTTAAATAAGCAGTTCGAACCGTAACACAACTACTCACATATCCGCAATGCAGCGTCGAGAACTAACAGCCTTCCGAAGAATTGCATCTCTGTTAAAGAAGCTGCCCGTGAACTTCACTTCAAACTTATTTTGCCTTTTATTAAATTACATGAACCCTTAAGCACTGGGTACGATCAGCTATATGGTTATTTCAAATAAAATTGATTTTTCTGCTTATTAAAAAAACAATTATGCACACTTCCTGTTTTCCTTTTAATTTAAAAAGGCGTATCTTGACAGTAAATGTATCTTGTTTCTGATTTCCTTACGAACCTAACAAGCCAATTTAATGATTTCGAAACGCGATATAAATATAAAAACTTCTTTAATGCGATTGATGTACATAGGATGTGTCTTCTATTCATAGGGCCAATTTAATTTTAAGTTCATCTTTGGAATATTTGTTTTGAAGTTCTCTTAAACAAAATTTATTTATTTGTAACTTAATATTTTTCTGCCACCCAAAAATTTAAGACCTGTACCGAAAATTATACGGTTGCTTGATTAAAAGTAAATAAATAAATGAAATGCATCAGTGCCATAAAATACAAATAACACTGGAAATATGTGAGTGTGTGTGTGTATAATTTGTTGTTGTTGTTTCTGAAACTGCTCGTAAGAAAATAAAAAGTGTATTTTTTATTATTGTGGTGTATTGTTGTTTTCACAAAAAGAAATTGTTTTCTTAAGTTTTTCTTCTTGTTTCCTTGTTTTCTCTATTCAAAATAAAATGAAAATGAAGACATTTCATTTCAATTTCAGTTTTTCTAGAGCCAATGCAAGTAAGAAATAATTAATACGAGGATAGTAACAAAACAACATAAACTGATGAAAGTCAGCAACTATCAACATTTTAAAGCTGTCCTAAAAATTGTCAAAATAAGTCGTCACTTCAAACAACAAAATATTGTTTTAATACGTATTTACTCCAAAGAATTCGGACTTTTATTTACAAGAAAAAAGAAAGAGAGAAAAAAAAGGCTGATAAGTTTGAAAACTGCAAACCATTACAAAGCAATACATGTTCCTTCACGGCGTTTTGAGAAACATAAATTTTAATCGGTCATAGTTAGCGCTTATGTAATCCAATAGTTAGTTTTATTTTTTAGTTATAAATAATACAGCGTCTTCAATTCAAAAGTTTTTTAAGTTTCTCATATAAATAACTGAAACGGAAATTCCCTAAGTTAAAGGAAATAATTTTAAATTTTATGTGACGCAAAGTAAAGTTTTTCGTACTAGTTTATAAGAATGGGTGTTGTGAGTTCGATTCCCAGGAAAGACCTTGGTTTTTTTCACTACAAATAAAAATTGACTGACGGCGGGACTGCTCAATAATGAAGGCATTGTCACTGGTCACTGCGCTGTCTTATACGACAGTTAAGTTCAGTAACTATCTTTCTACTTTCACTACCTGTCTCATCTTTTCTCTATCCCTTTCCTAAGGAAGGTAGCATGGTAATTGACTAAATAGACATTATTGCCTGAAGTGCTACTTCTCTTTTATAAAAACAAAAAGTATAGAAAAATTGTATTTATTAGCTATACTTTAAAAAAACTGAAAAAGTAGCGATTGATACAATCTTTCAATTTTCTTTTCATTTAAATTTTCCTAAACAAGTGATTTTCTTGTGTATCCTACAGGTATCATACAAGTTAAGTTTAGTATTTTCCTTTCAAAAATAGTAAAATAGATAAACATTTTGCTAGATTAAGGATTTGACTAAGTTAAATACTACCAGAGTCTGAAGCTAGATTTTACACTTCAAAGAATTAATTCATTGCAAATTAAAGAAAACGGTATGTTCTGTACAGTAGATTGTTTAATTTTGAGAACACCCCCGAAATGCACTAAACAGTGGTAGGTTTTTTTAACGCTTTTTTTCTTTCTCCAAAACAAATAAAGAAATTGGAATGATTTTATGGCTCATTTCTTGTTGTAAGTTGAGAGTAAAATTTCAAGTACTTTTCTGTTTAACATATAAAAATATTTGTTACTGCTAAAGATGTTGTAAACAGTATGAGTTAAGGAAAAATAGGATATTTGCTTAAATATTCTACAAACAAATTTAAAAATAACACAATTGAAAATAAACCTGCCGGATATGCAGACAAATATGTGTGTATACAACAACAACAACATAAAATATACTAAAGTAATACTGAATGAAGTATGTAAATATCATATGAAGTTACAACCAAACAAGTGCAGCTGTTGTAAAACTAAAGTCGTCTAATAATAATAATAATGGCGAGTCTAAAGAAAATTTCAGCAAAAAAAAAAAAAACAAAAACAATAATCAAACGTGTACAGTGTAGTTTTTATTTTAATGTATTTTCCACAGTCACTTTAGACGTGGAAAGTGTGCCTGTGCCTGTATTTTTAGTGTGTCCTATGAGAAATTAACTCTTAAGCAGTAGCCGTTAAAATACTCTCGATACAAACACTTTTTTTGTTCTTGTTGTACGTGTTCTCATTTGAAACTATTAAAAAAAAGTAAGAAATTAAGTTATCAAGAAACTGATAAAAATTTAGGTCACATTTATGGGGGCTACTATCATTTTTTTTGCGTTTTGTTTTTGTATTATATTAACATACACTCAGCCTCTTAAACATTTACTACTGCCGTTGTTACTTTTGTCATGGTTTGTATGTGTTTGTTAAAATATACCCCTATAATAGCTTTTCGTATTCTTGTCCCTTACATTTTAAATTTTTATTATTTTTATACGTACATTTGTTTTTGTTTAAGATAATAATATTGTCCTTTTTTTTATCCTTTTATAATAAAATATTAAATGCTGCCCACACACAAGCATAACATTATGAAGAAACATATACAGTTGCATTTAATACACCTGAAAAATATAAGATAGTAAAAGGAGTTTAAATGAGTAAAATTTAGAAAGGAAGCAACTGAATAATAATCAGTTGTACCTTAAAAATGATGTTATGGTTGATATTTATCTAAAAGGTTTATTTTCATTGACGGCGGAAGAATGTCTTAAGAAAAAGCAATTTTATTTTTTTATTTTTGAGTCTTGATGTCTAGGCTATGTTGATTTTATGGAAAAAATTCTTATAAAATCAATTTGGCTTTGGATATAAGACACTTAGGTTTTTCTATACAATATTGGGGTAAAATTCACTGATGAGCTTTGTGAGCGAAAGTGAAATTGCAATATGGATGTGCTCTCCCCCATTACAAAACATTTCAAATATTTTTATTTGAAAGAATGTTTTATGAGAATATCATAAAATGTTCATTTTTAATGAAAATTGTTTTGTAATAAATATTTTGTGAGAATATCACTTAATATTTATTTGAAAAGGAATCAAGCACGAATAAAATTGCTGCTTATATTGATAATGATTCTGAATAATTATAAATTACTTAAAATGTAACAATACAATTTGGGTATTTATGTGTATATGTTTTCTCAAAAATAATTAAATAAATGGGAAAATATTAATGAAAGGCTTAAATAATTTGTATTCCACGACACTTTAGCGATTTCCATATTCTGGATAGATTCTTCAAAGTAGCACAGTTGAGAACTTCCAAAGAGGTAAATCCATTTTCGATTCAGGGCAATCAATTAAGGCAAAACTGCAAGCGGCCAGCTTGACCCTGTTGTAGTAATGCTGTGTATTAAATATTGTTTTTCCTACTCATAATCGCGCAAGGTCGATGCATTCTCTGCGTGTAATGCTTTTGTTGTACTTATTTCTTCTAGGAACCCATAGGCTATGTTCCATCCATCAATCATCTGAACGGTAAGATTAGTGTTGCATTCTTTATAGATGTTTGTGATACAAAAGTCTATTCCACACCTTAAAATAATTTTCTGAAATAAGAGTTGTCCATTAGACGTAAGTTTTTGAGTGATATTAAAGTTGTTTTTAACAAATATGTATATTTTTATTGCATATGTATAGTCCTTATTGTGAGGAAAAACCTTGAAGCCCGGTAAATGTAGTAGGTGTAAGTTACTGTCCGTAATGTGCGTTTCCTGAAGAGCAATGATGTTAGGTTTGTGTCAGGCTACAAGTAGTTCCAAAGCATATTTATGTATATTTCATTTTTCATTTCATTTTCGTTTGAAGATCAATTTATTGTAATACAAAGCCCACAAGGCCAAATATATATTACATAGATTAAAATATATTCATTAGCTATGCTGTACAAATTGCTTAAGTAAAATTTAAAAATAACAATTAAACAACGAAAAAATTAAACAAATAAATAATTAAATAATTAATTAATTAATTAATTAAATAATTAATTAATCAATTAAATTAATTAAATTAATTAAATGGTTCTCCAACCAACAAAGTGCACATATTTTAGAAATTTAAATTTTCATGTCCTGCTAGAGATTTAAATAATTCAACAAATTTACTTAAAAAACATTAAGTGATGAGGCAAAAGTTCTCAGTTCAATAGGTAATTGATTCCAACTTCTTGCAACTCTTACAATGAATGAGGAATCAAAGTTTCTATAATTAATAAGAGGAATTTCAATTTGAAGAGAGCGAGTTGAACGAAGAAAGTTAAAATTCCACTGTAGAATATAGATATTTAAAGCATCCATTATTTTAAAATTTTAAATTATTTTTTATTGTTTTTTGGTAAAGATCTTTTGTAAGTTCTTGGTGTAATAATTGTATTAAATTCCGGAATATTTTCATAAAGTTGAGAAAAGGAGGAAATGTCGACATCAGTCGGCATCCCGCTTATGCCTGGTGTAGCAAAGCCCATCCCATTTCGAATGCCATCAATTTTATTTATTTTCGATTCCGTCGGCAGTTTAGGCGTCATAATAGTATGAAAAGTTTTTATACGCTCCAAAAAACTTGTAAAATTCATTAAAATTTATTTAATTAAATTAAAACAATTTCGCGAATAGTTAAAACACAATTACATGATTAGTTAAAACATATATGTATATACTGTAAACGGCCATAGAGAAAATATTCTTATCTCACTGTTCTATATTATTTCCCCCCGGGGGCACATTATAGTCTTTTTGGAACCTACTATTCCATTTAGATTTGTGTCTTGCGGGGTAAAAGGGAGCCCAGGCCCCTCAAAGGCTAGTAGGAGTCACCTGGACAATCCACATATTTCCATGGGAATCAGTAAGCTCGCAGAGTGCACTAATTGTACTCTTAAGGCAAAGATGTACTCTGTACTGATTATTAAGGTTGGCCCCTATATGGGAGTATCGTGGTGGTTGTGGTTTCGGACCCTCGTGAGAGTTTGTGGGTCGGACCATTCAAATAACACAATGAATGGTTCAGGTTCAGTGAGTATGAATGCTGTCGTGTTCTTGAGAAATAAGAGCTTCAAGCATTCTGGACCAGGAGTTGCAAAGTCTCCAACTCCTCAGCAAGGAGTGAGGGCACGGCCTACTCCGGACTTTCTAAATTGCTACTAGGAGTGACTGGAAGATATACGTATCTGAAGGCCTTCTAGGGCGTGGGTGATGTCCAATCAACCAAGTGGTTTAACTACCATCTGATTATGACCTCACGGTCGGTGCAGATGTAAAACAGATCACACATTGTTCTATATTATTCTACAATTATCCTTTAAACCAAAGGTTCATTGACATGGTTTAAAAAATCGATCATCTATTTCACTAAAAATCAAGGAAGGATTATCAATTTTTTTAAATTGAAACACCAATCATTAATATATTGAAACACAATTCGTTATTTACTCAATGGTTTATTATTCATAAAAACTTAAAGGACTTTAGCTTTTTAAAAATTTAATAAAATTTAAATTGGCAAAAAACAGAACTTATTGAAAAATTCAGAGACTGCTTAACACATTTAAAAGTTCTATTAAAACTGCTTGAATGGGGTAAAGTGGTCTTGACTTATGGTGAGAAAATTCATGCGATTACTCTATTATTATTCCTTGAAAGGAAAGAATTATTTATGAAACCTCCTAAAAAGAACTATGGACATAAGGGAAGATGTCTTCATGTAAATGACATTTGTAGAAAATTTATTTATAAATGGAATTCAGAAATAATCCGAAAAAATCTGATTAAAATTTAATTAAAATGAATAATTAAAACAAACTTTAAATTTTTAAATTAAAAACAATTTTTATATTTTTAATGAAAAAAAAACTAAAATTTTTAAAAGAAGAAAAATTTTCTGTTTCATTTTCTGTTTAAGTTTTTGTACTATTTTTTTTTCATGACTTTATAACCTGAAATGTGCAAACCATTTATCGATATGTATAATTCCCTTTAATTTGGTTTGCGTAAAGTGTGAAAGCGTTTTTCAGATTGTATTTTTTTGTTGAATTTTTCATTTTATTATTTTTATATGACCAAAAAATGCATGTAAAATTTACGCTTGGCCGTGCAGAAAACGGAGAAAATTGTGGTGTCCTTTTACAGCAAATAAGTTAGGAAAATGTTATACATAAAATTTAAAAAAAAATTATAAGTATCTAGCAGTATCAATGTAATTTTAAATATTTAGACGACGAAAGTCACACTTTCAGGACTTGAGTAGATATTTTTAGAGCATTTAAAACATTAGATGCCTAAAGGCAAAAATGTGAATATTTTGACGACTGCAATAGGTGAAATGTCTTGTACTTAAGCAGCAGATTTAAGACATTTTAAAAAATATGGTTTAAACTTAAAGCTGGCGTTTTCATGCTTTTTCAAAAATATTAAAACTTTACATAAAAAAGCAACATCAACACGAAAAAGCTAAACCATTTTAAGCCTCAACAACTTTATCGTTTTGCACTAACATATATATGCCAGTACTTTTACAATGATGCCATAAAATTTCATATGAATTGCACTTTTAAAGGTAGTAAAAAGTAAACTAACCCTCTTAATAGACAACAACAAATGCATTAAAAAAGTAAGACATTTTTTCCTGTTTCTTATACCTTCCGTACTTTACTCAATAAAATTATTATCGGCTAAAAAGGATTCTAACATTAAAAGATTAGATAAAAAAGAGAGTGGTTTGAAAAAGAGAAAATACCATGCGAAAGGAAAAACTAACTAAAAATGTGAAAGTAGTAGCTGGATTTTTTTTAATATATTTAGCCTACTTTAAGCCATAATATGTTTAAAGCCTTTGATATTTGATTATTTAATCTAAAATATTATACATTTTATCTGCCGCTTTCTTCCTTTTTGGAGAAATGATTTTGGCTTTTTAATGTGTTTCAACTTTATTTTGTTGCAGAAGGATTTTTCTATCAAAATGCCTTAAAATTAAATTGAGGAGAAAAAGGTGAGTTTTTCGAATTAATAGGACAAAATGTTAAAGGGACTAAAATTTCTTATCAAAATCATAAAGTCATTGGGTAAATTGTTGAATCTTTAATCTGAAAATATTCACCTGGTGGTATGTTTCGAACTACTTTTTTGTAGTAGAATCGAAATTTTATCTCTAAACTGAAATTTCTGTGTTTTATGTTAAAAAATAAAATTAAATCGCTAACGATTTCGATTTTTTAATAGTTGCTGAAAGTTATCCAAAATTGTATGTGCGAATATATATATGAGAATATTTTTTATATTGAATTTTATTGAAAAAGTCAAAGAATTAGTTTTATTTTAGTATAAATAATTGCACGTAACGACAAAATTAAAGCCGAACACCAATTTTCTACACAAAAAAGAAAAAAAGGAAACAGCTGTACGTTTAAAATATTTTCTTGCAGCATCTCCATTTGTGTATTTTTTAACTTTCTAATAATTCTTTCGATTTTTATATTTTAAAACATTTTTTATAATAGTTTTTCCTATTGTATATATTTATCCCACCTCATCTTGTGCTGTTGTTGCTTGTTTTACTTCAACTACAAGTATGTTTATGTTAAAAACTTCAAAATATTTAATTTTTCTTTAACATGTTAAATTTGCATCCCATTTGGAGTCATACATTGTTGACATTTATTTGTCCACATTTTAACAGGCTGTTTATCACTGTCGTATTCGAATTTTCCCTGTGTATAAATTTGTAAGAAAGAACTAGTGTTTGTTTATGTAAAACGTTCTGTTTTCCGCATTTTATCTTTTTATCTAGATACAACTAAAACAAACAAGCTTTTGATACAATTTTTGAATTCACTTTTTTAGAGTTTTGTTTCTTATCCCATAACATGCTATACACTTGCTCGATGCTAGTTGATTTCTTTTCCTTTTTGTAATATATGACCTGTTAGTTTGAGAAATATTAGATTGTTCTGATGTTTAAAATAATAACATGACTGTTTTAATATAATGAGAAAGCCAGCATTTTACCATATACAAAAATCAAACGACAGAAATGTTTAACAACTATCAAATGAAGATTAAAAGAAACATGTACAAATTTGCATTTTACTAGATGTTTTGATTATATTTCCAAAGACAATCTATAAATAAGAATAAACTATGCTCGAAATATATTTTCTTCTTAACTTGTTATATTCAATATATAAAAAAGGTGTTAACCTTGTAAGTAAAAGTTTTCATTTGAATAACGGACCTTTAACAAAACAGCTTTAGTCATAAATTATGAAAATACATAGTATTTTTTATTATTTTAAAAATAAATAAACTTGCTTTTTCAAAAAGTTAAAAAAGCTAAAAGTTAAAAAAGAATTTTTATGTGTCCAACAAAAGCACATTTTGCAAGTTACGAAATACTAAAGTGGTTCTTTTTAATTTAATATAAGACTGAATTTAGTACTTTTTTTTAACGTAATGTTTTTTTTTCTTCTTCTCTAAGTTGTAGGCTTAGCTGCTTTTTCCTTATAACAATTTATATTCAATGCAATTTTCAAGAGTTGGCCTATCAGGATTAGTCCAAATAACGTGAATTATTTTATCGTCCGCAGTTTTTTTAGTTCTGTAAATTCTAAACGTCCTTTTACGGTTGAAAAATTAAAGCCATATATGTTTAAGCTTAAGACACTTTAGGAACACCCTTTATATTTTAGTTAAATTATTAGTTTTTGGAATTTGCTATAATGGCAGACATAATATTCTTTATTACAAGATGGCTCCATAGCGCGGTTTTAAAAAACCGCCATGCGAGTGGAAAGTGGTTTTTTTTATTTATTGCTGTAGCGAACTAAGTTTTACGTACAAAATGAGAATATATTTGTGAATATCTGAAGAATTTGTTGTTATAGCGACTATAGAAATAGTGTACGGTGCCACAGATAAACCTTCTTGACAGACGGACAGTCATTGTAGGGATAACAATAGGTTTACATTTTTACCATAATGGTATGAAAGTCTAATATCAGCTTAAAAACCGGATTTAATATGTTAGTCTTCTTTGATCTGTGACTGTGGAAACACTAAGCTTTCGATTATAAATGCTTTTTAAAAATTTCAAAATTAATTATATGTATTTAGTATAACTAAGTAGATATTAAAAGTACATACTGGTTACTCCTAAAAAAAGGATTGAATTTCTGCCATTGTTTTTATTACGGATTGTAAGTGCTTACAGTATTTTTATTCCCGTCCAGCTCATATTTAACTTCCACAACGATATCAATTTCCAAAACTTTATCCAAAAAAAAAATTATTCACTATACATCGGTAACAGCTAAAAAATATAAAAATCTCATGCTTTTAAGTCTCTAAACTTGACACCATTTTTTTTTTCAAGTATCTACTCAAACAAATTATTTCAGTTTAGTTTTTGTCATTTACTGGCTCCTACTCAATTCTTCGTTTTTTTTATATAAACAAGAAAAAAAAAACATAATTTACATAATGTTCATTTATGTATGTAAAATCTCTAGCTTTGGAAATATAAAAAATGCACCAAAAAAGGAAGAAATATTTTAAAAGACCAACAAAAAAAGAGGAACAATTTATAAGTAACTTTATATCTTTACACTACAACAAACAACTACTTAAAAAACTAAAACCGAACAAAAAATAGCTGTAAAAATATGAACTCTAAATGAAAAATATGGTTCAGTTTTGCTGTTCAGTTGGGTGGAATGATTGACTTGAATGATTTTTTTTTTCTCTCTAAAAGTTTACATTCATAATATAATAATATTGTTGTCTCATGTATTTTATGTTAGATTTTATGAATTTTGCTGCAGCTATCAAATACTGGTAAGATAGTAATAGTCTATAAAAGTTTTCTATTTTTATTATTTTCAAGTTTGACCTGGCCACAAGCAAAAAACAATAGCAAAAGTTTTTGGTTTTTTTTTCTTTTTGCTAAAACTTTAGATAACAATGCAAAGATTTCTTAAAATGACATTTGGAAATAGTTTTTCAGGAAAACTAGTAATGTTTCATAAATAGCAAATAATAGTTTTTAGTTAGCCTGGATAATTTTAGGTATCATTCAAAATGACTTCTTAGATTTTAAATAATGGTGCAGTTATCTGATAACGATTTTCTACAATATCTTACTAAAATGATATATGGACATTTCTGTTATCTCATAGCTATCCAGATTGTAAAGTTTTAGCACTAGATATAACTATGATTCAACTTCTGAGCATGGTCCTATAAACCTTGATGTTCATACTGATATTTATGTACCAATTAATTCAACCTAAAGACTTTACTTAGACCTACAAAATCGAAGAAGATAGTGTGGACTGCTCGAGGCGGTAATCAGAGCGACTCTATTGTCTGGTGGAAGGCGCCATAGAGGGAACTGTGCATAATGGCGATGCTAATAATAGGCAAAAGCTGCTGGACATAAGTGTATTCACGGACTCAGTTTATATTATCCCCGAAGATTTTATGACACATTTACAAGAAGCGCGTTACGAAGGCTAAAGATAATTTTTTGTGGTTTTTGTTTTTAAATTTCTGTTTGTTTTTTATATTTACTTTATCACGGTTCACAGCAAATTGCCGTTTTAAATTCATTTACTGAAGCATTTAATTGATGAATAATTGTATAATATCAAATACAGATAAAAAGATAAGTGGAACAATAACATTGACCATAATATATCCTTGCGAGCCTTCTCCTGTTCAAATTCGTGGTGTTCAAAATAATTCAGCCTCATGTATTACCACACAAAACCACATACAGTATAAACACATTAAACCTTACTAAAATTAAGTTTTATATTTTAATATTTCTATTTAAAACAAAAAAAAAAAAAAACAACGACTAAAAAAGGAGGAAGAAATAAAAGCTATCATATTGACCTGCTTTTCTCACGTTAGGTTTCGTGTTTAAGTGTGAAAATATTATTTCTAATTCTACACTTATTTAAGCCAATTTTTCTTATTTTTCATTTCTATTGTTAATGTTTTAGACATTTTAATAAAATCTGACGTTTATGAATCGTTTCATACAAATATAAAGTGGAACGTATTGTTTGGTTTCTCAAGTACTAGTAAAGTGTATGTATGTGTATTTGAAAATCTCGAGTGCATGTTGCATGTTTTGTGGTGATTTAAATAAAAAAAAAAATTGTATTAAAGAATATATTTCAAAAACTTTTCTTTTGAAACAGCTTTAGCTGTTTCGCATTCTATTTAAAATGTTTATTTTTTCCCATCACAACGATTTCTCAGCGGATTAACACAAATTAATTAAGGTTCCGGTTTGGCCACCTTTTTCAAGTTATAGAAACGAATAAAAATTAATCATAATATATTTAGTAAAAGGACGAGAGAAAACGCTTGTAGTAGAAATTCTATTCCGTAGGAAGTTAAAAAACAAAACAACATCATTTAGCTTTACGTTTTTTTTAATTTTAATTAAGAAATTATTATTTTTTTTATGTGATAGAAGTAAGAGGAACAACAATATAGAGAACAAGATTGAGATAAACAAGCTACCGAAATGTAACATTATCTTAACTATCCTCTGCAGTAATTGAACTTAATATGTTAAAAAATAGATAAGTTTTGTTTAAAATATTTTCATTAAATAAACTTTAGCTTAAATTAATTTAACTGTTTTGCTATACAAATTAAATGAATAATTTTAATCTATTTTAATTTCTAATAACTTTTTTAAGTTCTTAAACTTATTAAGAAAGAAAAATTATTAGTAAATTTTGTGCAAATTGCTTTTAAAGAAAATATTAAAAACTTCACACTTCCACAACGTAATGCATGCGTCATGTAAACATGATCTATTTAATCAACCAATTTAAGAAAGTAGAATAAAAGAAAAAACTCACAATAAATCACTAGAAGGTGGGTTAATGATTTTACTTTCTGTATTAAAACAGAGGGGTAGTTAGAAAGTTCTTCTAACTTTCTGAACATTTGCTATAATAAATTAAAATTAAGAAATATTATAGTCTAATATAAAGTAAAGGACATTCTTTTTAGTCAGTTAATGATAGACTACTAAAGAGTTTCATTGCATCCGTTAGTTTGTTTTTGATGGACAGTCTATTAAAATCGACACATTTTTTTAATAGAATCTTGTGAATAGAATTACAATTTTATACCCGGAAAACCAAGTGCTGCCTGTTTCGGCAGAAGAATATGATCAGCTTTAACTTCAGCTGTAATTATTAAATATTAAGGAATCAATAGCTCTCGATATTCTTGGCAAGCAAATTCAATACGATATTTTATGAAACCAACATATTTCTTAAATCGCAAAAGTGTAGTATTCAAATATATATATCAGTTCAGTTATCGTCGAGCCTGCTATGGTTTAATATTAACCACAATTTTGTTGTCCGTTTAGTGCTTCCCTCTTAGCTTGAAACACAAGCTGCTGAAATTTTGTCAAAACACCATTTATTTCTACGCTTAAATATTTTCTCCAAAGTTCAATGTCCGACAAATTTACTCGATCTTAAAGTTCACTTAACTTCTTCTATTTTAAGAATATTTAAGTTTGAAATGCAAATAAATGTTTCTTATATCTTGGCAAATATTTAACAACAGCAAGTGTTTTCAATATGCTACTGTAAGATTCAAAAGATAATTTATTATTTGAACAACAAAACATTACAAAGCAACTCATAATCTAATCTGTGGACTAGGCAAGTATGTATTTGGCATGACAACCCTTAGAACAAATAAAAAGAAAATAAAAACTGTCATAAAATTTAAATGTATAATTTAAACTTCAACATAAACAATAAATTCAAAAAAAAAATAAACGTAAAGATGCTGTCAGATGTATGGCAACATATTTGTTCCTGTCTGAGATAACAGCCCATTACTCCTAGTTTTATTTAAGAAAATCTTTACGAAGTAAAAGCTTTTATTTACTTTGGTATTTCCCCTCTCACATAAAAGGGGTTTCTTTTAATTTCATTCTTGCTGCATTTTATATACTTAAACGTGCCGGTGTCTGTAGTACAGTTGCATGCGTGACAATTTCTACAAAAAGTTGTTTATGTTCATAAAATAAATAAAATTGTAACGTGGAAACATTTGAGTAGCTGCAATTAAATCGTTTAAATTTTGCTCTAAAACACTACAGAGAAAACGAAAAGTGGGAAAATTTTCAATTTTAATTCTGTATTTGAGGGAATTATTATGGAAGTATTGTTAGTCTTAAAAATAAAAATCTGCTAGTAATAATATGATGCAAAAATTGAGGGGTTTAAGGGAACAAAGCGAAAGGCTTTAAAAATCACATGATATTTTAAAGCCAAGTTCTTGCGCGCAATCGAGTTTCTGAGTTCTTTTGCCTGTTCTTATTTATAGTGCATTGCGTTTTTTTATTTGACAATTTACGTCTACAGCATTAGCCTACACTAATTAGTCTTAATATTTAGTAACGAAAATCTATTACTTCTACTCGAAAGACATTCGAATGTTTTTTAAAATCAGACTTTTTAAGTATTTTTAATACTTATTTTTGTGTAAGAATTGATAATATCTTTCCCAAAAATAAATTGTTATTGTAATTAAGTTTTCAGGGTGAAGAATTATCCCTAATGGCTGGCCCTAGTACCAGTTACATAATACTTCTGTGGAAACGATCATATTTGGTGTTTTAGAAAAATGTTGAAATATAATAATATAACGGTGAAATTTATAACTTGACGATAACATTTCTTTGTTCAAAATATAACCAGTCATTATAGCGTTCTGACGAAATAAAAAAAAATAAAATTTTTATTGATTATTATCAATAAATAAAGTCTTCAAAGCTGAAAATCACAGAAAACTACTAGAAACTACTTAACAAATTATAATATTTGGAGTTGTTGTGTTTTCTTTTGTTAGAGAGAGTAAGAAAATAAATATTGCTCTATATATTTATCTAACACAACTTTTATCTCAAAAAGCAGTTTAAGATCTCCTTTACTATAAGTGCCGAATTGTTATCTTCTAAATACCAGAAGGTGGTTTTCTTAAACAAGAAAAGCAACTTGTAATTAAGATTTATTTTCAAATAAATGTTTGTTTATTTAATTTAATTTTGTTTTTAAATGATAACAAAAAATTAATACCCCAAAAAGTAAATTTTCAAACAAAATTTTTTTCTTCAACTTATTTCACCTGTTTTTTAAAGTTTTATTTTTGTACAAAAAAAAAAGAGAAATTAATCACCTCCCTCACTTGTCGTGTTTACTTTTGGTGTTTATGGTTTATATTGTTTTTCAAGAAGAAAAAAATAACAAAAGGCAGCTACTAGCGTGTTAGTTATCTTCAAGTTTTATATCTTTGCTGGAAACTTAAGTTCGTTAGCAAATATTTTTCCAACAAGAAATGTTTTTGTGCTGCTGTTCTCTTTGTGGCTTTTAATAAGTGTTATATTGAATTCGTTCGTTTTTAACCAGGCTTTTTCTATTATTAGTTGACAGTGTTTTCAACTACTAGTTTTTGCATGTTTTCAATTATTTGAAGAAAAAAAAAGTACATTATTTTCTAAGTACATATATTATTCTACGAATTTTTAATGGCTTAAAAATGTAAACACTTGTCATTTCCACTTCTCAGTATTTTTGTGTTTTAAAATGGCTGTGAGATTTTATTATGTAAAATTAAAAAAAAAAATATTTTTTAAGATCAGTTTTTAAAATATTAAATGCAAGTTAATGATTTTTTATGACGCTTTTTAAACAACAATCTGTTGAAACTATACTATTACTTCATTATCATGCCTTTCTAAAGCTTGTCAATAGCCCCATTCTTATGCACAGAGGCAATTTCTTTACGTTCATGTATAAGTTTTCGTACAACGTCGGTGTTTCTCATCAGATATGAATATAAAAATATCCAAGTTGAACTCATAATATGTATTTTTTTGTATTAGTTCGCCTCAGACCTTTTTCTTATTTTCATATATGATCCATTTCTTATAATTTAATAGCAGTTATTTCGAAACTCTTGTCTTGTAATTTAACCACCTCAAATTTGTCTTAAAGCATCTAAGGGTTGTTTTAATTACTCTGGGATATTTCCCCCTGATTACTTTCTTGAATTCTAGAAATAAATTCTAAATTGATTAGTTGATCGTGTCACTTTTTCGTGAGTTCGATGAAGGAAAAGTAATGTACTTATTTCTTTATGGATTTTTTCTGTCTGATGACTTTTCGCTTTACACAATGTTTAAATGCTGCATACGCAATTTTTATGATCTACTTACCACTTAGAATTTTATATTAGGAAATAGAAAATAAATAGTGACTTAAGACAATTTTTCGTAAATGAGTAAAAAGTACACAATTTATTAGGCACAACTTGATACATTAAATTTTTACTTTTAATCAATAAATAATATTTATATTTTTATTTTCCCTCAGATGTTCTTACTTTTAATACAAAATTAAGGCTTTTTCTATAACCTAAGAAAATACATACTCGTGCTGATTTAGTTTTAAAATAACCTGGCAAATACAAATATCTTTCTTACTCTAGTTTGCCTGCCATTAAGTCATGATACTCTATTTTTAAAGTTTCATTTAAATACTTTATAGTTTTGCATGATAAAATGACCGTTTATTTGTAGTGGAAGAAAATGTCTTCGAAATTTGTCACGAAATGATCATGATATTAATACTCAATTCTAATGTATAAATAACTGAGAAAAATATTATACCCACTCCGCATTTACCTTAAAGAAATCAACTATGAACAGTAAGTTTTATGTAATAGAATAAAATGAAGTAGAAATATTAAACACCCTATGCAGTGCACATTGTTTCAAAGAGAATAAAAATTAGAAATGTAAATCAAGTTTTAAATTTCATTAAAAACATTTTCAGAGTTTCAAATACATTTAGCTGTATTAATAATTTTTCGGTAGCTATTTTCTTCCGGCTTTTTAAAAGATGTGGTTAACTACAAGGTGGCAGAAAAATATTTATTTGGCTTTTGTGTTTCCGCAGATGCAGCCTTTTTATCTCTGGTCTACTACTGTTAGACTTAAGAAAACTTTTTCTTTTGCCTTAAATCTTGACGTAGTTTAAGTTAATGTTGTTTCTGAAATTACCTGTACACTTAGTGTTCAGAGCTATTCGAGACCTATTGATTAATTATACCGCTGTAGCATTAGTGAAATAGCTTTAAGACTATCGCTTGTCTTTCAATAAACAATTTTATTATTTGGAATCATTTTTAAATTAATCTACGTTAAAATTTCTGCTAGATTCTTTTAACATTCTTTTAAACATATGACATTCTCATAAAATATTTATTATTTAGAAAATATCTGTTAATGTATTACTGTGGGTGAAAGCATATACACATGACCATTTTACTACTGCTCAAATAGCTCATCAGTGGATTTTACACCAATTATTGTATTGTATAGAAAAATTAAGAAACATATCTCAGGCCAATTGATTGATTTATTATTTGTAAAATGCAATTTTATCTATCCTTTGGTTCACTTCAATTAACTTTAAACCATAAATTGTGCAAAGATCGTAAAATATAAGAATACTATTTAGTTCCTTCCGGTGTTTTATGGTTATCGAAAATATATTATAGTTAGACGCGATCATACTATGGGCATTTTATAACATATCATATACTTATCGATACCTTTTGATTTAAAAATGTGTCCTTATATTTTTTGCATATCAGGACAAAGTTATAAATACTTCTAGGAAAATACATCAACTGCTAATGGGTTTTCTGGTGCAGTATTGTAAATTCATTAGAAATATTACAATTTCAAGAACGACTGTAATATTAATATAATATAAATTTTTTGCAACATCTTTATGACCCATCATTTAACGATAGTAATATATTTAATTGAGTTCCTTTCAGAGTTAAGAGTGCTATTTAGAAAACAATACCAACCTCTAACAATTGTCCTGTTGAGAATGAAATTTAGCAGACTGAATACATTTGTAATGCATATTTTAGTGGCCAAATTGATATTCAGGTACAAAGTATAACCAACATCCACCATCAATAGACAAACAACTATAGTAACAGCAACTACAACAATAAAGATATTTCAATATACCACATGTGCGTGCTAATAGCTTAAAACATGAAAGTTCTGTAAAAGAAAAATCAAACAAAAAAAAAAACTTTTACTTAAAAGAAAAAAAAAAACTGAGATTGCTTGAATGTTGTTGTTTCATTGTGGTATGTTGGCAACCAGCATCAACAACATTATATTGTACATCTTTTATGGTTGCTACATTGTTTCTTTTAAGAATTCCCAGATGATATTTATCATTTCAAAACCCCAAAATGGACCTCTTTTATTGAAAGTGTCATTGTCGTTTGTTGCTTACTTAAGAATCTCATACTTTTGCTAATGTTAAGTGAGTATGATTGAAAAAAGAGCAAACAAAAACAAAAAAAAACCCAAAAAAAAGACAAAACTCCGGCAAAAAGGTGCTGGTTTCTAAAACCAGCAAAACCAAAATAAACAATTTCTTCTAACTTCATCATCAACATTATTTTGTACGCCAGCCTTATAAATTCCCTTGATTATCATTATTTGATGCAAACAAAGGAAAGGTAAGTATCGAGAAAACACAACAAAAACAAAAACACCTCATCTCATTGTCATTTAAGCTCAGTACATTTTAACATGAAAAGAAATATAAACACGTAGGTGTTTTTCACAACATTTTCAATACTTTCAAACATACGACAACAACGAATACGATAATAATGGTTTAGCAAATGATATTTGTCACTCTTTCTAAGTCAGTTCTTTTCATCTTTTACTTCAACTTAAGTAGTATGTTGTGGCCATTTCAAATATTACATAGCACCACTGTCCCTATACAGTTTACCATTCTGCAACTGCCTTTAAGTTTTAAAAGACACAATGGCTGGTTAAAATTGGCAGGTATGATTTTCTTATGTGCAGAAATGAAAAGGTTTATCTTCATAAGTTTTCTTTCTATTTAGAATATTATTATTAGTTTATTTAATGGTTTTTATCTTAGATTGGATAATATGTAAAATAACTCAAGGTATTTGTCCAACAAGTAGATCTTACTTATATTAAGTTCCCTGGTTGTATCCTTTAAAAAGTTCTTACGAAAAAGCTCAAACTTACTTTTTAACTTATTGTTATATTGGAATTGCTTTTCTTTTTAATAAGCAGAACGCTAAAAGTATTTTGGTATGAGATTGTTTCCTGAAATCAAAAATTTTCAAATTTATAGTTACAATGGGAGTCCAAACGCTGTTTGGTATTATTTTTGATTTTATATCTAAAATTGTGTGTAAAAAAGCCGCAATTTATAAAAATTATTACATTTCATCATTCACAGACACCGACAACATTTTTAGACTATGGTTGTGTGCCTACCTCGATTACCTTTATTAAATTAGGTTAAATTGATAATGTTTATAACCTAAAAAAAGTTTGTGCCAGAAACTGGTGTTGACGGATGTAGCGATCTAAAAAAATGTAGCAGGGCTTTCTGCTAGTTTGTACATTTTTCTACTTAAGGTGAAATTATAATTTTTCTAGGCTGAATATGTAAAAATTATTTTTAAATTAAAAAAATAATCAGAGTGTTTTAAATTTATATCAAAATTTATATCACAAATTTTATAAAATTAAGTGTGCGGCTATGATTATGGGTGTAATTACTCAATCGAATTTAAATTTTTTGGAACAGAAAAAACCGAGAATGAAATTTATGTAAAAATAAATTGTTTGTTTCAAAGAAAAGTTTAAATAAATGAAAATTTATTAATGCACACTGTTACCGCCACTAAGAATTCGCTGCAAATGCATCATTTTTTATTGCTATTTATTATTATCGATTAACCTGTCAAATACGATTTTTCTTTTATTATTCCCCGCAGTTTAAATAGGAGCCATATTTTTTACAAAAAAATCATACTTTATTCCTCTAACATAATCATCCGAATTGATAAAATGGAGAAGTTTCGCTCCGAGTAGCCATACATATCCACATTTATAGTATATAAATTTTCTTTATAACAATTGTGAATTATATTCTAGGAATTTTAACATTGAAGAACAAGGCAATACATAATAATTGTATTCTAAAAATTCGTACACTCGTGTTTATAATTTACAATTTGGTTGCAAAGAGCTTCACCCGTCCACACACACAATGAAAATAATTTCCACAACAGTATCTGCTGTTCATTTAATTTGTTATGATTTTATAAAATGTTATTAAAATATTTTAGTTAAAATATTTTTGAAACCAACGTTGATTTTTTGTTTCTTTTTTCTGTGGACTTTCCTTCGTTGCAAGCGAAATTGCAACTATATTGCTCAACTTAGCTAAATAAATGATAATCGAAGTACCCTCCATTTGCGAAATCATCATCATATTGCTTCCGAGAAAGCTTGTGTCTTTTAATCTAATGGATGTTAGTCAACCCTTCAATGAAGTGAATATACTATGATAGATAATAAATAAGCAATGAGCGAAATATGAGCTGTTAACACATGTCGACCCTTTCTTCAGTGAATAGCGCTATAAATCTCTAAAAATGCCACAAAAAGCACAAAGAAAAATTTATAGATTTTATTATTACGAACATTTGTTTACAGTTAGGAGCAAAATGCTAAGGGACTTCTATGGAGTGCGACTAAACAGAAACCTTTTTGCTTTTGAGTCAAACATAATTACGATATTGTACGGTAGAGTATTGTAAAGTGCATCAGGTTTTCGTGGGAAGCGTGTTTTATTATTTCGTTTCTTACCAGTAGCAGGACTTTATGGAAGTTGAATTTTTTTTTACATACTGGAGGATCATTTGTAGAATTTTTTATTGCTTCCTTTAGTGTGGTGGTAGGTAAAATTACTGTATTTCATCATCTCCATCTAGAAATCCCCATAAAAAATAATTTTGCATATCTTTTTAACAAGTAGATGGAATATGTTTGAGAATAGGGCGTAGATAATGCTGCTATTGCGAACTTTTTTGATAGATATTTATTTATTTAATGTCTATTTTTGCTATTGTTTTTTCTTTTTGCCACTTTAAGAGCAGGGCAACACTTTATTTTCATGGAAATGATGCCATCATATAAGAAACCATTCATTTCTTGATAGAATTTAAATTTAGTTTTTTTGTTTTTTTTTTGTTTTAGTCATCGTCTTTGGCAGCAGTATTTTGTTCATTTCTATGAGGATTTTGTTGTCAAATGGTGCAACATATTATGTAAAATGTTGGTGGTGGCGAAATAACTTAGCAAGAAACAATGTTGTTGTTGTTGTTGCTGTTTATGTTGTTGCTGAGACCCAACCAAATAGCCACCTTTACCAATAATGATGTAATCTTAGTGCTTTTCTACTTTTTAACTCTAAAGTATAGCAGAAATTTTGCATATTTTTATGTGTGTCTTAAAGGTATAAGAGGAGAAGAAAAGAAAATATTGACAAAAGTATTGAATTTTTATTGTATGATTGCTTTGCGAACAAAAACAACAGCTAGATAGTGTAAAGACTTTTTTGTTGGCTGATACAAGTATTATTTGTTGTTGCTTTTGTTGCAGCTTTTGTTGTTATTTGTTATCATTGATATTAAACGGAAAAAATTTGCTTATTTGAATTTTCGTACATTTGAAATGAGACTTTTTTCCTTTCGTTTTGAACAATATTTTGTGCTGTTTTACGAATTATATATTTGCTGACAGTACAAATTCAAACAGATACACCAACATTTGTCTACAAACGTGTATTTCAATGAAAAAGAAAACAGAATTCATTTTGCATTTAGATGAATTGCTTTGTTGATACCATCATTTGTTGATAGATGACCATTGAGGTGCAACATTGAGTTAAATAAACAAAACGAGAAAAAAAAAGAATAAAACAAAATCGTTGGTAAGAGAATTATATTCAACAAAAAAATACTTTTCAAATAAAATAAAATCAACAAATGCATATTTAATGGTCACACTATTTTACTTTTTATTTTCCACTTGCATCAAAATTAGCTGGAATTATTTAGTTTTGTACGAACGTTATTCACTGAATATAAAGCTGAAATGTCATCTTGTTTGTGGTGGATTTGCATGGTTAATTTTTATTTTGGCTAGATAACCTATTGGGTCTGTTCAACGTATTTAGAATGTAATAGAGAATTTTCGATTAGTTAGAAGTTGAAGGCTAATGTAGAACTGAAAATTTCTTTAATGAAATGGATTTTAGATTTAAATGTAGAATGCGGTAAATAAAATGATATACTTACAGAAGGGCTTATTAAACATTTTCGAATTTTTCTTTAATACTATTGTATTCACAAATTTTTTAATTTAAATTAAACTGTGAATTAAATTAAAATAAAATAAACAGTAATATTTTTTTCAGTTTCAACCAGTTAAACTAGTTGAAAACGACACGGGTGGCGAAAGTTGATTTAACCGGGGTAAGAAACACAAATCACTTTACGAAATATTATGAAAAGAATGACTTTTGGATTTTGTGAATCAAGTTATATTAAGAAATGTAAACAAATACAGCAGGCATAATAGCTAGCTGGCAAAATACTACTTTTGAGTTATTTATTATATAAATAATTTTATTTAATTTTTACTGATGATATGTCGCCCAATGAAGTGGAGAAATATTGAGAATTAAGTTGTTTGGATTTGTGCCACCAGTAAATGATATACTATTTTTTTTTAAGAGAAGTAGCACTTCAGGCAATAATGCCTATTTTAGTCGAGTACCGTGCTACATTCTTTAGGAAAGGGATAGATAATAGATGAAAGAGGTGGTGAAAGTAGAAGAATAGTCGGAAATTAACTGCCGTATATAAGACAGCACAGCCACCAGTGACTATGCCTTAATCGCTGAGCAGCCCCACCGACAGTCAATCTTTATTTCTGTAGTGAAAAAAAACCAAGGTCTTCGTTGGGAATCGAACCCACAACCCCCATACTTACAAGCTAGTACACTACCTACTAGCCTACAGGGGCACCTAACTGTTATCATTCCTTTCCGTCATTGTTGGCTGTTTGTTTGGTATGAACGGCGAGCGTTTTCGATGTGATGACATCATTCTCAAGCCGTGTTGTAAACTATACTTGCGGCTCTGTAAAAAAAAATTGTTAAAACAAACTTTGCGCTTAATCGAAATAAACACAAATTATAGTAAATAGTAGAGCTATTAACAATAAAGGTTACAAACCAAATTTGGGGCGGGATGACGTAGAATCATACCCAGCTAAAAAAAAACTTTAAAAACAAATATTCTTATGTTAATACTTAAACGTTTTAAGTTAGAATAGAGGTAAAATTAGCTTATTTTAGGGAATTTTATTGAATAAAATTCATTACTGTCATTTTGAAAAAAAAGACCTGAAACCCGTAACAATCACTTTATTAGGGATAGCAAGTAATACATTTAAAACTTGTTCTGTTTTGTTGTCACTGAAAATGAGTAAACATTTATCGTCAAAGTTGAAAGGCATAAAATCTATATGAAACTAAGTTCATAAATCAAGCATAATTGAAGAAATTTAAATCGATTTAAATTTATACTAATTTATCTCTAAGTACTTCTAATTTTTACACAGGCAACTTAGTTTTTCCTATACCTAAATCATGTAAGTAACTCTATACCCATATAATTTAATGCCCCATTTTCTAAACTAACAGAAAAAAGTTGTCATAAATTTTCTTCTTAACAAATTGCATGTTTAAAGATGTGACTTCTGACAAGATAATCAATAAAAGTTACTTAAGCAAAAAAAATAACGACATTGGAAAAGAAAATAAAAATTATAAAAATCACTACAATCAAGGCTTCATATTACACTAGAAGAAATGTCATTTTTAGAAGAATTTATGATTTTTTTTACTTTAAATGACTATAACAAGAAACGAAACCTTTTTTCCTCTATTTTTGGCTCATATTTCCTTCAAACATGCAATTTAGTTTTCTGAGGAAACTAAAACTTAAAAAAAACAAAATAAAAAGAAATAGCGGGTTAAATGAAGACATCACTTAAATATTGGATGAATTACATTGTATATATGTATATAGAACTATACTTTGCTATGATAGTGACTATTAGCTCTACTGTTTTCAAATACAAATATGTTCACTTACATGAAGTGCCGTCATAGCAGATGTCCTTTTAAAAACTTAATTTCTTAAGTGCTTTGGTTTTGCTTATATTTTAGAGCATGCATATACTTCCTGAGTCATTCGTTCAGTCAACATTCCTTTTTAAATTGTTACAAAGGGCAATGATTTTATTAGGGTATTCTAAAGGAGATGTGTGAACTGTAAATATGAAAATTACTTAAATTTCACAGTGCTTCCGTTTAAAGTAGTTAATTTTTCTTACTATTTGTCACATTATTTTGGATTTAATAGACAGTATTCACAGAATTAGAAACATAAGAATTTAATTTTTTTAGCAGTTAGAAAACACTTTAAAGAAATTTTTGGAATACTTAATAATTTTGGTAAGGAAATGTTGCTTTTAGTAGAGCAAGTGATATTCGAGTTGTAAAAGTTGTTATATTCGATTAAAGTAGTTTTCTGTGACAAATAATATTGACTTTCTAATTGCGGCACCTTTGTTTGAGTCAAGTATTTGTTGTGATAAGGCAAAGTCGTTTGGACAAGAGCTTGTTGCTGGGCAATGCGAATGGCAACAATGTACTTTTTAAAATAAAACTACTTTTCTTTGTTTTTTATATAAAGATTACTTTTTTAAGGCAAAACTGATTCTTTCATGAAAATATAAAATTGTTGTGCAAGACTTTAATTTTTATTGATAAAAAGATAAAAATAAATGTATTATAGCAAAACTTACAGTCTAGTTTTTTGTGACAAAAAGTAAATGTTTTATGACAACAAAAATAATTTCTTTTGGTAAGAGTATTTTATTTATGACAAAAGCGAAACTTTTATAAAGATAACAGAATCTTGGCGAATTTTAGGTTATTAAGAATTGATGGTTTTGTTTTGAAAAGCGACTTTGTGGTCAGCAGAACCCTGAACTTAAGATAATGCTCCGTTTTAGTTTACATAAATTGCTTATGTACAATTGAATTTTTTTATAAGAACGAAATTTTCATTTGAAATGAAAGTCTTACGATAATTATTTAGGAACAACAAATTTTTGGAGGATTATAAGACTTAAAACACAAATGGATATTATTTTATCATTATCGAAAAAGACCAAGTATCTGTTCAAAAACTGGTTATTTGAGAAGATAAGTATTAGTGCAGGAAAACATAAATTCTATAAAACTTATTAATGCAATTTTGTGATTTTTGTAACACGAAATAAAAAGATGTGCAAAATGAAAAAAAAAAAATTTTTTATAATATACTTTTTATACAAAATGCTTTTTAAACAAGGTTTTTGTTTCAAATATTCAGAGAATAAATTTATTTTTGATTAATTATTAATTTAAATGCTTTTCACATTTTGTGGAAAAGTTTTGTGATTCCTTTCTATGATAAAGTGTTATTAACAAAGACTTAAAATTTATTAACAATTTTAATTAATTTTTTTAATTTTACAAAGTAACTTTAGAATTGTTAGCCTGTAAAACTCCCCACTGTGGAACGATATAATTATTTTACAATAAACTAACTTTCTCAACATTAATTTAACGCTTTTTTATTACAATCAAAGAGCTGTTTTGAAAAAATTTCAAATTTTGCGGTTACCATATATGTTTTTTCCTTATATGTCTCGAATCAATAGTTATAGTTTAAAAATATTTGACCTGAACCACATTATAATTAATGTATTTTTAAAACAAATTTCAATTTCCTTTCAAACACTTGTAACAAAGAGACTCTGCACAACTAATTTTTGTTTTTTGTTTTTTGTTTTTCATAATTTCAACACATGGTAAATCTTTTGAAAATATTTCAAAGCTTTGGTTGTTGGAACAACCGCTTATACAATGGCTTCACACTGTCTAGTCTTTCGAAAGTATTAAGAATGAAGAAAACACGAAGGAAAAAAAAAACAAAAATAATTAATTATAGTTTAGTTTTATTTATTTCTTTTTCGCATCAAATCTTTTGATATCTGTTGGATAAGAAGTGTGCGTTGTTATTGTAGTTCATTTATTTCTTTGTTCCTTCTGTTCTAACTTTGGCTTACTTCAGTGGTAATTTGTGTATTTTGTTGCTACCAAAAAAAAACCTCTCCATCTTAAATCAAAACTTAGCGTGAGTTTAAATAATATAAGAAGAAGAAATTTTTGCTGCCTTTAACAAAAAAAAAAACAAGATGTTTTTGCTGCCAATAACATAATTCGTAACGTCAACCAAGAAAAATGTACAATTAAAAAACAAAAGGAACTGAAAAAAACAAAAAATAACAGCAATAATAATTTTAAAATTAAATTTACCAGCATAATTATTAACACCAAGCACATAATTAATATTTAAAGAAAGAAAATTGTTTCTTTTTCAAAACCTTTTTAGGTTTCATTCTCTTCTCCTCTCCTTCTGTTTTAATTTTGAAAGGGTCTACATAATCTGTGTATTCTTTTTTGTCTTTAAGCTATTTATGTATTTTCTTCTAAAATATGTTCTGTTCTGCTAAATTCTTTAACAACAATTTAATTTTTTAATTCTCTTCCTAAGCAAATACCACTCCGTTTTTTAGGAGTTTTGCTTTTGAAGCATAGAATTAAAAGTCATGGCACTCTGGGGACAACCTTTACATTTTAGTTTTATTTTTTAAAATTTTGCGCTTGTTTTTAAATGGAAATAATAATTTTTAAGTAATTAATTTTAAGCATTAGGTCTTATTTAATAAAAATTTTTTAAATTTTTTTATTAAATAAGACCTAGTGCTTAAAATTAATTACTAAAAAATATTAAAAAAGGTCAAAAAATTTTATCAATTATAGGAAATAATAATTTTTATATTCTAAGTGTTTTCCTATTGCGCTACTGTAAGGAGGCAACGTTTTCATTGCGACACCCTCAAAATTAAATTTCTGGCTATAGCGGACATACTTTTATATCCAGTACGAAAATTTGACACGTGTCCCTAGCACAGCTAAGCTATTAGTATTTCTGTTAGCGTTATACTTTTTTTCTGAACATTTCAAGAATTCAGCTGTAATAATAAAATAATATTTTTAAAATTTACTGTTCTAAAGTAGATGTAAATTAAATTAATGGATCAAAAGATAACTAAAGCTCAGTTGAAAATTTGAAGCCTAAACAAAAGCGAAAATTTAGAAACAACAACTGTGACAAAGAAACAATTCAATTCACCAGTGTAAAATTTTTACTCTTCCAGGGTTACAAAACATAATTATTTTAATAAATATAGTTACATGTAAATTATAAAATTATTTACACATGAACAACCAGCAGAATAGATAAGTATTCTGCAGAAACTTAAGAATACTAAAATTATTTTCGCGAGTCAACTAAAGTTAATTACAATTGTTGTGAAAGACATAAGGAAATGCAGCACATTAAAACCCTCCAAGCAAACATACGCATGCAAAAAAAGAAAATTCTGTCATTTGTCTCTTGTTTTACAAGGTTCTTTTAAGTGTTGTTGATATGTTATTGTTGTCGTTGTTGTTGTTATTGCTATTGTCGTTGTTCTTGCTTTTGTAAATGACCAATATGGCTTAAATATTCTAGTGATATTAACACCCATGTACGAATATGTTTTCTCTATATTATAGACATTATTATAGACTCTTTATGTTTGCTAAATTTTGTTGTAATGGATGTCAAAGCCTAGAAAACAAAACAGCTTGAAAGAACATTTACAATACATGCATACACTCGGCCACAAAAATTCACATACACACATACACTTATGCACATATATTAGGTGTTAAAATGATTATCAGTTGCCATGTGATCTTTAGCCATTTTAATACCGTTAAAGGTTGATTTACATGTGTATTGAAGTACTTGAATTTGTTACAATTTTTCTATAGACTGATAGATTTTTGTTATTGTTATTTTATTTCTTGCGGTTTCATTTACCTTTTGGGTATGTCGTGGACTGTAAGGCCTATTTTTTTTGTTTTTAAATTGTTTGTCTTTCAGTTTTTGTAAATGCCATTGTTTCGTCTTCTATGCGGCCTGGAAAATTCATTA
Source organism: Trichopoda pennipes (assembly GCA_030448955.1). NCBI lineage: Eukaryota > Metazoa > Arthropoda > Insecta > Diptera > Tachinidae > Trichopoda > Trichopoda pennipes. The sequence goes on along the minus strand of JASKUP010000031.1, from coordinate 3,382,873 downwards.
GTTGCAACCTAACGGGTTACAAAAACTCATTTAACATGTTTTGAAGTAACACAACGACAACGGCCAACAAATTTTATATATTTCTTTTAAGTTTTAGAGTTTATTGTTGTTGTGAATCGTTGGTTGTTTCTTGCTTTAACTAAAATTGTTGGTGGTATTGTTATTGTTGCTATTATTATTGCCGCTATTGTTAGTTGTGGTGTGCAATATTTGTGCATTTCGTTAAGTGACACTTGACAAGTTTGCATGTTTCGTTACAATTTTAGGTTCTTGGCGACCAAAAATAGTAGATAATAACGTCACCTGGCAATTGGTTAAAAAAACCTAAATAGAAAAATACAAAACTGAAGGGTTTGCAGCTACAAAATGTTAACTCTATTTTTAGGTCAAATGAGAAAAATAATCTAAAATGGAGTTTACAACAATAGCTGACTCTTCCTTGCCCCAAATGATAACAATTCCTTTTTGTGCTGCAAACCCAATAGTGGCTAAATTAAAAAAAAAATAAAAATTATTTACATGTACATTTTCGAAGTATGCCGATGGTGTGACAAAGGAAAAAATTTCAATTTAATTTTCATTGTGTTCCGACTTTAAAAGAAAACATATGATGAGACATTATTAATGCAATTTTAAAACTTGAGAAAATTTAATTAATCCACTATGTTTTCTTTTATCTTACAACAAATAATTAAAATAATTCTAAGTAGCTGAACCTTTATGTTTAAGTTTAGAAATTCTTTTAACACTAAATTATGTCACAATAATTTATTTGAATTGCTAAAAAGTTGTTGTACAAACTGAAGTTATTTATATTTTCTTTTAATTTTTTGTTTATTATAGTTAAAAAAATTGTATTTAAAATTTTAATTAAAGCAACTATTTATTTAAATTATATAATGACTAGCATGCCCGTGACTGCTTTGCAAGTCATTTGTGCGCCAAAAAATTCAATCATTTAAGAAAATAACCAGACAGAACACAATTTCTTTTTTTTCGTTGTTATTTTTTTTTTTTTATTTTAAAAATATTATCTTTTTCACAATTCAATATTTTTCATATATAATACGTCTTATTCTATTGCAATGCTTTTACATATACGACATTCTTGGATCGATTTTGGTTCGTTGCATAGACAAACAAAGCAGTTGGTTTATTAACACATGATACATATAATTGACCGTGCGAAAAATAGGGAACATTGCAAAAGCAACAGGTATGGAGAGCTGAAGCCGTTTAAAATCAAACGGCAAATATGGAGGAATCATAAGAATGCGTGGTATCAGCACATCTTCGCCCTTATATTTTCCTTTTAAAATTTTTGCTTCAATCACATTCTTCATGACTTTTTTGTCTACTAAACGTGTCCCATTGCAAAGTCGTGGCTGGCAGATATTTCTAAGCAAAATAATTGGTACACCAACTTTCACTTGCAGGCGGTGGGGCGGCAGTCCAGGTAACTCAAGCGAATTTTAAAATGCGACTGGATAATTTACAACATCGTCTTGATTGGTAACAGAGTCAACCGATTTTTAGGTAAAAATTTCCCCGAGAATGTCGTTAAAAATTGAAACATTGATATCCGAAACATCTGGGTTTTTCGCAGCTAAGATAGTTCTTACCACCAACCAATCATGATTTCTAAAATTTTGTGCAATAATACGTTTGTGACCAATTCTTGTTTTGATTGTGCAAAGTGTCAAAAATTATCTGGAAGCGTAATCAATTTTGTGGTGGGACAATTGGAATTGCGCCATTCCCAATATCTAACAATTGCTTTAAAAAACGTTCGGCTGATGGTTCATTTTGCAATTGAACACGCAAATTACACACACACACACACACACAAAGCAACAGATTATAGAAAACGAAATATTCTATTTGTTTGCACATCCACTTGCTATGAACATAGCATATTTCGATTTGTATTGCCATCGCAATCTGTGCAAGCACTTACATACAGCAACGTACAAACGAAAACAATCATTTCCAGAGTAGCGAAGTGTTCACTCACTGTTCATACATGTATGAATATGTACATTTCATTTTTTAGCCGCTTCTTCTCATACATGTGTGAGAGACTGAAAAATATTTTGCGTTTTCTCATTTATGAATGCGACGATTTATTTTTTTCATTCTATTCATAAGTGAAAAAATGAGAAACACACAAGTGTTCATTTTTGAATATGTACAATTTTGATAATTTTTCATAAATGAAAAGATCGTAAAAATATGTGCGTTAAGCATTCGCGTACATACACGCACATATTTGATAATGCGCAATTGTCGGCGTATGTAGGAAAAAAAATGTTTTTTTTTTATTTCTTTTAGAATATATTGCAATATTGTATTTTGTGTTAATATGTACCCATGTGTTTTTACTACATTTTACGGTAAACTGCGATCGTAGGTAGACAATTTTTTCACGTTCATTTATGAGAAATTTTATAAAATTTCAACGTTCATAAATGAACATGTACATTTATGAAAAAGAACATTAATGAGAAGTAGCTGATTTATCATTTATCATATATGAATAAGACTAATAATTCTTGTTGTGCGCATTCATGTATGAACATAAGCAGAACATTTTTTCTTGTTCGTTTTTGCGCATGAAAAATAAATATAAAGTTTTAGATTTCTCATTTATGAAAAATATCATGAATGTTGATTTTTGAATGTTCATAAATGAAAAATTCTGAACCCTGATCATTTCATTTGATACAAAATATTCAGTCGAAGTATTCAATGGAAAAAAATTTTGGATTTTTTTGGAAAATTTGTCTTGTTTCAAACACGCACTGTGCGCGCACTATTGTGCGTAAATGCGTGAAACAAAGACACAAACCAGTGAACGACCATTACGAAGGTACAGTGGAAATCCGCATCTCAACAAACGCTGGTAACCAACGGACACCCATTTTGGGCTTAATTTTTATATATATATAGATCAATTATATAATTTGATAATTTTGACTTTCTTCAATTAGATATATAATTCACACTCTCTCTCTAACAAAAAATGCTAGCAGACTCAAACGAAATGCCAGCAGAAAAATATTTTGATTAAATAAAGTGATCGTCAAGCCTGCTGGACGCAGCTTTGGAAATGCTGATATTAATGTTTCATTATCGCAAAATTATTGAAACAAGCGTAACCAAAACAGAAATATTTTTTTTACTAAATTTGAAGCTTTAATTTTACAAAAGAACAAAATTTAAATAATTCAATGGAGAAGAACACTTTTCTTTACATCACTTTTTACCAATAATTATTGCAAGCTGTTTTCCTTTTAACTCTCAATTTCCTCTGTTTGAATCGCAATTTGCGTAGATTATTGTAAATGTAGTTCACTAACCATGTCATGTTATTAACGTTTTGTGTTTTTATTTTTTTTAGTTTTTGTTCTTAATCCATATTTCTTATCATCATCATCAACATCGTCATCAACAACGCCAACATACGCATAACAAGCGTTTTAACCACTACAAACATACATTCATATATTCTTGTTCATGTATGAACAATGTCATCCTGGCTTATAATAACAGCAAACAGCAACGATAATGACCAACAACAACATGTTTATTTGTAAAAATTTCTCAATGGTTTAACTTGTGCCGGCATTAAATACGATATTTAATGATAAATGTTGCTGCCATATTATGACTTGTCATAAATTTGCCTTTGTATCCATTACTCATTTGTCAATATTTTTCGCTTTAGATAAACTTGTAGAGGCAATCTGAAAAAAAAAGAAAATACTGAACGTAGACTTTAACACGCATATGTTTTCAAAGTTCTTTTAGTTTTGAAAACTATTAGGGCCTTTAGGGTGTAGGAAAGGTTCGAAATTTAATAAGCTGCCTAGATTACATATATTTCCCGGCATGCCAATGTTGCTTTTTTCTTGCATCAAATCTGCATATGGAAGAAAATCTTGGCATTAAAGTAGGAGAAGATAGTGAATAAATACTGGTGCCAACAAGGTCTAAATTAAATATATATTTGTTTTTTAAAGAATTAAGCTAAATAATAAAGAATTAGTTACCAGATCGCGTTCAAACTGGACATGTCATATAAACATAATACTCCTCAACTTTTCTGAAAAGGGTAGTAACCAAAGGTACGACTGTTTAAGAAATGGTGTTTTGTAATTTTATTTAGTACGAAACGCTGCCAGAACTCTTTAGATATAAACATGTGTTCTATGAAATTATTTAAAAATAATGTCGCCGAAGTAGTATTCGCACCACTAGTTATTTTTAAATAAGTCAAGCGAAAAAAAGGTTACTTATCAATATTCGTTTATTTAAGCAGTTAAAGTTAGTTAAAGTAGTGCCACGGTGACTATAGTTTAAAAAAACTTTACGGTATAACAATGCATGCATTCATTGTGCAGATACTTTTCCTCTGCAAAAGGAAGCTAAAACTAAGTAAAACTGCCGGAATGTTACATAATTTTATTAAGAACGACTATCGGCAGGTTAAAATTTACGAAAATTTTTTATCAACTTTATTTATGTCGCTTGAAAAATTTCTGTATGATTGAAAAAGGCTAGAATTCCACGTAAAATAAGCACAGTTCATATGTAGCCGGAAATAATTTGAGGCTGACCAATGCGGACCACAAGTTTCATTTGGCACAAAATTTTTTTAATATAGACGCTTCGCACAAAACTCAAAACAGATGGCCTTTTTAAAAGGCCTTTTTGAACCTTATTTTTGCTCATTGTATCTAAACAAGCACCGATTTTATTTATATTTTTTTTCAAGTGCTTGTGCTGGTTTATGTCGTCTTTTATAACTTCTTAAAGATAAGCTGCACTTAAATGCATCCTTACTTGAGTGATGAGGTTTAAGTAGACGACAACGACAATGTCAAAGCCAACAACATCAGCAACAATAACATTAACAACATTTTACGTCCACTATTAGCGAAAAAATATAAAATAAAATGAGGATGCCTGTACACCATGAAGGAAACATCTGAACATCAGTTAATATTCCACAAGAATAAACAACTCACTTTCTTATTTTACTTTTTTTTTTTTAACTTAAAAATGGGAGAAAAATATGAAAAAACACTATGGACAACAACGTCATTCAAGCAGTCATTATTTGTATTCCATAAAGTAAATGAATTCAAACACAAGCACAAATGTCTAAACTAAACTTTAAAGAAAAGTTAAGACTGATGCTTCAACAATAAGTCATTTATTGTGAAATAATTATTAAAGTCTGTATTGGTGACATGTTTGTTCAAGTGTTTGTTTTCTTGTCTTATTTTGTTCTTTTTTTTCGTAATGAACAAATTTTCTAAAATGGGGTCAACTTTGTATTGTCTGCGTTTTTTTTCAACCAAGACAAGAAAATATTCTTTTGTTACAATTTTTAATTTGTTAAGATAAATTTGTGTATTTCTTTGGGAATGGAAAAAAATTAATTTGTCAAATATGTGTCTTGACTTGAATGTGTTTATTGAGTGTTAAACTAGCGATAAAGAGTCTGGGAAACTTTTTATCTATTGTGCTTAAAATTAATGAAGGTATTTATAATGACAGAACTTAAATGCATTACTTGAAACAGATAAGAAGAACACAACGTTGTACAACACAGCAATTTAACACATTTTAGTATGTCCAGGTAATAATTAAAAAAATAAAGTCAACTAAAATCTATCAGATAGAGCTTTCGATCTTTAATTTACGACTTGTCAAAATAATTTGTTAATAAAGGGCTATGAGGTAACCGAAGGCTTCGGCTTCTTTAGCAGTTATATTATTAAGTTGGTGTAGTATATGCTAATATAGTCTATGCCATGTCAAGTTTCTGATTCTAAGCACTTGTATGATTTCCGTCGAAAAATTTTGAAAACTATTGATGCAATTTCATTGGTGCCTGCCATTAAGCAGGGGTCCTGCTTGAACATAAGCCTTTATCCTTGAGTTCATTTTTACGGGATACTTTAATTGTATTTATTAAGACATATATTTAGATCCCATTGACAATGCATATGTTTTTAAGTTATATATGGAAACATTCATATACACTGTTACAGAACAGGACACTGTGTATTCCAACTTTTTTGAAGTAGAAGCTTTCAATTTTGCCTTAGAGAAATTTAAGTGCAGCTTATTAGAAAATATGGTGTACATTTTATGAATATATTGAAAGTTGAAAAGATGCTATATTAACAGTGTATACGTACAAATAAAATACGTTACAAGAGTTTTAATCGAATACATACATTATTGAAATCGTTTTACTCGTTTTGCCTGCAAGAAAAGCCAAACCAATAGTTTTTGAATAAAAAAGAGCGCAATCGAAAATTTTTCCTTTTCATACAGGGTTTCTTTTTAAGAGATATTCTATAATGTAACGTGCAATCAATCAGCAAACGTTTATAAAACATGTCTCCTAAAGCGTTTATAGTTTATTGGCATTATTTTCTCTTCTGGCAGCATTTGTATGAATTTATGTTCATTTTATGCTAAATCAAATCCCATTATCCTCTTTCATTTGTTTCAACTTTTTTTATTCCCTACAACGAAAGTAACAAAACGAAAGTATTTGAAATAAATACAAACCTTGCGTTTGCTTTATTTTTATATCCTGTTTTTTAACATCCAGCTAACAAAATGTATTGAAAGGTAAATATAAAATTTCTAGTAAATATTTTTGTATCAGGACAGGCTGAGTTGGTGGATGTAGCGAAGAATTCACGACTCGGTATTTCTTGCACATCAACTGCAATTAAAAAAAAAAACACATGGCAGTATACTTATGTTTAATAAAAACTAAAGTCTGATTTAACTCTAACATTTCTTGGTATCGTTATTTTTGTTTTCTATTTTAATGACAACTAAATATTTATGTTTTCTTTGTTTGCCTAAATCGCATACAATTCGTTTAGCGTAAATTTCGGTGTTTAATGTAATTTGTTTGTTATTTCTTTGTTATAAATCCTTTTGTTTTTCTAAAAACGAGTTTACTTTTGTGCAGCATGTGTTAATAAATATCTTAGAGATTTCCAGTTAGTTTTCACAGGGTTAAGCATGTTCAAAAAAATTCCCCAAAAACAAAAAACAAAAATACTAACAAATAAATAACAAAAAATCGGTAACATATCAAACATGACAAAAGAAAAACAAAATACCAATCAAAAATACTGAAAAATGAATAAAAATAGCGCATGAAAACGTTGATACAAGTGCTTCTTAAAATCTTGATGAAAAAAAATTGTTCATGCTTTTCTGATGCATTTTTTTTCAGTCAATTTCGTGCGTCCGTTTGTCAGTCAGTCTTGTTGCCTTTGTATTCGTTTGTCTATCCTAGTGTCTATCCTTAATCAAGAATCTAAGTGATATATAATGCTGTACACGCATATCGGTACTAAAATTTTATGCCGGAGAACAGTGGGTTAAAAGGAATAAAATATTATTTTAAAATCATCAAGAAAACAAGAATATAGTTTTTTTCGAAACAATAGTATTTTCTGTCTACTAAATGATTACTTTTGGTGAAAAGCATTCTATTTTTTTAATTTTCATTTTTCTGCCCAATAGACACAGATCTACTGTTGATACTTGTGGTCTAACGAAAGATGAGTGTACTGGAATTTACTTTTAGGTGATATTATGATTTTTTAAGAACTTACACATCATTTAAAGATATCATTTTTTGTTTTAATAACTTTAACTCGGCTTGATATCATGTATATTTTAATTCTTAAATACTTTCTCTTAAAAATTATTTAAAAAAGATATATTGCAGGCAAAGGAACGCACATTACTGCTTCATTATAGTAACTAATTGAACAGTGTCTACTTTAATGTGGAGAGAAATATATGAAAAAAATAACCATTCACTGCGAAACCTTCAGCTAGCAGAAGGCAAGTACAAATATATGTGATCGTGCAAAATGCTCTGAGGTGTGTGTGCGTCTAACCAAGCTTAATGAATTATCATGATTACTTTCATCCTAATTTTTCAAATATATATATTGAAAAAATCATCTATTTGACTTGATGATATTTACAATATGCACAATATAAGGTAGATACTTGCGAAAAAATGCTGACAGTTGATGTTGCGATACATCCTTAGATGGGTGAAAATATTTAAAAATATTTTTTTCTTTAATAAAGTTATAAATTAAAATCGATTAATAACAATTAAAATTACAACAGCAATATAAATATGAACTCAAGTCTAACCAAGAATGTTAAACATATTTTTCATACACTTTCAGATCTACTTGAAAAATTTTTTTTCGAACTCACTGTGATAATAGAAATACGTTTTTGACTGAGTGAAGTTGTAAAAAAGAACAGCCAACATTGTAAATAAAACATGCATGTTACGTTAAAGTATGTTTTTTTATTTTTTTTTTTATTTTTTTGAAACTAGAGTGTCAGTAGGTTGGTTGTGTGACTGGTTGGTTATTTGGTTGATTTGTTGTTTATTTGTTTGTTTGTTATTTTGTTCCAATAAAGCGAAATGAAAAAGAAAACAAGCACACACACTAAAACTAACATGCAACAGTGTGTTTATAGGTTTAGAAATATATGTAAAGAATACAATTCTAGTTGCATATTTAACAAATGGACAGACAGATAGACGGATAGAAAAAATTTCGTATATAAGTGTGAATAAAATGAACTCTTAAATAAAGGCGGCTTAAATCTTAAGATGTTTTCTTCTTTTTGTACTTAATAAAATATGTATGTATATGTTTATTTATAATCAAACACAAACACACACGTTCAATCAGGCATGGTTCAAAAACGGATATTCCAACAAGTTGTTTTTTTAATGAAATTTAGAGTAGATCTGTTAGTTATAAAACTACAAGATTCAAATTATTAAAGGATTGGACTCTTGAAAACTAAATTTTTACTGAAGTTTTTCAAACGGAACTCTAATTAACAGCAATATAACACACACACACACATCAATTTATAGTAAAATCTATTTTTCAACACGCATTTGCGTTTCAAGTGCATTTTTTATTTTAATATTTTAAATATAAAATATGTTACGCCAAGCATATAAATTTCTTAATCATATAAACAAAAGTCATAAGTGGAAGTTTTTGTTTTTTTTCATATATTTATTCCTTGGTGATGGCTTTAACTTACATATAAATTGCTGGCAGGATATGGAATAAATAGAAAGTTATTCAACTGTTTAAAGAGTGTATAATTGATTACAGTATGCTTAATTTGAAGTACTTCTAACATGTTTTCCGGTTCAAACTATTAACTTTAAATGAATTTAAATTAAGCTGTTAAAAAGAAAAATATTATTTCTTTAATGGCTTCCTCCAAATTTTCATTAAAAAATTCTACAATTTGTACTTTTGATTTGATTTTTGTGGTGCGTCAGCCTAAATTTTTCGCTGATCGTAAAAAAATGTTACCTCATTTGGTTCTTCAAAACTCACTATATAGAAGTACAAAATGTATAACATCGCTCGACTTTGTTACTATTCAGGAATAAGAAATGAAATTTAAAAAGACAAAAAAAATTAGCAGATGCCTTCACTACCTAACGCTGCGCTTTTTAAGTTCGTTTATATTAGTTTATAAGAATTTTTGACAGATAAATTGTGCTTGTTAAGCCTAAGTAAAAAATAATTATTTATAAAAGCCTTACGTATTATTATTAGCTGCATTATAACTGAACTATTTTGTTAAATAGTGCACAGACTAACATTTTGTGTACAGACTGCAATTAATTAGAATCCATAACACAATTTGTCTTTTTTTTAATTTGGGATATAAAACAATCAGTTGATAATTTTCTTATTTTTGTGTGATATTTTGTTAATACTGTTGCCTTAGTTTTCTGCTGTTCTTGTCATCTTTTCATTCATTACGCATATTCACTTGTTTCACTTGACCACTTCACTTGTTTTTATGTTCCTTTTTGCTTTGGCTGGTATGACTGATGGGTCCAGCTAAGCCGACAGACATATTGGTGTATGGTCGAATACCACTTAAGCTTACTTTTTTTTCCTTTTTCGTGTGATTATTTTACAGCATCCATTAGCTTGATTTTGAAAATAGCATTCATTAATTATGTTTTGTGTCCTGCGTTAAGTGCGAATTTGTCATTTGTAAATGAATGCGCTGGCCAATCTTTCAAAATGGATGATGAAGATTTATTTTTTTATTTTCTTTTTCTTTTGTAATGTTTGATGAGCCAAATGAAATTAAATAAAAAAGAACACATTAAAGAATAAAAGAAATACATGTATAATTTTTCACAAAAGATGATTTAATTCATTCGTTATAAATTAACAACAATTTATCAAATACAGAGAAGATGTCTTTTTACTTATTTTGACTTTTGAAAAGAATTGAAATCAAAAGGCTATTAAAGCGGTGTATGTGTGAAGAGTTGAAAATATTGAAAGGATAACAGAATATTATAAACTAAATGGCAAGTAAGCAATGGTAAGTTGCTTAATATATCAAATATCATCAGAATATTTGAAAGTTATAGTTTTAATAAGTAAAAGAAAATTTAATTTAAATTAAAATTTTAATAAAAGATAAAATTTATTCAAGTAAATTTAGTTTTTCTGCCATGACATCCATTTTTTTATAGGGCGTAGTGTTGTTGTATATTTTTGCACAGAAAGTACTAAAAATAATTTTATAACATTTGTGGACTATGACAACTTACCGCAATTATAGCGGGTTGTGAACTGAACAATTAAAGTTGAAAATAAATTTTTTACGCTGATTAAACCTAAACTAAGTCCTGCAAATTATTAAAACACAAATATAGTTACTTTAAATACTGTGCATTTCTTTGCGGATTTCTGCCAGCAAGGTGTGGTTATTTTAAATAATATTAAAAACATTAAACATATTAAAGCACCAACTAGGTGCTGCAATGTAAAAATAGTTTGTACTAAAGCCACTATTAGAATTTTTATTTCGGTAACTAAACCAGACAGGTGTTATTTAAGTTAAACCAAAAATGGTGGAAACATTTTCGTTTTATTAAAACAAAATTACCATTCAGATATTGTATATTACTACTAGTACTTAGTTATAGATTAATTAAGTAGCCAAATATAGAAATAATAGTTGAATCATTGCTAATATACCAATATGCCATGCAACTAAACATGAACGTAATGAATAATTCAATAATAGCTACGAAAGCTACAAAATAGACAAATTATTAACGAATAATACGTAGCAGAAATAAGACTCTATTAAAGAAACTGCAACGTTAATAAAACAAACAATTTATAATTATATTTTTACAAACATGGTTTAAAAATTGATTTAGTTTTATTTTTTTTTATCATTTTATTTATTTTTTTTCATTTGTCTTCTACTTCATTATCTATCTAAGCAAAATCTTAGTTAACAGATTTTTTTATTTTTTAAAAATTGGAAAAAACAAGCTGAAAAACAAACTATCAAATTACTTTAAACCAAACTAGCACAATTGCAGAAACCATGTACCCTACAATAGGTATGTTAATGAATTCAGGTATTTATAACTCTTGAAATATATTTTGTGTATGCAGCCCATCATATAGAAAAATTAGAAAATAGAATAATAATAAGATTTTCTAATTTAAACATACAAAATTCATACAAAATTAATTAAAAATTACAAAAATTAATTAATTAAATTAAATAAACCCAAAGTTTTAAACTAAGATTAGCACTCTATACAACGGTTTACTCCTTATATTAAGCAATACATAGTTACGCATATTATTAAAATTTTTTACTATGGATTTATTCTGATGGCAGAGAAAACGTTATAGGCTAAATTTTCACAATATGGTTTTAGTCGTGTTCTTTAACAATATTTCTAAACCGAAATTAATTTTTTATTCCAAAAAATTACGGTTTATAATAATATATCATCCTTAAATAAGCATAACGTCTCATATAAAATTTAAAGTATAACAAAGCTTAGCATACTCTTATGTCTTGGCTGCCGCTTACAAAAATATTTGCTTGCATAATTTTCCTCATGGCTATCGTTTTTTTTTTTTTATTTGCTTTCGATAAAAAAATTATTAAAACTAGCAATTGGGGCTCACAAACTTCCGTTTATTACAAATTATATTTTAAATGAGATTTCAAATAAAAAATAAATCTTAAAATAAAAACAACTTAACAGAAATATGTTATTGCCAAGTAATTGGAAGACATTTATGACACATTTAAATCGATATTTGCACATAAGATTCTTATTTTTAATAAGGCAAAGAAGTAAAGAGTGCTTAAAAACACCTTTTGGTTAATAACAAGTGAGGTATGAATGAGCGAGTATTCGATATGTGTGTATATATGCATATGCGCATGAACATGTGAATTTTATTATTTAAAGATACATTTGCATTTTGATGACAGGGGGTATAAAAACGTTTTTTGCATATTAATCATTGATACGACGATGATGAGCAGAAGTTTTGCTAAAACTTTAAGGTTTGAAATTTTTTTGACGCATCAACAGGTTATATTCACTCTCTAAGTACGTGAGAAATTTTTACACACAAAAAAAAGTGCACAATACACTCTCTGTTAACACCGCATATCTCATAAAAATTCATTAACATCTTTTTTGAACTTTTTATCATATATAAAGGTCACATTTGTTTTGGCTGTTGGCGTTCATAAATTTAAATTCTAAACTCAATTTTTATTTTAACAAATTTATTTTATATTAAAAAATTCATTTTTTTTATCAATTGCCATTCTTTATCCAATGACACTCAACTCAGGTTTCATGTTACACGTCTATCAATTAATTTACTTGCAAAATAAACAAATTCTTTATTTTATATTTTAGTTTCTTTGTTTGTTTTTATTATTTTATTTAAGAAACTCGTGGTAGTTTTTTGCCTTTGGTTTTGTTTTTTTTTTGTTTTTTGTTATAATTAAAATTCATTAACATATTTTTACATTCGCTTTTATAATCGCAACTTAGTATGCAGAATTACAAAAAAAAGGTCTTTCAACTTTTTGTGTATTTTTATATCAACAAGAAGTTAAAGTAAGAAACTGACAATTTGCCGACATTTAATTTAATTTTATGCTTATTTATATTAAACATGAAAGAAAACGATTTCAGTCAGGCACATCAACCAATGTAAAATTTATTTAAAGAATTTATATTTAATCCAGTTAAGGGAATAAAAAAGCATTAATTAAAACAGTTTTTCAAGCAGGCAGATATTTTTCGGCCATTGAATCAATTAATTTAATTCATTTAATTTGTTTTCTTAATTTTATAAATTTTTTAAAGTAATCTCAAAAAAATTACTTCAATAGTTAATTATTATAACTTTAAATTACAACTTTAAATTTTATTCTTTTGATATTTGGAATTATAAAATAAAAATAATATTATATATTTTTTCAATAACATTTAAAATAATACACTTGAGGAGGTGCCTCAATGAAAGTAAAAACAGTACAAATACTACAAATTGGAAACTTTAAATCAAACTTATTATTAATTGACATTTATTCCATGCAAGAAATTTAATTACACATTTTTGTTTTTTCTTTTGGTTCAATTAGTGATAAAAAAATTTATGATATTTTTGCTCAATTATGCCCACAATAAATTTACAGCTCCTTTTGCACGCACATTTGGTAAATTTAAATGAAAATGTGTTCATTATTGAGCTGTTTGCATCTCATCGATACGTTGACAATTATCACAAGCATTGGCAAGTACTTATTGCATGCATTTTCGAGTGCTTACGTACACACTTGTGCGTGGGTTTGTTAATAATGTTCGTTCATATACGGATGTGTTTTACTGTTTGTTTTTGAAGTACTATTATTGAGAGCCAGGGACTAGTGTGTAATTCAATGGGGTTTTCAAAATCATACATTTTATTTTGGATATGTGTGTGCGTACGGTGGTTGTGACACTTGAAAATTGCATTCATTCCCTTTCTTTACTTCTTACTATAGTGTTTAAGATCTTTTATGTCGCCTATATATATATATATATATAATTATATATATATATATATTCTACCCTTATTAATGGTTTTGCTTGTTGTCATAAGATGTTTCTCTCTTCACTTGCTTTTGTTAATTACTGAAGTTGAAAAAATTGGTTTAACAATTAATTTATGCAATTTGTTGTTTTTTTGTTTTGTTCTCAAACAAACACATACATACAATTAGACACTTAGTGGGAAAGTATTTGTTTTTTTTTTTTTGTTAATTAGAACAAATCATTTGTTTCATTTATAACAAGCTGCGTAAAGACGACAGTGAATACAAAATGAAACGAATAGAAAAAAACATAAATGAACTGTTTTTTAATGCTTAAAAAACGGAAACAGTATTGTCGGTTGTTTTATTATTATTATTGCTATTATTTATAAAATTTTCCTGTTTTTAAAAGTTTTTACTGTATAGAGTATATTTTTTACAAACCTAATAACTAATGACGCAAATGGAAAATAAAAAAGTTCGTGTTATAAATTTGGTCTTGTAATTGATTTAAAAATAAAAAAAAACAAGCTTATCACATAAGACCTATTTATGAAAATATTATATTTCTGCTTTCACTTGCGCAAAACTATGACCGCTACAGCAAAAAATATAAAAAATAAAAATTTATTTTACGGGATGTTGCAATAGTGATATGATTTTCACGTGGATGGTCTCGTTTTAGAAACGCAACAGGCAGACGGTTTAAGTTGAATTAATTTTGTATCCGCTTTAAGAATAAGCACAACAAATATTACGTAATTTTAACGTATATAGCTTAAGTTCGTTCTTTAGCATTTTTAGTTTTTCCTTTGTAGGAAAACATTTCGATTTCACATCCTCTAGCTTAGGGAGACTAAACTAAAAGAGGTAAAATTTAACAGCAATATTCCACATATCGCAAGTTTGATTCGTAAATAAAACTTTTTAAAACTATGTAAATTGAAAAAAGCTATAAAGTCATTGCGTAAACGCTTCGGAGGAATTGACACAACTTTTTACGATTGTCTGCTGTTTTCAAATCTTCTTTTTGTTTCAGATCAAGTTTTACTTGATCTTTTGAAGTCAAATTTAAAATAAACCTATAATATAAAAAATATATATTTATTTGCGGGGCTTTAATTATCAGTTATAATAGAAAGAAAAATATCTCAATGCAGTACAATTAATTACAAACCGTATCACAAGAACTTATCAGAGATCCATATGAAGGTGGTCGGAGAATAAGTCATCTAACGCAGGGCATTAATGAAATATTTAATAAATGTCTAATATTAAGTGTCGGAACTGCGATTAATTTTATCACGTAAATACGATAAGAAATGCGTGATAAGATTTACGTCAGTACATAGCTGTGTAAGCCATAAGCTGACGGTGGATCAAACCACTGTGGAAGATTTTAGCGTCACCCACGTCCCAGGAAGCCTTCGGATATCTCTATCCTCCATTCACTCCTGGTCGCAACCCCGAGAGCTCGGAGCAGGCCAAAGCCCTCACTCTTTGCTGAAGAGATGGAGACTATCCAGTTCCAGGTCCAGAACAACTGCAAGCTTAATAAAATTGTAAAACACAACCGCAAGCATGCTCACTGAACCGGGACCATTCATTGTGTTAATTGTGAATGATCCGACCCACATAATGTGGAGTTGTACAGTTGGCTCCTGCTAGCCTATTAGGAGTAATGTAATGACGGCGAAAATATTTAAATCATATTATAAAATGATCTTGTTGTATTTACACGCTTCATTAAATTTAAATAATGAGTCTCAATTTTATTTTAATTTCATAATTTGTAAAATTCTTAAGCATTAACGAATGATAAAATTCCGATGCAAAAACATTGTATTTTTTCTGTGTTTACTAGTAATTTCGACATAATAATGAGTAAAGGGTAGCAAGTTTTAGAAGACCATGAACCGCAGATAAATGGCATGTGAACACTTTATTATTGTTATTATTATTATTATTTTTTTTCATTTAAACATTTCAGTCGGTTGTCTTATGTAGCAGACTTATAGACATAAAACAATTTTTTATTTTGTTTTCTTGTTTTGTTTTTTGTAACTTTTTTGAAGAGTTTAAATTCGTTAAGAAATAATCAATTTTATTATACGCATATAAACCAATTAAGTAAAATATCCCGCAGTTTTTAAATTGTTCACAACACAAGGAAATTCTAGCTTCTATCAAAATAATAAAAAAATACAATTCATATAAAATGTATGTAAAGTTATCAAATACATGTATGAGATTCTATAAAAGTTGAATCTTTAAAATGGAGTCTAGACAAAAGTTTTGTGAATAATAGTGAAAACAAGAAAAAAGTTTTACTCAAAATGCGAAAGAATTATTACAGGGCGAGATAGGCATATAGTCGACGCTACAGTATTGATGATTGTCAAAATCTTCACTTGAGTGCTATCATTGGCTAACATGATATTTTTATGGGAAATTGATAGATCATATTATGATCAATTTTAGGTTCTCTTCCTTGTCAAAAGCAAATATTGGTAAAACTACATGTAGCTAAAAGATCCAGACGAAATGAAGAAGATAATTTAATAAAATAGAACAGAACAGAACAATATTAACTGAACCGAAAAATGCTAAACGGAAGTAAATAAATTTAAGCATAGCAGATAAAAAAGCTTTTTTGATTATAGGGTGCCTTAACTTTATATTAAAACTCTTAGGCCAAACGGTCAATCATTCGTTTATTTCCTTATCTATGATTTTCAACTATTAAATATCTAGTGCCTCTGAAAGAAGAAATAACTAAGCAACGAACACATTCCCTGTCATTGTTATTGTTTTTTATTTGGTGTTGGTTGGCTGGTCGCACAGCATGTGACATTTAACAATTTATCATTGCATCAAGAGCAGCAACACTTTTTGACAATTGTAAAATAATAACAATAAAGAACAATTTGTTGACTTTATATAAATATTAACAGGGCATATTAAAACAGCGAGTATCTAGCAAACACGGTATGCAGTGATCGTTTTTCTGAACATTTTATTTGTTAAACGTTTTTAAATTTTTTTATAATTCTTTTTACGGTTTTTTTTATTTCTTTTTAAATTTCACACATATTACAAATAGTTTTTTTTTGTTAAGTTTATACTTTTAAAAGTTGTTATAAGTTTGAGATAAAAAAATTAAATATAAATAACTTAAATCGTTAAGAACATTAGTTGCTTCTGATTTAGATTAAAATAAAGCAAAATTCTATTTTCTGCAATTTCGAATTTAATGGTGGGAGACCTACTGAATTTTCGATTTTAATAATTCAATAATTTCAGATGATTTGATGTATTTACACATATTAATTTATACATTTGATTTGTGTTTAAAAATTACTGATATTTTCTTTAGCTTAGTTTTAATTAAATTTTATCTAATTTAAGAATTTTTTTGTTGTAATTTTTTGAAATATTTAAAAAGTTGAATATAACAATACCTGACATTTGAAAGGAAGAAAAAAAAACCCAAGCATACAAAATTTGCAAAAGATTTAAAAACTATATTTCATTATATCTACTTTATAAAACATTATTGGCAACTAACCACTTTCCAAAGTGGACCACACACATTGAACTTTTGAATTTAACAATATTGAATGGCAGTGGCAGCAGTAACAGCACTAGCTGACCACTTGGTTTAGAGATTGTCTTTATGAATTAGGTTATTAAATGGAACTAACAAAACAAAGCAAATATTTCCAATTAAATAATGAACTATTAAATATGTTTTTGTGATTTTTATAATCAACTGAAGCCAAAACTAGAGCAAAAATTACCAGAAACAAATTTTTTATTTAAGAGTACTTCGTTGTTAATCTTTTTTTTTAAACCAGAAATTTCTATTCAATTGAAATTAAAAATTGGCTCAAAATGAATTTAGTAAAATGGTAACAAAATTAATTGTTTTTCTTAATGATTAGTGAAGGAAAAAATTTTGTCAAATTTATTTTGACAATAAAAAAAAATATATATAGAAATAAAAAAAAACAAATTCAAAAGGATAAAATATATGGCAAAAGTACAGCATAGAAATAAATTTTATTAGGGAAATTTAGCTTTCTTGTCTTTATTTCTTATTTGTATATTTAAGTATAAATGATTTGAACCACTAATTATTCGAAATTGATTACATCTTCTTTTTTCTTCCGGTCAAAATTTTATTAATCAGAAAAGAAATAAGGAAAATATTTTAAAATTAAAAATAAATTAAATTATTTGAATTACAAGACTTTTCTAATTAAAATATCACAACTTCTTTAATTAGGCAATATAATATTAAGATCTAAAATAACCATTTTTTTTGAAAATTGTTATTAAACAAATCAATTTTATTTTTGCTTTTGAACAGCAATGGGATCCGGGAATTTTAGTAGAAAAGTGAACATTAAGTTAAATTTTAGACAGCAAGAAACGAACAATATTTAGTATTAAATAATAAAAACTGATGTGTCTGCGAATATTTATTATTTTATCAACCCATTGCGTTTATTTTCTCAACATTGTTGTCAAACAAATAGCTAATATTTTATTATTGTAAATCTAATTTTTATCAGTCACAAAACACTGCACATAGTAAATAAAATTCATATTTATTTGGCATATAAGTACATGTTTAATATTTTTGAAAAGGGCAGAAATCATATGTGAAGATGGCAATTAGGTACATTGGGTACACCTACTATTTGTTTCGTACATTATCACAGCATATATTTATACTCTATCAAATCGGAGCAGTGCTTGACGGCATTAGTTGCCCTTTCAATATTTTTGATTACCTTTATTAAATAATTTGCGTTAAAGTGGCTTATCAAAAATAGGGGCGCACATATACATATTTCAGTACTTAAGTTCTTTTTTTAATTTGTTAAGTTGGACTTTAAATCTTGCATTATTTCAACAATTTTAAAACAACTAAATTACTGGGTCAACCGGCATTATGGATAAATATTTTCATTTTATTAAATTCGACTGTAATATCTCAAAGCACTTGCAGGAAAAATATCATCAGTATCGTGTTGATCTACTGAATTTTGTATTTCTGTTTTTTCAGTCATTTGTCTGTGTAGTAGATTAAAATAAAGGAAAGTGAATTATAATAATATCAATAATATTTGCAAGTTTTTTTTTTTTTTTTGTTTTTAATAAAAATCTCAAAACCAAATGAATAGTAATTTTGCTTTTTTTTTGATAGCAATTGTTATTTATATTTCTTTAGTTTCTTTTATAACATTTCAAATTTATGTGTTTGAATAAGCCACCAGCAAAATCTTTGATAAATTTAATTATAATGTCAATGACGCATTCATCACGAACTTTTAATTAAACTTTTGCATTTAGAGTAGTTTTTTGCTGTGTACCGCGTATATTATACAAATTCTGTATGCAGTTGTTTGTTTCCTAATGAACAAATTGGTAATCATGTTTGAAACTTGTTTAAGAAAGTGAAGGTTCATTTTGGTGAGGAAGTTTAGTTTTGTTAGTTTTATAACCAGGAAAGATCAGTTTATAGAGATAATTTTATAGCTAGTTTGCAAATTAAATGCCTTTCATTAGTTTTAAATGTTACATCTCAGTCTTTACTATGTGAAAGATTTTGTCTTTTTTTATTTAGACATTTTCATCTTCATTTGTCTGCTTAACTATGTTTTGTTTGTTTCCACTTACTCTTGTTTTTTAATCCTATTTATAGATTTTTATTCTGCCTTAAAGGAAAATACAAAAAGTAAATAGTTTTGCCACTTAAACACATAACAAAGAAATTTACTACAAATGACTTTAATATCTTGACAATTTCTTTTGCAAATAATTTGAGCGAAATCTTAGCTTACGCAACTTTTTTTTTAAACCATTTGGATTTTCATGCAGTAGTCTTCTTACGTAACCATTTATATATTTGGTGGGTAGTTATTATTTAATTTTTTTTGTGACAAAGAAGAGTGAAATCACAATCGATGACTTTATTGCTAAGAAAATGAAATATAATTTGTTATAAAGAAAAATGTTTGCATACCCATTTGCTACTGCTAATTAATGGCAGATTTAAATTTAAAAATTTTTTATTAAATAACTGAGATAGCAAAATATTTAATTAGAAAAGAAAAATAATATTTGTTTTATAATATAATATAATATAATATAATATAATATAATATAATATAATATAATATAATATAATATAAACAATCAAATGGATTAGAAAATTTATAAAGGTCATATCTGAAAACACAAAAAAAAAACACAAACGCCCAACCGTAGCGTCCACCAACAATTTGTGCAGACAATATTAAAATAACGGTATATGTATATGGTGTTAGGTAATCTGATACAAAAGATGTGTGGTTCTACATTCGCTCGATATCATGACATCAAAAAACTTTTTATAGCTGCTAATCGCAAAGAGCCCTTTTCTAGTGACTCTAAAAATTGCACTATCATGGGTTAAAAATATAGAAAAAACTACATACTTTAATATTTATATATGCAGATATTCATGGCTTGCAATACAGTGAAATTCAAAAAGAGTTGAAAAGAAATTATTTGTAATGAAGTAAATAAAAGTCACAACTAAGGTTAAGCTTCTTTTACCTTAAAACGTTGCCTTAACTGGCAAAAACAAACACAGCGAAACCGATTTTCACAGCAACAGTATCAGCAAAGCATTTTCTAGAGACGATTGTTATAGCATAACTGCTGCAGTTTAGTTAGCAACTTGTCATTAAGTTTTATTGTTATTTAAATGACGCGTCTTTTATCGAGAAAAGAAATAAAAAAAGAAAAGAAATAAAAAAAAATAAGTAAAAATGAAAAAAAACACTTTTATGAGTATGGCAAATATATTGTTGCATATATGTGTGTATGCATTAAAGCACAAACATCTAGGTTTATATGCAAATATTTGCATGCATATGTTTCTATATGATTGTGTGCATATTTAAAAAGTTTTATTTGCAGTTTAAATTTGTTTGTCTTTTTATTTTATTTCCTTTTCTTTTACCTTTTATAAAGGTAGTGCAATATCTTAACACCCTCAGTAGGAGTATTTTGTAATAAACATAAAAATAAAATGCAACAAATATAAAACACCACAAATAGATAAATAAAAACAGTTTATACTCTGGCATTTAAAATACAATGTTGTATAAAGTATTGTGTAATTTAAATAAAACAACAGTTTAAATATGATAATGAAATTTTAATTTATGGGTTACATAAAATTTGTTTGCGAAAATAAAAAATATAATAATTATAGTTATTTAACCTTTTTTAATATTTTATAAATAATTTACTGTGCAAGCACAAGGTCTTTATATAAAATTTTAAGTTAAATTGTTTATATATGTTTTCTTTTCCTACAAATGTCTCTTAATGGTGTGGCAACATATTGAAAATAAAAATAAAAATTAGAAATTAATTAACTTTTTTGTATAGGTCTTTATATATAAAAAACTAAGTTAAGTTGTGTTTGAACGATAAATTACTTATAAAATAAAAAAACCGTAAATGGCAAATTCATTTTATTTATTTTTATTCTTTGAATAGCTGTACCTCCAACACTTAGGAAAACAAATTAATAAATGCTACTCGGAAGTTCTCTAATATAATGTAATGTAATGTAAACATGTGGTGATAATAATAATAGATGATAAGGTCGATAGAAGTTTATATACATGAAATCTCTTGGCAACAAACAGTGAAAGACTGAGGAGAGGTAAATATAAATTACAAATTCTGTATGAGCAAAACTGACTTGAAAAAGTCGAACGGCTACATAAAAGGTTATGTTTCTCGATTATTAGTCGATAAACCATTTTCAGAGTTTATTAGTACTTTTTGTCTGATTTCGTTCGTGATGGTAAGTGAATAATCCAATTTCTGTCAGTTTTAAAAGCAAAACTTAAACCGATCATTTAAAAACTAATCTATGAAATCGTTAAAATTTCCAATAACCATAAATTTTTCCCTCAGGCATGCATTTTACAATTTGCCTTAACAGTCGCTGATGTGTGAGATATTTAACACCATTTATTTGTTCAAATAGCTTAGCTTGTGTTCCATACAAGTGACGTACACACACACACACACACTCGCAAGTAGTTCAACTAAAGATCTTTTAACACCTTTACACATGATTAAAGTGAAATAAATAAAGAAAATATTATTAGTGTGTGGTAAGAAAATTACAAAAAGAAAATTGGAAATAGAAATATAAATGGAAATGAAAAAATAAGAAATTTTAACACTTTAACAATTAAATATTTTACATCATGAGAAGACACAAATGAAAATGTGTTTTTTTTTTCAATTTTTATTTTTTAACAGCCAACGCAATTTGTAGTTAACATTTACAAAGGCAACACCAACAAGTTAAATGATGGAATGAATAAGTGAACAAATGAACGAATGAATGAATGAATATATGTATGAAATATGTAAAACTGAAGTGTAGTGAAGAAATGAAATTAAACATCAAATGCCACAAGTACGTAGAAATCGTTGATGTTAAACAACAACAACAACAACTGAAATGAAATACTAATCATTTTTGTTTTTTTGTTTTTTTACGATTCTCTTTAATTTTAAATGCACGCTTACAGCTAAACTTCTATAAAGTGTCAAGAAAAAGACCAGTTCGTACGTTTTTTTATAGCTGTAATATTTTATTACTGCTGCCGCTAGTAGTTTTTGATGTCGTTTTGTTTGAAATGTTGCTGACAAACCTCTTGAACAGCTACGAATTACATACAACATTTACAGCATACTGACTAACTGACTGACACTCACGAACCGACACACATTTAAATTAAAAAGAAAAAGTTTTTCTTCTACATGTGAGTCCAAAACCAGAACGCATACATACAGACTTACTCATACAAAAACTTATTATTAATGACATGCGCCGAAATTTAGTGTGAAATTTTTGAAAGAAATAAGGAAAAATCGACAGAATCCACTCCAATTCTCATTTCGTTTTAATAAATTGTACAGCAATTAAAACGATCTAATATATTTTTTCCTTTTAACGCTAAGTAGTTGCCACAACTTATATCTTCTAATAAAATTTCTAATTTGTTTATACTTAAATTGTTCTTGTGTGTACTACAAATTTTTGAATACAACGCCTTCGGCTTGTATTTCATTTTTTTCGAAATATTTTTTAAGAAAAACACTTAAATTAATTTTACTTTTCTCTGTAGAATATATTTCTTTGTTTTGCTTGCACGATTAGTCAAAAATAATATTCAAGTGGAGTTCAATTACAATTATAGTTTTCAAAATAAAGTAAAAGTGTTCGATATCATAGAACTGTTGTGGTAAAAGCTCAACTCTATGCATGAAACGTCATACATAATTGTGTCAATTGCGAGTTGGACTCCATATATTGATGCCTGCCAGCTGCGATTGAAGAAAACCATGCGCAATAAAATAATATAACTGCAGAAAAACCCTTTGAATTTTAGTTTTATTTTTATTGTTTTCTACTTGCTCCTACAGCGGTCAAGAAAATATTCAAACTTAGAGTGGCACTCTATTGTGGCAATCGATGTGGTTGCCTGATACACCTCAAAAAATAGCAATGACCTTAGGATTATCACGCCATTTGGAGAAAACCACATAAATTTTAGTCTTTGCTGTCAAAGCAGCTATAGTAGTTTATCTTCTATGAAAATATCAAGCGTCTACTTGTTACTGTTCCAAAGAAAGTAGTGTGTGGCAGGTCACAGGAATAGTTTTTCGAAAACAGCAGGATTACATTTTTTTACACTTTGAACACATTATCCATAACTAATTTTACTGGAGGGACATTTCAAGCTCGTTGCAAAACCAATTTTTTTATAATATTTCGTAATAAATTTAAAATTAATTTTAACATTAACATAAGCAATATTCAAATTATTTTATTTACATACGAACCTAACAACAAAACTGCCTGAACCCCAACACTTACTCACCAGCACAAACTACAACGCGGCTTGAGAATGATGCATTCGCATCGAAAGCGTTCGCTCTTGATTACGAACCAGGCAGTTAGGACGGAAAATGGCAATATTATTGTTTTATTTGTTTATTTAAAAAAAATAGTTAATTTAAAAAAATACGAAAATTATGAACGAGTTTTAAGAAAATTAGTATTTTAATTTTAATAATTAAAAATTCCAGCTAAAGGCAATTACTAATAAGATAGTGAGAAAAAAAAATTGGAAGCTTAATTTGAATCAAACTTCTTTAAATTATTGTCACGTTTTTATTTAATTTTTCAAAAAATCAATTATAAATAGAATTCCATTGTGTTGAAGAAATTATTTGAAATAAACTAAATTTTAAATTCTTTATTGTAATCATAAACAAGTTTACGCTTCAGAGATGGAAATAGCTGCAGTGTTGTACTTTATTATTATTACAAAATATTTCTGTAGCATTAATATTTTATTGTCATAATAATAACACTATAATAAGATTGAGGTATATTTATTTTATAAATTGAATAAATATAATCCTTTAAAATACTTTCTTATTCTTATAGAAGGACAGTAAAAGCAAAATAGTGAAGCAAAATGTTTTTGTGTAAACATCCTTTGAACCAAAAAATCACAATAGTTTATAGCTTACATTTGTAGTAAGTAGTTGTCTTTATAAGACAGAACTTGCGACTGACAAATACTAAATAAAAAGAATATTAGATATAATGTAAACAAATAATTTGACAAAATAGGAGGTAGGAGAATAAGCGTTAAGATTATTCGACACTACAATTTATAAAATCGTATAAACAAATTTTAAACTTAATTCTGTATTTAATATGTTTTTCAGACGAAAATCATTTCTTTAAAAAAATATTAAAATGCTTTTAATTTTTATTTCCTTTAATCTAAACACTAATTTACATACTTCAGTTTTCCATACCTGGCACTACCAATTTATAATGAAACTTCAAGAATTTTCTAATATTCCTATTTCCCTTCCCTATTGTTAACAAATATGTAAAACAAATTCTTAAAACGTTTATTCAGTCACAGTCATTAAAAGAAATTTTGAAGTAAAGAAGAAAAAACGACAAATTCATTAGAAAAACTACTACGTCAATGTCAAAAAGAATTTATAACAATAGACATGTTAAAAAGTACATGACAAGTTTAAGGTAAAAATATGAATTGAAAAACTTTAAGTCATTAAAATACATCCACTCACATAACAACAGCACAAAGCAAATAAAGAGGATAGAACAAGTTATTAGTTATAAAAAATAATTATAAGTATAAAAAATGTTAACTACATGTTTCACATTTCAAAATAATTTCCAAAATCTTAATGAAATCGTTGAAGAGTTGTTTACTTGTACCAAATAGTTGCAGGCGGATAGGGAGAAAATAAAAAAACCAAAAAAAAAAAAAAAACACAAAGGAAATAAAGAAAATAACAACACACTAAAACAAGACTATAATAATGAAAATATTCCAGCATGAATAATATAAAAATAAAAAAATATGTTCAGATGGTAAAAATTTTACTATAAAATAATGTAAAAGAAGTTAAAGAAAGTCTTGAATATTTCACTGCCTGTAACTCAAATTTAATAACTCTTATGCAATTCGTATCTGAGCAAAGGTACATTTTAATTAAGTCTAGACATGCTGCATTTTTCAGTAAAGATATTAGTCTCATTTCTTTGGGTGGTAGTGGCAGATTCACTATCATTTCCTAAGTCTGCTCTGTGGAGTATTTTAAACCTTTGATATGTTCATATTGTTTAAAAAACCAAGGTGGCTTGTTATCAGTGCTCAAATGCAATGATTTTTTTACGTAAGGCTCTGCCCTCATTTTGCAAGTATATAAAAAGTATTCTTCCATTGAAGGAGTAAAGTGTTGAAATTCCATAAAAAACAAATTAAAAACTTCTCATTGAAGGTTCGTGACTATTAAGTATCATAAAAAACTAGTGCAAGCCCCAAAACTCCGAGAAAAATTCCAAAAATTACAAAAAAATGGGCGTTTCCATGGGAGAAGCACCCAAATCATATATTTACTTCTATTTGGGTACGGCTTTTCATCGGAAAAGCCAAGCACATATATATTTACTTGTTTGATTCCGTTTAATCTATAAAGAATCACATCTGACTTTAGAAACAAATTATCCTATTTCTGAAGTCCATTATGAGTCGGCAATTGGTTAAAATTTTGAATTTAATTTTTCTGTAATAATATATACTTGAAAGCAGTGTTAAAACAAATCTTATTCCCATGTAACTTATGGACTAGATTTTTCAATAATTGTTTTGCAGAAGTAGCAGAAAATTTGTTTTCACTCCAAATTTGGTACTGCTAGAAGTAAAAAATTATTTAAAGGCAGGAAAAAGACCTGACTTTCTTTTAAAGCTTTAAACTTAATGCATATGTATATTAAGCTAGAACTAAGAATTTCTAGTAAAATAAACCTTTTATAATTAATTTTGTCAAAATTAAAATATAATTTTTGCATTAAACTTCTGAACCATTCCTAAACTTCGACTGATGGAGTGGTATAGTGTGACTTGCAGTGTTTAAAAACTATTTTTAGAAATCGAAGAGTACATTCTGTATTAAAAATCGAAAACATTCTGAAAATATGATAAAAATGAGTTTATCGGGATCTTTATTCCTTTCAAAGAACTGTTCATCACAGATATCTATCTTTTCGTATCACTCCACCTATTTCATATCTTCAGCAAAATCAATATAAAAAAAAAAATTAAAGAAAAATGTGTGAACGTGCTTTTTACATTTAATTGTTTACATGTAAAATATTTAAAAGCGACCACAATAACTTTTTGTTTCTTATTTTAACACAAAAACATTTTGTCTGTCCAACTGTCTCACCAGATATTTGTCTCTGCTTTTTATACAAACAAAACTTCTAAGAATATGAATAAAGCGGCTTTAAAGACATTACGCATTTTGTATAAAATCTCAACCACAAATAAAAAGAAAAACTCGTACCACGTTTCGGAATAAAAAAGAGAAACTGAACCCAAAAAGATGCTATCACTTGTGCCAAGCTTTAAATACATTTTTTTCTTTTTGTTTCGATTCAAGTTTGTAAAAATTTAGTTTTAGTTCTTAAAGATTTCAATCACATATTTTATACGTTTATACGTGGTAAGTTAAAAAATAAGAATAAAAACAAAACAAAATGATTGAGTGCCTTAAGATGCGTAAACAATTCATAACTGCTTGAATGTAGACCGTTCTTTACTTTTTTTGCTTTTTTGTCTTAAACAAAAACAGAAAAATACAATTTTTTAAAGCAAGTTTGGAGGCCTATGAATAGCAATACCTGGTAAGGAAATCTAAATATATTATAACTGAATACTAGATAAATGATACTCATTATTACAACGCACTTGTGTTATGTCAAAAATGTCAACCAAATGTAATGTATCTTAAACACAGAAATAGCGGCCTTTTTGTTTTTCTACAAAAAACAGTGCACAATTCCACAAAAAAAAAGCATTTAAGGCATTTTTTTCTGGACTTTTTCTTAATCACATTTTCCATTCTTTTCTTTAGCTTTTGTTGTTAGTCTCTAGCTTTTTTCTTTTTGTAAATAGCTACAAGATTTGTTAACAATCA
This sequence comes from Trichopoda pennipes, assembly GCA_030448955.1. NCBI lineage: Eukaryota > Metazoa > Arthropoda > Insecta > Diptera > Tachinidae > Trichopoda > Trichopoda pennipes. The sequence goes on along the minus strand of JASKUP010000031.1, from coordinate 3,355,240 downwards.
AATTGAGGTCAAAATGTTGTACATGTTACACGTTTAATGTTCATTTTGTGCTGTTTATTTTTAATTCCTTTATTCACTTAATAAAACGAAAATGGCTTAACCGACAATTAAAAAAGACACAAAACTTAAAATCGTTTGTCTTAAATTGTCTAAGCGAAACTTACAAGACAAATTAGAAAAATATTTTATACGTGACACACACATGTGTTATCTCTTAACAGTTTACCCGATAGATACCTTAAGATTAGTGTTTAATATTACGCAACCTCTATTCTTAGAATATTAAAAAAAGTAAAAGAATAATAATAATGTCAGAACCTTGTGAAAGCAATGAAAGCTGAAAAATGTTAAGTGGAACATCTAATAAGAAAATTATCTATTTCGAAAAAATCAGAAATGTGTAGAAAAGTTGAAATATATTTAATAAAGGGCAAGAGTCTACTAGAAAGTACTATCGAACAATGTAGGCAAATTAGCCAGATTTATTTTAAAATACGGATACTTCATTGACAAATTGTGGGGAAAGAATAAGCAAAACTGGCCCTGATAAAATGACATTAATCCACAACATTTTCCACAGGCTTTATTTAAGGTGTTACATCTACTCTCAAAATTTAAAATTCTAGCGGTCTTAATTTATAAGAACAAAAATGTTTTGAAAATCGACAAATACTATCTTCATTGTTTTAAAACCAAAAAATTAACAAAAACAGTGTTAAGCAAACTTAGTCAAGCGTTCAAGTAAAAATAATTAAAAAAAAATTTTTTTTTTCACTAAAAAAAGAAAAATGTTTTTTACACGAAATCGGATGAATAAACTGACGTTTCAGCGATTCTTTTAAATTCCTTTTTAATCATTACTTTTTTTTCAAAGAAAACATTTCCTTTTATTTGGCGACTTAAACCGGTCGTCAGAAATGAAGCCTGAAAGTCGAGATGTGTGTGGCGAATTCATCCAAAATTCACTCCAAATGTGTAGATTAAAGTTCCTAACACACATTTTATAGTTCCTCATGTCCTAAGCATATTCCAAAACAGTGGAACCAGTCGAATTGTATTTGAAAAGACATGGGTTGTGACAGGTAGAATGTAAAAAATATCTTTCTCTATGATTTTTATTTGATTCGTAAATCTATTGCATCAAGAGCTTTACAGGTAATGTGAGCAGCTGCGAAGAATATATAAAAAATTCATTGGCGATAAAAAGCTTGATATGAAATTCTAGCTACACTAATAACAAATAGTTTTATTCATTATATATTTTATATATATACAAAATTATTCTTTAAAATTGTTCACTTCCTTTATACAGTCCAGCAGTTGACCGCACACGATATATTTTTAAAGTCTATTAAAACAACTATTAGTATAATTTTTTGCTGTTATTTAATATTAAAAAGCATAAGAAATACAATCCACCCACTAATTTTACACTTTAATATCTTTAAAGTTGATTTTCTTATATTGAAATTGTATACTATTATGTCATTGTCTTCAACGTTTTAAAATAAAATACCAAAAGGCGTTATTTTGAGGTTTAATTTTTTCAACTTCTTTTATATTTTTCTTGTTGTACTCTACTCAAACTCTAAACATTAAGACCAGCTTAATAAGACACATAAATCTGTATTACATGAGTTCCTGAATGGTAAAAAATTTTACACAGACAATATAACAAAATGTCTTAAGGTGTCAGTCAAAGTTTTCAATAGATACAATAAACCAAAAATAATATATTTAATAACGATGAGTGAAACGAGGAAAAAAATCTTTCACTTTATTTATGAATTTGTAGTCTTTTAAGCTGTCCGTCTTAACGTAAATTGTGTAGAGAATTGATGTGTCAAAATAAGTGACATTTGAAATTTCACATTTATGTGTGAGTCTGTGTGTCACATTAACAACAACCATTAGAAGAAGCTGGAAGTCAAATATTTATTTTATATAAAAATTAAAAACAAAAATCTCGTTTTGTTTTATATTCAAAAGGAATTCTGTGAGTCAAAATATTAGGTATGAGTTATTTTTTTCTTTTCTGCTGTTTTGTTTTCGCACATTGAGTACTTGTTCAAAACGGCGTATAATCAAAGTGTTGTTTATTGTATATTTTGCTTTTTTTCACATATAAAATATATTTCATTAAATTGCTTAAGGGTTTGAATAATAAATAAAAATGTATAATAAAAATTGTTTTGATTGGGTTATGCGTGATTTTGTTTTTAATACAATTTATGTACAACACGCTAAATATTATTACTGGGCATGGAAATAAAAAAAAACCAGCAAACAAATTTATGCAGATTCATAAAAAGTTGTGGAATATTAATTTTAAACAATAAGTATAAATTAAGTTTTTTAAATATTTTTGCAAGATTTTTTTATCTGAAAATAGTTCGGCGAATAATAAGCATCAAAATTAAAATATAAAAAAATTAAAATTACACACAAGACACCACGCACTCATTCTTCCCTTACAACAATTACTTGAACAGGATCCCCTATGATTTGTAAAGTAAAAGCTGCGAAAAATCCCTTGGTGCAAGTTGTGTTTACAAAATGTTACAAAGTAAAATATATGTATGCTAAAGCTGGATTAATAACTTTTCATTTCATAAATAAATAATTATTTTGAATATTAAATCGCCAAATAGTGAACCTTTAGCTATATTTATATAGTTATATTTATGTAGTATCTACTAAAAAGTATTCAACATGTTAAAGTTTAATTTATTTCATATTTTCCACATTTATACATTTGCTGGGAAAGCCAATTGAGTTTTCGTTGAAGCTTTCTACGACTACATATAATAATTTATTATATAAAATATGAGTATTTCAAATATTTTTTAATCATTTGATTGCATTAAATTTTCTTCGCTTAAACGTCTAATCTATAACAACTTATACTCTGCTGGCTAGTTTAGCGCTTTTGAATTGATTTTTATTATTATTTTCGGTTTTTGTACTCTAGTTTAAACATGTGAATGCGTCAAATTTTTGACACATGTCGTGTTGCCATATTTGCATATTTATATAATAATTATTTATGAAAATATTTTTTTTTGTTTTTTTCTTTTTGTTTTCACTTTATTATTCTCGCCGTTTTATACCAAAATTTTTACATGCATAATATATGTATGCAACAGAATATACCTGTATGCTTGAAATAGCCAAAAGAAAAATAATATGTTTATTTTTCTACAAGCTGGATTAATTAATTGAAATATTTATTAAACATTTTTTAAGGCATAAAATATATCGAATAATTTATAAAATGAATAATTTTTCTTTGTACTGAAAATCTTATTAAATATGTCAATAATGCGATACGGCAAGAAATCTATTCTGGTTGTCCAAGTTTGCATTACGAATATCAGCTTCTGGCATGAGTATTTAAGGTCCTGTCTTTTCTATGTTTTTAAATGTGTTATTTTGTTTCCTAAAACACACTTTACCATATACAGATCGATTTTCAAGTTTTTAGTGAAAGTTTGAAGAAGGATGTCAAATTACTTCAAACAAATATTAGTATAATGCCTTAGAATTGTTCATCCTTGTAATTTTAAAGTCATTAAAGTTTTTATGGATTTCTTCATATAAGCAAAATCTCATTTGGTAGCTGAAGTATTTGAAATATTTTTATTTGGGTATGGTTTTACGTCGATCCTCGTCAAATTTGACTTGTGAACAAACCGGTTTCGGCTATTTGCCATCTTCAGTGTTTTCTTCATCTTTTCTGTTACTAAATTTTCATTGAATTACTTTATTAAGTAGTGCTAACATACGCCTAATATGTGATATTTTTTATTTCAAAAAAAGATTTTTAAAAAAATACATTTTTAAATAAATACTCTAAAGTTTTATGTTTGCATATCATATCGAAATATATTACAAATCAAAATTAGTTAAATATTCTCCTTTGTAACTTCCATCACACAACAATGGACACAAGTGTGAGCAAAATTGCGGTAAAGTGCAAATAATGATTGGCCTGTGACCAGCAATTTCTATCATGAGACTAAGAAAAACTATTTACTATCGTCCTTGTTAGTAAATGGAATATTTTTAACTTTCATATATACAAAAATTGAGTAGAAACTCACATTTCAATTTCGTATAACTCTATTTTAATATTAATTTTTAAAGGTTTAAAAAAACTGAAATAATTTTTTTTTCTAATAAATGAAAAAAAAATCTTTTTATATCTCACAAATTGTTAAAGTTATTAATCCAGTTTTTCAATTAAATAACTTAATACATATTTTCCTATCGACACAGACATTATGAATTTGACATTTTAGACACCTGACTGATTGGCATATGAACAAATGAATAATATAATTTCATAAATAGTGGTAAACCTTGAATGAAGATCAATTTGCTTTCGAAAGTAGTCAGAAAATAAATTTAAGTTGACTTAAATGAGGCTTAAAATGTTATAAAAGAAATAAAAAATTGAAAAAATAAAAATAAAGCACAAGTGATTTTGTTACATTCCAAGGATCTAAATTATGATTTGAATTGTAGAAGTATATAAAAGATTAGGTATCTGACAGTTAGGTATAGCCTTCATAGTTGTTGACCTTGTTTATGTTATTTTTGTTACTATTTCCCATATTATTAATTCCAGTTGTATTTTCAAATAATGAATTGCATATTTTCCATTCCTTTCATATATTTCAATTAGGAATTAAAGTTTTTGTATTGTTTAAAATTTGCATAAAACAAGAAACTACTGTTCATTTTTTGTGTCAAATTTAAGGCGAATAATAATTAATTAATCAAATACATTTTAAGGAGAATTCTGAAATTTCACATAAGACTTGAATTTGTTATTATTTATCCACCATAGAGTTGGGCATTGCATCATTTAAAGCTTGGTACTAAGCGTTTATTGAATTTACATGCGATATCCTGTGTTTGATGTGCTTTTGAGACGGGATCTTGGTTCATTCTTTTGAGCCTTAATCTGCTAGCATTGACGTGGACACAATGCTTCATAGTCCATAATATAATTGAACTATTTGATGGGATATTTTTTGGTTGCGCTCTGAAGCATTGTCTTTTAGATTGCTATTTGTTGTGATTTTAGAAATATTCTTGTAATGAAAGATGAAATTCATATTGTCTACCCTATTTAAAACTCACATTAATTAGGCAAACACTTTATTGTTGTTTGACTGATAAATTCGTTTAAATAAAATAGAAAACAATTTTAATGTTGATCGGAATAAATGTTAAGAAAGGTTATTGGTTAGAAAAAATGGAATAAAATTACATGGGTTTTCTTGTTGTTGTTTTTTTTTTTGTTATTAATTACATATGCATTAATTACGTATAAGACAACATTATTATTAAAACTAACAACCACGAAATTTTGGATAGCAGTTAAAGTATTTCGCACTTTTTTTATGAATAAATATTTTGCGATTTGCCAAGGTGTCCAGCGACATTGTATTTGATGTTTCAACTATTTTTTTACTTAATTTGTTCAATTATTTTATTAACCAAACAGTTGAAATGGATAAATTGCCAGACTAAAATTAATAATTTATATCGTAGTTCTCGTTCGCTTAATAAAAAGTCTCAACAACAGATTGCTGGATAAATATTTTAGACCAATAAAACAAATGAAAGATTTAATATCAAGCTCTTTTTGGTCATTATAGCAATATGTGAATACCCTAAAAACAAAAACTCCTGGATTTATTTATGCACTCTAAAGATAGATATGAATAAGAATTATTTTGACATTTGAAACATTATTTTTCCATTTAATAATTTTTAATTTCTTTGCCAATAAAAATTCTTTTGAATGTTTGTTATATTCTATTTAACACGAACGTTAGTTAACATGACCTAAAATTAATTTTGTTTCATAAATCTTGCTATTAAAAATTATTTAAGTACTTTGAGAAGTTTGTTTTAAACTATTAAAAACTCTTTTTGGATAAACTACCGTAAAGTCGTCTTAAAAAAATTATTACACCATGAAATTAAAAAGTGTGTAAATCATGACAGTTCTTGTGACTTTTTTGTTATATGAAATTTCTTAGTAATGTAAACAACAACTACAAGTTTATGGCACTAAACGAAAAAGAAATTATAATAAAATTAAATAAAGCAGTGTGTGGCATACCTTTTTTCATATTTCAAGTCAGTTTTTTATTTATGTCTATAATCTGGATTTCGCTTAGTATTTTTTTTAATTTCTGGGAATTATTTTTAAAGACATTATGTTTTTTGTTTTTCTCTTAAAAGTGTAAGCAAAAAACGGAAATGTTTAATTTTAAAAAAAAATTTTATGTTTAAGTAATTAATAAACTCTTTTATGTAAAAAGACTTTTCAACGAATGGCTAAAATTTTTGTTAAAAAATTTTTAAACGTTTATCTGGCCAACATAAAAAAATTGTTCTTAAAATTTAATTGTGAATAGTTAGTTAGCTTGATAGGTGTGATAAAATTAACATTGCCAAACCCACACCTCTTTTTGTTGATTTAATAACTTACAAACGTTACTCTTAAAAATAAAGTATAAGCCAATTTATATAAAAATATTTTATGAATATCACACACGAAAATATTAAATTTAAAATTTGCAATCAACACATAAGTTTTTTTTCACTACAAATAAAAATTGACTGTCGGCGAGCCTGCTCAGTGATGAAGGCATGGTCACTGGTCACTGTGCTGTCTTATACGACAGTTAATTTCCGTAATTATCTTTCTACTTTCACCACCTGTCTCATCTCTTATCTATCCCTTTCCTAAAGATACTTCTAGCACGGTACTTGACTAAATAGGCATTGTTGCCTGAAGTGCTACTTCACTTTAAAGAAAAAAACAAGTTAAAGGCTGTCGTTAAAGTATTCCTAAAATTATATTAAGAACGCTTTATTTGCCTGTTCCGGATCTTTCATCATCTTCAAAAAGTGTTTTTTTAAATATCAAATTACATTAATTGGATTTTTAAAAAGTTCCCAAAGTCATTGTTTTGTTCTAGTATTTCGAATCAAATTAGAAAATGCTCGTATTTCGATTTACTTAAAAAGTTTGCTGATTATACTGAAGTTACTCGTTCATATTTCGTGTAAAGCAAGAAGAAATATGCGTGACGAGTAATAAAGACAACAATGAATAAAGACTTAGGTTGTCAACAAATTACTGATGACTGACTATGAATAATCCTTCCATATAATCTAAGGTTGATAGATGTGAAGAATACTGATGACGGATGTAGCAATTTAGAATGCATTCCGCTACAGTCCTATTTTTTCTGGTTTGTTTAGAAAATAAATTTGTTTTTCTAAAAAAGTTTAGAAATTTTATTTTGGTTATTATTGCTGCTATTTTGGATTTCTTGTCAGAGTGATGATTTTTTTAAAAATTAAATCAGATTTTTTCACTTCCTGAATTTTATATTTAAAGCATTCAGTGATTGTTTATGATTGAAATATATTGATTAAAACCAAATAGGGAAGCTAAAGTAAATTTTCTTTAATTTTTCGCTTAATATTTAAATCTATTTTGTCTTTCTATCATTAAACTGATTAGTTTTTGTTTCAAATGTGCAAATATTGTCATTGTCACTGCTTTTGTTTCTTCTAACGTGCCGATTCATGTTACTTTTATTTTATATAATTTATTAAAAGTAATATTTTACTTTATCTATTAAATGTGTTTTTACTAAAGTGTTGAAAAGTTATCTTTATGCAAAAGAAATAAATAATAGCTTTATTAGCATATTTTGATATTAACTTAATTTTTGTCGTCGTTGTTTAGTTTTTGTCAAAATTTTCTGTTTGAAATAACAAAAGAAATGAAATCCACGCTGATAACAAATCGGGACTTTATTATATTTATATGGAAGTATATATTTCAACAATCAGCGTTAGTTTCTTGGATTTTATAATTAATTAAATTTCAAACGCATTTTATGTTAATTTATTTAAAATCTTAATTAATAATTTTATTATATTCAACTTTGTTTTCGTAGGCAAATTTTGAAATAAAAGATGATATTTATTTAATTGCTTAATTATCACTTAAGACAGATTTAAGTTTTTTGTTGGGTGTTTGAATATTGTCGTGAATTGATTTAAATAATGTGTAATTTTTAATTGAATGAAAATTTTAGGGAAATTCCGATATTTAATAGATATTGTTTTAAGCACGAATAAAATAGGAGAAATTTTTTATATTATAAATTAAATAAAAAACTTGACTTTTTAAGTTTTTTTAATTTAATCTTTTTCTTGTTTTTGTTAAAAGATGAGGCCATAATCGTTGTAACCGCAGTCTACAGTGAAACAGCTTTTAACTTTTTAATTTGTTGTTCACACATGTTTAAATAGCGGACATATTTGTGCATGCTCTGCATAAATTCTGTATCTTTGCCCACTATATTTAAAAAATTAAAGCCATGTACTTCCAAATTACTAAAGAAACTTTTTTTGAGGTTTGCTTAATAATAAGTATGGAAAGTATTCCCAGCTCACTGCTGCTAATACAATTTTTAGCTTATACACGCCACATGATCAGGTGAATTATTAATGCAAAAGAAAAGACTGAATAAAACTAAACAATTGAAAGCAAAGTGAATTAAATATTTATAATAATGGCGATTAGATACGTTGTAATACGGTAGTAGAGGATTAATATTTTTTGTATACTTTCAGTCATTATTTTTTCCTATTTTTTATAGTTAAATTATTTTAAGAAAATAAGCCTGTTACAGGGAAAATAAATTAAAATATTTAAGTAGCCTTAACTAAATTCTTTTGAATAGAAACAAAATGAAATACAAAATTACATTAATAAAAATATAAACTTTTTTAATAGTGATAAAAGAAAATGGAAAAAACTAAAAATACGCGCTCAAATGTTGACATCTTTTTAGTAAATTAATAAGATGCAAAAGGCGGTCAGTTCTTGTTTTTCTTTATTTTCTACACTGACAATAGAACAGTTAAAAAAAACATTTAAAATATAAAAAAAAATATTTCTATTTTTAATTCCCCCAAAAATGATAAATTATGATTATAATAAGCTTTAGATAATAATAAAACAAAACAATGAAATAGAATATAAATAACAAAATGGTATTTTGCTTTTTTCTCGTTCAAACAACACACAAACTGCATCGTTAACAATAAGTCGCAGTGTCTGGCTTTTATACCAAATCATCAACAGCATAAAAAATTGACGTATAATCTTAAGCATGTGTGTATCTATTTTATAAATGGAGAAGAAGAAAAGATGAAAGTATTTTTCATTGCAGCCCAAGAAAGTCCAAATAAGCCTAAGGGCATAAAAAACAACATAAAATATTTAAAGCTTTTTTTTAATATGTTACGAGACATATAAAATCAAAGAACAACAAACATATACTGACAGCATCGTATACTTTCCTACAGTAAAGAGCAAAATTTTGCCACAGCCAATACAAATTTACTATAAAACCGGCGAAATAATGTTGTCCAAATAAATCAGTTAATTAGAATAACAATATTCAAGGAATTTAGATAAATTTTATTTAATAAACAAATTTTAAGAAAAATATCACACGAAATTGGTTAAAACATGTTAAAACATGTACTTTACTGAAGTTTTGAAAAACTTAACTTAATTGTTTTAGTAATAACTAATATAGTTTTCCAAAGTCAATAAAGGTCCACAGATTTAAAAAAAAATTTTAATTTACTTGCTTTACTTTATTTAGAATTTTTTTAAACTTTTTCTTTGTGGCAATGTGTATAACATTTCATAATTTAATGCCTTTAAAGCTTGACAAATTATTCAAATATTTTTGCAGTTATTTTAAAAGTATTCTATACTATAAACATACAAAAATGGAAAACTTTCATATTTGGACACAACATTGATACTAAATAATGACGAACTACTTTTCGATGAATTTCAATACCACGTAACCCATGGCACGGATAATTAACACTGCAGGGGGTTTCATCTTTGGAGTTTTGGACATTAGCGACAATCAATTTTACACCAAGAACATAGATAAGATTACGACAATACTTAGACGCAACAGTTTTCCGATAAAACTGATAAACAATTTAATAAAAGAGGCAGGAATTAAACTTAAGGCAAATTATCCTTAAACTAACATTACTAAACAAAACATTCAACAGAAAGCTTTTTACGTTGGGCAAAAGTGATTTTATAAACTGTTTTTTATTGGCACAAATATATTAGGCCTGATTAGCTAAAGCTTATGAAATCAACAACATAAAATTTCTGAATTGGCCAATTAATACAAATGACATACAAAACTATTCTGAACAATTTTAACCAAAGGCTGCAAGGAACGAGAATATCTTTTTAAATCAGCTGCAGATAATAACAAAATGTTAGCATGCTAACAAACATTGTTGCTGAAGTTAATTATTTCGGATTTTTGTGGAGCGTTTTTCGTAATAATATTTGCCATTTATTTAATTTTATGTTTAATTAATTTTATTTAACGGAAATAATATTTTAAAATAAAAAAATTTAAACCTTCTTTCCTGTATCCTCTTTTAGGATACTTTATAAAATTTTAGAATAATTTTTTTTTATAAATAATACTAAACTTCGTTAATAAACGTGAGGAAAAATTGATTCGCCTTAGTTTAAATATTTTTAAGCTTTTGTACAGCACTGTAGTTAAGCCCTTAAAGATTATAGAGTAAGGAAATTACTAAATGTTTTCCCAATAGTTTTTCTTGGCAGTGTCTTTACATCAAATTGCTACAGCGATAAATGCAAAACTTTGCCAAGTTTACTTCGACTTAAATAGAGAATTGTGGTAAGAATTTCGAATTTTTTATGCCATATTTCGATGAGACAACTTAGGTAAGTTTTAATTACACTTCTTTTCATTTAATTTTAGCTATTAATTATAATGACAAGTGATTGTCGAGAGAACCTACAAATTAAATTTTTTTGTTTTTTTCGTCAGATGTAGGGGCAATATTTCGTATCTTGCTTTCCTCACCTGTGTGTGTAAGAAAGTCTGAACAAAAAATGCTCTATTTTGCAATGGTGTACAGAACTTTATTAAGGTAAATTTAAGTTGAAATTGTGACCAACACAGTCAAAATGAATAGAGGGCACTACCATAATATTATTAAAAAAATCCATGAGTTTCCTTCTCAAATTGTATTTTGGTTTCATTCTCAGAACATTTTAGACTTATTATGTATACCCGCGTCTTTCATCTATGCGTTTCCTTAATCCATAAGAAAATCTCCAGCACAATAATTGTATTGAGCTTAAAATAGCCCAGCAAACATTTAAAGCTAATAATCATTTAAGAATGTATGTGTTAACGATGCGACAAAGTTTTAGTTGACTTTTTGTTTTCTTCCCTTCTTGTTTTCAAGAATGAGTGACTGAAGGAAGAATCATTATCAATCATTTGTGGATTAACAATAATTGTCAAAAACATACTTTGTGAGATCATTTGTATACGAAATGCTTTTGTCGATTTTCGTTGCTAGTGTGAAACAAAGACCAGAAATGTGAATGTTTTAATTTTTGGAAATTTGTCCGCAACAAATATATGTACTTTTTGTTTTGGAATATTTTGAGAAAGCATATTCGTTATTCGCTAAGCGACATATTATATTATAATTTAATTTTTTGTTAATTTTTTAAAATGTTAGAAGTGCCAAAAAAATAAAAAAAAGAAGCATAAAAATTAAGTCGAAAAGTTGAAGCCGTCGAAAGTTTTTTGACAATTCATATGTGTCAGGCTGTTTATTTTCTTTTTGATGATTTCTTTAAAATGTTTCCGTATTAAGAAACCCCCAAAATGAATAACAATATTGCTGAATTGGATGCTGTTTTGTGATGTCATAATTGCTGCGGCCGGCCGACTATTTAACTCCTGGTAATCAGAACCAGTCAAATTATTTATTAAAAAATTTATAAAACTTCAGTATAGAGGTCAGCTATCTATGAAGGTCTCCGGCAGAGCTAGAATCATTTGCGTCCCTGGCAAGCTCAATTCTTTGCTCTTTTGCAAGATGAGATCTTTTACCAATATGGAGCGATTTCTGCAGATTAGTAAATAGCAGGTCTCTGCCCATCTGCCATAAAAAGGTGATATCATCAATATAACTTTCTGCATAGTGTAAATTTATTGACAATTCTTTATATAACCCAAGCAACCTGTTGTACCTTAGCATAACTTTTGAAAAATTACTTTTCTGCTGACGGTAAAATTTAATGGATTGAACTCACTTGACGGAGATAAAAATTAATGATAAATAATATTTGTCTGCTTCATTTATATAGTTATAGATATCAGTGGCATTTCAGTAAGTGATGACTGACTGACTTCCCACTCTAGCAAATTACAGATTTTTCTACTTAATTTTTTTTTAAATTTAAACAAAAATTAAATAAAAAGAAATTAATAAATTAAACTTGTGACTCTCAGCCATAAGTTAAGCTTAAAATTTCAATCTGTTTTCAGAGATCTACAAAACAAACGATGAAAAACGCGCATCCTAAAATTACATTTGAAATTAAAAAAAAAAGCTTTTTGTTTAAAATCGCGACAAACTCAGAAGAAGACAAAATTGAAAAAAAAAACGAACTCAAAAATGATTTATAATAATGTGTTCCTGCAGACAGTTAACATCAACCAGAAGTTTTATTTCGGTTTTTTCTTTTAGCTATCAAACTTTATATTATAATTTTTTTATATATATTACCTTTTCTGTTCTTAGGATTGTTAAAGTATTTTTTCGTCTAAAGGAAAGAAAGAGAAGAAAAAAGAGAAGCTTGAAAATTATTTTCTTGTTAAACGATAAATGTTAACAGTTGGATATCGTCGCCGCTGTCATTGTCGTCATCTAAAATAAGTTAAAGAAAATACGAAAAAATGAGCAATATGACATTAAGAAAACTTAAATAAATAAATAAGCAAATTCATAAAATTTTATATTGCCACATATAAATGGTGGCACACAATTAAAATATTGACAAGAAATATTTGACCAATGCAATAAAAAAAGAAAACACTAGTAATAAATTAAAAAAAAATTGTCTGAAAAAAGAGCAAACATTTATATTAAACGTCGAAATAAAGTTATTTGATATGGAAACAGAGTTTCCTCATCGATTGTCTAAACGCAAATTTTGGTTTTTATTTTCTTTTACTCTGTCCATCGTCCATCACAATCTCTCCTTAATTGTTTCACTGTATATAAGAATCCTGAGGTACAAGATTGGAGTACAAAGAGAACACTGAAGATGGCAAATAGTTGAGACCGGTTTGTTCACAAACCAAATCTGACGAGGATCGATGGAAAACCGTACCCAAATAAAAATAATTTTTTTTTTACAACAGATGACCGCTGATAGAAACAGTCGACATATAAACAACTACATAATTCTTTGCGCTTACTTATGCCCCTATGGTTTACAGCTTTTTCATTATATTTATTTTGACTATAAAAATCTTGCTAAGCTTCAGTGGCTATCTAAACGCCAGCTTGTTGAAAAGAAACATTAAATCAAACTTGAAGTAACCATTACATAGAAATGTATAACTCATAGTCTGGCATTGTCACCTTTACTATCTTACATAAGTAGATCCGAAGAACTCGTTCTTCCAATATAAGCTTCAATCACCCCTAGAATATGCTGGTGATTCTACTGGACTTCAATTTTCAAAAATGAAGCCCGTCCATGGATAACTGCCGATCTAAATCGCTACCACGATGGGAACAATAATTTTTTTAATGGATATTGAAAAGTGCTATTGATTCGGACAAGATGTGGTTTCAACAGGATGTTCCTGTATACAAAACCGAATGCTACCGTTAAGTTAATTACGAATTGCTAGAATTGCTAGCTCTATTGGTGTCATGCAGTTTTAAATGTTCATATATGAAAATAAATGCAAGTATTGATCAATAAATAATTTTTATTCAAATTTTGTTTTTATTTTCTAAAACTTTAAGTTCAATCGGACTTAAAAAATTACCTTTATAAGCTAGAACGACCATTTATGGGCACAGGAAATGGTTACTATTTCATTATTAACGAAGATATTACTATTTGAAAATCATATTAACTATTCAACTTTATCAACTTAAAACATCTTATTCAAATGAAGAAAATCCGTTTACTTCGGTCTTGCAAAATATTCTCCCTTGATATCTCTAAAAATTTTTTGACACATGACATGTGCTATTAAAAATATTGAGCTACAAAAATCGATATATATATATATATATATATATATATATATATATATATATTTTTAAATTCCATTTAGCTAACCATTTGTATTAATATTAACAATCATTCGGCTCCCACCCCCCACATACATTCAATCTTAAGAGAAGTGGAACAACATTTTCAAATTAACTAATAAATCCTTCAACTTCATTTATTTTTTAAGGAAATATTTATTAATAATATGTTTGTTGTTGTAGTTGATATAATAACACCCTTTAATGGTTTAAAAAGTCATCATTATTATGTCTTAATTTAGTATATACTTTTTAAATCATAATTTATTATACTTGAAAATTACAATAATTTTTCTGCTTAACTCATATTTTATAATTTCGCAACAATATTTTTTCCCCCTTTTCGTTATTTTCTTCTTTGTATCCACTTTTGAAATGAATTTGTTGTATCTAAAACCATGAAGAAAAATATTTATAAAAAATGTTCATGAATTCACACTTTTTTGCTGTAAGACCCAGTAGGTCACCACCCATGGGCTAAAAGCACAGTTGAAAAAAATAATTGCTCAAAAGAAAGATCAGAACATTACTTTTACATGTCATATTAATTTATGAGTTTTTATTAAAAAGAATAAACAAAGAATCAACCGTAGTGTTGCTGAAGATATATTTGGGTGTATTGAAGAAATGAATTTTTTACCTTTTTTTTTGGAAGTTTGAGTTTACCCTCCTTTCTTATATTTTGTACACATGCGTGGGGTTTTTTTGTTTTTGCTGGACATACATAATAATTGCAGTGTTAGAGGCACGCCGTCACAGATAATTACTTAATCTGATACTAAAGCTTACTAAAAAAAAGGTAAAATGTTATAGTTTGTTATGAAGCATAATAATTCCGCTGCATGAAATATTAATGATTATTCGTAAATGGGTTCACGCATAAAAAAATATTGGCAATTTAAATATTTTTGAATTTAATTTTTTTTTTTACTTTTCGAAATAAATACTTTTTAATTATTTTTTAGTTTTCACATATATTATTACTGTATAAATAATATTTTGTTTGGGTGCACATACATATTAGTTTCAAATGCGTTAAGGAAGAAAAATATTTTTACAAATTTTTAATTAAATTAAAAAACAGTTTAGACACCCACAAAATGTAATAAAACTTTTCTGGATCATTATTTTCGTCATGTGCTTACTTTACATGTGTCTTCCTTTAGAATAGAATATAATATAATAGTTATCCTTAAGTAATTTTTTTACGTCTCGATTTTCTTGCTATTCGTATTATTGAAGAACCGTACTCCTTTCTCTTTGAATTTTAAAAAATTGGTTTCCTTAAAATCATTGGCGTAAACAAGTCTATATAGCTACAACTAAGCACCGTCAAAGTAAATAATTTTTTCTTTTTGTGGAAAACTGCAGCCCACTCCAGAAATTTGCAGTCTGGGAAACCTTAACAAGACTTACGAGAACTAGAAACTTTTAATTGAATTGCTATAAGATTATCCGCTTTTAATGAATTGTTTTCAAATTTTTTCATTAATTTTTCCAACTTATAGTTTTTTCTTACATTTTACATATTTTTCGAATTATTATTATTTTTTATTCCAACTAAACCACAAAACAAAAACTATTAAAACATATATTTGTCTACAGTAGATGTTTTCAAAATTTCAACGACCTTTGTTTGTGGCGACTGAAATTTTGAAGGATATTGCAAACATTTTAAGTTATGTTGTAAATTATGAAAGCCTCAAGAACTACAGCTGTCTCATGTTCTTGTACAGCCTGTCTTACTAACCCGTCGATCATTACATACGAGTGGAACTAAGGGAAAATTAATGGGAATGAATATACTCGTAACATAATTTTAAGTAATATTGTGATATCAAATTAGTTAATAAAATTTAAATAGAAAATCAAATAAAATGAAGAAATCGTTTTTCCTTTAGATCATAAAAGTCTTTTATAAAAACTAAAAATTACCAAACAAATTGAATAAGATTTGACTATTTTCCCAAACCGTTTTCTTAAATATCGTTTCATATAAATCATGCATTCATACAAATTTGTTTATTTTTTACAATTTTTTACTTATTTTGGTTACTGAATATTAGCCACAGCATACAGCGTCTGACTTTATCACACGCTGTTTCTGGCGTTGAGTTTTGTAACTCAGATTTGAAAAACTAGCATTGTTGTATCAGGTAAAACTGTCATAAGTCAAACATGAAATTTGAAACTTCTGTCTGACATTTAATGAATTACGATTCAAAATAACAACAATGTATTTTTGTTATTTCTTTGTCAGTGCAGTTATATCTTTGTCAGCGGAAAAATTTAATATTTTTACACCAAAATGCAGCCAACAACTTTTTAACAAATCCATAAGAATTTTTATTTAGAATAGTCTTTAACATGTTAATATTTTTGTGAATGATGACAAAAAATATGAAGATGACGACAACATTTAACGCAGATTTCTTTTATTTATATCTTTTTTGTAAATAGTTGAAGAAGAACCAAAAAAGGAAAGTATGTATAAGGAAAAACTTTTGGGGATTTTAATAAGTCAAAAGTTTGGTGCAAGTTGGGTTTTAGTTTTATTTCATTCTTGTTGTGGACCACATGAAGTTTAATAATTTATTTGAGAGTATTGTATGGCACAATATTCACCATGGGGTTCCTAATCATCATCAACCAAAACAACCAAATATTCTCGCCACCAAACAAAACAGTTCACAGCAACGGCAGCCTTATTTGCCAACACCAACATTAAGTTGCTTGAAATTAATTTTTATTTCTGTTATACTAAATAATTATCATGAATGTTTTATTTTGTATGCTGCTGAAATTTGAAAAATCCACAAAAAAAAACGAATATTCAGTCCAGACATTTATTTTTTTTTTTTAATTTAACAGAAGACTGAAGTTCAGGTTATCAAAACAAAAAACCTTAAAGATATGATTATTGAAAAAAAAAGACAAAAATGTTTGATGAAATTGAAGAGATAAGAAATGATATACGGTATATTGATTACATATTTAAGGACACATACGAAGAATTTGGGTACAGAGAGTGTTTAAACTTTAAATAGTACGGGTATTCATAGTCTATTGAAATTTTTCGTGAAAAAGAAACTACAGATTACAATACAAATAGTACACGGGAAGCATGTTGAATTGTAGGGAGTTGCATTAAAACTTCCGTCAAATAAAAAAATCTAACCTTTGTTGAAATGTCATTTATCACTTTTCTTCAGGTGCTATTCCACTACCTGATCTGAATATGAAGTTATGCCTCTTTTCATGCTAACTTAACTTATTCTTTTTTATTGAAAACGTTAGCAAACTGTAATTTGCAGAAGCAGCTGCAGCGTAACACTGATGAAGTACTAGCTGTTCTGATTACTTTGCCAAACGTGCTCATTCAAGAACCGACAAGAATGTATCTCACATTTGCACAAAAATTAGAAGATGATGAAATAATTCGAAAGGAGGTAAGTAGCGATAAGGTCATTAAAAACGCCTCCTCTTCAATATAGAATATACTGTTACAAAAATAATTTTAAAAAGCGCTATTTTGTTTTATACATAGCTAAAAAATTTTGCGTTTGTAACCAGAATAAAGGAACAGTTAAGCATGTTGAATGGGTGTCGTGGTTGTATTGCGTGATATGATTTACATCTGCGCCTGGCTATGGAGCCTTAATCAGATGGTGGTCAAACCACTTTGCATAAATAGGAACATCATGCTCGTCCTAGGAAGTCGAAGACCAATTCTAGCAACAGGTTTTTCCTAGTTGCAACTTTAATGATTCCACAAAAGGGCTGCAAATCATCACTCCTTGCTGAAGAGTTGGAGACTTTCCAACTCCTGTCCAGAACACATGTCTAGCATGCTCACTGGACTGGATTATTCACCTAGGGTGTCATTAACGGCGAAATGATCCTGGCCACCATATTAAACATAAAACCTGATATGGGGTCGCGAAACCACAACCACCACGATACTCCCATATAGAGGCCAAGCTCAATAATCAGCCAGAGAACAGTTAAATATCCAAAGAGACAAATAACGGAACTCTGGGGCTTACTGATTTTCGTGGAAACAAAGTGGAGTTCCCAGTTGACCCCTGCTGCTTCAATATCCCTCTTTCCCTACAGAATTATTAATATGAGTTAACGAATTAATCCTTATCAAATAGAAAAACTCAATTAGGATGAGATTTGCTCCCTTGAAATCAACATTTAGATTAGTCGTGGGCATTGATTTTTTATTCAATTAACAAGTGTCTGTCCAAGTTATGCCAAATATTAACAACGAGATAAGTCGATCTTTATACAAAAATATAAATAAATAATAAACATTTATTAAACAAAAAATACATCGCAATACAATATTTTCCCGAAGAGTATAACATATTTATATAATCTAAAAATTATTTTATATTAAATGTATAATTACTTTAACCCGTGCTGGCAACTTTTTAAAAAACTATTAAAAACTTCACTTATTTAATATTTTGTAATATGTTTATTTGAAATGAAAATTATTAAGCTGATTTGAGTTTCTAAATAAAAACAACATTAATAAGTTTTCAGAGCATATTGCAAATATGAAATATATTTCA
Organism: Trichopoda pennipes; assembly: GCA_030448955.1. Classification (NCBI taxonomy): domain Eukaryota; kingdom Metazoa; phylum Arthropoda; class Insecta; order Diptera; family Tachinidae; genus Trichopoda; species Trichopoda pennipes. Next base: position 3,336,386 of record JASKUP010000031.1, on the reverse strand, counting down.
TTAAAATCAACCAAACCCTTTCGCGTTGCAAACATATAACTGTTAACAGCTTAGGAGTGATTGACTGGATTTTTTTAATTTATTTATATTTGTTTTTTATTTTTTTAATCACTAACATTTTTTATTTCTGCATAAAAAATTAATTTTTCTACCAACCTAGCAATGTTGAACTGAATATTTTAAATAGAGTTTTAACCATGCAGAATTCAGTTTGAAATATTTTGATATCAGAATGTATGTATAGTATATCAAGAGCATGTGTTAATAACAGCTTTTTAACATGCAGTTACAAACATTCATACTAACGTACATTTAATGAAAAATATTTACTACATTTTATTGATAACTAAAACAAGATAACAAGTTTTTCGTTAGAAAAATTATAACAACTGCAACACAACATAAAGTAATACAAAAATTCAGTAACAGCAGCAGCAGTAAAATATAAGAGAACCAGCCTTATTTTTAATTGAATATTTAAATGCAATTTAACAATATTTTGCACCTGAAATATAACACACAAATAAATAATAAAATTTATGCCAAAAACTACTCTACTCAAATATTTTTTGTTTTTTTTTTGTTATTACGAACTTGTTTTTCTATTTATTTTTTATTTTTTTATACGTTTGTTTGCTTGCTAAAAAGAAAAACAAATATAAATTTGTTGATGCATTATTAAACAAAGTTGATTGAGTTATTTGAATATAAATATTTAAATTTCTGACAAGAGATTTGTTGAGCACAAATAAAAATAAATTTGTTTTAAATGATTTACACAAAATATAAATTTAATTAAAGCAAAATTATCCTTAAAAAAATATAAAGGAATAAACACGGCTAGTCCAATCCTCTTTAAGTTTTTCCTATCAGTACAGTTAGTTTTAAGGGGTGTTGCAAATACAATAGTTTACCTTAATGCGTGTGATTATAACTCGAGAACGTTCTATCCGATTTGGAGAAATCCTACACCAGTAGATGAAAGTTAAAGTTATTTTAGTTTTATTAGTTTTTCCTTTGGCAGCCTAATATTTACTGAACTCTTTTTTGCCAGCAGGAGACTTATAAAATTACTCCTCAAAACAAAAATGACTCATTAAAAATTTAGTGGTCTGACTGACTCTTGTATAATAAATCTGTATTACAACGTCTTACTTGCATCATTTAAAAAGTATGGTCGGAATATGCTTTTTTATAATCTCTTAGCTTAATATTAATCTCACAGCGATGCATAATTTTTTGTCGACGATTTCTAAAGAGTTATAATGCAGTAAAAAATTCTTATTCTGAGTGCTAAATGAACTAGGTTTAAATGCAGAATATAAGGGACCATTTCTTATGTCGCTGCATCCGTCATTAATATTCTTTTCTTTGCTTCTATTCAGTAAGCATCAAAACCACAAATGGCAAATAGCCAAAACCGAATTTGAGGCGGGTGACGTAAAATCATACCCAAATAAATTAAACACCGTCGGAGTATATACGCACATATCAATACGAGAAACATTCATTATCAATCAAATTGCATAAATAATTATTTATTTATCCATAATATTTATATTTTCATTACCGCTAAATTACATGTATAGGTGACCAAGGGTTTTTTTTTCAGATAACTGATAGATCTATATTTATAAAAATTTCTATTATATATAGAAAATTTTGTTGGACTAGATAATTTGGCCAAAACCTTTTTGATATTTATTTTTAAATCTACTTAAACTACTTAATTACAGATTAAACAAAGCCTAAAGTTATATTTGATCATTAATATGAACTAATTGAGAATTCACACATCTGGTATTATAGTTTTCTGTAAGCCTAATGACCTTCTCTGAATTTAATTCCAAACCCGCCATATCATGAAGACGTGTGGTAGAAGAAAAACAAGGAAAGTTATATATGTCTTAATAGCTTATTTTGAGCTATTTACAGTTTTTTAATGTTGCAAAATACACGGGAACTGTCAAGAATATGGGGTCTGAAATGAATTTTCTATTACTAATATTAAAGTTAGATATTAAAAGATATTGGATTAAAGGTATTATATAAAATTTATTAATTACAAAAAATATATAATCTTTAAACTTTATTTTCGGATCGAATATATTGCCAAGATATATAATTTTTGTTCCCACTGCGTATTATTATTATTTACAATAATATTGGTCTGTGGTATATAACATTGTTATATAACATTTTTTTTCGATTCCTTGTAAAATATATCGCATATGTTTTTGCAGATAATGCTCTATGTAGTTTAGATGCAGACTGCTTTCAAAATTATTCCAGACTTTCAAGGTTAATACAATCCTCAGCTAGAGAAGAGAATATTAAACGATTTCGATTATACTAAATTTCCCTCTATGCGCAGTTAATCATATTATGAGGGTTTGTGAAAGTTTGGTGTGTTCTTATAATTCCATTAGTTACGTTTTAGTTCAATGAAAAATGTTATGTAATTTTATAAATCATACAATTTTTGGTTTAAAACATGATGTAAATGTTTTTTTAATATATTTAATTTTTCTGTATCCTCAGATATAAATAAAATCTATTCATATTTTATTGTTACATAGTCTTTAATTTAAACACTTTTTAATCCAAGATATGGCATATTAAGGTTCGATATTAACAATTTGAAATTTTATCCTTATATTTATTAAACTGTTTAAGAAGACTTTAGAAGAAGAAAAATTCTTTGTCTAATCAATAGTTTTTAATCTATAGGTAACATCTTAAGAATATAAACAAAAATTGTCATAAAATTCGTGTAGTATTTTTTATATAGAGATTTTTTGTAATTTTTGACAACCATGATGCCTTCGCTCAGATAACAGTTGACAATTGTCTCAACATCAATTAGTAAATGTTGGTTTCTCTGTTTTGATAAAAAAATGTAATTGATAAATCCTTAGAATTGAATAGTTTTTATCCATGAGTATTTTTGTAGAGAAAAATATAATAATCAATAAAATTAATTTGTTATCTTAACATCTTATAGCAATATTACTCAAACATACTCCAACAACAAAATATAAAGCAACATAAAGAAAAAAAATTATCAAATCTAAATAAAAGAAACCAACACGACACACCTCTCTCACTTAAATTATATTGAGACTTGTATTTATTATTTTTTAAGAAATTCAACCACATCAACATATTGTATAACTAAAAATATTTACGGATGATATTTTGTAGATTTTGTTGGCTGCATGACCGGCCGGCTTCTTGTCTTCAAGCTGTTCAGTTTGGGTCACCGTTACGCCTTCTTGCTACTGCTTCTCTATAAAAATTTGAAACAAATTCTACAATTAATTCAAACATTTTCTTTTTTATATAATAATTTTCATTATTTTTTTTTTCTCATTAATATAAAAAGACAATATTTTGTTATACAAGTCTCACATTATTTTTTTAAAATGTAACTAGAAAAAACGAAAATCATAAATTAAAAGATTTGTTTTTTTTAAAGACTTTTATTAGTTTTTCTTTTTTAGTATTTTAAAAGTTAGAAAAATCTTATCTAGAATTTTGTGAACTTTTTTTTTTAATATTTACATAAATTTACTAAAAACTTAAAAATTATAATTTAACACTTTTGTTGTTAATACAACTGCCACGAATACTTATAAAGAACACATTCAAATTGTATGTCGTTTGTTGGCGGTTCAAGTTATATTACGGTTTTTAACTTTTATTACTCATCTTTTGTATTCATTTATTTCTCGTATTTCTTATCATCTTCTGCTCTTATATTAATTTTTATGACTTTATCCCTTTTAGTTAAAGCTTTCAAAAGAAATAAAAAACTTAACATTTGCATCTGGTTATTTGTCATAACACTGGAAATTATGATTGGTCATAGTCGCCTAAAACAATCTTTATTTATTTAAATTATGGTTGTAGTGATGCCAAGCCTAATAACTGCCCTTGAAGAACATGTTATAGCAGACAATATACTGGGTATCAGTTTGTTAAATTTCTATGTACCTCTGAGCAAACAAAAATTCAATTTGATTGCTCGAACCCCAACATAAATTCCAAACGCCCTAAATTTTTTTGACGGATAATATTGTTCATTTATTTAGATAATTCGTTACTTTGCTTGTATTACAAAACAGGTTTAAAACGTGCTGTAGTATTACTACTAAATTTTGCTTTTTCTAAAAATGCAGATATTTTATCGCTCTACTTTAAACTTGGCTATTTTATCTTTAAATTTCTAATGAGCTTAAGAGAAATTAAATATTACTATCAAATACTTTTTTTTTATTTCAGCTGCAAAATTACATTTTAACTATAGGGCAACATAAAAGATCTTGAGTTTGGACAGGTTACTTATTTCGTAAAAAATTTGTGCAGTAACTTATAGAGTCATTGACATCCAAACTATTTCAGTATATAAAGTTGTATTTGGTCTACAGATTTACTGATGAAGTAATATTGTTTTCCTCACTGTAAAATAATTTTCAGACAATTTTTTCTAAGATCGATAACCATATTGTTAATTCCTCTTTCTGTCCATTGTAACAACTTGAATGGAAACTACTATATGTTTTATGCATAGAGACCATCCCAAACCGAAATTAATTATATTTTTTAAGTTACCTCAAATATTATATTTCTTAATTTAAAATAAACTTTAAAACAAAGACCAAAATATAATATAATAAACGTTGTGTGTTATATCTACTTTTATTATCTGCTTTTTATCATCTTTTTTAATGTTTAAAGTTACTACGCCATCGCGGTCATCATCATAATGATCATTATTTTCCTGAAACAATTTTTTTTCTTTATAAATATTTTATTGTTTAAGTTTGTTTAATTCAGAATGCGTTGAACGTTTCGTTAACATATGAGACATTAAAAATAAGTCATAAATATACAAATATATTACTTTTTCTACTGGGTATCAGTTTGTAGTGGTCTTCTTGTTTATTCGCACTACTTAAAAACCCACATGTGAAAAAAGTGCTAAAATTCATGTTTCAGCACGCAATTAATTTATATTCAGAGTTGCACTCCAAACTCCAAAAACGTGCAAGGTTACAAATTCAAAGTTTTTGTAATAAATTTAAGAAATTTAGGACTTTTTGATGCAAAGTTGTTGATAAATTTAATCTAAAATTAAAAAAAAAAATTAAATAATTTTCTTTGTCTGTAGAAAAAAGCGTCTTTATTGTTTAAATTAAAAATTTTCTGAAAAATCCTTAGGTGGAAGGCATTACTTATGTGGAGTATAATGATGAATTATACATAAAAATTTTTTCTTTCTTAAAGAATGAATTAGCATCTGCAAATATTTGTATAGTTTAACCTCACTTTGATTTAAAGCAGAAGATACTTCTGTGACCTATGAAAAGGAGGTACTGAACCTATAATTTGGGTTTACGTTATTGTGAAGAATAGTTGTATCGTAGTTTAAATAGCAGCTGATAGCATTGCAGATAAGCTATTCTTAGTGATAGTTCTTTATTGAAGGCCACAAGTGCAAATGCTGACTGATTTAATTCGTTTTTTTTTGTTTTTTCGACCTTTTAAAATTTTCAGCTAATATTTTATTGAGAAAAAATATTATTGCATTTCAAATTGCATAGTTTTGCTTCATTTTTATAATTTTTCTTATTAATAAAAACAAATAATTATGCTGGGAATAGTATTTCGCAAATAAATATAAAGAATAGGCTTTGCTTCACACAACACTTGCCAATTAATTTAATCAACATAAATTAAGAAGATTTTTCCCAAAAGATAATTAAATCAAAAAATTAATTTTCATCATATTAATAATGATAATTTCATAATTATCATAATAACCAAATGCATATAAGATATTAACTGTAAGTTGAAAAAAAAATTATAAAGTTATTTAAATTAACATATTATTACGTTAAGTAAATGTTAATTGCAATTCAGAACAATGACAATAATTTTCTCACACACATTCTTATCTGAAAACCTACAAGCAGAAAAAAAAAAACAATTGTACACCAAAGAAATAAGAAATAGTTAGGTTACAGAAAAAAGTTATGCTTTATTTTTTTTAAAGAATTTGCATTTATCTAAAAAATTTGCAGCATATATTCCCAACGTGGGAGTTTATTCCTAAGATACTTGCACAGGCAGATATATAATAAAGAAAAAAATATGTTGGTGGCAATATTTCTACATTTGTCACAGCCAACTGCCACAATATATACAAATACTAACATACAGACATCTGCTCACATGTATTGTTGGTGAGTGTAGTACTAATGATGCATGCCAAGACATTTGCTGCTATTTGCTACAATACAAAACTATTTAATCAAATTCTTCGTAAAGATATTGCAAGCAGTTAATGCCAGTAAACACTTGCAGAATATATATTGATTTTTTTTCCTCTCCTCATAAAAACCAATAAGAAAGAAAAATAGCGAAATAAAAAGCAGAAGAGAAACCCATTGAAGCTTTCAAATGAACCACAATTGAAGCAGCAAAAACAAAAACTGTCTTTAAAAAGTTATTTTCACACATTCATTGCTGATTTCTTATGGTGTAACAGCAACATACAATACTTATTGTATTATCACTAACAATACTATTTCAATAGCTGCAGCTGCAATAGCTGCATTTTCCTATTGCTCTTTAAACTGCCTGCCAAAGTTAATGCTTAACATACGGATTTAGTTATACCGGTATATCTGTATGTTTGACTATATTTAACAAACAATAAAGCAATTGCAAAAATAGTTGAAATGACAAAGACCGATATGGAGTGTTTCCCTTTAATTTGTATGCTTTTAATTTTATTTTTCTCTCGATTTGTTGGCTGGTATATAAATGAAAAACATTTCACATTGCATTTCTTTAAAATTTCTTAACCAGAGACACAATGAATGTTTATGTCGTAACCACATACGTACTACTTGACACTTTTTCTGCGGTCGATTTAATGTGAGTATGGTGCACTAAAATTAAGTGACGCACAGTGGAAAAACAACTATTTCTTGAAAAAATGCGGTTCAATTTTTCCCTTTCTGAACTTTCTATGTCTTGCTACAGCAAATATAAGCATATCACTTCACGGTATCCAGAATACACAAACTCTCGGAGGCTCAGATTTTTTTAACAATAGATTCATACTAAATAATATGAATTTCCGTTATAAATTTTCTGGGATAAATGTAGAAAAATTTACTAGTTCCTCCTAAATTTCGTTGCCCAAAATCAATTAACAGCTTTATCTCCAAATATTTCGATTTAATCGAAATATATAATATAGTATATATTTTATATACTATACAACAAGTATTTAATTTTATATACTATACAACAAGATTTAAATAATTTCTTAAAGTTTTGAATGATACAAAATTCACCCGCCCCCCCCCCAAAAAAATTAAAGGATATTTAATTGAAAAGTCTTAGTAAGCAAACTTTTATCACTCACATCCCCAATGAAAAAACTAAAGAGTTAAGACGCATACTTCGTTTGAAAGCAACGAAGATTTTAAACGTTCAAAACGAAAGATATACAGCAAATAGTGTTGCTATAATTTTTGATTGTAAAATTTCGAACATTGCGCTAACGATTCCCATTTACAAGGAGAAACTATCATTATTTGTACTCTAGGTACTGTGGAAAGTGGAATAGGGCTATTCAAATATATTCAGATGGGAGGGTGGTAATAAGTTTCTAGATTGCTTAATATAATAAATTAACTCTAGAAATGCCGGAAATCCACGGCATATATGGGCAAAATGTGGAACTGATATTGTGGTGCAACTCTCTTTGTATGAGTGATTTATATTGGCGTTGATTTGTACGACCGGGCTAAGAGGAGATGATCTAATTTGAGAACATGTTTGTCATGGGCATCCTTCATATTCGACTGCTGAAATGCTATAAAATATGGGCTGCAGTCAGCATCGAAACTACAATAAGGCGTTGGTGACCTTTCGTGCCTTCTTATCTTATCTTCTTACATAATAAAAAACATCATATAAATACCTCTTGCAGAGCCACTGTATTCTCTATTATGTAAGATATGCAACACAATATTTACGTGTTTAAAAAAGCAAAATACTACTTCATATATTTACAATAACCCTGTTGTAATATTTGTCATCTTTAACACCTTAATGACTATAATAGTTAATTTGCTTAACCCAGTTCTCAAGAAATTATTAGATACATACACATACACCAACATGAATAAAAGCCATTAAACCGGGAAGCTTTTATATTTAGCCACAATTGTTGGTTGTATGACTTTTATTATTAAGAAATAAAATAGAAACGAAATTCAAATGATTTTTATTATTTAATACAGGGAAGTGATTTCTTTTTTCCTTGTGAATATAACAAAATTAAAGGAAGTTAATTCATTTAAAAATGTGAATAAATGACTTTTATTTTTTCTCTTGATTAAATGCAAATGTTTTCCATTTGTCAGTCACAAAATTTAATTTCTTTTGATTTTTTCTTCACATTTTTTCTTAACTCGTCTAAATAAAAATTTGCTTAATAACAACAAATAACAAAGCAAACAAACATATTTGCATTGCGGTGTTTTGTTTTAAAAATAGTTTTCTGCTGTTTTCGTTTTGATTGTAAGACATGTGTAAGATATTGCTCCAGTTATGTCAAAACATTAAGACATTGTTGTGTTATGTAACATTTTGAAATGAACAACAAAGGCACCACCACCAACACTTACATCTATTTAAAATTACAACGACTATATAGAGTAGTAAAAGCATTAACTAATAGTTGAGTGGGTTTTTGTTGGTTGGGATAAAAAAGCATTTTATAACACTTAAGGAAATTGAAAACAAATAATTTATTTTTTATTCTTTGAGTTACGGAAATTGTTTGGGTTAAATGAATCAACTAAACGGAGAAATGATTGGAATTTTCCTTGCAATAGATTCTTTTCGATTTTTTTATAATTTTTAATATATTAAATATTCATAAAGTACCACCTAACAAAATGAAACTAATTAAACTAAATTATTATTCCAATTTATATATGCTTATTGTGCAGAAACGTTTCAAAACAAAGTTGATGCCATTTTTTTTTAATTTTTCAGAATAAAAACAAAAACAAAACATGAAAATTGTCGAAACCCTCTCGACTTTTTTATTTGATGTCTTATGTTTTGACAATCAGTGCCAAATTTTCCACAACGAGAACTCAATACCTATGAAACTATAAGTAGGAGCTCTTCCAAAATCACTTTTGTGATATTTTGAGTTGGTAGAAGCTTATCGCTACGTTAAGTATTTCCACCTTTATGGACTTTATGGAGCCTCAAAATGGCGGGATAAATATCGATTTTTATCTTTTTATATTGGAGAATTGGAATGCACTATTTATTGGTAGTCGAATGTTTTATCCACAAGATCATATGTGGAATAGACTTGGCACAGAGACATTTTCCCTGTGAATTCAAGGAATTTTAAATGCAACACCCAAATACGGCTTTATTCCATAAACGATTTACCCAGTTTCCAAGCAATTCATTAGTAGGTGTTATAGTCTGAGTGGTTGTCCAAATAAAAGAATTTTGTTTTTAAAATTTATTTATTATTAATAGAACTATTTTTGTATTCAGACCAAATGACCCAAGTTTAATTCGGATTAAGTTTAATGTATTTAAGTTTCTAAATATATAAAAAAAATTTTATCTACATATTTGTGTGCTAATGTTTGAACAAAACAAAAAAATAAAACTTTTTATAATGCAATGCAGAATTTTCTTGATCGCCGCATTTGTCATTGACATTCATTGCATCTATTTATTTAACTAGAAACACGCTGTAATTAACTGAGTAATGTGATAATAAAAAACACCGGAAATTATTGTAATCAATCACAGTTAGACAAAGTCCACAAGTGTGTGATAGCGGCGGCCATAATTCTACAGGCGTCCACTTCTGCCTATACACTTCAACAAGTACACGAATTAAGATAATTAATTAAAAGCATATAAAGTTAAACAAAGGTTTAACTGGATCTGTTTTTAATTTCAAGTTTTAAGTAAAATTGTGAATTTTTTAAAGTTGTTCTTTGTAAATAAATTTACAAATTAGAGTATGTGACAGCTTAACAGAACTAAAAATTAAAATTATTTTATAAAAAAATTTATAAAAGATTTCAGTTATTCAAACAGTAGATAAAAATTTTAAATTATATTAACACGCCAGATCTTATTGTTTAAGATTTCCTTTTAGAAAACTTTAATAATTTGATTCAACATATAGACGAAAATAAGTTAATATTTCGAACAGATAAATCATTATCTGTGTTAATTGAAAATGCATAAGCGTTTTCGACAAACTATTGAATTTAATGTTGCAATTGTCGGCTATAACAATGAGCAAGATCAAAGCTTATTTAGACAAGTGCAAAAAATTATATCCAGAAAGTATTGTAAACAAAGCTTTTGAAAATTATGCTTTAAAAATTTCAAGGATGCGGAACATAGTTTTCTTTTCCAAACTAAAAACAAACAAACCACAAATACAATATATGAATAAATATAAGAATAACAGAAACCCAAAAGCCAATAACTGACGACACGCAATTGCAATTAATGAAGCCTAAAACTAAATAAACATAGACATGAGAAGAGTAAAATATTTTATAGACAACATGCAGCAACTACCAATTGTGCGATAAAATAAAATAAATACAGACAGAAAAAAGCATAATTCTTGAGAATTTTGTTAGTAAAAAATTAAAGAAAAAAATTAAGACGTCAACATCAATTGGTCACTTTTCGAACAGCTAAACGTAACAAAAATCTTGAATCATGCACATAAAGACATTTTCTTAAGTGTCTACATTTTACAATAATAGTGGAGAAGAAGATTCACTCTAAACCACATCAAGTTGCGTGCTCATAAGAAAAAACTCTTCGTGTTATATTTGAGTTCAGTCTTCTGACTAAAATTTTGTATTTTATAATTTAACTGAAGTGTTTATTTTGTTTATGTCTAAAATTTTTCAATATCAGTATTTGTTTAACTAAAGAAACATTCTCGCATGATATATGCGAGGATAACTTAAGAATTACACGATCAAATTTCTCTTTATAATTTTGACAATAATTTTAATACAATAACAAGAAGAACTTGGATGTATTAAGTAAAATCGTGAGGGAAAAAAGACTTTAGTTTTCCACGAAAATTGTTTGTGCCACGATGTTGTTATTTATCGTATCGTAAAGCAGGAGAGTATACTCTAAGTTGGCATCTGCCAATATGAATGTATGAATGGATGTCAAGTGGTATAAGTCATGCCAAAATAACACCATGATACAAGTATAAGATTTTCGTAAATTATATAAAATAAATAAAGAACTATAATGTGACAAAAATGAAAATGAAACGCTTGTAATTGTGGTCACAAGATTTCTTACGTTTGAGTAGAAAAGCACAAGTAAGAAAAATTTTAAAATATTTTTATGCTATCCTTCCAAAATCTAAATTGCAATGACTTCGATTTTTCTTCATAATAAGATATGAAAACAAAAGTTAATAATATATTTTAAAATAAATTTGTTTTCATAATTAATAACTAAACATTATTAGATGACATAATATAAAAATTAACTTCCTGAAGAATCTCTTCTAGGCAAAGCGAAATATTGAAAATATACATGATAAATTTATTTTAAAAGACCATTAAAACTAATGACATAATATTTTTATTATTTGCCCAATTGTTTCCTTAAAATTGTTTCTGATACTTCTAAATTATCCCTCGCGATGGCTTGCTCGTGGTACATTCATGTGGACTTCAAGAATCAAGGAACAGTTTTCTTTTTTCTAAAAATTTGAATAAACAGTGCATAATAAGCAAAGAAACAAACTTACATATCTGCCATTATTAAAAAAAAACAACAAAAAAGAACAAACTTTAACCAATCAACACAAACATGTGCCTGTGCGAAATAAGTGACTCGCTAGCTGCCTGGTTAGTGTTGATGACCATATTTCATCACATTTTGTATTTAACCACATCGAATCGTTATTATTAGTGACGTTGAACAGCAACTAACTTCCATATCCATATGTATAATAAACTAGAAACTACTACTGTATCATGATCATCTTTATTCATTCATCCTGGCAACTGTTCAATATATACATTTTTTACAATAATCATTGATTAAGACCTGATCATCATTATTCGGTGTTGACTTCTTAAGTAGAGATAAAATTAAAGTCAACCATTCGTTTCAGTCATTATTTGTTGTTTTAAGTCTTGTTTATTTAAATACAAAAAATACAAAAACAATTTTTTTTTGTTTAAATAGTGTATAGTGTCATTTTTATAGCCAAGCGACATGTGTTTTTATAATAATGATTGCATATAAAAGGAAAGAAATAAAAAAAGAAGCTAATTCTGAAATTGTTATTAAGATCTGTGGTGTAATTTAATACATTTTGATTAGTTGTCAGAATTTTGTTAAAAATCAATTTGAAGAACGTACATACATATGTGATTAAATGTATGTATTCATTTACATATACTTATGACATGCAGCCATTTGTATATTAAAGCGAAGACTCAAATGTTTAAAAAAGTTCAGAATTATGGAGAAATATAAAAGGCGGAAAGCAAAGTAGTCTTGAAGACATACAGGGTCGCCACATTTCTAAGTTTTATCCTTTCACTAAGTTTTATCCTCTTTTGCCGATATGCAGATGCGAAGTTGTACATTTAATAGAAAAATCATCAACATATTTATATAGATGTGATATCTGGGGTATTTCGAGATAATATTTACATCTCCAGCTGGCTGTAGGCCTTAATCAGATGGTGGTCTGGGAATGAAAAGCAATGTCATTAACGCCGAGGACTAATTCTAGCTACACGTCTTACCTAGTTGCAATTTCAGCGGTTCCAAAATAGGGTTGCAAACCACTACTCCTTGCTGAAGAGCTAGAAACTATCCAACTCCTGGTCCAAAACACATGACTAGCATGCTCACTGGATCCGGATCATTCACACGTTGGTGTTATTAAAGGCGAGATGATCCTGATCAGTTCATGCTTGGAGCCACCAAACCACAACCACCACGATACTTCCGAAGGGCCAATCAATAATCGACCAGAGAACAGCTTAAAGTCTAAAGAAACAATTAGCGGAACTCTGGGCCTTACTGATGTCCGTGGAAATAACGTGGAGCTTCCACTTGGCTCTCTGCTTACCTTCAGGGAACTGGGCTCCCTTATACCCCCAGCAGCACAGATCTAGGTAGTCAAGCATTCTATAAAGACCGATAAATATGCCCACGGGGGGAGATATCTGGAGTATATTGAAAATACAGACAATAATGTGTTTGATGGTCGTTCTAATCGATATCGATATTTCTCGATAATTCACGCCAAGCGTTACTTTTCAAGTTGGAGCCGTGGAAACTTTTACAGACTTCAAGGATATTATTATTTCAAAATGGTGTTTTTTTCCTTGGTTAAAGCCACTACTACAGAAATCGATTATCGCCATCGATTACTTGTGTTTCAATATCAACTTTTTAGATGTTTTTCAATCAAAACTACTTAATATATATTTAAACAATTTATAAAAGTACACATGTTCAAGATCAATTTCCTATTCAAATGCCGCTTAAATCAAATGAATATGCGCTACGCCTTGCTTTGTAAAACAGTTAAGCAATAAAATAGGACTCTGATATAAAATATCAAAAACCTAAAATTTTAAATCCTTAGATATCATCTGGCTATTTCAGTAGGCGTGAAAATGTTCCCAAAACATATGTAAACAACCCCTTTTTTAAAACCAAAATAGCAGTTTTGCTTGTATGACTTTTTAGCTGAGGGCGTTTATTAATTTCAAAGATTTTTACAAACATTAACAAAAAGGCGTCTGGTTTTGTTGACAAAATAACCATAAGTTATAAAAATTAAATTGAAAAGGGCGTTAACTAGACTTAATGACGCGAAATGTTTTCTTTTTTCCATATGCTCTAAATTCGTATTCCCGAAAGCTAAACTAAATTAAAAAAAAAAAATAATCTTTTTTATTGCTTCAATATCCTTAAATTCTTTTACAACTGTTTTTGAAGTAGAATAACCCACTACCTGTTTTTTAAGAAAACTGCTAAATTTTTAGGTATCTGCTGTTTGTTTTTCTCCTTTTCTTTCCCACTTCTTGCTAATCTTAACGACCAAATCAAAACATCTATGAAAAGTTTTATAGGTAGCAGTTAAGGACATTTTTATGTCATAGTTTTTTTATATTCTACACTCTATAAAATTAACATATACTCGGTTAAATTTTCTTAGTAAAATGCAGCACACTAGCAGACACACAATAAAACTGGACCATGTCATGACATAAAAGTGAAGTGAGTAATTTATGTTTCGCCATAAAATGTCACTTTTGTTTTTAAATATATTTTAGTGCTAAAGGAAGGCATATAAATTCAGCCACATAAAACCTAAATATGCCGCTTTTTTATCTTTGGGAAATAAACTATTTAACAATCCTTAATTTTCTAATAAATCTTTTGTCACCGGTTACTGCTTAAAATTGTTTTAAAACTCTTGGTTTTATTAAGAGGCAGGTAAATGTAAAAGAAGAAAATATTCATATGCAACACCGCTAAATAGTGAAAAATTTATTATCAATTTGCATTAAAATAAGTCACTAAATTTAAGTAAACGCATGGACATTATTCACCATGCCCAGTACCAATTCCGTTACGTTTCAGACCACAAAGTGTTCTAATATCGTAAGGGTGAATTATGGATGGTTAAAAAAATTCAGAATTAATAATGAAGTTAAAATAAGAATTGAGGTTTTTAACGAATTATTTACAAACGATCCTTCAGCTTAACATGAAAAGTATTGATGTGATGTGTTACCTAAACATAAAACATCGATTATGGTAAGAACTATTGATACATTAATTTATTATACTCTGGAAACATTTGACATTAATTTATCTATGCGCTGTGGCATAGTGTGTCTTAAAAAATTTTTATTTTGTAAGTCTTCCTGCAGCATTTGAAGAATAAAAAATGTTGCTAAAATGCATTTCATATTATTAAAAGGAATTCGGTTTTTGTAGGAGGAAAAGTATATTATTGTCAAGTCTCCATGTTTTTGTCTGGTATTTATATTATTTACAAAAGGTACCGTAACATAAGCAGACATTTTTTCATTAAAAATTAATTTCTTTTATCAAGAATTTGTCTTGTCAAAAAAATGCTGACGTTTTCACCAAAAACGTCTTGACTTCAAAATGTTGGCTGTAAATATATAATTTACTTTTTTAACCAGTAACACAGATTTTTAACCAAAAAAGAATTAACTTACAAAAAACCATTAAAAAAAGTACTTTTATCACAGAATACCAGGTTATAATACAAAAACACTGTTTTGCAAAACAAACAAAAAGTTTTTTTTTAAAAAACCAAATTGCTTTTTTTCAAAAAATTCAGTAGCTATTTAATAATCACGTTTCTTCTAAAAAAGATAAATTTTAAATTTTAAAGCAACTTCTTTGATTTTAAAATAAGAAAAAAACGTTTTTTCATTTTTTTTACACATGCATTTGGTTTGGATTTCGTTAGGTGTTTGTTGTTTGATTATTAGTTATTTTAAATTCTTCAGCAAAAATTTATTTTATTTCCTCATTATTAATCTACTCCAGTAAGTTTAATATGGCAACCATGACAAACATATAACTCAAATGCATTGGCACACTTTGAATCTTAAATTGTATTTTTGTGTCATTGCAATGCATTTTTTTATTTCTTTTGAAATTCATTAAAATCCAAATGACCACACATTAGCTAAAATATTTTATTTGTTTATTTGTTGGGAATTATACGTGCTCAGTGCACAATATTGTCAGCTTAAGTACGTGATATTAAAACGATAACAACTCAAAATTTCAAAAGTAAAAGAAAGAAATCTACTTGTTTTGCTAACAATTTGATCTGTTTTTTTTGAGTTCTGTTTATTAGAGAAACCCCAAGCCGCTTTTATGAATTTTTTACCAACCACATATGCCTTTCCTCCCTGTAGACGATTATGCAGCTGTACGGCGTTTAAGAATTGAAAAGGGTTTTTATTTTAGTTTTTTGGTTTAGATGTGCAAAAAATAAAAAAAAATCTTTTGTTATGGGAACCGCTTCAAAGAGTGAGAAAGCTGAAAAAAATTATAAAATTATTTTGAAGTGTTACTAAATCGACTAAATTATTTAAAGTCAAACTAAATTGTTTTTGCATTCATTCAATTTGTACAACAAAAACTAAATTATTTTTTAGTACATAAATTGTATATAAACACTTTGTTTCTTCTTGCTAAAGTTTAACATTTTATTATGATTCATTTGATTTTTTTTTCTTGTTAATTTTTTTCAAGCTCTAGACATTAAAAATTGTTGCGCGATTTTTCACACAAAATAAATTGATTTCTCAATTTCTTTTATCCCAATCAATTTTCCAACCCAAATGTTCATACGAAATAATCTTTCACCAACAATTCCCTCATTAACCATGTGGCTAAATTGGTGGTTGTCGTCTTTGTTGAACAACACGTAGCATACATTTTTCACACTTCCTTAACAACAAAATAGTAATGCGTGTAAGCTGGAATGGTGGACTTTTCTTTTGTTTTTTGGTGTTTTATTTAAAAACTTAACAAAGTTGTAGTCAGCTTTTTTTCTAAAAACAAAAATGAGTTAAAAAAAAATTTATATGTTAAAGCCTTAAATATTTGATGACGTCTATGGTCATCATTGCCAAGATAATGATAACGATGTTAATGATGTTGTTGAGGTAGAGTGGAAAAGTACATACATACACACACCTCTTTCAATTTACCGACGACCTCTAACAATGATAAATTGCAATGATAGCAAAAGTTAACAGTTGGTAGAGACAAGATTCATTTATATTTGGCAATGAAGAATTTTAAATACTCATGCTTTTTAAAGTATAAAAATATAAAACAATGAAACACTTAAATATGGAGATACTTATAAACGGATTAAGCTGACAAATTTTTGCAACTGATAATGAATTTTTATTTTAAAAAACACAAGGCAAATTTGAGGCAATAGCGTATATACGTTGCGCGGAATATTAAATACAATATCACGGTGTATACAACACGAATTCATTCAAAGCCAAAGAAAAAATCCAAAAAAAAACACACATTTGGCGAAATAAATAATTATTTAAATAAAATTAAAATTCTTTGTACCAATTCAGTTTTTAAAACTTTAAAAATCAGCACCTAATTTGTAAATCGCTGATCTTCTAGATCATCATCGCAGCTAACCAGCTGATTACAATGGTGGTATCACATAAAAAATCTGTGTAAAATTTGTATTATATGAAACTCGATACATGGTACAGGTTTTGCTATAATATTTTTATTTTTTTTATTTTTGCAAAGTTACTTTAAATTAAATACAAATTTTTAAGCCACGTTAACAAATTATTGCAAATAATTCTAGTGCAACAAAACAATGACTTGTATTTAAAGCAAAATAATTGGGAATTTTATGCAGATCCCTTAAAACTGTAGTAGAAAGTATATTATTGATGGTATTTATTTCCATATAAGATTCAGATGACATAAGAGCTACTGCCACAATACCATTTACGCCGCCGTACATATGCCAATAAGATGTTACAGCTTGCCCATGACAACCCCAATTTTCATGAAAAAATCATAATGAGTGACGAGACAATTTTAAGTTATTACAGATTTCAACGATCCAAAATTATAAATATATTATATAAATTAAAATTTTTGTTAAATATATGTAATTATGCGACACTTAAATATGATCAGGCAGGTATTTAAAATTATCTTTATGACAGAGAACAGTTACAATTTGATATACAAATGCAATCAAGTTTTTACATAATTTGCGTTACAAAATTAATGATTGAATTAATGACATCTCTTTAATATTGTAGGAGAGCTTAAAAATTATAAAGGAAAACTTATCACGTGTGTTAAATTGTA
Source organism: Trichopoda pennipes (assembly GCA_030448955.1). Lineage (NCBI taxonomy): Eukaryota > Metazoa > Arthropoda > Insecta > Diptera > Tachinidae > Trichopoda > Trichopoda pennipes. The sequence continues at coordinate 3,318,365 of JASKUP010000031.1, read as the reverse complement.
AAAAAAAAATAAATAAACTGTGACCAATATTATAAAAAAGGTGTATAAAATGTTTTTTCCTTATAATTTTTTTTCTGTAAAGCGAACTGGAAAAATAACTGGTAAACGAAATATTAACACTCGAAGCACCAACAGAGTGAAAAAACCATTGATTGGAAAATTTAGGCAACGTTATTTTATATCTTATCTTTAAACTGTTAACATCGTATTTATGTTTCATTAAAAAAAACGCATTTTGAAAAGCAGAATCGTTTACAGAATTTTTACGAAAAGGATTTGTTTGTTGAAATATATAAGAATATTTTTTATTATTTTTCTAAACTATTTGTTTGGCCGGTTAGCTGAATGTTACCATTAAATAATAAAATTTCGTATCTATATTTGAGATTTTCTATTATATAAAGGGTTAATAAAACTTTGTTTAATAAAACAACAACTTTATATATTTTATCATTGGATCTTGGGAATTTTTCAATGTTTAAGGTAAAGGCCATGAAAAATAACGCTTTCTCCATAAGAAAATATGAAATAAAAAATAAAACCGCTAACATATGGATGATTTTTTACTATTGATACATCATAGTTATAGACACAGATTTTGTACCTGCAAACAGCCAACCAACAGTGAAGTTTAGAAACAATTCAAGCTTGAAGCTTCAAGAAATCATCATCAACCTCATCATCATATCACTAAAATTATCAGTAACACATAGCCATAGTTTTTTAGGTGGCTAATGTTGGTGGTGGTGGTGCTGCTGCTGACATAGCTGATGATGCTGGCAACACCAGCAACAGGCATTAAAATAACAAAAACTTCACGACATCAACGTCATCTTATTAAAGAGTGCCAACTTAATTTTGCTGAGGCATTGCTTTTTATCTTCTTAACATTTTCTATACTCAAAGGCATATGAGCACATTATTATTTAGCAACAAGTTTGCTTTCTTGCCCCTTTGCACCAACCCCATAGCTGCACAACAACATTATTAAGTGCAACGAAATAGTACACAAAGAAAAACTCCCAGTTGTTGATGCTGTTGATATTCTGAGTTGTCGGTATAACCCTGACCATGATCATTTTAACATGGAAAAAATTAGAAATTTCTTTTAGCAGAAAATAGGTGTTGAAGCATTAAATTTTCCAACATCATCAGCCAGAAATCTTATGCAATAATAAGGTAAGATTTCTTTTCTTTTTGCTTAAATGAACAAAAAATTCACAGTTAGGAACAAGAAGAAGAAATAGAAGAATTCTATGCTTTTAGCCAAAGTGCAAAATAAAAAAAAAACGGTTAAAAAATATTGCGTGCTTATATTTTATATGAACTTTTATTAAACGTAAAAATGTAGAAACTATTATTTATAATGAAATTTAAAGGGACCAAAGAAAAAGGCTAAAAAATGTATGAAGAAATTTCCTTACGATATTTTACTTTATTTTTAAAATCTATAAAATATATACAAAAATAAATACGTCTAAGTTTTTAACTCCCTTATTATCGTATTTATGTATATGTATATGGCAAAGGTCATTTCCCTAAATTTATTTATTCAGCGTCTGTGTGTTTAACTGGTTTGTTAAAGATAGACATGGATCCGACTTATATCCTTGTATATATTTTTCCTACATTATTTTTTTGTTTTTGTCCTCATATATGTCTACATTTATGGTCATATGCATTTCGATGTATAATCTACGTTCATGTCCATGCTGCTTTTTCTGTCTACACCTGTGTATGACTGTTTAAACCTGTTTGGGTGCAAAATTATGCTACTATTCAATTGTCCATATACATATATACCTATGGCCATTCTAAAGTCTGTGCTATGTAATTAATTAATTTAAATGTTAATATCAATGCGAATGTCGTATTTTATGTCAATATTAAGATCAATGTCTATGTTTTGTATCTATATTTATATCTATGTTGTTATCGATATCTATAGCTGTATCTATATCTATGTCTTGATGTAACTTTATCCTTTATTAGATATTCACATCCATGCCAATACATACTTCAACAAGGGGAAATCATCAAGATCATAAAATTAATATTTTTTTTATTTTCGATCAACGATTCGCTAAAGTTTTTGCATTTTAAATTTTTTTTCGGCAACAACATTTCGGATGCTCGTCAAACCTTTTTTGCCATGATTCGTAGATGTTTTATCGTTGATCATATTTTAAGATATCAGCAAAATAAATATATTTCTCTAAAAAGTTTCCTAAAAAGTTCTTCTAGCAGAATATACTGGTCACATTATTGCCAAAAATTTCCAACTGTTTTGCTATTTAACAGCTTAAAAACTCCTTCATCTCTCACATACTTCTACCTGTGTATACTTTTGTAATACTGGCTGGACGTTTTTTCTTTCGTTTAGTTAGCTGTCTGCCTATGCCTTTAAGGCTGCTGGTCTCGTACATCAATTTGTTGCTTACTTGTCTTCCATTTAAACTATTTTTATTTTTTGAATGTAAAGATAAAAGAAACATAAAACCTAAGTAACTGGTTAACGGCTCTAACTAATTTTAACTTAATGTCTAACATTAGTTTTACACCTTGTTTTACTATTTGGTTCTTGACGTTTTCAGTTTTATTAGTTTTTTTTATTTCTACAAAATTCTGGGTTCAATTTTTTAATACGAAAATTAACAATTCTGCTGGTCGATATTGCCAACAAGGCTGTAGTATTTTTTATTTGAGTCTCTAATTAAAGCATAAAAAACTGAATATGTACTTATTATTGGCACGTTCTAGTTTATGTTACAGTAAAAAAAAACATGCAAATAATAAAACTATATGCTTAAAAATAACAAAACATTGCATAGCATTTCTTTGTCACAAGACCATTATTTAGTTTTGAAAGTATAAATGTAACTACATTTAGTGAGTGTATTTTAACAGTATATTAAGGAAGACATATAATTATCATTTTCTGCTATCTCTTTTTTTAATAAGTTAATATTTCCTTAAAGAAGCAGATAGAGAGAAAGAGAGAGAGAGAGAGAGAGAGAAAGAGCTTTGATAAGCACATGTGGTCAGGTAATTTTAGATCATTTATTTATATTTAGCATATGGAAATAAATCGTGATGTAAAATTAAGTAGACTGTACATTGTTGTACAGCATAAGATCAAGCTTATAACGCCTATTATAATATTAGGATGACTGCTACGTTACTTTACTTCTAACTGTCATAAATAATCAGCTAGAAGCTTTTTATCTTTGACTATTTCCTTTCCTTACATTATTAAATGTATTTTCCATTTTTTTTAAAAATGGTGAAGCATTTAAGGGAAGAACCCTTATAGAAAACAGTATCCTTAATTCTATTTAAATTTGAAAATCACACAATTATGTGTCTAGTAACTAATGAGAATGCGAATGGTGTAAAAGACATTAAATTTTGAACAGTGAAAACAAGATAATATCCAGTTAATAACTGTTAAAAATTATATCTACCAATACGTACACATTCTCTCCCTAAAAGTTAAAATTCTAATGTTACAACATTTTAAATCATAAATATTTAGAATTATGAACTGACAGTAAACTCTTCCCTTTAGAGAATAAAACAGCTCTTATCTATCCAGTCACAATTATAAAAAAGCAAAGGATTAGGGATAAACTTCATAACGACAATTTTATGAAAAGTCTCTGCTATTCCGTTGAAGTAAAATCTACCTAACCGCCTCTTAAAACTAGAATTATAAACACAAAAGCCTTAACCTTGTTTTCAAGAACATGCGGCGTAAAATTTACCTAATGCAAATCATATCATTAAACTAGTGCTAAATAGAACATAGTAAACCCATTGATTATAACTCGTTCACAATTTGTTCCATAATACCCCCCGGGGGCACATATATAGTCTTAATGGAGAGTTACTATGTAGACCTGTGCAACTGGGGGAAAAAGGGAGCCCAGTCTCCTGAAGTCAGCAGGGGTATAACTGGAAACTCCACTTTATTTCCACGGGAATCAGTGACCCGCAGAGTTCCGTTATTTGTCTCTTTAGACACTTAACTGTTCTCTGGCTGATTATTGAAGTTGGCCCTTTATGGGAGTATCGTGGTGGTTGTGGTTTCGCGTCCCCATATCAGTCTATGGTTCTATGGTGGCCAGGATCATTTCGCCGTTAATAACACGCAAGGTGAATGATCCAGTCCAGTGAGCATGCTAGACATGTGTTCTGGACAGGAGTTGGAAAGTCTCCAACTCTTAAGCAAGGAGTGATGATTTGCAGCCCTGCTCTGGAATCATCGAAGTTGCAACTAGAAAGTTCTGTTGCATAGAATTATAGCTTCGGCTTCCTAGGTCGAGCATGACGTTCCAAATTATGCAGTGGTTTGGTCCACCATCTGAATAAGGCTTCATGGCCAGGCGCGGATGTAAATCTAATCAAACGTTGTTCATAATTAACTACCATTAGGATAAACGAAAGACATACAACCGTAAATTGCAGTAAATTTCTTTATACAAAATATATAAATCATAAAAATTATGGTTGCAGAGAGACATTTAAAGTCTCCCATTTAAATGCTTTAAATGCAGAAACGAATAGCCAAAATAGCTAATACTCGTTTAGAATTACGTATGTTGACAAATGGCCAAGTTTATTGTACAGCATCAATGATGTAATACTTTCGACCACTAATGATTTTTAAAGTTATTTACGAAAAGAAGACAAAAGAGAAATGTTTTATATATTCTGTTCTTTCCCTTTTCAACTCATCAACCTACTTTCCATCACATTCAATAAACATGCATAAATAATGTTAAAAATTGCTGTTCAAAGTATTTTACATTTAATAAGCGGCAAAGATATTTTCCCCTCCCGGCTCATTAACAGCTATTGCCCCTCGCAAAGAAAATAATTTTTAGATTTCAAACATTTTTTTAGTGGCATAACTAAAATTGATAATGATTCTGCCATTGAGTTGATAATTTAACAATGATTTTATTTCCAAATTTATGACAATTTCAACACTAAAATGCGTTGACAACTTCATGCTCAACGCCTGACAACAAAGAGTATCTATGAGCCATAGAAAACAATTTTAAAAATGGTCATAAAAATGCTACAAATCTTCACTTCGTCAGACAGCAGACATTATTAACTTAATTTATTCCATAAAAATAAATCCATAGATGTACAGTTTTGAAGGAACAAAGTTTGTCTGCATAGAGAAGTTTATACGTTTTTAAAAATAAAATACTAAAAATTTAAGGGGATTTATGACTTTAACAGTTTCAACAAGGAACAATGAATGCTAGAGACGGCACACGTCATGCACTTGTTGAACAAATGTCATGATCGATCGTTTCACTTAATGTTGGCTACAAAATATTTTATTATATTTAGTATGACTACATTAGGTTGCCTGAATATTAGGGCGCAACGAGTTGCTTTCAGTCATACGACTGATATTTTGTATTGTTAAAAGTTACAGCTATAAACATAAAATATGTTAAAAAAGAATACAAAATACTTGTGGAGGGCTTTAATGTAAAATTAGTTAACATGTCCCCACCACAAAATTAAAGAACTCCGTGTATTTTCGAATTAAAATACCAAAAAGACGATTCTGGAATATCTGTCCGACTGTCTGCCCATTTCATATACATCTTAATCACTTGAAATAAATTAAAATTTAGAAGGTATTCTTATAGAAATGTAATTCTTAAGGTTCAATTTTTAACTACTGTAGGCAGCTATACAAATTTTTTGTTTGTGAAAAAGTCAATTAAAATAAAAGCAAATTATTAACAACTGAAGGATTCGTCACCTATATCGAGATTGTCCTATTTTTTTAAAGTGTTCCCATAGAAATGAATCAACCGTAATAGCAGGTCCTTAGGAGTTTGAGAAGCAACTTATCTATAATATTTTTCCATAAAAAAAGTCTCGTTTTTTTCTCAAGCAAATCCTTTATCTAATAAAAATGTCAGAAAAGAAATATAATACCAATTTTTCCCATGCCTTTTCTACTAAAAAAAAAAATATTTTTTCTAAAGAGACTATTTTTAGAAATATTCCCATTTAAAAAAAAAGTTAGTGTTTCGTTAAAATCTATTTTTATTTAAAAAAATCTGTTGTTTCATAAAAAATAAATTTTTATCAAAAAAAATATTACTTCTTTCCTCCAAAACAAAGTATTATTTTCCTAAAATCCAAAAAAATAATGTTTTCTCCCGAAAAAGTAATTTTTCTTAAAATGCTGTTTAAAAAAAAACATAATTAAAAACTTTGGTGTTTTTTATAGCAAAGAATACATGCTGTTATGTTTCAGCTTCCATTGACTACTGCCGTCTATAATTCTTTGTTCTCTCAAAAACTTTGTTTTTTCCCATTAAAAAAATTTTTGATCTCCACATTTTTTGTTTTTTTTTTGTTTTTTTGGAGAACAACGGCACAGTTGGTGGTGCTTTTAATTATAATAAAAAATTTGGTGCTTTTTTTGTCTTGCAGCATACAATTTCATTTACTGTGGTGACTTTGGGTACTTTTATTCTTCATAAACAATGAAAAAACATTTAAAATTTATGGCGCTTTAAAGATAATTTACAAAACAATTTAAAAAACTGCTCCTATTTTTTTTGTTGTAATTATTTAATAGCAATTGTATTTATAAAATCTTAAATGATTTATTTGTTTCAAGCATTTTTTACAATTTGTTGTGCTTCACTATCTTATATTCATGCAGGAGGGTGAATAAAGGCTTTTCTTTTGACCGCTTTCATATGAGTTTTGGATTTTATAGGCTCCTGGTTCTTGACTATCTTCTTGATATAAGGTTTATAAAGATCTCTGTTGCTTTCGTTATGTTACAGTTTTGTTTGTATTTGTTTTTTGCATGATATCTTAACTAAGCATTTGTTACTTTACTTCCGCACTTAGTAAGAAATTTAATAAAATTTATTCCAGGCTTTAATTGGAGAAATTGCGTAAATTTCTCTCTATATCTCTGTTCGTTTTTACAATATTATTCTTAATAATAATTACTGATATAGCAGGAAGAACAAAAACAACACCATAAACATAAACACTCATATGCTACCCAAGATTCCTTAATAACTCTGTTCAAGAGAAGATAATAAAGTTTTTTTTTTGGCAAACGTATTATTTCACTAAAGAATGAAAGTTTTCCGTTGGAATTTATATATATGATGACTGCTTTGAAATAATACTAAGTTGCATATATGTAAACATTATCTTCAACTCTCTTTAGCCTAAACAAAATCTCATATGAATCTCATACGAAAGAACTTTAGTGTATCATCTTAACTCATTTATAAAATTTTTGGGTTTAGTATTGAACATAAAATTTTAAAAAATGAAATGAAATTGTGAACTAAACAAATAGTCCTTTAGCAGTTAGAGACTATTAGAGTTGCTTTAAAATAATATGTGCGTAAATTTTGTTTAAAATGTTAAATATGAAAAGATTCAATACAACCACAAATCAGTCGCTTACGGGTCGTTAAGAAAAAATAAATTTTTAATTTCCCAATGCTATCTTAACTAACCACGTTTTATAAATTTTCCACAGGTTTTTTATATTTGAAGCTTAGAATATGCTAGGGAGTCCACCGCCGCTCTTTAACCGAAAATCTGAGCTCCATTAATAGCTAAAAACTTCTATAACTTAGGACCGAAAAATAACATGTTTTATGTATCTGCCGACAACAAAAAAAAATTAAAGAGTGTGAAATACACTATTTTGCTTCCATTTCTCAAACCGACCATTATCTCAAGCTTCTCTCATTTATATCTAATGATCGATATAATGTTAAATAGAATTTTTAAATAACAAGTTTTTTGTAACCTCTAGGAATACAAGTAACTTTATATTATTTTTCCCTCACGTTATCAATTCTTATTTAATACAATCAAGACACTCAGAATAATCTTATGCATACACTACTTATAAACGTAATAACACAAATTCTGTGCGATAAAAAAATTAACAGAAAAACACAGAAAAGTTTGTTTTTGCTTATTACAAACGTCAAGTGTAATCGGCTTACAAAAGACGATCTTAAAATCCTCTTAAGGTTTTGAAGCTTAAGTATTAAATTATTATGTCGTCGCAACGATTTAAAAAAATATTAAAAATAACAACAGTGTCGTCGCAATGATTTAAAATAAATATTAAAAACAACATAATTGTACATGCACTGTAAACCCACTCATAATATATTGGCAAAAAGGGAAGTAAAAAGTTAAGCCACAGTAAGACAAAACTAGATTTTTCCCAATTTTCATATGCAAAATAAAATAACGAAGACAGCAGACATTTGCGGAAGAACTTAATTCAAGTGATTAGAAACTATAGTTTTAACGCAAAATAATTTCTAATTAGTGAAAAAGTTAAATGAATTTTAATACAAATAGGCTTTTTCGTTGCTTAAACAGTATATTTACCAAATAACACTTTGGGCCTCTTTGAAAGACAAAAAAAATATTTCCAAGAAATTGCATCCAAATTTAGCTTTGAATGAAGAAAAATATGCTTCTTCAAAAATAGATACATAATTGATAATAAAAACCATTTTTACATTAAATTATACTGAATATTATTTGTTTATTGAAGAAAAGTTTTTATGTAGAGACAAACAACCTTTTGGCATAAAAATGATTTCTATGAAAAAGATGAGTTTCAATAAAAATACTGGTAAATGGAGTTTCGATTTTATGAGTCTTTGTTTCCAAAAAATAACTTTTAAAGGGTTTTCTTAAAGAATTTGATAAGGAAAACCAATTTTAGGAAAAGTATTGCAAAAGTATTAGTTTGAAAATAACTAATTAAACTTGCTTTTGGCAACCATAATACTATTGCCAGCGTCTAATATTACTGCTTTAAGTATATAAAACTAGGGCAAACGATCAGAAAATTGTAGTTATTATTAAAGTTGCGTTTTTTTATTAAACTTGCATTTTTATAAAACGTTTATTTTATAGATAAACCCTTCACTTTTAGAGATCACAGAATGTTCTCTGACATTAGAAGCCTTTTAAGCTGCTGCCTCCTTCCTTTACCTGTTTTCTGGGATTGTATTTAAAATTAACTCTGTTTGAGCTCATTTAAAATAAGGCTATCCCGTGGTGAAAGGCATAAGTCGCTCACACTTTACAACTTTAAATCGTGTGTCTACCTAACAGGACTTCTAAGGAATTTCATTATTTTTTTCAAGGTTATTAAAAATAGCCATCGTGTCATTGTAAGTTATAACAGTGACTTTATGATAATATCTAGTGTTATTAGCATTTTCATTTTCAAGTTTCTTGTTTAAAATCATATTCCAAATGCGACATTTCAACCTTCAGGTGGTGGTAGTTAAATATTTTTCAAATACATCAAAATATTCTGCCTTTATTAAATTCCTTTTTTTTTCTCTTCTTACTTGGAGAATCCTGATATTTCACGCTTGATTTACTTATGCATTTCCTTTTCTTAACATTTTCATTTATGTTTGTTATTTTAAGCATTTGCTGACGCCTTGCAATGACCTTCAGTTTTATTTGTTGTCATTTATCATTTATATTTTTTTCTCGCTATGGGTGTTAAATTTTATAACTTTTCGATCGTTTTCCTTTTAAATAGCAATTTTTCGGGAAGCGTGAAAAATCAAATGACTTGTGACGTGTTCCCGTTTATGGCATTTTTATTTATTTATCTTTATTTAAGGTAATTTTTTTATACCAAAGGTCAACTATGAAGAAAGACAACAGGGAAAAGATAAAATTTGTAAATATTTCTTCAATTCTAAAATTACAGGCAATTTATCGTACATATTTTAACGAGTAACTTTAAGAAAAATATATTCCTTATTGCAGCGATACTGATTTTCATTGAAAAATTAGAACTTTTAACTAAAAAAAGCATATTATTCTTATTATTGATAACCGCTGCATGTTGGATACTATCTAGGCGGAAAAAGTGGCCTTAACTTATAACTGGATCTAGAAGCAAAAGTATAGTAGAGATATGAGATTCGTAGATATTCAGAGACTCATTAAATATAGATAAAGCACCAAAAGCAGCAAGACAGTTTTATGTCCGGCAATGCAGAGCATAATGCAGGCTGACCTCCTTCTCAAAAATTCAGTTCTTGAATTAAATTAGGAGATATTTGATGCTAGCCGGTGTAAGTACAGAGTGTGATTTGTTTTACATCCGCGCCTGACTATGTAGTCTTAATCAGATGGTGGACAAACCACTATTGTATAATTTGGAACGTCATACATGCGTCCTAGATAGCCGAAGACATAATTCTATGCAACAGAACCACCTAGTTGCAACTTGAATGATTTCAGGGCAGGTCTGCAAACCATCACACCTTGCTAAAGAGTTGGAGACTTTCTAACTCCTGTCCAGAACAAGCATGCTCACTGGACTGGATCATTCACTTAGGGTGTCATTAACAGCGAGATGATCCTGGCCACCATAAATTTCATAATCCCTTATGGGGCCGCAATACCACAACCACCACGATGCTCCCATATAGGGGCCAACCTCAATGATCAGCCAGAGAACTATTAAATGTCTAAAGAGACAAATAATGAACTCTGCGACTCACTGATCCCCGTGGAAATAAAGTGGAGTTTCCAGTTGACCACCTGCCTGTCTTCAGGGGACTGGGCTCCCTTTTTCCCCAGTTGCACTGAGTCTAGATAGTGGAATATTCTATAAAGACCATATTTATATGCCCCTGGGGGCCGGTGTAAGTACACAAAGATCTAAAAATCCATAATCGAAATACTTATTATATTAATAACCCTCTGTCTAATGAAGCATATTTCATAGAAATATATTTGGCTGTAAAAAACATTAAAAGATTAGGCCTATATAGGTGTAGAGGCAAAGTATTGTCAAGCGCTGATATATAATCTACCAACGAGCCGAAAAGATCGCTAAAGGTCAGAAGTTATATTTCCGCTGAATACAAACCATAACATTTTAAACAATTAAAAATTGTTTTTTGGAACACTGCGTTTTTGATTAGTACTATTAGCAACAGCATAAAATACCATTCTCTTCTAAATTTTAACGTTGTTCTTTTCGGAAAACAGCTGCTGCTTCTAATCGAGAGACAGTTGCAATTTAGTTTGATACTCTCACTACTGTCCAGGCTTCTGTTGTAACTAGAAACCACAAGAGATCCAAATATTATACATTTGTTTCTTGTTTGCTAAGAAAAAAGGCCTTTTAAGAAATTTCTTACTGTGTTAGGAAACAATAAAGCGAAGCAAAACATGCACTTTTTCAACCATACAAGCAAGTGTTCAAGGACATAATTGTTGTGCCAATAATCAACATAAAGAAATATTAAAACCAGAAGGTACTTTTTCCAAAAAGTGAGAAAAAACACCTCAGGAGATTTGATTGGCTTAAGGACGTGAGATAAAAGAGAGGAGAAACAGTGGCCAAATGATTTTCTAGTTACAATTGAAATGAAAAACATTAAAACTACATGAAGTTTAAATATTTAAAATTTTAATAAAAGGTACTTAATTTTCTTAGAATACACATAAAAATCTACTATAGAGTAAGTAAAGTTAAGCCAGCAACTACCACTGAAATTCATAAAAACTACGAAGAATTTACGTTTCTTCAACAAGCAATTAAAAACGAGACAAGAACAACGAATTAGTGTTGTGTTGTAGTTTAATTTTTACGATCATTTTGTAAGAAAATGGAACATTGTAAAATTGTTTATGACCGTAAAAATTTCTTTACACCTTCAAGGAAAAATATAATATTGTAACATTGAAAAAGGCAAAAGTGTGCTGTAGAACAGTAGTATATAGTGGCAGTAGAGTTGATAACACAATAAGCAACAACACGCCATACTTCAACTCTAGTTATTTTTGTTCACCTTCTATAATTCACTGTATGTTAGTACATTTTTAGTCACTATTTTATGCGTAAGCGTAACTAATTTGAAAAGTGTGTTCAGTAATTTTCCCCGCACAGATTTTGCATTATTATCAACAATTTTTTATTTTATTTTTTTTTTTTTTAAATAAATTCGTTACACTAAATGAGAGAATGAAATAGTTCTTTTTAGGAATTTATGAAATGATTATGATATGATGGCCTTTTTGTACACCCACCTGGTGGCTATTGAACATAACTGCAAGAATATCGTCACTGTCATCATTCTCGTTTCTTTTTAAAACCATTTAAGCTTAACGAAACAATCATTTAAGGTCCAGTTTTTGATATTGTTTATTTAGCAGCTTCATGTGTTAAGTTGGACAAATGTCATGTTAATGTTTTTCTTTTATTTTATGTAAAGACTTTATAGGCGTTAATAACTTTAACCAAATTAAGTGAAAATTGGTTTTTATTACTTTTTGGAGTAACAAATAAAAACAAGCAGCTGGAAATAAATTTACGTATAAATTTAAATAATAGATATGTAATTGCAACGTTTAATTAATAAAATCTAAATTTGTTGACACTAACAACAAAAACTTAAAAAAGAAAGAAAAAAATCTGAAATTACTTAAAATAAAATAAAATTTCAACAAAAATTTTTTTTAATTTTGCAAAAAAATTTTTTTTTTATTTTTTGTCTCTTTATATAAATATTCCTAATTGTTATACTTATTTTTTTCTAATAATTAGAAAACAGGAAAAATTTATTAATGTTTAATGTCGAAAACATATCACATTTTTCTGTTAAAAATATTAAATATAATTTTTTCTAACCATTTTCATCAGTAAATTTCATGTCAATCTTCATAATTTCTATGGTAGGCCATAATTCCCCCGAAAATTCCCATTGAAATTTTTTCTTTCAGATTTTTCGTATAGAAAATTTTCATCAGTCATAATTTTCATCATAAAGGCCATTATTGTTTTGATATGAACGCCTTTAATCGTATTTCACTATTTTTCCAGTTTTTTACTGTTTTAAGTGAATACTGATTTATGTGAATCATATGTGCACATACAACAATATACATATTTTACTGCTGCGACAGTGTACTTGTTAAATGTATCATGATCTTTCAGGCAATTTTATTTGTAGTTGTCAGGTTGTTGAGAGAAAAATTTCGAACTGAAAAATAAGACATGTGAAATCCTGTATTCTCAAATCCTGTTTCACCGTATATATATACCGTATATATATATATATATATATATATATATATATATATATATATATATATATATATATATATATATATATATTACCGTGTATATAAGAGAGAAATCTAATTGCAGACATGGCTACTTTAGAAACATCAAAATTTTGTTACTTTAATTACATATCGGAAACTAAGAAAATCTTCATCTGAAAAAAATTAAGCGTTAAAAAAAAACAATTACGACAAATTTTATAAAGAAAAAAACAAAAAATATCTTCACTCTAAATTTACATTGATGTTCATTCTGTGGTTTTTATTTCGCTTAATATTCCCTTAATATGCATGATTAAACTTAACACTTTCACAGTTTCAACCTGTAAACACCTTGAGCTTTAAACCTGCCCTTAAAAATGTACCCTCAACTCTTTTCAATATTTCACACACAATTCTTCTTTATTTCAACCGCAAGTCATCATCATCTTCGCCATCTCATCATAGTCTCCCTTATCCGATCATCGTCAAGTACTTCTTTAACAATCTTTAAGTACGAATGTAATTATAAATAAATTAAGCGTGTTAAATGTATAAAAAACGCCTTGTGTCTGTTATCGTAAAAATGAAGCAACAACTTGCGAGAGTTTTTGCAGATATGTTTCCTTTTAATGATTAAAATTGCTAAAGTGGCTGTTTATATTCAACTTTTGTTAAACAGAGCTACACCTGCAACTTGGGCTTTTATTTTATGGAACTTTTTTTGGTGTTTTCTTTTATTTTTTTGGTTTATAAAAATATGTTTCTTAATAGTTTGAGCTTTAAACAAGTATTGTAAAAATATACGATGTTGATTTCATTTGCGTGAAATTTTCCATAACAACAGCATGTTAAATGCAATTTTAAACGTAAGGTTGTGTTTTTTTTTTTTAATTTGTAACTATATGTAAAGTATTGTCTTCAAAAGTCTGGCTTAAAAATAATATTTTACATATGTAAAAGTATATGAGTAATTTAAAAAGAACCAACTGTTCATAAGACTGTATGATGACCTAGTAGTTATCACTGTATTAACGAGTCAGTGTTGAACTAATAGTAAGTGTTCGAATCTAATATCTAATAATTAGCGTTTTTAAAGTCCAAACTCTTAAATGATTTAGCATATTTTAAAGGCATTGAACTAGTTGTTCCAATTCAGTTTCAGTTATTTCATGTATATAGCAATACATATTTTATAGAATTTTCCATTTTTTATTGTTATAAGTGGTTAAAAAAATTATTTTGTATTGATTAATGATTGCAAATATTGATAGGTTATTTATTTATAATTATACGACTGACTTATATACGTAAAAGTCCTTGTTTTTTGCAAAACCATTTTTTTTAGCAATAAAATTATAAAATTTGGCTGCTAAAACGTCATAAATTCTCTTTAATCATATTGTTAAGGATTGTTATCTTAATAATAATAAAACACTTTATATTTAGTACTTAAATTAAGCCTTTTGATGAATTGATAAAATTACTATAAAGTACTTTAATCAATTTGTATTAAAAATGTTAACGTTACCAAAATGGAAATAATTGGATAGTTATTACAAAAAGGCTAAAATTAAGTTAAGAACAATATTAAAAGAAATGATTAATTTGCAGTCCTTATAATGACTCTTAAATTTTTGCAATAAACAACTAAGGGAAGATTTTATTTTAACACAACTAAAAGTCAGTTTTTAACATATTTATAATACGTTTATTATGACATATGACAAACAGAATGGGATGGAATGCTGCTACTAATTTTCTTTCATAATAAATCTAGAAACTGAAATATACTGAAGCCAGATTAGAAATTGTTTTAATAAATAAAATAATATATAATAATTGTTCCAGTTTCTTTTAAACATAAATAATTGCTGATATTCTCATAAAATCTTCATTATTCGAAAATTTAATTATATTACTGTGAGGATAGCACAACCATATGACCATTTCGCTACTGCTCATATAGATCATCAGTGGATTTTACGCCAAATTTTGTACAGAAAACTCAAGAAAAATTAATTTAAAAGGTTTTATATTTATCCAATAGAGTAGAAACTATAAAAAATATACCAAATCACAGTGACTATTAAAAAACAATTTTTTCCATTCTTCACTTTTCCACATAAGGATTTCCATTGGAAGCATTGGAATTTGAATGGCATGGAAATAAAAAATTTATTATTTGGAATCTAAGACAATTAACGGAGATTAAGTTAAAAATTATTTCAAATAATAATAAATAAAAAAATAATAAATAATTTCATTGTGCGGTAAGAATTTTCAAGTCGCTGCAATTAAATTAAATTTTTGAAAATAAAAACAAGTCAGCAATTGATAAAATCTTATTATCAAAACAGGAACAGGCATAAGTAGCCTTTTATTTACAAGCGTTAAAGGTTCACAATACGCCATTTTAACAAATTTGCACACAATGACAGACCCAGATCTGAAGTTTTTCGCTCTAAATACTATGCAATCATACTTGCGGCTTGCAAAACAGTAATTTTTATTATCGAAAATCAATTTCTTTTCGTTAAGATAAGATTTTTATTTTTATTTATTATTTTAATGAAAGTTTTTGTAATAAATATTTTGTGAGAATGTCATGAAATATTTATTTTATTTATTTAAAGGAATCAAGCACGAAATAAAATTGCTTATATTTTTTTTGTTAATAATAATCAAACTGTGTCTGATTTTACTTTATACTTTCCATTTTCCCAAACATCTGTTTATCGTTTTTCGTTTACATTAAAACAAATTAAAGCTATTAAACCACAACAGCTAACTCATAGAACAATAAACAAGTGCGACACAATACTCGAAAAGTATACACCTGGACACCTTAAACAATTAGCAGAAAAAAAATGAAATATTCTTATTAAAAACAAACAAATTAAATTAAAATTACAATACGCGATTGGTTACGCATCATGTTGGAACAGGATTAACAAGAAAATAGACAAGAAAAACTGCGAAAAAACAATAAACAATCCAGCCAAATCGACCAGCAGCCCAACAGACCGACAACATATTATACAAACAATTAACAAATTAGTAACAAGAAACACTACAAAGAAGGTGCAGCCAAACATATATATTCACATACATATATGTACACATATGGTGCACAAAAAATGCCCTTAAATGATGATTCCTTTAAAGGGGCTAATCAAACAGGAGTTAACAAATACCGTTTAAAATTGTTTAAATGAAATGTGACGAACAAAATTTTCAACGCACTGGTTCAAATAAAATCTGTGAGTTGACAAATCTAAGAGGAAAAAGAAATATCTCAAAGGAACTTAAACAATATGAGAGTGAACACTAAGATTGAGAGTAAAGAATGTCATCTGAGCAGAACTAACTTACTGAAGACAAAAGAGTAAAAAGAGTAAAAAAAAATTGAAGAACAGTAAAAAGCAGGATTTCCATTTGAAATGCGTTAATAATTGAAGGGTGTCAAATGAAATGTCCTTTAGGAAAACACACACATACACAAACACAAACACAAATGCAAAAAAATTTAATTCAAACAAATACAAATTAGTAAAAACCATTTAGGCGTATAAAATTCAAATTGGGCATGCGCAAATGGTTTTCTTCTTTTTGTTAATTTTTGTTCATCTTTTATGATTTTGGAATTTTGCTGCTCTTTTGCCAGCTGTAGAATTTTAAGCTGCTAAAAATATATTTTTCAAAAGATTTGTACAGAAATCTTTTTCAATTCTTTAGTGATTGGGATCACATGTATTTGTTAAAAAGAGAACATTGGCGAACAATTACATCATCTGCCTCTAAGTACTTAAAAAAAGATCTTCTCAAAATTTAAACAGAAATTAACATGCTCAATTGATTTTTAAAAATATTTTTAAATAACTAAAGATAATTTATGTTTATGTTTAAAAGGGAATATCAGGGAATATTTGTGGTGATTTACACAATCGCTAACTATGGTTTTTGGAGCTTTCAAAAAGGAAATTAATATTATTTCAACCGTAAGGTGAATAAAATCGTTTGGTATACACATCTCAGCACTTTTACCCAAAAATATAAGAAATAATAGATTTATTCTAATATTTGTACTAAGTCCTTTGTTATTGATATGTTTTGTGTGTGGCTATTGGTGTCATTTTTATTCTAAGGATCCATACCTCACTGAGACTACGATTCAGAGAATATGTTACAGCAATGCATAGAAAGTGTGGAAGAAGATCCAAATTTATCAATTCGTCGTCGGTCGCAGGAATTGGGGCTCTGTCCGTCCACTACGTGGAAAATTTTGCGCAAAGATCTCGGCCTACACCCGTAAAAGATCCAGCTGGTGCAGGAATTGAAGCCACGAGACCATTATATGCGTCGTTCTTTCGCCGATTGGGCTCTAGAGCAGTTGGCAACTGACCTGTTGTTTTATCGCAAAATTGTGTTCAGCGATGAGGCGCATTTTTGGCTTAACCGGTTTGTTAATAAGTAAAATTGCCGCATATGGAGTGACAGCAATCCACAACAGATCCTACAGACTCCATTACATCCAGAAAAATGCACCGTTTGGTGCGGTTTTGACGCTGGTGGCATCATCGGACCTTATTTCTTCAAAAGTGAGGCCGGAGCTCGCGTTACGGTCAATGGAGATCGTTACCGCACCATGATCAATGATTTTTTGTTTGAAAATATGGATGACATTGATCCGGACGAGATGTGGTTTCAACAGGATGGCGCTACGTGCCATACAGCGAACGCAACCATCGACTTATTGAAATCAAAATTTGGCGATAAGTTGATTTCGAGAAATGGACCTGTCAATTGGCCTCCAAGGTCGTGCGATTTGACACCACTCGACTATTTCCTGTGGGGCTACGTGAAGTCACTGGTTTATGCTGATAAACCAGCAACAATTGACGCCTTGGAGGACAGCATTGTTCGTGTTATTCGTGACATACGCTCAGCAGTGCTCGACAAAGTGGCACAAAATTGGACGTCCAGAATGCGCTTCGTCCAGAACAGCCGCGGTGCCCATATGCCCGAAATCATTTTCAAATGTTAATGTCACGTATTGATTCTTCGAATAAAAAAGAAATTTTGATTACAATTTAATTTTTTGTGTTATTTTTTACAATTTCAAGTTCTATCGGGCTTAAAAAAACACCCTTTATAAGGTGGAAGAGGAGCATGAATGAGGTTTCAGCTTTTGGAGACCCTAAAGTTAAAGGGAACTTAATGATAACAAACAGAAAATTGTTTACAAAGAAATTACTTATACTTTAATTAAAGAAACTTAAAATTACTTATACTTTAATTAAACAAAAATAACGTTTCAAAACAAATAATTATATTCATAAATTTAGTTAATCTTAGAAATTATTAAAAGATACTTGTTAAAGAAAAAAAGAAAAATAATAATCGAAGACCACACACACATTTATGTTATTGCAACCATACGGTGAATTATTTGGCTTAAACACTGTATTAGACAATTAATATTTCTATTTATGGTAGAAATAATCCCTGCAAAAACTAAACAATCGCAAGAAGAAACCTGAGCCATACAAACCTCAAAATTATATTGTTTTGAACAATCAAAACAATTGCACATAAACTAAATGATTTTTGAATTGAAAACAATTAAATAAAAAATAAAACGAGCCACCGACAAACAAGCATTTAAATAATGAAAGCGGAATAAAGGAAAAAAAGGACTCCTAACTAACCTGTAGGCCAGTAGAGTATAAAAGGTAACAGAAAAAAAAACGAACACAGTCAAAGGTGAGGCAAACTGAAGTAGCAAAATTTTTACATAAAAAGACTAACAACGCAACTCTTCTTATAGTAGAAGAAGTAGCAGTTGTAGAAGCGGCATATTTTAAAAGATTTTATTTTTTCATTTTCCTTTACAGCGGCAATTTTAGTGAGGCAATAAATAACTAGCACATAAAGAGACATAAACACTAACCTATAGGAAGAAAACAATAACATTTTTATCAATATTTTTAGAACAACAATTAAGGAGGAGTTAAAATAGAAGCAGGGAAAACAGAAACTATTTAATTTACACAACATTTAAGCAAACATCAGTCATCACACAATTGTTGCGTTGTACGCTTCTAGTTCTGTGTAGCAAGATGTGAATGCGAAATTAAAATTTACTTATTCTAAAATTTTAACTGTTGTGAAGCGTCGAATTAATTTTGATCAAACTCGGAAATTTTCTAGTTAATTAAACCTAATTCTTATATTGTCAAAATATTTTTTCTGGTTTTTGGCGCTACTTTAAGCCGGGGTATATGATCTCTCGGCTAGTGACTAGCAGTCAACAGTTTCCTGCTGGTTTCTTAAAAATCTAAAATTATTTTAAAGCCGTTCTTTAGGCGATTCCTCATACGCTAGAATTTGTATCGCATATGGGAAAAATTCAAATAAAACAAAATTTGTACTCGTTTTTTGTAATGAAACTAACTAAATTTTAAATGTGGTCAATGTATAAACTTTTACTTATTTCCAAATCAAAAGCGGTTAAATAAATTAAAGAGAAAGTGTATCTAATTAAGTGTGAATAAATATCCAAAGGGAGCTCTTTTTCGATAACAGTTCATAAATTGCAAGACATTACCTAGACTTGCTAACACTTTTTAGTAAAATGTATTTCAAAAACATCATCTATTAATGTAAACTTTCCCACAAGTTCCCTATTCAATCACCTAAACAATTTTTCTCTCTCTCGCTTGGGAATGGAAAAATAAAAGCAAACTGTTTAATGCTGTAGACTACCAGCAACGTGTGTGACATTTTCTGGGAGTGATTTTTCTTCAGGGAGCGGTATTTTTGTATTTTTCAAACCAACAATGGCTTTATTATTTTCTTTTTTCAATTGTTCTAGGCTTAAAGGCAAATAACTGTCAAATTACTTAAAGAACAAATCTTTCCAATGTACATATGTACGTACATAGACAATATTTTAAAGAAGAATAACAACTAAGAATACCACACACATAATCTATTGACATTTACAGATGATACAAATGAAATATCACATGATCATGTTGGTGGCTGGTGATGATCAGGAAAATTATTCTACATAATGACATACAAAAATTCGGTGGTTTAATAACTCTTTAATACATTTTCATTTTAAAAAACTTACAATAAATTTTTGTTATTCGAACACAATGAAGCGGCTTTTAAATCAAACTAAAAGCAATTAAAGTCTCTATTGTAACCATGTTCTTTTCGCCCATGTCTATGTATGTCGTCCTATTTCATCATTATTTTATTATTTATTTTCTTGTAAATTAGCAACAATAACCTTAGCAAATTAGTTAATAATGTGGGAATGTTATTTCTCTAGCCTCACTTTCTTACAAGCGGCCACTCAAATTCGGTGAATTTTAAGAATTTTTAAAGTTCGCTTATGTGTTATGTGTTGTTTGTAATAATTCATTAAAATTTTTGTTTTGATGTTGACGCCAATAATCGATGTACTATGTTTATGCTTTTCTTTTGCTTTGTTTTTAAGCTAAACAGGCCCCAAAGCATGAATTTTGAAAGGTCTCATCTCAATAAAATTTCTCACGCTTAATTTCAAGTACATCTAAATAAAAGTGTTACTAGTAATCAAGTTTACGTGCTTGTATTTTCTGTTATATTGAGTAAAACTACGTAAGAAAGCGAAAAAGGGATGTCAAGTAAAGTATATTTTTCATATTGCGTTTTGATAAAAAAGGTACGTCATGTTTGTTACTTTAAAAAGAAAAATACTCCATTAAAATAAAAAATTAATTTTTAATTAAAATTTACTTTTTAGTGGAAAATTTTATTTTGTAAAAGTTACTTTTCAAGGAAAATAAGCGACGGAAAGGGTAAAACAGTTTTTACAAAGAAATTTTCTTTAATCATGTTTCTTTATTACTAAAATGGATATTCCAAACTATTTAAATGAAAAAGTATTTTATAAATATTAGACAAGGTACCATAATTTTTGATAAAAATTATTCTGGTGGAAAAGGTACTTTTTTGAAGCAAAAATTGCGTTTTGATGAAAAAGCTACTTGTTTTTGAAAAAGTTACTTTTATATAAAAAACTTACCTTTTGATGAAAAATTGACTTTTTAATGAACAATTTTATTTTTTGATGAAAAAGGTTCTTTTAAATGAAAATAAGCGGCAAACAGAGTAAAACTATTTTAACAAACAAATTTTCTTTAGCGAAGTCTCATTCAGTCAAATTTTTTGATACTGACAAAGTATTTTTTTAATATTCGACGAGATTTATTCCTATAATTTGAAATTAAAATTTATGGTCGTAACTATAAAAAAATTAATTTAAAAGAGCGCTTCGGCGTTTGCTTTCACTTCTTTCAAATCCACCTTGGCACACTTAAATTCGAATGTATAAAACTATTATTTTATTTTACCTAAAAACTATTTTGCTAGAAAAAATTTTCACGCTTCCTAAATGGATAATATGCATGTCTCCCTCGTGAGATAGAATAAACCACTTAAGACATGAAATTAATAAAAATATAAACAAAATTTATTTCCTCCTTTCCTTTTCTCTACTCCACTTAGCATTTTACCACATTTTTATCCTTGACAGAACATAGTAGAATTTAATTCTTTTCAGAAGAACTCATAAAATTCAAGTCTGCCATTGAAAATTGTTTGAAAGCAAAAGAGAAAAAGGCCATGAAATTATAATTTTTATGGCCAGTTAAATTTAAGAGAATGACAAATTTTCCATTAAGAAACATTTGCATGTGAACTTGCATCCGCTATTTGAGTAAAAAAAAACAGGTGCATAATAATAATAAAAAAAATTCGAATAATGATATTTAATGCTATGAATTGCAACACGGTTTCCAAAAACAATATAATGCGAAGCAATCTTCACACTTCTTAATATATTATAGAAAGAATTAAAGATGGAAAATTTTAAATTTAAGTTTAAAAAAACATTGAAAAGACTTAAATATTAAAAACGAGCATTAAAAGGATTTTTTAAATAACTAAAAGTTTTCTAAAATTTTCTTAGTTTGCTGATATTAATTAAATACCAATTGCAGTACTTCATCAAAAAATATGGGGATCTTTATTTATCGTAGTTAACACATTTTACTTTGGGGAACCATAAAATAATGTGATATAAATAATTATGTATTTACTTTTGTATTTATTTATCTTGTGTATAAAAAACTATAACTATAAATGGCTTAAAATACTATGTGGCATTAAAATTTTAAACGTCATAGCTCTGCAAAACGCAAACCATCCTTTTACGGAGGCTATACGATTTTTTTTATTTCTATTCAAAGCTTTAATGAGCTCTAAAATGTTATGTTAAACGTTTTATTTTCCGTTCGAACTTTCGGTATTCTTTTCTATTTTCCACCGGAGTAGGCACCACCATCGCCACTCTGAAAAATTATCAAAATTATTTATCAACATACTACTTAAACTTCTTTTAGGAAACAGTGTATACTAAGCAATATTGTTGCCCTAAAACAATAAAACAGCAATAAGACTATTTGGTGACTTAAAGTCTAAGATGGCAGTAAAGCATAAAAAATTTAACTGACAGTGCGACAACTTCCTCTCCCCAAAAATGACAAGGGGTTAAGTAGACTTATATATTTGTACACACTTTAAGAACACACATAAAAATATAATTTGCTTGCGTGATTAACTTGATGTGTGGGCTGCATATACATATGCATTTATAACTATGCAGCCTTTTAATGACGTTTTAACATATTCAAAATGACACTTGAAAAATCATCTTTTTCAATTTTTGTTAAACAAAAAACGCCCACTGTTTGGCTTGTTGTTACGAATAAATTTTAAGGATTTTTTAGCAGGGCTTTGCAATTGTAGTTCATCTTTTGACACTTAAGTGATGAAAATGATTTTGTTTTATTTCCAAACACTTTGTCGGCATGTTTATAAAACCACACACATCGTCTTGAAGTCGTGTGACTTACAACTCTTGATCTTAAAAATATTATTATTTTTATCTAAGCAAAAGGCGGCATAGAAATTTCCAATTAAATTTCTTTTGACAGTTTTGTTGTGTGTAACTTGGAAATGTTTGGGTAACGAATGCGAAACTATTCAATTTGCTACACTTGTTTTTCGTAATTTCCTATTTGCCTTCAAAGACCTTAAGCTTTGAGAATCATCACATATTTATATCATATTGTCTTTTAGAAACAACACGATATAGTATTTTTAAATCTTTTGTTTTGAACATGCGTTTGTTTTAAAGGCAATTTGTTACAACTATTCGGCATTCTGCTTTTAACTTTGTCACTTATGAATAAGTGTGTGATTCTTCCGGCTTCTGCAAAACTCCTAAACGAAGTTTCTCTATTATTTAACTTCAATTATTTACGCTGTCGGTCCTATTAAATTCTTGTGGGTCATTTCGTTAGTAGTGGACACCTTGTGCACAGCGTTACACACATTCGATTTTTCTATTTTTTTTTCCTTTTGTTAATTCTTTCTCTTTTAGATTCCGTTAACATTTCATTCATACATTTACATTGTGTTTTGCTTGAATGGTTATCAATAATAATTGCCATCGACTGTGGAAATCTCTTTTATAATTTACTTAGATTTTGTTGTTGTTGTTGTTGATGTAAATATGCTTAAATAATTGATTTGCTTTATCAAAGCAAATTTAAAGCAACATTTTCCGATTTTTTGTTATATTTACTATGTTATACAAATTTATTTGCTGTTACTGCACCAATAACCTAAATAATGACTTCCTTTTGTGTCATGATTTTTATTACCTCAGGGTATTTCATATTTCATATCCATAAACTTCGATGCTTGATTAACAACATTTATTCAGGCATGTATTTCCTTCGAAAATTTTTATTCAAATTCTCTGGAGGCTTTTCACAAAAAGATTTGTTTTTTTTTTATTGGTAGGAAAAACGAACATATTTATGCAGACATGTAAACATTAAGATGGAAATTTTTGCCATATTTTTAAACAAAACTGTAAAAGATAAATCTGGGCTGTGCCTTATTTAAGCTTATAAGGGGCAAACAATATATTTTTTTTTATTGAAATCTGAGTCACTAACGATGTAATGCATTTGACAAATATTTTTTTCAGGGAATATGACCTCACTGAATATTATTTATTGCCACAATAAAATTACAAATTATATTCTTTGCATATAAACACCTCCTACACACAGGTGTTACACATTTTTTATGTGATTTATCACCGTAATTCGGTTTTATATAGGCCTAGCATAGATAAACTGTATAATGCAAAGCGCTGCAAACGTCTTAATTTAATGGAATAACCGGATTCAAGCGAAGCTTGTTGTGGCTTTGTAGAATTTGTAGCCTAATGTATGTGTGCATGATCACCTTCGAGTCGATATTAAAAAAGTTTTAACTGAAAGTGCCCCTGTAGGCTAGTAGGTAGTGTGCTAGCTTACATGACTGGGAGTTATGGGTTCGATTCCTAACAAAATACCTTGGGTTTTTTCACTACAAATAAAAATTAACTGTTGGTGGGGCTGCTCAGTGATGAAGGCATAGTCACTGAGCTGTCTTATATGACAGTTAATTTCCGCAACTATCCTTCTACTTTCACCACCTCTGCTCTATCCCTTTCCTAAAGAATGTAGCACGGTACTTGACTAAATAGGCATTGTTGCCTGAAGTGCTACTTCTCTTAAAAAAAAAAAAAAAAAAGTGATAAAATTAATCAAATATACCTCCTGCTCAGGATGAGTTCACAAAACAACTCTGTAAAAATATTGATTATCTGTTATAGCTGTGGCATAAGGGATTTCTTAGCATTCTTTATATTTTACAATCTTCAATAGACTTATAGTGCCGAAAATATTGAACACTTTTTGAACAAAATTGATATGTAATAGTTTTATTTCAAAACTAACAAAAGATGATTTCTAGCATTTCTGTGACAACCTGAAACAACGTCAATACTTAATTTGTAAAAAAAAAATGGTTTATTTATGTTAAATATTAAAAAAAGAAAACAGTCACAAAATAATCATTACTAATAAAACCAGAGTTTTTCTCCCCTGGCAAATTTTTTCTTTATAAAAATATCAATTTAAAACCTTAATAGTCAGGGTAAAACAAAAACTGAAAAATATTTTATATACTTTACTATTTCCATATTTACGGTTGAATTGAAATTTTTGTCCAGGTTTGCGTGTTGCTATCAGCGAAAAGTTTAACAATATAATTTGCCTTTCCATTTTTCCATTGATGTATAAATATTTATTTATGATAACATGTATATTTTCGTCTTTTATTTTGTTTAGTGTCGAAAATAAAAATGTTTTTAATAAACTGTATTCCATTTCAGGCAATGTACACTGATTTAATATTATCATTCTTGTGTGTATGATATTCGCCTTCCGTTTGGAAGCGTCTGGTCGTGTTTCTTGGCAGACATTTTCAATTTGTGGATATCTGAAGTGTTTTCCAAGATCCTAGAATGTTTTTATGTCACAATTTTTCCTGGCAAGGTATTGAGTAAAAGTTTATTCGATCTATGCTGATGGGGACATCCATACTCTATATTTACTCCAAAAATGCTTATAAAGTATTTTGCATTAAGTTTTAATAATTCGTCTCTTGAATTCAAAAAATTACCTTACCTAGGACCTATAATTCTTCGTACAGCAAGTTCGAAAACAAAGCAATGGAGAATGCGCTTTTAAGCATTTTAAATTCCTAAAAATAAACTTTTATCGCGGCATAAATTGAAATTCATTAACCTTTTACTGCTGTGGTATATTGGATTTACACCAATGTGATCTTCAGTTACTATATTAACTTAATAAAAGTGCTCTATGATTTCCTTTGCATTGTTTTTTCTGTTTAATTCTCTGCTATTATTCTCTAAAATAGTGCTTTTTCCTTTTCTTATTTATTATTTAATGCAATTTTCAAATTCAAAGAAAATTTTTTCCGGAAAAGATCTCGTAATCGTCTTTCATGCTTGCCAAAAAATTTCATAAAAGTCGGACGAGCCCTTTCGAAAGAATGCGGCCAAAAATATCCTGACCCGAGATTTGAAATGAATAATTAAAAAAAAATAATGACATTAGCAGTTAAGAAATTTCTTGCACCTCTTCTCTGCTAAATGATTTCAAATATCATTATAGCCAACAAAAAAGAAAGCATCACCAGAATATATTCCTTACATCCCCTTTTTCTCCAAATTGCGTCCTGGGTCCAAATCTGCAGTGTTTTGCATTTCATTTGCTCAACAAACATTCGTTTTCGTTAAACAAAAAATTACCAACAAACTGTAAGTCTGTGTTAAATACAATTGAATTCTCCAAGCTCTTTACTTTAACACGTTCTGCAGCATCGTTATTACTCTCACTTAACATTGTCGAAAATCATGTTGAAATTTTTGTGTGTGTAATGTGTGTGTATGAGTATAAATATATGTAAATAAGTATGAGTGTTAGTATATTGTCCTAATTTGCATTCTTTAAATGGTGCTGTTCCAAATTTTACAATAGTTTATGGAGAATTTTATCGATTTTATACTGTTCAAATGTTGCTGTTATTGTTGTTTGTAAATGAATGCTAAAGTCTGTACTGTCCTTTAAGCAAAGTTGCGTTTTTATCTAGTTAACTATATGTGTATGTATGGATGTATGTGTGTATAGTTGTATAGAGGAATAAAAGAAACTTTTTATTTTACATACACTTACTTACTTGTACATCCCTGGAGAGGTGTAGATTTGTGTGCTTTTGGTGATTTTTTCCTTTCATGCTTGACGTGTTCATTCGTAGCCGAAAGTTGTAGCCATTGTCGTCATAATGTTAGTTGTTTTGTTTGGCATTTAATCAGTTTAGATTTGAAAAAGTTTGAAACTTGGAGTTGCTGTCAGTGTTGTAGAAAATCTATGTCACTGCATCTGCATCTTCAATATGTTACAATTTTATATCTGTGCTATATTTCTCCTTGTTCTTATATAAAATTTTAACCTGTATTTATTTTTTGTTACTTCTATCTGGTGGGTATTTTTTATAGATGAATTTTTCTTTGTCTTTTTTTTATCGACCTCACTAGAGTGCTCTTCTCTTTTCACAAATTCACTGCTCATTCATTTGTATTCATTCATTCAGTTTGTTTTTCTATTTTGTTCTTTACGGTTTTGCATTAAAGACTCACTTTTTATCTGGTTAAAATTGGGTTAATATGGAATTGTGTTCAAATTTATTTTTGTTGAAGACTGTCTGATAAATTGGTTTGGCTGGGGGAAAGAAGAAGATGCAAGTATTTACATATTTAATGTAATAATTTTTAAGGACATCACTAGCGGAGTCTTATGAGGTATTTGATTGAGAAAAAAAAATTCAGATTTACTTATTACACCAAGTTTATATTTAAAATTGTACAGGTTTTGTGAGAGGAAAAAAGGTTGAGGACTCTTTTTCAATAAAAAAATTAAACCGTAACATCATTTAAGTCTAGGCACTGTCTAATCTCTGTATTAATAGTGAGAAATTTTATAATCGCCTTGTTTCACAAGTTGAGCTAAGGTTTAGTATGAATCTTTTATTTAAAGTAAAATAAAAAAAAGGGACATAATCAGATTGCAAAGCAACAGAGAAAGAAACGCAAGATATGAAGAAGATAGAAAAAAATAAATATTAAAGATTGACGTAATTGATTCAAGAGTGCGAACTTAAAAATATTAAATTAATTCACAATTGTTATTGGCAGAATTGCCAACCTAATATTTTTTCAATTAAACCAATTTAAAATGACAAGTAAGGCAACAAAAACAAAAACAAAAGAGCTTCACCCGTAAAGTCTATTGCTTCAAGTGCTATACAATTCTTTTTATGGGCCAAGTATCTGGTGTTAAAAAGTAAAAACAGCTTAACCTAAAATTTAAATTGCATAACTTTGTAAGAATAAAATAGTCAAACTGAAATCACTGTTACTTTTACTTAAACAATTTTGTAAATAATATTTTTCCACAAAACTTGAACAAATTTTTATGCTGCTTTAAGTTTTTTTTTTTTTTATTCCTAAAACTTCTATAGATAGTTTCTCTTTTACACTTTTATTACAATAGATGAATCGTAAAACAGGAACTAAAAAGATAATTTGTAAAACGATTGTTTTTAACACGCTTGTTTGAGTTTGCCAAGCACACACTTTAAAGGTATATAAACTTATTGGGTGGAGACGCTATTTTAAAAATTATGATTGCAGAAGAGCTACCTACCTATGTTATAGCTGGCACTAATCCGTCTAGGAGAACTAAAAAAAAATACCACTTTAATTCAGCCGCTTGTAGCACATTAGGCTTTTATAAAAAACAGAAGTTGTAAAACTTTTGATTTTTTTCAAAGCAATTATAGTTAAAGCTCACAAAAACTCCCCGAATAACTCCTATGCCAATGTGCTTGGAAATCCTGATCAAAAATGTTCATCAGCAGCAGAACTTTACAGCATCGATGAATTATTTCAAATTTTTACGAGAGCTATCTCTGACCTTCGCAATTGCAGAACGAAAATGGAGCAGCTCAATGTTATCATGTCTATGCTAAAATATGCAATATAATCTCCCTCAAAACAGTATTAAAGTAATGCATTGGAACTGTCAAGGCATTACTACTTTTTCAAAATCCGTGGAACTTCATAAAATTATAGAAGATGAGTCAGTTGATATACTTCTATTATACGAGACATTTTTAAAACCAAATCACAGCTTTAAGATGCCCGGATACAAAGTCTATAGAAAGGATAGAACTTCTCATGGAGGAGGAGTGGCAATAGTCATTAAATCAACATTGAAACACAACGTCGATTTATCATTTCCAACGAAAGTGATAGAAAATGTTTGCGTATCTGTGGAGTTTCTTAACACTACAGTCAAATTCATATCGGCTTATTGTCCCCATTACACTCCTGATTTCATCCCCGATCTCGAAATGATGACATCTACAACTAGAGAATACTTCATCCTTGGGGACCTAAATGCACAACACCTCAGTTGGAACTGCACCAAATCCGACACCGCTGGTAATCTCTTATTTAACCATCAAATTAACAGTAATTATTATATATACTATCCACCTAATCCCACTAGAATTCCTCAAAATCTTACTTTCAGACGGGCATCGACAATTGACCTTTTGCTTTCTAACTCTACTCTTCAATTCACAGATTTATTGACTTTCACCCATAGTTTATGTTCTGATCATGTCCCTATAGTTTTTTCTATCAATGAAAATATTACCCGTATAGAAGAATATTACCTTGACTTCCGTAATGCTGATTGGAACAGATTTAAAATCTCTTTAAACTCAAAAATAACCAGTTCAGAAATCCTTAACAATAACATTTCTCCTTTAAACATTGATGAATCTATAATGGAATTCTGTAAATTCGTGAGAGCTTCATGTCTCGATTCAATTCCCCTTAAACCCAAAAAAGTCCATACCTACAGTTTAAATACAATCTCCAAATATTTAATTGCAACTAGAAACCAATACAGACGAAAATTTCAGCGTTGTATTGATCCAAATCTCAAAACAACCTTGAGTGCAATACTAAGAGAATTGAATAAACTAATTTCTCTCAACATCAATAATGAGAGAAACGCACAATGGTCCAAATTCATATCCCAATTTTCTATCGGAAGCAGAAATTTCTGGAAAATTACTAAGAAATTTAAAGGAAATAATACCCCTATGAAAAATTTAGTAGTCAATGGCAAAGAGATTTATTCTAGTAAAGAAAAGGCTGATATTATTGCTGATCAATTTGAAAGCGCTCATTTCACAACTACAAATTTCCACAGTTCGATGGAAAGCAAAGCTAATGCCTTTTTCGATCTGTTGGAAAATGACACTTCTTCGAATTCTGATGTCCGCTCTCTGACGTTTTTGAACGAATTAAAGTATTTTATTTCCTGCCTTAGAAGCTTTAAAGCTCCGGGTATAGATCAAATTAGCAATATATTGTAAAAGAATCTGACTAATACTGCTTTAAATTGCTTACTAAAAATTTACAATTTCTGCATCATAAACTCTTACTTTCCAAGTACCTTTAAAACAGCTAAGGTTATACCAATCTTAAAGAAAGGCAAGGATGCAAGATTTCCATCCAATTACCGTCCAATAAGCCTATTAAACTCCATTGACTCCAATCATTTGTAGAGGATAATAACCTGATTCATCGTTATCAGTTCAGTTTCAGAGCGGAACACTCTACCGTTCATCAGATTAAGAGAATGGTTAATATTATTAAATCAAACAAAAACCGAAGGTACTCTACTGGCATCCTACTACTAGATGTGGAAAAGGCCTTTGATTCTATCTGACACAAAGGCCTCTTATACAAGCTTAACAAAATGAATATTCCCTTATACCTAACAAAACTGCTAAAGAATTTCCTTAAGGACAGAAAGTTTTTGGTTGATGTTGACAGAAATCAATCAACCCTGCGTAACAGCTGGTGTTCCCCAAGGCTCTGTTCTATCACCATTGCTTTATTCTCTGTACATTTCCGATTTCAAAATTTCACGAGGCAACGATGTGGCATTTTATGCTGATGACAGCGCAATAATTTGTCACGGTAAAGTTTCGAATTCAATTGTGAACAGGATTCAGAACGCTTTGATAACAACTACAAAATATTTTTCTAAATGGAAAATTAATGAAGATAAATCTCAGGCCATTCTGTTTCCCTACAACAAGTCTCCTAGGAGAGTTCCTACTAAAAATCTCAGGATTCAAGGTAATGTAATAGAGTTCACAAAATCCGTAAAATATCTTGGAGTTATTTTGGACCAGAAACTGAGTTTCAAAGAGCACATTGAGAGTGCACGTCTTAGAGCAATTAGATGTGGACGATCTTTGTATCCCATTTTGAATAGGAAGTCAAAATTGAATTTTAAAAATAAATTACTATTTTTTAAAATGTGCATAAGACCAATTCTTACGTATGGCTGCCAAATCTGGTATGAATGTGCTAAATCACACCTTAAAAAGCTACAAGTAATACAGAATAAAAATTTAAAAATAATTTACAATATGTCTTCAAGATTCCCAACTGTCGAATTGCATTCAAAAGCAAACGTAAAGACGATTGTAGATTTCATAACTGACATGGCGCTGTCATTTAGAGAAAAATGCAGAAGGTCGAGCTACGCCCATCTGAGAGGTTTGATTTGATAACATCTGATTTTAACTTTGCTCTCAAGTAAAGTATCCATTAGGTGTTGTCTTAAAGCTTCTCAAGTCATTCCTTTTTTTTTTTTTTTATATTATATCTTAGGTTTTTATTATCTTTTCCTATTAAATAGATGTATTTAATAAGTTTTTAATAATAATGAAAATGTGATAATTTGCTGAAATATTTTAATGATAGAAACTCAAAAACTGTAAATACTGTTAAAGATACTGTACCTATGATAGTTAATAAATAAATAAAATAAAGCTCACAAAAACTACTTTTGCTTACTTTCTGCCATCCCTATTTTTATTTGTGCTTATCGATTAGGTCATCATGGTTAAATTATTTACCCAGATCTAATGATTGAGTTTCGGGACAGACGCCAGCAATAGAGTTAAACTTAGAATTAGAGGATTAAGGTTACTAAAGACAAGATATTTTCGATATGCCTCTTATCGAGGGGGTTGTATTCCGGGAAAGTGAAATATAAGTGCTTTTAACATCTTTAAGGAAATGTGAGAAGTGCTGGATTTTTATTTCGTTTTTACTTATGTTTTTGCAACAGAATGATTCAATTAATTAATATTTCGCCAGGATTTTGTAAAATAATCAATTCATCATTTGTGTCCTCTGCACCACACAAACTTTAAAGCTACAAAAACAATGAGAGGTATTATATTCTGTCCTCATAATAAAACGTTTTTTTCTTTTTGAAACCATTTTCCAATACATAGAAATGTGGTATTGGTTTTTATTTGGAAATTTTTCACACTTCGTTGTGTTTATTTCTCATTTGTGCTTTTTTTCTTATTGTTGCTCTGGCAAAGTAGGAGAAGATTTTAGTTGCTGTTTTGCTTGAGTATTTTTTTATTGTTGTTTATTATGTGTTCTAAAGGATTTTTTCAAGTCTTTCATTTTTATCGCAAGCACATGCTTACAAACAACATACAAATGCAATTGCAGACTGCACATGTGGAAAACACACATTCATACATCCTAAGCCAGCTTGTTGAGCTAATATTCGTTACGCTTTTTGCATTTCGAATTTGTATTAATGAATGAATGGATTTTTCTTTTAAGTTTCAAAGCTTTTTGCTTTTTCTTGCTGTTAAACTTCAATTTTTGTTTATTTGTTCTTTGATTTCTTAAAAGTTTTTTTTTCATTATTTTGAATTGAATTTTGTTTTTATTTGTTATCGTCTCAAAACAAGATACAAACAACCATCATGAAATGCTATGCTCATGCATAGAGTCTTCTTTATTTGTCACAATTTGGCTTATAGCAAATGCTTGTGTATGGCTGGCAGAATATGTATTGCACTCAACACATTTTCCAGCTGCATCTCTTATGCATTGAAAGAATACTTTTTTATTTATAAGTTAAAAAATGTTCTGTAGACGTTTGCTTAATATCTAAGAGTGTGCAATATCAATTTGCTACGCAAAGAAATGTTGTTTAGTTTTGTGTTATTCATCACAATTTTTTTTGTTCTATCTGCCAGCAAATGTTGCTTTGTTGAATGATGAATGTTGAATGTTTGTTTGCATTAAAGCCATTAAGAACATTATTTTACTAAGCAAGTAGAGAGTAGTTTTCGAAATATTTTTTAGTTGTAACATTAATGGCATATTCCAAAAAATGGAAAGTAATACACAAATTTAAGAAAATTTAATTCACAGTTGATTGATAATTTTTGTCTATGCATCGGATTAAGTGTTTTTTTTATCAATTCCTATCCAAATTTCTATATTTTTGTATTTTTAAAATTGAAAAAAAGGCGTCTCTAAATTACTTAAGGTATGGTTGGATATGTGCAAAAAACGGAATTTTAAAAACCATTCGATCTGAGGTGACAACAAATTTTCCTGAAAATAGCACTAACCTAAAAATGAGTAATTTATTTTTGTACTTGAGTTAAAATAATTATTATTTTCAAAATAACCACTCAGTTATGTAAAACTTTC
Source organism: Trichopoda pennipes (assembly GCA_030448955.1). Lineage (NCBI taxonomy): Eukaryota > Metazoa > Arthropoda > Insecta > Diptera > Tachinidae > Trichopoda > Trichopoda pennipes. The sequence continues at coordinate 3,285,055 of JASKUP010000031.1, read as the reverse complement.
GCGATTCAGAGCCTTTAAGCAGAAAAATATTTTTATAAAAATAAGATTTTGCAACTCTTTGAAACAAAAGCAAACAATGTTGGCATACAAAAAAAAATTTGAATTATATATAAGAAGAGATAAAAAATATATAAACTAAATAGTATGGTGAATATGTACAAAAAAATATTGAACGGTTGCAGTATCTGCATTGGTACATTTTAAAACAGTAGATCTCGAATCGTGGGTTGAAAGTCCATCAGCGACTTGAATATAGCTAAAATGACATGCTGTTTTGTAGAATCAATCGTTTCTTAGATTTTCAAAGGAAGAGAATAAAGGGAGAAACTGTTCCTCCACACTTCCGCTTAGAAAATGTAAAGAAATTCATGCGTAGCAAACTAGAAAGATTAGCTTGCTGATGTTAAGAATAATGATAAAATAAAATATTTAATAAGATATTAAATTCCATATTTCATAAATCCAGCGCAACATATTTCCAGTTCCAGAATTATTATTATAAAAATACTTAACAATAAAATTAATTTATATTTAACTTAAATTTCTTAATGAACTTGAAAACACTGCCATTGAAGGCTAATAAAATTTTAAATGTAAAAATTAATTAATATATTTTTCTCGAATACTGCAATAAAATTAGCATTCAGTAATCCAATAAATTTACGTAATTTAATCTCTTTTTTGTCTTTGTTAGTTAATTAGTTTATAAAGAATTTTTTAATGAATTCTCATTTGTACGTGATTTGTTTGTTACCATGATAATGCCGTATTATGGAGTTGTTGGCATAGCAATACCTATCTATGAATAAATGAACTATAAATAATTAAAACTGCAAACGAAAAATGTATTTATTAAATTGAATACAAAACAGCAAATAAATATTTACATTTAAGGTGTGGACTTGCTAAAAGATTATTTTATTTAAACTTATTGTATTTAAACTAGATTAAAATTTTTAAACTAAACACAATGTGTTTCTCTTTTGTTTTGCAACTTGTACAAATTGTCCTCAAAAAACAGTGTAAAGCAGAACTTGGAAATATTTTTTATAATTTTATCAAAAGTGTTAGAATTTATATTTTATAAGTATTTTTTGGTAAAAATCTAATTTAAGAATATAAAATATTTTCATATATTAACCTTGCAAAAAAAAAAAGATATTAAGGTATAGATATTCGGGTAGAGCCAAGAAAAGAACATTAAAAGATAACTCAAATTGTGAAACATTTTCGAATTTTATATAACAATAAAACTTTAGGAGGGAAACAATTTTTAAGTATGAGACATATTAAATATATGAAGTACATGAAGATGATAAATGTATTTCTCAGTTGTTCAAATACATTTATTAAATAAAATAAGCTGGTTGAGTTAACAAATTAGCAAAATGGTTGTCAAAATTACCTTGCCATCAATAATTAGTTTTACTGTTTTTATTTAAAGTGGAAAGTTAATTAATTTATTATTTTGTTTTCAAATATCAATGCTGTGTTAAACTTGAACATTTTTCCCCCTCCACTGCAAAAACGAAATGCAAGCAAATATTGCTTACAGTTAAACAAAAAAAGAAGTTAATAGACAATTTTTTTACTCTCTAATATGAATTTAAACCAGTTGTAGCAAGTTAAGGCTTCATGGCCGGTAATTGAAAATATTCGTCATGCATATGAGGTGGGCATATTACAACTTTACTATGCACATATTATTGTTGTTGTTGTTGGTGTCTACAGAAATATAGTGAAAGATATAGATTAGTTGAGAAAAACAAAAACAAAAACAAAAGTATTTGCTGTTAGGTAATACCTTTCAAGTTATAAATAATATTGTAGCTGGTTTATACTGCAGCAAGCTCTTAAATGTAATAAAATAGCACACAATAAAACTAGTAAAGGTTACGATTTAAATAAATAAACTGTGGCTTATATGCTAAAAATTTTAAATGTTTTGCATACTATTTAGTAAAACAATTATTTTACTACCTGAAAGCGAAAAACTAGTTGGGAGTTCGGTCGATAGAAGGAAAAAATTTCGGCATGGAACTTATCTCAATATAAGTTTTTCTAAGGAATTTATCAGAGTCTGTTATTGAATGTTATCACGACATCATAATTAAGTGTGGTTTTGCTGGCAAATATATTTTATTAAATAAAACTTATTGAACAAGTTTTCAATATGAAGAGAATTAAGTGAAAACGTTTCGCAAATTTGTAATTTGTAAACTTACAGCATATGCAGGACTTATTTGATATATTAATCAAGATAGATATTAATCAAGAGAAGAGAAGACCTGCAATTTACAAAAAGTCAAAGAATATTTAAAACCCAAAATTGTAGAACCAACTACCGTTTTATATCTCTTTTATAAGCCGTCGAATCACCTGCATAAGTTTTTTCTGTTCCGTTGATTAATTATGTTTTGATGAATTGAAATATATCGCATACCAAAATGTGTTTCTACAAATATGTATATATCACTATAGATATATGTATATATATATGTGTATATATAAAATTACAATTTTTTTAAAACGCCGTCTTGTGAATATTTTCATATTTATTTATCTGAGTGCAAATGAAATTAATTTTGCAGCAACATAAATGTTGAAAATAAGAATAATTATTATAAATTATTATGTATAAGATATATTCAGCTAAACTAGTTAAGAAATTACAAAATGTAAACAGAATAAACAAATCAACTATAAAAAATATAGCATTGAAAAATCAGTTTATATTAAAATGGGTGGAGTATTAAATTCATACAATACACACATGTCTTGAACACATGACCTAAAAGTCTTGGCCAGTGATTGCTTAGCTAAAAATCAAAAAAAAAAAGATCAATGTTATGGCTTTTAAGACAGCTTTAGCTGTAGTTGTTTTGTCCGTAACGATTTACAATCATTTGTCATTTGAGCCATAACAGTGTTGATTTTGATTAAAAAATATAGTTTGATTTTATACAGCAGTTGATTAAATAAAAAAAGAAAATTAATTATTTAAATTTAAATATTTTCTGATAAAAAAAAGGAGGAATAGCTTCCACATCTCTTTGCAAACGCATAAAATATTTATTTATTCTATGCAAATCGTTTTCAATCAGTTATCAAGTACACCTGCTGCCAGTCTGTGGTATTATAATTTATATTAAAATACTTGCCTTCTTTAGTTTGCCTTTTATGTTCAAGAGTATATGAGGATTCCTTATTATTTTTTTCTTTATTACTGATTGGGTTTTTGTTTCCATTTTACTTGAAGAAGCCAACCAGTAGTTAAAGGCTTGAGGTATGTTGAATTTGTATATTTATGAATGCATGTATTTATTAACGCCTTCACTTCCTGGAATATTAGAAGAAATGAGGGAAGGTATGCTAATGTTAACTAATTTTGCTACACTTATCCTTTGAATAAGTAAGCTTAGATAGTCCATGAGATTTACTAATAAACTTACTTTATGAAGAATGTTCCAGAAGTCTGTAGTGACTTTTATCCTAAGGTGCTGTTAATTTTTTGCTCTACTCGTGAGCCTTTAATGATTCGGGGTGTTTATTGAAATCTTTCGGTAAGATCATAAAAATGAATGATGGCTCGTTACTCATTTTAATTATTCTAAAGTTTGTTTAAGATTCGAATATTATTTGTGGCTTTTAAAATTTGAATTCTTTTATTATGTTTAGGCATCTCTGTTAAATTTAAGTGATTATGCTCTCGAGCAAAGATAGAGAAATTCTTTTTAATGCCTAAAATAAAACTAGCTTTAACTTAGTTCTCTTGCAACCTCACATGCCCTGATAAGTTTCTAGATGTGAGGCAAGTTATAGCTTAAACACTGCTAAACTTCTAGTAATGTAAAAAATTATTTATATTAAAGCATGTGGTTTTATTTCATTTTTAGAAATTTTGTTTATAAAAGAAAATCATTCAACACAAAAAGCGTTTGTGCTAAGAAATGTCGTAGTATTTCACATTGATTTCGGACGAGTACATTTAAAAGCTTTGTAAAAAACTTCTTTATTCAAATTATGTTAGAGCCTTTTATTAGCTATCATTCCCTTAAATCTCAACAGTAGATTTAGCATTAGACTGATACAAGATATTACAATCATTTTTAATTTAAAATACGATGCAGTTGCTACTTGCTTTTGCTTTTGGTTTCAAAATTTTGAGCACCGCACAGTAACAATATTAAGTAAGAAACTTAATACTGCAATCTCTTACTACAAATAGAATTTCTTGGCATCATATATAAAATAATCTGTGGCAACGGAAGCTGTATTATGGCCTAAACTCTTAAATACCATATGTTGTCTGCTAAGCAAAGTTGAGTAAGAAGAGTATTAAACAACACAATTGTAACAAAACAAGAACAACACAATAGTAACAAAACATGCATAAGGCAACATAAACAACCAATAAACAATACAACGTAAACTCAAGAACAATATAACAGGCATGAAAATTAAGCCTTTGAAATGTAAATTACGAACTCTTACACAACTTCACAACGATGGTACATAATTGTTAAAGACACTTTTTGTTTATTTTTTGCTTAAATTAAAATTTGAAATGTGGTAATAAAATTGTCGCTAAAAGGTGTACAGTTCATCTTAAAAAGGAGGAAAGAGTATATTTATTATCAATTAAATATGAGGGTTAGTTAGAAGTATTAATGTTTTGTTAAGCTTTTGGTTTTTTTTTCTTCTTATTCCTACACAATCTAAATTTTCTTGTTTAATTATTTTGAAAATAAACACTTTTATTTGCATTTTATGCTGTACATCACGAACACATGTTGTCTTGTGTTTTAATTGATAGGTTTTTCATTTAACTAGAAATGAAACCTTTGCCGCCACATGTTGCAAGATATGTAAATACATGTTATTCAAAATTACGAACGAAAAAACAAAATTTAAAAGAGTAATAGGCTGGCCTAAAGTAAATTTAGTCTCCTCATTCTGATCGTAGGAAAAAAAAAATTACGTAAGCCTAACAAAATAGATCACCAAATGAAAAAACTTCGGAATGTGATGGAATTCACTAACACTGAAATAACAACACATAAGTCTGAAAATTATGGAGAAACAGAAGGCCATAGCGATATATTTTTTCCTTGGAACTTTTGGATGGAAAAAGTAGCCAATTTGTTTCTTATCGTGCTTCGAAATGCATATGTGTCCTGCAGGATTTGCTGCGTCTGCCTCTAAGTAAAACTGCTTCCTATATATTTGTACTTATATGTTTTTGTACATTTATGAAAAATTTTGTCTTACCAAAGAGAATCAAATTTTTTTTCTGTCAGTGTAAATGTAAAAAGAGATCAAATATGGGCGGAAACTTTTGTCCATGAAAGTATTTTATTCACTTATTTAATTAATGTTAAGTTAGATAAAGTATGTGCGTTTCCTGTGGGGATTTATTTTGCATTTAAACACAAATGTCACAAATTTCGCTTAAGACTGGCGTAAAAAATGGTTGTAGTCATATGAGCGATTATAATCGACTATAGAAATACAGGTACTTATGAGTGTAACAGTATTTCCACGCAGCGAATCAGCACTCTTTTAAATAAAAAATCACATTTAATTGTAAACGCTCAAATTAAGATATTTGTTTAATATTTTAATACGATGTATTATCAACAAAAAATAACGAGCCTTTAAATCCTTTAGCCAACCAAACTTACACTCAAAGCATGTATTACATTTGGCAAAGCCAAGAGCTCCTTATTTATTGGAGAACCTATTTAAAAAGATGACCGGTTGCACTAGTCTTTTTGTATTGATCTGAACCGGCCAAATCTACTAAACAGAACTTTAAAGTCGTAACTGCATGGCTAAAATTAAGCCCAAAAGCATGCAACTGAAAGTATATTCTAACTTACGACTCATTCTTTTTTGTAGATTTAGCACTAAAAACTTCCATTGTACAAAAAGCAAATAATACTAGATCTCACGAGCATTAATGAACACAATCCTGTTAATACAATACCATTTACAGAAACCTGTTACTGATAAATTGATTATTGTAATGAAGAAATCTGTTATGGCCGTAGTTCGATTTATATAACTAATTGTAGATAATCTTACAAAAATTCGCCTTGAATTTGGTAACAGCAGGATGTGTTTTTCTTTTTCATCTAAGTTTTAAATTCAGTTTTTCAGGTACCTTTCAAACTTTTAATTCTACACAAAAATTACACGGGTTTTTATGAATCCATCCTCGCATGTACTAGTATTTTACAGAATTTTAATAAAAGCCGACACTTAATTGATTGTAATAAATTGTTATCAGCACTTAGTAAAAAAATAAATGGATATTTTCATTTGAATTCAAAGTTTTTTAAAACCATAAAAATAATTTGTATCTGCATGAATAAATAGTTTTTGTTAATAAAAATTAGGAAAATGTATGGAAGTACTCGCGTGTATATAGAAAATACAAAGCAAAGCAAAATAAAGGGCGTTTACTTCCTTAAAGCTAGCAACGAAAAACATATGTAATATTTTCTATGTTATTGTATCCACTAGTAGGTGGTCCAGCTGTGAGATAATGCAGCTTAAGCATCAAACAGATAAACTTAAATACTTTCATTGGTCTTGTACTGTAGTTGAGAAATATTTTAAACATTTTGATTGTCAATTAGTTTGACAGTTTTATGATCATAAAACTGTCACAAACATGTGCGCCGCAACCGTTTAGTTCTATAGTCATATCCATTGAATGGCATTTATTTGTTGGATATTTGTCTTTGACGGGGCGTTAATATATTTTCAAACACTAATCGTTCGTTTTTTGGATTATGCTTTTGTTTGATTTCTTTTTCATTTTTTTTGTTATATTTATAACGAGTGGTAAGTAAGCCAGTGTAAGTATCTTTTTTCGTCAGCAGTTTAGCGGGTTGGCGGTAGTGAAATAGTCTAGTAAGATGTGAGCATGCGCAACTAATTTCTTTAAATTTATGACGGATTAGTTATTTATTTCTACCTCTTATGATAGGAGTTAAAATAAGTAGGGCAGAGTTTGTTGTTAATATGTTACAACTACAAAATGACTTATCATAAATATGAAAAGATTAATGATCGTAAATGGAGCAATAGCTAAGAAAACAACTTTAAACCTTATGGAAATATCCACAAACTTAAATTTATTCATTTACTATTTTGCATTATAAATAAAACTTATGTGTGAAAATAGAAAATAGAAAATAGAAATATGTAAGACAAGATATTAAAAAATTTAATTAAATATGAAATAATCTTTTAACGGTCTTTTTAAATAATTTAACGATTTTATTTTTCTCGATATTTCGCTTTCCTGTGAAAAGCTTCTTCAGGAAATTATTTTTTATATTTAACAAAAACAAAAAATTATAACAATTTGAAAATAAAAAATTTTTGAAAACATTTTTTTTATTTTCAAATTGTTATAATTTTTTGTTTTTGTTAAATATAAAAAATAATTTCCTGAAGAAGCTTTCCACAGGAAAGCGAAATATCGAGAAAAATAAAATCGTTAAATTATTTAAAAAGACCGTTAAAAGATTATTTCATATTTAATTAAATTTAAAAAAAGGTCGAATAAAAATAAAAGTAATAAACATATTAAAAAATTATTTTATTTCAGGGAGTTACGAGTTTTATGGATTCAGTAAAAAGTCCTTAGTAATACTACAGCTACAATAAAACTTCAAGTGAAGCCAATCAAAATAGAATTTAATATATGAAAAGATAAAACAATTGTTTACTGAAAATTTAAAAAAATAATTTTTTTACTACTATATCTCACGGAAATTAAATTAACTTAAACATCAGCGTTTTAAAAACAACCTGGGTATGTTTCTAATATTTTGTTTTGTGGTTCAGCGCTTCGAACTCAATAATTTCAGAACCGATTTGATTTTTTTATTTGTAATTGAAAGGTGAAATATATCATTTTAGAAAAAAAATTCACAATATTAAAGGGTGGCCCCATAAAACGCACATGATTTTCACATGTCTGTTGAAACGTAACCGACAATCAAATAGAATAGTGAGTCAGTAAACTTAAATGTGACATACCCTATGTCGACCACTATAGCTCTATCTTCTGAGCGATTATAGTCAAGCAATAGAAAATTACACAGAAAGTGCACTTCTATATCAACTATAACAACAAGTATTAAATTGTTATTTTTATTGTTGTTTTTTATCCCGTGTCGTCTATTGGCCAAGTGGTTCGAATAGCAAAAAATATTTCTAATAAAATACCATTAAGTTACAATTTACAATTTTTAAAGCCTCTTCATAAACTAAATGAATTATCTACATTCTCTTTTTCTTCCTCTTCCTCTCAATACCTTGTGTTATTGGCTGTGATTAACATAAATACATTTCTGTTACATCTTGTAACTTTAAATATAAAAAGAAAACTTCTTTTAAAAGTGTGATATTAACAATTAATTTGAACATTTATTATTATTAAACCATAACTAAATAAGAATAAAAACACTAAAGGATGAACCAGAAAAACAAAAATTATAATAAAAAGTTCAATGACTTGTTGAAAAAGTTTACATGACAACTTTGTTTTTTTATATTTTTTTGTGTTGTTGAACAAATTTTACAAGAAAACAACTTAACTAGACATGGTCTAAACATAAAGACTCTAATACTTCATTACGAATATAAAAAGATATACAAACACACACACAAACATATCAATTTACTTTTACTCTACTCAAAAGGAATCGAACACCATCGGATGTTCAGTTTGAGTTGTATAAAAAAAAATGTTATTGGAAGACTAGAACGAAACGCAATTTTCGCACTATGGTTTTGGGTGTAACATTAATTAGCCAAACAGGCAAGAAATATAAGATCCAACAACACTTATAATAATAACAACAAAATGTATCAGAAGACAAGAAAATTGTGTATATGGACAGGCCTAAATAAATTTTCATGTACAAGAGTACTCTTGTACACTGCGACGACTAGACTAGTTTGGTGGCCATTATAATGTACGAGTATAGTTAGATCACTAAGTAAAGTTAAGAATGTTATTTGTTTGACTTTACACTCAAAAAGAAATATTAGCCTCTGCTTTGTTTCCAAAATAAAATAATGCTAAAGGTCCAAATATGCTAGAAATTATATGATGTGTGAGCTGGTAGTAGTGCAAATGTGTAACTTCGCACAAGTCTGTCCAAGTTGCTTATCCTCGCGTAGTTTCATTCGCCACGGGCTTATGAGTGATTTGGATATTTTATTGCCAAAAACTGAAGTAGTGCCGTAGACCTTATTGTTTTTATTCTTTATTCAGTCATTGTAATAATTTAAATTGAAACTGCTATAATAAGAGTTTAGTGCTTACGCGTTAAGGCCTAGAAGTGCAGAAAATTACCTAGGACATTATGGGATATATGGGCCATCATAATGACAAGATCCATTAATGGACATTGGCTTATAACAAATCTGTAAAATTAACGATTTTTATTACTTTAAACAATTTTGTTTTTATGAAGAATATTGCTGTTGGTAATGCATATGATAATTAAATTCAAATTATAATCTAGTCCTCTCACTCTCTGAAAAGTATTTTTTTTACCCCTCCGAAAAGGCTAAAACGGAAGTAATAAGAAAAGTCGTCTTTTGATCCAGAATTTATTTACGAACTTGGTTTAAGAAAATTACCAAAATAAAACTTTTCAAGATATAAAGACCGTTTTAACATATCTGAGGAACATTTTTTTATTCTCTTCCTCATGGAACAGAGCAGAATATAACTTACCCGTTCGCGATATTTGTTAAAGAATACTGGAAACAGATTAAAATTTCTCTTGAGTGTTGCAAAGGAGTCAGTTGCATGCCTGCTACTTTAATATGGCTAATGCGTATTCAAGAAATTATTTATGTTCATTTACGCGTATATGAATTTTTCTTCTCACTTATATTTTATACTCCATCACACTCTTTATTAATAACTATTTGATCTACATCATAAAGCAAGCAGCATACAAATATATTTTTATTTATAACAACTACCTGTGGTGTCTGCATCTTTTCGCTACAACGACTGAGTGGACCAGCAACAGCGGCTCTAGATTTTTGTAAAACAAAAAAAAAATCTATTCGGAATAAACAGAAATTGATGGTTAAGAATATTTGATCGTGTTATGATACTTTTGTCTGGGATAGGTATATCACAAGTGTTGCATTATTATATTTACTGCATTTCTTGATATTCTTAACAATATGAGGCGAAATAGTTTTAGACCACATAGTTGTTTATTATTATTTTTTTAAATTCTATGCAAGTAGATGGTATAAAACTTCCTTAAAAATAAAACTGTATTTAAAACGACAGTTCATAAATCATTACTTAGACGTACATAGTTTGCTTATGGACTTCATAGGATGGTATTAGAATAAATGTATTCATACAGTTTATGCACAATGTGTAATTCGTTTGGTAATATTTTTTCTCACCTAGAAAACAGTCATCATCAATTAATATGCAGGTGGTACGAACTATAAACATATAATGAATTTGTATTAAAAATATTTTCGAAAGATAGTTTAAATATAATTATTATTAATTGTAGTTCTTCGTCAAAGGCAGCAATATTAAATTAATAAAATTAAGTTAAATAAAATTATTAATATATAAAATATATGCATAACTAAGATTAAAAAGTTCATTCAGGTAGCTAACAAAATAGAAACGTTGTGTAAATACATTCTTTACACTAGTTAAAAGTGATGTTATAATTTTTGTCGTGTTCGTCAGTTGGTATGTGTCGGAAGTGCTAAATAAATCAGGTACAAAGAAGTTGACTCATAAAAAATACCCAGGAACTGCCTACGTATAGCATGCATAGCCTTTAGTTGGACTCTTGATACCTGCGAACCTTCAGCGTAAACTTTGCCTAGATAGAAAATAACATTGAAATGAAAAAAGACATCGGTTAGGGTTAACGAAAGCTTGAAAAAGTTAGGAAGGATAAGCCTCGAAACACATATTTGCTGAAGGAATGTGATCTGCCCAATTTTTGGCGATGCAGTGTCTATATTCAGCGAAAATTTTAACTAGTGCACATAGTGTGGCCTTAAACTTCAAACTCATATATTGTTCACAGGGACCAGTAGATAAAATCGTAGCGATACCCTTTCTAAAGTTAGCGAACAGCAGAAGAAATTCAAGTTTACTTATTTTAAAAGTTTAACTACACTATAATTAGGAAAAAGTTATAGTTACATTAATGTCGTAAAGTTTGTTAGATACCAACATGGGCTTAACTACATAAATTTTATTACAGAGATTCCATATTTTTAGGATTACATGAAATTGACAGAAAGTACGTAAACTACACACAGGCAAGTTTTAATGTTGTGTAGGGAACGCAGAGGGTGCAGCTAGAAGAATCTAGAAAGACATCCCACATATTAAGAAAAGATGCAGAACTGACTAAAATTAGAATGAAGAGAACTGGCTGTAGATTATTGAATGCAAATGAAATGAGATGTGCAAAAATTACAAGTCTAAGGGAAATAAGAAAGTGATGAAGGGCTTTGAACTCGCTTATTGTCTTTCTTACCTCAATAGGTACACAATTGACACGTCAAAGTATGAAAATTTGAAACATTTTCATTTAAAAATTAATAAGTCCTAAAAGCCAACAATTTTTTTAAATTCGAAATTAAAAAAAAATCTTATGTCATGTCATACCGGAGCTGGAGAAGAAAACTTGTAAATTTTAGCTAAGAATAAAACGAAGACAAACTAAAATATATAAACTTTTGCTAAAAATTATCAGTTAGCGAAAATTATACAGTAAATTATTTCTAAAACAAAATCTCATAAGAAAATCTGGATTTCACAAAAAAAAAAACAAAAATTATAAAAATGTATGAACATAATTTCGAAACAATTAAATACAATAATTTAATAAATAGCTTTTGAATGTTTTAGAAATAAACACAAAAACTGAAAAATATAAGAAAATTAATTTCATCTAATGTCTGAATAGAAAAGATTTAGGATAAGCGATAACCTTTAAGGAGTCAATTTATTTGTTTTAATTAACAAAAAATAAAGGTATTCAAAATGAGCTCGGCTTTTAAACAAACTTTCCTTTAAGCAAAATAAGTAAACTTTTTATTATGTTTTGTCTTTTCTATTAATTTGTTCATGTATATCTGATTTACAATTTTTTTATATGTTTCAAAGTAGTCGCCTAAGACCCAACTAAAGAAAAATTCTGTCTACATTTACGAAATGATTCTAAATGGTTTTTGTTTTTTTGTTTTGTTTCCTTTAAATATGGTTGTGTGAATGGATGGTGTGTCCCGAAAAATTTGTATAGCTAAGGAAATTAATGAAGTGCATAATGCCACTTTAAAGAATATACGAGTACATACCTACCAATAAACGCCCATAAACAATTTATGCAAAAGTGAAAAAAGAGAAATAAAATTAAACAGAAATAAAACATCATCAGTCTTCTTCAGCCCAAAACAAACTCTGTAGCAGAGGAACAAAAAGATTGAGAAAAGCTATTAAACACGAAACACATGTCACAGATTTGTTTCACTTTCGGAAGCTGTGTTTCAGCAAATTTGTTGTGTTAAGAAGCAACGTAATAAATGACAATGTTATTACCCCTTCTGCTTTATCTTCTTTGTTTTTACACTTACTTTTTTCTGTTTTATTTTAGTTTAAACGTCGAATAAGAATGCTTTGACTGGGTGGCAGAATTATACAAAAATGTGTCTCCTTTATTTTTTGGCATTAAAGATTTTGCAGTAAAATTAAGAAAACCAAAAAAAAAAAAACAGCACAGAACTGAATAAAAATCCCATAAAATAATGATGTATTTTGTATTTAATTTTAATAAATTTTTGTTCACTCGCACGGTGTTCAGCAAAACACATAAAGAAAAAAATTACAACATATTTTTTGACAGCTTCGTTTTGTTTTATTAGTATTTAAAATTTAAGACACGAGAAATGTAAGAGCGTTAAGAAAAGCCAAGAAATTTAATAAGCAGCACAGGAAACGTAAAAGGTAATTATAATCGCATCAAAGGCTTAAAATGGTAGATTTGGGATACTTCATATTTTAATAGTATTCATATAACTTTAAATATCTTTCATATAGCAGAATATTATGGGCATAGTTAGTGAATGTTATGTAGAGACAGATTCGAGCAATATAATTTAAAAATTTCATAATTTACGGTTTTATAGATTTATAGTTTTGTTTAGGTGCCCCTGTAGGCTAGTAGGTAGTGTACTAGCTTGTCAGTATGGGGGTTGTGGGTTCGATTCCCAACGAAGACCTTGGTTTTTTCACTACAAAATTAAAAATTGACTGCCGGTGGGGCTGCTCAGCGATGAAGGCATAGTCACTGGTCGCTGTGGTGTCTTTATACGGCAGTTAATTTCCGACTATCCTTCTACTTTCACCACCTGTTTCATTTCTTCTCTATCCCTTTCCTAAAGAATGTAGCATGGTACTTAACTAAATAGGCATTGTTGCCTGAGTGCTAATTCTCTTAAAAAAAAAAAAAAAAAAAAAAAAAAAAATATAATTTAAAAATTTACTACAGAAAAAGGCAAGTTATAAGAACACAGTATTTCCCAAATATCAGTTAGTCGCTAGGTATACTGAACCAAATTTTATTGGTATTTATAACAAATCATTATTTTCATTGAAGTCTATACACGATTTATTCGACTTAGAATAACTTAAAAAAATGTTGTTTATTTATTGTATATATTCTGTTAACTGAATATTAAAAAAGTCAATTAAGAAAAAAATTATTAAATAATAGTGTGAAATCAGTGGACTTAACAAAATTTTCCTTTATTTTATTTATTTTTTTACTACAAATATGCGTACATATGGAGATTTCGTACAACTTAAACAATTTATTCATATTGAACTTTAATATGGTTTTTACACTGAATCAAAAATTGCAAAACAAAAATCTGCTTAGTTCAAAAATTAGTATGAAGTAGCATGTATAAGAGAAAAAATTTAAATTTTATTTTTGTTTATTCAAAAAACTACACGTTTTTCTTATTAAAATCCTTAGAATTTTTGATAATACTTAAATTATAAGCCATTCGATTACAGAAATATTTTTCATGGTAATGACACAAAAACATTCAACCGAATAGTCCTTTACAATAGCTGCAACTGAAATTGGAAGAATAAATAAATAATGAATGAATATTCAGTTTAGCTAAGAATTCATCGATTTTCTTGTAAATATACAGTCGTATCAGTCAGGAAAAAGATAGTCCAATTGAAAATATTTTATTCAATACAACTAATTTTCTAATTTGTTGCTTTTTAGAAAATCATCCACAGACCTAGCGAAAACTTTTCTTAGTTAATTAATAACTTGCTCTGTTTTTAATGCTTCACCATATTTGATGCTATTTGAAAAAAATTTTTGGTTCAATGTGACAAAGGGGATATTTATAATCAGTGTTAAAATTAAACTTTACTTACTATTTGCACCGCATTTGAAAGTCGTATAGAAGAGCAGTAATCACTTGCAGTAATGTAAATATAACATATTCTTCTTATTATATGCATTCATCTTTTACATTTGCAATGACATATTGATTAATTAATATTTTATGGTCATTTATTATAATTATTTTTGTAATCTCTTTAGACTTTGTTTTTTAACCGTTTCTTCTTTTCTTAGTTTTTGGTCAAATGAATACTGAAAAGACTAATGATTGCTTTTTTTAAAAATTTGGCCATCACATTGTTGTAATTAATAAATATTTATGTGATTTGTTTGTCTAAAGCGTGCCACAGAGGCAATAAAGAAAAAAAGCAAATAAAAATTTAAGTTGAATAAGTGTGAAAGAAGTTGGTTTCAAATCTACTGAGGAAGAAAAGCAGATTAAAATTTAAGACAATACCACTTAAATTGTGTTTTAAAAAGAATTGATTAACAACTGTATTATGATTTCGTGAATTTGACTTTAAGTTCAAATCATGAAATATTTAATATTTTTGGCAGGTAATTTTAAGACTTATTTTTATTTAAAAAACAAAATATTGAACATTTTTAACGTTATAGAATTTGAAATGTGGCTTAAGTTACACCACTTTTCTTACTCTTGCAAATTTTAATATTTCACATCGAAAATGTTAATTACGGTTAACGAAAAGAAGACTATAGTTATGCATATAATTCAAACTAAAAGATATAAAAATCATTTTTTAGCTGCACGATTATGGTTCTGTTATATATTAGCAATGCATTATAATATTGCGGGCATTTATAAACTGCTTACGAAATACGTTAAGAAGTTTTTTCTAATCTATCAAACTATCGTGAAATAACATTTATGGAAAATCAGATGAATGAGTTAACAGAATGCAGACTGTTGTGTTCTTTAGAAGATGAACACTTATTTTTGAAAAGTGCTGGTTTATTTTCAAGGAGAAAGGATGTCTAACTCAAATCATATTTTCATTTATTTCTGAGAAGTATAAAGTTAATTTTTCAGTGTTTGAACAACAAATTGCAAGCAACTGATATAGCTGATATCAATGATTGGAATGATGCCGCTAATATCGAATTTTTGCTATTGAACAAAAGGGACCCTTTCGCCAATTACAGGTTTGTCGTACGATAATTCAGATTAGGATCATAGTGAATCGTCAACTGACATCTTCAGTTAATTAATTAAATTTATAAAAAATCTTATGATTATTCAATTTATATGGTTCACTGTTAAAAGTGTTTTCTATAATTTATGGTTCAATAACTTTATTTTTTAATTATTTTAACAGATTTGAAAATAAAATATAATTTTTTTATTGTAATCGACTTGTAATAATGGAAACATTGTAATTCATTCCATTTTCATTTTGAAAAATTTGGGTTATTTCCATAAATCTGTCATAAGTAAATGAAATCTTTTCATTGTTTATTTTAAAAGGGGTTTCACGATATTAAGAAACATTTAAAATAACAACTTTTTCTTTAATTTCTCATAAATATTAAGCTTAAATTAATAACAATCAAAATTTATTTTCTTCACAAAATACATACGATCAACATATGAAATGATTCATAAATTTCATATTACAAAAAAAAAAACCATTAATGCTGGTAGAAAAATTTGTATTAAAACTTAAGAATAAAGTCAGTTGTGTATGTTATTGGACTATAAAAGACAATTTAAATACTTTGATTTAAACATTTTTAATCCTTATTGTACACATGTCAAATCACACAGAAACATTAAGAACAAAAATTGAAAAAGACAGTTCGTTTGAAAATACAAAAGAGGGTTTATAATGTTGGACGCAATAAAGCACTTGCTTCATTAAGGCTTTGCAACACTAATTCTCTAAAGACTTTTTTATACTGTTAATTGGTTTCTTGCGTTGCGTTGCTAAATGCTGTGTTCAATACTTTAGAATAAAATCTTTCAGCTTGATCTATGTCGAAGTACATATATTTTATATTCAAGATAACAAAACTGTTTATTTATGATTATTATTATTCCTTCAAAAATGGCATTCTACTGCACTTTCAGTATCTTATCTATGCAGGGTTCAATGCCGAAATTGACAAGTCAAACACCAAGGAATCATGTTCTATTATTTATTAGTTTAGGGATTACTGGAGACCATATACACTAATGGAAGTCTAAGCTGAAAGGCAACCAGCAGTAGTATTAAATATATGCGCATATATACGCTACTTAAAATTCTGACAATAACAAAAGTCCCTTTTTGTTGACTTTCCAACTAACGCCTTGAAGACAATAAAAAATACTTAACTAAAATTTTAAGTGTTTTTTATGGTTTCTTTTCTCAGCATCTCCTGGGATATTTATTTGAGAAACTGATTACTTGGCCACCAAATTACAAATATAAATTTCAAATAACTACATTTACACACATTTACAAATACAAGCAAAATCTGATCGTTAAATATCGCATTCATATATAATGAGAGTCTAATATTTTAAAATCATTTCAATAGTTTTGTGACATTTTTATTACAAAAACTCCAATAACCCGTCTTCTTATATCTTAGACTCATAAATGTCAATCAGGATTGGTTGTGGCACTATGTAACGAAAGTAGAATGAAGTTTTTAAAGTTTCGAATTTTTAATCTAAAAAAAAAGGAAACTAGTAAAACGTCAAAGACTGCATGCATTTTATTACTTTTTTAACAAAACATATTTGGATGGCAGACATGTTCACTTAATTGAAAGCTTTTGTTTAATTTAATAAAATATTATTTTATTAAAACTACGGCATTCGGCCTAACTAGTGGATGGATGGATTTCGGATAGTTATTTCTTATTGTTTTACATGAAACGTTTTTATCAAACTTAAAACTAAGCGGTGGAATTTTTCATCAAAAGACAAAAGGAAAATTTTTCAATAAAATAAAATTTCCTCCATTCTTCATTAAGCGAGAATGGAGGAACACAAAAAAATCGTAATTTAAAAATTCCTTTTTTATCTGTTTTGCTATTAAATATAATTCTACTTTAACTTATTATTTTGAGTTATAAGAATCTTGAATAGCTATTCAAAATTCTGCTGTCTTCTAGATTTCCTATCGCTATGGCAATCCTATTTATACTTTATTTCTTAAAAAAATAATAACTCTAAAGAATTGTATGTTACGAAATCAAAATATTGCTAATAAAGAATTTAAAACTTGCATGAACATGAATAATTATAATCACTGCGTTAAACATATTTTTTGTAACCATTTCCATTTCGCATGCTTCACCACCCAGAGAGTTTTGCATTTTTTACGAATGTTAGAAAAACAAACACTAAATACTTTTTTTATAAACTTAACACTAAAGTCATACAAACAGACAAACACATGCTTAAATAACTAAATACAACCAAACAATATGCTAACGTGTTACGCATAATAATTGCAAAAGAAACCTATAAGCAACAAATTAAGAGATAAAAAACTGGTATGATGGAAATATGAAAAAAAAACAACTTAAGAAAATCAGAAATGAACATCTAACACTGAGCAAATAAGTGAAGAGGCCAGGCCATTATCAATTTCTTAACTCAAAACAAATAACTAGGACATATTTTACACGTCCTTATCTTAACAATAACCAAAAAAATATATATAACATACATAAGAACGAAGATAAATGTTTATGTTTATTAGATCTCTCGAACGATGTAGAACGTTACATGCGTTCTACGTGAGTGCATGGATGGTTACGTGTAAATTCATTTATGTTGGTTTAGATTTAGTGGTATAAAATGTTTGTATATCTCAATATCATACTTATAATTCTTTGGAAAATTGAAATGTTGTAAAACGTGTGGAGACTTTTTATAGTATTTGTCTTACCAGAAATGTGTGCTTGTGTGTATTGTTTTATTTTTAGTTGGTGAGAATTCTGTATTTGGATGGTAGTGCAATTGGACAGGTCAATTCATATCTTTGTTTCATATTTAAGTAATTTTTTGTTATTTGGGGTTTCAAGGTAGAAAAAGGAAAAACATGTCTTTACGGCTTTGAAAAGATCAGACCATAAATTTTGTACCTTTTTTTAATTTTATTTATTTTGGTATTGTTTTGAAAACAGCCATACACAACCAAATGAAAACCATTCAGTGAAAAGTGTGTGCGTGGATAATATAGATTTTTTGGCCTATTTATACATTTACATTGCCACCTTTTTGTACAGAAAATTGTTGGTTTTTAATGTTTTGTCTTATAAATGATAACACTTCATTCAGGAAATATTCTTCTGGAGAAGCACCATTAAGTACGTGACTTTAATTCAATACTAAAGGAACACTAAAATGATATTGTATGAGTATACTAAAATAAAGCAGTAAGTAAATTATAGTGTAGGTTATATATGAATATCGGGTGACCTACAGTTCGAGCAGAAACATTTTGATTTTGCTTCTTATTTAAAAACGAGAATTTTTAATCAGAATTTCTTTCTTAAGTTTCCTAAGAAAATCATATATCTGTATATATAACGTATCCCTTGATACCAAACATATTTTGGAAACATTTTTGTGGCAAATGATTGTATTCGCATGTTTTTGTGAAAGAGATATTGTTACCAAATCAGAAATCTCTATAGTTTTAAAAATTAAGAATTATCTTTTGATGAAAAAGTTACCTTTTTAAAAAGTACCCTTTTGTGGAAAAAGTATTATGTTTCAAAAGTATCATTTTATGGAAAAAGTATCCTTTTGTGGAAAAAATTTTGCATAAAAGTATACTGTGAAAAAGGTATACTTTTTTGAAAAAAATATATTCCTGTAAAAAAGTATATTTTTGTGAAAAAAGTATTCTTTTGTGAAAAACTACTAACAGTACATTGTTATGGAAAAAGTGAAAAAGGTATACTTTTGTGAAAATAATTGCACTTTTGTATAAAGCGATACTTTTGTGAACAAATTAAATAGCACTATCGTATTTGCAGAAAGGACCGTTTAATAAAATTAGGCTTATATTAAAAATAAGTTTCGTTATTTTTAAATATTTGACTATTACAACATAAAGTGCTATCTTATGTTTTTAAAATGAAAATTTTTATTTAAAAAAAATTATTAGAGTTGATAGACCAGAAATAGTTCAAATATTTATGTATACATATATTGAAAAATTTTTTTTTACCTTTTTCCATTTGCGCTGGTCTGTTGTAGGGTACCTGAAACATCTTAGTGCCCATACAGAACTTACAGAATTATTTTATTTTCTATTTTGTGGTCTTCTGATAAATCTACGAAAATAGTTATTACTTAATCTTGTTTGCTGTTGGGTTAATTCAAACTACTTTTTTACTTCTAAGTAAAAAGTTTTTGACAATCGACAAATTTGTTTGCAGTAAATATTGTTGTACTAACCAAATCTATATCAATCTTTATGTGTTTCCTGTTATAGCGGGTGTTACTTAACTGATATTTGATTCAAAAAGAGAAGCTGGCTTAAAGTCTTTATCAAAAAAAAAGGTTACGCGTTGGCCATTAATACAGTTTTTTTATCTTTTAAAACTCTAAAGAAAATTCGTTTTAAATTTTTACTGTATATGTAAGTGTATAAAGATGCTATCAAATCACGATGATGATCATCACCACCATTGATGAGGATGTGCTTCTTGTGAAGTTTTAACATTTAATTTAATCGTTTATTTTAATCGAGTCGTTCCTGTTTTGGTTGCTGCTGTCTTATTTATGACTTCATATCTTGGATTGCCTCTTTATTATTGTTCAGTGTTTTTTTTCCATTTTATAATTTTTTTTTTGGGAATTTCGCAGAAGTTAAAGAGTGTGATGTGTCTGTCAGTAATAAATAAAATAGTTTATATCTTCTTTTTGGTAAGTTTTGATTTCTAGTTTTAAAAATCACGTAATTATTTCATTAGGAATTAGTTTTTTTTGGGGAAATATGTGGAGTGGCTTTGAAATATATTTAACTATTCATATTTTATGTTTTTGACTCGTTTTAGTTTCTAAGCTTAATCGTTCTTAATCAAATATATTGCTATGCTTCTTTTCCTAAGAATGATTAAGTATGATTAAGCTACTAGTGTTTTATTAGTTTCGAATACGTATTCTTAACAGTTATTGAGTAAATTTTGAGCATTACAAGCGCTTTAGAAGAGTTATAGGAATAGGAGAAGAGGATAAGCCTATTTAAAGATTAAAAAATATTTTATAGATTATCTCTGTATTCCTAGTTGCAAGCGACTATACCTAAATTTTCGAAGAAAAAGTTGTACGGGAATTATACAATTTTTTTACAAGAAAAATTACATGCTAATTGAAATAAATATAAATGGCACCTTGATGTGCGAAATCTTCAATATTCTTTGTACAATGTTCATTTATAGTGAATGTCAAGAAATTCATTTAATAAAACATAAAAATCATTTTGAATCAGCAGAATATATTGAAGGCATCAGTCTTGTGTGACCTATGATAGGGAACCTACCTAGCTGCAACCAAGTATTTAATTTCATTGGCCAATTATTTGGAAAATAACTTAATCATATCATACACTGCACTACTAGAGAATTTCTACTATAAAAAGTGGAGAGAATTTGTTTGGGTTAATTTAACTCTTTCTGTTATTTTATGTCAGGATTTCAATAACTTTAATTAAGTAGAATGGCTCATACTTTCAAAATAGCATCTCTAACATGATTGCAAGATTAAACAAAATTTCTAATTCGTTACATAATACTAGATACAACAAAAAAAACATATTCTGGCCGCATTTGAAATTCATTTTATCTTATGGTAATTTTGTAACATTCTTTATATTCTACAATCGCTGAATACTAATAAATCTGTACAAATTCACAATTCACTTAATTCATATGGGCATAATAAACTGAACTTAACTGAAAGCTTTGTCAACTGTCATTTTATTGCTTAACATGCAAATAACAGTTACATTTTTCTAGCATTAACCATGGTAAATATTTACACATTTAAGTATAATACTACATTCTTAAAGGATATCAAATAGAATACAATAATTGAATAACAACACGTACTTGAGGTTTCAGAAATGATGCATTGAATATCTTTCTACGAAACAGTAGTGAAAAGTAACGCTGCAACAGTCTTTAATATCAAAAATTCATTCCTCGAAATGATTATTTAATATCAGAAGAAGAAGTAGAAGAAAAGAAACAGACGTGTGAAAATTAAAATCACCTGCTAAGATAATAATTTTTCTAATCCAATTATTTCGTAAATAAGTAGAAAAATATTGTATGCCTTTTGTACATATTTTAATTATTGTAATTATCTGTTATGATTAATTACCATTACAATCTCTTAAGTCAGCTGTCAAAATTTTTAAAAAGTTTGACTAAATTTTGACCGACATGTGACAAAATTATTGCTGTCATTTTATTTAAAATTTTTACATTTTTGATTTTTTCCATTAAAATAAAAATGTGTTACGCTCTCTTCATCCTGTCGTATATATTTTGTTTACATCCCTTTACCTTTTATGACGTGATGTTTATCAATTTCAATTTTATACTGAAGTTCCTATAATAATTACTTAATTTTTTGTTATCAAATATTTTCCTAGAATTTTTCCTTTCAATTCTAAAACTATTTTGGTCATTCTATTACTGCCCATTATACTCATTAAAAAATTGTTTTCTCATTGTGGACTAGTTTCTGTTTCTTTTTTAGTTTCAATCAAAAGAGCATTTATAACAACTTGTCAAAATTTGTGATATGTTGTTATCGCTCTAATATGATCATTTTTGGGGATTTTTTTATTTGTATAAAACAATTTCAAAATGAAATAAAAATGTGTGAAGCCTTCTTAAAAATATAAATTAAAATATAATTGATTTTTATAAAGTAAAACAAAATGCGAGAGTGGTTTAAAAATTCCAAACTAAGCCATAGAAAAATTCTTTTTTAATAGTTTTTGTTAGTTTTCTATTTTTAGGCGAGGTACAAAGACTTCGCGGATACCAATTTGATCACATACGAGAATTATAATACACATCAGACAGAAAAAAAACTTAAAGTAATCACCAACTAAATGAAGAAGTAAAGTCTAAAAGCTAAGAACTTTAAAGTCATTAAAGAATGGACTCCATCAGTTTAAAGAATTTTGTAAATAAAACATTAAAAAAATATATGGGGAATGGTTTGATAACTATATCCTCCTTCAATGCGGATGCTTTGCCGATCGCATTGACATCCGGTGATAGGGGCAACATAGGGATGCGCTATGCGTTACCTGTAAATTTTTTAGTCAATAAACAGTTTATGGCAGATGACTCACCTAAATATACCTTTAAAATAATGCGACTTTTAAGAACTTATTTAAAGTAATAAACTTCAAGCTACTTAAGTAAATTGTTCTTCATTGTTGTCAATCTTTAATTTTATTTATAAAACCGCTCCTGCTTGAGTCTAGGCAAATATTTCAAAATGTGTTAGAAAGAAAGTTCATTTTATTTCTTGTTTTCCAGCTGAAAATATTATAGGCCATCTAAAGGGTTCATGATATCGTAAACTTGTTCTACGTAGAATGAGATGTTTTAGAGTTCACACAGTTAAAAAAATTAAAACAGATTATTTCTTTTGGAAAGGTTCAGAGAACAAATATTTACCGTCTACCCCAACTAAACGAACGCAATGGCTGCAGAAATGGCTGATGGAACACTACTTGATGGCATGAAAGCTGTGAAGCATATGATTTTCATAAGACTAAAGTGGAGTATTGGATATTATAAAATACTGAAATAGCGACATCGTTATGGACAATGTTTTTACATGCTGATTTTTTGTTCTCCTAAACGTTCCGTTTTATACTTTTGAGAGTTTCAAGACAAAAAATTATTCTGCTTTGAAACAACCCGCGACTTAAAAAAGTCCATTTACAATATTCCCTTATTTAACTACTGCACTACATCTTTTTCCTTATAATAATGAACTAAACTAAAAAAAATATTTTATGGCCAATAACTGTTTCTGCCATTTTCTGGTAGACAAAAGCTATTTTATTGCTCAAGATTTTAAATGCTAGAGTTTATAGATCATGAAGACCTAGTTTTTGCCTGTTACTAAACTAATTTTCTCACCTACCGTCAGACGGTAGTGTTAAGAATTTTTTGGAGATTCTTGTTGTTTTTGTAAGTGCGAATTGTGCAGAAAACGTGAAAAAGTAGTTGAGTGGAACTTTAATAGAAATCACGCTACATAACGACTGCAAGTATTAAGTACACAAATAGCAACTTGCTGCAGGAATAAGAAAATAAAGGTTTTCGAATATCATTCATTTAAAATTAAAACTGAAGTTCGCTTGCATTCTATTTAAATTGTCCTTTTATTTATTGGTTGACTAAGAGCGGCAGATTATTTTACTACTCTTCATGTTTTCATATTTTGGGTGAATGTTCAAAAAAAACTCATTTAGTTCACGAAGTATTTGCAAAGCAAAAAAGATTATAAGCAAACACTTTAAATTTTCAACAGCAACAAAAAAGTTCATAAATTTAACGGAACCCTTATAGCGTCCTTAGTTGCAGAGTTAAAGAATAAATCAACATTAGAGTAACCAAAATAACGAATAGCGAAAGGAATGTTGCCCTGTTTTGAAAAATTTTTAAAAAATTTTTGAACGATCCCACAGAAGAGAATTTTCAGATTGACAAACATTTTGGTCCACTATTAAAAATAATAATTTTTCGTTTTCTTTAGCGCGAAGGTGAAAAGCCTAAAGAAGTCTTAATGGGCTGTACAAACATATCAGATGCTCACTGATCATTGAGTTTAAATGATTAATTTTGTAACGATCTATTGATTTTTTTGTCTTTTTTTAAACTAAAATTTCTTTCAACAGATTCCATTAGCAGATAAGGGAAATAATTAAGGAGAGATTGTAATTAACGAACGGAGATGTTAAAAACAATTATTATTAGTGGTGGTAGATGAGAAATATAAGGCGGCTATATATCAGAATAACGGTTGATCATATGCGTTATAATATAAGAAGAAGTCTGAGTTCACGAAGGAAGTTGAAACATACAAATATTCCGTTTCAGCCATTTCCTGGCTAAGTATTTTTATTTATAAGTTGTGAGTTCGAGTCTCTGTAGAGTAGTATGATCTGTATGGTTGCGCGTATATAATTATTCTAAATACTACATTGACTAGTTCAAATTTCGCCGAGGTAACACAGTGAAGGAGCGTGAATGGCTGCCTAAGTTTTTAAGTGTATGAATTAAGTAGAACCCCAGCTGAATAAAATAAATATTATTTGCTGATACTTGTAATCAAAAAAACTCTACGATCAAGGAAGAAAAATCCAAAGATATCTTTGTAGTAATTATTCCATATTACAATGATTTGCACTGTGATTTTGTATGATATGTTTGCGATAAAGCACTGCTCCTTTATAAAAAAAATATAATACGATTATTTGCTTTTGTACAAGACACAATAGAACAATATTTACTTAGTAGCCTACTTAGCATGAATCAAAACTATCTGTGTTTTATATTACAAGACTACCTACGACTTACACTTTTATAACATAAAAACAAAACGCATCTTTATTAACCCAAATTGCTATTGCTTTTACAAAAGTAATAAACGTCACCAATATCTACTTGTGATATGAAGCTATTCACTGATGTAGGGTGCAAATATCTTAGATTATTATGTAACATTAGTTTAAAAAGCTATAAGTTCTTTTTGTTTCATTTCTTTCATTTGTTTTGTGCCATGCAATATCAAACAGTAAAAGAATTCGTGGCAGTAAAATATTTAATAGCTTTTGTAAAGAACGAAAAAAATTGTAACTAATTTCGTTATGAAGATCTAAAAATGTTTGAAATGAAATAAAGGTTAGACAGTTAGACACGATCGTCTTCTGCTCTAAAGAAGACTATATGGCTGGCAAGGCGACTGTCTAATTTTTCTTCCAACTAGACTTATGAAGAAATACCGTAGTTACAACCCAAAAAAAGGTATGGAAATAGAAGAAGGTGGTAAAATTAATGCTATTGTTAAAGGGGTTAACACCCACCGATTATATAGTTTAGATACATTTGGCTTATTGTGCTCTTCCTTGTTGTAAATTGGTGTAATAAAGTTGGAATTCGATTCCTCAATAACTAGTCTGTAAAGGAATAAATGAAAATATGTATTGAGCTAAAAAGCTCAGTATTTTTTTTTTTCGTTTTTTGTTTTTGTCAGACAAAATTTTGGCACGATTTGTATTTGATAATTTATTGTTGTTGGTATTAGTGAAGCTGTTGTTGTTGTTGTTGTATTTATAAAAATATAAATTGTTTAATATGATTACATTTTTCTTTTTAAAACCAAATAAAAAAGAACTTGTACTTCACACTTCTTGTAGTTAAGATATTTTCTAGTTATTCACACTTATGACCTTTTTGTATAGCAGCATCTCTCTAGCCAGTTTATGAGAGACAATAACCACCAAAGCGCCAAATAAAGTTTTATAAAGAAAATTGTGTAAATTATATATTTTAAGGACTATTTTCTTGTTTTTGTTTTATCTAACAAAAAGCATTTTCTTTAATTTCTAAATTGTTATTATTTTGATTTTTTATGAGTAATTTATTGCTAGCAAGAGTATGAGGAAAAAGAAGCTAAAATAAAATATTTATTATCATTATAAAATAATAAATTAATCAATTTCAGTTTGAAACCAAAAAAAAATAAAAACAAAAAAGTGAATCAAAATTATTTATAATCAATCTTTCGTGTAGTACAGCTAGATGAAGAGGTTTATAAAGTCATCTTTAATTTCGTTTAAAGAACTTAATTAAGAAATTGTGGGAAATAAAATTATTCAGTTTTCAGATTTATTTCCTATAATTTTAACACATTTGTTTTTTTTTGTTTGTTGTTTCTTTGAGGCATTCCGCTTCGAATGAAAATTTTAATTTTTAAATTAACAAAATTTTTTAGCTTAATATATAAAATATCATTTAATCCCAATTCCATGGGAATATCTTGTAAATTTAGTTAAAGGATCTACAATAAATTTAATTTAAACAAAAGTTTTTATGGTTAGAGGCGTTTATTTTTTTTATATAATAGGATACGAATTATGCCAACGCGGCAACAAAATCTCTTGTTTGCTAAGATATACTGATTCAAAGAAGACTGATGATGAATGTAGCGATTTAGAATATGCTGTATTACTTTCTGCTAATTGTTTTATTTTGTTTTTTTAACTAACACAAAAATTTGTTAAAAAATTTTCTTTCTAAGTAAATTTATAAATAAAATAAACAATAAAATTAAATTAAAACAACCAAAATCCCTTCTACATGAAAAAATACAAATTAATACGAATACAAATCTCATGTCTCTTCATAAAGTTCCGTCACTCACAAAAACTATTCATAAAACAAAACAAGCTGTTTTAATTATTTTTCTTATATGTTTTGATTTATAATTTAAATTTACTTATTATTTATAAGAGTAAATGTAAGCCTAACGGAAATTTATAAATTATAAAATTATAAATTATAAAATGATTTTATCTTTTCATGTGGAGCTTATACTGAATCAGATTGATGTCATTTATTTCTTCCTTGGCACACTTTAAGTCCTCAGTTATGAACAAGCCAACACACAATTACTTTACACTAGGAATTGTTGTTCATTAAGTGACTTTTAGTGTATAAAATAAAATGTTTTAAATAAATGTAAACCATCATTACGTTGCTTAATCAGAAATACCTTGAAATATCAATTGATAGTTTGAATTCATTCTTCCTTCACACATGTTCTTACACTTGCACAAATGTGTTCTGAAATATTATTTAATTGTTTTAATGAACCATAAAATTATTATAGATATTAACTGTGCAACAACTGAATAATTATTTATACATTGCATGAGGCTTAGCTAATTAGAGTATAAATTTTGTTTGCAATTAACAAAGGCTTTTATTTTCCAAACGTACCGCTGAGTAGGCTCAAACAAGTAAATCATGACATCTTAATTAAAAAGCTCTTAAGACCAAATTTGTAGCATAAAGAACTTTATGTTAGACAAAAACGCAAATTTAAAAAAAGAAATACCCGCATTTACATCATGCTGTATACGAATAACTATAATTTTTGAATAAATAAGAAAGGAATGTAAGCTTATGTAGTAAGAATGCCTGGCTTAACAACTGACAGCAATAATGCTAGGATTTTTATTATCAAACCTGTCATAAAATGTCAGGTGATTTGTGCTGACACTTGTCAAAATATATACAAATATTGTTATTATTCTTTAATTCTACAAATTCCTAGAAACGTCAATATTGAAAATACAACATTTGAGAGATAGCCAGACTTAAACGTAGCCAGACAGACAGACAGACAGATACGTGGAAAACACAGATAGAAAAATAAAAGTACAGCATTGTGTTTAAGCATTTAAGGAAATAAATTAAAAACGAATTAAGACTATAAGACAATAACAACAACAAAAGATTATGATGGTGTAGAAATAATAATAAAGAAATTGGTTTTATTTATTTAACAGGTTTTGGAAAATTTTCCTTTTAACAATGAAAATTTGTGCTACTTTATACCTGTTGCTATATTTAAATCCTTTATCCTTTTGCGGTTTAAAATGATAATCACTGTTTGTATTTCATTGCGTGTTTTATGATTGGCCGTTTGCCTGCCTTGAATTGTTGTCGCACTACAAAATAATATGATTAAAAATAGAAAAATTTTATGAAATTTCTTATGAATAATTTTTCTTGAATTGAAAAATCTTGTTAGTTTTTGCATTTCTTTGCATTAGGCTATTTTTAATCCTGTCAAATGTTAATCTTAATCGAATTTGCTGCAAGGATTTAAAATTGTGATATTTTTGTTTCGTCTGTTATTCTAAGGCCTGATTATGTGATATTTTTGTTCCCTCTGTTATTCTAAGTCCTGATTATGTTTTAAAATACGTTTTCTAAGTGTAAGAGTTTCTTAAATCCACTTTAAGATTTATGAAGATTAAATAATCTTTTTAAATGCGATGCTTTTGATAACTGAAGTTGTAAAGTTAGAAATTACAAAATAGGTGAACTTCTTTAGCTATTGCACTACCGTAAAATTTAAGACTTCTTATATTTCTTGTGTTTTTTACCTTGTCATAAAAGTGTAAAAGAGTAAACATAAATTGTTCGGTTTTAGTATATAAAATTTGTTTTTAAAATATTAAAATCAAGATAATTATCTCAATTATTTTCACAAACATTTGGAAACATTTGGTTTCAACAGACGGTGCTATGAGCCACACAGCCGAAGCTACACTCGATGTTTTGCGCCCTATTTTTGAAGATCGCATTATCAGCCGCAGAGATGATGGCCACCTCGGAGCTGCGACTTGATACCGTTGGACTATTAATTGTGGGGTATCGTCAAAGATAGTGTTACGCCGAGACGCTTTAAAGGACAATATTCGTAAGGCCATTGATGAAATACAGCTGCACACAATCAATAATGTGCTTAAAGATTGGACCGATCGTGTACGCTACTGCATGGCCAGCCGAGTCAGCCATTTGAATGAAATTATTTTCCATTCTTAACCGGAAGGATAAAAAAGAAATATCAGAAAATATTCACTAGTTTTGTTTAAAGCATTTAAAACGAAACAAAAAGTTATTTGGCGGACCCTTGACTTGTTTTCTTATGAATTATACTAGTAGAAGAATAAGTATAAATTGATATTAAATTCGCATAATTAAAAATTTTACAGTAGATTTTTCTGTTTATGGCTGCGAGTATTTAAACTTTAATTTCGTTTTATTTGAAATCATAAGAAGAAAACTTTTAAACTATGCTTCAGAAATTTGTAAGTTCTTGTAAGTAAATTGGAGCCACGTAACTTTTTAACAAGTTTTTTGCTTAATTTTTTGGAAGGAGCATAGTCCATTTGAGGTAAACTATTTAATAGAAATAAAAAATTCGGCCTTGTGTTTAATATGAAATTCCCTTTTAACTTAGGTTATATTCCTAAGTTAAAGTTAAAAATATGACAATAGCTTAAGCTAAAAAAACTGATAAATAAATATTTAGTTGCAGCAACATCTTCTTCTCAGAATCAGGTAGTTCTTTATACAAATTGTAAAAGCTGGTTTTTTAGCAACCGATATAAAAGTTATAAAAACACATGTAATTCTTTCTTTTACTAATCGATTATTCTGTTTTATAGAAATATCTTTAAATAAGGGCTTAATTCGTTTTCAGAGTTTAGTTAAATTTTGAATTAACAATAATTCAATTAGTTATTTAATTAGAAAAGTTTTTACTTTATCAATTGAATTGATAATTAATACAATTAAAAATTTTATTAGAACTTAATGTGAAACAATTACAGTTTTCAATACATGTGGTTTGTTTACTACTATTTCCTTAATAATAATAAGCTCTCCATGCAATTAGATTAATAATTTAAACAGTTTTAAAGGAATGCATATTATTATATTATCTGATCCCTTTACTATTTGTATGACATTTATTTAACATATTCTATCAATATAAAAATTCTGTTAAAAAGAAATGCACGTTTTGTATTAAAAGCCTTAAACTACTATTTGAACTTCACTATTTGTATGCACAATAAACCTGCTATTATGTTTTCCGAATTCTAGATGGTCACAAAATAAATCTTAGCTATACAGACTTGGGAAAAATCTTTCAATATAGTCAAACAAAAACTGGTTACGCTATATAAAGTTCTATTTAATTAAAGAAAACAGTATTCAATTTAACAATATGATTACTTCTGAGCACTTATAATTTAAATGTTGCTCGAAGTTAATGACGATTTTACAAAGAAATGGGTGTAAGAAAGATTGCTCGTTTTTTGTTTTTTCTTTGTTTAAACTTGAGTATATTGATAAGACGTTAAGAATATGTAAGAGTCTACACTTATTTTAAGTGTGAGTTTTAAAATAGCTAAAGCTTTTGTGATTGTTTATCAGAAATTCATGTTGCTAATTTGGTTTTTTTTTTGTTTTTTTTTAATCCCTCGCTTTTAAGTTTTCTAAGTTTTAGTTTGCTTTTAGGTTTATTAAATAATTTGATAATCCTTTCATATTTCTCTTTTCCTTAATGCTATTATTTACTTCTTATTCCCTTTATTCGACTGCATAAGAATATGCACAGTTAAAAGCTAATTTAAAATGCTTTTAACTCGTATTGTTCTATTTAAAATATTAATAGCGCTTCTAATGCTACTTATTAAGCAAATGAAACACAATTTTACTAGATAATGAAAATTCATACACTTATATGTTCTCCACAATATACACCATATTGTTTAGAGCCATAAATTGAATAACTTAATTAGGCTATAGTACTTAGGTATTTGGCTATACTTTACATAAACAAATAATTGACCCATACTTCACCATAAGCTAGGCAAATTAAAAGCGTAAAAAATTTATTAAAAGCGTTCACTTGAGACTTTTGAAACGGTTTGGCAGAAATTAATGCAAAAATTGTAATATATTTTTAGTCACTGTCAATGAACCCATCAAATATATACATTCTCCACGTATAATAATTTACCTCTTCATTTACACGTTAGTTAAAAAATATTTATAATAATATAAATGTTACAGTTAATAGCTGCAGCTAAGTTTTCATATGTATTGCAAATTTAAATTTTTAAATCGTATGTGTTTGTGTGCGAGAATATGTTATTGTTGCAACATATGTGTGGTTTTTGGTTTCTGCGGTAGTTAAAATGTAGAATGAAGCATAAACAAATTCAAAATAAGCATATTTTTACAACATGATAAAAAGAAAAGGATAATTATACATTAAATAGAGCAGTATAACTGTAGCATCATATGTGTAACTAATTTTTCCAAAAATTTTTAATAAATTAAAAGTACTTAAACTAGATGTAAAAAGAAAAGGTGCGAGTTCAAATTTAACATTACTGCATGATAAACGTTAACTTAACATAAATTTCATAAACAGAAGCGTATTGTGTCTTTGCCTCGATTTAATCGCCATGATTATTGTGGATTATGTGGATCTGCTTAAATGAAATATAAAATTATTAATTCAAGAACGCTCCAATCGAGACCTTAAATAAAACCGGGTACTAAAACCCAACATTTTAGGATATTCGCCATCTACCAAAATCAAAAATCAAATTGTCAATCCATGTAAATGTCTGATTTCTCGTATTTATTCGGAAATATGCCATCTATCATTATAGATCGTGAATGTAATAAAGTCATTAATATAACTAATATTAAAAGTCTATGAATTTACAACAGATTTGTAGTAATTTAATAAAAGCTTCCTTTTCATGTATCTGCAGCATTATCAGCAAATATTAATTTTTAAAAATACAATTACTTATAGTTTTGTCAAACTTAAGAACTTGTCATACTCCGTGAGTGAGTTTAATATCGAACTATATTTATTTATTTATTAAAAAATAATTATAAAGTAATAAAGAAATGAAGTACAGATGTGTTGATATAACATTCTGCAGAACTCTCTAGGTGAAAGAATATTTAAACATTAAAAGTCTTTTAATTAAAATTTTAATTTTTGCACCATGGCACTACAATGAACTTTTTGGTTAAATTAAATCCTTTTTCCATTTTTTGTAAATAATTTTATTTTCTTATTACTTTTATTTTTGATTGACCTTTTTTTAATTTAATTAAAAATGAACTAATCTTTTAACGTTCTTTTAAATAATTCAACGATTTTATTTTTCCCTCTCGATATTTCGCTTTCCTGTGGAAAGCTTCTAAAGGAAATTATTTTTTATATTTTACAAAAAAAAAATAAAAAAAAAAAAATATAAAAAAAAAAATATAAAAAATAATTTCCTGAAGAAGCTTTCCACAGGAAAGCGAAATATCGAGAGAAAAAAATAAAATCGTTAAATTATTTAAAAGACCGTTAAAAGATTAGTTCATATTTAATTAATTTTATTTTCTTAATCTGAGTTCTAGGATCTTAGAATTATGTTTTGGTCTTTCGAGAATCAGGGTAGCTTCATTTGGTGAATTCGCACTCAGAATCCAGGCATTGGTTAAACTAACCACAAAACTTATTACGCTGCTTTTACTCTCAGCATTTGAAACAATAATTGAAAATATTAAAAAATCGCAGATAATAATCACAAACATTAAACACACATATTATTCAGAGTGGTCAGTAATAATTTAAACCTTTAACAGAGTTTGAGCCAAAAATTCTCAATTTATGAAGCCAGTTGATATAATTGCAACAACTCCCTGGTGCCGGCGTATTTCAAAGGAACACGCAGCATTCAAAAGGTATAATATTTTGAAGGCCACGACAACAATTATTTTTACAAGCGAAAGAACGTGCTTATTACTTAAAAGTAAATAATTAAATCTAAATAAGAATTATTTGTTTTACCCTTTAACTGTAAACAAAACTTTGCTTTCTTTTTTACATAATTTTTAAAAATACTTTTTCTTTCTAAAAACCCTTACAACTTAATTAGTTGATATAACACATACAAATTAGTTATATAGACCAAGTACATAAATTATATCTCATTAACGTATGGCATACAATATTATATTCATTAAATTGTAAAATTTGTTGTGGCGGTAGCTTATCAAAAAGAACAAAAGATGTTAAATTTTAACGAAACTTATTCACAACAAGAAGTTTAGTTTAATTCAGTATATCGAACATAGTTTGTTTTGCTTTTCTCATCTATCAGTCGTCTGCAGCTAATGTCTAGTTTTATAACAAAAATAACACTTTCCTTCCATTATATCTCTAATGTTTGCTTAAGTATTTAGCCGGGAATAATCAATGACCAGACAATTGTTATAACATTGTATAATTGTTGCTTTTATTCTTTTGTTTTGGTTTGAGCGGAAAAAATACTTTTTTCAGTGTTTTGGTAATTAGCGATGTTCTGCTAATTATGGGTAAATGGTTTTTTTAATTATTGTATTATAGAAAGAAAATATAACAATAACAGAATACTAACAAAATTAATACCTTTTAATATTTTGGTAGATGTTTGTGTTTTCAAAGTTTTTTAAAAATTTTTTTACCTTAAGCATTTTCAAACAACTACCGCTATAAAAATATTAATTAGTAAAACTAAAAGTTGAAGTTCTACACTTGTTTTAGGCCCATTAATTATAAAAAAAAATATTTAACAAACAATAAAATCAAAATCTATAGATAGAAAACTGCCAGAACGGTATCGGGCTTTTGATCGTTACTGTTGATTGAAATATTGGTTATTACGTAGAACAAAGATGTTTTAGCAAACAATGTTGCCATTTTTTGTTGTAAAAAAAATTCAATATAAATTCAGCGTTTTAGTAGTTGCATTTTTAACTTTGCTAAATAAATATCTATCAAAGCAACCCAAAAATTCTATTTAATTCAAACAGCGACTACAGCGGAACCGAGGTAAAATATAAAATTGTTTCAAATCTGTTAGTGCAAACGTGAGTACATCTGTACATATTAGTTTCGGTCATTAATTTTTTTATAGACCCGATTATTGTTAATGGCGACCTTAAGCTTATATTCGTTTAATACGGGGCCCCTTTAGTGTAAGTTTCACCTGGCTGGCTATAACTATTCAACAACCAAGACATGTGCGAGCCTTTATGGAAACACCCTTTAATTTCAATTTTGTTGTTTATAACTCTCATTATAGCGGTCATTACAGCAGTCGGGTTTTCCTTCCTGACACTATAACTTTAGAATGCACGAACCGATTTCCACGGTTTCGCATTCGTTGGAAAGGTCTCGAGCTCCGTGAGGTTTATTGCAAAGCAGGTGATCCCAAATTATGCTTATTTTTGAGAAATTCCTCTTATTTACAGAGATACAGCCATTTTAAGTTTTTAGTGAAATCTTCTTAAAAGTAGGTCGTAATTTCTTTCCTGACGCTATAACTCCAGAACGCACGAATCGATTTCCACGGTTTTGCATTATTTGGAAAGGTCTCGGGATCCGTGAGGTTGAGGAACAATTTCAAGTGAAAAGCAGGAAAACAGCGCCATCTCTGATACATAGCATATACTACAACGGCACCAGTACGTGGTGTCTCAAACGTGGCGAACGAGAGTTCGCCGGGTTTGCTAGTATTCTATAAATAATTTAAGTGCACTCCTACAAATAACACTATAAATATAAAAACACTGTTTCTACGTGTACAGCCCCTTTGATTTTAATTTTCTTTATTATATACTCTTATTGGGGTCTAAACAGATAAAACGATATAGGTAAAAATAACTTATCTATCGGGACAAATTTTAAGTGCAAACATAATTATTTTAATTCGTGTATAGGTGAATGGTTATAGATATCAATATGTATATAAATGAGAGATGGATGGTGATTATAGCGATATCAATAGGGTTTCGTTGATTTTAGCCTTGGGGTAGGGAAGCATAAAAATAACGGTTCTCTTAACTTGAATACATTTTATATATTTTGTTTTTGCGGTTTTACCGTAAATTGTATCTTAAAAATTATCTAAAACATTCAGTTGTTACAAGTGGAATTTATATGTTTTTGAGCGATTTAATTTGCCGGCAAAGTGTATGTAACTGTCACCAACACACAGAATATAATTAACCTACACCTCTCATTAAAAACAGCGAGATGTTTTTAGAATCATAAACAAATGTTAACGGGAATTTATGAATATATGTATACGCTTACATAAAACATAAGATCATTTATAATAAGAAATACATACAAAAGCACCAACCCCAAATAATCAAAAGAATATGTTGTCTAAATTCACTTGATTTGTGTAAGAGAATACATGTGCATGGAGTTGGTATTGTAGCCTATAATTTCAGCAATATAAATCATCTTATTTGTCTTTTCGAGGTACATGCACAATCAGTCGTTGTATTATAAAGCTGCGGTAAATAGGTAATTGAGCCTTTAAAGCAATGTATTCGGATTTATAATAATAATTGTTGCTGTTGCTTTTGTTGTTGCTGTTGTTATTTCTGCTGTAACTTCATACAGTTTACCAGCAGTTGCTGGTCTTTAGACACCAGAAATCATATGGCAATAATGTCAATTGCACAAACAAAACTTTTTGCAGCTAAACTAAGTCAAGTGAAAACGGTCAAGCGTAACAGTCTGTTAAATAATTTACTTTTAGAGCTGCAAAGAGACCCATTAGGAATTTTTTGTGAAATGTAATTTCGTGATAATTTATAGGATTTTTTCAACAGTACAGTGAAAAAAATCAATGCTTGCAATGAGAAAGCGTTTTGGAAAGTAGCGAAAAAATTTAATCCATTTTTTTAAAAACAGTCAAACTATTGAATTAAAAGTACTTTTTGAGGATAAAATGATTTTGTGGAACCTCCTTTTAGTAACTCTTTTTTTGTAATTAAATAGTTTAAAAGAGTTAGAGGTATAAGAACATTTTTCTTTAAACTTTGAAAAAAACAACAACTTTTTTAAAAAACAAAGAAAAATCTTACTTTTAAAAGTTCAATATAAATTGGTTATAGTTTTTGTATGCAAATAATCTTTTATTTGTAAAATCGGAATAACCTTGAAAAAATACTGGTTCCTTTTTTAATAAATCCAGTTTGTCAAAAGGTTAAAGTTTATCTTAATAACTAAAAACAGGTTTTACTAACGAGATAACCCAGAAATATTTGGTTAAAAATGAAGCTTTTTACTATCTTTTTTGCTAAGGATAAGCTGGCAACAGGAACACCTTGTGAAAAAATGTTTCTGTTAGAAAATTTGGTAATTTTGTTACAAAATTAAAAAAACAGAGCTACCGCTCTGATATATAAGAGGATATTTTTCTGAAGCAAGCAGCTGTGCAAAAAAGTAACTTTTACTTTTAATAAAAATGTTTCGAGTATATTATGACTATATACCTAAATATATTTCCGGTACATTATTGCATTCCGCATTAAATCACGTTTCCAAACAATTATTTTCAAGAATTTTTTGGCAAGAAAGTGGTACTTTTTAGTAAAACTGTTTTCTCAAATTTAAGTTACCATGTACTGAACTTTAGTAATATTAAAAATGATTTGTAAAGGCGTTTATATAAAGAGGACTTTCATGACAAATATTCTGGCAGAGGTATGTTATAGGCACATGTGCTTGTATAAAGAATAACGTCTTATATAACAAAAACAAATATTTTTTTTTTAATTTTTGTCAAATGGTAAATTTAGGAAGCGTTTTCTTTAAAATTTTTATTGTTTCTTACAATTCCTATCGACCTCTTATATTTCAAATTTACCGCCTGAAAACAGATTTGAATTGAACAATAGAAAATTTCAAACACAATTTGTAATTGTTTCCTGGCTGTCACTGAAGCATTTAATGACAATGTTACTGTATTATAAATTCTGCAAAAGATATGAATAAATTTTAGTTAAACTTACAATTACCGCTTGGAGATAAAAAGCATTATTTCTTAAAAAAGAGAGTATGTGAAGATTTTGTATTTTACTCCACAATTTACCGGTAAACAATTTAATTAACAAGTTTTAAATGGTATAAATTATTTGAACAAATGTTGATTAAGTTAATAAATCATAAGAGAGTTAAAGGGGATGGATGTGTAATTTTAGGCTTAAGTGAACTAGTGAAGTGCAGTGTAATGATATAAATGAAAAAGCTGTGAGGTGCAAAATTTTCGTTACGACGCATATGAATTTTCTAAAATAAAAACCAAGGAAACTATATTCTGTAACGTGACAACATCTGTTCTTAATTAAAATACAGAATATTTAACAGAATAACAAAACCTCTTCTCATATAACTATCTTTTTAATGCATCTAGATATTTATTTCTATTATTAATTTTTTTTACATAAATAAAAAAGCCTCCTTAACATATCCTTATTATTGTCCTCTTATCATTTTATTGCATTGTTATAATAATCTTAATTCACAAAAATAAACGCAAAAAAAACTCTGAAAAGAATTAAGTAGAAATACATGTGTTGTGTGATTATTTCTTTAATCAAGATATGAAAATATTTTGTAAGAAAAATTTTTTCTACTTTTTCATTTAAGTAAATTTTGTCTGATTGTAGAGAGCACAAAATAGACAATAGCAACATGTGGTTTAAACGCATATTCACGCTTCCTTTTTTGTTAATGTTGTAAACCACATATTATGGCCACTAAATTGTTGGTTTTCGTTGAACTCACTCACTCACTCACTTACTTTGGTATTCATATATATACAATACCAACCAAACTAGTTATGTACTTTTCCTATCAAGATCATCAATAGTTTTTTAGTGATAATATTTAAAAGAGTTTCTTTACTTTGCAATATCCTTTTATTACCACAAACACACTTACTTTCATTCCATCATCAGCATAAAGGTTTTTTTCTTTTATTTCACTTATTCACCTTTTCATTGAAAGAAATATTTTCTCAAAGGAAGTTTAAACAGACACATGATAAAGAAGTTTAAATACTTAAAAATAACTGTGCGTGTGCAGGGGAAAACCTAAGCTACAAGATGCAGCCACATGTGTAGATTTGTGTTGGTTTTTCTTTTGTAAACGTTGGGTGAAGGTGTCACCTACATAAGAACATGTACAACCGTTTATTTAAGACGATGCTAAAGATGATGTTATCTTTTGCATAATTCTGTGGAAAATACATGATAAGGTGTGCGTATTAACATGTGTTGTAAAGTGAGCTTATGTTTAGAATTTACATTATTTGTGGGCTATTAGGCAGATTGAAAAACACAGATAGATTTTAGATATAAGTAACAAATATCAGTTTTTTATTTCAAAGGTGTGATAGATTTAACAGCAAAAATAGTACGAGTAAACAGTATTGTGATTTTTATTTATTTATTTTCTCAAAATACAAATTTTTTACGCCCCAGCGCCTTTAAGGCTTTATAGGGACAAAAATAGTGCATTAAGTCAAATTAACGAAATTTACTTGTAACTGTGTTATACTAACAATACATGTATGTTAATAATACTTATTAAAACACTTAAATACACATAATGTATGCAAACTTTCAGCTTTAGTTTTAGTTTCAATAATACTTTTAACACTTTTCTTTATTATTTCACTCTGTTCTTCCTGGTGTCAGCACCAAGCGACCTCAAATTATTTCAATTACAATTATTTCTTAAGTTTTCACTATAACCTTGTGTGACTTTACTGATCCTTTTTACTTGTTCGGCTATGGTATTATTGTCCCTCTACCTTCATCTATACCCACACATTTGCTGTTATTGTATATTAAAATAAACAAACTTTCATTCATCCAAGGACATACATTCCGCCGAATATGGCATGAATTAATTAAAAGTTTTGAACTTTGCGACGCTACCGAAGTTAATTTCTGAATAAGTTTCTTACTTGTATTAGAAGTATGAGTTTCATTTAGTGAAAACAATAGATTAACATCGAGTATTACTTCAACTTTTTACAGTCAATTCTCTTATATGTTATATATTCAAATTTTATAGCACAATAGATAAAATTATGATCAGACAGATAGTTTTCAATACTTTATTAGGATTAGTGATAAATATCCAGCCTAGACAGGTTCCGCTTAGAGGTCTAGTAGTATTATCATGTTAAGAAGGCATATTAAACTCATTAGAAATGTTTTGTTATTGCTGCTGCGACCTCTTTTAAATAGTAAGTCCGGTTTATGTCTCCAACCAATATGGTCTGATAATATTTCAGTTCACGTAAAATTTATTCCATTTTACTCATAAAGTTTCTGATTCGATAACGCTGTGATCGAAAAGCAGACACAGCAGCAAAATTTGAACTATCTAAACTTATACCAGGGAACTAAATAGCATTCCTTCGCAATAAATTCCGATAAAACCATTAATAGAACACCATCAATAAAATTTCAATAAGAGCTTGCCAATGTCAACCGTATCTGTATTGAATCATGGTTTATTAAAACATTTTTGTTTTTTAAAAAACAGTTGATTCCAGTGTTAAATTTTTTATTTTAGTTTTGGAGGTTTCTAATAACGTGTTTGTTATTTTTCACTCATGTCAAAATTCATTCAATTGTTTGCTTCATTCCTCTCATTTCATTGAGAATAGTTTTTAAATCTGATTTAATTCTTTCAGGCAAACTTGACATTTATGTTCAAGAGTATCATCGTTCATTATTGTTTAGCTTAGAACATAACAATATTGCATATTACATACATCATAACACTGGCATTATGCATTGAAAGTGAATGCAGTGTTTTCTTTTGATTTCTTGATGAAGTAATTTTTTCAACAGCCATCGATATATTGACTATACTTCCTGCTTGCCGAAACATAAAATGATACTGAATCGAGGTAATTTCATTATCAATTGTTGCTTCTTCCTGGTAAAAGCCTGAAACCTTGGTGGTTATCAGTGTTGTTGAAAAAAAAATTTTAATAATTTCTTTAAGATTTTCATTTGCTAAATTTAAAACTATTATATAAATATTTTTTGAATTTTATATATAGCGCAGAAAATAAAAGGCGTTAACGTTACAAACAAAGGCTAAAAACGCCTTTTCTTTTATTATTTTATTTGTTGATGAGTGATTTACATTTCATCAGCTGCCTTTAATAATTTTTTAGCCGATACCTTAAGATGATATAAATTGAATAAAACTTCATGCCGAAAAACGAATTTGCCATCCAAACAAAGCAATTTCTGGTCTTCGGCCCAAATTGTGTCAAACAAAAGAACTTTCGTATCAATCAATTATAAAAGCACAAACACCACGTACTCTAGATACATTTATAATAAAAGTTTCTTAATCAAAACATTTAATTACTTTTAATTATGTTGCAAGTGCAAAAATTCACAGCTGCTACCAAAATGCTATACAGTATCAACAAAAAATCAATAAAACACAGATTTTATTCTGCCACCTTAAACTTACTTTGGAAAGTTGTGATTGAGGCAAAAAGTAAAAGACCAATTCCTAAATGCTGCTTTTTTCCCTAATGCAGGTGAAATATTGTATGCCGGAAAAATAACAGGGTTTTATAACATTTAACTCTGCATGGGTTTTAAGGATGATTTTATGAAAATTTAAACCAAAATGCAAAACAACAACAAATATATACAACTTTTACTACTAGAGGTGTTTGCAAGGGCGTAAACGTAAACATGTTACTCATACTTTCTCTGTGAAACTTCTTAAGGGAAATAGAGTTGAATGCAAAGTGTAACAAACCGCTACAGGGGGGAAACACAGCAGGATGTTACACTTGTTAAGGTAGCCTCTTTAAAAATAATCCAACATAAATTTTAAATAAAAACTTTTTTTGATTTTGCTAGGTAGGCTACATTTTTGAAAATATAATGTCATTAACACCTTTAAAAGGATATTTTTGTATTTGCACAGTGCAACCTGTAATTATGATTGGCGCCTCAAAATTTTAATTGAAAATAATTTTATAGCTGATGTTACTTCTATTTTTTTGTCTTAAAATTCGAATTTATTTCCTTTTCAACTTCTTTTATACTCCCGCTTTTTTTATAAAACGTATAATGATGATGAAATGGAGAAGTTTAATTTTTATCAATTTTATAAACAATGATAAAAAACGAAATACGAGGTGTTTGTTTTTAAAGTGTCGGTTTTGACATTTGGTATTTTATACTTTAAACACATTTACCAGGATTTGTCTGAACGAAAATGTATGTGTGGCTGTGTGATTATCTGCCACTAAAAAAAACACAACGAAATTGCTGTTATTTCATCTGTTTAATGATCTTAAAATGACATGGCAGTTTTTTGCCATCAACTTAAACTTAAACTCGCACATCAAATGTATCTTTTTAAAACTTGTACCATCTTATTATTTTGACACCTGCCAAAATTTCTGTATAATTGTTAATTTTAAAGATTCACACCTTGTTTGACTAATGCTCACTGGAAAATATTAAGAGACTTTTTTTTTATTAAAGTATTCTTCAATTGATGGCTGATACTAAGGCGACTCTTAAACGCAATTCGTATATTTGAAAATATTTACTTTTGGTTGCATGTCAAAATTTTAAAGTGTTATGTTTTGAAGTAGAATATTTAACATTTGGTAGCGGATTTGACAACTTCCTTGAAAGCAATAAATAGCTTTTTAAAATTATTTGATTTGAAAAGAAGAAAAATGTGTTCAAAGTGTCGCTAAATTTTAAATATAGAAAATAATTTCACTGCAAATGAAAAATTATGTTTTACTTGAAGCTCTACCCTTGGGATGAAAAACAAAAGGGTAAATTTAAAAACTTTGACAAATGTGTTTTAAAACTATTTATTTAACCAACTTGAGTGGGGTTTCCAATAGTGATCGTTCTTTGTTGGAAGCTGTGTACTTTTACAATTTCCCTGTTTGTAGATAAAATTGCCTCATTTATGAATGACCTTAACTTGCTTGAGTTAGTAGGCAGGCGTTCAGCTTCATGGCTATTTAAATGGGCTTTATTTTGTTTAAAAATATAATATTTAACTAGAAATATGTTAAAATATCATATTGGCGGGACAGTAAAAATATTTTTACATTTTTTATGTTTAATTCTAAAAATGAAAACTTTCATCAAAAATATTTGCTTTGTGTACATTAGTAAACTATATTTTTATTTAAAAAATAAAATTTAAAGTGTTAAATGTTTTAACAGTGATCGACTGTTTTGTGTTGTTGTAGCTTGCTTCACATCCATATAATTTTTTTATCCATAATATTTACTACAAAAAATTAAATTTAATTAAACAAATCATTATTGAAACATGACAAATATTTGATGGCAGAAAGTACTTAAATAATGCGAATTGAAATTTTTATACAAATACTTTATTACGCGATTAATTATTTTAAAGCAAAATCACATAAGTGAAGAATTTTAGTTTATTTAAAAAACATTTATACATTCTTTTCTTAAACGATTAAGATGTCAAAATAGCGATGTATGTTAAAAGCAACGACATATGTCATCTTAATTTTGACTTTTCTTATTTGATATAAAACAGATATGTAGACTTGAAGAATTTTAAATAGAAAATCGTATACAAAAAGTTATAAAAAATACATTTTACAAAATTGTTATTATCATATTAAGAATATAAATATGATTTATTTTGCAGACACTTAAAGACATTTTGTTATTTAGCATAAATAAACTATAATTCATTTGCAGACAAACAATAACGTGTTAAGTTTTCCTCAAATTTTTCTAAACAAACCAATACATTCCACACAAAATATGAGAAAAAATGCCACCATGCCAAGCGCCACGATGAAGGAATAAAATATTCTTCTAAAACAACTGTCATTTAAATCAAATTTTTAGTGTTTTTGTGTTTCTTTCTTTTTTTTCTGGTTGTGACACACTACAAGCCCCTTAACAACAAAGGAAAAACCTCTGTAATTAATAATGTCTTGATGGTCCTTAGACATACAAAAAAAAATATTTTCAACGATGACATGTTTTATAAAAAAAACACACACAAATGAAAATTTAAATTTCAAGGAATTTTGTAGCCATGACCACAGAGAAAAATCTAGTCATGTTATTTAAGAGATTCTTCTGGTATGAATGTTTGTTATACCAGGACTCAAATTAGAATTTATATAATAATTAATAGTTATA
Organism: Trichopoda pennipes; assembly: GCA_030448955.1. Lineage (NCBI taxonomy): Eukaryota > Metazoa > Arthropoda > Insecta > Diptera > Tachinidae > Trichopoda > Trichopoda pennipes. The sequence continues at coordinate 3,241,910 of JASKUP010000031.1, read as the reverse complement.
TCAGCAACAACATTTATGATGTTAAAAAACAAACATAAGAACAATTGGTGGTTTTGAAAACACAAACAAAAAAATATCTATTGATTAATATCTTTTGTTGGTTTTCAAAGACAATAGAAGAAAAAAATCAAATAAAACCATTATAGCCAACAAACGAGAGTTTCAATCCAACCAACATGACATTACTTAAGTTGACAATAGACGCATGCTGATGAGAATTTTAAAGTAAACGAGAAATGAGAAATTAAAAAAACAAAATAATGATAAGATTGCAACCACTTATAAACTATAAATTACACCTGAAGAAAAATTTTTTTAAGAAAATTTTGAAGGAACGTCAAGAAGTAAAAAAAAATTATTGAAAAATTACAAATGCTGCGTGTAGATGAACTTTATATAGGCTCTAAAATATTAAAAATATTAGAGCTCCAAAGTGAGCATGGACTGTTAAGATCTTTAAATAGGAGCAAACTTAATAAATATTTTTCTATGGCGTTTGGTTAAATATTTTACATTTGGCATAATCATAAAATCATATCTTGCATTTGTCATAATCATAAACGAGAATGAAAAGGTGACTGACAACAGGTTCGTGGTATCTCGGTTGGTAACTGTTCATTGCTAGTACGATAACCAGATGCGCAGCTTAATACTACATTCGACTTCGTAGAAAATTTTGATTCTAGAAATTACCTTAAAATTATAACAGCCAAAGCACAGAAAAGAAGAATACGGACAGCGAGTGTTTCATTCCTAGTAAATAAATATAAATTTCAGCCTCTCAATAACGGTAATTTTAATATTAATTTTTATGATAATTTAAAATAAGTTAAAAGGTTGACAATGCAAATTGCTCGAGTTTTTAGTTATTAATAAAGTGACAGCCATTTAAATTGTAATGTTGTTAACCTTTATTATCGTTACACTTATAAAACTTGGGAGTTCATCATGGATTATGAGTTTTTTTTGTTTTGTCTGTTTATACATGTATAATCGCCGCCATATTTCGATTCTAATTTATCAAAAAATTAGAAATTTTACATAAAATATAAAAATAAATTGAAAGAAATATAAAAAAAACATTATGCCTTTAGTAATTTGCAGGCAATATTTTCAATGGTCACTTGTCTTTAAACACATTACACAAACTTAGCAATAAAAAATTTTCGCAACTAACACAAACAGTATTTTATTTATAACTCCAAAAATAAAATTAAACAAACCGTTTTTTTTTGCATTTCACCCCAATGCAACTAAAATACTCTTAAAACAATAATGCCACACTTAATTTATTTTCTACGTGTTAAAATAATTTGTTATATACATCCCATATGGTCTAGTGGCTAGGATATCTGGCTTTCACCCAGAAGGCCCGGGTTCGATTCCCGGTATGGGAAGTTTTTTTTAACTTCAACTTTTTAATGGAATAAGATTAAACGTAATTAATAAAAATTTAGAGAGTAGTAGTGATATCAAGATACAGTGTGTCCGCATTGATCCTGACATTTCATATTTGGCAGTTTCGTGAGCACACACATAGCCAATTTATTATGGAAAGATTCGATAATCCAACGTATTTTATCAAAATCAATCATCGATTTCTGTGACGATGAGAAAGTCACATGAAATTGTTGGGTGAAAGAACGTGCCAACAAAACGCACTATTTTTCTTGTAGCGAAGACTTATAAGAAAGAGGGTCTGTAGGTGGTAAGCATGGAACACAACGTATAGCAAGATCGCCTGAAAACATTACTGCTGTTGAAGGAAGTGTTTAAAACAAGCCATCAATCTCAATTCGACACAGTGCTCAGGAGCTTGGTCTTTGGCCATAATTTTGTGCAAGGAGTTGCATTTGCTTGCATATATGGTTCAGTTGAGAGCTTCTTCCACAAGACCATTTACACCGCCGTAGATATGCCAATATGATGTTACACTTGTCCATGACAACCCGGATATCTGAAAAGCAAGGTTTATGCAAACAAAACCAGAAACGTTTGAATAACTCTAACAAATTATTCGTGATAAAGTTAATGAAATCCCGTGAGAATGTAATAAAAAATTTGTTCAAAAGGGCTCGCATTTGTGATGCTAACATAGGCGGACATTTATCTGATAATATATTTCATACATAATTGCCGACATTAAATAAATTAATCAAAAATTATAAACAAACAAAGTAGTATACCTTCCTGCGGTTATCCGGGTGATTGGTATGGGTTTTAACTTAATTTAGGCAAGATATCATATCTCTATATTCTTTGAGTTTTATTTCTTAATAAATTTTTATTTTATCTCTACGTCCATAATTCTCGTTCAGTTAATTTTTTTCATTACATTTAAACACTGTTTGTCATTATTACTGGAAGGAACTGGTGTTCCATCCTGTTAATTACATCGAGTGACGATTGTGATTTTATTTGTTCCCACGGTTTCGACGGGATTGCTCCTGTCTGTGATTTATGGCAATCTGATTGACTACTAAAAATAAATTTTTACGATAATCTGTTTCAGCTTTCTTTGGTCTTTATTTCATATAAAATTATGTGCAAACGTTAAAATGGTTATATTTCCAAAAGTTACTCTAGATATAGCAGAAAAAAATGGCATGTTATATATTTCCTATTTATGATTCTGTTTTTCCCTTCAATAGATGTTGTATTTGCTCCTGTCCTCTGACAGAATTAGTTACGCAGTAGTTGGCGGCCACGTTTACACCGGCGATATTTGCACTTACCATATAATAGAAAAAATGGAGAATTGTGAAATAGGTACAACAATCTAAATACTTTGATAATTTCTATCAAAAAAAGCAGTTTTTTTATTAAAAAATTGCACTAAGATAACAAGTAAATAAAATTGTATAATCATTAGTCGTTACGTGTAGAAAATAACCCGGCTTTGTTTAAAGAGCAGTAGTGAATTCTACATAGCAAGTATTTTTTTTTTATCAGTTTGTTCGGTAGTCGTGTTGTGTAGGCTTTGCGTTTAGTTTTTCTCCGTGTATAATTTTAACTCATATTAAATGAGAAATAGTTTTCTTTACGTTTACTATTTACTGATGATATTTGTGGATATATACATGGTTCTTTTGAAAATCACAACCACAAGGGAGTGATCCTCAAAACTATTCGTACACAAAGAAAAATTGATTAAAATCATTTTCTTTATACTTCAAGTCATGACATTTTTACAAAGGAAACACAAAAAAAAATATCACAAAATGCTTTATGAACAAAGAGACAGACTAATAGTAAACACATACCTAACAACGGCGAACGGACGGACGGACGGACGAGTAAAATAGCAAACACTTAAACTTAACTAGCATCCAGAGCTGTAACCAATATTATTTAAATTTTGGGTAGGTTTGTCAACAGCATTTTTCATTTATTCTTACAGGATTATTTAACATGTTGTTAAACCAGAAACCTATCATTAGCAGAATACAGGAAAAAAAGCATAAATGTGCAAAAAAATATCAATTTTCCTTACAAAGTTACTAATACTTTGATCCTATATCTCAAACGAATGATCTACATTTCAAAGCGTTTTTCTTTCTTAAAAATAAAGGTTTGTCATCGACATCTTTTTTTGGTACCACAAACGGGAACAAGAATAAAACGCCAAACATTTAGAAGGCGGGCTTTTTGACAAAAATCTTATCAGTGAATTTAAATACATTTGAAATCTAGAAGTATACTTAAAGGTTTTAGTTTCAGTTTTCAATAGAATAAGTGCGCTAGATATTATAGCATTAGAGAGTATACTAGACGAAAATAGCGTCATTTCATTTATGTTGTCAACAGCATCTGTTGACAATGCAAAATTACTCCAAGCATTGTAGCGAGACTTTAGAATAAACAAACAAACAACAACAAACATAAGTTCGCTATTTATAACAAAAAACGATTTTTTAAATATGATCAATGGAATAATAGTATACACTTTACGGCAAATCATTGATCTAAGGTAAACTGATCTTTTAAGGAAGAAAACAAAAATTTTTAAAAATCACTTAAATAAAATCTCACCAACCAAAATTGTCATCTTTATTACCAACAAAAGAAAAAATTTTAATTCTCAGGCTTGGGGTAAAGAAGAAAATAAAATTGTGCAAATTTTTAACTTACAGCTGTTATGAGAAATAAATTTCTTAGAACTTTTTTTTACTAAACGTTTTTAACATTATGAACCCTTTTTTGAAACTAAATCACAGCTGTTTTTAAAAATTAATAAAATTTCTGTGTACGGCTTGACAATTGAGGTTTTAACAAATTTTAATTATATGGTAAAAATGTTTATTTTTTGTGTTCTTAAATAAAAAATCTCTGCTTTTGGTGAAAAAACAAACTCAACTAATAAAAAAATTTACTAACCTGTAGATAATTTCTGGTTGGTTGACATTCACTTCTTAAAAAGTAACTCTATACTTCCTTTATTGTGTTAATTACTTTACACTTCATTAAAGATCACAATGCTGGTTGATGTGAAAGTCTTTTGAAGACAAAATTATAATAAATAAAAAAATTATTATTACAAAAATTATTTAGTCAAAGCAGACGAATTAAATTTGATTTGTTTTATCTTAAACCAACAGCACATCCCCCACAAGAAAACACTTTATGGAAATATTTTTTTCGTCAAAATATGCAAGAGTTGGTTTAGCAATAGAATCCAAAGGTTCTGGAGAACAAGGTGTCAATTGGGAAATATGATTATCCCAGATACTACTGGCTTAGAAAACTATTGCTAACATCCTGAAGCGATGAACTTGTACTGCTCATAATAAAATAAGTTTAAATATATAGATATCAGATCCGATGATTTATGCCATCAGTGGCAGTTGCTTTCAAATTTAAAGGCAATTTGTGTCTAAATTGTAAATATATAACACTACTCGTACAAGGTTGGCGTTTACGCCGGTTCTGGTGTTGATATTCGTTGTGTGTCCTTTACGAAATAAATGCTATGCATTGCCTTACCTTGTCTTTTCAGTTGCACAGCAATATGTCGTAAATTTTTAGCTAAACTTTAGATATATTCCTTTAAGAAAAATTGAAAATAATAAAAACTATTTAGTAATTCAGCATCGAACTAGTGCCAAACACGAAATATCTTACTTATATTTGAATTAAATTACAATTAATTTTTTTTTTTTTGTTTTTTTAATTTATTTTGAAAAGATGTTTTTTCGAGTGAAATTTATATTTTTGGGTGAAATTTTGAGATTTCAGAAATTTATTTTATTCTTTTATACATTTTCAGTTTGCAGTATGGAAAATACGTAAGCAGAATACAGACACAGGTGAATTTTATTACTACGATTTTAAGACTTTCCAACAATATGAAATGACCATCATGACAGAGCATTTTTTAATTTAAAAAAACATTCCTTTAAAATTATTTATATGCTCCTTAAATGAGAAATAATATTTTATCTTATTATTTCTTTTATAAAAAGCAGGTGAATAGTGTTACTATTCCAATTTTCTGCTCACAATTTTTTCTCCACAATTATTAACGAGTTATATCCAATCATTAAATAAAACTTTTGTCCTTAAATTGTTAACCCCAGTTATAATATACCAATTTAGTCGTATGATAAAGCCACTAGCAACACAAGAATTGTTCTCTTATATTGTTACATTATACATGCCATGTCATTTTTAAGAAATCACATCATATTATGGTTTCGAATGACCTTATAAAATATATAAATTATAAAAGAAATTGCTATGCCTATTGAAAGGAGCAGGCTTTTTGAAACCGAAGTAGCAATTCAACTATAAAAAGAAGGTTACAAAACATATAAGTGATTCTTCACATAATGATATGCAGATATTGAATGAATATCCTTTTTTATTAGTATTAAAAAAAAAATACAAGCAATTTTATGTAGAGAAATTACACAAACCTTACAGGACTCTACATATTTTGTGATAATGTGTAATTGAGAGAACTACAAAATCCTAATAAACTTTCGTATATTCGCCATAAGAAACAATTTTGGTGAACTCACTATTTACATATAGAAAATGAAAGAATTTAATCTAAGGAGTGGAAAGATATACTTCACTAGGAGATCTGAGCAGTATCACGAAAAACATTAAAGCAGAAAAATAATTATAACAGTTGTTCCTGACCGCACTCAAAAATATAGCAAGGTTCGACTCTAAATAGCATTTAACAAAATCTAGGCTAATAGTTGTTTTCTAGTCGAATATGTGGTATTTAAACAAAAGTGCCCAATTCAATTTAATATTTTTTTAAGAATATTCTTATAAATTCTAAAGAGATTTTTCAACTAAGTTTTCAGAGCAGTGTTTTTAATTATGAAATTTAATTTTAATAGTTTTCGTTTTGCAGACCGAAAGCGTATTTCGTAACCAGACGCAAGAACTATTGATTTGAAATAGCCTGTTTAAAACATTCTATTGCTTATAGATTCTAAAAATATTAAAAACAGATTATAAAACAAAGTAGTTAAACAAATTTATTCAAATACTCGGTTACAAGACAAAAATGTAAATAGATTTTAGCAATATCATATATAGTATAATAAAAAATATTCAGTGGAAATTGCAGATAGTTAACAATAATATGATATATAATACCGATAAGCAATATGAGTTCTGAAAATTTATTTTAATATTCGATTATTCAAAAAAATTTTCATAGGTATATAAAATTTGATGTATAATAATGAAAAATGATATTAGAAAGTAGATAAAATTTATTCGAATAAATGTATTGAATAATTTTTTGTTATCATTTAAAAAATGTAATTCCCACAAATGTTAGGAACCTATCGTAATAGGGACCTGCGTCAAAACTCCCAATAACTAGGGTAATAATCTAAGTATTCTTAGTCTAAATTTTTGTTTATAAATATATTATGTATGAGGTTGAGTCGTGCAAAGTATTCTAAAAATGATGTCCTCATTTTCTTAAGAGTTAAAGGAATAACAGAAATAATATAAAATTATAAAAACAAAACCATGTCAATGTAGGTTTAGAAAAAGTACAGCTAATACACATTATTTGTGAACTGAAGAGTGGTTTATTGAAGGATACTTGTTTATGTACCGAAATTCCTAATAATGACATAATAATAGTATTTTTTACATACACATACATTTCTACATCATGTAGAATATCTGATAGGAAACAAGGAAAAAAAATAACAAAAAAATATTTTTATGATTTCAAATACTTACATATATATTCTTGACAAGGCAACAACCTAAACAAAAGTAACATGCATTTGGGTATTGTTATCTTAACAACCTAACGGAGATATCAAAAGATAACGTAAAACTATACAGTTCTATTTTGGTAAAGATATTTACATAAAAATATAAAAAAGGTATGTTGTAATGATAAGACAGCCAGTCCTTTACTTCATGAAATCTGCTGTAGTGTTAAGTTGATGAAATGTTTTACTATGTGCCATTGTGTGCATGCAGTTATGCGCTAATGTGCTGTGAATAGGAGTATAAAATCAGGATGATTTGTGTTAGCTCATATTTGTTCCTTATTTGTTATTTTTTACAAACCTTTATATAATGATCATATGACATGAATTTAGGTCCTTTTTTGATTTGTTACAAAAACCTCCTCTTAAATATTAAAGTAGTTCTTGTATATTTTAAGATAGTTGTCATGTTGGTTTTTTGATAAAAGTTTATATTTTCGTTGATTTTATTTTATTTTTCTTTCCTTTAATGTTGCACTAAGATTTATCTCTTATTTTTATAATAAACTTAAACTAAATTAAAATAATATGTAAAAATTAAAAAATAACAATAAAAAAACAATAAAAAAGGTAAATGGAATTTTAAACTTTTTCTTTTCATGTATTAAATCTTGTCATTGTATATCCTTCTACTGGCTTTGATTTCGTGTTACATGCAAGTATGTTGACTGTCCACTGTTGTGATGTTGTTGTTGTTAAGATTGGAAACCCCATTTAGTGTGGTCTCAAATTTTTTTTTCAGTTTTTGTTAAGCGTTTCGTTGTTTGTAAACTAAAACTAGAGGAATTAATATTTTTGCATTTGTTTACTTTTTTACGAAAAATGATTATCTTTCTCTATAATATTTAGCAAAAAGTTTTAAAAGAGTTGCCAAGTGGAATAGGAGGAATATTCAATAATATTTTGCTACTGACATTCTGGAAAATATGAAAAATTTTTTTAATCTGGTTCTTACGAATGGGTTGCATTTCACTTTGACAGACAAATGTTAGATTAAAGACTATTAAATATAAGAAAGATAAACAAGAATTCCAGTTCTTAGTAGATCTCTAAACAGTCGTATGTTAAACTGCCTTTTACGACATACTGCAACGATACATATTTTATTTTGTTTTTGATAGATTGAAAATTTAAAAGTGTTAACATAATAATTATAGTTATAATAATTATAGTTTTAATATTTTATTATTAATATAATAATAATATAATATTAATTTATTATTAAGCACTAGGCCTTTATTTTATAAAAAATTTTAAACTTTATTTTATTTTATAAAAAATTTTAAACTTTATTTTATTTTATAAAAAATTTTAAACTTTTCTAAAATAAAGATCTAGTGCTAAATAATAAACTGCTAATAAAAGTTTTAATATAAAAACAAAGAATTAAAAAAGGTTTCAACATGTATCAATATAAAATTTCTGAAAAAATCATGTTAAAAAACTGTAATACTCTGTGCTGTGGGTCACTGAGCTTTGGTCCTATCAAAATAAGTTGGATAGAATTTTTATGAATAATATCGCCTTAAGTTAGAAGTTGAAAAATGAAGTCAAGTATCTCTTGAAGCAGGCGATATACATATGTACGTGGTAAGTACGAACGCAACAAGTAAAAATAATTTTATACTCGAAGTACTCTATTCAAGTTCCTTGCAGCTTCTTGCACAAAATTCTGTACTGGTTACTAAAAAATTTTAAAGCAGCCTGTGAAATTACATTGATTACTAGAAAGAAGGCAGCAATCAGTTTATTTTTGAAAAAAAAATTATCAATTACTTATTGGAATGTAATTTCATTTGTTTATCTATGGTAAAAGATTTTTAAAAACTCAATGAAAACTAACCTTCGATCAATTTTCACAACAGAAATGAAAATATATTTCCAAGGGGTCGCATTACAATTCCAAGCTTCTCTTTTACGGATATTGAAATCTTGAAATACTATAAGTCGTGTGCACAATCCAATTTTGAATTTATCTTAATTATTTTCACTCCTGTTGGCAACTTTAGTTTTTGTCAACGTTATTCAAAAGAAAAAAAATTTTAATTGTGGAAGTTGTTGGTGGGTTTTTTTTTTTAAACTAAACTGATTTTGATACCAAAATCTTCAACATTTCAGCGCTACACACAGTTCAATAAACCAAAAAACCAAAACAAAAAAATTGTAACCGTTTCAATAATTTCTTTTATTTATTTTGTTATTTCGACTATAATCTGAATTCTACGGGTATTCACATCAATTGACAAGTTTGTGTGGCATATGAAAAATATTTTTCTTTTTTCTGCAACAATTTATTTATTTTTTGAAAATAGTGTGCCGGCTTCTGCTTCATATAACAGCATGTGCAGTTATGTAGCTCAATATTGTGTGTTTTAAGAAACATTTTTAGACAAAGTGCTACAATCAGATTCCTGCTTAAAACAGTGCGAGTGATGGTGGGGTATGATGGTATTAAGTTAAGTTGCTGTGGTATTAAATTTCCTTTGAGCTTGATGTAGTCCGTTCGACTTGTAAAATAAACACAAAGTTTGCATGATTTAATTTTTACGTTGCATATTGGTTTCATATAAACTTTGGATAATAAGTGTGCTTGTGGATGTATTGTAAAGAATACTTACATATAAATATACATATATTCAAATAAACAGATTTTTGTAAAGAACTGTTGTTTTTACGGGGATTTCGTTTCAGCCATTTTTTTAATTTCTTTTGTGTTATTCTTGTCTGTTGAGTGACCAATTTCTATCAAATTTCATCACGAATGTTTTTATGGTAAATTAATTTATTCCTCTGACCAATTAAGAGTAAAACTTTATATAAAAACATTTTTCTTTGTTGTTGCTGTTCTTTCGATTTTTTTTGTTGTATATTTTACAAATGAAAATATATTCACAGAAAGATTAAAACTTAATATTTAAAAAACTGCAACATGGAAATATTTTGAATCAAATTATTTCAATCTGAAGAATATCATTTTCAGAAAAACATTTCCCTAAAATTATTTAAAGGCACGTAATAGCGAACAGTATATAAAAATTGTTCATAAATAAATGCTAGTTTATCCCAAAATCAAAAAACGAGAATAAACTGGTGTGAAGTGACACCGTAAAGTAAATATAAAACTGCGCTGCATTCATGACAAAATGAAGAACCTTACACTGGCAAAGGATCATTAAAATGATCCGTATAGTGATTCATATTATGGTAAATTTGACCGGTACAACAACGAATCGCAATGCATTCAACAGCGTTTAAAGGTTTTAGCATAATGCGGCATCAAAATAATTACTGATTTGAACGCAGTTTCTACAAATAGAAGTACGACATCTATGTAGAAAGTTGGGAAGCTCTATGTTCACTATGGTTACATTTATTCCAATTCGATTAACAAAGATGACTAAATCTTATTGGATTTTTTATAGTAGCCACTTGTTATTAACATTTAGAATTTTTTCCATTTGACTTCATTAGACTACCTACCTGTTAGCACACTAAACTGAAACTCATTTTTAACAAACCTTCAGCTCAGTACCTGAGGTAAGGAAATTAATTTCTGAATATTTCTTTTCTTTTTTTAAGGAAAATTTCCGACAATGCAAACAATTTGCTCACAGATTTTATTAGAAAAAAATTTCTTTACACACATGACACATGAAAAAGAACAAACATGTGTTGCAACAATTTGAAAATAATTAACAAATATTTTGGCACTAAAAACCAACTAAAAATCAACATTAATTTTCTGGAATATGATGTTGGTATATGATGTTGGTGAAGAAAAATATCCGTAAAATTGCAATTCTCTAATAAGAAATTGTATTACAAAATCAATTAAGAAATTTTCTTATTTGACAGAAAGTATGAGTATGTTATCATGATTGTGACAAAGAAAAAGCCTCACATCAAGGATGGTATTTAAAATTTGAAGATTGTTTCCATTGACTTCATAATTGGCATTTATGACATTATATAGTTTTTGCAAATTTAAATTTTTAGATAATTGTTTTTAGCTTCAATTACCTTTAAAGTAATAATATTTATTTTCCCAGATTAAAGCAATTCAAATCTAGATTTTTTTTTAAATTTGAGCGAATTGGACAATCTCCATGCAAACAAAACAACATTTTTGAAAAAAATATATTAGTTTTTTTTTTTTACTGAAAAAACTGCCATTATCGGAAGTCCTACCAGATTCTACTTGTTATAAATTAAGCACTGTAGTTGTCCTTTTAGAGCTTTGGATATATACGGCATACAACTGGAAAATTTTAAAACTTTATCTCCTTAGTTATTTATGTACTATTGTTCATTTCCGTTCCGAATAAGGCCAATTTGGTATTATTTTATAAGCTTTTATATCCCTGTTCCATGCAAATTAATATGAAATTTATGAAGAAAGAAAATTTTATTTAATTTTTCTGTTAATGTTAAAGTAATACAGTAATGCAGTATATTCTAGATCACTCCTTTCCCATTTAATTGTCTGATAGTAACATGAGATCTTTTCAATAACTAACTACAATTTATATTGATTTGTTAATTATGCAATTAGCACCAATATCAAATCTTTAACTTGTCAAAAAATTAAATTAATTTTTAACAGCACTTTATCGCCAATATAAAACACCCACTTTAAAAAATGTGTACATATGTACATATATATCGCAGCCTAAATATAAAAGGGTCAGAACTTAAAACTCAAAATTAATATGTTTAGTTCATCATGTAGAAGCAACACACTTAACACGAAAATAGTCATAACTGTATTTTTCTGGTTAAAGAATATACTGAGGTGACGGAAATTTTTGCAGTATTTAGAGATCTGTACTCTGAAGTAATTTATCGAAAAAAAGCCAGTTTGGAAAATTTTGAGTTGTAACCCTTTTGTATTTAAGGTGCGATATGTGCGACTGCATGCGTGTATGTACACTATGTCAAACTTTGTATTATGTTTGTATAATTTACATACTCACACAAGCAAACACACATTTGGGCCGTAGATGAAAATACAATGTATAAATGACAGAAACTGACAGAATGTACGAATGCAGGAATGAACTATTGTTGGAAAAAGGGTTAAGTACATATTTGCTTGTTATATTACATTATAAAATATATATTTTTTGAATAAATATTCTATGGCCTTTTGTTTATTACAACCTATTAAAAATTTAATAGTCATTCATCATATTTTAGAATACGAATATTTATGTCTATGATACATAGACTATGTTGGATCGAAATTTGAAAAATTTATTATGTGCATTTTTTTTTTTGCTTTTTGTAACAAATGGACAAATTAATATCATCAATCAAAATTAAGTCTTGTTTAGATACAAATTTATAGTGTTTACAGAAAGCCAAATAAAAGTTAAATGAATTTTTATTTATTTAAAAAGTAAACACTTTAGACTATAGAAAATATAGATTAATTATATGAAGTATTACAAAAAAATTTCCTGTTAAAGAAATATTACATTTTTGCGCTGCTAATGTTTTTGTGAAAATTATTTTTGTTTGGTAAAATATATGTTTTTAGACAAAATACAGAATAAATTTACACCGACATAATACACTCGATTTCAATGAAAAATTAATCATTTTGAAGATATTTCTTGTAGATGTAGTTTTGCGTTTTGGAAAATGTAAAAGTTTTAAAGTTGATTCAAAATATTTTTATTATTTAGAAATTTTTTTTCAAAATTTTTATAGTTCGGTAAAGTTCGGTCGAATGGGCCGACCACCTACAGCATAGTACAGACAAAAATTTCTCTTTGTAAACTCCTTTTAAACTTCAATTATTATTTATTGGCTTTTAATTTATTATTTACAAATTTTTTCTTGTTTTTATTAATTTTTTATGGAAAACCTGTAGCTAAAATTATATCTTATTGGTGTTAGTTGCGTGACGGAAAATTTAATTTATGAAAAGTTTAAATATAAAATATATTTCCTGTGCATTAAATTTCTGACACTGCCAACTGAAATCGACTTGAAGAAATATGTTTAATATAATAATATAAAATAAAATATTTTTAAATTTCAAATTAGTTAACAGGTCCTCTTAACTTAAAGGATAACTGCTTTTCTGTTTTCACGGATGCACCGGTGAGAAAAAAAACACTGCGACCAGATCTAAAATATATAGTGACGTCCGCGATCACGAAAAAATTTACAATAGTATTCGCAATACAAATACACGTGGGTAAAAGATATCAATTTTTACACTTATATACCTCCTTAAGAAAGTTTTGCTTTTGTAAATATCGTTAGAAGCGAAAGGCAATTTCAACTAATTTTAAAAATTCAGCATACATAGCCAAACCCAAATTCAAAATAGAACTGGTGAATTGGTCAAAGGTTCAATCATGTGGGATAGAAATATAAAGGCGTCTAATGTCTACTCTAACTAGCATTCGTTCTCAAATATATTAATCCGGTAGCCAATATCTTTATCCGTTAGTCTAGTCTATTATTACTATTATTAAATTATTTTTAGCTCATAATTCGTCAAAACAATTTGTAAAACAGTGTAAAGTTCAATTATTTATTTAATATTATTACATAATGTTTTATTTACAATACAAAGGTGTGACAGAGAATGTTACTCTTAATACTTTTTTTCTATAAATTTGTGTATTGTTATAACGTAACAAAATAATAATTAGAAACCATTTGGCATTAAAACTACAAATTTAAAAACTTATTTAAATACCTTTAAAACAATTATTTATTTTCCACCTCAATAATCTTTTATTTCCGGATCGTATTTAACACAAAACAAAAATTCCACTGCCAAAAACAATTAAATGAATTTGTAGTCTGCAACGGTGAGAAATATAACACCCTTTTTTTAACACTACAATACGCTCTTACACCTTTAGCTACATATTGTATTATATTGTATTGTAGAAAATAAATCAATAATTTATGAATGAAATATTTTTTAAACCATTTTTTCTGCCGAAAAATAACATAAATGCTTAACTGCCTAAAAAAATTTTTCTTCATTATAATGAAGCTTTAGTATTGGTAAGAAATAATTTGTTATTGCAATCTTTATTGAAATTAACTTCTGCTGGCGGTAGAAAATGTTTGAAGTTTTGTTAAAACATTTAAGAGGCATAAAATAAGGAAAAGTAGTTAACGATCCAAGAGTTAAAAATTAAAAATTAAAATAAAAATTATAATATAGAGTTAAACGTATTATGTCTGCTAACTTTAGTAAACTAAGGGAAATATCAAGCTATTCATAGGAGAAGTTCAACAAATTTTATCTGCGAATATTTTAATACTTTGGAAAAGATCCATCCATATTTTAAGGGTTGTGAATGTTTTTGAAGATCTAAGAAAGAAGCAGAAGTAGATGTACTGTGACTAGTGTTTCTTACAAGATTAGAAGACTAGCTACTGTTTATAAAAAATAAAGCACCGAAGATATTGACCCCTAAACTGACTAAATCGTTATATTCGATGTGTGTTGAAGCAAAAAGAACTTCTCTCTATGAAAATATCAAAGTGGAAATATATTCCAGCGTGATAATTAGGATTCGTTAAGCTTCAGTGACAGGCTAAGCCAATAGTCGACTAATATAATTAGAATTTGTAAAATTGAGATTATTTTCTAGCTGGGGTTCTGAGACAAAGGCGAGATCATGCTCATAAGGGCCATCTTGGTATAACTATTCGTTTTGTGCTTACGGTCTTTTAATAGGAACACCAAACGTAATCCGGCGTAATAATTAGTTTTCTTCTCTAAATAGTTTTGGTGGAAAATGTATTCCAGCGTGGTAATTAGGCTTCGTTAAGCTTCAGTGACAGGCTAAGCCAATAGTTGACTAATATAATTAGAATTTGTAAAATTGAGATTATTTTCTAGCTGGGGTCCTGTGACAAAGGCGAGATCATGCTCGTAAGGGCCATACTATTACCAAACAAAATTAATAAGATATTATTTTGCGATCGAAAGAGGCGCAGATTTTTATGTTTTGAAGTTTTTCGATCAATTTCAGTTTATTTGTTGTGCATAATCTAATCATCTGTACAATATCGGGTTTTCTATTGTGGCTCAGTGATATCGAAAAACTTTTTTCGACATCACATTTTTTCGGACAACAAACACATTTTTCATTGGAAGTTTACACATGTTTTTGAACTGGTCAATGAATATTAAAAATAATTACTTTTTATACCCGTTGAGCTTTGTTTCGAGTGAATACCAATAAAAGACTAATTAAATTAGAAACGGGATGACTTCTTATCTCCTTTAACCACTATATTTTCAACCTAAAATCGAAAAAATGAATATGAATGGTTAACACAATGACAGGTAGATTATAGAGAAAACAACACAAAAACTAAGAATAGCTAACCGCCTCTATTTTGACGTTTATGATAAAAAATTTCAACAATCACTTCCAATCTTAATAGCTTTTACTGTTTAAACAAGTTTTATTGAGTGAGAACCATTATATTCATATGTTTTCTTTATTATTTTATATGTTTGTTCATATTTTTAGATTAATTAGTAAATTTTGTTGTTTTACAAGCATGTGATGCTGTTCTTATTTTTTTTATCTATCATACATTTGAAACAACATGTTGTAAATTGTTGTTACAATTGTTTTAAATATTAATTAGTGCTACTGTGGCATTAGCAAGATACAAAATTTACTTCATCATTTTTGTCGTAAGTCGAGTTATTGTGTATCCCCCACCGTAACAAGAAAATCTTCAAGCATCAGTTTGTTCGTCATCGTCAATGTACAACAATTTGTTGAAGTTTTCCTCTTGTTTTTCGTACAAATGCTTGTGCAAATTAAACGTCAAATTATATGGTCTGACTAAAGTGATAAAATGTTGCGCATTTAAGAAAATAAATGAAAAATGTTTTTAGTCTAGAAAAGAAACATAATAAAAAGACATAAAGAAATGCGTTGTAGAATTTCTTTCAAATAGCATTTGCTGTAAAGAAAGATACGTTGGATTAGTAACTTAACATGTGTGAATGTAGTAAAATGTATTAAGGGCTTCATTAACAGCAGCTACTATAAGCATTTGACAAAAATATGTTTAATAAAATAAAAAATAGAAATATAATTTTTAAAAATTATTAAACATAATTTGTAATTAAAATGAATTCAATGTCTTTAACTAAATTTTCATTTCTTTTTTAGTTTAAAAGCAATAATCTGCTTTAAGTAGAAAAATCAATATTCGCGCTGAAGTATACATGTATATTTTACTAGATATACCTGGGACGGCAAAGGAACTTTTACAATTCTTCGTTTCCGTCTAAAATTGTACTCATATCGTATGTGAAAACTAGTATTAATTTATTTTAAATAAACACAAACTTTTACAAATTTTTGATTACTAAATTAAGGATAATAATTCAATGTTTTTAATAGCTTACTATTTGTGTGGCAAATTCATTAATTATGGCTAAAGCACTGTAAGTTTGGCAATTTTTTTCTTAAGATACTTCTTATTTTGTGCTTTTTTAAACGCTAGATGGTTCAGATGTACTATTTGATCTTTAACTGTGCTACCGGCATTTTTGTGAAAATAAATAATTATTTAAAATAAACAAACATAAATGATTAACAAATTTGGTAACTAGAATTATTTAGATTTTTATTCTCTTATAATTTTTGTATAGCTAACAGTGATTTAACAGTATTAATACTTTGCTATTTAGTACGTTTGTTTTTAAGTACTATTGATATTGAAAAGCTAGAAAAAACCCAAAGTTATAATGCGATACTATGAAAATAATAACATGAATTTGGCATGGAGTTAAAAAGCGATAAGCATTTCTTTAAATATCAGGTATCAGCTTCCTATCAGAAATATTCACTACCTCTATTACAATGCAGAAATAGTTTGTCCAAACTCACATAATCGGCGATAGCTATCAGCTCTTGTTTCTTTGTAAGTAGAAATTATTCTAAAATCAAAATATATGTACTAAACAAGTTAAATGCATAGAAATGATATGTGTGTTATAAAGCCTGATTTTGTTTCTTATTTTGGATGAAATTAATATTTCACTTGTAAGATGGCACAAATTTTATTTAAACTATTTAATTAAACTAACATTTAATTGTCGCTAAAGTGTTAAAATACTTTCGTTGTATAAAAGATATAACAAATAGTACTTCATAAATTTTATTATTATTTTGGGAATAAAATTTGTTGTTTTCAAATCTTCTCCTTTTTGTGTAACACAGAATGAAAGTGTAATATGATCTTTACGATGCACTACTCTCAGCATAACCTCCTGTGAGTTAATCAATAATAATTAAATTACATTTTTCAATTCAGTTGGGGTTAATAACTCTTTTAACATCTTCCCTACAATGACTTAAATTAATTACTTGTCTCTTTTTTTTGTATATATTTTTTTGTTTTAACAAATTCCATTTGTATTAAATCATAATAGACTGCATAGCAGCAAATGTAATTTTTGTTTTATTGACTAATGGATTTTTTTGTTTGGGGCTTTAGAACGCAAGTGTGAACAAACTCTTGAAACATTAAGCACTTGGTGCGCTCTTTTATTGTCATGCACACATTTTGACAGTTTCATTGAACATGATGATGGAAAAGGATATAAGTAACGGCAACCGCATGTGATGTACTTTGTGGATAAGTCTTGGTGTTAATGCATGTTTTAAAACGCAGCAAGCTGGCTTTAAATTAAAACTGTTTTCATTTATTTCGCTTGGTGCTTTGGTATCGTGGTTTTGTAGTGTGAAAATTGTGGAAATATCAAATTTCTCCTTAAAGTGAATATTGTCTGAAGGTTATTTAAAGAAATTCTATTTCTGTGTTTATTTTTTTTTTGTTGATGCTGTACATTGATGTTGATGATATGTACCTTTGATGGAAAAGAAAATATTTTATCATAGCCCTTGTATACAGCTATTGCATGGGGCTTCAATTTCTACGCTTAGTCTCAGTGTAACAATATTGTTTAGTGTAAGTGTTGAGCTTTCCATCTCATGCAGTTCCATATGGTCATATTATTCTTCAATCCCATTGCTAGTCGTACTTTTTACAAGTGTTCTGTAATGAACCATTTATTTTCGACCTTTGGTTAGACTTTCTTGGCACTTCTGTGACAATTAAAAGTCACAGTCATACTTGTTGTCTGGGGAGACAATTTCGATAATAGAATTAAAACAGGGTTTACACTGACAATCGTATTTTGCCAAAACAATTAGAAAATATATTTTTCATCAATAGTAACTTTAATTGGCATTTTTGCTCTTTCTAAAATGATCAATTATCTTAAAACTTGTTTTTGCTAATATTATGTAATAGCAATATTATATATTTATTTATTATATATTTATTATGTCATAAGCAAGTGAATAACTTAATTTCGGCTTAAGTTCATGCATATACAACAGAAAAGTGTTTACAATGGGAAATACAAAATGCTGTATTACATCTTGCTAGCTTTCCATTAAAATTAACAAAGACATTTTTATATAAAATTTTTTTTCAATAATTAAGTAATTATTAATGTATGTGCAGGCGAATTAAAGTTATTGGCTTCGTTATCAGGCTAATATAAATTGACTTATAATTTCCAAAATTTGAAATGTTTCACGTTTTTTGTAAGGCGTGCAAATCACTAAATCATTTGAATTGCAATTTTATATTTTATTTTCAATTTTTGATATCATAATCTTTTAGGTTTCGAGATTTTCTTAACCCGCATGACAACGTTTAGTGTTGTTATCCATTTTTCTGACAAGAAAAGTAAACGTATGAAATTGGTCGAGAGGCCTAAATGTAATGCAAAAACTTTTAGTTTCTTTTTAAAATATAGTAATTTATTTGCCTTCCGAAAGGTTTCTTAAGCACCAGCTGTTATATCCCGACCATGTAAGTGCGCCTAAGTGCACGTTTCTCACTTATGTGTTTATTTTTTAAAGATTAAAAATAGAATCGTATTCTGATTTAAGCGATTGTTTTTATAATTTTGGAAATTATTCTTACTAAGTCGTAAAGATTATTGAGCTAAAGGTTTTAATTCAAAACTCGTAGTGATAGTAAAATTACGGTACTAGTGTAAATGCAATAATAAACTCCAAACCTTAACACATTCACAACACATTCAGTCAGATATAACATATTGTGTGCGTTATGACTCTTATTGCTTTATGCATCAAACACATAATTGCATTCAAATCATACATACTCAACCTCCCAGAGTCTCTAACTAATACTTATTTGTGTGAATGATACTTCAACAATAGAAAAACAAAAATAAGTTGGTGTGACATTGGTCTGATGATGAAAATGATTATTTCATCACTTGTTACAACTAATGATAACAGAATTGAAACTCGTCATTTTTATCATCGTTGTATTTATCATCATCTTCAAATTTAAACAATTTTGTAGTTGTTGATGCCATATATGGAGCATATTTGAAATTTGGGTAGAACTGTTGCAGCTTTCGTTAGTTAGTGGCAAGTGTAAATGTAATCGATTTGTTTTTGTGTCATTACTAGTGTGTTGTAGATGATGATCATGATGATGACATGTTGTGTTTAAGGGTTGATTTGAATTTTAAATAACTGTGTTCAACATCATTTCGAGTAAGTAATGACCCTTTAGTTGCAAAACAGAAACAACGAAAGTATGGGAATGTTTGCGACGCTAAAAGGTTTACAACTTTTCTGCGTTTTGGGGAGATTATTTGGGATAAAGGTTTAAATGAATTATGTTATAGAGGCTTAAATGCATTCAAATTGGATAGTGAAATTAAACTATCTTTTTAAGTGGAAAAGGAAAAATTAGAAAATTTTGTCGTAATTAGAAAGCAAAGAAATATTACAATCTGGAAGTATCATTTTAGCCTACAAAGTTACTTTTTCAGAAAACAATCGCAGACATATATCATAAAAAATCTCGCCTGATTCTTCTGCCCTAGAAAAGTATTTTGCGCTTTTGTGTTGGAATCACTTTTTCCACTAATAAAGTTTTTCGCACATAAAAATATTTTTCAAGGGATTTTTTTTTATCTAGCCGCTGCTTGCTGTGATAAAAATGTTAAAGTTTCACAGATATTACGAAGAAAATTGATTTCCACCAAAGGTTTATTTTGAGACCTAATGGTTATATTCATATTCATTCTTACCCAACTTTAAATTTCGAATTAATGTTTTTTTGCAATAGAAATTTGTTTTTACCTAACGACTAATTGCTTTAGGAAAAACTCGTTTCAATCGTCTTTTAATAGAAAATGAGTTGCCAGCGTATTGTATTTAAAAAATATTGTTTAAAACAGCTGTCGACAGAATCATATAGTTTTGAGTAAATAAAGTGGCATTACAGAAAATAGCAATAGACATCGCTAATAATGCTCTTTACAAGTAAAGTGATTATGTTACAAGGTGGCTTTCATATTAAAGACATTTCTTTACACACATGTACTAAATAGTACTGGCAAACATATAACGTTTATATGCTAACAAAGCTAGCAAAAATTATATCGTTGTATAGTTTGACTGTGATAGGTCTGGCATTATAGTATAAAAGTGGCTATAGGCCACACAAATTGACAACATTTTTAAGGATCTTTTTGTTTTGCAAGCTATTTATAGATAAAATGGACAATGCAAATTGCTTTGAATGTTATAATTGATGAACTTTTTGTTGAAATTAGTTACATTTTGTGTAATCTTTGCACCAAAAATCATTATTAAACTTTAGTAACAGGTTGCTCACAATTAACACAATTTTTCTACAGGATGAATATAGATAAGATAAAAAAGAACAAATACTTTCACCTAAAATGTTTTGCTTTATGGCAAACAATAATTATTTTAATAAACTTTTACAAGTTTCAAGCTAAATTTTTAGGTCAAGTTTTGTTCCTATAATAACGTTTAATAAACTGTGTTTTGCTTTACAATTTACAACAATGACTTGTTGAGAAAAATAAAACACAGAAATTTTAAGCACATTCTGTATATCATGCTTTCTATGGTGGTGCTAGAAAAGAAGTTTATAAAAAAAATCTTGTTCAAACTAAAAAGAAAACATTTTCGATAACACTTTATAACGTCTAGTAACTACAAATCAATTAAAATACCACAATGAAATAAACAAACAGCAACTAACAAAAATAACAAGATTTAAAAGAAAACAAAAAAAGCAATAACTCTAGCTGTAACATTAAGAAAAAGTAGGCTGCAAGTTAACAGATTTTTGTTAAGAAGGAGTAGGAAAAAACAATAAAAAATTGTCTTTAGAAGAAGAGAATATCGCGACTTTCCTTTGCAAGATTAAAGCCGTGGCTTGAACTTAAGCAAGAATAAAAACAAAACAAGCCTAAATAAAGCCTTAACTAGTCACTTGGGCAAACATTTAGTCACTCACTGTTTTTTCTAACAAACACAAGCTGGTTGTTAATAAAATTCTCTCCTTTCATACGTTACTGAAATTAAGCAAACCACCCACAATAAAACTGATAAATTTCGAAAACGTATTTGTGCTGTTAAGTGATTTTAGCATCACACTACAATAGTTATGTTAAGCTTTTCGAAAAACATGCAACATGCTAGAAAAAATTTTTACATAAATTTCTTTGTTTCTAAATAAAAAAAAAATACATATATTTTCGAAATCAATTTTTTTATAATTTTTCTTTCAGTTGCTGCCTTTTAACTCAAAATGTGTATGGGTCGACATTTCTAATTTAATTTATTTAAGGGACTTTCTTGCTGGTATTTATTAAAAGTTTTCATTTTGTCTCCTACTCTCCACCCAGCACAAAAGAAACTTAGCAATCAAACAACATTAACATGTTGCATTATATAAATGGCGACAATTGCCAACAAATAAAAATATAAAACAAAAAAAAAAACAAAATAATTGTCATTGTAACGCCTACTTACGACATGTGATAAAACGTTTAAACCATGTTTACAAGTGAAATTCTATTTTAAATGGATTTTTTGGATAGTTTTTGCCAGTGATGCGATGCGGTGATTGGTTTCCTTGTAGTACATCTATGACACCTTAAAAAGGCAAAAAAAGATCAACACTTACAGCTGCAAATATAAAAAGGAAAAACTACAATAAGACAAATGAAAATGTGAAAATAAGTCAAATCAACCGTTAAATGTTAATGTTGGGAAATTTATATGGAACATTTTTGTTATTTTTCTGCTCTATGATTATTTCGTTTACAGGAAAACGAGTTCATACAAAAAATAGAAATAAGTCTTTTCACGGAAAAAATGCATTGAGTGAATTTTAGAAATGAACATAAATTAATTTTGGGGTGCTGATAATTTTAAAGAAAGACAAACTTTTGCCCAAAAACTGCCAAAAATAAATTGTTTTATTAGCGACCACAATTTTATTTATATATTTTAAATTATTTTGTTTTGTTTTGCCACTGTAGGCTAGTAGGTAGTGCACTCGCTTACCAATCTGTGGGTTTGATTCTCAACAAAGACCTTGGCTGTTGTCAGTACAAAAAAATAAAAATTGGCTGTCGGTGAGGCTGCAGCACAGGCTACGACAGTTAAGTTCCGATAACATTGGCCTTCTAGAAATTAAAGCTGCCCCGGTAGGCTAGTAGGTAGTGTATTTAGCCTACCAATCTAGGCGTGATTGTTGTCACTACGAAAATAGAAGCTTGAAAGCTATGTAACTATCCTTCTACTTTCACCACCTGTCTTATCTCTTCCTTATCCCTTTCCTGATGAAATATAATACGGTTGTGACTAAATAGGTATTATTGCCTAAAGTGCTACTTTACTTCTCTTTTTTAAAAAAACAACCTCTTAGTTGTCGAGAAAATTTATTTATCTATCAAAAATGAAGATTTTCGCAAAATATAATGCAACTTGTTCATTTATTTTTTAATTAAATATATAACTGATTCAATAAAAAACTTTAAATTTATTTTCCAGTTAAAAGTAAACTAAAAATATTACTTAATTTTATCTTAAAACAACCAAAACATTTAATAGATGCAAAACCTGTGGTCTACCTGGGATATATTTTCGAACGACAACAGTTTCTAGGATATTGTAATGTGAAATAGTAATAAACCCAATTCCCTAAAATGTATTTCCAATGAAATTT
The DNA here is from genome assembly GCA_030448955.1 of Trichopoda pennipes. Classification (NCBI taxonomy): domain Eukaryota; kingdom Metazoa; phylum Arthropoda; class Insecta; order Diptera; family Tachinidae; genus Trichopoda; species Trichopoda pennipes. Next base: position 3,218,532 of record JASKUP010000031.1, on the reverse strand, counting down.
AAATGGTTATGCTTGATTATTTTGCTCCAGATAACAAAACAACCAAAAAATTATTACTTTTGAGAGAAATAATGTAACAGTCAATTAGTTTTAATTTCTTCTTCTTTTCTGTTAACTAAAATCACATTTTTACAATCACAAATATTTATGATTTTCTTTATTGGAGGCGGTTTTCGAGATCTTCATAGAAAAAAAATATTTTTTCGATATTATCAGAGATCCTTAGAAATTTTCTGGTTTTTAAGAAAGTTCAGTTTTTTACTTTTAACAAGAACATAGAGTTACGTTTCTTAATTTTATGTTGTTAATTTTGCCTATTTTTCTTCTATTTCTTATCTTGTATTTTTCTTGTTCGAATTTTTCTTGATTTATATGTTAAACATGAAATCAGTATACTCTGTAGATTAACCGAAATTCGAAAGTTCTTTACTCCTAGTTAAAACTAGGTTCTTTAACCGTCTTTAAAAAGTCTCACTGTAAAGACACCTTTACTATATAAACCGCTCTTTAACACATTCTTACACGCGATTTCGTAACTTTTATTTTGCTCCTCTTATCGAAACTTCGCAAGGTTCTAACTGCCTTTTGCATTTCTTCACCTGTTAGACCAATCGTCCGTTATGGGTAAACAACAACAGACATTTTACTTAATAATCAAGGGATTTAAGCTCATTATATTCTCTTAAACGAGCCAGCAGATATTTCTTCAAAAATCAATATTTCAATTTCATAGCAAGTTCTAGCTTCTAACATACACCAAACTTGTTAGTGGTTGAAAGTAATAACTATTCACCTCTATTTGGCTAAGATACAACTAAAAATATTTAAATTATAAAATCAGCTATTGCCTTTTTTTGTTACAAATGCGTTCAAACTTCAAATCTCTTCGCGAATTGTCTCTAGATAGATGCAGTAGTATAGCCTCTGCTCACAGGTTATACTATATTTCAAGCGTTGCTTAGTGTATCCTATATTCAATAACTTTTGTTTAACGATTGTTTTGCTGTTTTAAGAAAAATTATCGAAAAACTTTATATTATACTTTAGATTTAATATTTTATTGTGGAACTATATGCCCCAACTAATTGCTCTTTCATATACTTAGAAAGACAGACGTCATATTCTGTTTACCGATGGCATTTATACAAAAATTGCTTCTCAAACTAGCACTGATGTCTCAATTGTGTTCTTAAATATTTAAGAACTTATTTCTTAAATAAAAATCATTGTTAATGACAGCCCGTTTTTTCTTTAAGTGTAAAGTAAATTCCATTTACATTAAAAGTAAATATTTAAATTTTTATGAATAATTTTTTTCTTGGTGGTGCTGCTGATGTTGCTTCTCATCTAAATTTCTTGCATTCAATTTAAGACACACAGCTCCAACTACTCATTAAGTTAACTATAAAGAATGAAGCTTAGGCGAGAATTAAATCACGTAGACTGACTACAAAATTGCGCATAAAATTATTAATTTTTTACTAGAGCAACCAAAACTAAATAACAACAGTAACTGCAAGCTAAATTGCTACAAAAGTAGTAAAAACCAATGGGTACTTAAAGTGTTTGGTGGCAGTAAGTTATTTATATTTTTGTAAAGAGAATATAATTATTATTATTGTCGCTGCAATTCAAAGTGAAACAAATTCAGAATGTAATAGAGACGAACTGAGGTAAAGAATTTGCAAATGTTAGGGTTCCTATATTTTATAAAAAGTAATTTAAGAATCATTTTCATTTTCAAATAAATTTGTGTAAACCTTTGCGAATGCCACATTTAAAAAATGAGGACCTTTAAAACCATATATTTAGGTACGCAAAAGTACCTTTGATAAAATGAAGGAATTTAAGAAAAAATTTAAATGCAATACTAATAACTTTCAATAATTTTATTTTTGATATGAATTTAAAAAATTATGAATTTTATTTAATTTTTTATGAATTTAAAAAATTAATTTTTTAACGAGAACTCTTCTTTACATTATTACTATTATTATTATTATTATTATTATTAGAGAAAATATTACTGTCTCTTTAGAATGGGGATACTATGAGAACATAAATATGGAAAAATAATCTAGAAATTGGCCAAATGCAAATGATGTTGTAAGAAAGTACTATTTGAAAGGGATACTGAAAGGTAATTTTTTATCATTGTTATTTCAGGCAATTTTTAGTTACATATATTTTGTGATGGTTTTGAAAAGCTTTTATTGCAAATATGCTTTTGATGGTTCCTGTTTAAGAAGCTAAAAGAAACAAAAAATATATGTATAGTTGCATATATGTTTTAGATTTTTTAATGATTTTTATTTTTTGTATTTTGATAATGCAACTAATTGTTGATATAAACAATCCTATTGAAACAAATGACGCACAAAAAGTTACTTTAAAAGTAAATCGAAATTTTAAGAATTTTTAAAAGAAGGGTGTCCTTTTAAAAACGTTTTTTTGTAAAAGGTAATTTTCGTATAAAGGTTTTTATTTATGGAATTATCTTATCAGAAGTTCTCAAAGCATGGTTAGTCAAAGAAGTGAAGTATATTTTGCAATTCTTGTTTCTTGTCTTTACTTTACCAACGATTTTGTGAGGGTATTAAGGATTAATTCGTTTTGCTTGCTATAAACATATTCGAGCCTTTACTTCGAAATTAAAAAATTTTAATAAATCATGTAATCATGTAAATTCTTTTTACGGTTCTGTATACAGAGTGTAGAAATATAACTTTCTTCATTTTTCTACAATGCCTGTCCGTTTTTCATAGTCCTCTTGCCCCTTTCAGTTTACACAGAAGGTACTATTTCAAAGTCGCTAGAAGATACCTTTCTAAAAATTGAAAGATCTTCCGTTCTTAACAATATTTTTGGTTTTGGAACTAAGCCAGGCAGACACTTGAAATTCACACAGTGTTGGTATGTTCTATAGCAATAAGAAGAAAAAATAATCCCAAGATAAATAATATTTCAATAGCGACAAAATGCTCTCTTAACTTAAGTTAAAAAAATTAAAAATTAAAGAGTGTTTTTGTAAAATCACGATTTAACGTACGTGGCTTTAGTTTTTTATAAATAATAGTCAGACATTTAGAATTTATTTATTTAACTTTTAAACAGTTTTAAACAGACTTGATTTTTACATATATAGCATTATTTTATAAACCATAATTTTATAGTCTTAGATAAAAATACCAGTGCTGTCGGTCATATCAAGGGTCGTAATTTAAAAGTATGAATTTTGAAGCCGACAACGAAATATTCTTTTGTCTCAGCTCTCTCGAAAATCTATGAGTTTATCTTCATACGTATAAATTCTCTAAATGATAATGTCTTAGTGGGCTCTAAGGAGTTGTAGCAAAATTTAAAACTTGATAAGCATTAAAAAATTTCGAACTTGGCTGATATGTCTTCGTTAAAGCAAAGTCTTGATACAATATTATTTAAGATTGGTTCAGGGATTATACTTTTATAAATATGCATCATTCGAGTTTCTATCAGCTCCAGTACTATTTTTTTAACGAATATGTATATAAGGATTGTTTATGATCCTTTTAAATTTTTTTTAAATCAATCACCTCTAAATGAATATCCCACAGTTTGATACTTGAGTATCTGTCTACTTTTTTAAACTAATTTTTGAGATCATTTTTTATTTCTTTCTTATTACTTTATACGATACAGCACTCAAAAAATACAAAAGAATAATTGAAATTCTTCTTTTTACGTAAAAGCTTAAGTAGGCACTTTTCCTACTCATTTTAGCTTATATGTGTCCAATTTTGTTTAAAGTGCCACGATATTTGCAATTTCTCTGCAAGATTGCTTGTGGATGTGCTTGAATAGACTTTTGTGATGCGACACGCTTTTGAAAAACAAATTCATTAGTGTTAATGCAATAAGCGCTTAATGTAATTTTCAATGAGGTGATAAGTACTATCGGGGGGAATCAGAATTTCTTCTATATGCATCAATTTTCCAGTTCTTTAAAGGACTATAAAACTTAAATAAATATCTCCTATTCTTTTTAACAGTCTATTTTATTTAATTTAACAATATATATTTTTTCTCAAGATTTCGCTTCTTTTTCCTGAGAAAAAATATATATTGTTAAATTAAATAACAAAGACCGTTAAAAAGAATAACAGATATTTATTTAAGATATAAAAAGGTCGATTAAAAAAATACAAAAAAAGGACTATAAAATTTTTATATTAAAATTTTTTTTTTATAAAAATTAATATAATATGCTTTGAAAGATCAGAATCCACTTACTGTCAAAGTTTAATTATTTTTTAAATAAATAATTTTTTGATTTATTTTTTCCTCTAATGCTCCATTTCTAGTTATGGTTACAAATATCTTATTGAACAAATTGAGAGAAATAAAAATCTTGTGTAGTTAATGGGACGTCTTTTATATACTAATTTTATAAATTTTATTTCAGTTTCCACTAATTTTCTGTCTTTCATTTTTATCGTTTTGGATTTTAGAAATTTGGTTAAGAAAAAAAAAATTGCATTGCAAAGTTTGTGATGTAGAAAGCCATTATGACAACCCACCTTTTAGAGGTGAACAGCATTTCTTTTATTTGTATTTTCTTCTTTTACGAGAAAATAAAATGTGATATTTTTGTTAAGAAGGTCTTCTTTTTGTTGAATGCACCACTCACTTCCTTATTTTTATTAAAACTTCATGACACCATTATTATTACTATTACTAAAACCTTAAACTAATTTCGCGCTTTAAATGTTTACAATTTTAAACATCACATATATAGACGGCGGCTTGTATAAAGTTGTCTGATGTAAAAAATAAAATTTTTACGATAATTTTTTGTAAACTTTAGATAAAGCAAACTCTATGCATAAGAAAACAAAAAAAATATTAGCTTATAAGTGAAAATAATTAAAACTTATAGTTTGATAATAAAAATAAATGAATTTCTACTTTATATAGTGTAGCTACTTAAGTTCACATCGAGCCTTTGCTACAAATGTGTACTAACTCCAAAATATTTTAAGATGGAATTTTTGAAGAATATATTTTAATAAATAATTCAGAAGTTTTAAATTTGAATTTTTGGCAAATGGTTGTAAAAGCAATCTTTCTTTCATTAATACAGTTTAAGCTAACTAAACTCAAAATAGATAAAAAGTATTTAAAGAATACTTGTGATGATATAATTTCGGTTTAATGATATATGTTTTGTATGCGTTTTTGTTTTTTCACTTTAAAGAATTAATGACATTTAAGCAGTTAGTAGAAATTATTATTTTATTTAAATTTCTTCTTTTATTCATACATTAAAACTTTTAGCATTTAAAGATATGAAAATAAAGTGCTTAAAGAAATAAATAAAACTTAGAGTTTTTATAAAAACTAAAAAAAATAGCTGCAACAAGTTTTTCTGATTATTAATTTTTATTATTAATTTTTACCTATTTTGAAATGTTAAACAATTTAAATAGCTGTAAAAGAATTAATTTAATAATAATTAAAAGGAATAAAGACCAAAATAATCAACAAAATATATTTTAATCCAAGGATAAATTGTTATTTGAATATTCGAAAATATTTTCATGCGTATTTCGGATGTTCAAATCTGGGCCAATTTTTCAGCTAATATAATTAATAACACATACAATGATGGCTTCAAAGGCGTCACTTACTGCTAGTTTAGCAGCACAAATCGATAAAATCCGTGACTCCAGAGAAAATAATCGAGAGGTGGTAAGTTGTACAACTATGGAAGTCAAGCAAAATCAACTTAACGTCAAATTTTGATTTTAATATATTCAGTTAGAGGCATCGATTGTTGTATTGCCTAAAAATGTTGGTATTTAAATTTTTTTATTTAAAGTTATAACTGATGGCATTTTTTATAGAAAGTTATGACGAATCAATTTTTTTTTATAAAACTTTATTGATAACAAATTTTTTTACATAAGTCTTTTTCTATTAAAAATTATGATTGCAATAGAGAAATTGTAATTGATAAAATTTTTTTAAAGAAAAATGATGGTTGATTAAATCTTTTTATAAAAAAATATGACAAATAAAATTAACTGTAGAAAAACTGTAGCTGAAGAAAATTTACTATGAATAAAAAACAATTTTCCTAGAGAAATTATAACTCAAGAATTTTTTTTTAGAATCTTGGAGACTCATAAAAATTTCCTTTAGAAATGTTGTGACTAAGGATTGGCATCATCCTACTATTAAAAACACATTTTGCTAGGATCAATGCCGTCAATATTAGAAAAATTCCGTGCAGCAGTTCATTTTCCTGGTTGTTGTGATATCTGTAGTATCAGATGTGAATTTGTTTCAGTTTATAGGCTGAAATTTCGTTTGCTAACGAGGCCGCTAAGCCCAAAATCAATTAATTATTATGATAATTTAGTAGCATTTTTCAAGTGCCAATATATTCTTGATTATTACTGGATTTACTGACTATAACTGTTAAATATTGAGCGCAATGCGACAGCTTTAAAAATTTTACCTTCTTAATAAATATACCAGTAGGTATGAAGGAAACTACAATAATGTGAGTCTTATAGACGGATACTTAATAGATTTTTTTGAACCAGATTTATTTTTAAAAGTGTCATATTATATCATATTTTATTTAAGTAAAAAATTTTTTGATTGGAGTAAAGTACTAAAATACATTACTGATTTTCTTTTTCAGACCTAGGTATGGAAACTGGTTTATTTTTAATTATATTTCTCTATATTAATTTTATTTAAGAATAGGGCTTTTATTTTGTTTTCCAAAATAGTAATCGCTCTTTTAAAATTTTTTTTAGGATCATATTTTTTGTAAAATCAACTCAAGTCCAGCTTGAATTTAAAAATATCATCAAGTAGTGAAAACAATAAAAAGCCAATATTTAAACGTTCAAAGGCTTTAAATTTACTAAAAGTATGTCATTCCTACCCATTGTGACCGTCGGAAATTTATATGCAGTGCCTCTACTTTGAATGCACAGAAAATAAGTTTTAATAATCAAAACTTGTAGGTTAATTCTAGGTACAACCTCATACTCTTGGAGGAGTTCTAGTTATCTATCGGCCTTCGACTTAACTGTGTTGTTTTGTAATACGCAGTGGACAATCGTTTTTCAAAAATTGTGAAACGTTATATTAAATATAACTGACTGAAAAGACGAACCTGCATTATTAGTGATATAAGAGGCAATTCTTACAGCAAAAATTTCAGCCACATTGCAAATCTAAAGTTGAAGCTAATCGTATACAGTGAGAATCGAAGAAACAATTATCAAATACGTTGATAATTCAAATTGAAAATATAATGATGTGATACAACTCCGAGTTAAGCGAATGAGTACTAGATCGAAGCACTAAGCGAATTTAGTCCCAAGAGTAGAAGTACAGTCGTGCAAAAAAGCAACAGTTACTGTTCGGAAAATTGACTCGCACATGCGCTCGCAACGTGCGACAAGTTTTTGATTTTGCACACTTTTTAGGTGACATGGTGAAAAAATACTGTATTGTTAGTCAGTTGTTTTTTAATGACAATTGAAAAAATTAATTGCTTGCACGTTATATTATTTATTTAAACAAATAAATTATTTTAAACCATTAAACTTTAATTATTAAATGTACGACATCTTCTTAAATATGAACGGATCTGGCTTAATAATTTTATTTAAACTTTAAATAAGATTTCTTTTGGTTGGTAAAATATCGGTTCTTCTTTTATCTGTTTCTTAAGTTAAAGTGTTAAGTTAAATGTAATCCTTAAAATAATTTGCTTCTTAAACGATACGCCGCTTTTTATTAACATGCAATTATTTCCTCTTAAATCAAAAAGCTAAGAAAAAAAAAACAAAAATGAAATGAAACGAAATAAGCCAACGATTTTTTTAAAATAAAAATAATCTTTGGAAAAATTCGGTGAAATAATTTGATGTTGGCATTCATACAATGTTTCAGATTTTAAGCTTCCTCTGTTTAACATGAATTCAAGGTACACAATGTTGCATATTTATTTATTTATTTTTTTAAGCACAAGTAAATGTTGGTAATTTTTTCAACTGAGGTAGTTGCTTGAACAGAAATTTATATTTTTAAAGTTTATGTTGCTGTTTATTTTTCTCTTAATATTTGCCGCTATTGTTATTGTTTCACTTGCACGTTGTTGTTGTTGTAATTTTGTTAATATTGTTATTATTATTATTTTCGATTGGGACTTTTTTCCTGCCTGTATTAAAGGTCTATAGTGTATGTCTGTCTGGTTATTGGAATGCATTCGTCTGTCTGTTTTGGTGCTGCTTGTAATTTGTTTGTAATTTTTATTGTTGTTTTTTTGCATTTAATTCTTTTTTCTGCAGACCGCCTGTCAGTTTGTAAATGCTAAATGGAGATCGATGGTTAAACGTGGCCTCATTAATCAAGAGACATATACACAGATGTATAATTTAAAGAAAATATCAAATCAAGTATTTAACAGTAGATCCGTTCCGAGCTTTAAACAAATTTATTTGTGAAGCTGAAGAAATTTCTTGACAAAATATCAAAATGAAATGGAGTCTGAATCAATTTAGCGAATGCTCTGTTTTAGTTACACTTACTATTCGTATTGATAAGACTTTGAACAGGCGTCTACTTTTTCAAGTTTAATTTAGAATTATTTCCGATATCAAGGCTGAAAATGTGCACTTATTGGAAGGCGTCACTTAATGAACGCTGCCTGAATGAAAAAGTAAAAAAATCGACTTCATCTTTTATCGGTTGTTAGAAGAGGCTATTTAGGTAATATCAGGCTGAGTGATTAACGAAGGCGAATTTTTTGTACAACTGAACGTCCTGTTTAATTGTAAAATTGTAACATTGAGTTGATCGTCAGTGTTGAAACGATTTACTTCATGTAACTTAAATGTGCCCTGTTTTCTCTTTCGAACTGAGGTGAAATAACGCTAAAATAAAAATCGTAATTCTCATAGGACTGAAAATTACAAACTATTTCTTGTTATTTTTTAAATTTTAGTTTTTCAACACTTTATGCTTAGTAAGGGATGACTGTATCTTTTGTTAAACTGTTTATATATCAGAGTTCTGAACACAAACCTTTAACAAGAATAATTGCATAATTTTTTTCTAAGGTAAAGGATTTATACATATAAATTTTGTGTTTAATTTGTCAGTTTGGTGTAATTTAAGTCTTTTGCGGTCGCAGATAAAAGTAACTAATACATGAAACCATTTCTGAAACTGTTGGCGATTAAGAAGTTGAAATGGAAATGGTCAATATTTACCACAAAGTTAAATTTACACAAATGTGTTGAATTCATAGTAAAAAAAATTAAGTATAAAAAAAAATTCAAACAGCAATGAAAAGGAAAACTATTCAAAATATGAGTATTTTTAAATGTACAAAATGTTAGTATGAGCATAAAAAAATAAAGGGAAAATCTTTATGGCATTGAAACTTTACACAGCACAAAGAAGAGAATATTAATAATTTAGCAAAAATACACGCTACTGGGTACGAAGGAAATGATCGTTTCCACTAATAAAACGAATTAATTTGAAAAACATTTTTAAAAAAAATTCTTTAGTAAGATTTTTAACAAAAAGACGAAAATTCAACAAAAAAATCCATAATTTGCAATATTTCGACAAAAATTTAATTTTAATTAAAACGATTAGCTTGATTCAATTTTCTGCAATTATAATGTTAAAAGAGCAAATTACTTTACGTTGTTTATATTATGACAACAACCTTTAGCGGTTGCATCAATAAACATTTTAAAACATTTTAAGTTATTAAATTCCATTATATAATTCATACTCATCTCTTAATTTTCTCACCAAAAATATTCAGGAAAAAAATGAAACAACTGCAAAAACATTGTCAATAAATATTTTCACTTTCATTTGGCGAAAAATAAATAAAATTTGCTGGAAAAAAATTAACAGAATATTTCAACGTCGTGCAATAAATTTCAACCTCGCCTGACTGGAAACATTAAATTTTATGAGCTCATAAAAGTTGTTAAAAACACACATTTCCATGCACAGCATTACTTGTCAAAAATTGTATTTGTTACTGTTTATACTGTTGTTGGGTTTTTGGGGTTTTTGACCAAATTGTACTCTCATATGAATTTCATTTATAAAGTCAACACTTTAAACTTTATTTTACATTAAAAAGAAAATCCCAGACAGTATGTGAAAAAAAAACACTAGAGCCATGTAAAGTGACAATGTTTTCGTAGTTAAAATAACTGTTGTTGTAATTTTTACTTGCTGAAGGATTGTAATAAAATGAGCGACAAATATTTAACGAATTTAAGAAATGCTCTACGTTTTCAAAAAGGACAAATTAAGTGCCAATATCAACAAAATAAAAATTATTTTATGCAAAACGTTTAAATTATTTAAATCTATTATTAAATTTTTAGCCTGAAAATTCAATTAAAAGTGCAATGAGTTGCTGTTTGAAACCGGCATAATTCTAGCGAATGTGACTTAGAACTTTTCAGCTCGTAATCACAAAATTGCGCAACAAGGAACAATTACTTTAATGTCAAAATTGTAAATATATTTCCGCAGAAAGGTAGTCTGGGAAACCAAAAATAATAGTGAGTGTTGTCATCTGTGGAGTATAAAGAAAAATACTGAAAATTATGCGTAGCATTTAATGCAATTGAAATCAACTGAAGCAGAGAAACGTCAACATCATAAAATACGACGTGTGTAAAGAAAAGTTATCAACATAATGTTGCAAAATTGAATTGATTGTTTGCTTAAATTTCATGTTGTTGGCTCAATTCGACTGAACTGTAATGGTTGAAATGTAGCTATTGTTGCTGCTGTCCGAGCATACAATGGCAAAGAAACAAAAAATATTGACTTATGCAACTAGAAAATATGGCAAAAATGTTGTTGTTATTGTTTTTTGTTTTTCATTTTTTGTAATTTTATTAGACCGGGCCACAATACTCACACATATTTGCAGACAAGTAAAAAGTTATGCAGAAAATATAGGAAAGGAAAATAGACAAACAAATAAAAACAACAAATATCAGACACACTAGAAGTAAACACACGTTAAATTGCTACAGATGGATAGATGTTGTATGGAGTGAGACAAGTCAGTCAGTTATTCAGTTTATATCAGCTGCAACAATTGCAGCGACCTAGACCGAAAGCAGCAGCTTTTGTCAGCCAGCCAGCTTGCCTACCAGAAACCCATTTGAAGTGTGCCTACCTAAAAGGTTATAATAAAAAAAAAAAAACAAAATAAAATAAATAAATAAAATTTGGCCAATATACAGGCGGTGGCTAAAATTGTTCAATACATTTTTTCGTTTATTTTATATTATAATTTGCATGCTTATTATATATATGTATGTATGTATGTATGTATGTATATATATGTATATAGATGTATGAATATAACAAGTATTTGTTGTTGAATGATTGTATGTGCTCTATTCACAGTCATTGACTTCGATTCGACTATGGCCAACAAAAATTGTGTCAAGAAGTTTTATGGTATTTTACAGCTAACACTCACACTCCCAGACGGTAAAAAGGAAAAAATGGAAGGGAATAAGTGTTTTTAGCTGCATGGCTTATGCCAAAAATTTACAATATCATTGTACCATTCTGTTTATACAAGTAGTCAACATGGCAAATATTCAGTCTAATAATAAAATAAAAATCGCTATAATAATATCACCAGCTGTTTAATAAGGCAAACAACAAAAAAATGAGAAAAATAAAACTAGAGCAATTTTTAGTTGCATGGATGTTTGATCGTAATGGTGCTATAAAATTGTTGATCACATTTAACTCAAAAGATTAAAATTGAAATGAACATGGCACAACATTTTTGCATTACTTCTGGTTTAAAAATAAAAAATTATATAAAATAAAACAATATACAGGCGGAATGTTAAACAAAAACCTCTCTCCGCTATTAATTATCTTAAAGTTAGGGTCTCTATTAAACTGTTCTGATTATTTTTATTTGGTTTCGTTCATAATTTTTATCCCCAAATTAAAATTCTTTTGTGCAAATTTAATTGTTATATTTCTTTGATTATTAGAAAAAAAGAACCACAACTATTTTATTTTAAACATTTGGCTACCGAAATATGTCATTATGTGTGTTTTTAAAAGGTGATCTAAATTAAAAGATTAATCTGTTAATGTGGTTCCTGCAGTTTCCAGTTTATAATACAGTTTTTAAGTTAAAGCTGCTTTAATTATTGTTAAACAATTTTATTTTTGCATTTGTTTCTTCATGATATTTTTCAAACGTTTAGCGATTTTATTTTCAAAGATAAGTTAAAATAAATAAAACTTAAACAAGGATGTTTAATCTCACTCTTATTTGGGTACGGTTTTTCATCGACCCTCGTCAAATTTGGTTTGTGAACAAACCGATTTCGGCCGTTTGCCATCTTCAGTGTTCTTTTCGTAATTTAGTTTTTCTAACAAATTTATTGATATTGATAAAGTTTTTTAAAAATTGAAACTAATTCCAAATATATATGAAAGCGGCAAAACATTAAAGAGGACGAAGCTATTTTTTGATTGCGATGAAAACACTAACCACTTGGCTTTAGCATTACTATAATGAGGTTTTCTGACTATCAATCGGTGCAAAGACGATTGTTAAGCGAAAAAATTTGCACGTGAGCTGAATATTGTTCAATGGGGATAAGCCTTTATCTAAAATAGTTCTTGGATATATAAACAGAGAGAATTTTTTTTTTGAAATATTGGTTTCAATTATCGTTAATCGAGTAAAACATAGTTCAGTACATAACAGAGATTTTTATCGTGTTAACGTTCTAGTTTATTTATTTTACTAAAGGTGCGAAGACTTAAGAAATAATTTAGAATTTTATTGTATAAATTATTTAGTGCAATTGAAAATGGTTTGCTAAACTAAAAAGGGACATCTGGACTTAAGAAAAAACCGGTAAATTTAAAGAAATTTCATGAGTGGAATCATTCGAAAAAAAACTTTTAAATATTTCATTATCACAGCTTTACACTTTTGAGATTTTGCAATTCTCCTTTAATTCTCTATTTGAACATCAAAATTTTAAAACACATTTTTTATTAAATTTAAAAATTAAATTTATACTTTATATATAATTTAGTTCAAAAAAATCATAATTATTAATAAGAGATTAGCATTATTATTTTTAAAGTTATTACGATTTATCTGCAACCCTTTAAAATGGCTCTTCTCGAGTATGAATAGCTTCTTTCTTTTTATTTTGGCTTCTTCTTTGCATTTTCTTCGGTTAAAGTATCTGGCATAAGTTATCTTTTATCTCGCTATACATATTTTACTATCAATTTGTTTAAAAAGAATATAAGGACAGTTGTTCTACAATTTTTTTTTTATCGTTTGTCGTAATATATGAATCAACGATAAATTTAATGTATTACGCCCAGTTGTTTTCCATACAGCTCTTAATGTTTTTATACTTCACCTATTCAAACAAATTAGCATACGGCTACAATACAAATGTAATTGGATTTAAAAAATTGAATATATTTTTAATTCTATAAAACATAAAATTGATTTGAATTTTTTGGCAAATTTTTACTTTTCTTAGAAGCTGAAAATCAATCTGTTTAAAGCAATTTTCGAATATGTTTTTATTGTGTCAGTTTTTCAATTAAATATTAAATTTATGTTTTTATTTAAACTACAACGCATTTGTGGTATTCGTTTCCAAAACAAAAAAAAAAAGAAACCAAAAAATTTAACAGTTTTGATTATTGTTAAAATTTGAAATAACAACTGCAGTTGCCTTTTGGTAAAAAGTAAAATTAGTTTATTATTAAAAAAGAAATATATATATATATATATATATATATATATATATGGATACATATAGTTGCCAAATTTTTCAACTTAAACTAAAATTGCTTTAAATCTATTGCAATACATATTATTTTTTCATTTGTAGCCAGTTTATGTAAAATCTGACATTATTTATGTGGTCAATTATTGTAAAAAAAAATAAAATAAAATTAATTGAATATTAAAAAAAAAAAAAAATGAAACTGCTTTTAACTACTAATGCATGTGCTCCACAATTTAACTTGTGTATGTCAAATATTATTATCGTTTTTTCGATTTATGAATTTTGGAAAAAAATATTAAATAAAAAGTAAAAAAATATGTTTAAATTTTAATTTGAAATTGTTGATTTATATGCCGACGTACTGCCAATGTATGATGTTTTACTTTTGTTGCTTAAGATAACACCGAACACGCCTGTAATGACAATAAAGTTGTAGAGGTTGATACCGACAACAAAAACCTAATTTATATAAATTCGTACTTGGAAATAATTACATAATAAAAATTGCATTCGTTTTTAACTGAAAATGTAAAACAATGTAAAGAAATTATATAATTATCAAACAAATTGTATACAATCCAATTTAACTTTAAATTAATCAGGGTAGTTGGGAACTTGTGAAGTAAAAATAATTAAATAAATTTTGGCAATAATTCAGTTAATGAATATTAAATTAAAAACAAGTGTTATATTTACATTTTAGTTAAAAACATTGTCTTAATGTTATAAGCGAAGAACGAAGTTCAACAATTTCTGTACGCACATCAAATAGATGTTTTAGTAGCCTCTGAAACTCATTTTTCGATACATGGGTGTTATACCTACGATACACAACACCCAAGTGGTAGAGCCTGTGGAGGATCAGCAATCCTTGTTCATAAAGATATTGATCATTTTCCCATGCCGGCATATCAAACAGATTACATACAGGCCACAACTATTAGTATACCTGCAGGAGGACTCACCATTTCGGCAGTATATTGCCTTCCAAGGCACAGCGTTAAAAAAGAACAATTTCATAATTACTTTGCGACGCTAGGTCAAAAATTCTTAGCGGCTGGAGACTTTAACGCTAAGCACACGCTCTGGGGCTCTCGTCTTATTACTCCAAGAGCTTGTGGAAGACCGTGCGAAAAATGAAATGCCCTATTACTTACGAAGCTCCTATTCGCCTGCAAAATGGAAAGTGGGCCAAAAATATTAACGATAAAGTGGAAGAATTCGCCAATCACCTGCAGAAGGTTTTTATGCCAAATGAAACAGACTCTACGATAACACCAGTTGCTATTCAAGAATCTGTGTTAAATCCAAAAAAAATTTACTTACTTGTGCTGTAAGCAGTTATCAATGAACTGAATCCGAAAAAGGTAGTGACAAAATCACCAGCACTATGGTCATGAATCTGCCAAATTCGGCGCTAAGAACTGTTATGTTTATTTTCACTTCAATGTTAAGAACTGGTTACTTCCCATCATCTTGGAAACAATCTGAAATAGTTATGATCCACAAGCCCAGCAAAGACGTTACGCAGGTATCATCATACCGTCCAATCAGCTTATTACCTGTTCTCTCTAAAATATTCGAAAAGTTGATTTTTAAATCATTAGCGGCGCATGTTATTTCAAGATATATAAGCCCAGAGCATCAATTTGGGTTTAGGAAAAAGCACAGTACTATCGCGAGCTATTTAACAAATAAATCTTTTGTAATAAGGTCAAAAAATGATTATTCATCGAGCAAACAAATTTTAGCTGGAGTCCGGCAGGGAAGCATACTCGGGCCATTCCTGTATCTATTGTACACTGCAGATTTGCCCACATGTTGAAACAAACACACATCGACATTCGCAGATGATATAGCATTTCTAAGTATTCATAAACAACCAGAATTGGCATCGCAACAACTTTGAACCCACATAAATGAGTTGGAGAAATGGTTACATAAGTGGAAAATAAATGTTAATGCCACAAAATGCGTTCATTTAACTTTCACGTTAAGAAAGAATAATTGTCCAGCTATAATAATAAATGGAGCTAGCATCCCAGAGCAGACCCATGTGAGGTACTTGGGTACATCACATTGCAGCTAAAATCACACAGCTCAAAATTAAAACTACCCAACTTCTTTGGCTAATTGGGCCACAATCTTCACTTGTCTTGGACCTCAAAGTGATCCTATACAAAGCGGTTTTAAAACCTATATGGTCCTATGGAACGCAGCTATGGGCGTCCGCCTCCTCATTAAATATTGAAAATCTACATAGAAGACAATCCAAGATCTTGAGAATGATTACGTGTGCTCCCTGGTATATGCGGAATAATAACATCCATAAGGACCTCAATATTCCTACCATCCGAGAAGAGATTATAAAGTCATGCACAAACTACGTTGCAAAATCACCAATCATCCCAATTCGCTTGCGAGGAACTTGTTATTATTTGAGGGCCACAGGCGTCTAAAAAGGGTGCAAACTCTTGATTTGGCAAGATTACACTCATATTGAAATTACATATGCATTGGGTACTACAGTGGCAGTACCAACCTAGATCACACATAGATTAAGATTTCAATACATATTGTAAATGTCATATAGACAGATTCAATATTAAAGAACAAAAAAAATGTTATAAAATATTTAATAACAATTTCATCAAGAGTTGATATAAATAATTTTTTTTGCATTTCTTTATAACTTTCTAAATGTTTCATAATGTTTTGATCAGTTATCTCTTAATATGTTAACATTCATTTTTAACTAAAACAATAAATTTTATTTTCTGTAATAAAATCTGGTACAATATAATATCATAAATGTGCATTATAAATATCAAGAATGATTATGAGAAAAAAAATTTAAATAGTCGTATTCATAAAAATAAACAAAATAAGTAAAAGATTAACAAAACTATTACAAAAGTACAACTAAAATACTCCGCCACCAAAAAGTGTAACCGAATTGAAAGGTAGTTTTGAGAGGGCTTGGAAAAGCTATAGGAAACTTAAGCTCACTAATCTGTGTAACATAGTTTCAAAAGGGGTACTATTATTTTTAATTTTTATTTTTTACTATTTTTTAGTGTTAAAAGGATTGGAATTTGAGTAAAGTGTGGATATTTCATTATAATTTTACACGTCCATCGAACTGAAAATTTTAATTTAAAATACATTGTGTTTAAAATCAAAAATTAAATTTTTTTTATCTCTCGAGATTGCGTAAGTGTAATTTAAAAGTTAAAAAAAATTAATTTCCATTAAAAGAATATTTTTACTTTAGCTGGTCGACGGAAAACCGTACCCCAATAAAAGTGATATTCACGTATTTTAATTTCCTAATATATTAATTTCTAAGTTAATTTGATAAATAAGCACACGAGAAATGTGGATAATTAATTAACAATAATTTAGTTAAACGAGAGTTGCATACACAGCGCAAAGTTTTGTTGCATTGTCCTCTTTATCAATCGCCACACATATATATCTTTATGACGGTAACCATTGTGTAATACATATTTTCCTGTTTTATTTCGTTTAGTAATTGCTGTTTCACCATTATACTTAACGTTGTGAAGAACGCAGGGCTTTGTGCTTGATATTCTAGCAGATTCTGAGTAACAAAATTATATAACGATTCCTTGCATCCCTAAAAAAAATACAGAATTACGAATTTCATCTGCAATAGACTCTCTCAGAAGTCAAAATTTTTCCACAAATTTATTCTGTTTTCATTGTTCGAAGGGTCGTTAGCAAAGAAAAACATTTTAATTTTCTGCTAAACTCTCTACCAAATACGCTTTTTTAATTTTATTTATGTATTTTGCTCGTGATTATATTTGTTTTTAAATACAAAATGATGGACATATAAAGTTAGACGCCATGCTCAACAAATGGTTTTTATGTAAATACTTTTATATTACTGAAATCTAGGAATCAGACGAAAAAGCATATTTTAATTAACTTATTTAATTTACAGAATGCTTGACTAGAATTTACATACATATTTCCTGCCTTTCATGATATGTACATATGTAGAAACATAAAAATTTAATTAAAATTAAAAACTAAAAACTAAAAAGAATTTTCCGTCAATGTCACATATAAATTAATATTTAAACGAAAACATATCATAACAAATGGCGAAAAGCAATTTAAAGAATTATTTGTTTATTTGTGCATGATATAATTTCCGAAATAATAATTTAGCAAATCAAACAAAGATCATTTAAATATCAAAGTAACTAAATGAAAAATGAATGAATAAATAATTATTTGACATTAAACAGTTGTACATGTAGGTGACTTTTTTTTCATTTTGGTATTCTATTGAATGAGTAGTGATATTGCCATGCTGCCAATAGTGCCTATCCAATGAATAGTTTTGAACAAAGAGTTCGAGAACACAGATTGCGCTAAATGTGAATTGAAATGAAAAGTGATTGATGTCGTTCGTTTGCCTGCTCATTTTGTTTAGCAGTGCTTCCATTGTGTTTTTATTTTGGATTGTTCAAAGCTGTTTCCTAATAAATTTATACAATTTATGTTTAGAAAAAATAATAAACGTCAGTAGAAACAAGCAAATTAAAAAAGTAACACAGTGGGATCTTATAGCGGTTTTAAAAATGGGGACATAATTTTTTCTTTCGTGGATCATAAGAACTGAGGCTCCTAGCAGCTATTACTTAATTACAGCTTAATTAAAAAATTTAATTTTTGCAGCGAACTTGATTTTCATTTGCTGAAACTTGGCTTTAAGGGAGCTTTCTAAATGTTGATAATTTTTTCTTTTGACTTTTCTAATGATTTAGGCGAAATATTTTTTGTTAAAATATATTTGCTTTTTCTTTAAATTTGAGTTTTTAATAAAATTTTACTTCTTTTAAATTGCAATTTTGGCAAAATATATCTTTTAGTGAAATTATGTTTCTGAATAGAAAAAAGCTAAAATTAATAAGGCCCAAATGCAAGTTGTTAAAACCAAACGAGAGTTACGTAATATTCGCACAGAAAGAAAACACTCAAGCTAGATATTTCTTTCGCTTATAAACTCGGTGAATTTTTAAAAGATTTAATTTCTTTTTGTTTTCAATATTTTTATATTCTTTCATATATTGAAAATTATTGGACGTTTTTTATTGTGGACCATTTAAATAATAGTCTTGTTAAAAGTACAGGAATATCTATTTAAAATTTTTTTTAAAGTACTAGAATATCTTTCGTGAAAAGTTATTATGCAAACAGTAAATTTTACTTGTTTTCGTTACCATGGATCATGTTGTGTTCCAGTTTTAAAATTGACGTGATTTCATACCCAAATAAAATTTTAAATATTTCTTTTTACTAATTCAAATGTATTTTTTTCTTGCTATTTCACATCGTGTTGCATTTGCAAGAAGTTTAACAAAAGAAATAAAACATTTGAAAAAGTTATTACCAAAATATTTTATCTTTATTTTGTTCTTTTATGCTCGAATGAGTGATTTTTGTTTGTTTATGAATACAATGACAATGATTTGTTGGGTTTTTCAACATTGATTGTAGTGTAATTTTAAAGGTGTGAGTAATCAAATCTGACAATAAATGTCAAAGATATTTATGGTATGAATAATCATAAGGGATTTAGAGGAAGGAAAAAATATTGTTTGTAAAAATGTAACTGTTTGTTATATCTGTCGCTGCTGACTCCATACACATTAGTCAGAATTAAAAACAACAGAAAACAGACAAGTTCATTTTTAATATCTTAGTAGATATTAACTGGCAATCCGGAAAAAGTAATATATTGGTTGTCATTGCTATAGAAAAGAGTCCTTAAGTCCTTTAGTATCACGTGTTATTAAGATGGTTGATGTACTACTATGCTATACTATATATACTATATAGTGATACTGTACTGATATTTCAATGTAACGGATGTTATCATTTGATGTCATAAATTTTTGTAGTAAGTACGGGAATAGATTTCCAGTAGGTCATGTCTGTGGCAAAGGCAAAATAATTCACGATAAAGCCGTATACGTTGAAACGAATAAGTATTTGGTTTCTTACCCAGATAGTTTAGAATCAGCTCATGCATGAACGCGGAAGTCTAACCGTCTAACAGTGAGGCTTTCTTGGCAGATATGCAAATCATGGCATAAACCTGCTGGTAAAATTAATGGGCTATGGATGCTGGCCGTCATTATATTCTTATTTAATTGGAATTAGTAGATGGGGATTAGGAGCAGAAGAAGGTCGGTGATCACACGTGGTGCAATGTAATTCTATTCTTATTTTTGCAGCTTTTAAACCTTAGCTATATTTGAATTTATTTCGAAACTTTAGTGCCCTTTTAAATATTTAAACTTTGATGTAGATAGAAAAAAATTATTACGGAATTAAAGAAAATAAAGAACAGGTTGAATTTCGCGCCGAATAGATATTTAGCGGATTGAATAATGAGAACCAGAGTTTCACAATGGTGTATTTCGATGGAAATTAAAAACTAAGAAATAAAAAATTTCTCTTCTGATGAAGACTTTAATGAAAAGTATATATCAACTATTAGAGATTTTTTGTCTTGCGGAGTCTTTCTACCTTAAATGCAGTAAAAGATTGATTCAGAACATTTTTTTAAACGTTCTTTATTTTTTTAAAATAAATAAAGACTAAATAGCCGTCTATATAAACTATACAATAGAAACTAATCGTATTGCGGATATATTTAAAAAAATTATTTGTTTAACATAAACCTTTAGCTTTCTGAAACATGTAAAAAGTTAATATTCATAAAACGTGTTGTAGCAAATAACTACTGTTCTATCTTATTTTTTACTACGAAATAAAATTTGAAATTTTACATTGCAAAACATAATATTTCCTTGACATGAGTAAGGAAAACACGGACAACTATGTGTGTATCAACACATACATACTTAAACATGTGCATCTAATTAACTTTCCCCTTTGTATGCTATTTAATATATTAAAGTATAAAGTTTGCATATCAATGTCAGAATATCCAAAAAGGATTATTTTTCTTTAAATAATTTGCATAAGTCTAAATGACATAATACTTCATTTAGTTTGAGCTGGTAACTGCGATATACACCCGGAATTATTGCAAAATCCACAAAGTCAGCAACTGTTTAAGAATAAGTTTGCAACCGCAACTACTACAATTTTTCAATGTAACAAAAAAATAAAACCAAAAAAAAAATTAAAAAAGATTTTGTATGCTTTCTGTACAATGTATGCACATATTTTTAAACTCATTTAGATTGTCAATAAAACTTAAAACCAAACATTAATCTTTGTCTTTAGGTTTTAACTGGTAGATTTTTATTTATTTTCAATACAAGAAATAAAAACTGTTGGCGATATAGCAAAGCGAAGAAAACTTAAGAACAGCTGACGATTTTAAAATGACCTAATTATTGAGTTTATCCATCTGAAGAAATATCAAGCAACCACAAGATTATTTTTCAAACTCTTGATCTTGGATATTGTTTAAATGCTTCGAAATATTTTGAATACATAAGGAAAATCACTCAACCGCATGCAGGTGAGGATAAGTTATTTAATGACTAATAAAAACAAAAAACCAATTCTGATTTCCGATGTTTTGACTAGATAAGAAAGTCTATTCTTGTGTAACTTTAGCACCTCTCTATATAAAAATATACATGATTAGAAAGCCCGGTTGAATATCATTAAAAGAAGCCTACCCAGACTCAGAGAGTATTATGATGAAGATGGCTACATTCATGTGTTAAAGTGAATTTTTTGTGAACAAGAGATTAATAATAGAAATCAAGCTCAACCCTGAGAAAACATACAACAAATAAAAATCTTCAGATTGAAATTACAGTTAAACTGATCGCTATACTTTTAATGCTGGAAGCTCAAGAGTTTTATTGTTAATAATTTTTAAGCTGCGTGTTTTTAATACAGATTATCAAAAAAATTATTAACACCTATTTTTATCATAACTTCATATCAAAGTTTGGAGCACTTGTATAATCCGTATTCCTCTTGAGGGATATTTGTTATGGGAATCAAATTCATCTGTATGTTGTTCCGTCTTTAAGTCAGAAAAAATTTTAATTTTCAAGTCGATGCTCGCTGTAGAGTATTAAAAACGAAGAACTATATGGCAGCTTTAATCAAATATTTCCTATGAGAAAAAAAGTAGATAAAAGAAACTTAACACAATGATATTTTATTTTCAAAAAGCCATAAAAATCAATCACAAATTGTATATGTATTTTTTATTCCCAATATTCAGCTAAGCCACCCGATAAATTTCAAACATAAATGATTATTTTTTGTTTGCATAAAAATGCTGTAAAAAATCCCCACCAACTGTTAGCACCCAAAATATTATATTAATACCACAGTCAGACCTAAAAAATCAAAAGCATGAGACATGCATGAGAATAAGTGAACAAAGACAATGAATATCATATAAACGGAATATATTGACTTCTTAGTGGGTGTAACATTTGGATTCTTGTAGTCTTAAAATGTATCACAACAGTTTTGCTGCAGAAGTTTTTGTAGGAAAATTTAAGATTTGTAATAGAATGCCAGTGTGACAATCAGCACCTTTGCTCTGGTTATAAATTTTTAATGGTGTTGGAAGTTTGAAATTTTTTTAAAGTTTTATTGATTTATCATATTTTGTTTAAAAAGACAATTTTTCTTAAATATGGGAGTAGCTTAACTTGATACAAAAATACATGAAATAACACCCAGTTGAAAATGTTTTCTATTTCTTTATTTTTGATTGCATTTGAATTCTATGTAGAAAAATTACTTACAGCCTCTATTTTCTATGAATAAGAGCAGTTCCAGAATATTCAATTTATCTGAATCTTATTTAGTTTAAAACCACATACCATAGGAGCTTGTATCGCATTCAACTTTGTGGAAAATATTGCCGAATTGAATTGAAATAAATGTTTAAATGTTAAGATTTTACTATTTTTACTTAGAGAGGCGCCTTCAAGATTCTTGAAAGCAGCACACTGAGAAATAAATATTAAAATTAATAATATTAAAATTGTGCACACAATCTCACAAAGTGCTACCTTACAATTTCTTTAAAGTAACTTCGAATTCTACATTTAAAACTTAAAGTTGACTATGCGTCTAATATAGCTGTATGAATCTTCATTATAGTGGGTGGAATCTTTGAGCAAAGTTTCCCCACTGTGTGACATTTAAATATGACTGAGATATTTAATATTTATATCAACTTGCAACGCCATTATTCTACTTTATTCTAAACTACATTTTATTTTCAAATCCACTAGATTTTTCTATTATCTACAACATATACTTTAATAACACAGCTGATGCTCTAGACAAAGCTTCATTGCTAATTTCAAATAATTTTCAAAAAACGAAAATCTTAAAACATATCCTTTAAAGAGTTTTACTGGCTATCTCGTTAAAGATCTTAAAGATCTAAAGTACTCACCTTCATTAGCCTTAATTTAAAAGTCATACAGTACTAATGATATACCCCCCGGGGGCACATTTATCGGTTTTCATAGAATACTTGACTATATAGACCTATGCAACTGGGGAAAAAAGGGAGTCCAGTCCCCTGAAGGCAGCAGGGGTCAAATGGGAACTCCACTTTACTTCCACGGGAATCAGTAAGCCCCAGAGTTCCGTTATTTGTCTCTTTAGACATTTAACTGTTCTCTGGCTGATTATTGATGTTGGCCCCTATATGGGAGTACCGTGGTAGTTGTGGTTTCGCGGCCCCATATCAGGTTTGTTGTTTAATATGGTGGCCAGGATCATTTCGCCGTTAATGACACCTTAGGTGAATGATTCAATCCAGTGAGCATGCTAGACATGTGTTCTGGACAGGAGTTGGAAAGTCTCCAACTCTTTAGCAACGAGTGATGATTTGCAGCCCTGCTCTGTTGCTAGAATTAGTCTTCGGCTTCCTAGGACGAGTATGACGTTCCTATTTATGCAAAGTAGTTTGACCACCATCTGATTAAGGCTCCATAGCCAGGCGCAGATGTAAATCATATCACGCAATCATGCATACTAATGATATTTTTAATCAGTGCGATTATAATAAAAACATCAGGGTTGATTTATAGTTTTCTGTGCATTTTGATTTCTTAATATAAATATCTGTGGGAACATAGAGTCCGAATAAGTACCCATTAACCTCATCAAACAAGATCTTTATTTACAAACCTTTCGTTTTTTACAACCAGTTTTCTAATTCTTCCTGTATGATCTCATAATGCTATTAAATCTTATGACAATGTCAACATATTTTGGCAATTAAAATATAAAGGTTCATTAACAAAAAATGTTCAATAAAAATTTAAGTCATACAAGCAACGAAGAACGATTACGGTAGTTTATTCAAGAAAAAAAAAATCCTCATAATATTTTTTCGTAATCTCTTCTATTTAGTGCAATCTTATTTGTATTTTTTAATTTATCACATCAATTTTAATAATAATTTCCTGCTGGGTAAATACATATAGATATGTGATACCCTGCCGTGTATGCATTTCAATATTTTTTTATTTGCCGCATTGACAATTTAAGCTTTAACAGTTGTAGTTGTTTGTTAACTTCACCAACACACAATTTAATGGTAACTAATGTAACAAACTCTTATCTGATGAATACTGTAACAGAAAAATCCCTTTTTTTCCTTTTTTATTTATATGCATTAAAATACATTTATTTGTACGCTGCCAGTAGTTATGTATGTTTCTTAAGACATTTAATTCCATTTTATCAATTTGAGAATTTGTCAAAAATGTTTTCTTGAGCTTTTTGGCTATTTGTGTTTAAAATTTGCATTAACATGTTGGCCAAGAAATATATATTATCATTTGTAATATGCAGTTGCCAACATGCTGAAGAAACAATAAAACAATAACTTACACACCTACTACTGTCAGTTGCATATAAAAGTGACAAGTTAAGAGATATTAAATACATTGATAAGCTTTAAGCAATTAATAGAAAAAGCCATGTTTCAAATGTTTAAGTGTTCGTTTTATAAATGAGTTTATGACAGACGTTACATATAGAAATACAAAAATAAATATTTATTATAAATTTGGTAGGGCTTGATATACAACAATTTGCCAAAAAATATTAATTGATAAATTTGTTGGTAGTTAAGGAAGTATGTGAGTCATAGTTTGAATAATAGAATCAAAAGAAAAAGCAATGTAAATCATTATTCCCTTGTGGCAAAAGGATTTCACTGAACTTTACATTCTGTTTTTAAATGTAAAAAATCAAAAATCCAAACATTTTGCATTACCCATTCTAAACCACAATACTATTTTTAATTTTCTATTGCCTCCTATTGTAATAATTAATCGTTAAACATACAAAATTTGATTTAATTTCATGTTTGTGGTTTTGTTAATAATAAGGTTTTATACAGCTTAACTTTGTTTTTTAATATGCGAGTGAAGTAAAAAATAAAATAAATAAATTTGAAAACCAAAAAAACCACCAATTAATATTAGTCATACGCTCTATTGGACATATGTTCTGTTTTATGCTGGAAATTTAATACAAAACACAGTTGGAAGTTGTAATTGAACTAATTGGATATAAACATTTCATAAATCAATTTTTAATATAAATACGAAATCTAGAAGTTAAATATTGAAATTTTGTTGTTGTTGTGTGTGTGTGTGTGTGTTTGACAAAGGTAAATATCTCATTTTGGATTGAAAATTGTATTGCAAAACAAAAATGCTAAATGATATTTAATGTACTAAACAGCTAATATTAAAAAAATCTCTTCAGAATCAATAACCCATTTAACAATCATGAACCACAGGTAATGAGGGTATTATCTTTTGTGGCCTCTGTAGTAATTATAAAAAATGTATGGTCTTTGTTTGAAATGTGGTTTTATGCAAGAAGCATAGAGAACGTGTAGTACAGATGCCAGAGCCGGCCGCTTACTTTACATGTCTACTTTCTGTTTGATTAAAATTTCGACACTCCTTTACATCTACTGTATTCACGCCGCCCATTAGACATTCACACCAAATTAGTGGGTTTTGGTTCAGTTATAAAATTCTTTTGTTATCAGAGCCAAAAACTAAAATAACCACGATGTAGAAAATATAAATATCATAATTACATTTAAAGAAATGGTATTAAAAAATAAGTATGAAAATTTTAAATAAAACAATAATATTAAATTATTTAAAATAGTTCTTATTTATTCTTATTTACCATTTACTTAAAAAAAAGAAGGAGTGCTTTTGTTGATTTAAAGTTAAATATGTTCAAACCAAAAAAAATTAACAAAACTAACTTAATTACTTGCATTTTTTAAACACTCTTGAGGCTTTAATTTACCTCTAGTTAATATAAATAACAAAAAATTATCTTTTTACAATAAATGTCTACAGAAGCTATATAAACTATTAAAAGTCTGACACTTGATT
The DNA here is from genome assembly GCA_030448955.1 of Trichopoda pennipes. Lineage (NCBI taxonomy): Eukaryota > Metazoa > Arthropoda > Insecta > Diptera > Tachinidae > Trichopoda > Trichopoda pennipes. The sequence goes on along the minus strand of JASKUP010000031.1, from coordinate 3,192,221 downwards.
GATAGTTTCTTATTATGGCATGATAATAAAATTTAAAAAATAGCTACAAATGCACACAAAATAAGTCTGCAGACAGGTAAATAGACAAATAGATTAATATGCACAATTCTGAAATTAGTAATAAGCACAATGGTGGCCTTATTGCTTTCAAATACATTGTTGGAGTACCCGTATACAAAATGTAACCATATTTAATTTTATCCAATATTTGAACATGTTACTTTTACATTTACAATCCATATAAAAAATTTATTTGCAGATTTTTATCATTTGCTGGTTTTCGATAGAGTGCAAAAGTGTTTTTTCCTCTTCTTCCTTAAAAAGAAAGAAACGTATATTTTTTTTACTCACATGAGGGTAATGAAATTTAAGCAACATAAATAACCTGACTAGGCCTTTAAATTTTAATATACTTGTAATTTATCCTCTGGCTAGAAAATACATACATTTAGCTTCATGCAGGTATATAGTTTTAGCAAAAATATAAATAAATTACTGAAGATTTGCCTTTATTGCTATTAACTCCGCTATAGTAGTTTTTGAAAAAGAAAATTGTTAAAACAATAATAAAGAAAACAAGAAGTGAGTTACATTTGCAATAGAGGTAACGGCTCTCCTTAAAGTACCCTATTCAATAAAATGTTATTATTCGCTTTATGGACTTAAGGCGTAATTATGCCTTGATTAAATGATAAAAAAAATTATTGGATTGCTTTTAGAAATGCAGCAATAAGAAATAGTACCAAATATACCAATATAATACCAATAATAATAATAATAATAATAATAATAATAATAATAATAATAATAATAATAATAATAACAATAATAAACCAAAGAAAAAAGAACAATTTTACTCAGCTCGCAAGCTTGGTGACCAATTTTATATGGGCCTCCTGAAAAGATATACGATTAGTTTTGGACTAAAAACTACTTTACAGTTCAGCTACATTTTATACCAAAGCAAATAATGTTTGCTTTTAGTTTGAATAAAAATATTAGAAAAAATTATTTTTTTTTTAATTTTTGCAGCATAATTTATAGATAGAGTTATTTTTCGACTAAAAGTGTTAAGAAAAATCATACAGCTAAGTTGAAAATTTGTAAACATATATCAGCTAAATCTAAACATATTTAGGTGTTCTAAGTAGCTCATTTTTAAATATTTATAAAATCAAATACATTTACATTTTTTAAAAGAGAAGTAGCACTTCAGGCAACAATGCCTAGGGATAGAGAAGAGATGAAACAGGTGGTGAAAGCAGAAGGATAGTCGGAAATTAACTGCCGTATAAAGACAGCAACAGCGACCAGTGACTATGCCTTGCCTTCATCGCTGAGCAGCTCCACCGACAGTCAATTTTTATCTTTTGTAGTGAAAAAAACCAAGGTCTTCGTTGGGAATCGAACCCACAACCCCCACATTTACAAGCTAGTACACTACCTCCTAGCCTACAGGGGCACCTATCTCTGTTGTACTATTAATTGTACATTCTTTTAAATGATCCAGATGATAGTAGAGGCCATCTTTTAATTCTTGACTTGTTTGTTGCTGAATATTCGAAGCATTTAGTTATAGCGGCATAAAAGATAAGGCCATATTAAAATCGTCACCCCTACCCCACTGAAATATTTTTAGAGCGAATATATTCTCTAAGTACATTTTGTGTGAATTGAAAAATTAAAAGCACATAAGTTAAAATCATGTCACTGAAGGGACACCCTTATTTGTTTTTTATTAATTTTTTTTGCATTTGTTTCTATAGGGGACATAATTCTTATTAGCAGAAATAATAAACCAGTACTAAGATCATCTACTTGATAACCACATCATTATTGGGATACCTTTTAATATAAAGTCTTATATTTTTTTGTACCTTTTTCAATAGCAGTAATTTTTTACATACACTGCAGCGTTGACGTAGTTGATAAAAAACATCAATATTACCTTTTATCTATTATGGACAGATATTGTAGTGGAAAGACTAGGGTAACGATTTTATTCTTGAGCCACGGAACTCTAAAAACGGTCATTTTTAAAGTTCAAAATTTCAATTTAGTGTACTGTAATTTTATGGCCTTATTTAAGTTGTACTAAAGACTATTTTAAATTTAGGTCTCTTAGGCGTATATTATTTGCCCATTAATTTTTCTTGAATGAATAAAAGAGGCAAGAGCGAGAAGGCAAAAATGACTTTCTACCTCTGATGCAAATTCCTCAAACCAAAGTCCAGTTTTTTTTATAAGATCAAATTAAGATAGCATTTTCCCATAATTCCCATAAACTAAAAGTAGGGTATTTTAAACAACCATAACTTAACTTAAGTAGTTTACAAGCTCCAACATAAAGATTACAAAAAAGGCAAAAGTAATAAGCACATAGGAAAATCTTATATATAAATTAGATTTCTGTTCAAACATTTTTCAGAGCAATTTTCGTGCTACATGCAATAAATTTTATAATATTTTTGATATTTAAAGCAAAAGTGAAAGGACTTTTTTCTAGCCATTTACTAAAACTAACTCAAAGATAATATAAATTACTAACAAAAATATTGCTTTGTCTAAATATAAAAATTTCCAATTGGCAGTGCTTAAAAGTAATTTGTTTTTCCACTAACTAATTTGTTTTGTATTATGTTCACAATCTGTTTGGGTCTTCTAAACTGCATGTCATAAAATAAAATTTGAAACTCACGACTTTTTGTAAATCATTTTTGCCTTTATTTTTTTCTTCAGGCTGCAAACAAAAAATTAATTGATTTTTGTAGGTTGCAACTGCCAAACGGCAGAATTTTGAAAGGTCTGGCTGAGTGTTAAATATTTTAAAGGCAGGTGGTATTACATAAAATATAATCATTAAGAACAATATGGTTTCACTTTTAGTCAGAATATAATTTTAATATTCTATAAGTTAAATATGTTTTTAAGTAGTTATCACTTGTTTGCTCTCTGCTAGATTTAAAACGTGAGATAAATTTTGAATATCATATTAAAATACATAAGACCTCCTTGAATATGTTAAAGGCTGCTCGATCCTCTGTTATGCATATAAAGATTTTTATCTTCTCTGAACTATACATTTTTTTCAGTTCAGACGTACTAAAAAATATTACCTACACTAAGCGTTATATAAAATGTATAACACATTTTGTGTGTGATAGTCAATTGGTTGATCTACATAGCAACACTTTGATTTGGCGTTAGTTTAACGCCACCTTCTTTTTGTGGTGTTGAAATTTATGCAGTTGTTGTTTTTATTTTTTTTTTTTTTTTGTTTTGCAACATTTAACTTTTTTTATAAGATTTTTATTCATTTCATGTATAATTAATCAAATTTATTTTTATCAAAAAAAAAAAATTGCTTTTGTCTTTTGTCAGCAGCTGGTAAATGTACAGTGTGAGTCGTTTATGCGCAGCATGACTGCACCTAAGTTTATTGTAGTATTTGTAGTTGTTATCTCTGCAACGGTTATTAGCAAGAAATTAACCCACTGAAAAATTATACTATATCAAGGAAGGTTTTTATTATTTGCAATCTTGTGACACTGGGATTTTTATGGCAAAAATTGCATATCTCTTAATTTACATACCAATTCATATTTATAAGAAGACCATTAATAATTAAATCGAGTGGATTATGACAGTTTACGTTGGGGATATTTTTCAATCTTGAAAGAGAAACAGCGCCAAGAATTAGTAATAAAGTGCTCTTAGCATTTAATTAATTTCTTAGAGCAAATGTTGATTCAGTGATTTTAATTTAATTAATAAAGTATGCCCTCTGTTAAATATTTAGGCGGAAATAATCTATAAAAAATCAAATTTATCTGCAACAGAACCGCAAGGTGGCCATCAAAATTTAATTATATGTTGAAAGCATGCTCCTCTACTATAATGCTGCTGCAGTCATTTATAGAAGCTGCTTTATTGAATAATTGATTATTTCATATATAAACCGATATTTTTATTTTAAGGAAATAGCGAACCTTGTGTGGTCAATCGCAAAAATAATAATTAGTATGAAAAAAGGTGCGGTGAGTACTCATGATGTCCTACATAAACCATCCTTAATTCTAGGATATCACTATTTCATATAAATGCTATCGAACTACAAAAAAAAATAATTAAAAACTATTAGAGAAATAATGTTGCAGGAGTAGTATTTTGTTAATGTGTATTTTGAAAAACATGTGATGTGTTTCAAGCAACATTTCGACAACATTTATTTCAAATTGCAAAATATTATATCCTCTGATATATCCTACAACAGCTGATAAGTTCTTTTACACAAGCTTTAATTCGACAGAAATAAATAACCAGTATATTTTACTGATAGTGTAGTTGAATTAGCAGTAAAATCTTTCGAAATAAGTTTTGTAGTAATAATAAATAACATGTGTATTTTTAGTACATTAATAAACCCAAGGTTTACACTAGTGCTGTAAATGATTTTCAGTAAATTAAATCAGTGATCAATTAGATTATATTACTGCTGTTATAATTGAATTTCTATAAAACTTAAAAATTTTTTGTTTGGTAAGATTAAGAATACCGTGAAAATATAATACAGTAAGCAATTTTTGAAATTAGTTTCATGAATTAATTCGCCTCAGACATTTGACTTTTACTTAGCAGTGCCAGTTATAAAATTTAAAAGAAAAATGAATACTGGTAAACAGGCAACATATTTTGCTATTGATTGTAGTTCTGCCAGATATTATAAATATGTATTTGCGACTTTATTCACTGCTCAATAAGATTTCATTTTAACTACTTTGACGCTGATCTACATATCCTATTTTGTCAAGGATTTCAAATTAGTAAATAGGACACGAGGAAGGCTAAACTCATAATTTTTATGTCAAACAAGAATTTGTAGGTTTTTCAGTAATAAAGAAGAAACTTAGTTACAAAAAAAAAAAAAGATTTGCTCCTAAAAATGTAAAATTTTAAATTTTTATTCTACCCGTGAAGAACAAAGTTATTTTTAAAAGCGGCTGCAATTCTGAATTGGTTGTATTTTTCACGCGTATATTTAGCTGCAAATCCCTTAATGGTTTAATACAATTAATAAATGATCAATCGATTATAAAAAATTTTTTCTTGTGAAAAACCAAGGAATTATTTAGTTTAATAAAGTTGTTGAATATTTATAAACAGAATTTTTTTTATTTTATTCTAATGTTGTCTCTTATGTCTAAATTAGCTGCTACTTAATCACAATTATGTAAGATAAATCATTTTGTATAAAGATACTTTGAAAAAAAAAACAGACAACATATTCGCACAATGATATTTACAGTTATAATTTGATTAAATATAGAAGGTTTTATATATTCAAAAGTTAAAGGTAAACCACTCTTAATAATAGTCCCCAATGGAAACTCTGTTTTAGAAATTCAAATGAAAGGTATGACAAGCAGTTAAATTTCCATCCTTGCAAGATTGCATTCCTTTCTCCCTCTTTTTCTTATTATATTTGTTAAATCCTCGCCAATATTCCGTCTCATATATAACTTTTTTTAAGAATAGTAGTGTACGATTTTTCTTAAAAGATTAATCGTCTGTGGAGATTGCGAAATTGAAGCATAATGTAGATAATGCGATAACCTTTACATGGGTTGGAAATAGTTCTCGGTCACCGATCTAGTACTCGATTGCTTCCACCGGAGTCCAAAATTGATGACGAAGTTGAAAAAAACCATTAGTATAAAAAACTATGACTTAGTTGTAAAAAACTATGACTACAAAAGGTATCGGTATTTTTTCATTTTTCTAACGCTATTAAAATGAAATGACATAAATTATAATGGACATCTGCACAACCAAAACACGGTATCCACTAAAAGGTTATTATATTAAAATACATTTTTTCGTTCCGTGCTCTGGGTATTTAAGAAATATTTGTTTATTAAATCATAGAATGATCTCTCTAAATAAAGTTTGATCAGTCTATTTATATTTAAAAAAATTAAAAAAAGTTTTCAAGCCCTAAGACCTTCCAAAATTAAAATCAAAAACGTAGAAATAAGAAGGAAAACTAGGATAAGTATCCTTAAATTATATATTTTAAAATCTTTCTCTGTGCATCAAAAAAAAAAAATAAAAAATGTTTCAAGTCTTTAAGATTCGTATTGCATCTTCTTCGGCAATGCCTTTATAATCTAAATTAACAATTTTGTTAAAATAAAACTGTTTACATCTGCCATTTAATACTTAAAGTTAAACTATTGATCTCTCAAAAATAAAAGAAACTAAGAAAAATTTCAAACTGCAAAAAGGTTAAAAGGCAAACATCTCACAACGCCTTGAACTTCGAAGTACTATAAGCCAAAGAAAAAGTAAAGTAGTAAAAATTTAAAAGTTTTTCTTTGTTTCTTCAATCAAATAAAAAAAGTTTTTTGTTTTAGTTTTTTGCCGTAAATCGCTATTAAAGCATTGTACTCTGAATTCACACAGCAGGAGCACAGCATATAACAGCACTAACTTCAACATGTTGCACTAAACATTTTTAAAGAATTTGTTAAGGTGGTTATTCTAGTTACTCCAAGGAAAAAAGCAAAATAAAAGCAAAATAGTTGAAATTTTGTTTGTTTGGTTGCTTTCTTTTTTTATTTTTGAGTTGCATGTTATAAATGATGCTGATTATGACAAATGACAGTTTTGTTGAGATTTTAAGACTGCCTCCTAAAGACCACAACAAAGTCTTCAACACCGCATGTGAGCCAACAGTACAAAAAATATATGTGTATTAAGAATTTCAGCTTACAAACTCATAATCGAAAAACAGAATATGAAAATTAACGAATAGAAAAGACTTTAAATAGAAATCACCGTCTTGTAAGCAACCACCGATACTGCAAAAGGTGCCGACTTTTTGTGTTTGCCTTAATTCTTAGCTAGAGATGATCTAGCTTCCATTAACTACATGTATTCAGACATATTTTTTGTTGTTTTGTTGTTCCTCGCTATCCTGTGGCAACAAATTCTTATTTTAATATGAAAATTGCTTTAATACTCATTCACTATTTTGCTATTAAAGCCTTAAATATGAAGAGACTTGAATAAATTTTCATAGTCCTGAAATCATATGCGTGTTGGAATTGCTGTGGACATAATGAATGCTATTAAAGCATAGACATCATCACCCGCGGTACATGTGTAACATGTTAACATAACAACATGAACATCAGCATCGAAAGCATCAGCATGTGCTGCTAAAGCTGCTTATAACAACTTTTAACAGTTGCATTCAACAAGCAAATAAACTAGCAGCAAACAAAATGCCATAAACAACGACATATTTAGCTAAAGTTTTGATGTAGAACTAAATATTCATATTAAAATTATAAAATCATTGCTGTTCCTGCTATAAATTGTTTTAAACGAAAATCTCAAACTAAAACTTACAGATTTTTTGTGTGCTTTTATTGTTGTTAATAAAACAGCATGATGATTAAATTAATAGGTTTTACTCAACTGAATCAGGTAAGTATGCACGTGTTAACTAAGGGCCCTACAAAAACATTTTTTTGCAAAAGTTGGCGTTTCAAAGAGCGTTAAGCTGATGTATTTCAAAATAGATAACTTTGAAGTTTTAATATAACCCAAAACTATAATATAATTTAAACTTAGAAAAATATAAACGCCTTTGAAAAATTAGAGAAAGCTTATTTTCTAAACTGTCAATCGAGTTGACTTTAAAGCTCAAAAAAATTTAAGTTTTTTTGATGTGTATAAGCTTCTAAATTTCGAATTTAAGCTTTTTAAAAGCTTGGAATTATTGATCCGCGGCATAATTAGAAAATTATTAATTTAGATTAAATTTGAATTATTTGGAAGAATTTTAATTTATTTTGTGAAAATAATTTTTTAAGTGTCATTATTGCTATCAGTTGCTTAAAAGGCCCCCGTTGCCAAGCTTGCTATATTTCAGTTTTATTTTTCCATAAAAACACTACAGAACTTGTTGATGGGGTTGTTGCAGCATGTTTTTAAACTGAACATCAGTGTACTGCACACCGTATGGTGCAAAGTGCAATATTAATTTAGCCATTTGATTGCCGAGCAAGGTTGCCTTCAGACCAGTTATAAACCTAATCCATTAGCATGCATTATGGTCGGTTAATCTAGTACAAAGTTTTTGTTTTTAGTGGATACAGTTATTAGCTGCAAACATGGCGATGATGCTGATATTGATGAGGACAACAACTTAGTTTACTTCATAATCGTACCTGTTCACAGATTAGTTCATATATTTACTAGGTTTAAGATAACATACTGATGTTCATGTTAATATTGTTAAGACTAACAATGGTCGATGTTGATGTTATATATTTTTCTGTAGTTTAAAATGTTTGTGTGCAGTCACCTTAAAGGTATCAACCGACTCTTCTTTCATGCCAATAAATGAGGTGTCACCCTTAATAGAATAATTTTTATATTTAATTTACATAAGTTTTTGATAATTATAACTAAAATTATTAAGACACTAGAATGTTCTGAGTGTTTTTGACTGTCGCTATAGATAATGCTTTAAGCTATTGTGATTATTGTTTAGGTTAATAGTAGAGCGGTGATATTTAATATTGCATTTAAGTTTAAAAGTTTTCAAAAAAAATTCCAAATCAAAACTAATTTATGGGCAAGAGTTGATTTAATTTAAGTTGAATTGTCTTCAAAATAAGATTGTTTTTCTTCGATCTTAAGGTTTATTTTGGTATTTATTTAATAATGTCACATTTTCTCGATCGCCAGTATTTTTTCCATCGGTGAACTTCAGGTGTTGCTATTTAAAGACATTTTATGACAAATACCATCATTATCGTTAACTGTCATTCATGCTAAGATATAATTAAGCCTAATTAACCTCATCAACATGCCTAATAAAACTTGAAATTTTTAAAGAAGAAAAAAAGTAGAAATAGCCTTCTTAAACATTTCTAATATTTTGCGTTTAAGATTTTCACTCCTTTTAAAGAAAAAAAGGAAGAAAGACAAGAATACGAAAAGAACAAAAAAAAATATATTTAACTTGATTCATTACATTTTATTGGAGTTCTGTGACGTTTTATTTGATTATTTATATTTTTTGTTTGCATTTGCTGGGTAGCAATGCTGCTAGTGCACCAAAGACAACAACCCTTTTGTGGCATATTATGTGATGTGTTTAAACTCATCATAAATACGATATAAATCATTGATGGTAGAACAAGTGAGAAAAAGGTAAAAACTTAAGTTCAAGGAATGTCTAATCATCTGTAATATAAAAATTCAAGCCATGGCGTGTTTCACACTCTTTACAGGAACGATCAAATCGGGACAAAAATAAAAAGTGTTGCCATTTACGCTTGATTAAAAATAATGTCTTAAACAGAAAGTGTGAGACAATTGTAATTTTAAACTTGTCTACTTAAACTAAAAGAGAAGGAGAACAAAAAAACGACTATAAAAAAGGAATAGGAATACATGAAAACCATAATTTATTGTCATTAGTTAAGGAGGTTATTGAGAATACTAAAAAATTATTGAACAAAATTGCAAAAGGGAAAAAATTCGAATGATTATTATTATTATTAATTTTAACTAAATTTGCAATAAAAATGCATTAAATAGTAATAAAAATATAAGAATTTTACACATCACAAAAACGGCATAAAGCAATTGACAAGGAAAGAACAACAACGGCCTTAATAAATATAAACTTAAGCAAAAAGTTATGAGTTTGATGAGAAGACAAAACTTCTTTTGATTATTGATGGAACCTACACAACAAATAACCACAGAATGTTGCAACATGGGTCGTAATGCAGGTGCACGTGTAACTAAATTGATAAAAATAAAAACAATTCTTAGCAAAACAACGCAGAAGCTTTTTTGTACGACAAGTACTCTGAATAAAAATAAATGGAAAACGAAAGACATTTAAAAGGCACAACAAGAACAACAAAAAATATTTAACATGATAAAAATCACAGCATTTCCTTTTTGTTTTAAATGTTGCTTGCTTGCTTGCTGTTGTTGTTGCCATTGCTACTGCCGTCTGTTTTTGTATTTTTTTTTTATATTTTTTTTTGTTTTTTAGTGTTGGCTGGTTGCATCTTTTTAGACAAATGTAATGCAAGATTCATGTTGATATGTCAATGCGTTTGCGCGCAATCGATCATTTTGTCTGATTTCGTAAACATATTTAACAAATGAACATTTTTAAATACAAAACGAGAAAGGGAAAAATATTATCCTATGAAGCCAATGACAAAAGCAAAGGTGCATGATGTTTAATGAAGGCTTAAGCGAAAACAACTAAGAGAGCCCAGTAAACAATTTAGAGTATGAACATAAAATTAGTTTTTAAAGGGCTGCTTAAGTTGCATTCCCCATTCTCGCCATTATAACCCTGGATATGAACATATTCCCACTAGTTTTGAGATATTTTAACGCTGAAAAGGTGGAACAGAGAATAGCTAATATGAAAAATAATAATCAGAGAAGCTATCAAGGAACATAGACTAAATAAAATAGTACAGAAAAGTGAGATAAAAATTGACGTTCATGCACTTGGAATCAAAAAAATCTTTACCTTTGAAAAAGGAATAACGATACAATATAATTCCCTAATTTATTTTATTTTATTTTATATCCTCCAGTAGGAAGATAAGAGAAGTAAGCCTAGATTAAAAGTGTAAACTTTAATCACCTTGATTCAAATATCCTTCTTTTAAAAAAGCATACCCAAATCTTGTCTCTGCACATGCGTTTCGTGGGTAACTTTTCAACGACCTCCACAGTAAGGCACTGTGTTTTTTTATGTGCGTATTTTCAGCAATTTCTTCTTCATTTGTCAATAAAACGCATGCGCAAGCTGATCAGAGTAAGTTGAGAGAGACTGTTTCCTTAAAGGTTTTTTTTTGCGTCTCATCAAACTTAAGTTATTCAATGTCTTTGACCATCATTGTCATCACCATCATTGACATTAAAGTCGACATTTTTGTCGTCATCTCATCATTATTAAATAGAATCAAATGAGTAGCTATTGTTGTTGTTGGTCTTTATCATAACAAACATAATAATAATAATGATGCTTAACATCATTATCATCAACTTACGGCAGCATGATCATCGTTGTCGTTTCTTTGTTATAAATATGTAATGTTTTTTCCCACTTTATTTTTGTAAATTAACTTTTTGTTATTGTTGTATTTAAATACAATCAAAACAAGACATCTTTAAAAAGTAGATTTTTACCAGCAGTTGATACTGATTAGCAAGCTCAATTTAATACGCTACATTTTCAAAAGCAGTTACATGTGTGTTTAAAGATGAAAGTAATTCGACTTATAATGCAAAACCATTGTAAAGGGTGTTTTTTTAAGCACGAGAGAACTTGAAATTGCAAAAAAAATAACACAAAAAATTAAATTGTAATCAAAATTTCTTTTTTATTCGAAGGATCAATACGTGACATTAACATTTGAAAATGATTTCGGGCATATGGGCACCGCGGCTGTTCTTGACGAAGCGCATTCTGGACGTCCAATTTTAGGCCACTTTTTCGAGCACTGCTGGGCGTATGTCACGAATAACACGAACAATGCTGTCCTCCAAGGCGTCAATTGTTGCTGGTTTATCAGCATAAACCAGTGACTTCACGTAGCCCCACAGGAAATAGTCGAGTGGTGTCAAATCGCACGACCTTGGAGGCCGTGCGCCAAATTTTGATTTCAATAAGTCGATGGTTGCGTTCGCTGTATGGCACGTAGCGCCATCCTGTCCAAACCACATTTCGTCCGGATCAATGTCATCCATATTTTCAAACAAAAAATCATTGATCATGGTGCGGTAACGATCTCCATTGACCGTAACGCGAGCTCCGGTCTCATTTTTGAAGAAATAAGGTCCGATGATGCCACCAGCGTGACAACCGCACCAAACGGTGCATTTTTCTGGATGTAATGGAGTCTGTAGGGTCTGTTGTGGATTGGTCTAACTCCTTATGCGGCAATTTTGCTTATTAACAAACCCGTTAAGCCAAAAATGCGCCTCATCGCTGAACACAATTTTCCGATAAAACAACGGGTCAGTTGCCAACTGCTCTAGAGCCCAATCGGCGAAAGAACGACACATATAATGGTCTCGTGGCTTCAATTCCTGCACCAGCTGGATCTTATACGGGTGTAGGCCGAGATCTTTGCGCAAAATTTTCCACGTAGTGGACGGACAGAGACCCAATTCCTGCGACCGACGACGAATTGATAAATTTGGATCTTCTTCCACACTTTCGTTTACAGCGGCGATATTCTCTTCAGTAAGCACATTCCTTCGACGAGTTGGTGTTATTGCATCCTCTAGAGAGTATGTGGTACGAAATCTATCGACAGTTCGACGAATGGCTTGTTCAGATGCACGATTATGTACGCCATAAAAATGACGAAGTCGTCTATAAGTTGCGCGAATCGACGACTGATTTTCAAAGTAAATTTGGATAATTTCGTAGCGTTGTTCAAGCGAGAGTCTATTCATGATGATTTGTCAGAGTATACTGAAACAAATAAAAAAGAATGTTTCATCAAAATTTCATTTTTTGTGTTACTTTTTACAATTTAAAGTTCTATCTAGCTTAAAAAACACCTTTTACATAGAATTCATCTCTCATGGTGAACTCAAAACTTTTTGAGAAAAGCTCAGGTTTTACCGAAGCAGCTATAGACTCTTTAAATACATAATGCAAGTTTTATAAATATTAAATTTCTACATTGATGAGGCATTCGTTTGTTTAAAATTTGTTTTAAATTTTTCAACTAGTTTTTAACTCAATTTTACTAATAGAATAACAAACTATTGTAAAACGGGCTTATAAAGTACTTTGTGATATTTATGTCATATTTTTAAAGCTACATAAAAGATAATTTCATAAACCTAATTTTCCTTAAAGAAAATATATGAGCGAAAATACGAAGTGTGTCTCTTTCATTGAATGTGACATTTAAGTAAGATGGAAATGGATATAGATGATACTTAAAGGTTTTACCTGTAAAGGAGTGTAAGAAGGCTGCACAGGCTATCAAGAATTTTAATATTTTGTCAATCATCTTCTTTTTAGTTTAAAATTCAGAATTCTCATTATATTCAGCATAGCTTTATTTTTAAACGAAGGCAACCAGTGGTCGAAAAATCATATGGTCATCTTCACACCAAATAATTCGGTAGACCAACATAAGAATTATGTATAAAATCTGAACCGGGTGTGAAATATCTCATAGTATATAGAGCTTTTAAAGAACTTTTCCTTAACAAAGTAGGGTGTTTTAATTTCCGGAATACTAAAATCATTTATATCTCACTAAAATAATATTTTCTTTGGTTTTTTTCTCTTAATTTCTTCCTTTTCCTTTGTGTTTGTTTGGCCAGTGGAGAACTAAATGTATAAAGTTTAGTTTCTTCTTTTATTTGCTTTTACTTTTGAAAACTTATCATTGACATTTTCGTTGTAGCTGCGTGTTTTTTTTTTGTTTTTGTTTTGTTAACGATTTAATACACACGCTAACTTGTGCCTTGTTTGACATAATATGCTTTGGTTTTATATGCAAGAGATTATCACAAAGTGATAAACGTCCTTTTTATTTTAAAGACATGCATGCAACATTTATACATGCATATGTTAGTGTTTTTGCTTGGTGTTTCTCAAGTTGATATTATTATTTTTGTTGTTGTTTTTGTTGTTTTGTTTTTTTTCGTAGTTGCATTGCCCTACTGTAGCTAGTAGTTGTAGCAGCTTTTGATGTTAACTGTTTGTCATGCATGTGATATGTTGTTGATTTTTTGTTGTCGTTAGAGAATTTTTAGCCGTTTAGCTTGTTATAACAGGAAAATGGAAAAATGGAAAAAGCTAACACACTAGCATAAACTATAATAAGTGATTTTAAGGTAGAAATAGTATTCTTAGTACGACAGGATATTAAAACTGGTTAACACACAAACTTTGTTTATTTATAATTAGAAAATAATTTAAATTCTATTTCATTTAAAGAAATTTCAAACACGAGCAAACTTAATAACTTCAAAGAAAATGTTCGCAATTCTTCAATGAAAATGTAAAAGAAAAAAAACGACTTCTGAAAAAACTATGATCCGGAATAAGTAAAATTTTAGTTTCTTCCAAATCACTTTACTAACGTCCTTTTAATGAAAACATGTCCATTATGTACAGAATATTAGTTATGATATCAGGAGTAGTTTCTAACATATTTATTTTCCCGATAGAGTTATGATAACATGTTTCTTGTAGTAATAATAAAAATAAAGCAATGGCCTTGTTTAAAACCATCGCCTCTAGAAAAACATATTTCGTGTCTTGTAAACACAATAAGAAATAGTATTAAATTAGAAAAGAAACTAAATTAATATGAAATATAAAGCAAAGAAACTAAAAAAAAATTGTATTATACTCGATAAATTTTAAACATAATTTTATATGAATTATATTTTTTATGCAGATGACTACATGTACAATTGGTTGTATATGCTATTCTTGAAGTTAAGCTATTAAATGAGTTAAACGAACTAAAAGAAAGAAATACCTCCTTAAATGAAAAGTTATAGTCGGACGAGAGTTTGTATTATTAATATTTTAAAATATAATAAGTATCTAGTAGATATAAGAACTGTAGTTAACAAAGGAAGACACCAAGAGGTATGAAAATTTTATTGTTTGTCTATTTATGCTTGGAACAGGAAAAACAAGAAAAAACTTAAAATCACTTATTAAAACAAGAAAAGCATTTGTTTTATATCATTGGTATAGCTGTGTATGGGTGCGTGTATCTGAATATTGTTCTAACAAACTGATTATAAATAGTTATCAATATGCAATAAATTGCGTAGAAAATTGTTATAATTTGAATTAAGTCCTAAAAACCTTAAGTCCGATTCTATGTTTTAAATGTATATCAAAATAGTCGGATTTAAACCGATTGTATTTTTAGTGTTTGCTACTTATCTTGCTATTTATAAGATATATCTAGAAATACCGCCATTATTGAGATAGTGTTCACTTAATGTTATAGCATATATTGTTCCTATTTATAACAATACAACTGTTCTTATACTTTTTTCTCTCAGTAAAATTGTAGTGATTGTACTAATTTTAAAAAATATTTTGAATGTTTTGTTTTCCCTTGATGATAATATAATCGTTTTGAACGAAGAGTTTTGAAATTGTAAAATAATGTTTACACTGCAATACATTAATGGATTATTGCAAATGCATGCGTTATTGTTTCACTTGGTTTGTTCTTCTTCTGAGTCAATGAAGTTTTCTGTTGTTCACCTGTTTTAGTAAGTTCTTAGGATTTTTCAGGTAGTAAATCTTAGGAAAAGCAGCTTCATTTATATAATTTTATTTTTAATAATTTGCTTATAGTGTCAATTGAAACGTTCTCAGAACACTTTCTCATAGTTTAAATCGCCTATAAGGTGTAAGGGGATTTTTTGTCCCCTGGGACCTGACATCATAAAAGACAATTTTGGAAAAAGTTATGAAGAGGCCTCTAAAAATGATTAACTTTTGTTTTTAGTACCTGGAGTTCGATTTTCGAAAAAAAATTAGGCGACACAAAAACATTAATATTCGACATAAACACAGTTTTAATTATTTCCACTGTTTCGAAACCGCACACCGCACAATAGCAAATAAAACACCATTTCGTCACTTGGCATATCCAACATACACAATAAGTCAGTACTTGTCAACTTAACTGCAGATCTTTTTTTCTTTTTAATTTTATTTACTTGTTCTTTTATTTTATCAACTACTTTCCTATAACAATATGTGGCGAGGAAACGGGTATAACATAAAGAAAAGTAGAACCCAAAATAAACATAGTTAATATTGCGTGTTTGTCACTTGTCAACCGGCAATGTCGTCATTCAAACCCAAGAAATTGTAAAAATTTTGTTTCTGTTGTATATTTCACTTCATGTGTCAGTTTGTTTTTTGTTTTTTTGTTTTTTTAACATAAAAACCTGGCTGCCACAAACACATTAGTAAATATAAATTGTATCTTGTGTTGTACGTATGAAATGAAATAAATTTCAAATGTTAAGAACATATTCTTTCTGTCTTATGACAACTTTGTCCAATTTCAATTTGACAAAATACATAAATCAATGTTTTATGTTGTTATTGTTACTTATTACTACCAACTTGTGTTGTATTCGATAAACTTGGCCACAAAGTACAAGTACTTGACAGCAAAGTTAGAAACATGTAAAACATAAAAAAAGACTATCTTGTGTTCTCTGACCATTCCCTTCATCATACATTTAATGCTGTTTCTCAAGTTCATTGCATATTAAATAAAGGTTGCTTCCAGCACCAACAAAATTCCCAATTGTAAGGCGACAACATTAAATGCCATAAATTATATTAAAAATAAAAAACTAAAAGAATTACAACATTGCAATACAAATATTGTTCGAAATAACTGTCTGTCTATCTAAAATAAATGCACCGACTTTCAGATTTATTTATTAAATACATAAAATTCTTTCATGTTTTTTTGTACTGGAACCTGTTGTTAGAACTTAGTTATTTTGGTGAATTGTAAGCCAATTGTAAATTTATACGAAATTATATTGGAAAATTTATTACTTTTTCATGAATTCGAAGGTGTTGACAATTTAATAATTTATTTTGGGTGAATTTTATATATGAAAATTTATATATATTTTATATTTATTAAAAACATGTCCGAATATTTTATACGGTACTTATCAAAACTGTGTCAAAGTTTATTGTGTCTGAGGAGTTTACTGGCTTGCAGGATGACTTGGAAGATACTCGATTTCTCATACTAGAGCTAAGCATTAATCTGCTTAATAATATTAAGTCAAAGAGTAAAATAAAGATGCTTTTATTGAACGTAGTCAAGCAGCGAAGGTCACGACAGGTCACGACAAGCACATTGGCGATCATAACTCCTTGTGGTACATGTAACAACTAATGTGTTGTTGATGAAACGTTACCACAACATCCTATACTATTATACTGATGTCGTTACCTTATTTTACTTTAACAAGTTACCTAAAACATATACATATTTCATTTTGTTTAAAAATTTTAATATTATTTAATATTTTGAGTTAATAATATTTAGAAATAATTTGTAATTGTTGATCGAAAAGCACAAGCCATAGGAATCCTTAATTTGTCAGTTTTTAAAGTTTTTAAGTTTTAAAATTAAAATAAATATCCAACAGATAAAAATATAATACAATAAATTGAAAGTGAATTAGAATATAGATTCATATCTGGAATATATTAAAATCTATTATTTTCACCAAAATCAGTCATTTGATTTAAGAAAACTTATGTTTGAAAATAAGAAAAAAATATTTTACACTTTCCTTCTTAAAATTTTTTAATTCATTTACATCAAATCGGATTATTGAATTAACTATATTATATAATAATTACAAATTAACTAACATACACTTGATTCTTGATTTCATGTTCTATAAATAAGAGCTCATATTTCCTGTGTTGCATTAGAAATCTTATCACATGGAAAACTTTTTGGAAAACAAAATTTGAATGGGAGTAAATAGCTTTACTCTGACGGATTGTGTTTTATATAATGAAAATAATTTGATTGAGAGGTGGGAACGTATACTATAATACGGTATAAAATAGAAACACTCAGAGAATATGTTATTCCATTTAATATTATATTTTACATAGATAAAAAGTATACAAATTTACAATATTTTTTAGCTGAGTAAAAAAAATATATATTTTGTATCACCATAGTTACATTGAAGGAATTAATTAATTAGAAGTTAATAAACCAAAGATTATTTTCAAATTAAATTACTAAAATTAAACTAGTTAGTAAAGCTTGTCCGTATGGGCGGTAGAAATTTTAGATAATAAAAGGCTGTTCATTTTATTTAAATATTTTTACCAACACTAAAATTGCTGATATTTCACATTTTTTTAATTCCCTTTAACTTTTTTTTTAACTTCTCGGATGCATATTTATATAAACAGTTAATATTTATTAAGGGATCTATGCTAAATTTTTCATTTCATATTTATGACTAAAAGTGTTCTAAATTTTTTAATACACTGTAGGGTGCGCTGGTAAAATAAAATCACATCGTATCATTGCTCTCTTAATATGATTGATATTTAATGCACTCATGTTATCCATTTTATATTGTTGGTGAATCACTTTTATTCATTTTACATTAAACTCACGTAATATTCACATAAATTTTGTGTATAATTTTACATTACACGTTATTTATAATTATTATGATTTAATATCATTCCAAATGAATCTCAAAAATTAAGGCAAGTACGTTGTAGTTATGCATTAAATGACATTAAATAATCAATACATGTTTTTGGTTTTGAAACTGTGTAACAGAATAAACAAAATATATTAATGTATAAAAATAATTTTGTATTTAAGTTTAAATGATTTAAAATCAGCAATTCATGACACATTTTGATTGGGGTTTATTTTTATTATTTAACTTTTCTTTTTATATGATAATTCAATTCAGTTCAATTTCATTTTGTGTTCTTTTGTTCTTTTAAGTTAAAATATGATTTTTATTATGGTTTTGATTTTTATTGAACATCATAAGTATTTGATAATGAAATCAAAATGAAATTTAATACGGGAATAATGAATTGTTTTGCATTAAATTCTTTTATATGATTTGCTTGGAATTTTTATTTTTATGCCAGCTTTTCGTTAAATAATATTATTAAAAAAAAGAACACATAATAACACCAAAAAAAAGCATTCAGTAACAAAAGATAGTCAATACATTTCAATAGGTTTGTTATACACACCTACACGATAGAATTTTAATGAAGATAAACAGTTAACTATCATGAATTAATTAAATTTTCAATTATGATGCCAACTGGAAAAAAAACAAAAGAATAAAAAAAACAACAAAAACAAATATTTTTATATGTATAAATTAACTTATATTCATATTATAATTTTAAATGTGTTTCGGCACTGGTGTAGATAAAGTTACATGAATATTGATCTCATCTAAACTGATGATGAAATCGAAACGAATTGACACGCTTAACATGGCCGGGAGGATGATTAATATTAAATAGAAAATCGAGTGTTTTTTATTTTTCAAATATAAATAAATTAATTAAGTTGTGATTAATGTAAGAAGAAATTTAATGGCTGGGTGATTTAGGAATATATAATAACGCATATATTACTAAAAGCTAATAAAATACTTAATACGATGGGTGTTAAAAAATTATAAAGAAATATTTATAATATTTAGGAGAAGATTATTCAATGATTGTTTATAATTGTTTCCGTTATGCTGATAAATTTACTTGATTTTACATGAACCGAAAAAAGTTTATTTTTTTATGAACAATTTCTTAGCTTGCTCGCTGCCAGCGGAAGAAATTCGATCAGTTCTATATACGGCCAGGTATTTTGATAATTTATGCAGAAGCAACAAATCATACAATATTTCCAAAACTGATTTGAAGGAAAATGTATAAAAACATAAAGCAAATTACAAAGATGGACGAAATGAAGTGGTGCAACTGCCCGAATCTTTGATATGAATACCTTATAGCAACTTTCGTCAGTCTTACACTCATGATTATCAAGAAATTTTAACAGAAATACTATAAAATCGAAAGTTTGTTTAGAAGTATCCTAACGATAACGAGCCCAATTCATATTATTTGTTCATAAAACTGAAAAAAAAACATTAGAGTAAAGATTCCTTACAATCGTTTATAATAAATATAATTTTAGAAATTAAAACTTAACTCCCCTAAACAATTTTACATTCACCTCTCGATGCTATCTAAGCTTTGTTAAAACTCTGATATAGGTGAAAATAATTTTTTTTTTCTATAAAGAAAAGTTTAAATTCCACTAAAGTTTCAACACATCTCGTATACTTCTTTATATTGTTATTATTTTAATATTAAAGAAATTTTATATATTTTAAAAACCATGTCCAATAAATCAAGAATTCTTACAAAAAAAGCTTTGGAATAAACCAATTTGAAATATAAAACTTTTAGAAATTATTTATCTCTAATATTTAAATAACACGAAACATAAAACCACAGCATTAGCCTGACATAATACACAGACAAATTCTTATTTTTTTAAATTATATATAGATTTTTTTCGTTATCAAAATTAAAATATTTTGAATGTTTTATGTCAAATGCTTAATTACAAGCGCTTAAATACAAGCCCTTATATCAGTAATTTTAAAAACTATCGCGTGTAGGAAATATGAGTAATTAAGGATCATCCACAATATATTTTTTGTTGATCTATAAATTGGAAAATTCACTCAATAGAATTGAATGGTAAAACAAAATTCAAAACATGGAAATTGCTAAAATGTTTACGTTAAATTAGCGTAAATGAGCTGAAATGTTTTTCATTACTTTGCTTTACTCTACTTGATCAATTAAATAAATTTTTGTGAAAACTTGGTAATTTAGTTTCTAAATTTGCTTCAATAAATTTGTTAATAAATTTGAAACTAATTTCCTATTCCTTTCACTCTTTTGTTTTGTGGTGTCATTTTTTTTAAGAGAATATTGTGTAAGCGGAAAATGGTCTAAAATCTAAACCAATAACCAAAAATATTATATTAAATTTAAAGGATTTTTCCAGAAATTAAAGTTTGGCCTAAAAACGCAAAAGTCAAAAAATTCTGCTGAAAAATCGAGTGTATCAGCGTTAAGTTACGTTCTGTTAATTTGCTCTAAAACCTTAGCCACGTAAATGGATAGAAACACATGAAAATAACTGAGAACAAAATTTTAAAACTTAACAAGCGAAATCATGAATTTAACGACAAGTAAGACAGTCAAGTATGTGACAGTGGAGTATGTGAGTTAAAGTTACATTTGGTGGGCTTATTTACTAAATAATTAGCAAACATGATCCAAAATTCTTTACAGAGATGCGTTTCTAGAACCTTCTTGCATTTCTAGGCATTATTTTATATAAAAAATATTTTTCTGCAAAATAAAATCCTATTTATAAATGGAATAGTGTATACTGAAAAAGCTTTGCTTATAATTTTCAAATCTGTAATACCGTTAAATTTATAAACTGGAAAAGAGCTTTTCTGAAATTTTGGTTTTCTATAGATTTTAACAGTATTCTTAGTCACGTAACAGTAAAATCGAATAAAAGCTTTTTACATTAAACTACCAGCCAATATAAAGTTTTACTAAAAGCTTAGAAAAAAGCTTGTGCCTGTATTTAGGCACATTTATAAACAAACTGCAATTGTATAACAGGATTTCCATATACGCACACATAAATACATACCAACGACACATCAGCACACGACTACAAAATAGAGTGTAATTTTTTAGCATGAACAAGAAAAAAATTGATACAGGAAATAGGAAACTGGCATAACTGTAAATGCATTTTGCCATGTGGTTTCCTGTGTTAAATGTGATACTCAAACAAACGCACATAGCTGAATATAAATGTTTTTAAACTTTGTGGAATAGAAAATTCATAATAAAATTTTAAAATTTTTGTTTTGGACTAAAGTTTTCATTACGGGGGGTTTGTGTCTCGAATAAGAGAAATTAATTAGAAATCATAATAAAAACAAACATTTTCAATTATGATAAGGGGTTGTTATTAACTTGGCATGTATAACAGAATTAATTCAAAAGTTCTCTAGTATAAGGAAAAAATAACAACAGCTTCCTTTATTAAATTTTAATTTAAGTTTAAAAGTTGTCTCAAAAAACTTCAAGTGTTTATATTTTCTTTATTAACTTAAAAATTGTTTTAGAAACGTCTTTGCAACAAAATTTATTTTTATTTATTTTTTGTAAAACTCCATAACCATTTGTTCATTTCGTTACTGTCTTTATTTTGTCTTTTATATTGTTACTTGTTGTAGAAATATTCTTTCAATAAGTATTTACTTTGAAGTCTTATGCTTATTAGGAGAAGTCAAGAAAAATGAAATGCAATTGCTAGCATTTTTCAATGTTGGTTTTTTTTTTTGCAAAATTTGCTGCATTTTATTAACCAGTAACGATAAGAAGAAAAACAGAAACAAAATAGTTTAAAAGTGTCTTCAAAACGCATTTCTTATGTCAATGTTTTTAACCAGAAACGTAGCAATGGGAGATATATTACGATTTAAAGTCACTAACGAAAAAACTAAACGAGATCGGTAACACCAATGCTTAAGAAAATAATGACAGCGGTGACAATTTGTAAATATCTGAAGAGTAACCTTAAAATTAACGCTGCTACTAAACTCTTGAAGATCCCAAAAATTCCTCTAATACTTCCATTTTAAGCCTCATAGCCTGAGATAACAGTGGAGTAACTGCTGTTTTGTATACATCTCTAATCTTAATCGATAGGTCAGTTTGCATGGGTTTCCCTTGCGACAATACCTTCCATCCACAACTATAATTTTTGAACTCTACAATTAGTTTCTGACTTTTCAAGTTAATTAAAAGCCATATGGTTTTTGATTTGTCAACCACAAATTCAAAATTTACTGTTGGTGAATAATACTTTTATTATTAAAAGCAAATGAACAATTTTAGTTTGGAGTAAGTTCACGTGCGTTCTATTTGTTATTATTAAGAAGGAAAATTTATTTAAATGTTTTTCAGATCATCTTAGCGTTATCTTAACGAAAGGCACATTTCCTATATCGCTACATTACTAATGACCTTTCATCCCATCTAGACAACTTATGCTGTGTATATTATAAGTATAATGTTTTTATAACTAACTTATTTCATGAATTAGTCACAAGAAATCTACATCAAATGTCATTATTAATTGGATTATAAAAAAGCTATTTTTAATTTTTCTTTATTTATTTATCGTCACATACACTGCGATTGTATTTGTTCCTACTGTCCATAGTTTTAACGAAAGCATGAATGCGCGATGAGTTGTTGTGAATAGCTCTGGGTTTTGTTTTTTGTTTTAATGCTAACTTTAATATTAAGGTATTTTCGCCTAGCTCCGACTTTATAAAATAGACCCACTAATATTATAAATTGTTCTATTTTCGGTTTAGACATTTAGAATGCAGAGAAAAGGTTGAATGCAAATAAAAGATTTAAGTTTCATTACGTCCCCAACTCATGCCTCTGAGGTTATTCAATTGTAGCACTTTTTTTAATTTTTCTTCATATTTTGTTTCAGTTTACTGAGAAGTTAAAAATAGCTTAAGCATTTTGAAAATAAGGAAAACATTGAGGAAAGTACCTTTGAAATTTCATTGTTTTTCTGGGATTGTACATGCACAACAGCTTAAGTCTTTCAGTGTTGTTTTTTTTTGTTTTTGTTTTTGAGACTTTTTTCAGAAATGTCATAATCAGACAAAATAATGTTAAAGAAGCTGAATATTTGTATTTATTTATTTATTTACTTTTTGTGTTGGCTACTTAAACTAAGGAAACTTAATAAAAAAAAACAATAGTTTTTTATAATATTTGAGTAAACACATCAATGCATTTCTTCTTTATATTTTTTTTCTTTCCTGGATGGGAAATTTAGTCACACAAATAGTTTTAAAATAGTTTTCTTGCTTTCGAAAGCAACAAATATAAATTTCTATCTTAAAAAGCAATACAAAATAAGGAAAATTGAAACAATATAACACAAAATATAATTTAATTTCTTTACTTTTTATCAATTTTCCATTTAACTATTTGAAACAAAACGTTGCTTATTGTATTAGAAAGTTTATTTTAAGTTTGTTAAAAAAATAAAAAAACTTTTATTTATAAAAGTTAGTTTATTTAGGAAAGTTTTTTAAGCAGTGAAGTGAAATAGAAAATAATATTTAAAAGTTTTAATTTTAGATTCCATCAAAAAACTGCTCAATGCGTTATTTTAAAGAAAAGATTTTAGAACTGTGGAAAGAGAGTTTTAGAATTTCGGTCAAGATTGGTCAGCCTCAACTGATTTCTTTGCGAATTTTTTTTTAATTTTAGAGAAACTTAATACCACCAAATAAAACTTTAACTTTCTAATGTAAAAACACGCTTTGGCGATGTTTAAATATTTGATTTTTTAATCTTAAAATTGAATTAATCAAATGCCAAAAATAAATTTATCCTTTTTTTGTATTTTGTTGTCTATGAATATTCATTTGCCTGTTTTCAAAATTTTCAAAATCTTTGATGAAGTCATGTATTTACTTGTTCGCACATGCTGGATGACCCCTAAAGCATAAAGTTTTTTTATGCTGTCAACGAAACTATCGCTAGCGAATGAAGACGAAGATTTAAAAAATAATATTCGGAACTTCGTTGATTCCAGAGTGGGGGTAGTGTTCGATAAGCTTCCAAATATTTCGAAATTAATTTTGTATCATCATAATTTTTGGCAACTGCATAACTTAAAACCTCATTTAAAAAGAAAAATGTTTAGGTGACAAAAATCTATTTTTTTTTTATTTTGACTGTGTAGCGCATATAAAAACATTTTCATAAATACTGCAATAGAGCTTGATGAGAATTTTGACAGTGCATGTTCTCTAAAATTGAAATTCCTTAAGAAACATTTTTCTAAATTTCTATGGTACTTTTCGGCTAAGTATTAAAAAAATTACATCCTTTTCCTAAAAGTTAAAAGAAGAATGGATAATATATACGAATTAAAGAGGGCAGTGCCAAGAAGCATATATAACGGCCACGCTTTGGTCACTTTATTTTAAGAGATTTTCAAAAATTTTTATATCAAATTTGTATGGCTTTCGAATTTCGAGAAGTTAAGTGTTACTTTGAGAGCATCTACCAAGTTGTAGATGTCTTAACACTTTGTTTTTATAGACTTAAAATTATAATTTCCCGCAATGGGTTTCCTCGATTTCAACTAACACCTACGGAAACATAAAAATAAGTAGTTGTATTTTAAAAAGTTTTCTTTGAGTTAAAATAAAACATTTGCTAATGTGGTATTAAAAAATTTTTTTTGGGTTACGTTTTATATTCCCTAAAAGAATTACGAATAAATAGTATAAACTTCAAAGGTTTTTTGTGTGTTTAAATGTATTATTAATGGTGTATAAAAATTGCCAGAGGTTCAAGTAAATAGTTGCAGAAGCATAAAATTATAATTAAAATCATTTAAAGAGGTAAAAATTAGGAAACCAAAAAATTTTATTTTTGTTTGCTCTGAGAAAATGAAAAAAATAAAGAAACGGGTAAATTTGTAAATTACACTTTATTATGTCATTCATAACAAAATTATGAAGGAATATCACATTTTCATTTGTCAATTCATTTGTAATTTCTACAAAATACTGAATACTTAAAGGCAACAAGATTCATGAACTTCGTACTGTACTGATCTATTATTTCAACCCGTTGGATTTTAAATTAGTTTAAATTTCTTTAAAAATTTATATAAAAGATAATAATTGTAGTAAAATTAAAATATTCATACATTTCTTTGCGCAAAGTAGAATAATAAAAATTAAAATTTAATTTCTTTTAAAGTTCTCTTTTGATAAAATTAAATTATATTTTAATCTGATTAAAATTTATTTCGGGTAATATAAACAAGGTAAAGGCGGTAAAGATTTATTTCGCAGTATCTCCTTCATGGTCAAGGTATTATTTTTTTTTATGCAGAATATTTGGTGATAATCTAGAACATGTAACGAATTTTTATTTCTAAGATGACTTGAACCTTTTGATCAGCATACATAAAAAGACCAGGTTAAGGTTGCCATAATCTAAGAGCAAATTATTATGATTAGATTTTAGCTTGTTGTTAAATCATGTTATTATATATAACCGCCATAATATTTTAATTTTTAACAATATTGCTATCTTAAATAATAATAGCACTATTAAAAAATCACAAGTATGTTAATGTATAATTATGTTCTGATATATTTTGATTATAAAACAATAGAAAAAATCCTTCTCTGTAAAAATCTGAAACAAAGTCTCTACAAGATCAAGACCATCACACGACAAGTCCATCGGTCATAATCTACCTCTGTGAATTTCTCAGCAATTTCTGTAAGGGAGTTACGGTATTTTATGTGCATTGCATATGTTCCAAAAAAAATTTATTTCATATACATTTTAAAATAGTAAAAATTTAACATATCGAAATAGCTTCAAATTTCTGCCGACCAAGTAGTAAAACTGAAAATAATTCATCAAATTCGCAAATCGTTTAATGAATTGATTTATAGTTTAAAAATAAATTTTTAATTTTTTTAATAAGGCACTGCGATGCATTAAAAAAATGCACTTAGTGCGACATAACTCTTTGAATTGGAAATACTTTTGTGAATATTAGCTAATCAATTAATATTTAAGAACTACATATTTCTCTTCATTACAAAACGTGGGAGTTCTTATTCTTTACAACCTTCTTCCTATTTATTTAAGACTCTCTGCCTTAAGAAGTTTTCCTTTGTGGATAGATATTCTTGTTAGCCATAAAGTAACCTTCAACCATTGGGTAGGTCTACAATTATTCAAAATGCGCCAAACTAAATGACATTGTCATTTCATTCGCTTAATAACAACACACTTAAATGTCGAAATGTCGGCGGTTTAGTTTCTTTTCTACAAACGACTTAAAACCATTCACAACTATAATAATTCAAAAACATTTTTACCGCCTCATCATGAGAAACGAAACAAAATATAAAATACGAGAAAGCAATTTACGTATAAATAAAAAAGATAAAATAAAAAACTTTAAAAGATATCATAAAGAATAATTGAAATTAGTATTCAAAACCTACAATGGCTCTTAAAACTAAAATATATTTAGACGAGAAGTAAAAAAATATTAAATACTTAAAAGGTCTATCTTTATGAACGATGAACATGACTAAACTAAGTGACTGACATTGCTCTGTATTCAATTGAGTATCAACGAGAACAAAACAAAAAAAAAATGAAATATAACTATACTTTTCTTGTTATAAAATAAGTGGAAAAACCCTTTAGTTGAGTTACACTAAAAAAATTTTGATTTGAAAATAATCAAAGTTACAAATTTTAAGACTTTAGATTTTAGAAGATATTTACAAATAGATAGTTACTACTTTCCCATGATAATTGGCTACTCGCTTAACAACAGCTTTATACAGTGGCAATAACTGCCATTAGTATAGTTATGTCAACAAGGACAACAAGGACAAGCCTCTATTCTGAAGGTAAGTTGAAGAGAAAGTAAATTACCATCGGACTAAATAACAAATAATATTCTTCTTAGACTACCGTAAGAAAACCTTTGGTGCAGGCTTATCAGCAGGTTGCTGGAGTGTTCTCCAAGGAAAGACATTTGTTGACGATATTGCTGGTTCATAGATAGCGGACGAAACGTAAAGCATATGATGCAAAGTAATAAATCGTCCTACTAATGATTTATCAGTTTTTAGCAGTCTCTGACCTATTTATGGAAAGAAATAAACTAAGCAGTTAATGGCAAGTAATCGCTATTTAATGAAACTCGGATAAAAATATTTACCCTACCCGAAGCTGTATAGTCTAGTTAGGGTCGTTGGATTATTTCGTAAATATTAAATATATTGCAAAGATGTATAAAAATAATCCGCATCATTTGCATGCACATCATATCAGATACAAGAGCATACGCGAGAAAACATTATTGACTAAATTGTCTGCGATTTAAAAAATAAACACTAGTGAAACTTATTTGCCTTAAATTAACAAACATGATCATTTCCAGTAAAGAACTGTCATTTTACAGGTTGTAAATTAAAATTCGATCAATCGAAGGTCAAATGCTCACCTAGAGGGGATGGGCAAGGGAATATACAGTGTCATATATAATATGATAATTGCAATGCCGAGACTATTTAGTTGAAATAACACATACAACAAAGACGTGAATTATTTTCACAAAATAAACTCCTTCTTTATTTTTTAGAAAAATAATATTCCAAGCCTGCTTCAATGGGCACCAGTGCCTTAAGCTTCAAACTGCAAAGATTACCTGAGTACTAATTCTTTTCTTTCAGTGCTTCTCGTTGACTTATTACTATTCTTTATTATTTAGATTTGTATTTTAAGAAATAATAAAATAACAGCAAGAGCAACAGCAACAAAAGCAGCATTTTATTATTGTTATTATCATTACCTTATAATCGCTAACTTTTAGTTATTCTTGTTATAGTTGTTGCTTAAGTTGCTAATATTAACTATTTAGATGTGTTATTGTTTGTGGTCTATAGTACTTTAAACTCTCATCTCTTTTGATCGGTGTATAAGCTTTAACTTAGAATATTTATGTAAAACCACCATAATCAAGTCAAACCGACAGGCAAACATACAGACAATTGTTTCGCGCATATATACAAAGAGATACACATATACATTTTTGTTTTTATATTAATGTGTTTAGTTGTTTGTTGAATTTCGCAGTAACTTATCGCACGCATTTTGCATTTGTAATTCATAGTGACTTCTGATTAATTTTAGTATACTCTATAAAGTCCCGGCTTTGAATGAGTTTTGGCTGTTAAGCAGGCTGAATCACTTGGCTGTTTGGCTGTTCTTGTTCTTGTTTTATTTGCTGGTTCGCTTCTAAAGTTTGCCATGATTATAGGTTGTGACTTAGATGCCTAGCGAAGCAAACAAAAGCTATAAGACATACGAGTGAGTACCCATCTACTTAATAACTTTTGCGGCTTTTAAGTACTTTGTGTATGCATATGTAGTAGCGTGGATGGGTTGGATATTATTTTACTTTATTTCATTTAAGTTTTTCTTGTTTGTTGGGATTTCGTTTCCTTTTCTACAGTCTTATAGTAATGTAATTCTCTTACTTGAAATGCTGGCTTTACAATTAAATGCGAAACAGTTAAGAACAAATTTTTGATGATGAAATAAATTGCGTAATTATAATTGTAAACAAATTTAATAAATTTTATTTCAAACGATTATTTTGAGCATGTAACAAAAAAATATGGTTGAGTTTAATTAAAAAGCTGCCATTTTTATAAATATTAATTATATGCCCATCTTTGAAGCATATTTTTGCCAGAAGCTATGGTTAGAACAAGTATAATTAGCTTGCTAGAATCATATATTGTTACAGAGAACATAATATGGTATACAAATTCGCTTCGATCTAGTCAAAAACCTCGCCGAAAACAACAGTAAACATATACGCAATCAGCTACTCAGTAAACCAGTCACTGAATGCCTTGTGTTTTTAGGTTTCTACAAGTGTAACAACATTTCGATTGAATTTTTTAACTTAATTTAATTTCAGCACAGTGAAAAATTACAAATAAATTCTCCGTTAAAGTACACTCTTATGCAATTTCAGAAGCACGCGAGAGTATCATTATCTTTCATGAAACAATTATTTTTGTCAACACAAGCGTTAACCTAAAATTAGAATAAGCGAAAGAAAAGTACGAATTTTATTGTTATTTTAAAATTGACCGCGTGAAAAACTTAATTTATTTATATGCTCTTAAATATATTGTTTGCACTGTAATGCATTTAACGTTTCTTCTTTTACGTAGATAATGAGTATAAAATAAATGATATTTTATAGAATTCGTAATAGTTCCTGTTAAATATCTTATACTCAGTCACTCACTCGTTCACCTCATTTTTTTTTATAACAAAAAAATTTTTAAGTGTTTGACTAATTGCGTTCATTTCTACAGAAATTTAACCGTTTACGTATTTTACACACGCACTAATATATTCAAACGTACACTTCACTGATGTATATTAGAGTTTTTAGCTGTGCGCTTTATTTTAAAACGCGTTATAATTCTATATTTTATTAAGTTTCGGTTGGTCATTTAATAGTATCTTTTACCAAAGATTTAGATAAATTTATACGTGATGTGAGTGTGTGCATGCGTCCATCGTATTCTGCTATTCAAGTATTTGCTTGTTTGTTTGGTTGTCAGTAGTGTGGTTACATGATTTGTTGTTTAATGATTCTAGCGGTTTTTAACTAGATGATTTATATGACAAGATATTTGTCACTTAGTAGTCATAGTAATTGTATTCAAACTATACAAGCACCACAACAACAACAACAACAGCAGCAATATTAACATATGTATAGCGTTCATGTATACATTCATTTAGTTGATTTCAGGCAAAAGAAGTGAGTAAAATATATCTCACATCAACCAAAAACTAAAGAAAAAATACTGTGTGGTTGATTTTCTTTTACTTATATTCGTCGTATTTAACCATTTATTTTACGTGATAATGATAGTGTAAAGTGATATATTGAGGACAATTTTTTGTATGGAAATATTCTAGTCGTATATTCTGAGAAAAAATATTTATTCCCACTAATTAAAGGTTACAAAATCTGTGTATGCATGTAAGTATGTAATATTTTTATGTTATCTTCTTCAAACATACAATTAAGGAAATTTTAAATTTTTGCTTATTTTTTTTTAACTATTTAAAAAAAATGTATGAATTGTTAAACGTTTAATCATTTTAACACATTTATTAAGTGTTTAGATATTATCAAGAAATTTTCCATGAACAGCTGAAGGAAAATTTCTAAATTCTAAGAAACAAGATTCATTTTTAATAATCAAGTATAAGACAAAAGAAGAAGACTTATGCTAATAGTCAAATATATAAAAATATCTACTGAAAAAAGAAACAATCCAGTATGAGATAACAAGAATAGATTGATATACTGCTAAAAATACATAATTGTTATTTAAAATGTAATTTAAAAAATTCGAGGAAAATTTTTTTGAGAAATTACATTTTACACATTAACACACGTTATTTTATTCTGTAATAGAGAAAATATCCCCAATATCAAAAAACCTTCTTACTGCCACCACTAAGTCATGCGGTGCATGTAAAAAAATATAATTAACTGAAAATATGTTGGGCAGCCGTGGTGGTAGCGTCAGTGTCGACTTGCTGCAAAATAGATTTAAATGCAAAATATTGTCCTTAAATAGTAGCAAAATAAAACAAAACCACTCATATTATTCCGATTATAGTAACACCCATTTTTAATAAATTTGAAGCGTCCGTCGTTAAAATATAAGGTCGTATGCGTAACTCGATTAAAAAGGAGAAACCAATGATATCTTAAATTTGTATTAACTACCATCAAATCTTACTAATTGGATATTTTTTTCTTTGTGCTTTTCAACAAAAATTTTAGACGATTTGGATCGTTGTACCTGTTGGTAAGTTTTTCCTGATTTCGAGTTTTGAAAAATTAAGGCTTGAAGCAAGAGTATACTGGTAGACTAAAAAAATCTTCTGGCTCATTGAAAAATGTTTGTATGAAATATATGTTAAATTGTAAATAACAGAAATAAATATAAATTTTATAACATAAATGTTTGTTAAAGTATTAATTGATTAGCAGAAACCAACAATGGAACATGTACTTAGAACTGTTGTTACATTTATTTTAAACAAACAAGTTCTCCAGCTTATCCTGTGACGAATTAAGTTTTAATTATTGGTTCACAACAGCGCTAATATAAGAATAAAAAAAACCCTGTAGAGTTTTTGGTGAATAAACTTAAAATAAATTTATTTGTCGCAACCATACAAATAAAATATTTTTGCGTCGCCATCTCATGCGGTGACATCACAAGCAAATCAAACAACGACATGGCGAATTAATGTTGCACTAAGTAAAGTGCCTGAATGTTTATTGTTGCCTAATGAATTTTGCGACGCAAAAGAAGACAAAATGCTGGATAAATAAATAAAAATTGTTTTTAAGTATCATTAGAAAATTAAATTCAAATATTGAATTGTGGAATGAGATTTTTTGCGGCATATGATTATTATTTTTTTATTTGGATGCTTGCATTGTTAAAGTTGGTTGTATCTTTTCAATGGTTATGATCAAAGCGTATTTTTAGCCCATTAATTCATTTAAACTGACTTTAGTTTGCTTAAGACTCCTGTGAGAGTTATAATTTTTTTGATTGGTTTTTGCTTCTTTCTGTTTCTGTTAAGCCATGAAACTAATAAAGGCCCTTAAATGTCAAGTTATGTTTGTTATAAAATGAATTATGTTGACATTGATGCATCATCTTGACTGTACAGTTTACAAGAGTTTATACAATCAATTTATACGTTTTTACTCGTGTTATGTAAGGAGGTAGACAAACAATCCAGACTATCAAGTCCTTGAACAAAGGTGCCAAAAAACAACAAAAATCTTGAACAGAAAATTTAATTTAATTTTTTAGATTTATGTCAGTTGTTGGGTGATGCCAGACCTACTTCTTCGATTGATAGATACTTCTTAAAGCACACTTTTAAAAAGTACTTTTTGAATAAGTACTTTTTTAAGATTCTTTTTAAAATGATTGTTTTATTAAAGTTTTTGGTTTTGAAAGTTTTTAAGTAATGTTCATGGAAGTAAATTAAAATCATGATTTTTAAGACATATAAAATAATCTTGGAGGGCTCATGTGTAACAAAAACCCTCTTGTGGAACTCTTTTAAGAGTAAGTACAAGAATAAATTTTTTGATATTTGAAAAGCTGTTATTCCACGGGATTGACCTCATAGAGGAGGACGTTTTAATTACTTTTAAACTGTAATTTTACAAAATTGTCGTCAAGTAATTACTTTCTGAAAACAGTTTTTTAAAGGTTTATTTTGATGCTTCTTTTAATGGGAACTATTTAAACATATTTTTTCTGTGTGCATCGTATATATTCTCTTATTTAAATGATTATTTATAAGAATCATTGTTTGCCAAAAGTACTTAATTTAAAAAGTACTATTTTTAAAATGTAGATTTTTTAAAATTTTCTGTTATAAATTACTTCTATTACCACTGCTACTTCTTAAATATAAAATTTTATAAATGTTTATTTTTAGAAAGTAGCAATTTTGAAAGTAAAAAAATTGGTACTTTTTTAATATCCTTTAAAAGAAAACTATTTTTATCTTAGGAGGTTAAGCAAAGTTTATGGTTAATTACCGTAGTTTTATTTTATTTGTTGATTTTTAATAATAATTTTTAGCAATGCACTTTATAATTTTTTTTATGTTTTATTTCACAAAAATATTTTGTTCATAGCGCTTTTTTATTGAAATTTTTTCTTATAGTAAACATTTCATTCCTTTTCCCCTCTGTACATATATTTTTTCAAAAGATTTAACATGCATGGAACCATATTCGCAGTGTTTTGCGTTTTGTTGCTAAACATAGATTTAATTCAAGGTCGACGGTAATATCTTGTGAAGCTTATGCTTTGTGGTGACTGGTGTTTAAACTCAATTTGTACGAAAGGAAAAATGGTTAGCAACAGAATCAGTAAATACAACATAAAAATCAACATACAGAAAACAGTAAAACTCACAGATGAAACATGGTTAGCTTTAGCCTGTAGCTAAAAATCATGAAGGGAGAAAAAGTAAGTTAGCGCATGGAGCAACAGTTACAACAAGTAAACTATCAAAGTCATCGTCACCAATATTTTCAGCAACATTAAAGCCGCCTTAAACTTTTCTTGCAATAACTTTAAAATAAAATACAAAAACAAACGAAAATTTTTAGTAAAGACGAGCAACAAACATTTATATTTTTTTACCAATGACGGTGGCAGGTTGTCATGTCAGCATGGAGCTGTCAGAATTTGAGTTGTGAATACGACATTTCGGCGTCGAATTTTTAATCAGGTAACGCGTTGTTAATTACATACGAAAAAATCGCAAGCAGCAACAACAACATTAAAAGTGATATTAATAAATATAAATGAGGCCTCTAAACAGCAAAAATAAACATAACAATAAAACATGTTAAACATAACTTGAATGTCACTACTGATGGTTTTTTATTATAATTCTTCTACTCCTTTGTCCCTTTTCCTAAGAGACTCGATTGGTGAGTTTCACGATGAAACATTAATTAAGCATAATTTGTGGCGCTTGTATGAACATTAACCGATTCAACATTATGAAACTGAATATGAATTTATGAATTTTAACTGCGTTTTGCAACATTGCCAATAATTCCACCCATGCACATAATATGAACGTTTCTTACATAATATAACAATACAACATAAAATTATACTTAACGCATTAAAATTTTTCTCATGACAAGAATTTTGAAATATAAATTGTTGGGATTTTTTTACACCTGACCTGCAATAATTAATTACAAAGTAGTTTAGCATTCAAAGCTCTTCCTTTGATTACTATATAAACAAATTTTTTCTTTTTGATTTCTGACCACTACCAGAAGTATAATTATAAAGTAATTTATTACAAGAGCATGTCCGTTTAACTAATGATGGCGAACAATAATTGGCAGCATAAAATAACTTTAAACTGCGGCAAGTAAATTTTAATTCAATCAATTTAATAACAGAGCGATTTTTTTTCTAACTGCTTATTATATGTTCGAAGGTATAAATATAAGAGTAATAGTTATGAAGTTCAAGAGCCCATTAATTTGCAGAAGCCTTAAAATTCTTAAATTCCATTTTAAAAGATCTTAATCCACCGATAAATGTCATACAAAAAATCGGGCTATAGCGAGCAACATAACTGTGTACCATTCTGATATTTCTTGATTTATAAAAACAATTACTCAGTTTATATTCATATTAAAATTATTTTTTTTATTAGAATCGAAATGGAACTAAATAAATAATATAATAATTTTATTAAATGAATAAACTTTTTTGAACGTTTAAAGCTCTGCTATCCTCGATACACATTTAAACCCAAAAAAATGTTTTTGCATTGTTTGCATTCAAAATCACAAAAATAAATTTAGCCCGAAACAACGTCAAAACTAATATGCTTCCAGGAAAGATAATATGTGGCTTAAAAACCATAAATGTTAAAATTGCTGGTTTTTTTTAAACAATTTTATTAGAAATCGTGCAAAAACACATAATTTTACAAAGTGTGAGAGGAAACCAAGTTTCTTTGTTTCGCAAGAGGTAAACTTTATACAAAAAAAAAAAAAAAAAAAAAACCAAAGCATTTAACACACTATTGTTATTTAATAGCTTAAGCCTTTTGAAACCTCTTCTCATCTTGTTCAGGGATATTGCATTAAAGCTTATTTACGGCTTAAAATACAAAATATTAAATAATATTATATGATTTGACTTGGTTTACTTTCTGTTAGGTTTCATGATATTTTCGTATGTGCGCGTATATATTTTTGGTTGAGGTTATAAATCATTTAAGTAGTGTCATATTTTGTAAAAATTTAATTTACTGGTTTAACACAAAAACACTATAACTTCAGAAAAGGAAACAGGCTTTTTTTTTGCTTAATAAGAGAGAAAATATATATTCCTAAAAACGCGTGAGATTATTTTTGCGTGATTATGTCAATTATTTTTTGGCAAATGGTATTTAACAAAGACACTTTGTGGTTGATTACAGTAAATTTAAAACCAAAAAAAAAAAACCAACAACTTTAAGGATTTATTTCTTTTATATCAAAATATTTTTATACTTAAAAGAAATTTATTGAAATGTTTTATGCCAAAATAAGGAGCAACAGATTAAAAGAAACAAAAATTTTAAAGTGATTATTACTATCGCACTTATCTATACAAATACAAAAGTTTTTAGGTGATGTTTCTTCGCTGAGTTTTTAATGTTTCTCTTTAAGATTAATAATTTGGAATGAAACATAATGAGCTGGTTTAAGATTTCTACTTAGAACTCGTTGCTACTGAAAAAAGTTTACGTTAAAGAACAATATTGCGGTTAGTGGAGATATAGGCATTTTTGTAAAAAACCTGCTCTTCTAACAGCAACAAGAGGCAAGAATGAATAAAAATTTGTAATTTTATTAAGAATATCTCGATTGTAAAATATATGCAAACGCCTATAAGGCCAGGCAGATATAAAAATTTTCAAAGTCCTATATCTGCTGGATAATACAAGCTCCATTTTCTTATATAAAATATTTTCTTGTTGTGTTTTTTATTACTGCAATCACTCGCGGTCATTAAAGAATGAGGTTCCAACATTTTACAATGGTAACTGCAATAAAGTGATTTTGTAGTTGAAAACGATAATTTTTCTTATCCCCATGGTAACCATTTTTTGAAAAACTAAAAAGCTGAATTTGTTTATAATTGCTTAAGAAACTTCCGAAAAATCAATAACCAGTGAAATTCTCATTTATTTTTTATCCAATTAAATTCCACGAATAATTTGACAGCTTTCAAAATGGGATATAATTATTAGAGAAATATCTTAATTAAACACACCTTTGACCTTGAAAGATACTTTAAGGAGATTTATATGTAGTATAAATGAACCATAAATATCTGGTCGATGACCGAATTAGTAAAAACGTTAAGGCCAACGAATTTACCGTCGTAGTGGAGAAGATTGAATTTTATCAATTAGTCACTACTGTAGGCTAGTTTGGTTATTAAGTGGAGCTAATTAATCCAAGAGGCTAGGCAGGTTTGCGGATTCTCGCAGATTTAGTTGGTACCTAGCAAAATTCAAAATTCTTGCGGGTTTAGAAAAGAAAGTTCTGAAAGTACTTAAAGATATGACCTTGGTCATTATTGTGTTAGAGGAAGAACGAACGTTTAGGACAACACCACATTAGATTACTGCCGTTGCTCAGTGTAGTCCGAAAGATACCATCGGCTTTATCAGAAAAGTCAATTTTTTTTAAAGAGAAGTATCACTTCAGGCAGCAAGGCCTATTTAGCCGTGCTGCAACATTCTTTTAGGAAAGGGATAAAGAAAGGGATAGTCAGAAATTAACTGCCGTATAAAGACAGCACAACGACCAGTGACTATGCCTTCATCGCTGAGCAGCCCTGACAGTCAATTTTTATTTTTGTAGTGAAAAAAACCAAGGTCTTCGTTGAGAATCGAACCCACAACTAGTACACTACGTACTAGCCTACAGGGGCAATAGCTGAAGGGTGCTTGCGGTTCTTGGATTAGATATCTAAAAGAATGCGAAATTGTAATGCGAAATTTATAATACTTTAGAAGTTTTAACGATTATCAAAAAAAAAAAAAATTATTAAGTAAAAAAATAAATAAATAAAAAAGAGTAGAATACAATAAAAAAAAAATAAAAAAAGAAACTTTAATATTTTCTGTGCCACGCCAAGATAAATTAGTTTGTTAAAATATTTATGCAAGAAATTTTTCTACGTTAACGCTTTAATAAAAGAATTCATGTTTTAATCGATAACCATAGCTTTAGAATTACAGTCGAGCTATTGATAAATACTATGTCTGGTGATTATATTTCATCGTTAGGAGATGTACGCCAGAATTAAAACATTAAATTTAATTGATCTGCAGTTGCCACAACAGTAATCTAAAATTCTTGCTCCCAGCCATTGGAAAAAAATCAAGAAATTTCTAGAAGCTTACAAATAGACACTTTTACTATAACGCAACACAAATTGGAATTGTTTTTAATGAAAACATTAAAGGCGATTAATCTCTGTTTTGTGGGCTACAAGAAAGAAATGACAAACTCACTTCCATACACCAACATATAAGAGAAGTTAAAAAATTAATTCAAGGTTACATTTATTAATATTTATAAAATTTTCCTGTTTTTTTTATTATTTAGATTATAAATAACAAAAAAAACACAAAAAATATTTAGCATCACAACATTTTTTCAAGACCAAGTTCTAGGCAACATTAAATGATCATGCATGGCCTGCAATACTCGTAAATGACTTTTAGTGAAAGAGGTGCCAACTATTAAATGATTCTGTGTAAGTCTTTTACAACAAAGTCTTGTGTCGCTACAAGATAATGCAATAAACGACATCATCAACAGCGTCACTATATAAAAACTAAAACAAAACTGTTGAGGACTATTGTATTAACAAAAAATAAAAAAACATACACACAAACCGAAAAACATG
Source organism: Trichopoda pennipes (assembly GCA_030448955.1). Lineage (NCBI taxonomy): Eukaryota > Metazoa > Arthropoda > Insecta > Diptera > Tachinidae > Trichopoda > Trichopoda pennipes. The sequence continues at coordinate 3,154,289 of JASKUP010000031.1, read as the reverse complement.
TTAACGAAAAAATGTCAGACCGCCCTCTAGGGACAGATTAGCGATTAATCTCTGGTACCCAACATTATTTATCAACGAAACAAAACTTACTAGCATTTGCAGTTTTATGGAAAAATGAAATGCTTTAAACTAAACGAAATAAATAGAGAAAAACTATACAAGACAAAATTATGTATTCCTTAAAATATTTCAAGTACTTAATCAATGTTTAGTAGAATGATAACTTTTTAACTAAAAATGTGGCACTATTCTACATGATGATTATTTTAAGGAAAAAAAAACTGCGGAAAAATGCGGATTTTTGTACCCTATAGAGGGCATTTTCAAACTTTTTAATAAAAGTTAATTTTTAAGGAATATCAAAGGGTTACATTTCTAGTTAACTTTGTGTGAGTTGCGCTTTTATGTAGTTCTTCTAAGATAGGTCCTTATAAAGATCTCAAATGTACAAAACTCTGGTGTAGTCTTTGATTATTTCTCCGAGTATGGGGCCATGATTTGCTGCAAGATAAAATACTGTTAAAAGAGTTTTTTTTTTCTAATCTACCTTTATCCTGTAGTCGTCTAAGCACTTTTTTAACGCAAATGGAATAAATATTACTGCAACTGTCGGATTGCTGTTAGGAGTTCTCTATGAAAAGCAATCTGAAGAAGAAGTAAGAATGTTTACTTGGGGAAATTTCAAGTGCAGCGTGTAAATTCCTTTTTTTAGTTCAAACTAGCGTCTACTATCAAAGGTGAGTTTTAAAATTTTGAAACCCTTTAGTGATGCGGCTGAAAGGCGCGTAATAATATTATTCTTTTGAACAAAATTGTTTCAAATTTTATTCTGATTTCTTAAATAAATAGTTCGCAAGTCTCGACTTTATAAAATCCTCAGTAAAATATTGAATTGTAAAAGATATTACAAAAAATTAAATTGTACCCATAGGACCTTGGAATTTGTTCTTGATGATGTACCTTCTGGACGTCCAGCATATCAAGTTTCCGCTATTTCAAGTTTTGCTGGCGCTCTACTAACTACGCCAGTTGTGACCTTCAACATCACATTATTTTTCCCCGTTCCATGAATTTAATTACATTTTTCTTGGTCTACTGCCATTACAACAATTACAAAACGTATCTTCAAAGCAGACAGATGGGAGTAGGTCATTAAAATAAAAATTGTAATACATAATTTATTTAAATTTTAATTGTCCGACTATAGAATACAGAAGATAATTCTACATAAATCAAATAAATAAGTCATTCTATAAGTTGCAAGTGTGGTACTATCTAATTCCAGATCCTCTGGGAAGACGCTTCAATTTGTAAATCAATTTATTTTTAAGTTTTATTATTGTGAACTATAGTGAAAACATATTTTTCGAAAAATTCTTTGTGGGTATCCACTACGCTTCAAGATACATGCCAAAACAAAGTGCGGGGAACACCCCACAATTTTAACAATTATCTTTTTTTCCAAATAAGGCTAATGCGAAGCTTTAATTCAATTAAATAATCAAAATCACTTCGGAAATTACGGATAATAATAACAAAAATCATATACATACAATAGAATTATTAACATTTTTCAATTTCAAAGCCACTTGAAAGTTATATTACGCTAAATGAGTACTCGTATAGCTCATTTAGTTGTCTTCTTTGCCAATTTCTTTTTGTATATTTTTTTATCCTATAATAGAGTTTGTTTTAGTTCTTTTAATATTATCTTTTGTTTTAACAAAGACATTTTTAACAAACCAAACCCTTTCATAAGAAGGCTTCTAAGCCGACACAAAACTTATATGTGTCAATTTATTATGACTAGAAAGGGGCGTATTTGTACTTTTTCCTGGTTCTTCTGACTACAGAAACGCAACAAGTTTTTAAAATGAAACTAAAATTGTTGATGATGCATCGTTACGTTGAAATAACAAAATTTGTATTATTAATATGGCCAAGAAATAGTGCTGGCCATTCATATAGGTAGAAAATAAATGATGACAAAAAATTACGTTTTTAAATTTAATTCAACAAACTATTGCAATTATGCGTGTTTTAAATAAAATGCCTATTCCCGAGGGGTTCTACATACATAAATTTGTGGTTCAACTTTTATTTAGTTTAGTGGCTTTAAGCATTTTATTTGGAAGTTTCAATGGGATAATATTCAGTACTAAACTTAGCTGCCAATTTAAATGAAATTAAGCATTTAATGTTTAACAGGTGAATTTGTCTGTTATGCAAGTTTCGTTTTTCCGGTGTCATTTCGATTATTTTTTTATATTTGTACATCCTTTTTTGCCTTCTCTTTCATTTTGGGATAATAAAACTTTAACCAAATAAAAAGTTTGAATGCTATTTTGCTTAGTATGTGATACAGCTTGATGCTACCATTTCAATAACGATTGGCCAAAATGTGTGCAGTTTTAAATGCAAAACGACACAAGAATTGAACAATTTAAAATGTTGTTGATTGTTGACTGCATGCATACACGCGTAAATGCACATACATATGTACATATGAGTTTATCGTCTAAAGCAATTTGGTATAAGTAGATTTTTTATGGTTATAGTTTCGACTTGTTTTGTTGGTTTGATATGCGTAAGATAATAATGACATTACCATCTCAGTTAAATGGTCTAAAAAAATACTACAACCAGACAGTACTTAATTTGCAGTTAAAGAAAGATTAGAAAATTTTATAACCTTTGATTTTTTTTTTGTTATTATGGAAAATTGTATTGCGTGAAATAACTATAGATATTTAAGACCATTTTTCGAAATAATGACACTTATTGTTACATATTGTTATGTAACAGCAAAAATAAAACCTTATACTGTTTTAATCCGTTAAAAAATATTAAGTTGGGTCTGAGAAAAGTAGTTCTAAACACACTCTTACTCTCATCACTAGCACGTGGTGCATTGGGGCTGCTATAACATTAATAGAAGAATGAAACATCAAGAGATCCAATCCCAATTCCCTGAGTAAAATTTAGAAATAATAGACATTACACGAGATACTGAAGGCGTCAATATATTAGAAGAGCATATGAAACGATGAAGAAATTACAACCTCACAACAATACAACACAAAAGGCGAAGAGTCTATTGCAGACTTGTCAGAGTTGATTTAAAAACTTGTGTGGTAAACTTAAAATCAGAGTTTTGAAACTCGCTGTATATTTTGAATATTTTTCTTTAAATAAACAATAAAGAGTTTTATAATTTAATTTTAATTAATTGAAATTTAATTTGCAACGATATTGCAAAATAGATATGCTACAGAACTATGCTGTGTTTTTACCGAGTAAAATACTCTGTGGCATTAACATATAACTGCTGTGACTTAAAACCTTTTCTCGTTTCGGTGGGTCGTAATTATTTTTATTTCCATCGTTACGGGTGGTCGAAATTAACACGAGATTTGAAAACAATAATTGTGGGAACATAGAAAATTGATGTCTATATCATCCATTTCTGGAAATAGTTTCTATGTAGTTTTAGCTATATTATGTTGATTTAAATCTATTCAGCGATTCGCTTATCGGTTTAGCTAAAGCTTCAAGCTTAAAGATAACTTTTTATCATCCTACAAATAAGAGACCTATAGGAAAATATATATGTAAATTATATTTAACCTTAAGTTGCCACTTTACATGCAAATCAAATAATAAAAGCAGCTTTAAGGCCATAAATTCAAGATGCGACCACAAAATTTATGACCGTAACTAATACGAAATTTTCAACACAGCGCATTTGAAAAGCAAAGATAAGAAAAAAGGAGAAAAGTAAGTGGTTTTCAAATACAACAACAACAGTAAATAAAAGCAATGTTGTAAATATTTTAACACAAACTTAATGCTTGCGCCATTCTTGTGATAGGAGGGGACATCATAAAATTATAGGTTCACTGTAGCTCATATTCTAAGCTTTTGGTTACTTTTGTGGCTTTTATTGATAAATTTTAATGTATAGAATTTTGTTTCTTTTATTTAAGTTCTTTTTTTTTTTGGTTTACTATATTTTGTATTTCGTTCGAAAATTGTAAAATACTTGTGAAGCGTAATACAGATAGGTATAGAATACAGATAGCCAATTTACCAAGGAGTAGAAAATAAACAAACTGTCTGTGTTTAATAGTTTTGTAACATTAAATGTTAATGACAAAAAATGCTTTAAAGGAGATTTTTTATACTCGTAAAAATACTGCTCAAAAAGATTTAGCAGAAACAGCAAGTTTGAGCATTGCACAGTTAATGGTTATATTTAAAGTGTATGAAATATTTGAAACTTAACGCCGGATTTTTCATACAAAGGCAATACTCTGTCTAATAGCTGAATCTCTTAATAATCAAATTAATAACTTAAAGAACTTCTGTACAACTTGCTATTGGTGCCTGCATTTATTAATAATTTTTTGTGTACCACACCACGTATGAAAATATTTTCTGCGCACTATAAATTATAGGTATTTTTAATTTTTTACAATGACATGTGCGAATAAAGAGAACACTGAAGATGGCAAATTGCCGAAACCGGTTTGTTCACAAACCAAATTTGCCGAGAGTCGACGTAAAACCGTACCCAAATAAAAATAATTTTTTACCCCTTATGGAGTTAAGGAATTCAAATATTTTTTTGCACTAGTTCCACGTTAAAAAAAAATAAAATTGAACAGAATTTTCTATTGAGGACAAGAGCACAAAACAAATTTTGCCAATTTCTGGGAAGTTTTGAGGTTTTGTTTTACCTAAAAAGTAATAATAAAAGGAGATATTATTAATCTTAGGTAAATTACTGGAAAAATATGTTAAAGTAGCGATAAAGGAATGCTAAGTATAATGAAGGCGTACTTTGCCGAATACCTGAGATTTAATTATTTTATTTAAGTTATTTTTTAGGAGTCAAAATCTCTGAAAACTTCCCGGTAATACAGATGGGGTTTTCAAATCCTCCACATTTTTAAAAATCTATCTCGATAAGCATCGCTAACATAATAATACTGCAATAGTTTTTATATATTTCTTTACTGAAGATTTTTTTTAATCGGTATAAATTTGATGCACATACTTTGTTTCTGATTAATTATCCAAGACTTTCTGACTAATCTGCATAATAACATTTAATCTTATATCTGTAAATTTTTCAATAAAATTTTAATATAGTAGATTTTGTATATTTAAGTTTATATATTATCATTATAAAAATAGCACATTATTCTGCATGTCAAAAAAAAAATTAAATCCATGGTTTCAAAATTAACTTTCAAATAAACAGCGACTCACCGCAGTCAGGGTGATAAATCTAAATCCTATCTAGTGTCGATATGATTGCTGCATTAAAAATAACTAAAGAGTTGCAGAAAATAAAAAAAAATAATAAGAAAATGTTACCTCTGGGAGCTTAGCGGAAAAAAATTTAGGAATAGAGAATTAGAATGTTAATAAATGGACCTTAATTTTACGGAAAAACATGCAAAACATATTTTCACTTCATTGCTCTTGTCAGCCTTCAAAATTATTACAGTTAGAATTGACACAACCCATATGAATATCACTTTCATCAAGTGGGAGACGCTTTTCAATCACAGCATTTTCTGGTCAGGTACTTTAAAAATTTTGGTCATAAAATTTTGTCTATTAATTGCTACTTGTGAAGCAAAAACTCTATAAAAGGAATACAAAAATAAATACACTTATGTGATTTTTTATAGTGAAAAAATATATTTTAAGCCATTTAATCAATACGCTATACCTGATGTGAGCACTTTGTGATTAACAAAAAAGTAACAATTTCTTCACATATATAGAGATTTACATTTTTAGAAAATTATTTTTAATTTTGGATACTGTATACATATATGGAATATATTTTATTCACATTTAAAAAGCCGTGCTTTCATTTATTCATTAATGCCATCAATCAACTGTGCAACAGAAATCTTTTTTTTAGCTAACATCGCTGTCACCATAAAAATTACCTCAAATCCCATAAATTAAACCTTAAACCATATTGAAAAATATAGAAAATAAAAATTAAAAATTTTGCAAGAAAAAAGAGATTTTCTATTTTACTATCTTAATAAGGATTAAGCACAACTTTTTTGTTTATATTGCAAACCTTAAAATTAGATAAAAAAAATATATTTATAGAGCAGAGCTGTTAAAATAAAACACGAATATGATACAGGTATTCTTCAATTTTTCTTACACAAAAACTGCACTGTGATTTTTTGTCAGCTGATCATAAACATCATTATTAACAGCATAAAAATTATGTCCACTAAGAGGATTTTTAATTAACAGAACTGTCTACATAACTGTCTACATATAATTTTTATTTAGGAGTAGAAACCTTTTTCTAATATTTCTGCCAAACAAAATCCCTTGCACATTAAAACAATGCAATAATATTTCTTTCGCTCGTACTTGCATTAGCCACAGAAAAATAAACATTTAAAAGCAGACACATTTTAATTAAATGTACAGACACAACAAAACAAAAGCAGGAGCGCACCCATACACATAAAATAGATAAGAATAAAAGCTTAAAAGAACATTAAATGTGAGAGTAAAATAAAAATATACTCCAGCCAACAAATCTATGGCTGTATAGGTATAAGCATTACCGAAGCTTTATGTGAAAGTATCTTTTGTATTATTAAAAGATGAAGTTGTAATGCAAAAAGAAAAGATGAGTTGAAATAAAAGGGATATAACTAATTATAACTTTTTATGTGTGTACTTAAATCATTAATAAATTTTGTCTACTTTTTATCATGGAGTTCATGTTATCTTGGCATTAACTGGCTTTTATAATTTTATCTATAAAATCTTTTGTATAAAATGGCTAAATTGAATTACGTTATTTTAGGGCTTTTGCCAAGCACAAGAATAACAAAAGGTCAAAATTTATCTGTTACTTAAGAGTTTCGCACTGAGGCTAAATTTTTGTAGTAAGAAAGAAGGGAAATTGATGAGCTAGATGGAGACAAAGAATAAATTAAATGAAAGATTGGAGTATTATAGAATTTGTTTTCCAGCACACAACCAGCTACTAGAAGGCGAAATATTGGCAACCCTGGAGCTTCTTTCATTTAGTGCCATTGACTGGCGATATGTGGATTGATGTCGCATACTTTATCATATAGGCACCACTTGCTTTATTTTAAGCTAAAGCAGAGCTTATTTTTTTGTTTAACATCAGAGGTTTTGGATTGGTATTTTACTCATTTTTATCACGGCTGTATGTCAGCAGCTTAGTAAACTAAAACGGTAAAGTAAATTTGTTCTTATTTTTTAAAATTTAATCTTTAAATATGTACATACATAAGTTAATATAAAGATTGACAGCTATTAAGGTAAACTGCTTAGACAGACCCGTATTGTCAACTTAATATTGATAATATTTATTATATACCGAAACGGTTTTCAAACATTACTTAATTTTATTTTATTGCATGCATAGTTACGCCCTTTCATGCAAAATAATTCCATAACTCATTTAAATTAAATCCAAAGTACTGCGAAGCTACGAAAGATAATATCAGGATAAAACATTTGGAGCGTCTTATTTAATTTCGAAAACGTTAGTTAATATTCTTATCAATTTATGAAATGGCACTAGCAGAGTTTGCAGTAAAGTCATCTTATAAGCAGCAAAAGTATCAGATTGACGACAAAATGATCTCCCATATAAGACTGAAACGATATAAGTTTTCATCTTATATTTAAAACTAGAGTCATTATTTTCACAAATACACTCGCACTGATCTTATTTCAGTTTAATTTGCCTTTACTGGCGAAATTACTCTATTAGGGAATTTCTTTTAACAAATGTGTTTTGGCTTTATTTGGCTTTGTACAATTAAGTAATTATATAAATTGTTACTGGAAGCAATGACTAGAATAAAGAATTTAGTAACAAAAAACACAATCACTTGTATTGTCAGCACAAACGAAATGTACCTTTGAAATATTAACAATTGTTTTAAACAAAAAACAAGTTGTAATGAAATAAACTGTTTAGTTACCATTCTATTAAATTAAATTTTAAAAAATTTCCAAAAAAAAAACTCCAAGCACCTAAGATTCAATAACTGTGAAGTAAATCTATGAGACAAATACGGGGGACACAAATGACAGAAAACATTTTTAGGTTTTTTGGCCAAAAGACAATAAAATGAAATGGTATTTTTTGAATTCAGCTTGATTGCTTAAAAATCTTGAAATTGCTGTTACTTTTCTTGCGCACTTTTTCTTTTTACATTTGGCATCATTTTTGTATTTCTTTTATTTAATCGTTTTTTTTATTGATTATCTGCGACATTCCTAGTTGAAATAAAAAAATTAATTCAAATCATTTCTGTTTGTTATTATGCTTTACAGATTATAAAAAGGGTAAATTACACTCGCTATTGGTATTGAATGATATACAAAGGTGCAGACGTCGCCAACTTTTACTCAAGTAGCTCCGAGAAAGAATTGAAAAGTTATATATTATTTTTAAAGAAAGTATATAACAAAGAACAAGTTAGGGCTGCACAAATATAAAAATGAGTAAGGTAAAGAAATAAAAATTCTAAACGTATCAATCTAAATCTCTTAACTATTCGAAAATTATTTTCCTAATTTTCCTTATATTCTTCCAGGCTATTTACAACTTTACAACGCTCTGGCTTTTATTTTGTTTATTTGTTTATTATATACTACTTTTTTTTACTTTGTTTTGTTTTCTTTTCGGGCCAGCACTCAGGGGATGGCCCCTACATATGCAAAGCATTGTGCCAGAACTAGGAAATTAGCTTACGGGAAGGAGGAAAGAGGGAGTAGTGTCCGTGGACATTCAGTTTGAATTTTCCCAGATTAAAAGTGACAGGAAAGACCTCTGTAGGGAACTTATTCCACATACGGACTGTTCTGCTAAAAAACTGCACATTACTTTGTGCTATACTATTCTACTTTGTTCACCTACATTCCAGTAAAGCAAAGTAATTAATTTAATTCTACTATGCTCCATTTTGTCTTTTTTCATACGTCAGTATTGTCAACTATATTGTACTCACAATCAGCCTATTATTTTCTTACCTAATGTTCTATGCTATTCTTCTAGATATTTCTCTAATTTTTAATCTAATAAGTTCTAGTCTTAATATCCTAATATATTCTTATCTGTCATTGTTGTATACTATTTGGTGATTTAGGTTACTCCACTTAAGCCTGTTTTCCAGTTAGCTGCATTGGGGCATGTTTTGCTTCTGCTCTACTTTGCTATAATCTGATCAATTATTCGGTCTTTCTCTTTCTGCTTTACTTTACTGCTTTAGTATACTCTGTTTTTATATACACTTGTACAAATGAGGATACAACTAGTTATTCCCTATTCTGCCAGCCGCTATACTCGTACTTAGAATTTGTTTAATTTTCTAGGATGGAGTTTTGCTCAAAACAGCTTTTCTTTTTGCTTCATCTACTTATTTAGATTTACTTTACCTTACTCGGATCTGTTTTAAGATATCCTGCTCTAGTTTAAATTAAGATTTGAAAGGTAATTAAAACATTTTATTTAAGCCTTAGAATTTATATAATTTTTCTTCTAAGCATGAATCCTTTTAATAAAATGCATTAAATTCCTGTTGTTCATTTATGTTTTATATATATTAAAAGGAATCCCAGCAAAAAAACTCTCACCAAATTAAAAAGAGTGCGGGGACTTCAAATGCCAAGAAGAAAATAAAAAGCGTGCAAAACAAGCAGAAATTTTTTTTTATTTTATCTTTGATTTTTTATTTATGTGTTTTTTCAGGGTAAAATTTTTTTTGTAATGAAAACGTGAGCTTTTCTTTTTTATGTTTTTTCTGTGTTGGTTTTTTACTTTTTTTGAGTGTTTATTGTTTAGAAAAAAGAGTAGAAAATTTAGCAAGGATATGAAAGTTTATTTCGTATATATTTTTCATTATACATTTTTTTAAACAGAAATTAAAGTCATTAGAGAGGGTGTTGGTAGTTTGTAGCTTAAAGTTACTGTTTAAAAAAATTTAAGGGGAAGACATCATGAATAAGAAGCAAAAACAAACAAATTATACAGACATTTATTAGTGTTCTTTCTTTTGTCTGTTCTTGTGTCATTACAGTGGCTTATTCATAGCTTGTATTTATGCGCAAATGAATGTGCGAATATAAATGTATCCGCGTGTATACCCGGTATAATCTTTGCTTAGCAAAGGAGAGTAATTCTATTAATTTTACTCTGCTGGTTTTATTACCGTTAAAGTTCTAGATTTTTTTATCCATTTTACTTTTCCTTGCCACAAATCTCAGGTAGAGATTTGTAGTTAAGGAATTGGAACTTTATTTAATTTTTTTTTGTTTAACAAAAAAAGGTTAAACAGTGTCTTTGTAAAAAATTTATGGCCATTTTAAGTAAGAAATAGTGAAGAAAAAATTAAACAAATCTGGAGTTGTATTTAAAGGTTTCTTACATTTTACAATAGCAGCCATCGTCCAGATTTAAGGTAAATAATTACTTAATAGCAATGAAATAATATACAGTGGGTAAAAAAATGTATGAAAATTAAAAGAGGACACAAAAAAAATTATATTGTTTGGTAAATATTTAAGTTTACATGCTTCTTTATTTTTGTCTTTATTTCGTTTTAAATTTTTAACACACATTTCTCTCACAATAATTATTGAAACCTTAAAAAAATTGTTATAATTTTCAAATAATTCTTTTATTTTTAAATTTACCACGAAACTGCTAATAAGCAAACATAAATTAATGCAATAATTTTTTATTTTTGTTATTCTGTTACTTATTATTTTGTTATTTCTACAAGTACAGTTTAAGTACTTACCATCTTCAAGTAGGGTGCAAAAAAATTCTGAAACTTTACTTACTACAACTTTTTTTGCCACAAAAATGTTGCTCCAAATAATCTAGTGTAAGTGTTAGGTGTTAATTTTAAAATTTTATAAACCAGTTTCCACATGTAAAATATTAAATGTTACAGTAAATGTAAATGTAATTTTGTAGATTTTTCAATCCATTAATTTTCATTCAATTAACTTTGTTTTAAATATAAGTGTCTGTAGTTTCGTACCAAAATTAGAGTGAAATCTACTCAGAAGCTTTTGCTTGTTAGAACATAAATTTTGTGGGGAAATAATAAAAAATTTTATTTTCAGAATTTTTACTGCTATAAAATCGATATCTAATCATTGGATTAGTTGGAATAGGCTTCAATTTAATTTTAAAAACAAAGTTATTAAATATTTTGCACAACTTTTGGGTGCAATTAATACTCTCAAAATAAATATCATATCGATTTCTTTTCAGTTATAATTAATATTGAAATTTTCAATAAAATTAAAACCATTTTCTACTAAATGAAAGTTAAGAAAATGTCACTTAACACTGTTATGATTGCTTAACTAGATGGATGATGTCAATGAACCAGGGATAATTTAAAGATACGAAATGAAAAAAAACCTACAGATAAAAATTAATAGCTCGTTCAGAATTTAATTAAACTAAAGAAACTTTTTTAGATAATTATTATTTTTATATATATCACTTTGCTTTCTTTTTTCTGTTTTGGTTAACTACTGTGATTTTTTAAATAAATACAAATTTTAAGCAGCTTTTCTTTTGTCTCCTACCGGTGTATGCATTACAACCTTGACTATGATTTAAAGCTGTATTTTGAAAGCATCAACATATTATTTATCCCATGATTTTTGTTGTTACATATACATTGACATATTTTGTTTACTCTTTTTATGTTTACTTCTTTATGTTTCTAATTTCAAGAGGATTTAGTTGGTGTTATATTCCACCAGCTGCCCTTTGGCAAAGTTTTTATTTCAAGAATTTTATAACTTCAGTTTTTATAAGGTTTATTTTTTATTACCTTTTTCGATTTCGTTTAAACGTATGTTTAGGGCATGAGTGGAAATCCTAAGGTTAATTTTTTTTTCTTTATGATAACATCGGTATAGTTAAAATACTTTTACTTAAGCATCTTACATCCAAATATGAAGAGTTCGTGTTGCATTTTTTATGCATTCAGTTTATTTCAGCAGGCGTTTTATCATATCTATATATATAAAAGAAAGTGATGTTAGTTACTACGCTTATAACTCGAGAATGCCTGGACCGATTTCGGTGATTAGCACCAATTCGGACAGGTCTCCGGCCAAATAAGAAGAATACACAAGAAAATTTTGGAAAATTTCCCAAAAAAAAAAATTATGAAGAAAATTCATTTTCACATACATTTTTTTTACAACGCTATCTTTACTCAAGAACCCATAAAAAAACATGATTGTAAATGCTATATTGCCAGTAGATGGCGTTGTATGCACACTTGGCAGATGCAATGATATATGTTAGTAGTCAAAAAAGTCATGAAAAATGTGATTGAAGCAAAAATTTTAAAAGAAAAATATAAGGGCGATGTGTTGAAACCACGCATTCCTATGATTCCTCCAGATTTGCCGTTTGATTTTAAATGGCTTCAGTTCCCCATACCTGTTGCTTTTCAATGATCCCTGTTTTTTGCACTTTCAGTTATATGTATCACGTTCACGTGCTTTGTTTTTCAATACCGCGAACCAAAATCGATCAAAAAATGTCGAAGAAATGACTTGCAAAGCAGTCACGGGCACGCTAGTCTTTAGTATATGATAATTTCCTCTTTTTATCTACAAACCAGTTTTTTAGGAAAAGTTACAGCGTTTTCTTTTAAGACAGTGTTTCTATCGTGCTGTACCTTTAGTATCATCAGTCTTGTTGGCTTTTTATTATCTCTAAATAAATCGTTTCTAAAGCTGGTCAATGCTAAATTTGAAGATAGAGAGGGCGAGTGAGAGACATAACCACAACCTATTATTGACATTTGCCCACTAATTTTGAAATAGCTTGATCCAACAATAATTTTTAATTCTTATTAGACAACTGACAAGGACAAGCAAAATAGTTTATAAATATTTCGTTAAATTAAAAATATCCTCGATTTAAAATATTAAAGAAAAGAAAAAATATGCAATAAAGCGTTGTTGACGGCGAATAAGCACAGAGATGAATTAGAGCATAAAACCAGAAGCTTATTTCAGAATGTTGTCTGAATATTTTTATTGTAGACATAGTCAAATGCTGAATACAGAAGCAGTTGTTTTTGTTGTTGTCTTATTATTAACATTAGAAAAGCTTAAAAAAATTTTAATTACAATGAGTAAATACACACATGTAATTTTCTTAACAATTTAACAATTTTCCAACAACTTATAATTGTTTAATGAGAAAATATTCATCGATTTGTGCATATTTAATATGTTAAGTTTATTAGTAAGAAGAGTTTACATTAAAGAGTTAGAGGTTTCACATTATTTTAATAACAAATATTTTAGTTAGCCGTTAAATGCAAAACACTATGCAGTCGTGTAAAATAAAAAAGAAAAAAAGCGAAATGACCTTATCATTTTGATTTACACCTTCTAACACAAATACTTTTATGTTTAGAACGTAATATTATATATTTTTCTTTTACATATGCATGTGTATAGTATACTATACTCACTTTTATTTCACAGTTTTGTTCTACAGACGAACTTGAAAATTGTTAGTAGCTGTATTGAACAGCAAAGAATTTTGGTTTTTTTGGTTTGTTCTTTTTCAAATACTATTAACAAAAAGCTGTAAATCATAAAGCAGAGAAGACAATACAAATAATAAAAAGAAGATATTTTTATAATTCGTTTTGGTTTTACGGTTGCACAAACATTTTTGTATTTGAAACGAACTTAACAATGAAGGCATGTGTGTAATAAAATTTTAGCGTATTATAATTTATGAGGTCTTTTATTTATTCTTATAGTTGGGTGTTATAAAATTTGTTTTTTTATCTTCCTCTGCCATAATTTCATTTAATATATTTTTAACTTATTACTTTTAAATGTTTATTTTATTTCTGCAGTTAAAGGTGTGTGGTTTCTTGTTATGTTATTATGCTATTTTTTATTTATAAATCTAACACGTTTAAGACTTGTTGGCAATTTATGGTTGAATATGAGTAAAATTTAATGAATCATATATTTTTCTTTCACTCTCATATCAAGGCTATATTCGCTTCGTTAAAAAAAAATTAATTTGTTTATTTGAAAGAAAAATATGGTCATAATTCAGTGGAATTATCAGGATCATAAAATATCTATTATAAGCTGAAATAAAAATTTTTATTACAAAATTTAAGACTGGATTGTATTTAATACAAAAGTTTCGTATACTTCGGTAAGAACTGATTTTCTTAAGATGACTTTCAATGTAAATTGTATCTATGAGAGTTAAAATGATCAATAGTCTTTTCAAAGAGGTAGAAAATTTCGTTTTTTTACTGATTTCCACTTTTAAAAAAACTACCTCCTTCTGCTGCTCTTATATATTTCCATTTATATATTTTATATCGATTATTTTGAAAAAAAAATCAAAATAAAAATTTTTCCTTTTCTTTGTAAATTGCTTTGTAACTCGTTATTAATATTTAAAAAGGAAATATTTTGAGATTGTCACAGTGTGAGCAATAACATGTCAACCTTTAAAAGACCACCCTAAAAAAGCGGCTTCTTATTTTTAAATATTGCGTTTTTTTATGAAACAAATTTTAAACATCATTTTGTGTAATTTTTGAATGCTTTTCAATATTTGTCCTTTACGTTTCATTTAATTAAAATAAAAAATTTTTCATTTTGTATTTTAATCATGAGTTGCAGAACTGTCAATTACAGAAAACAAATAAGAAACCTTGAAATGTCCTAAAAACCAATAAACAAAACTATCATGGAATAAGAAAATGTACATGCAACATAAACATACATATATGCACACTTCTAGAAAAACCAGACTAACTCAAAAGCTTAAGCAATTGCATTTGAATGAATGTCTGTGCCTATATTTCTAGTGTTGATTACAATCGTAAAGAGCAAACGGTTTTAACTGCTTAACAAGTCAACAACAAAATTTAAAGGCATCATCATGCAATAAAACTTGTATTCTCTGTTAAAAATCTATAGATAAAGATCAATAACACACACATATACACATTTTATATACCACTAACTTTGAAGGAAAAAATCTTCAAAAAATAAATATACAAAAAAAAAAAAAAAAAAAATAAAACTAGTTTAAATTGCGGGAGGTTCGTCGTGGTTGTACCACTCCAACACCAAGGAAGTCAGGTACATGGTACACAGTACACGAAATTCATTCTTTTTAATTTTTGTTAAAAGCTCACTTCAATAATAATAAATTGAATTCGACAAGTAACATTTTTAGGTTTTAATTTTAATTAATAAAAATCTACAAACAAAAAGTGTTCAGTCGGTAGAAAAGCAAAACTTAAAAAATAAAATTCCAAATACTGGCAACAAATTATTGCATCGAGGTGAAAAATATTTTACAGCCTGATTTTTTCTTCTTATTTTCTTTAATATTTTATTTTATTACAACTTTCCTGATTACTTTTTGCTGTTGCTATTGTAGCAATTTTTTACTTTTTATATTCCCGGTTCTTCATGAAATCTTAAGAAAATAATTCACTGTCAATAAATTGCCATAAATTCAAATGTGATTGGTAATAAATGACGGTTTAACTCTAAACGCGTGAGCAATAAATTTTTGTAACAATTGCTTGCATAAAGTTCCATTCATTCATTCATTTGTTCATTAATTCCTACAGTCAGTCAGTGATATAGTTGCTGGAAGTATGGCAAAATAAGAAAATATTGTAAGTGATATGAAAATAATAAAATGATATCATTGGTTTGTGATTTAGAATGTATATGCGGTGTGTTCGTTAATACAAAATCAAAAATAAATTTTGCGTAACAAAACAACTTAGATGAGTTTTCCATACTGCTTGTCACTCCAATTACATCAAACAAAACTCTTTTAAACTCCAGATTTTAAAAGAATATCTCTACATTATTTTCTTTCTAGAGTTCTACAGTGATTCCTGATTTCCGAATCCATCGTTAATTCTTGTTTTTAAGGAAGAATGCATAATTTCTCGCATCTTTGCTCTGCTGCCAGAATGGAAAAGTTATATATAACAAAAATATTGTTTAATCCAGATAACATTGAAAATTGTGGTATATTGAAACTTAAGAATTCATGCATATGCCCAAGGGTATCACATTTAAGCTTGTTTTCTACTGCCATTCTGTGCCGCCTTTTACTGTTTATTGCAACTAACTATTGAAAGGTTTAACATGATTAAAGCGTACAAAGAGTGGTTGCATACTTCCTATTTCAAACCATTTTTTGAATTTAATGGTCTTGGTATTCTTTAATATCTACCGATGTTTCGAATTTCATATTATTTTCTTCAATCATGTAGGAGAATGGTTAGTCTGCCTTGCAATCGTTTTTTGATAATTTGAAGGATAATTTTTCCGTCTTTTAAAAAGCTTATTGCCCACTCATTTTGCCACAATTGGTTTGTAAAGGGTGTTTTTTAAGCCCGATAGAACTTGAAATTGTAAAAAATAACACAAAAAATTAAACTGTAATCAAAATTTCTTTTTTATTCGAAGGATCAATACGTGGCATTAACATTTGAAAATGATTTCGCGGCTGTTCTTGACGAAGCGCATTCTGGACGTCTAATTTTGGGCCACTTTTTCGAGCACTGCTGGGCGTATGTCACGAATAACACGAAGAATGCTGTCCTCCAAGGCGTCAATTGTTGCTGGTTTATCAGCATAAACCAGTGACTTCACGTAGCCCCACAGGAAATAGTCGATTGGTGTCAAATCGCACGACCTTGGCGGCCAATTGACAGGTCCATTTCTCGAAATCAACTTATCGCCAAATTTTGATTTCAATAAGTCGATGGTTGCGTTCGCTGTATGGCATGTAGCGCCATCCTGTTGAAACCACATCTCGTCCGGATCAATGTCATCCATATTTTCAAACAAAAAATCATTGATCATGGTGCGGTAACGATCTCCATTGACCGTAACGCGAGCTCCGGCCTCATTTTTGAAGAAATAAGGTCCGATGATGCCACCAGCGTGAAAACCGCACCAAACGGTGCATTTTTCTGGATTTAATGGAGTCTGTAGGGTCTGTTGTGGATTGGTCTCACTCCATATGCGGCAATTTTGCTTATTAACAAACCCGTTAAGCCAAAAATGCGCCACATCGCTGAACACAATTTTGCGATAAAACAACGGGTCAGTTGCCAACTGCTCTAGAGCCCAATCGGCGAAAGAACGACGCATATAATGGTCTCGTAGCTTCAATTCCTGCACCAGCTGAATCTTATACGGGTGTAGGCCGAGATCTTTGCGCAAAATTTTCCATGTAGTGGACGGACAGAGCCCCAATTCCTGCGGCCGACGACGAATTGATAAATTTGGATCTTCTTCCACACTTTCGTTTACAGCGGCGATATTCTCTTCAGTACGCACATTCCTTCGATGTGTTGGTGTTATTGCATCCTCTAGAGAGTATGTGGTACGAAATCTATCGACAGTTCGACGAATGGCTTGTTCAGATGCACGATTATGTACGCCATAAAAGTCGTCTATAAGTTGCGCGAATCGACGACTGATTTTCAAAGTAAATTTGGATAATTTCGTAGCGTTGTTCAAGCGAGAGTCTATTCATGATGATTTGTCAGAGTATACTGAAACAAATAAAAAAAAATGTTTCATCAAAATTTCATTTTTTGTGTTACTTTTTACAATTTAAAGTTCTATCTAGCTTAAAAAAACACCTTTTATTTAGAATCCTTATTCTACCATTCATCCTTCTCATTTCTTTTCCTTCAAGCCTGCTTTTATTTTTAGACGGTGATCTCTTTTATTTTTATATGATAATTTTACAATTGCAAGATCTCCGTAGAGCAGTACAAAAAATCGCTTTTACTTTTCGTTGTATATTTTAAATAAAATAACTTAATAAAATCATTGTATTCACTTAAATTGTTATAGCGCTGATTTCTTTGCTGCTTAATTTCAAGCATTAATTGATAATAAATTTCTTTTATATAAAACCTTTATGGGATGTAAGTATTAAAAATTATTATAAATGAAGAGTTTTACTTTATTAATGAAATACAACAAGTAGGGCTTTTAAATGCTTTTGCTACTGCCACTCGGACTATATTCAATTCGAAATGAATCTTATGTAAGTGGTAATCATTTATAAAGCCATAAACATAAACAACTCTCAGAAACCATTATAAAACTATAAAGGCAAATAAATGAATATAAAATATACCATATTCCACACTATGCGGCAGTAAATTGTAGCAAAACTAAAGCCAACCTGCTCTAATTGCAACACATGTAAAATAAAAATAATAAAAAAAAACCAAAACTTAAAATTGAACAGCGGAGTTGAAAAAAAAATTAAAAGGGTTAAAGTTATAAAATAGAAACAAATAAAATTATAAATAAATAAAAACTAAAATTCTGCAATAAATTTAAGGTTAAAACCCAATTTAGCCCAACCCATGATTTTCTAAATCAAACAAACAAAAACAAATAATTTTCAATGTATTTTTTTATTTATTCTTAAACTAATTTTAAAATGCTGTTTCCACTTATATTAAAAAATTTACAAAAAGATTTATAATTATAGATATAATTGTTTTCAGACATTTATTTGTGTATTTGGTTTAGTTTCTACGATTGTTAAAAACAATTTAACATACATTTACTTTTTCTCATTCTAGTTTAAATATTTTTTGTTATTGTACTACTAGATTCAGTAAATTCCTGGATTGTCTTTTAGTTTATCTATAATTTTGTTTTGTTTTGTTTTGCTATTAAGATTTGCAGTTGACCTTAATTAATTTAGACAAATCATGGCATTTAAATCGGCTCCTTTTAGGCTTTTTTCTTTTTGGTTATTAAAGATTTTGTGTCAGATTCAGTTTTCTTTGCTTCAGTTGCATATTTTTCAAATATTTATATTTTTAAACGGTTTTCATATAATGGAGAAAAGATTAAGATAATTAATTTACATCTTAACGCTTTGTCGTTATATGGAGTGTCTACTTAAAAATAGGCCAGATAACTTATGTAGATAAACGTATTAACCACTTGGAATTTTTAGGAGATGGACATTTTCGTGAAATTACATAATTACGAAAATTTCTTTAAAAAATATCATTTATTACATTATTATTCACTCACCTATTTTAATTCGAACATTCGAACTGAGCTCTAAATAATAAATTTTAAATAAAACTTTTGAAATTTTTCTATAGAAAGATTGTGATTTTTTTGGACCTTAATAGGCTACCCCTATGGTATGTGATTAAGTTTAGTATGCAAGAGAAAAACTTTTGTTTTTGGTCTTATTATATAAGTTTGATTAATTATTTATTGTTGTACATTAAAAAAGAGGTGTGTTTGATTTTGACCTTAAATTTGTAACAAAATTCTAAATCAAATTCTGATCAAATTGTTTGTTTTTAATTCTTGCAACACGAAGTAAAATTAACGTTATTATATTCAATTGACATTTTAAGAATTTTTTAAATGTAGTAATTTTTGTAACTATGGGGTTCAAGGTTTTCTACAATCTTTATTGCAACGCTTTTTATAAAATTTTAGAAAACTTATCATTTTATTTAATTTATAGTATTTACTAATACTATAGACTTTTTTGGGATGTTTTGTGGTATTTTCTTAAAATACTTAATAAAATCTTATTTTATTAAACTCATAAGGCCGATTTATTCCAATATTATTCACAAAGCATCTGCTTGTTGATTACGGATGCATAATTATAGGCTGCTTTTAGCAGCTTTCCTATTTTCATGGGCTGTTTAATATTAATTAACCGTCTTATTTAAATATGTATTCATTTGTTTAGATGTATTTTCAATTAATTCTCTTACATGTTTTATGCATATTTAATGCTTAATAATCATCACAAAAAGACATATGGAAAATAAGAAGAAGAAGAAAAAGAAACCAAATAGCACCATCTAAAAACACTTGATATTTTACGCGTTAAAATATTGAACACGTTTTTCTGATTATTCAACGTATATGTTAAATATGAACACTTGTGCATTCAGGCAGTAGCATTTATTATAGAACTATGCGAGGATTAAATTAAAAATGAATGAATTTAAATTGAATTTAGTTTTCTAAATATTTAAAATTTTTAATTTTGCTTAATATTACATATACATAATTTAATTTCTAAATAATGAAGAAAGAACAATTTTTTGCGAATTGGTTTTAAAGCCCGTGAGAAAATTTTAGACTAGCTGAGGGTAATGCAGTATTTGCTAGATAGCTACATCTCTTTTGTGTACCTTATACATATTACCTAATTAATCAAGTGCTATGATGAATAAAAATACGCGAATTATTAAAAATCAATCAATATTAATTCAGTTTGACAAAGTTCACTTAACCTATGGCATTTTGTCTCGTTATTCTCTTTATTACTCATTTGTAAGTTGAATATTTGTGTAAGAAACTTATCCTGTAATTTATTTTATTTAGTAAATAAATTTGAACATAATTAAATTTATTAAAATAAAAGCAACATTCAATGGAATTGTGGATCCTGCTAAGCAAAGTGTTCAGAACTTATTTCAATCAATTAAATTCGGAATAGAATTATAAATATAAGAGTTAGCCGGACTTTAGATAAAAGGAGAAATATTAAATTAATCCAGCAATATTTGAATACCCACCCTCGTTAGAATATTTACACTTTTATTCTCTAAAACGCACACACCAACACACGATAACTTACAATCAATTAAGCAAAAACTAGACAACATTATGGAAAGTAACAACAAAAGCAACAACTGTAACATCAACAACATTTACAAATACTTAATGAAATCCCATATCGATGTCAAAGATTGCTAGTGGTATTTACAACAACTACGTTAACAAATTTAAAAATATATACCCTATGAGAAATAGCCAAACAAATTTAAAATAAATTGAAATACGCGTTATACTACGCCCTAACTTATAAAATAATCTAGGCTTAAATTTCATAGCAGAAAACCTTTCGGAAAGATATTTGTAGATTTTAATATCAGTCTATTAAAAAAAATTTTTTTAAATTAATAATTTATAGATTTTTAAGTTTTATAAAATTTTCCAACTAGATACAATATTTTTGTTAAACTAAACTCTATGACACTTAAAATCTGACAATGTAAAGTGCATCTTTAATATCCTTGGAGAATAGTTTACATAGATAAGTAAAAATAAGTAGAAAATAAAATACCACAAAAATCAAGACATGGAATGATGCAGAAAAATTACAGCCATCTTTATTTTAGCAAAACAAACTAAATGTAGCAGACTGATCATCATTATCATTATCCTCTCATAGTCATTAACATTAAGTGCACTAACATATATGTATATATACAATTTAAATTAGAGAGGATATGGCTGTGATTAAACTATATTGTCTGTGCTGTTGTTGGTTGTATATTTTGTTGCAGCTTTTTAATATCATGTGTAAAAGTAGTAAATAGTCAATTGCTTGTGAGTTACGCAAAATTAATGAACATGCTCTAATTTGCATATTCATGCGTTTTCACGATGTCATCTTCCTTGTCTGTTCTTAATGCAGTTTGTAAATAGAAAAAACACAAAATAAAATTGAAATGCAAAACTGTAAAATTAAGAAATAAAATAAGCACGCAGGAAAATTTCAAGTACAACATTTTTATACCATTTAAAAGTGATTATAAAGAACAGCAATAAAAACAAATAGTATGTATTTTAAAACAGTTGATTTGCAAATTTTCATTACAAAATACAGTGATCTCGCAGAAACGTGAACTAATTTTTACCGAGCGTGTTCACGTTTTCGATTTTGTTCACGTTTTAGATTGCATTTTTTCTATAACATGTATTAGTCTCTTTTATTTAAAATAAAGTACGTTATTTTTCACGAATGAGACATGTTTTGATTCTACTTTTTGTAAGGTCCTGCCATATTTAAATAAATGTTTCTAAGAAACTAATTTCTAAATTAGTATAGAGATCTTTCCATTTTTGAAAGCTCCGAAGAATGCAGTGTTTTCCGTTTTCCAGGACCCGAAAATGTATTAACACATTTTGAAATTGCATCTTTTTTGTTTTTTATTGAACAAATCGTCGATTTTATACTTTTTCGTCAAACCAGTTACAGGTGAACCTTTCCATAAAAGCTCCAAAAAATATATATATAAAAGTTTCTTGAAGAGTTAATACTTTTGGCTTTTTATTAGATGTATTTTCAATAAAAATATTTTTAGAGATCACTTGTTTATATTATTTATAAACAAGTGAGAGATGGTTCCAGTAGAACTGCCGCGGTAATACCAAAACTACTTATCCTGCAACAGAAGTTGATTACAACACACAAACTACGAGATTCTTCTGCGGGGAATCCCAAAATGTTAAATAAGCTTACAAAATTGAATTTTAACGTTCGATAAAAAGTTCACGTTTTAGAGCCTTCAGCCTTTGTTCACGTTTTAGAGTAGCCAATGTAAGATAAAAAAATGTTCATGTTTTTGGGTGTTCATGTTACTGGGTGTTTACGTTTCTGCGAGTTCACTGTATATGCAATATTTTTTTTTTGGTTTGTGGTGCTTTTATTACGTGTTTTGGGGCCTCGATATTATTACAATATCTATTCATCAGTCACAAGCTTCTATTGTTGAACTGCAATAGTTAGAAAAAATAGAGTTTTTCATGGAAGCTGTAATAGCATAAAAAATTAAGTACACATAAGGGAAAAATGGACAAAATCATATTTGAAATATATCGGAAATAGCTCAAATCGATGTTTCTCATTTATTTATCAAGGCATAAAACATGTATCTCAAGATAATGAAAACTGAAGAAAGAATTAGGAAGATAGAATTCTACTCACTGTACCTCCTCAGAATTTTAATAAAATTCTTGTCTATCACTATCAAAAATCAGGCCACAAGCTATTGCAAATTGTGAATATCTAAAATTAAAATAGAAATAACTCAAGAGAGAAACGTACGAAAAAAGGAGCGATTGCAATTCCCTAGAGATCGCATTGCATTAGACGTGCCAGTTACAGGTCATGTTATTGGTTGGTGTGCTGTGTTTTTGTTGCGAAGAAAAAGCCTTCAGTTTGGTAGCGTAAGGGGCTATCGATATTCTACTTCGGTTTTCTGGTATTTTATAAGCATACACATATTTTAACGTCGTCTTTCTAAATTTAGAAACTATAATAATGAACTTAATTCGAATTAAAATTATTCATTTGATTGTAATAATATAAACGTTATCTAATATCTAACCTATTTAAAGAGAAAAAGAAACACTTTAAAAATAATAATTTGTGATTTATTTAAACTGCATATATTTTCAATTAAAATTTCTACAAAAACGTGTGAAAATACTACGTTTATTTATGGACCAACATAATTTATTTTACAGTTAACTAAAACTTAATGAATTCTATAAATTAAATCTATATAGCAAATTGAAAAATTATTACATTTTTTGTGTAATTAATTACACTTGACTTAAAAATTAAATTACATTTACATGGCAAAGAAATGTATTTAATGCAAAAAAAAAAAGACAAATGAAAAACTGAAATATGCAACAAAGTGAATATAAATTCTACAAAATCACACCCTACTCAAACACCTACAAAATAATTTTGCAAAAAATCTACCTTTTAATTGCACAAAACTGCACAGACTTCAAACTGTCATTTTAGCTCTATTCTTATATTCCTGTAAAATTTAACCCATACAGACAGGCACTTGTGTTTAAAATTAATTTGACTTGAAAATTTATGCGGCACTCTATGGATGCAATGGTCATTAACTTAAATAAGCAATTCCTGGATATGAACCAAAACAAAAGAAGAATTAAACGTTAAACTACTGGTTATACCTATTAAAAATATATATATACCAACACACTCACACACACACACACACACTCAGCTGTATATATTTGAAGGTGCTGCAAACAATTTATGTAGAGCAATTATATAAAAATGCACCTGCACGCATAAGCTGATATAACGTTGGGATTTTGATACAAGCGGAAACGGATGTTACTACTGGCAACCTGTTAAAATTGAGGTGGCAATTGGAAAAGATACACTCGTATATGTTTCTGCTAAAGCCAATCAATATTTTACTATTAGTGATGTTATGTGTGCTCATGTCTCGTGACAGCTGTTGTCGGTAAAATAACGAAAATAGAGTAAATAATAAAAATTACTCTCAATCGCAAAATCGCAGCATGGTTTCCAAGTTGGGATACATTTGTATACATCTGAATATTTGGAGACAACCGTGCTGTTAATGAGGATGACAAATTCTGAGAGTACAAAATTTTGACTCAATACCAAATGGAATTTTTTTTTTAAGGGCGAACAATTTTCAAGTACGTGAAGTACGTACCGCAGTACTTCCCGATAAAAGATACATTCTAAAAGGAGGTTGGTCATTAGGAATGTATCCTCTAATTGCATGTCCATTTCGAAAGGTACTAAAATCTTACAAATGTCGGAGAGTAAAATTTTTTAGGGTTACTTTAGTGAAAAAGCGTAAAAGACGAATTAGCTCAGAGATTCTGTTTACAATGGAGATTGTTGCTAGTATCCTATGCTGAGGGTATGAGAAGGCAATTAATTATTGGAAAATAAGTTGAGATATGACAAATCTTAAAATTACAGTATTTTTTAACTTATGAACAAATCATCGAGCAAATATAAGTATAATATTGCAAAAGAATGGAGTGATACAAGAATTTAAGGTTTTTTAAAATTAAGTACATTACAGATACTGGCAGACATCCACGAAAAAAAAAATTATAAGAATCGAAGAATATTAAATTCAGTAGATAACAGCTGTAGAATCTTTCAATCAATGTGATAAACCATCAATTTACAGATCTTATCAAGGAAACATAATGGTAGATTGCTTAATTAAGCACTAAGAAATTCAGTTGAAAATAATAACTGCTAAAGGTAAAAAAATTAAAAACGAGTAAAATAGCAGAGGAAAAAGTTTGTTGTTGACAGAAGAAACGACATCGTGCCATTATGGACTGTGCATTCAGCGGTAAAAGAAATTGCTGTTTTCACGTCATTAAGATTTTTTTGAAATAGGGAGGGCTTGATATATCTCACAAGGTAAAATTATGTTTCGCAATTTAAGTCATTTATGATTCCAACACAGTTCATCAAGACAATGAACGACTAATCTAAGATATTCTTTACATAGATATTAAAGACTATATGATCTTTAGGTATCAAATTAAATGAAGAATTCATTATGCTCCCTAAAAGTAATATCAGATTCAACAATAAAATTTTAAAGGCATTCAGGTATTTCAGGAATGTTTTAAATGTAAATTTATATAGACAATTAAAAAAAAATCCTACATAAGGACAAACATGACTGAACATGTTCAGTCACGTGCATTCCTGTAAAATTTGTTAAATTATTTTGCATGATGGTCAAATAATATTTAATACGGCTGAGTGCATAATACACTTAAAAATAAAAA
The DNA here is from genome assembly GCA_030448955.1 of Trichopoda pennipes. Lineage (NCBI taxonomy): Eukaryota > Metazoa > Arthropoda > Insecta > Diptera > Tachinidae > Trichopoda > Trichopoda pennipes. The sequence goes on along the minus strand of JASKUP010000031.1, from coordinate 3,128,738 downwards.
ATGAACACACTTACACATACATAAATTTAAATACATTTATTTTTGTGTTGGTCAGTCAAATGAACAATCACAGTTTAGCAGCGCAGTGGCGACACAATTCGAACAGAACAATTCGCAATAACAAAAAGACATGCTTTTCGAAATATATACTGTTACACACTAAAACATATATTTGAAACACGTGTTATACACGTTTTATGTGAGTGTTTCTATAGGAACAAATCATCAAAGACACAACAAATTAACATTTATATATATATATATATATATATATATATATATATATATATATATATATATATATATATACTTGCTGATACACATACTTGCACAAATACTGAAAAAATGGAAAATATTGTTCTCGCTTTATGTATAGTTATAGGCTTATACGCATACATATAAATAACGGAAATATTCGGTAGCACACATTTATTCATACAGCTGGATAGAAAATTTATGGTATTTTTTTGTTTTAATTGCGCAAACTTGTTCACAGGAATATGGAAAGGATTTTACGATAGGAACATTTTGACAGTTTAGTATTGGAATGTTGTTTTACATTTTGTTCATTTTAATAATTTTGAAGGCAACTAAAATATTGTACTTTAGCAAGTTGCAACGATAAGCAACATGCTCAGAATACAACTTTACTTCATGTGCTTTATTCTATAATGAGAAGCACTTGGCCTTGTAAACACATGTCTGGTGGTTCGAGTAATATCAATGCTGCCTCAACAGGTATTCAGTCAGATGATCTTAACTGGTTATTAAAATTCCACGCCACTTCAAAAAAAGCTTGATCTTTGGTTCAAATTATCAACCTTATAAACCAACAAATAATATCACCGAAAACTCTTTAAAATAAAAAATTATCGCCTATTTAACACACTACTTTTCTATCCCATAAACATAACATTTTCACACAGATTCAAGTGAAAAAACACTTAAAATTATGTTTCAGAATTCAAATAGAATTATTTTGTTTTTGAAATATTTGATTTTAATTTCCAATAAAAGGTTTGTTGGGTCTAATACAATTTTTTATTAGCAAAATTCAAAAAAAAAATTAAATTAAGTCTATTAATACTTCATTCTTATTTACCTTTACGACCAGCGCGTAAAAAAGACATATTGTTTTTAACATTTGAATTTCCTGCCAGCTTTTTAGGAATAATTTTTTTAAATACCTTGCAATCGTCTTATTTCGCTTAAAAACTTTTTACATAAAAAAAACCCTTTTCAAAGAAAGTTCTGTTCAAAATAAAATAAATTTTCTTTCTCAAAGTAAAGAAAATAAATTCTGTTTAAAATATTCATGCCTTGAGCAAATTGTTTTACAAACTTTTATTTATTTTAGTTTTCATTGTTTCTTTACTTACGCAAATATTAATCAATTTTTTTAATAATAATAAATATTTCTCAATAACTTTGTTATGCTCCCATAAACATTTTAGTGGTCTAAAGTATATATAAAAAATAAAAGAAATTCAACGAAACTATGAATATAAAATAAACAGAAGAAACTAGAGAAAAAAAGCTCATGTTTATCAACAACAACAAAAAGAAAACACATATTTTTTAAATAATTTTTTTTTATTTGCAAATAAACTTTGTGGGTTAAACTTTTAATGAGATCTTATTTCATATTTACCAACTTAAGGATTCTTTGCAATATTAAGCATAAACACCACTATCCCACTACCATTAATGCCAACATTTCTACCACTACTTTGACCACTGTTTAACAGTTAGTTTTAAATATATACCATGCAACCTAGTCCTTGCAATCACTACTACAACTAGAATATTACAAGGCTTTATGCAAAAATATATTTATTCTTTAACTAAAAAAAAAAATAGACAAAACCATCAAGTGCTGGTAAATCTTGACTCTTGTACCAGAAATCACTTGAATAACTTAGCGGAAAGAGAATAAAAAAAATTTGTTGAGACGAAAAAGCAGAATAAAAGATATTCTAATATCGAGTATATCACACGAACGTAAAGAGAACGTAAAAGATTCTTGATAAAAGATTTAAAAAGTTATTGGTGTTGTTGTATTATGTAAGCTAAAAATGTAAAGAAAAATTTAGTACAGGATAAAGTTTACAAGAAAATTATATTTGTCCAATATGGAAGAGGACGTAAGAAAAATTCAAAATAAAAATAGTAACGATCATACTAAACGCCATTAAATCGCCATAATGTTTCATTCAATTCCGACATTTAGTGTGGCAAATATAGATCATTTAGAAAATAATGCAAATTTTTCTAATTAAATAAATAAATTGTATCGTCAAGTTTTTTTTTTTTTTAACGGAATATTCAGTATTCTAGGAGCATAATATTTTTTCATCTACGTGGCCATGCCATAAGTAATAACCTTAAAATGTAATACGAATATTTTCCAAACTATTGTATGAAAATGAAACTTTGCACCTTGCGCAACAGCCGCATTGTAATAATCATTTTTTAAGGAACATATCTGAAGGGTGAATTATTAAACTCCGTTACCCATTTGGATAAAATTAAAAGTGATATTTTTTTGAAGTTAATACTGAAATAATAATTTGTCAGCACCAAAGAAATTTTAAAATGCTAAACATTTGTCAAAAACGAGTGAAAACAATGGACACAATGAATAGTCCAGGTCCAATGAGTATGAATGCCGTCGTGTTCTTAATTATATTAAGCTTCATGCGTTCTGGACCAGGAGTTCGATAGACTCCAACTCTTCAGAAAGGAGTGAAGGCTGCGAGCTACTCCGGGCTTTTGAAGTTGCAACTAGGAGTGACGAGAGGATATACGCATCTGAAGACCTTCTAGGGCGAGCATGACAGTACATTTTATCCACAGTGGTAATGATCCACCATCTGATTAAGACCCATGGCAAGGTGCAGATGTAAATCTTATCATGCCATCACACCACAATGAAGTGAAGTATTTCGGCATTCACTTGGACCGTCGATTAACTTGTAAGTATCATATTAATGCTAAATTGAACCAGATGAAATTAAAGACAGTACAACAAAATTGGCTAATGGGCAGAAATCCAGCTTTAAACTTAAATTGCAAGCTCTTAATGTACAATGTGATCCTTAAGCCGATATGGTGCTACAGGATTTAGTTATGGGACACTGTCTCGACCTCAAAAATTGGAAGAAGTAAAGACGGCAGAACAAAATTCTTCGAATGATTACTGAACCTCCATGTTACGTTAAATACCATGATAATGTATATCTACAACGAGCTATATTAAGGAATCGAGCTGCTGAACTTCCAAGTCAAAGGAAGTAGAAAAATTATATTTAAACAAACAAATTTGTTTCAATTTGTTTGTCTAGATCAGATTCAGGCTACAAGTATAGAAAAACTAAAGTAAGCAGCAAAAAGTTATTCAAATATTTATTGAGAGATAATGAGAATATTATTGCAACATTTCCCTTTAGTCGTAAGGCACATACATAGAGATTTCATTACAAATATGCTACCAGCCACATATTACCATCCTATTAAATGTATTTTTGGATCTAATCCCATAATATTCATAACGATTCTTTTGGTACAATAAAAATTTCTGTAATTTATCACTTCAATTTTTTTCGTCCCTAATGTCAAAAGTCGCTTATGGATGTCAAGACAATTACTATTGAAAAGTGCTGATTCTCTAACTTTCATTCTGTTATGGAAATATATTTTCCCTTTAATAACGAAGGTGCTAATATTTTTGTTTGTTAAGATGGATTGATCGAAGATATAAACCAGTGGAACGAGCTTGTTATTTACAATATATTGGCAACAGTTTATTGTAAACGAAGGCAAACTTTGCATAGCGATATGGAATTCATAGAATGCAAGGATATCCAATAAATTCTAATAATAAAATAAAACAATTTTTAATTATGACTTTTTATTTGCATTTCGTTTTCCACTACGAACAACCTCGCAGGATGTAGTCTCTGCTGCCACTAAAGCTTTTAATTGCCGATGCTACCCATTAGCAAATCGATTTTATGTCATATTGTTTATGATTACCAAAGGCGTAGTGTAGCATGCTTTTAATATTAAGATTCATAACATTTGAGTAAATAAACAAATCCTCTCGCAGTTAATGACAGTTAGAAAATTTTAAGGAGTTTCATTGCAGTTAAGTAAGAAAAAAATCAAATAAAATATAATAAATGAAAACAACTTCTTCTTTAGAAAATTGCATTAAGTTCCATTTCTTTTTGCTTTCTCCAATGTGACAAATGCGAAAGTAAAAATTTTTAATTAAAACTATTCCTGGTAAATGTAATAGTTCTCAGAACTACATTTATTTTCAAAAAACAAATGTTTCAGTTTTCTTATAAAGGATTTCAACTTAAAGAAAGTTATTTTAAAAAATAACATTATAAATATAGTTTTATAATTTTTGCATAAGTTAATAACAGAATAAAGTTTCTTTTAATTTTTATTACCACTACAAAATGTGGCATTAAACATTTTCTTCTGTTATTTCTTTTATATTTTACAACTACGAGAAGTTTTGCAAAGCCTGGGCAACACTACATTTAATGTCATTTTGTTTATAAAATTTTATTGTAACTAAAACAAAAAGAAAGGAAAATTTTCAAAAGTGAAATAAAAACAAACTTTTGATCTTCAGTTATGGTTTTGAATTCACACACATTTTCCCTTTACAGTTAGGCATACGTTCTTATTCTCATATATACACATCTCTACTCTTGAATCCACATGTGTTTAATAGTTAAAATTAGTGAACTTGTTACATGTTGCATGTTGTAGTTGTGGCAAACTTTTCTTTGGCACTGAGCAGTAAAAGTATTAAGAAAAGAGAATTGAAAAGAATGGGAAACAAATAACAACCTGACAAACTTTATTAATAAAAGTTTGCAAAACAAAATTATGTTATAAACAGAAACAAAACTCAAAACTGTTTGTTGGCTTAAACAAGTTAAGAATTGTCATTGAACAACAAAATCTTAAATAATTAAATATTTCTTAATGTTATTAATAAAAATATTTTCAGCAATTAAGTCTAGATGAGAGATGACCTAGGATTTCTGTATCCTTTCTTAATAGAAAACTAGAGCATGCAAAATTACAAAATATGAAAAATAAGAAATTCTACATTTTAGCCCCGAATCAAAGAATTTCCAAATAAAAAATACAAGAGGCAAAGTTCTCTAATTAAAAATATGGATTTTTACGTAAGAAGGTACTAAGATAAAAATGTTATGTTAACCTGTCGTGGATCAGATACATAAAACGCTAAATCAGCTTTTGTTTTTTGATTGCTTAGCTAAGCCAAGACTATTTATTATCTTTTAAGGTTAGTTGTAGCCATAATTTTTTAGATTTGCAAATCTTTAAGCTTATTAGGGATCCATCTGCTTAAGACTTCAGAGCACACAGACGTTACCAGATTTTAATTTAAACTATTAAATATTTACAGACCCCTTTACAGGATTTCCACAATTGTCAACTCATAGCACTGTCTTTTTCAATATGATGAAACGAAATGAAATGATTCCAAAAAATAAAAATGTTTATTATTGTGATTCCTAATTGATTCAGAAAGATACTAAAACAGCACTGAAAAATAAAGTAGAGTGTTAACAAATATTCCACGTATGCTAATTTGGTAAATTGTTTGATAAAATAGAAAATGTTTAGAATATGCTCCACTTGAATACTAACGCCTAATTTTTCTTATCATCTTCAAAACAACAATAAAATTTGCAAAATAAATTTTTCATTCTTAATAAATTTAGAAATAGAAATGAACGTCAACTTACTTTACTCAGATTAAAACTGTGTATATTTGAAATGTAAGATACTTTCGTGCTTAAAATTAAACAATATAATTTCTTACCAAAGTTTTTGTTAAATTTGTATATTATTCAATTTATTTGTTTTTTTTCTCATTTCAAAGTCTGCCATTTAAAAGTGTCTAAATAAACCTCTTCACTTGGCTACACAACTAAAAGCTAATTGCAATTACCTTTTACTTAACTTCTGCTGATCTTTTTATTTTTTGCAATAAAAATTCTAGCAAATTTAAACATTTCGTTTTTAGGTTAATTTCAAGTTTGTAACTAAGTATAGATCTATTTGAATGTATGTGTGTTTCCCCTAAACGTCAAATTGACTTTGAAGTGCCAAGACGTATTTCCGTAATTTAGCCTTAACAACTAAACTGGGGCTTATTTGCAGTGGTGGTTGATGTTGAGGATGACTATTACAGCCGCTCAACAATAGCCTCATGCCATATTGTTAAAATAGTTGTGATAACGTTTTGCTTTACATTTTAGCCATATGTAATTAGCACCTATTGCAATTTTGATATCATGCTTCTCTGTTTTAGTTTCTTTACTAAGTTCCCTTTCTGTTGTTTTTTTTTGTTTTATTTTTTTGTGCCAATACGAGTCGGCGGCCATACTGCAAGTTAAGCAGACCAAGACGAAACTCTACTATGAACGTAAGTACGAGTACCACCAGTATAAATGCGTGGTATTCAATGGCAGATCTAACATATTAAAGTTTTATGTTGTGTTTGTACCATTCGTTTCGCCTTGATGAAGTCTGTAATTGCCTGTTAGTCAGTTTGACATGAAAGGTGTATAGTTTAAAGCTTTGACATCTATAATCAGTGGACACAATGAGAAACCAAAAAAAAGGTTTAAAACTCACTGCAATACCCTAAAACGAATACCATAAGAAACAGAACTCCGCAAAAGTTGTTTTTTACAAAACAATAATCTTGTTAAAATAATCTTAATATGGTTTTATTATAACATGCAGCTAAGTTAATAGTCTCAATTATTTGAATCTACCTTTGTGTGAGATAAATAAAATGCAAGCAAATGCAAGTACCTTTTTGAAGGTACGTAATCATATTTCCTTATACAATTTTATAATTTTTTTGTTTTTATATTCCTTAAGATGAGTGCATTTTCTCACCATCAATCATTTTGAACGCCCTCTAAAATATTCTGTGTTATGAAAATGTAATCTTTGATTAACCTACGGTTTTTTAATTTTTTTATTCTATTAAATTCTCAATTTAACGAGCCATAAGTCAAAGAATCACGTACCTACATATCAATATAAAAGATTCTAAAAATAATTTACATATTTTAAGGGATATACGTGGAACACTTGGACTTAACAATAATAATGGATACCATTTTTTTGGTTTTTTGTGAAAAGTTTAGTAAAAAATAATACAATAATTTGTTCATCGTAAATTAAACTTTAATAAAAATAAATTTTTTATACTTTTAATTTTCAGTATTGTGCGCCAAGTATGAAATGGTGAGTGTTTAATTTTCCAGACAAACGCCATATGGTGTTTGAATGTTCCAAATGGCTGGACTTTAATAATATATATATATATTTAAATTTTTATTTATGTTTTTTAGCGCAGTTAAGTTTGAAATTTGCGAGCATTTGATTTTATGTATATATATACCATTAAAATTATGCAATTGTTTACTATAAATCTACCCCCACCCCTAAATATATGCAATATAAAAAGCAAATATTTGCTTAAAGTTTAATGTTTGAAAATATTTTGTGTTTATAAAAGTTATTTAATAAAAATTAAATGAATAAAAGGAAAGAAAGATAAATCAAAATGTTATGCCGAATCTTCTATACCCTTCACTATATCAAAAACCAATACTTTATATTTCTTAGATGACCTACAAGTTTAAGAAAATAAACGTATTAAGGCAGGAATAGTGTATAAACTCAATTGTTGCGATTTTTTTTTTGTAAAATTTAGTTTTTTAAAATTCGCAGAATATTTTAATACATCTGATTAATTTTATAATATCTATGTGGACTTTGATTTTTAGCGATATTTATTGTTTTAAAATTTCGAATTTCGGATGAAACAAAAATTTTTTTTTGGGAATTTTTAATTATTTTCAATGTTGGGAAAAAGTTCTTTATGAAATTCTTAATTGTTAAAATTTTCCGCGTTTCAGAAAAAATTTATATTTTTATTGTTCGAATTTTCGGTTGTATTGGAATTTGAATTACATATGGCTAAACTGCTGCTTTTAATAAATTACATTCAACTATACTACTTTTGCTTTATTTAATTTTTTACTACAAGGACGTCTCGGGTAATATTATTAAAATTATCTATTTTTCATTTTACCGAATAAGGCCATATTTATAGTGATGGAATTTTGATTAGCAAACAAAATTAATATAAATTTGTTATAGGTCTGTATACCTGAAGAATGTAAGGTTATTTAAAACTAAAAACTAAAAGTTTACTCCTACAACATCTAATTTTACTTTTAAAGGCGATAGCATCTAGGAGAAACAAAAAAGCAAATTAAATGCCTATTTTTAGGCTATAGCCTTTATAAAACCAAAATAGAATAGAATATCTAATTAAAACCCTTTCAAAGCCTTAGCACCTGTAACTAAATGAATAAAACTAAATCTTAAATTCTTTTTGAAAATAAAAAAAAATAAAATTATAAGAAATTTTTTGCCATTTAAAGACATTTATGTATATGCAAACCTATTAAAAATCTTACAAATGAATGCTGAGATAAAGCATACTTTTAGATTCCACTTACTCAAATATTATGCTTCTGCGTCAGTTATCTTAAAACTCCAATAGCTTTAAAATTGCAAAATGCTATTTTAATAATTATTATTTGCTGCCTTTTCTTCTGCTCATTTGTTTCAGTTTTCTCCGCCAGCATACATATCAAAATATTTTGGTAAAAAATACACAAACAATATGCAAATAATATTTACTTTTAACTTAATTACCATAAAACTTTACAGAATGTTCACAGAACTCCAGGTTCATTTGCAATTTAAGTCAACACTTTCATAAAATTTGTATACTCACGTATAGTGAGAGGTTGTTTACGTCTCCTAGTGAGTAGTCGTTGGTGGTTAGTTAGTTGCTGGTTGTTGTCATTGTTTAAAACATTGTTAAAGTTGATTTGAAAATTATGGTGCGAATGGTTGTACATTAGAATTGGTTAGATCGTAATTAGCATTTAACTTTTTGATGCATCATAAAGTTTTGTTTGAAACAACATAAACAAAAACAATATCAACAGACAACATTAGAACATGTCTTGCCAAAAAGAAGCTGGTTTTGTGGTTGGGTTTAGTAAATTTTATTTAATATTTAAATAATATCACATAAACGTTTACATTTTGAAAATATAAAAGTTGAGGAATTTATTAATAAATCGGAAATTTTTAATGTGCTGTAATTATAATGTTAAGTCGTTATTTGATAATCTATATTTGTCATCTGCAGAAAATTGAAAATGGAAGATACTGCTGCAAGTTGATATCAAATTGGGAGTATGTGCCTAAAGCATATTTTTAAAGCCTTAAATTATGAAGTGAACAGCCATACTGCGCTCACAGAATACTGTGGCAATTCACCTTTAAAAAATTACTCCTCAACATTATGATGAGATTTTCAACAGTTTCCTTAAAAATAAATCATGAATCATGGATTCATTGATGAGGATCATGTTAAGCTTCACAAGTTTATGAACTAACAACTGCCGTTAATGGAGTTGACTCCGCTAAATCAACAAAAATGCTTATAAGCTGACTATCAATAATTTCGTTATTAAAATTAAAATTTGGCGATAAATGGTTTTCAAAAAAAAAGGTCCTGTCAATTGTCTTCAAAAGTCGTACGATTTGATGATAATTTCCTGTTGGCATTCGTAGTTTCTGTGTAATTCTAAATAGTCGGCGACACTTTCATCCAAGTGTTTTTTGTGATAAACCTTTGAAAATACTGAAAAAATTATCTAAAGTCCAACGTCCTAACGCGCTTCATCAAGAGGAACGATATGTTTTCGAGTAATAATTTTTTTTATTCAAATTCTTATATTTTAGATTTTTTTTCTATTTGGCTTAGAATTTTGTATGTTGTGCACGTTCTTAAGCTAGTTAGCTTTATGTTATGCGTCAGGTAAAACGTTCTTGCCTAGAACTATAAAGTTAATATTTTGCTTCGACGATTTCGCTTTCGTTTAATGAAATACGTTTTACTATTGTAATCACACCACTGCCAACCTGTGATTTACAAAAAACTTACTGCATTTCTGTTTTAAGTGGATGTTATTTAAATATGCTACCTTTTGTCACCTATAGAGCTCGTTGTTTGTGTACGCTGATTTTAGTGATTGATTGGTATGTTTCGTTCAAGTACAAGTCGAGCTGGTGTAAGTGTCATCTTTCTTATTTTGGCTTGTATAACTCAAACAAAAAAAGAAGGTCCATCTGAGTGGAAGTTTTTATATCTGTTAAAATCACCCATTTATTCTAATTTGCCATTTATAGAATCTTTTAAAATTATCATTGTTGGACAGTTTCACCTTTTTGTAAAGTAGATTGGACTCTTTTAAAAATATTCACTCACTGATGCAAAATTGTTACTCCCTTTACGATGTATCATTGTGGGCCTCATTTACATTTCGATAAGATTCATTTGAGGCCTAAGAATTTTTATTTTCTGCAATAAGCACATCGTTATAAAGCTTGGTATCCAGTGACCTCAATGAAACCACGGAAATACCCTATCACTGATATAGAAATTTCTTTTGATAGGTTAACGTTTACTCAATCAGTATAAATTGCATAATTGTTTCAGCTTAAATACCAACCAACTTTATGCGTTTGTTATAATCACACAAGTGTAGAAATTCTCATGGTATAGAGAAAGAAAAAAAGTTTCCACATTTCATTATGCAATTAAATTAACATTCTAGTCATAATATCGTTAATATTGGGATACATAATAACAATTTCAAGACCTGTATATTTCTAAGGGTAAGAAATTAATGGTTGAAATATTACATATTAAATGGTAATTATGCTTTAAGTAAGAATGTATGCAATAATTATTATATGGACTAATTTATTCAAAATTAAAACTTACTCTTGATAAAGCAACAGAATTTATGGTTTTAAAAGAAAATTTGTATTGTTCTTTTGGTGTAATGAGTTACACGTGAGTATATAAACGGATTATTTGTCAAATAAACTTATTAATTTATGCTACAGTTTATTATTTTAGCTTGAATTAGAAGATTGATTTGCTCGCTAATTTTTACCCAACAGCAATTAGAGGAGTTAATAGAGCATTGAGTGTTCTTTAAAAGTAATTATGTTTGAACATTCTGATGGAATATGACGACATTCTCTGCAGTAATCGCACGACAATTTCAGGTATATGCGTAGTGGAAATGAAAGTACGCATGTAAAAAATAAGTAAAGAAATGTGAACTACACCACTACTCTGCTATCTATGTAAATAAGTAAACCTCAGTAAGTATGAAATAATTTGCTAGCGGAAGTCTATTATTTGTACATCTTTCATGTTAAAACATTTTTAAAATTCGTGAAATACAATCAAAACGCATCTAGTGCAATCATATTTCCAGGGAATATACCTTGAATAATTGTAATAATAAATTCATATCGCGTCAATTAAATCATTGTTTTAAAAAGTAATTTTTAATATTTTGCAACAATGGAGACGTTTGTTTTTTTTTTCTTTTATATTGCTTCCCCGAGAATTTTAAATTTCTTAATAGAAGTTCTTACATTAATAATTAAGAGGTGACCCGAAAAAGCATTAAAGATTTTTACGTCTATTGTCATTACAGCGCACAATAATATAAGTATTACAAAAAATATACTTTATTATCATAGGCTGCCATAATTCTCTATGTATTGAACCATTAGTCAAACCAAAAATTCTACAAAATTTGTACTTCACCTATATGAAATTTTACATTAAAGGGTGTCACGGTAGATAATGTTAAAATGAAGCTTTAAAGTCAGAAAATTTAAATTTTAACAAAGTGTGTACAAAGATTTGCATTTCATATTCCGTGGAAGGTATGTTTTGTGCAGTCATTTTGTTTTTTTTTTACAAAAATAATTAAGGCTTTAATTTTTAGTAAATTTTTGTTTTAAAAACCAAAAAGCTTTTATACCGTGTTGATTTATTGGTTATTGTGCTTTTTAATATAATAAAAAAACTAAACAAAATTTGTTACATTTTAAAAAATACCTAAGGGAAGGAGAAAGAAAACTCTCTATAGAAATTTCTATCATATATTTTATTTGAAGTGCTTTCATTTCTTAACTTATGCCCTTTAGCTATATTTTGTTTTTCGTACATTTTTTCTCATTCTAATAAAAACATCTAAATGTATTATGACACTCTTTAGAAATGTCACTTACAAAATAAAAAAAAAAAAAAAGAAGAAACAACGCTAAATAAAAAATAAGTACTTTTAGAGAATGTGTAAGATATAAAACACAAGAAGAAGCAGAACAAGAAGCAAAAACTTTATTATTTACGCTTGGGATCATCAGTATCAGAATTTTTGTTATAAAAATATCTTTATTGTGAAAATGCTCTTTAACATCGCTCGTGCTACTTGTCTATATGACAAATATCTTTATAAACATTTTAACAGCAATACAAAATAACAAGAGGGAAGAGAAAAACACTACAAATATTTAAACAGTAACAATAAACTGTTTTAGCAACGCACACACACACCCACACATTTATGTACAAACACTCAACCTTAAGTCACACAAAAACTACTCTAACTCCTGTTTTCCTTTGTTTGTGTATTACAAAAGTATTTTTTTTTTGTCTTTATACACACACACATAAGCGCGTTCTTTTTTAAGTATGTTTAACCACACTGACCATCCAGCATTTTAAACTGTCAGTTTTTATTTTATATCTACAAAAGAATTTTTTAATTTTTTATCTACATTTTTTTTTGCTAAACAATTTTTGCTTGACCATTTCGTAGCAAAAATTTTAAGTATTTCCTGACAACAAAAAGTTAAAATTGTTTATAAACACTGTGATATAAAACAAACACATCTGTAGGCATGTGTGAGTTTTTTGATAGCAACCACATTAACAATTCAAATGTTAGAAATAAACAATATTATTCGGGTATTCTTAGTTTTTTTAAACTTTTAAATTATTTTTTAATCCAATTTGTCATTTTCATTAAAGTAATTTTTTTTTTGTTAGAAAACATATAATTTAAAATTTCAAAAATATTATAAAAATATTCTCCCTGCCTGTTGTAAAAATGCTCCATTTTGTTAATAGATTTTTTTGCATTAAATAATAATAGAAAATAATAAAATTTTTCCATTCGTAACTTCAAGCCGCTACTATTTATTGTGCTAAATGTTTTCATATAATTCATATACAATGGATTTATAAGCATGAAGGAAATCCTGTCATATCCTTCATCTAAACAACAGTCATCTATTTATTACAAATTAATAAAGTACAACAAAGACAACTTGTATGGCTATTGTCTAATACAACAATAAAACTTTAAAAGCATTAAAAGATTTTCTTAAGAAATAAAAAGATAAAAGTTCAACAATCATGAAGATGGAATACAAAAGAAGTGTAAAAACAAATAATGAAAGTGATTGCAAGGACATACTTTACTAAAAACAAGATGGCATTGAAATTTAAAATGTATTTAAACAATTTAACATTAATACGTTACTTAAAGACAAACATTTCAAACCAAAATAATACAAAAAAATAACATTAAAGGTACAAATATATATATTAAATTCATAAATTACTGTAAAATATTTTTGTGACGCCATAAAATATGTTTATAAAAAATTCAATGCCATATATCCTGCCAACCTTTTCTTTGAAGGCATCTTTTTATTAAAAAAAAAGGGTCAGTTTATACCTTTTTTAAATACACTGCGGTCGGTTTTATATTTTATATAATTAATTTTATATTTCCGCTATAGAAATGGCAATTTCCGCTAAATATTGAAATGGTAGCAATCCGATAGCCAACATAATGTTATATTTACTGTAATATGGCACATTTATATTAAATATTTTCCGAAAAACAACCTAAGTTAAAGAATAACAAAAACTTTTATGCTTTGAGTCCAAGTATTAATAAATTAATCGTTTTGCTTGCCAGGGAAACCCACTCAACCGTTATAAATTCCATTGAGTTTAGAATGTTGGTGATAAATATTTGGCTTGATTTTCTATTAAATAAGAATTGTTTGAAATTAAGTGTATGTAGTTATGTAAAAAAAAGAAAAAGTACAGAAATATTCTAATTTAATACAGTTTAAGAAAATAATGCAGAGTTTTTAAATATTTTTTTAACACCTATTACTTTATAGTTAGGGGTGAAAGTTCGCAATAAAAAATATTTTATGCAAAGGACACAGTTAAAAAGCCTCCATAGGCAGCAGAGCAAAAACTAAATTTAAAAACGAATTGAAGGTTCAATGCTCCTCTACAATATTCCTGTTATGTTGCCTACTGATCATAGAAGATCAAATTAAATTGGACTAACTATATATCTAGTTGGCTGCACAAATAATGAGCGACGAAAAGTGGCTAAGTCTTGAAGAATTGTTTGAGTAAAAGTATTGAAAAATTGCATAATTAGTCTGCAGTCAACAAGCTTGACTAGAGAGCAATGGTAAGTACTGTGCACTCTTGCAGCCAATTTATAACGCCGACATGAAATTCAAGAGGGATAAAACAAAGTACGAAGATTTAAAGTAAATTTATGATAAAAGTTCAAATCTAGCACAGAAAAGGAAGCAGATTCGTGAAACTACCATGCCGACTTTAATCAGAGCCTTAAAACGGTCAAAGTATATCTGCATTTCAGGACCTTGTCGGAAATCTGCAAGATTTAAAAGAGACAACGTTATATAACCAGGATAAAATGATATTAAAAACAACTTTTGGATGGGAACAAAAAGAGCAATAAGTTATAATCACACTGGTAATGTTTATACAATAGCGTGCATACCGAACCAGACTTAAGGCTTAACTAATTGCTACATTCATTATGACTTTTTCTTTTTCTCTATTGCTCAACCCGTTTAAAAAACATCGAGAGACACATTCATTTCCAATTTGTCACCGTTGTTACATGGACTTTAAATTATCGCATATTTATTTTATTTTTAATCCGGACTTAAACATTGCATCCTCCTATAGCAAACCAATCGAAATAAATTTTAGCCTAAACGAACGGTTAGTCGAGTGTAAATACCTGTTAGAAAGCATGTGCTTTTGGATTGAAGAACTTAGGTATTCCTGAATCGAATAAAACTTTTAAAATATTTACGTGCGAACAAGACTCAACAACAAAATATTTATAAAGTAAAAAATATATAAAAAATAAAATAATTAGTTCGGCTTAAAATTTATTTTTATTTTAAATTAAAAATTTTAATCAAACAGGACAAATTTACAAATATTTGTGGAGGTTGTTTCTTTTAAAAAAATAGGAAGAATTTGATACCATGAGAACATAATCAGTACTCTTCCTTGGCTGAGAACATCATTACATATTTAACCAGCTTAATTTTTTAATTAAGAGTATGAGTAATATTAATAATAAATGAATAATAATTTAATTAAACAAAGGATTGTGTTGACGTTCTCTTACTAAATCATCACGAATATTTATTTATTTTTTCTGCTAAGCATCAGCGTTACTATGAATGCAATTATTACTTTCATCAAATTGTAAAGGCTATTCAACATCTTTCTAATTGTTATGAAATAAGTCGAAAAAGGAAAATGTGATTTTAAAACAGAAAATTTAGTAATTTTATGAATGCAAATGTTACAAATGCTATATTAGTTTAGAATAGTGAAACGAATCTTGTTGTGGTAATGGTTTAGTAGATATTATGTTGCTTAAATCTGATAGTTAACAAAGCCCCATTTACTGCAATTAAATTATTGTTCCAAATTATATTAATATATTAACTGCAACTTTGTTATTTAAATATCTTTTTTTATGCAGTGTTATGCTTTTAAAAAATATACAACCAAATTGTTTCATATTTCAATTTTGCTCAAGTTCATTGAAATTTGTTTTCTTATTCTAATTTTATTATATTGACTGCATCAGTTGGTTGGCCTCAAATGATTTTTCTAATTTATGCTTTTATTCCACGCAAAGCAAATTTTCTTTAACCTACCACTATGAACTCTAAGTAATATTGAGACTATTTATTCAATTCGTTATTCTTCATATTTCAAATATTTATTAGTAGAGAATATTTTGTTGTTGATATTGTTCATAAGAGCATGTATGTGTACATTCTGTATTTCCCGATAATTTATTTTAGAAATTTTTTAATAAATACGGCGCAATTCAAAAGGACAGCAATTAGTCAAAACTTTTTTTATTTAATTGGGTGTTTATTTGTAATTGACGAAACTTAAATCAATTTACTTTAAATAAATATAATCAATTATGTAGGACTATTTTATTAATTTTTTGTGCTGGTTACAGATTTAATAAAATGAAAAACCTAACGAAGCATTCTTTAATCCTAATATCATATAAATTGATCGCCTCTCTACTTCCATTAAAACAAATTTCTCTGAAATACAACTAACAATCCTCGAACCAATTGTTTGTTTTATTGATATAAAAAATAGCAGACAGAATTATAATTGCAAATTATTGCTATTGAAAATGTGAAAGCTTCAGCTGAAGTTCCTTCTTTTTTATTTGTGACTTCTTTGTCTATTATGCAAACAGCTGTGGTCTCACGCATCACTTTTTTTGTCTCGTTATCTGCCATTGCTATTGGCAAAAAAATTGAATACAACATACAGAGTTAAAATAAATAAAATAGGTGCTATTATTTATAGAATCAATACCGTATTTAGATAAGCGAACAACCAGGTGAATTGACAAAAAAAAAGCACAGACAGACAGATAGCAGCAACAAAAAACATATTAGAATCAATTTACCATATAAAGGTAAACAGGCAACTTTAGAAGGATGGTGCTGCAGTAGCAAAATATAAAAAAGCGACAAATACAAAAAACAAGCTAAAGTACAAGTAACATCATCTATGAAACCATCCACGAATACAAAACTTAGTAGAAAGTAGTTAAAGAAACACCATAACAAAAAGTATTTATTAACGTATTTACATGCACACTCTATTCTCCTATAAAACCAACAAATTAAGGCATTTAAAGAGGTAAATGCCAACAGCAAACAAAAACTATTTGAAATAAAAAAATAAGAAATAATTGCATGAGAATTATAAAAAAAAAATACAAAAAAATACTTTGTAACTTGGCAGAGATTAAATAAAATCTTTTGGAAAAGCAGTTTATTTTCCAAAACATCATAAAAGATAGGGTAAAAAAATTGAGGTAATTTAAATATTTAATCAAAAGCTTTCGAAAATTTAATTTTCTTCAGATCTTTTGTTAAGAGGAAATAAATTTGTCTCTTGTTTTTGGTTCCATTATTGTTAAACACATGAAAAGAAAGTATAACTTCATAATTTATTATGTCTACGGATAACTTGACTGTATAAATGTATTTAAATCACAGTCGAAAACAAAATGTTGTCACAAGTTTTATGAACATGATATTTTAAGAATGGAAGTTTGCTAAATAATATAACCAAATAGAAGAAAAAGAAACAGAAGTTTAAGAGATTCAAGTCAACAATAATTAAAATTGAAAATTAAAAACTAAAAGGTTAAAGTTGAAAAAGTAAAAAATCCAAAGAAAAAATAATGACACAGATGAAAAAAAATTAGTTGAACCTCAGCAGAAAATATCAACGGAAGTAAAACAGGAAAGAGGAGAAGACAAACCAGAAGGAAAAAGATGTAACAGAAAAATCAAAATACAAACAAATAGAATATTGGAGAAGAGTGAAAAGAACAAAAATGAAATTAGTAAAGTGAAGAATAAGAGAATAAAAGATAAAGAAATGAAAACCAGAATGGAACAGAAATTATAATATAATATAATATAATATAATATAATATAATATAATATAATATAATATAATATAATATAATATAATATAATATAATATAATATAATATAATATAATATAATATAATATAATATAATATAATATAATATAATATAATATAATATAATATAATATAATATATATATATAATATAATATAATATAATATAATATAATATAATATAATATAATATAATATAATATAATATAATATAATATAATATAAATATAATATAATATAATATAATACTGTATCGATGATAATTTGTTTTAAAGGAAAACAATTATCAAAAAAAAAAAACAAATTAAACGAAACGACCCATAGTTCACTTTACAAACTGCATAGTTTTCTAGGAAATCTTATACACACAAGACAACAACAACATGTTTATAAGAAATTCTATGAAATTAGATAAACAACAGACAACAAAAACAACGAACAGAGAACAAAAAACAAAACACACAGCCAAGTAGACGCCTTCACCGAATGATAACAACAAAATGGGATGGTGTTAAAATATAATATTCTTGTATATGCCAGAACCCCTTGAACAAGCATATATGCACCACTTGCTGGGCAACCGAATGAATTCAAGTTGAGTCATCCGTGAGTAGAGACAATAAAGTTACCATTGCGTTTATTTTGTGTATATTGAAAGTAAATAAATCGTCTAATTTAAATTAAAGCTCGAAAATGCTGTGTTATTATTTTGCATAAAAGAACTAAACATAAACATAAAACGTTTGTTAAAAGGAATAAACATAAAATATTATATAAAAAAATATATAAAGGGAAAATATAATATAGAATACAAAAGGGAATAAAAACGGATGAAATGACAGAATTAAGTTAATACGGTTGTAAGAGAAAAGAAAAACTGGAAAAGACAAAAATGCACAAAACAGATTTTTAAATTAAAAAACAAATGGAAATAGACAAAACAAGGAAATGAAAGAGAATTTTTAGATTATGAAAACTAATTCAAATAAAGCGATAAAATACTGTGATGTAAAAAAGGCAAAGAGTGGAAAAATAAAAAAATTAAGTAAAAGGAAAAGCAAGGACAAAGAAGAAAGAAGTGATGCGCGGAAAGAATTTAAAAGCTAAACATTTTAACGAATAAAGGGAACAAAATTTTGTAAAGACAGTAGTGACTACAGTAAAATAGAACAAAATAAATTTAAAAAACGCACCGTAAAAAGAAAAGGTACGAAAAAATTTTAAACGACACAAAAGAAGTAAAAATAGGGATAGGAAAAAGTACTTAAATATACATAAAGAAGAAATAAAATATAGTCCAAAAAGAAAAGAAAATTAAAAAAAAAATTCCAAGGGAGAAGAAACAAAGCTAAGAAAACAAGAAAGTGTAGGAGAAAATTGTAAAAAGACCGTCACAATAAACTAAATAAAGTAGATTTCGTAATGAAAAGACTTTTTGGTAAAAACTAAATGGAAAAAGAAACATAAAAGGATTAAAGCAAAGTAGGCAAACAGTAAATGGTTTTACGCGAAAATAAATTCCTGTATTCCAGCACTCCACTGTAATTTCATATTTTCCCCTTCTTTTAACTCCGTACATGTATGAGTTTCAACTGTGTTCTTGATTGTAGTGATTTAAAAATTTAACCGTCCGTACATATTGGTATTCAAAGACCAATTGCAGCTGATTTTACTTTTTTTTATATATTTTTAATAACCCCTCCATGATATATAAAAAAAAATAAATAATATTTAATACAAAAGCATCAATAATTTCATGCAGAAATATGAAATAAAATTGGATCATTGCCTTTATAAATCACAACTTTTTATACAGATGCAGCAGCATTGAGCATACAAAAGTATGGACATAAAAATAAAATGGCTGAAAATAAAATACAAAGAAATTAAAGGAACAAGGTCGATAAATCGGAACACAATATAATTAAAAACAAAACATGTGAAAATAATTTTATTTTTTATAAACGGATTTTGAGTGTGTGAGTTTATATTTCGTTTACATAATAGTGGCATAATTTTCAAAGGATGATTGCTGATTACAGTGAAAACATTTAAGCTTTCATATCTATTTAATATAATAATTAACAGAAAATACATAGAGTTTTATCAAATTACAAAAGAAAATTCCTTAATGATTATTCTTCTCTGTCAAATTAAAAATGTTTCGAAGCAAAGATAAAATAAAGCATGATGCGTTGATTGAAGAAACAAAGTTCAAGTTTTCGTGTTTTAAATTCACATCTCTGGATTGACAAACTATTATTTAAGAAAATCGATTTGCCACCTGCTATTTACTTAATAATTAACGTAATTTGCCATTTTGTGATGAATAGGCTAGTACAATGATAAGCGCTTATTGAAATAGAAATATGGTATTGGAGCTAATTTAATACGGTGGGCATGTTACTAACCAGAATTGTTACATTTAATTAAAGATAACCAACAAAAACTTCAAAAAATTTACTTTATGATCCAGCTCCTGTAGGCTAGTAGATAAAGTACTAGCTTATGAGTATAGGGGTTGTGGGTTCGGTTCCCAACGAAGACCTTGGTTTTTTTTTCACTACAAAAATAAAAATTAACTGTCGGTGGGGCTGCTCCGACTATCCTTATGCTTTCCCCACCTGTTTCATCTTTTCTCTATCCCTTTTCTAAAGAACGTAGCACGGTACTTGACTAAATAGGCATTGATGCCTGAGGTGCTACTTCTCTTTAAAACAAAAAAAAATATATACTCTTTTGTACCTCAGTTAACCTACAATAATCTTGCTGTAGTCACAATTAACTCTTTAGATTTTATTTTAGTTTTGTGTATATATTAAGCCAAATGTTCAGACTGTTAAACCAGATATCATAACAGTTAGCTGTAATAGCTGTAAAAAATTTTTTTTTTCAAAATTTGACACCCCAATTGAGTCAATAGTAGCGACCACATCGCCGAAATAAACAATTTAAAATTCTTATTGTCAATGGTTTTAAAAACCGATTTTTTTTTATTTTAATCCAAAAATTTTAATATTTAGAAAAAAGAACATCCTTCATAATATATCGAATATTAAATTTAGCTTTAAATGATGTCATTTTGTTATTTTTATGTCGAGAATGTATTTGTTTTTTTAATTAATAAGAAATATTTATTGCTTCAAAGAACAAACAAGCGCTCACAATTAAAATAGGTAATAGACATCTAACATAAATGTATGTCATGTAGCTTTTTCTTAACATCATCTTATTTTGCATATCATTGATTTCTAATTAACCTTAAGCCCTATAAACAGTTAAACTTATTTAAAAGTATTTTTTTTTATAAATAATATATAAACATTTTTTCTACTGCTACTATCTATCAAATGTCTTCTTAATAAATTAAAATTAACAATAACAAACTCAAAGTTTTTATGTTTTTAGTTGGTGTTGCATATTCTTTTTTTCATTACATTAAGAAAATTTATATTATACACAGCAGTATAAAAAAATACAGAAACAACTTAAGCCATAGCAGCAGCATGTGAGTATACGATGAAAGAACGCTTTACAGCAAAACAGAAAAGCAAAACAGGAAAAAGTATGCCAGTAAATATATGTGGTGTTTTAAAGGAAGACAATTATTGACAAGACAATACCCTTTAACGGAAAGATAATTAATCTTGACATTATCTAAACAAGCATAAACAAAATAACAGCCAACCGCAACCGAGATCATATGACTAGATGTGATGTGAGCAAAAAAAGCAATAAATAAAAATATTTATTGCACAATATTTTTTAAGCTTAAATAAACAGCAGCATTAAAATGGCATTAAAATTGTTTTGGCTAGATTATTAAAAAGTTCTAAAGAAAGATTTTAATTATTTTAAAAAATAAGGACAAATAAACTTAAGATATTACAACTGAAATGAAAAAGAATTTTAGGTAAAAGTGTAAATTTTTTATGGTTTTTGTTAAATTCATTAATAAAACATTTCTTTTAATAAACTTTCGGTACCCTTTGTCTAAGGTGTACTAGTATTTCAATTAGTAATCATGTCTTCATGAATCTTCGAAGCAAAAGTTTATCAGACTGTATATTTCGGTAATATCTTTACTCCCCTATTAAACAGACTATGGCTTCTATATTAAAAGCCATCCTGGTTATCTGCAAAGGATATTGCAAATCAGAGCTATACTCTGTTTGTCCAATTATGTGTGAACACGAACATGAAGCTCCGCATCTTCTCTCTTTCTTTGACTATCACTTTATTTTATTTTCAATGCATTTTTTATTCTTAGCGCTCTATTAATTTATTCGATTTTTTCTAAAATTTGCTAACATGTTTTCTATTTAAATTTTATCTTCAAGAATTTGTATCTTCAAGAATTTGTATCTTCAAGAAACTAGCTGGTGCAAAACCCAAAAAATGGTGATTGCTTCCAATCATAACCAAATATTATGGCTTTTTATGATTTCACTTCCAATCATCGCAGTTGAATATTTCCTGTTACTGCAGAACATAATTCTCTCACTTCTCTACCATGTAATAAAAGTCATTAATCCACTTGTCACTTTGTATGACCAAATAGTCAAAATTCATGAGTTTTTAAATCACATTGTCATCTTAAGTTTTATAGAAATTGTAAAGTAATAAAACCATTTTTAGTAAATTCAAACACTTTTTCATGCTGTTTCCTATTTCTAGCGATTCCAGTAACGATCCTCAACTTCATAATTTTAGTTTCTTTTCCAAAAAGGAGTTTTCTCAACTTTTAGTTATTGCGGCCACAATTTACAAACTTTGACTTTCCATCAAATGGTCATAAATATTGGTAGATCCATATAAAAAGTCATCATCTGCTGAGCCATGCCATTGCGATGAAGAGAATGCGAAATTGTTTGTTTTGAAAAAATTTACTTTTTGTTTTTTTTTTTTTTTGTTTTAATTTTTGTTGTTCGAGGTTTTTTCAGTAAACTCGTTGGCGAATATATAGGCAGCAAAAACAAAAGGTAATGAATATCTTGGACTATTGTGAATTTTAGATATTTTATGGGATATTATTGGCATAAAGTTTATTAAGGTATATAACAAGCAAATGCTGGAAAGAAGTGTACTCGTAGAAAAAAGAGTAGCTGGTTGGCTGCATTTTAGAGATGCACCTTGCATTCATTGTTAAAATAATACATATTTTTTGTGCTTGGTTTTACTCTTTTTTGGTTTAGAAAACAGCATCATTCTTAACAATAATGTCATGATTTTCAAAGAGCGTTTTTGCTTCACAAACTTCGTTTGTTTACAGCAAAAAAAAAAATCAAAAAACAGAAAAAAGCAGCAAAAATTGGTATTTTTATCAGGGAATAAGGAGAAAAGGCAATAGAAAAAGAAGAAGACATCTCCTGTACTCACCTAAAAATTGACATACACACAGCATGCTACTATTGCCAATATGACGACTATTCAGTTGGTTTAGCTTTACTCTGTGGCTTTGCTGGGCTGTTTGGATGACGGCTGGCTGATAGTTGTTTTCAGTTGGTAAAGTTTAATTTTTTGTAGCTTTTCGTTCTGGCATATTGAGTGCTGATGATGTTCGCCAATATTTAAACAGTAAGTGCTTTAACAGAAATATAACCTTGCATTATTCCTTAACGTTATAAGAGTACTAACAGCAGCTAAATTTTTTTTTATACACGTTGTTGCTCTGTGTTGTACAATAAAAAACTTTTAAAATGCCTTCTCTTTATGTGCGCGTTTTTTGTTTGTTTTAGAACACTACAAGAAATTGTGTGATTTATTTGATGTGTCAAGTAAAGCGTTCAATTAGTGACTTAAATTGTGTTTATATGTAGGCAGTAGAATATATAAACTCTCACACATAACCCAGTCAACTTTTTATTAAAAGTTAATAAACGTTTTTAGTAGACAAATTCTCGCGAGTACCTTATTAAAAGGGATTTTATATTAAGTTTTTGAGGTGAACAAATCACCGAAAAAATCTCCAAGCTTCTGTTTAACTTGCAGGAGGATTCCATGGTCTCACGGGCCAATCTGCTACTTTATTTAGATAGCAAAAATCATTAGGGTAGTCAGATGCCTAAGGGATGGCTGGTGAGACCTATGGGGCCTCTGAGTGTAGTTGTCTTTCAATCGACACAGCCCTTCAAAATCTAATCCGACAACAATGTATTTGGTGCTAACAAAGTGAAATATGTTTTTGAATAAAGTACAATGAAAAGTTGTCTTGCTGGTTTCATTGGTCGAGCTATATATAGGTTTTATTTTCTTTAATAGAAGACCTCCAGTTTAATTCCAATCGAAGGTATGAATACACAAAAAATTACTATAATTGCACATAGATAAGTGCAAGATAAATAGGAAACAGGAAAGAAAGAAAAGCAAGCCACTGAACGTATGGGTATAATAGAGCAGAGATTGTTGAACTTACCGAACGAAATAAGGAGATTAGAAGCTTGTGTATTAGAATAAAATATACTTGTATGGCGAAAAAGGAACAGCCTGAGCAGAGTAATCATATGTCACTGGAGTGTAGCATTTGCAGCCAAACTGCCAAAAAATAATTAGTAAGCATTTGATTATGAGTTCGAGACTTAGTCGGAGATGCGTGATTTGATTTACATCTGCACCGACTAGGTAGTCATAATCAGATGGTGGTCAAATCACTTTGAATGATCTGCAAACGTCATTCACGCCCTAGGAGACCATCGAATACGTATATCCTCCGGTCACTCCTTGTAGCAATTTCGAAAGCCCGAAGTAGGCCGCAGCCTTCACTCCTTGCTAAAGAGTTGGAGACTTTCCAACTCCTGGTCCAGAACACATGAAGCTTAATATAATTAAGAACACGACGGCATTCATACTCACTGGACCTAAACCATTCATTGTGTTCATTGTGAATGATCCGACCCACAAACTCTCACGAGGGCCTCGAAACCACAACCACCACGATACTCCCATATAGGGGCCAACCTCAATAATCAGCCAGAGAACAGCTTAATGTCTAAAGAGACAAATAACGGAACTCTGCGGGTTACTGATTCCCGTGGAAGTATAGTAGATTGTCCAGGTGACTCCTACTAGCCTTTGAGGGGCCTGGGCTCCCTTTTACCCCGCAAGACACAAATCTAAATGGAATAGTAGGTTCCAAAAAGACTATAATGTGCCCCTGGGGGGAACTTAACCGGAGATAGGTAGATTATGCAAATAACTGTCCATGTTAAGAGAATATGTCCGCAAGACATCGAATAATTTGAGTCTCATTTAGACACTACACGTCAATTAACCAAAAACGGGTGTTTCAAATTTCACCAGAGCCACAAAGTAAAGCAATAGGTAAGTAAAAAAGAACTGCCAAATAAAATTGAAGTAATTAAGGTCTTGGGTGTTGCAACGAAAAATGCCTACGTTTAAAAATGAAAAAAAAAATAACTATATCACTAAAAAGTATAAGTATGAAGAACGAAATTTTCTTTTTCTTTATGTCGATATAAATTCAATTTGGTGGAATTAGAATTAAAATTTTTGCTTCTTCGCTTTTATTTTAAATTTCCAAATTTTTAAATTGTGAAAGAAAATTGTATGTAAAAAATATTTGGAATATAATACTATAGTACAACTACAATTGACACCTAGATTCTCTAAAAAACGACTTATTTTGCAGTTTTCTCGGACGTTCAACAATATTTAGAAATTTTCTCAAATTTCTTAAGCTTTTCCCCAAAAACCATATATTGAATAAATAAAGTGTTTGGCGGGTTATAATCTCAACTTAAATACATGTTTAAAGTTATAAATATAGGCAAAGTTATATAGTTATTGTTGTAAGTTTTTAATATTTTTTTTTCTTCCGTTGTTAATGCTGTTGTTGTTCTAGTGCTCGCTGTTATTGTTTTTATTTCTTAACAACGTCTCCTTAACTTATGTTTGACTTTATTAACCAAGACATTGCTTAAGCTTACACTTGGTCAGGTTATTTTGAGACAAAATTGTAAGATTGAAGATCGCAAGGTATATATATATATATATACATATATATTCACTTATATATGTATGTATACGAAATTGCGCGAATGGCCAGTTTAAAAATTCTCATCTTAAGTTTTCTTTGTTTATTGTTTAAAACCAAAAGAAAAGCGCAAAACTACAACTGCTTGCTCATATAAATGCTTTTGGCTTTCATAGTTTTATAAATTTTAATTTAATATATAATTTTTTTTCTGCTCCAGAAAGTTTAAAAAAATCACTAAATGCATTCTTTACTTTAGAGAAAAATCCTGATGGTAATATAAAACATAAAGAAAAATGTTCTATGAAATCTACGAAAGCGTATAGAGTATGCCATACATGTAATAAGGTTAAAATCACTAGTCAAGAATGTCTAATTACAACATCTTTATAAAAGTTTTTTTTTTTTTTTATAAATGTCACAGCACAAATATGGTTGGAGCAACAACTTTTCTGTTTTTGTTTTCCTTTATTTTATTTTTATTAATTTTTATAAATTTTTTTTTATTGTAGTTTGTTGTGTGAATATAAAAAAGGCAGAATATTGTTGGTCTGTGGCAAATAAAGGAAAAATTGTAACTTATTTTATTTATTTATATTTCATAAAGATTTAAAAAAACTTCTAAAGATCGCTTATGCATTATAAAATGAAAAAGAAAACTGAAATCATTCTTATATCCACTGATGAGTCTTTAAATATAAAATTGGAATTCATTTAATATAATTATCTTGTCTAGGCACTGAATTTATATGGTAGTCACTGGATACGATATGACATATGTGCTGGCATAAATGGGTCCTTGCAGGTGTTACAGAAGGCTAAATAAAAGAAATAAAAACTCATATTGGAATTTCTTTAAAGGTTTTAGACAAAAAATTATTACAAATATATTTTTTTATAATTTATGTTATTCTTTAGAATAATAATTCAAATATATATTAATTGTTTTTTTACTTGATTTAAATTAAGATAATTCTTAATTTGCTTTAATAAAGCACTCTAATTCAAACTAAATGCCTGCCAAAAAATTAGTGTGATACTTTGATAAGCTATGTACTTATTATGTCTAAAATAAATATAGAAATATTTAGAACTTACACATCTTTCTTTAATTATATAGTTAATATCAGTTATTGTTAGCTTGAATTTACTTTTGGAAAGTAGAAGTTAAAAAATGCACTTGTCTCTCCGTTTTTAGTTTCTGCCATATTCATTTGGAATCCCAACAATTAAAGACACAAGTTTTGTACGGTTACATATTACGAAAGCAATTTAGCAATCTATGTATGTCTTTAAATAGATTCAAAAAAATTCTACCAAGGAGATCTACAGTACATTTATTACCAGTAAAGTTCAGAAACAAATTCTGGACTACAAAAACTCAAAGCCAAGGCTATTAACAGAATATCTATGATTTGCAGATTCAAATTTAGTAAAACGATAAAAGATTCAAGTTTGGGCTAAACAAATTTTACCGAGCAATAACCATATAAGTAAATTATAAATATAAAATTTCCCTTCCTCAACGCTTCATTTATTATAGAGGAGCTGATTAAAGTAAAAGTTATCAAAACCAAAAAAACCAAAAAGAATGGTAAGATAAAGGCTTCTCTGCCGAAGTGATTCTAGAAAAACAATAGATATTTCAACTGGCGCCCGGAGCAAAGACAAAAATTTGGAAGCTCAGGGTACTGTATGTGTTTGATAACTTAAAACACGGAAACGAGTTAAAAAGTTATTGGAAAAATATAAATTTAAATTAAAATCAAATCTGCACATCACAGACCTCGCTAATTCGAAGAGGAATGTCCGGCTTTAAGAATTTCATGCTAATCAATGAAATGAAAATATCAATACAAAACCTCTTTTGGTCGGGTGTTGTCATTTAGCAAAAAAATAGAAATAGGAGGAATCAAACCTAGAATCGAAAATCTCAAATTTATTTTCATTAGGCGAGAATCTTGGCGAAAGAAGAATTTTAGGTAAAAGTACTGGAAATATTAAAAATATGTATCAAACTTGGTGATAATAATATATATATATATATACATATATATATATATATATATATATATATATATATTTGCTTTTAATGAGCAGAACAGAAAAAAAACAAAAGTTAATAATACAAACTATATGCTGGACATCAGATATTTTTTGCCCACATATTTAACAACATTCAGATATCAATAATTTTTTATAAGCGAAAATTGAAATGTTTGTGTGTGTATCCAAAGATATTTCTCTTTTTATTTAATTTCAAATTCATCTGTCACGTTTAAAAATTAAATAAATTATTTAATGGTGATTGGTGAAAAAAGCTAATGATGCCACCATAACTATAATTCATGACAATTTAAGTTCGACGGGCGCACACTTTCAACAAAATATATAATTTTTATTAAACTAAGCTCATATAAAACACACTCCACATTTAAACAAAACTAGCGCTGCTCTTCCTTTTTTATTGTTTCACATACTTATACTGTCAGTGTTTTATATCTCCAATTGGAGAGGAACTGGAATCAAACATTAAAGGCTGCTTAAAAGTATTTATTAAGGCAAAAGAAATAAAAAAATAACGAAACAAAGAACTGAAACGAAATGCCAAACATTTTGCACAATTTGTGCCTCATTGGTCTCAATAACAATTCTTCATTTTAAATGAAGCACAAACATTTATACTGCACACATTTTCTACTTCATACATAAGGATTCATAACCTTCATGGTACAAAATAAAAAAAAATATAAATAAAACGCTTTAGCAACAACAGCTATTGAAATGGAAAAAATGATA
Organism: Trichopoda pennipes; assembly: GCA_030448955.1. Classification (NCBI taxonomy): domain Eukaryota; kingdom Metazoa; phylum Arthropoda; class Insecta; order Diptera; family Tachinidae; genus Trichopoda; species Trichopoda pennipes. The sequence continues at coordinate 3,100,059 of JASKUP010000031.1, read as the reverse complement.
TCAAAATGTTGCATGCACCACTAAGAAAACTTATGTATGCCAACATCTATAAGAAAACTGATTAAACGTCATACCACACTACATGTGTTGCATTCTATGAAAGTGTATGCATTTGTGTTTTTTGTTTTTTAAAAAGCAGACTCAAATGGGAATGCATTCATTGCATGTAGTGCGAAATTGGTTCAAGATAAAAATTTCATGTTGAATATTGTGATGATAACAGTCCAGATTATTAGGAATCAATATACTCCATTCGATAACAGACTCAAATGGGGATCCATTCATTGCACTTAGTGCGAAATTAGTTCAAGGTAAAAATTTCATATCGAATTTAGTGATGATAACAGTCCTGATTCATAGGTATCAATATATTCCACTCGATAATTATCTTAGACATATTAGTCTGCCCACTACGAGTTCTAAGACACTAGGTTTTCTTGAGGAATTTTTTGTGATTCTCTGATTTTGTTTTGATAATGTTAGTTAGATAATTAAATCTTTCAGCAGTTCTTTTCATGCCTCAGTTGGTGTAAAACGGATATGGAATATACGTGAATCTCTATATGGAATTCTCTACTCCTCAATTTAACTATATTATTTACGATGTATCGTGTTTGGTGGTTGAATCAAAAGTGTTTTATTATTTCAATAAAGCTTAATAACTAATAACATTAATAATATATAAATGGTGTTTCAATGTAACTCACACCTAGATGTCGCAACACTACAACTCCCATCTCAAGTTTAATAATAAGTAATCATATTCATTAAATTTTGGGTTTATATACCAGAAATACATAAAATAAATGTCGTTATTATAACTACATCTAACCAATTTAAACCAAATATTTTCTCTAATTAATACGAAATACAGTTATACGCGAAAGCTCTTCTTGTTTACCAATACAAAAATGAAAAGCATAACTTACAACTGGTTTTCTACATTTTTAAATATAAATATAGTTTTGTAATATTCAAAATATAATATAATATTAAAAAGTTATTCTTTGTAATTAGGACGTTGCAAACACCTTAAATTACGAGGCCTAGTCTGTCCTTGACCCGGAGTAACGTTCAGCTGTCCACCCTCCTCCCCAGAAGTTGATTTATCAGCATCTGTTAGGTTTTTGTCAACGGAAGCAGTTGGAACTGTCTGCTCGCCCACATCAGTACTCTCCTTCTCGTTTTGTGTACCGCTAATCATTTGATTAACGTGTCTCTTAATTATCTTGTTGTTTCGAGTCAAAATACAACGATACGATTGCGGACCTAAACGTTCTTTAACCGTAGCTTCTTGCCATGAGGCTTTATTCGGATTACAATAGTCACGAACAAAAACACTTTTACCAGTATCAAAATTAATAATTCGTGCCCCTTTATGATTTTTGGTGTTAGACCACTGACTTTCAACTATTTTGTCCCTTACTAAAGGTGGACTAAGCATACTAAAACGTGTCTTAATCTCCTTACCTAATAACAATTTAGCAGGTTTTTCACCTGTAGCGCAATGTTTTGTTGATCTATAATCAAACAAAAACGTATTTACGATCTCGTCGAAATTTTCACTATCACGCAGATTGGCCAAAAGAGACTTTTTAAAAGTTTTTACAAAATTTTCGGCTTGACCATTGGTCGCCGGGTGTCCTGGAGCGGTCAATATATGCTTAATATTATTTGCCTTCATGAAAACTCGGAATTCTTCGGAGGTAAACTGTCGCCCGTTATCACTCACCAGAGTATCTATTAACCCAAACCTTCCAAAAACTTCCCGCAATCTGCCGATAGTAAAAGTTGACGTTATACTTTTTGTTTTAAATACCTCGACCCACTTTGAGTACGAATCGATGATTACAAGAAAATGAAAATCCTTAATAGGACCATCGAAATCAATATGAAGTCTAGACCACGCAGAATCTGCGGACTTCCATGGAATTAATGGACTTCTTTCAGGACTTGCTTGGCCTAATTTACACAAAATACAATTGGAAACTAATTTTTGAATATCTTGGTTCATTTTAGGCCACCACACATACGAACGAGCTAAAGATTTAGTTTTTACTATTCCAAAATATGAATAATGCAACTGCTGCAAAATTTTACCACGCAATTTTCGCGGAACCACCACTCCAAAGCCCCACAAAATACAATCGTATTCTACCGAAAGCTCATCTTTACGACTAACGAAAGGTAAAAATTCATCACCCCTCAACAATCCAACTTTGCCAACCTGAATGGCTTCCTTCAATTTAGCCAAAATAGGATCTCGTCTAGTTTCCCTAGAAATATCCTTGAAATTTAAATTTAGTTTATTATCTCCATTAATATAATTTACAAAACCAAAGTCTTCACTGACTTCTACTACTTCTCGTTGAGTAATACGAGATAAATGATCTGCAGAATTTTCTGCACCTTTAACAAAACGCATGGTATAATTAAAACCAGATAAAATAAAAGCCCATCTTTGGATACGAGCTGCTGCCATAACAGGCAACCCTTTATTTTCCCCAAAAATGGATAAAAGCGGTTTATGATCTGATTCTAAAGTAAAATGTTTACCCAGTAAATACTGCCTAAGTTTTGTTACGCTGAAAACAATAGCCAACGCTTCCTTTTGTATGGTACTGTAATTCTTTTCAGCTTGTGTAAGCGCGCGAGAAACAAAAGCTATGGGCTTTGTCGAACCATCCGCACACATATGGAATAAAATACCCGCTACCGCGTTATTAGAAGCATCCGTTGAAAGCAATATAGGCAGTCTAGGGTTAAAATGAACCAAAACTTTATCTGACGTTACCTCCGCTTTCAACAACTCAAAAGCATTCTGACACAACTTAGACCACTTAAATTTTACACCTTTTCGCAAAAGTTCATAAAGCGGTGCCATTTTATGGGCAAAATTAGGAATAAATTTTGAATAATAATTCAGCATTCCCACAAACGCTCTAACCTCAGACACATTTTTAGGAACTGGTGCTTCCAAAACTGACGAAATACGATCCTTATTCATACTTAAACCATTCCTAAATACGATATTTTATCTTTGAAAAATTTACATTTAGTACCATTAAGACGCAAACCTACAGACTCTAACTTAGTTAATACCCCCTCAATAGTTTTGACGTGATCCTCAAAATTACGACCCGTGATGATGATATCATCCAAATAGTTTACTACGTTAGGAAAACCACGTAAAACATTTTCAATAGTCCTCTGAAAAATAGCTGCCGCAGGCTTGACTCCGAATGGTAAACGAGTCATTTTAAATATACCCATGTGGGTACTCCATGAGCATAACAATTGAGAACTTTCATCTAACAACAACTGATTATAAGCATTAGATAGATCTAATTTTGTAAAAAGTTCTCCACGAAGAGAAGCAAATAGTTCGTCAATTAACGGAAGAGGATATTTAACGTCTTCTAAATATCTGTTGATGGTAGATTTATAATCCCCGCATATACGGATCTGACCATTGGGTTTAATAATGGGTACCAAAGGTGTGCCCCATTCCGAATTGTCTACGTGTACCAACACGCCTTTATCAACTAAATCCTGTAGTTGTATTTCAATTTTTGAGCGCCAAGCTAATGGCACAGGCCTTGGTTTAAAAAAAATTGGTTTAACGTTTTCCATTAAATTTAATTTCACCGCACCACCTGTATATAAACCTAAATCTTCTTTAAACAGGTTTGCGAACCGTTCCTTTATGCTTAGTACACATTCACTTATGTCCCTTATTGAATTTACATTTGAGAGACCGATATCGAACTTCGTCATAAAATCACACCCCAATATAGGAGGGCTACGCGAATTTGTAACAACAAAAGTTAAATTTTTAATTTGGTCACGAAATCTCACTGTTGCTAAAAACTCACCAATAACATTTATGCCATCTCCCCCGTAGGCACATAATTTTTTAGCACAGGGCTTCAATTCCCCGTCTTTAAAAAAATTACCAAAGGTTTTACCCGACATCAACGAACAAACAGCCCCAGTGTCCACCACAAACTCAATCATTACATTATTGACTTCTACTGACAATGTAAATGGAGCAGCAGAACGTTTCTCCGCTACACTGTAAACAGAAAAAGAATTATCATTACTATATTCATTTACTCCTTCACCACACTTATTGGAAGGCCAATTCCTATTTGATACTTGAACTACATTAACTTGACTATTACCGCATACACTAGCCAAATGCCCTACTCTGCAACACTTGTTACAAACACTGCTTTTGTATTTACATTTACCGCTTGCGTGATTCTTCCATCCGCAATGAGTACATCTCTTTTTTGCCTTCTTGCTGCCGCTATTATCGCTTACATTGAACTGTTTGTTATTTTTACTGCTACTCGTTGCTTCATCTTTGCTGCCGCTGATGGTGATATACTTTTTAGGTCTCCGTGCATATTTCCTTTGCACATAATTAACCTCTTCCTTTGTACCTCTTTGCGCACACAACTTAGCCTCTATCGTTAACGCCTTCCTTAAAGCCACTTCTAAAGTAAGGGTTTCATCTTCCTCACAAAGCCTTTTAAAAATTTTGCCTTCAAAACCAGTGACAAATTTATTTATTACAAATTTTTCCAGCTGTGCTCCAAATTTGCACTCCATTGCTAATTTTTTTAAACGTGCATACCACACTGATACGGACTCCTCATTCTTTTTCTTTGCGTCAAAAAAAATTCTACGCTCCCGAAAAACTATCACTGGGGGTGAATAATGCTGGTTTAGCATGCCACACAACTCCTTATACTTCTTCTTCGCAGGTAAATCAGGGAAACACAATTCCCTCAACAATCCATACGCTTCCAGGTCAACGGACTTCAACAACGTTGACGTTTTTTTACAGTCATCTTGCACGGCCGCCTCTATAAAATGCGAGTCCAACACCTCCTGCCAAAGATACCACTTATCCACAACCGGCCGGAACTCCTTTATACCAGTTGCCATGGATGTTGTAACCATACCGTCATTGTGAGCTATTGATGTACCACCTGGACTTGGCATATTGAATAAATAAGACCACCCAAAATTCACACGATCCTTTTTTTTACAGAAAATCTGCTTCTTTATATAATATTTATTATATAAAAAAAATCTTTAAACAGAAAATGTATTCTTGACAAGAAAAAAAAAATTTTTTTAAACGTATATGCTATGCACACTGCCTTTTTTTATTTTTTCCAAAACTCGTCGCCACTACGATGTATCGTGTTTGGTGGTTGAATCAAAAGTGTTTTATTATTTCAATAAAGCTTAATAACTAATAACATTAATAATATATAAATGGTGTTTCAATGTAACTCACACCTAGATGTCGCAACACTACATTATTGATACACAGACCGGTAAAAGGTGAACATATAACAAATAACGTAACGTTTTTACACTCCTAAGTCATATAACGGTTTTTTTAACGTCTTATATAACTTTTCGAAAAAACCTTAAGATTAAATTCCATTAAAGTCTGTGTAAAATTAAGCTGCTGCAAGAACCTGTAAAAAAACAACAATAGCAAAACCAAAAAATATCCAATTGAAAAAAAAAGAAAAAAAAGGATTAAACCAAAAACAAAGCAAAAAATAATAATTGATGTTTCCGACTGCCACTAAATTATCAGTTGCCCATAAATTTGCTCATTACGCGAAAAATTTTTTAGGCAAAAGAAACGAACGAACAGCATTAAAGCAAACGTTTCAATATTTAGCGAATTTGTAGGTAACTTTTTCCATATTCCTAAAGATTTCTTGCCTTTTTTTTTGGTCCTCTTTATTTTTCATCAGTTTTTAGTTTCTAAAACAACAATGCAGCCATTATCCTTTTATGACCGTCTTCTAAAGTTTGTCGTTAAACTTATACTGCAAATTCTGACAATTGGTCTGTCTGTTCCTTAAGTTTTAAGTGGCGGTTTAGAAGTAAGAGTAAGTGCTCGTTTACCATGATATTGAAGTTTATTAAAATAGTCATAAATATTGTATGTTTTTAGAGGTTTTAAAGTCATTTGCCACATTATATAAGTGATATATTACTAACGCTAAGTAATGTTATTGTGCGAGTATAAATGATGCTCTAAATTTTGTAGTTTCAAGATATTTCATGAGTGTGTATATTGAATGTATATATAATTATGACTGAAGGGCTGGTGCTATGCAAACGATTATGCGAATTTGGGTGGATTTATGCCGCAGAAAAATTACTATTGATGAAAATTGATTTAGGAACTAAATGAGTACCTTGGAATTATTGAATTGCAGCCAAAGTACGAGAATGGTCATAAAATTAGGGAAAATGTATTAAATAAATTTCATTTTAATTAAATTACAATGGTCTCTGCACTGCGAAATGCGCGCGAGAGCTTTAAAGTAAAAGAAATTGTGTTCTAGATCTTAATTAGCACAGAATTAAGCAGAGAAATGTATTATTATATCGCGTTAATATAGTGCAGTGATATGAAAATTTAAAAGAGTGGGATCTAAATTTGCTAAACGCACATTAATTGTTGGGTAATTACAAGGGAGAACTTTCTTTAGAGGAGAGCTGTCTGTGTAGACTTGTAGACAATCTTGAATAGATCAACAGAGGTCTTAGAACTCTAATCAAATAATAAGCAGATGTTTTGACATTTACAAGTTTGACAAAGATCAAATAAGGAGAGTCTTGTTTGTTTGGGAGTGGACGTTTTACAGATACGTGCTTTATGCAGATTTTAAAACTCTCAGCCCTAAGTTCGGCAGTTAATTGAATGTAGTTGTGAAACAAAACTGCAGTAAATTCAAATTAGTAGGCGATACTAATGGATGCGAAAATATTCCCCGTATGCACTAACTAGAGAAAAATTATATTATCGTTGTCTTTCTTAGAACATTGGCAGAAATTGTCAAAATTAATATTGCAAAAATATGAACTAATCTTTTAACGGTCTTTTAAATAATTTAACGATTTTATTTTTTTCTTTCCATATTTCGCTTTCCTGTGGAAAGCTTCTTCAGGAAATTATTTTTTATATAAAATATATATAAAATATAAAAAATAATTTCCTGAAGAAGCATTCCACAGGAAAGCGAAATTTTGAAAGAAAAAAATAAAATCGTTAAATTATTTAAAAGACCGATAGAAGATTAGTTCATATTTAATTAAATTAAAAAAGGTCGAATAAAAATAAAAGTAAAATAAAATAAATAAATCCTGAAAACTCAAACAAGACAAACAGAGGACCTTCAATAAAAATATGAATTTTAATACACACTTTGTTAAGCATAAAATCTTTATTTATAAGGATTTAAAATATAAGTTCATGTATCAAATTACATCACTTGTAGTGTCACACTTTAATCTCTAATTTGAAATACGTTTTCCTGCGCTTACAAAGAAAAAAAATAAAGCAATTTATGCCCGTTTTTCTTCTTTGAAGTAGGTTAAAAACAAAAGAATCTGAAGCTTCGGATTATTGAAAGATTTTTTACTATCTTGTCCTTTTAGTTTATTAGAATATATTTTATGTATAGCATGTCGTAACAGGTATAAATCATAAAACTTTAAAACACGCGTCAAGCTCTTGTTATAACAAAAATATTCTGAAACTGCCATCCCGTTTCGTGACAGAGTGTAATAGAAGTACTAAATTTGAACCACATAGAAAATATTATTCTTTCATGGTTCAGCTTTTTCTTGGATGTTCCAACAAACAACATAAACTGTGCTCAGAGTTTCCTTACCGTCTACCCTTTTCTATCGACAAATGCTTTGCAATAAAAAATGATTTCAAAATATCAAAGAAAACCTCTTTGCCACACTTTTCAAAAAATTATTTTATTTCTATTAAATAATTTTTAATTTATTTCTTATAACAAGACAGCAATTTATTTAACAATTTTATGCAAAAAAATAGTCTTTTAAGATGAAACGACTAAAACCATATTTTACTCTATAACGATTAATTTCGACACACAAACAAAATATAAAATCACCATGAATTGTAATAAATTGCAAAATAAATGCAACATGTGTGAATGATGAATAAAACCAGCAACATTTTGTTGTATGATTGTACATATTGTAGGTTTTATTGTTGTTGTTATCGTTATTACAGCGGCTGCTACGACAACTAATGTCGTTTTTGTTGTTCTTATATGATATTTTGAATATATAACAACATCTTCTACAAGGTAAAAAGTCAACTTAAATCTGGATTCATTTAAATTGGCATGATTTACGATGAAGAAAACTAAGCACATGTGTATGGCGGTTAAGATATACGAGGGTAAGCACATATAAATATACGTGAAAATAGCTATCATTAGAAATTTTACTACTAAGGAGGGAAAACTATCGGGCCGCAACTGAAAATTATGTTGGAGAAGACAAATGAATAAACAGGGACCCAAACAATACTGTGCACTACTGCCACCTTAGTACCTCGACAACAAATTATTTTAATATAAATGATGTCAACATTATAAGACATATTGTGTTTCTGTCCTGCCATCTTGTGCATCTCTTCTTTTCTTCTTAAACTCTATTTATATTTAAAAGGTGGTGAGCGATACCCTTTCCAAGAATATAATTTCCACTATATTTCGTTTAATTTGTTAAACCGTGGATTGAGATGAAAAATTCTAAAAATTTTAGGAAAATATAAAATTTAGGTTGAAATTTGCCAAAAAGTAAGGTCTTTAATAAGGACTTCAGACGTGTTGTTCTAATTTTAGAAATAATAAACTTTTAAATTCAACCTCGTAGATCAACCTCGTTGAAGCCACACACCGGCAAATACACATGAAGCCAAACAGACAGACTGTAATACATATAGAGCAAAAGCCAAGCAAACACTTTGACAGATGAAATGAAAAAGAAATAAAAACTGAAGTTTTATTTATATAAGTATGTGTGTGTGTGTGTGTGTGTGTGACTTCAAATTTCAAATGAAAAATTAAGAAAAATAACAAAACTTGTCAACCTGTAACAAATAGCAAAGTAAAAACACAAACCTACAATAGAAATATGAAAAGGCACAACTTGTAAGAATTAAGAAACCAAATATAATAACAACAACAATACCAACAGCAACAGCAACGAAAAGAAAAGATTGACTAACAAAGTATGGAAGAGAATTTTGTTGCAGTGTGCAACTTAAATGTGTCTTTAATCACACACCAAAAGCCAACAACATGAACAGCAACACATGTTAAACAAAAATCCGTAACATAACGAGTTGGCGGCGTTACACACAATTGCTGACAAAACAACACAGACGGACATACCGGCATACCAACAACCAATAATAATGTCTTGTTGTATGTGGTGTTAAAGAATGGGAATGAATATGTATAATGTTGTCGTTGTCCGTCCATTTAGGAGTCTGCACTTGATGATGACGATGACGAGGATGAAATGTGTTGTTTTTTTTTATTGCTGCCGTTGCTGTTATTTTGTGTTGATTATGGTGACGATGGTGGGTATGGGAATTACGGCAGAATTAATTTCATGCTTTACCTCTACGCGTATTAGTTTGAGACATTCTTTCTCTTCTGGCTCTTTTCTTGCGCTTTGGATTTAACCGAACTTAATAATACAAAAAACAACAATACCAACAACGATATACATTTCTATAAAAAGCAACAGGATTTCGAATGTGTTGTAAACAACAGCTATTTATAAAAAATCAAGAAAAGCAGAGATGGATAATTTGTTTTTTTTTAATTGCAAGATTAGCAGGGCTTTTAAATGATTTGGGAAAAAATTATTAAAATGTATTTTTTACTAATTGATTTTTTAACAAATGTTGAAAAAATATTTGTTACGACCGGCGTCTCTTTCCTTGTGACAATGTTAAAAACGTTGATCCTTTTAAAAATAAAATAGGCAAAATAATATTCGCAGACTTTTAGGATGTAAAGTAATGTAACTTTTACATATTTTACTATCAGGTTTCTACCATGACTTTTGTGAATAAAAGAATGATTTGCTAGTCTTCCACCAAATAAGGACATATTTATGAGAGGTTGATTACCTGAATTCTGAAAATAATTAAGTTCTAGATAAACTAAATTTGTTAAGTAGTTATTTTTTTAAAGAATTTAAAAAAAAGTTTTTTTCTACATAAAACAGCAATATGTAATTTTTTTAAATAATTTTAATACACAATGTTATATTGATATTATTCGTAACTTCCCAACTCTGGAATAATTTATTTACTAAAGCAAAGCTTTGAAAGCATTAAAAGCAAAGAACAGAATTAAAGTAAACACTAAAAATGTCTTCTACTCATTCTACATTTTACACTGCAAGTGTAAAAACTGCAAATGCAAAGTGTTGAATAATTTGTTTAAAAATATTTCTAGACAAGTTTTCATACCAAATAAATTTTTATGAAACAAAAACAAAACAAAAAAAAAAAAAAGCAACTGAAGATATAGTTCAGGATTTCAGACAGCGAATAGATGGAAAAATTATCAGTAACGACACAAAACAAATATGAAGTTTTCATGAACCATGTCGCAAATGGCTTAATATGGACAAGCAAAAGTAGAGATGGGTGGAAGTATGTATGAAAGAACGAACGGTCATAGACGGATAGACAAATCGACACTGAAACTTTACTGTTTATCTTACGACTGGATACGACAGTTCGTTTATTTTTGTTCATTATTTGATAAAGTACTTACTTATGCAAAGAAAACTTGTATACACTTGTCATTGAAATGTTGGTGGTAATGGTGGTTGTTAGAAAGCAGCTAATGGCACTGATGCCAACGAAATAGTCTATTTGACGGTATTAGTAATAGAGACTGTGACGGTGATGGTGTGAAACTTTTTCTTCTAATTTATTTAAGAAAATCCATTTTAGCATGAGTTAAAAAAAAAAAAAAAAGGAAAGGATACACCTTTATTTTTATTTACACTTACAACTTTCTTGAACATAATTACACTTGTACTTACAAAATATAGTTATAATAGTTTTTCTTTGCCACAAGTTGCATGAATAGAAGGCTTATAGAAATTGCATCAACAGCAAAAAAAAACAGTGTTACAAAACTGAACTAAATATGAAATGTGTACAGAAAGAAGTTTGTAATTAAGTGGGCGACAGGAATATAAATGTGTGTTAAATTTCTAGTCAAACATTGATAAACTACAGAGTACTGGAAAATGAAATCATATTTCTTTATAATTTTCTTCTAACAAATGTCAATAGAAAGCAAGGTCTAGGTAGTATTTTTTTTCTTTATTTTTTAATTTCTGTTTTTTACAGACATTGAGTTGCTGCTTTACAGTCGTTGAATGTGTTTGAAGTACAGAAATGTAAATTTAAAGAAAAATTATAATTATGTTAAATAAATTTTAATTTCAATATTAAAAACTCTACACTAACCTAAAGTGGAAAATATATGTATTCTCTTATTTGTTTTATATATTATTAATTTGCGCTCATGATAGTTTATTAGAACAAAATATTTGCAAGCAGTTTCAGATAGACTTCGTGCTGGATAATGCAATCATAACTTGGACAAATAGTTTATAGTTCATTATTTATAAGCAATTAAAAATAAATCTAAGGGACTTTCTATAAGGAGAAGAGCAAACGTTCTGGCACATAGAAAACGATATGACTACATTCGTTCTAATAAAACTATTGGCAATAACCCTAATAGCTGCATTACTATCTTTATATATAGTGATATTGTTTGCGAACTAATTCCGTAGAAAGAATCTAGCAGCATTAAAGATCGTTACAATTTTGGGTAGGAGAATATCAGAACTTTTAAATTAAAACAAGATTAGCAAAAATTACAATCTACATAAATGGCAGGTTTGATGACTCTTAATTCATTATTTTAAAAAGGGAGTGATGGGAGAATTTTAATTAATTACTCCAATAAACTTAAGCTTATTTAAAAAATTTGTGGAGAGTAATTTATCACTGAACAAGAGTTTTTTCTACCAATAGATTTAGCCAATACAATTTATAGCAGAACAATATCGATTTTCATGAAAAGTTTCAGTAATAAGCGAAGTAGGCTTTAGATTTTTTTTATTTTCTAAGGTGATCTAAGCCTACAGGTAGACAAAAAGCTTACGTTACAACTTGTCTGTTTGAATTTCTGTTCAGTAATAATTATTAACAACAGATAGAAAATTTATAAGAATCTTACGGTCATAACTCAAGTTCAATTTTGCCAAGTTTTTGACAGATTGTTTAGACATATAAAACATAAAACATAAATTTCAACATAAGTCAACTCTTGTCTTTACGAATTCACTCAATTATTTTCAAACAACCTTATTACCTTTAAATCTAATTTATCCCAACTTGATCATAAAAACATTTACCTTTAGCATGTTAAAAAATTCCTAAGTAAATTGCAAAGCAAAAGAAAAACAACATTTTAAATTTAGCTTGATTTGAAATCAAAAATATGTAGTCGCTTCCTATTTTTATCACTCTGAATTAAGTTGTAGTACTCACACAAGTACAGAAGCATCCAAGAAATATCTTAAATATTTGCGTCGCAGTTTATACCTTCATTAGTAAAGATGAAAACAAGCTGAAAGAAACGTATAAAATAAAATCTATAGTTGAAGAACATGTACATTGTAGATGAACTAGACGTAAGCATGTGCAAATTAAAGCTTGATTTTTATTACAGACATCATCAGAAAACCACAAAAGAATCTCGAAGGGAATTCATGATATTCAGTGATGACAATACGATTACCGACTGTCTAAATGGTTGGATGGCTGACAAAACGATCTTAACAAAATTGCTTGAGATATAAGCATTTTAGTACTTCTCTTTTTTTGTTTTTGTTTTCTTTTTCTTTATTGTTGTAATCATTTAACTAGTCTAAGCTCGTTAAATAAAGGATAATGAAAACAACAATATAAGAAGCTAAAAGTATATATAACATGAGTAGACTTACACACTCAACGGCGGTAAAGCTAAAAAATAAAAAAAAACACATGCGAAAAGTGTCGGTCATTAACGCCATTAAACCAGTTCTGACATTTTAATTAAACTTAAGGCTAGAAGTTAGTTAGTTAGTTTCAGAAAACTACAATAAATTTGCAGCACAAAAAAGTTGTAAACAGAAAGCTGAAAACTTTAACACAAACACCAAGTGACGGGGTTTAGAAAATTACCTTATGCAAAGGCTTACTAATCGTTTATAGATGCACATCAGTCATTGCTAATGCACTATAAAAATATATGACTTGTACGCAGTCTAAAACTCACGCATGTCCAATTCAACAAAATCAAAGGAAATCAAATTATTGAAGCCCTAAAAGCAATAAATTCAAAAGAGTTAGCAACTAGAAAATTGTTAGCCGTAAGAAGCTACCAGTGCGGATCACTGACTTAATTTATTCAATCAGTTGCTTATAAAATAATAATGAACAATAGAAAAATAATTAAAGTTAAATATTTATGTAAATAAATGCTGGAAGTGTTTTATACAGCCATCATAATGCAAGAGGAATATAAACTATAAAAATATTTCTATTTTCAGGATTCTAATATTTCTGTCTTATTTAATCGCGAATTTAAATACTCCGATTATAGTGTTACAATTTCGATATAGCCGTTCTTCTTATGAAACTTCGAAATGTTTCTAATATTCTCATAGTCGCTGGAAAAATTTTTTCGAGTTTTCGAGCCTTACGCGAAGATTTTTGTTATGAAAATTTTATTTTAGTTTAGCAAATTCTCGATATTTCTTTTTTTAATGAAATTTAGAGTTTGCGATAAATAAAGGGTGTTTTTTTAATTGGGATCTATAAGTGTATGCTTGTAACACTTTTTTAACTGGAGACCATATTATCAGCTGCTAAGTGAAAAATGTTTTATTTGGTTTGGCATTGAATAGACTGATGCATAAACAATGCTTCCAAGTGTCGTTGAGACACCCGTAAAATCCAGAAAAACTGACTGTTTGATGTGCTTTATGCGCTGGTAGTATTATTATTCCATACTTATCTAAAACCGATGTAGGTCAGAACGTTAAGGTCAACTGCAACCGCTAAAAAGGCATAAATACTTACTTACGTTTTCGTATGTCAATTGAACAACCATGATGTACAGGAGCTGTGGTTTCAACCTAAGGGTGCAACATGTCACACAGTCCAAAAAGTTACCAACCTTTTGGCCTCCAAGAAATAGACTATTTTCTGTGGTAGCACGTGAAGGCTAGTCTATGCACATAAGCCCGAATAAATTTAACACTAGCAGATCAACATTCGCGCGTTATTGCTGACGTATGTCCACAAATCAATCAATATTTGGAACTCTGGCCGTGACATTCATATGCTTCTGGCATATTTAAATTATAATACCACAGGTATCTTTTAAATACAGTAAATTTCATGTCAATTTTAGACATTCATCTTTGTTTTATTACAAGGAACTACACCTCTATAAAAACTCCCTATATCAATTTTATTCTCGTGTTTCCACTTTTGCCGTAGTATTATAGTTTTCACAATAATATCAGTTTTTTTATTATTTATATAATTTATGAATTCAGAGTAGTCGGTAAAACTAAGGTAAACTAAAAACCAAATAAAATTGCAGTTTTTAGATTTATTTTTTTTTTACTTTTTTACCTTCTAACCGTGCTCCTGAAAGTTATTTTTAGGTTTTTTGAACAAAATGAACCGATTTCATTCTTAATAAACAGCTTCTCGAAAGTATCTAATAATTGCCCCACTACCACCCAAATATGTTGGCTAGAACCAGGCTACCTCCTAGATTAGGACAATGCAATGTATTTGGTTTTCATTTACTCAGGAATAATGTAAAAATTTTAGCTAAGATATATCAAAAATTTATAAACGCTGCTTCAAACGTACACAATGGTCAAAGAGTGTGTGGTATATTGGGAAGGAAATTTAATTAAAAAGTATATATTGAATTAGGTTCTAAGAAATACAAAGCGTAACAGAGAATTTTAATACAACTCAATCACTTAATATTTTATATAATTGTGCAACAACAACATACCCATAATAAAAAAAACAACAACATAAATAATAAACGTAAAAGTTGGCTGATAAATTTAAAAACCGGCAGTTAATCTTTAAAAGCGCATCTGCTGATTTACGCACATGACAAGAAAAGATCTTAAGCATGTTCACAATTTTTGACAAACATACCAGTGTTAATATGTATGTCAGTATGTGTTTATGCATATGTGAATAAGGATCTGATGAAATTAGAGAATACGTTAAAAAATTTTGTTTTTTTTGTTTTTGGTTCGTTATTATTGTCTAGCATTTCGTTAAAAATAGAGAGACCGGTTTGCATGTTTCGCATAGCGTTCATGTAAGGTTTTCTATTTTTTTATGATTATATATATAAAAATGGCATGTGTGTTGTCCAGAAATGACTAAAATAACAAGTGCTGAACGATTCAATGTCATCAGACAACATCATCACTTCTAGGATTTTCGCTGCTGCTGCTATTGCTGTTTGTTGCAATTGCATTTTCTACTAACTTGATGTGTCTTTCATATCTTCTGGTTTTTAACTACATTGCGGCCGTACTTTTCATAGTGATCATACCATATAAACATTTTAGCATGGGTTTATTATACAAAAATGTTTAAGAATTAACCATATACGATCAGTGTTTTTTTTTTTCTTCTTATTCATATTTTCTTTTCATTCACTTGTATGACTGCGTCTGTGTATTGCTATAACTAAAAACAAAATAAAGCTTATTTGACTACACCGTCTCAGATATTTTTGTAAAAGAAATTTCTTTTTGAAATGGACATTGTTGTTATGGAATCTGATTAAGCCAGAATCAAAATTAAAATTGACAATAAAATGCTACTGGTGTGACAGAAATTGGTATTGTGTTCGAATCAGATTTATATATGTAAAATTAGGTTCTATAGTAAATAATTTTTTATCAGAAATAATCTGATCAGCTGACAGCAGCTAGAATTTTATATTTTCTTGTTTAATTATGCAGATATTAATAAGATGTGATAAAAATTAACGTCAGTACCGTGTTGGCCCTAACCTAACTGTAATCTACCTACATCTAAAAACTAAACACAATTTTTTTGTGTAATAAGTTTTAAGTAATCTATGATTTATGTATTCCAATTTAATCAGAAAATAATAAAGTTACATTTTAAAATTACATTGGATACAGTGTTGTTATAGCTGTTGTTTTCTTGCAAGCCATTTGTGTTTAAGAAATAAAAACTTTTAACCATGTATCTGAAGCAAGGTTTTTATTATTCAGTTATACACTTGTATGTCCTATCCGTCTGTCTGTCTGTCTGTCTGTTTGTCTATCTATGTTCCTGCCAGCAATCTATGGTGCGTTTAATTCAATGTTGTGGTCGACGTTTAAACTCTAACGAAGAGGATACATTTGTATTTTACTCGTTTTAACTTCTCATGAGTTTTTGTTTTGTTTGGTTTTATTTATTTATTTTTTTGATAAATAAGCGATAATGTTTTATGATTATGGTAATAATTGCTAAAGCTGGTTAACAGCAAGAAAGACATCACTTTATATCGTTAAAATATGCGATAATACAAATTGGGTGGTTATTAAAATATTCATCCAATGGATGATATTAGAAATTTTATTATTTTTCTCTATGTGTGTTTCCGATGTAGTTTTGTAGTCATCAATTTTTAATGATGTTTAACGGGGTTTTTTAAGTTGAAGTTATATTTTAAAGTTGGGAAAATTACCATTAAATGAATTTCATATTCATGATTTTTAAAAATTTGCTGCACTCAAATAAATACACAACAATTTCAAGAAATATTAAAATAATTGTAGTTTATAAAATGATAAATAAACATATTGGTAATTCTCTTATAATGTTTTGTAGAAGTAAATTATTTCTTTCCAAACTATCACTAGTGGTGACACGCCTTTTGCATACGAAAAAATTACTTAGTACTGAGTCACTCCGTATACTGCTGCACTAATATATTAAATAACACAAGCCTAGTTAGTTTTCTTGGCTGTATGATATTTAAAAAAAATTTATTTTGTTTAAAAATGATTAAAATTTTTATTGTATTACGAAGAGAAAATTTCGGCAATTATGAATGAAAAATGTCTACCACTTTAATGCTGGCAGATGAGGGGACTCTTTCATCAAAGCTTTCAATCACTTTTTGGCAAAATGGCGGTCCTATTTAGTTAATCATATGTTGGATTTTGAGTCTTAAGGCTGAAATCGATTCGATTGTGGCCATATAACCCCAATTGTTGGATGGTAAATTTTGCTTAAGGACTTGACTTTGAAGCCTTACAAAACTCAACTGGTAGAATAATTGAATTAAGCTGACCAACCATTCACATCGCCGTAGATTCGCTCAATTCATTCAGCAACAACTGGCTGATTTTTTTGGAAAAAATCATTTTTTCTGAAGAAGCCCATTTTCACTTGTTACGATATTTTAACAAACAAAATTGCCGCATTTAAGCTTCTGAAAATCCTAGAACGATTATTGAGAAGCCTCTGTATCTCAACGTGTCAGTGTATGGTGCGTTATGTGGTGTGGAGATGTGATGGGGAGTAAGATCCAATGATTCTTCCCGATCACTTTTAATGGATGCAAAGGTGACTGTTGAATAATTTGAGGGTTTCCTATTCCCCAGAACTAACTTCTTCTGTTTATTTATATTATCCATTCAAATGAAAGTGCGCCTCGTCACTCATTATTATGATTTTTTCATGAAAATCGAGGTTGTCTTTGGGCGAGCTGTAACAACCTATTTTTAAATATACGCCGGCATAAATGGTCTTGTGGAAAAAGCTCTCTCTTTTTGCAAAATTGTGGCCAAAGTTGTTCTTTGAAGAACAAGCTCCTAAGAACGGCGTTAAATGCAGGTTGATGGATTGTTTTGAACACTTTCTAGAGTAGGAGCAATGTTTTCATGCGATCTTGCTGTACGTTGTGGTCCATGCTTGGTCGTATCACCTACCGATCCTCTTTTTTCGAAATCATTACCTACAGCATGATTTGTTGACATGATTTTCCTCCCAAAAATTTCACATAACTTTCTCATCGTCTTAGTAATTGATGACTGATTTTGATAAAATATTTTAACGATTGAAAAACGTTAATTTATCGAATATTTTTTCATAATAAATTTTCCATGTGTCTACTTCACAACTGCCAAATGGGAACTATCAAGAATAATGTTTTTGTTTTTTTTTTGTTTGAATTTTTGTTGTATGGAAGAAATATTCTTAGCCCTAGATATTTAAATCAAAGTATATTTTAGGTGCCCCTGTAGGCTAGTAGGTAGTGTACTAGCTTATCAGTATGGAAGTTGTGGAATTATTTATTTTGAAATAAATAACGACTCAATCTGCATTATTTCTACTTAATTCTACTAATTACGAGGAAGGTTTCGAAAATTATAAAAAAATAAAAATTTTTACTTAGAATTTAATTTAATATAGCGGAGAATTGAAATAAACTTTTAAGACATTTATATTATCCTACGTTTCATAGAGCTAATTTAAATTTATTGGTCGGGATAGTGCTGTCTGCCGAGGGCAAAACTACTCTCACTAATTCATTACCACGCACCTCAGAAATTTCTCTCTTTTTATTAACAAGTATGCCAATGTGAATATATCGACTTTTTGCATTATACACTTCACATCAAGAAGGTGTACCGTCAAACGTTAACAAATTAACTACACGTCAAAATAAATATAATAGTGAAATAGAAAACACTTAAAGCCTTCATTTTGTTTAGTGCAACTAAGCAGCAGTTTGGAACTAAAAATCGTTTCATCAATATATTTTTTTCTTATAGACCACGCGATAAAAATGTTACTTTGTGCTAAAAAATTTTCGAATTAGGTTGAATATCTTTGAACATATACGTAAAATTTTATTCTGGCGTCTTATTGTTTCCGTTATGACTTTGCTCATTTCTTCCCATTTTATGCTGCTTATTGCCATTAGAAAAGTCAGGAATATGATTAGTCAAATGATATTTAATTTTCAATTTAATTTCGTCAATTAAAAACGCAGCATTTTATATGATTTTTTAAGTTTTGTAAAGTACACATCTAATTTGTATAAATAATATTAGAAATACGGTAGCACTAATTACATCCAATTGCTTTTAAGCGTTTTAAAACAATTTTATGTAAGTTGTTGCTTAAATTGAACACTTTTATTAGGCTACTAGGACATCGTGCAACCAAACCCATACATTAGTTTCTGCTTACAAAGCAAACAATACAGCTCAAACAAAATTACTAATCCATAACAATTCATTCAGTGTTTTTTAAAGTTGTTTAGCAAAACAATAGCAAATGTTGCTAACGGTTTTCATTAGCTGTAAATCGGCTCAAAGAAAAAAATCTTGGCAACAGAAATTAAACTAAAAAAGAGAATTATAGCAACAATAACACCACAAATTATAAATAATAAAGAAAATATTAAAAACTAACAAGGCGTTACAATAAACCAAGTAGGTATTTGAAATTCTTTGTATGAAACCTAATAACTTGTTGCCTCCAGCATTTTTAGGGGTCATATATTGTTACGAATCAGTAAAGAAAAATAAATTAGAAAATACTTGTACATTCTCTGTATAAGAGAAAAAAGTATATATATAAAAAAATTGGCGCACCTTATCCTGGGAATAATGATTTAGAGCTTATTATTCTTTGCATCATACATACAACGTACAACATACGAATATACGTCTATATTAAATACACAAATTCGTACTGCAGCAATAAAATTCTATTGCTATTGCTGCTGCAAACATGATTCCTGATGTATAACAGTCATTTCTGCTATTCATTGATTTATTTGCTTGAAATTGCTGGCAGTTGTGGACACTAAAATGGCAGAAGACATACTTTTTTAAATCTTTCATAGACAGTTTTATGTTTTATAAGGCTTAACAGTTTTAATAAAATTTTAAACCTTTTAATAAAATTTTAAACCTATATATATGTATATAGATCTTTATCCAGAATTTGAAATTTGGTGTGCCTGATTTTAGAATTCGTGTCTAAAGGGAGAAAAGAGCAGTATACATAGAAGTATTACGAGATTCTGTGTCCTTTATTATAATAGCTAGATAACCTATCTAATCAGTCTGTAGAGCTGTATTTGAGATCTCAAAATTTTTATTTTTCGAATTGGCCTTTCGATTAAACAAAAATTATTCTTCTAGTTTTGTAGTGCAACAGAAAAGGGCTCTAACAGAAGATCTAGGCTCAACGATAACTAAAAGGGGCTAGTAGAATTTTTACATAATGTAAACATAAAGTAAACAATAACACAAAGTGATTTTGATTGGATGTAAAATACAACACCAGGCAAATGGCTACCATAAAAACCCAAATAATGGGCTATTCTTTTGTTGAAACTTGAATAATTCGCCGCATTTTTTCTTTAAAGTGTCCATCGGTCTTAGATCGCATTATCGCGATAATCGGTTTTTCTTAGTTCGCACCGTTCGAAAAAAAATATATATTTTGGTGAAACTGAATTCGGTTATTTTAAGGAGACTTTTATACTTTTAGAAAAATCTTAGTTTTTTTTTAATTTTTTGATATTTAAGAAATAATTAGGGGTTTAATTTTTATTTGACCATGTTTAGGCTCTACAGCAAAATTTAAGTAATTTCTTTTTAATTTCCATACTTTTAATTTTTATTTTCCTAACTTTTATAATGTAAATCTAGTTACGTAACGTAATACTCTGCTCTAGTTTTAGTTTTTAGTTTTATCAATAAAAAATTTTTATAAAAAATTATTTTAGGGCTTATAAATTTGCTCAATCTTATAACTTCAATCGTCTTAAATATATATCTTACGATTTTTGTGAAATTTTATAGCTTTTGGAATATAACTCACAGATTTCTTCTTTAACATCGAGTTTTATAAGTTTTTAGAAATTTTTGCAATTTTTATGAAACTAAAAAAATAATTTTAAAAATTAAATTTTTGCGATATTTTGTAATATTATTTAAAATAATTAAATCATGTTTAAGAATTTTTATATTAAAATGTGTCTCTGTCTGCATTAAACGATTTCTATCGCACACCTGTATTGAAGTTTTTATTTACCTTTTTAAGTAAATTTCCGATTTCTTGATAATTTTTTCCTGCACTGATGGATTTATCTCAGTTTATTTTTTAGTTGAGATTTTGTAGGAATTAAGATTTTATTTCTTTCCCCGTGATTTCTATATATTTTTCCCCATTTGTAAAATAATACACACAGCATATTTTTGTTATTTTAAGTTTTAGTCAATCATAAATTCTTATTGTAATTTCGAACAAATTCCACCAAAATATTTTCATTTGGCTACATCTGTTCTAGAACGAAGTTTTGTGAGGTCATATTATTTGTGCAGAAAAACAAAATACACTATTAAATGGAATGAAATTTCTCCTTTAAAAATACAACAACATTTTTAAAATTGGATAGCTAACTTACATAACATATTAACTGTTAATATAAAAGACCTTCAAAATTCTTATATCTTCTTTAATAATTGTAACCTTAATCATTAGTTTTTAAGTCAAAAATCGATATTGCTGCTTTTGATGTCAGTAATAATATCTCCAGATTTATTTGGAGTTTTTTCAGGAATCGCACTATACGAGTTTTTATAAATAAGATGGAATTTCATCAGACGAGTTCAAGATTAATTCAGGGCTGCCGCAAGGCTCCGTTCTTCTCCTACCCTATTTCTAATTTTTCTAAATTACTTTCATTGTTTAACTTTCAACCGTATGTACTCTTTCGCAGATGACAGCACCATTTGTGATTCGTATTTACTTAGTAATAAACCGAACCAGTTGGAGGTGAGTTCCAAAAGGCAGAACATGAATGATACGCTTGTTGGTGTCTCCTCTTTGGGATACCAACTTGATGAAGTGTGAATTCTACCTTTCTATTTAGCAACCCTAGAGGGTCCCGTAGGATTCGCAGGGTTAGAAATAAAAGGCAAGGTTATACAATTATAATTACTAACAAACCTGGAGGGTCCCGTAGGATTCGCAGGCCGCTACTTTATTTACGTATAATCTAATTCCTACCTAGAGTCTCACAGTTCCTATTGAGCTGTGGGTTCGAACTACTATTGTCAGTTATAATTCACAAATCATATTTAATCTAAAACTTATTTACTATTTATACTATTAACAATAAACCAAAATAAACTTAAAACAACAATAATAATATAAGTAGTACAATGTATTTAAATGATCTTGCTGACCAATAATAAATAATATAAACAATAATAATATAAATAGTACAATATATTTAAATGAACTTGCTGACCAATAATAAATAATATAAACAATAATATAAGTAGTACAATGTATTTGAATGAACTTGCTGACCAATAATTAATATAATAAAGAAAACAATAATTAGTATAATAAACTTACATAAACTTGATGACAATTAACAATTAATCTATTATGCGAGGGTGACTCGCAACATCCCTCCCCCCTTTCAAAATTTGATTAATTTAATTTAGCTTAAAACTTAAATTTTTAATTTTTTTTTTTTTTGATTTTATATTTAAATTTTTAAAGATATTTGAGCGCTTTTCATTTTATCTATTATTCAATTGTCTAATTCAATTTTTTAGTTTTCTTTTTACTATAAAACATTTTTACTTATTTAATTTCTTGAACATTTATATAAAAAAAGAAACATATTTTCTAATTATTCTAATTTACATTTAAATTCATTATAAGTGTCTTATGACAAATTTGGCTGCGCCAAAATGTTGGTGTATTTATAGTTATCTACTTTTTTTATTTCTCCTTAACGTTGTCGTTGGGCCTCGATCCATCTCTATAGGCCTTAACCAAATTCCGGTGTAGGGTTTTTTCTCTTCCCTTTATCGTGATTTTTACGTTCACCGGCGTTGGTAAGCCTGTTACTTCGTAGTGGGGATAATTTATTTTTCCTTAGTTGGTTCTTTACAAGAACTTTATCTCCAATTTCCATGGTGCTGGCTGCAGTATGTTGGTCATACCGGTTCTTGGCGGTGATTTTGGGATTCATCTGCGCCCGGCGAGCTAATTCATAGGCCTTTTGAACTTGATACCTCAGTACTTTGGAATAGTCGTAGTGGTTGTAGAGGGGGGTACTTCTCTTAAGGTTTGCCGGTAGTGGGATGTCAAACCCGTAGAGTACCCTAAACGGGGTCTGCAGCGTAGATGCATGCTCTGTGTGGTTATGCACATGCATGGCTGGGGCCAACCATTGATCCCAGTTAGACCCGTCCTCTTTCGCAAAACTTCTCAGATACTCCGCTAAGGGTCGATGGCTTCGTTCTAATGACCCGTTAGCCTGAGGATGGTAGGGAGTGATATGCTGCTTTTTTATTCGTAAAAGTTTGCACACACTCCCGAACAATTTTGATGTAAAATTTGTTCCATTATCAGTCACTAGCTTTGTTGGTATGCCATATTTGGTGATGATCTCATTATAAAAAACCCTTGCCACTGTTTCTGCCTCTGCGTCTGGCATGGGTGCACAAATAAAAAATTTTGATAAGTCATCCTGGAACGTCAGGATATATTTGTTCCCCATGGAGGTGGTCGGTAGGGGTCCAACCATATCCATATAGACTTTTTCAAATGGTCTCCTAGCAGTATCGGTCAGCACCATTGGTTCCCTGTTTAGAGGCCCGCTTTTATTCTTCTGACATTTAGGACATTTTCTGATGTAGTTTTTTATTTCTTTCTGCATGCCTTGCCACTTATACTGTTTTCTTATTCGGGCATAAGTTTTCCTCGCTCCCTGATGCCCGCCTAATGGAGCGTCATGGAAACTTCGCAGGACCTCTCGAATGTCTTTTTTATCGGTTATAGTAACGGCTGTGTCCACCATGTCTTCTGCGTGTTTTTCCTCCGGGTGATGCGCCATGTCTATTTCCATCGCTTTGTTTTTCTGTTCTTCCGAAAATTTTCGTTGCGCCCTCGTGACGACTTGTATTTTTTCGTCCTCTAGCGGCAACCGGCTCAACGCGTCTGCGTTTAAATTTGTTTTTCCCGGTTTATATACAATGTCGAAATTATATTCCGATAGCTTATGTCGAAACCGCGCCAGTCTGGAGGTTTGGTCCTTGAGGTTGGATATGCCCTTGAGCGGTTGATGGTCGGTGAACACCGTAAAATGTCGTCCCAATAGATATGGGCGGAACGTGTGGGTAGCCCATGCTACTCCCAACATTTCTTTCTCAATGGTTGAATACCTTTTCTCGGTGTCGCTTAGGGTTCGGCTAATGAACGCAATGGGGTGATCCTTACCATCCCTCTCCTGTGACAATACCGCTCCTAGTGCCTCGTTGCTGGCATCCGTAGTTACCCGAAATGGTTGTGAAAAATCTGGATAAACGAGAATTGGGGGACTAGAAATTTTCTCATTTAACGTGTCTAGGGCTTTTTGACACTCCGGTGTCCAAATAAACTTGTTGTTCTTTTTCAAGAGACTGGTTATGGGTGCGGCCAGCGTCGCCATATTTTTGACGAACTTCCGGTAATAGTTAATTAGTCCTAGTAGAGCCTGGACCTGTTTTATACTCCTAGGGGCCTTCAGATTTCTAACGCTCTCTACTTTTGCAGGGTCTGGGAGCGCTCCTTTCTCTGAGCACTTGTGCCCCAGATAAACAATCTCTCTTCTCAAGAACTGGCACTTCTTAGTGTTCAACTTTAGCCCGTTTTCACGTAGGCGGGATAAAACATTAACGATTTTTTTTTTCATGGTCCGCCACAGTTCTTCCATAAATGACTATGTCATCGAGATAGACAAAACAGTCCAAACCCTGAAGACCCGTTAATATTGAGTTCATTACCCTCTGGAAAGTTGCTGGAGCTCCCGTCAGCCCGAACGGCATTCTGTTAAATTCGAAATGACCCTTGTCAGTGCTAAAGGCCGTTTTTTCTTTATCCTTCCCATCCAGTAACACCTGATGATATCCACTAGCCAAATCCAACGTAGTAAAATATCTGCTGTTCCCCAGTTGATCCAGAATTTCGTCAATCCTTGGAATAGGGAAAACTTGCTTAATTGTAGCTTCGTTCAGTTTTCGGAAATCCACTACCATTCTAAACTTTTTCTGGCCGTCTTGTGATTTTTTGGGTACCAACAGTAGTGGTGAATTCCACGGCGATATGCTGGGGCTAATAACGCCCTCTTTTAATAATTCCGATACTTGCTTGTTAATTTCGTCCCTATGTACATGTGGCAATCTGTACTGTTTTTGATTAATAGGTGGCTGGTCATACTTTGTTGGTATTTTATGTTTTATTAGTTTTGTATAAGGTAGATTGTCAGTTAGTAGCATGAATACATCCTGGTATTGTTCGCTCATTCTGTTCATTGAGGCCCGTTCTTCTTCATTCCAATTTTTTCCTCTCATTATTATTTCCTTTAGTTCCCTTATTCGTTCTTCTTTATTTGAAGCAGGATTTTCCTTTATTTCCGTATTCTTAATTTCTTTATAGTCATCTAGCCTTGAAAATTGTATCTTGAGGTCTGTTTCGATCGATACATCCTCTTCGGTTGCGTTTAATATGGGTACTACCGCACTTCCGTTATGAGTGTCCACTATAGTATTCCCAATATAAACACCTGGGTACAGCTGTTGTTTGTGTACCACTACTGTGTTTTCCCTCGTTTTTAAAAATATTGGCGTCATCGTGATTGCTCTCTTTTTTATTAAGTAATTTTTGCGGTTTGTTGCCTCTACGCTCGCTCCCTCAGCGTGTAATGGGAACGTTTTTACTACTTGCCTGTTTTCTAGAATTTTCAGGGTTTGTGTATTGGAGTTTATTATGCTTTTGCCCCAAATGTTGTTTCTTCCCAGAATTCCGTCCGCGGGTAGGCTGCTACCTTCGCCTACCACATGAAAAGTCCATGGTAAAAAATTTTCTCCCATATTTACTGTTACTGTGCCTAATGTTGCTGCACAGCCTCCAAAAGCGCCTGATAATTTTCCTCTTTTCCCCGTACTCTTGATCGAAGATGAATTCATTGCTTCTTTCTTCAATATACTGGAATCTGCCCCAGTATCCACGAGCAGGATCAGCTTACCTGTCTTAGCCTCGTGGCAATTAAGCGTGATGAACACTGCGTCCAACCTATCTGATGATCGGTTATCTCCGCTACTGGAGTTGACTTTTAGTGGTATGGTTCCCAGAACTACCCCAAAATCCGTATTGTCTTCCATATGAGACTTATTACTAGGATTCCGATAGGGGGTTTCCTCGCAACTTTTTTGTGACCACTTTTTCCCAAGTCCTTGTGACTTGAACCCTGGATCATCCATGTTTACCGATACATTTTGCCTATGAAATGCTCGGTAAGGTTCAAGAGAATTTTCTTTCTGTGCTTTTTCTTCTTCAAGAGCACTCACGACTTGTTCAACTTCTAGTATAGAATCTGCTCCAGTTTCTGCAAACGCATTTGGTTTTCTCTCCTTGGCTCTTTTAAAAAGCGTTTTAGTGAAAATTGTATCTACGTTGCCTGGGGACTTTTTGACTCTATTGTCAATGTCACTGCACATCATATCTTGTTGCTGTTTATTAGCCTTTAATTTTTGATTATCCTCTGCGCCTTTTGATTCCTGATTCTTATATAAATTTTCCTGCTTTCTTGTGTGCACCACCGCTTTGTGTACTATTTCTGTTGCTTCTTCAGCTTCTGACTCTTCTTCTGAGCCTTTTTCATTTACCATATTGATTTTATTCCGCTCAGTATTTAATTGTTCCTTCTTTTTCCTTATGTATGTGGCCTCTGTTTCTTTCTTATTAAACTCCTTTGTGTTTCCCTTTCTCAGCTGTTTACTATATTCCGTGCTTTTAAATTGTTTGTGCCAAGTTAGTCCTTCTCCCATTTGTGGTTCCCCAGTTATTGGCTGTAACTGGGCCGTATTTCGTTTCCCTGATTATTTCCTTGCATTCTGCTGCTGTTGCTATTTCCTTGATACCTCCCCGTATTCTGCATATTATTCTTTTTATGCCCGTTGATGCAGTCTTCTGTCTTTCTTGGAGGGGTCTGATTATTCTGGCAGTCTCGTGCAAAATGTCCTAGCTGGTTACACTTAAAGCAGAGTGGAGGTGTGACGTTTCTGGTGGTTGTCCCATTATTTCCGTTACGTCTACCCTCTGTGTTGTTGCTATCTCCGTATCTTCTATCTGGTGTCCTCAGATTGTTTACCAGTGGTCTGTTATTCCATTGGCTTTGAGTGGCTCCAATTCTTTGTTGTTGACAGAATGAATTCTCCTTATGCCCTCTTATCCTGCATATTCCACAGTACACTGAACTTAGTCGTTTCCGACAGTTGTCGAAGTTATGTCCCCTGTTTTTACAATACCCACAAGTTTCTGGCTTGCTTGGGCTATTTTTGCATAGTGGGCCGACCTCATGCCCATATATCCCGCATTGAACACAGTATGGGGTGTTCAATCTTTTCTTACAACTATTCCATTCGTGGCCCTGTATGTTACAGAAACCACATGGGACGTCCATTGTTATTGTATTGAGATTGTATAGAGGTTCCCCAAATAACTCTTCCGCATTTTCAACAACCTCTAATAGGGATTCCAGTTCTTCCGTTTGTCTGTCAATAAATCTTGATTTGAGGGCTTGGTCTCTTAGCCCTTTAATGAAAGATCTCACGGCTACTCGTTTGAAATCCTTCACTATAGTATTTCTGCTGTTTACCTCCGGCCACTCACTTTCAGCTGCGTATATCGCCTCGTTCAATAAGATTTGCAGGCGGTTGCCGAACTTGCTTGCGGATTCTTTTACACTTTGTCTACAGTTTAGTATCTGCTCTCTGATCTGGTCTAAAGTTTTCTTCCTCAAATAGAGCTTCTTTATATGGTTACATAAGGCATCTACCGACCCGAACTTGAGCTCTGCTATTCTGGAGTATGCCGATCCCAACAGACGTAATTTCAAACATTCTATGACCTTTTGCACTAGGTCAGCGTTTGGCTGCACCAGTAGTTCGCTTTCCACCATCCTACATCCTTGTATGAATCTACAAACTTCAGAGGATAAATCCGGTCCTTCGGTGCCAAAGAATGTGGGCACCGTGTTATTTACAATCTTCGTAATTTCTGATAAGGCCGGCATTCTGGCTTCTGTGTTTTCGACTTGTCTGGGTTCAAATGTCTAAGTTCTGTCCAGGCGAGCACTTGTAAACTATCTACTGAGTAACTAAATGTACTAAGTTTTTCTATAAGTTCGTCCGTTTTAGCCTGAGGACTCTCCATTTAAATAAAAATTAAATTCTCTTACCATAAGTTTCAGGGACATCGCTGCGTCTTTCTTGCTCACTGATTTAAATAAACTATAAAAAAAACAATTTTTCCCTGTTACTTTGAAAACTATTAAAACTGGCGCTTGCATAAGCATACATACATATGTATGTATGAATGTAATGCTTTAGTTCTTGTTTATATATTAGTCTATCATGTAAGAGAATACTCCGCAAAAAACTGAAGGTGGGCCAAAATGTTGACTTAATCTCGCGGTATTCAAGAAAGTCCCGTCTTGACGTTATTCCACTAATCGACAGTTCCAGCAAGTCAAAGGTGGCTAGAATTTAGGCGTTATTGACTTGCTCCTACTTTGTCGAAAGAAAAATAAAGTCAGACGTTAGAACTGTTATCTCAAACGCGTAAATTCAATTTTATACGCGGTATTCCCTACGAAAGTCCCGTCTTGACGGTATTTCCCTAATCGACAGTTCCAGCAAGTCAAAGGTGGCTAGAATTTAGGCGTTATTGACTCGCTCCTACTTTGTCGAAAGAAAAATACAGTCAGACGTTAGGACTGTTATTCTAAACGCGTAAATTTAATTTTATACGCGCCAATCGGTTGCGCCAAAATGTTGGAGTATTTCTTAGTTAACAAACCAATATACAAACATCCGGCTGCGCCAATGTGTTGGTGTCTCCTCTTTGGGATACCAACTTGATGAAGTGTGAATTCTACCTTTCTATTTAGCAACCCTGGAGGGTCCCGTAGGATTCGCAGGGTTAGAAATAAAAGGCAAGGTTATACAATTATAATTACTAACAAACCTGGAGGGTCCCGTAGGATTCGCAGGCCGCTACTTTATTTACGTATAATCTAATTCCTACCTAGAGTCTCACAGTTCCTATTGAGCTGTGGGTTCGAACTACTATTGTCAGTTATAATTCACAAATCATATTTAATCTAAAACTTATTTACTATTTATACTATTAACAATAAACCAAAATAAACTTAAAACAACAATAATAATATAAGTAGTACACTGTATTTAAATGATCTTGCTGACCAATAATAAATAATATAAACAATAATATAAGTAGTACAATGTATTTGAATGAACTTGCTGACCAATAATTAATATAATAAAGAAAACAATAATTAGTATAATAAACTTACATAAACTTGATGACAATTAATAATTAATCTATTAAGCGAGGGTGACTCGCAACACGCTCAATCACGATCTCGCAGCGATCTCCGAATGGGATCGTGCGAATAGAGTCGATTTTAATTCTCGTGAGATGCAATGTTGCATGCTTACGCATAGATCTGTGGTCGGAAATGGTGCTGCAGCTGTTACTATGGGCGATATAGATAGTGTGCAATCGGAAGCTCTTGATGTTTTTTGCTTGAAAATTCAGTGTGATGTTCGAAGGACTAAACATATTTTTCAGGTTTCTAAAGAAGCTTTTAAGTGTTACTAAAGCAATGTAAGAGCTACTTCACTCCATCTGATATTCGTACTGTTTATACCACCAAAGATGGAATACAACTCTTATGTATGGGCCGGTGTCCCAAAGTCCATGTAGAAGCTACTCCACCGCGTACAGGAAACGGCCAAGAGGCTCATTGGAGATGGTAGAGTATCCAACTCTATCGATTCCCTAAAGCATCGACGCAGTGTAGGTTGTATTTCACTATGTTATCGTTACTACTATGGTAAAGTGCTCAAACAAAATTAGGGCACTTGTTCCCTCTCTTACATTTTTAAGTTTTACGCGATTTTCATTGACAGCGCATCCATTTGTGGTCGATTGGCCTGTGAATTGCACTACGTATTACAGGAAAAATTGGTTTTTTTCAAATCAAATGTCTACAAACACTACTTCATCTTTCCTCCTTCCCATAACATAATTTCCTAGATCTAGTTCAATGCATTGCATGAGTAGGGGTCATCCTCTGAGTACTATTCCGAAAGAAAAAAAATTAAGGATTAATATTTTACTAATATATTCTTAAACAGTCTTGATTTATCTTAACAAATTCACCTAGCTCCGCCTGAATTCTAACTGTTAACTTTTATTTAAGTATTTGAAATAAAGTAATTTTAATTCTATGCGGCTTGTCAGTTTCAACTGTATTTTTGCTTTAACATCCCATTGTTTGAAGTTGCACAATCTTTTTTTTTTTATTTTAAACTTCAATTTGCTCCAGCTTGTTGATAATATGACTCATGCTAGAAAAAATGAATAAATTGTAATTATTTTTAGGATTGTGTTTTTGTTTAATGAAAAAATATAAAAATGTATATTTCTTAAAGTGCAGTCCGTTAGTAAAGTTCCCCCCGAAACATTTGTATGTTAAAAATTCTACTAAAAAAACGAAAACAAAATAATTAATTTTACGTATTTAAATTAATTTCAATACTGGAATGGAACATTTTCATTTAAAATTAAAATTGTTTTAAATACCAAAATTATTTTAAAATGTTTTTGCATATTTAAATGACTAAATGTCTTGTTTTTTTTTTTATTTGCAGCACTTTATTTAAATTGTTTTATTGTTTATTGGCAAATACCATTGCCAAAGGCGCTTTTAATAGTAACGACATCATACAATTATGCCGCCATTTAAAAGGAAGTTGGTATGATTATGTGTGTGCGTATGCAGAGTGATACAAAACTAAGGGTGCCACACTAAGTAAAATAGAACAAAAGTCATAGACGAGTTATTTATTAAATATATACATATGTGATATTTGCTAATAAATGAAAGATTAAGTTCAATAAGAATAAGTTCTTATGTGATACTTCTAAGAAGCGAGACTTATTTAATCCCCAACAAAAGAAGATCTCCTCAAAATATTATTATCTTTTTACAATTGATATTAAATTGTTTACCCGTTCTTGGTGGAAAACCTATTATTACTTCATTAAATTTCATTCATTTCTTCTTTGGTTACCATGTGATGTGTATTAAAATTCGATATCATTTTAATAGTTTTTGTTTAAATACGAATTTAACGTGGAACACGATACCGGCATAAACGCAAATTTAATTTTTTTTTTCACTTATTATTGCAGATAGAGATGCAGATGCATGACAACAAAAGGACTTTTTTCCCTCTAGTGGATATTTTATATATGAATATGCACATACGAAAGGACAGACATTTAAACATTTATACTACTTGCCAACCTCTCAAGCTTTGTTTGCAATCTTTAAATGTGGATGAATTTTTATTGTTGTTTGTTTCATTGCATTCGGTTAGAGTGGCGCTTTTATTTGTCTATATGCTAAAAAATGAGAATAAGTTAAAGGTAAAAAATATTCAAAATATAAATTTATTATATGGTTGCTGCATAAAAACAACCACTTTAGTCTTTTTATGAAGGCCGTTCATTTTGTGTTTGTGCAACACATAAATAAATGAAAATGTTTACTCTGCTCTTTTTGTGTATATAAAATCGAAACTATGGACAATGATAACTTCAAATATAAATACGGTTAAGCGCCATGTAGGTAAAATGAAGCGCCAGGCCAACTTCGTATAGAAAAGTACTTGTATTATGATTGGACTTGTTGTTTGTATTTCATTCATTTTATTATTGTGTTTTTTTTTTTTGTTTTTTGCTGTGAAATTTATATAAGCCGGAAGTCTTTATGACTATTTTGACATATTTTTAAACATTTCTTGCACAAATTTGAAAATTAAATGAGACTAACAGTAAGAAAAAGTTCAAGGTTATAATGAAGAATGCGATAACTTAAAATTTTGTTTTGAAAACCTCAAACACATTTTACGTTGAGTACATTGGGAATAGTATCAAATTCTTCTATATTTTGAAATTAATAACATTCATTTAGTAAATATATACTAAAATTCCAAATTATTAAAGTATAGCGTAGACTAATGCTGACTTTTGACTTGTGGCATGCAACAGAAATATATAAATTTTATTTCGATTATAGTCTTCTTTTTGTTAAAAACCCAGCAACGATTGAAGTTCGGCCGTTTAGAAGCGACTAAGCAAACAAATATAGTCAGGCATTTTTTTTGTCTAATGTTTTACACAATTTATTTGCCTTTTAGTGTTAAATCAAGAAAATGCAGAATCTTTCCATGTTAATTAAATGTTGGAGACAATTGCTTTCCTAGAGTTCTTGAACAATCGACTGATTTAAATGACCTAAATATATTCTTCCTTAGGCGAGGTAGCAAATGTTGGTTCTTCTGGCAGTTTTTATTGTCTCCTTTTTCAAATTCAATATCGCATAATGAAATCTATATATCAGATATTTATATGACACTGCAGCAAGATATTTAAGGTGAAGAAATTTCGTGTGCGTCACATTTTATACAAAAAAAAAAAAATAAAAGATCTTAATCAAATTATTTTTATTCTTCCGTTTTTTCAGTGATTCTCCTTCTGATTTATTCAGAGTTGTCTTGAAAGCTAATGTATTTCACAAAATTTTTGTATGAAAGGTTGGAGGAAGATTTTTTTCTTCTAAGGAAAAGGTTCCTAAATATTGTAATTTTTTTCTTCTGCAACTAATCTCTTCCTTCTGGCGACTATTTCACTTCCTAATGCTTATCTATTGCCCGACTGTATCATTTAGAAGCTGGAGATATGAAGAAACACTTCCTGAATGACATTGAAGGACATTGGAATTTCAATTTCGTGCAGTAAAATGTATTCGCTATGAATTTTGATTCATTCTTTATTCTAAGTTTCCCAATAATTTAAGCATAAAAATGATAAAATGTAATAGTTTTTCATGTAAAACTTGTTACTTGTTTAAATTGGAATGTCGTATTTATTTCTATTAAAAAGAACTCTCAGAATAAATTGTAATAGCTGTGCATGTTTATTAGTACTTAAGTATAATTTCTTTTTCTATTCATTACTTCGAATATACGGAGTATATAGTCTTCCAGGCCACATGAATGATAGAGACATGTCAGCAAAAAAAAAAAGGAATCTATTCAAAAATTTTATTTCAAAGCTGGTTTTAACTAAACTGGCGGTAATGTTATTTGTGTAAAAAGCTCTCAACCTATTACTACTACTTTTATCAGCCATTTGCTTAACAAACGTAATGAATATTTAAATCATACATAATACATTGTTTATATAATAATTCATATAAGAACTCTAATTAAAACTACTTTAGTCATTTATGTAAGTATTTTTTTTTTTTTTTTTGTTTTTTTGCTGTAATTTATCTGTGCACAGAACGTGCATTCATAAATTTCATTAAACAATCGCTATAAAACTCATTACAAACAAATCAGCTTAAAACAAAAGGCTGCAATTTTATTTTGAGCTTTTTTTTTTTTGAACAGCTTTAAAAAATGCACTGGCACAAAAATTAAATACATCTTTCTCTGCAAAAAAGAAAAACAACAAAACCAAAAGCCTTTAAAAAATTATACTTGTATTGTTCATTGTTTAAACAATAAGCCAACAAACTACTTGAGTTAAATACTGGAAGTTAAAAAAAAGTTAAGAATTTTCAGTTTAATTTTTGTAGTTGTTGATGTGGTTACATTGCTGCAAGTATAGTTGTAAGCATTATATATCAACAGCAGGAGATCTGTTCCTTATTAATTAAGAATTATTTTAATTAAGGTAATAAATTTAAAAATAACAGTCAACAAGAAGCAAGAAAAAACCACACAAAATAAACAAGTGAAGAATTTTAAAAGAGAATATGTGAACAAATACGAGCATAATTTTTGGTCTTTTTTTGTCTCTTTGCAAGGAATTCGAGTTGCCATTTACATTTTTTTTGTGTGTCACTATGCTTGAGTTTTCTCTCTTTTTATTGTTTAAGCAATAACCAAAGAAATATGTAGATATAATTTTCTGGTTTATCTGGCATATTAGATGTTAGCTAATGGAACCATCATTTTGGGGTTGGAAGTACAACATTAGCTGGATTTCAAAGCACCTGAGCTATAACTCAGTATCGCCATTTATGTCAAAAATGTACTATCGTTTAGCCAAAGAAATTTGTAAACCAAAAAGTATCCAAATCAGTTTTTTCTGACTGCTATGAACTACAATCATTCGATTTACAATTTTTATAATTATACCGCCATTTGATCATTAAGATCTCTCCTACACAGACCACTTTTGCCGTATTGTTGCCAAATATACAGCCCAGCATTTACTGAGCTATATATCAATCTATCAAAAACCATAATAATATGAATAAGCACCCATATAATGGAGCAGCACTCAGGGGATGACCCCTACGTATGCAATGCACTGTCTCAGAACTAGGAAATTAGGTTACGGGAAGAGGGAAAGAGGGAGTAGTGTCTGTGGACAATTGATTTGAACTTTTTCAGATTGAAAGTGACAGGAAAGACCTCCGGAGGGATCTCATTCCACATACGGGCTGTTCTGCTGAAAAACAAATTTTCCCTGTAATGCGTAGTGCGATTCATTGGCCAATCAACCACAAAAGGATGTGCTCTCATCAAAAATCGAGTTAAACGTGAAAACGTGCGAGTATCAGGAACAAGTTCCCTAATCTCATTAGAGCACTTACCATTGTAGTAACGATAGAACAGTGAAATGCATCCCACATTGCGTCGGTGCTCTAGAGAATCAATAGAGTTGGATACCCTACTATCAGAAATGAGCCTCTTGGCCCTCTCCTGTACGCGGTCGAGTAACCCCAAATAGACTTTGGAGCGCCGGCCCATACATGAGAGTTGTATTCCATTTTCGGACGGATGTAGGTGGTATATATAGTACGGAGATAGGATGGGGTGAAGTATCTTCTACACCGCTTTGGAAAACCGAGGCACTTGAAAGCTTCTTTAGAAACCTGAAAAATGTGTTTAGTCCAACGAACATCTCACTGAATTTTCATACCAAGAACATCAAGAGCTTCCGATTCCGTAATACCTATATCACCCATAGTAACAGATGCAGCACCACTACCAAACGAAGATCTATGCGTAAGCATGTAACATTGTGTCTTACGAGCATTGAATTCTACTCTTTTCACACGACCCCATTCCAAGATTGTCACAAGATCGTGATTAAGCGTATCATTCATGTTTTGCCTTTTGGAAGTAACCTCCAAATGGCCTGGTCTATTATCAAATGAATATGAGTGACAAATGGCGCTGTCATCTGCAAAAGAATATATTGGGTTGAAAGTTCGACAAAGAAGGTCATTTAGAAAGATAAGGAATAAGGTAGTAGAAAGAACGGAGCCTTGCGGTACCCCTGAATTCATCATGAACTCGTCTAATGAAATCCCATCTATAACAACTCGTATAGAGCGATTTCTGAGAAAACTCGATATAAATCTGGAAAAATTATCACCAACACCAAAAGCAACAAGTTTTGACAGAAGTGCATCGTGCCACACTTTATCAAATGCTTTGGAAATATCTAGAGCCACCACATTGCTTTTTCCAAAGTGATGTATTGAGTTACACCCGTAGAACGCCCCCTACGAAAACCATATTGTCGGTCACTAAGCAAGCTGTTGGACTCAAGGTATCTCACTAGATGGAAATTAATCATACTTTCAAATACTTTAGAAAGTGCAGAACAAATTGCGATTGGGCGGTAATTTTCAGGGTTACTAGCCTTCCCCTTTTTGGGGATAGGCGTTACATTAGCAACTTTCCAGACTTCGGAAATTCTCCGATATGGTACAATGTGCTGAAAAGGGCTGCTAATGGATGCGCTAGCGTCGACGAGCACTGCTTCAAGACCAGTGCTGGTATCCCATCAGGCCCAGGAGACTTGTTTATGTTGAGATCTGTAAGAACCCTTTTAACCGCTTCGAGACAATACAATGGAAAACGAAAACTGCCTTAGCTACTTGCACAGTACCATAAGAGCAAACAATAGGTTGAGTGCTAAGATTTTTTCCACGTCAACGAAAAACGCGCGGAGATGCTCGTCAGAGCGTACAGGTTGACGTACAACACAAACATATCGCGTGTATAAAACAAAGCATATTAAATACGACTGCAAAAAAAACAGCGTCTTTGCTAAATGAAAATACTGTCAAGCTTTTTTTTGTTTCATATGTAGAAAGAGAAGAGTTCTCCTCTTCCCTTCAAGATTTGTTTTTGCCAAAAACAGAAAGTGTTAAAGAAACTTGCTTTTATTGGAAAAGTTCGCTTAATGTGGGAGTTATATAGCACAAACTAATTATTTTGGTAGGGTTATAGAATTATTTTTTTATTCGATTTAGAAACAAACAAAAATACTATACTTAACTTTTAGAAAGGGTCTTTAACTGTACCAGGGGACTTTGCAAGTTATATTATATTTTTAATTCTATTATTTCTTTCATTTGCCTACTGAAGTATTTTTGTTTTTAAAAACTTAAAATTAATTTATATAAAAAGTATAAAATTTTTCTTGACAACCTTGGCAACTCTTTTTCTTTGTCGAAATTAAGCTCTTAAATAAAGGATCCATTTGCCAGTAATATTAAATGTTGCATGCTTGTAATAAAAAAACCAAAAGAAAAGAAGAAATACAAACGTAGATGAAACTTTATGGTTTTAAAAATTTTTATTTTCTTCGTTTAACACATGGACAGCAACAAGACTGACCTAACAGACATAATAAACCAATACTGGCTTTGCGTAATTAACAAACCAACAAATGAGTCAAAATTTATGTTGTTGTTGAGTTTGACGCTGATGAAAATGCGTAGCGCCCCCCTTTGGTGCACGCTGAAATCATCTACTTAACCTGCAACAAAATAACACAAAAACCAAAAACAAGAAGTAGAAAGAGAAAATAATCAAGTTGCTTTAACTGTTGTTGTGTTTGTAGTATTAAAGGTTTTCACTACAACAACATGTCGTTCTTTTCATTTCTTAACAATGTGGGTCATTGCAGATCAATTGTCATTGATAGCTGCGGGTATTTCTTTCTGGTTTCATGTTATTCTTTAAAGAAAAAGATGTTGCATATTTTTTTTACTTTTGGGTTTATTTGCCAATAAACAAAAAACAACAACAACAATAATAATAAATAAATCAAGCAATGTAATTTCAAAATAATTTAATTGGTTGAAAATTGCTAAAATGCCATTAAAAATATTAAACGAAACCTAAAATTTTTGTTAAAAGTTCGTTTCAAGGTTTTTCAAACAGTGAGAATGTCGTCAAAAGTTTGAAGATGTTGTCTTATTTTCACCAAAACGAGCAGCAAAAAAATTATTTTAAAATCGTGTTGCTCTAAAAATAAAGATCTAAGAAAATATTTTTATAAATTATGAGTTGACAGTGTGTTACTAAACCACTAAACCAGTCGAGTCGATTATAGAAATCCTTGTCATTCGTTGTGATCCAACCCAAATACCTAAAATAAAATACCTTAGAATCTTACAGGCACCCTATAATTGATAGGAAAAGTGAGCAATGTGAAAAAATTATATTTTACAGTATGTAGGGTAAATATGAGTTCTGATGTTTTAAATAAATATAAAATCCAATCAGTTGAAGTGTGGATGCATTAGACCTTTTATGGTATTTAATTTTAGAAATTTAAGTTTTATTCAGCCTTAAATGTTACTTATCCGTGTATTTGATAATATTTTTCGTTTTTTGAGTGAATTTTTAGCAACATTGTGATGCTGTAAAATAAACTATAACAAAATTTTGTTCATACTTCAGCAGCTCAAAGTGAGTTAGAATCAAAATATTCCTAAATATGTTGGTAAATCGATAATTAGCGAGATGAAAGTGTTTCCAATTATAGTGAAGTAAAACTTTCTGATTTGTTGTTAGTTTTGCGATCACATTTCCAAGACCACTAAACTAAAACTTATTAATTGTAGTGAAATAAGCTCGATTTCTTTGCACTAACTGACAGTATTTCACTACTAGCTTATTTAATCGAACATTAACGTATTATTAAATTGAAATGACGGCTGCTTGGCTTAAGTCGGGAGAGATTGATGGTGTTTTATTAATTTATTCATTTTTCATTCCCTCTGGCAAAATAAAACAAAAAGTGTTACCCGTTTAAAATATCGTTTTGATGCCGTTAATTTCATAAATTTAGCAATTTTTTTTAAAACTAAAAATAAATTTGGAAAGTTCTTTAATATAGAAATGCTTCAGTATGGCTTTAGGTTTCCCGGTTGAATATTTTATATGCCCTATAGAACTTTAAAGTGTAAGGAAAAGTGCTAACAATTAAATATTAATAAAAAGGTTTAGACACCGTACTTTTTTGTAATGAAGCTCGTTCTAAACCTCTAATTTAAAACCTTTCCAGTATTACTGGTCTTATGTCTTGAATAACTGGAAGATAAAACAGCAACTTCGCGTAATCCACAGGAAAAAAATTAAACCATGTCAAATTAAGTGCCCCTGTAGGTTAGTAGGTAGTGTACTAGCTTGTTAGTATGGGGGTTGTGGGTTCGATTCCCAACGAAGACCTTGGTTGTTTTTTACTACAAAAATAAAAATTGACTGTCGGTGGGGCTGCTCAGCGATGAAGGCAGATTATTCCCGACTATCCTTCTACTTTTACCACCTGTTTCATCTATTCTCTATCCCTCTATTAAGCAAAAATAAATTTCTGTAAAACTAATTTTCTGTAACCTGAATCTTAAATAAATTTCCTAATTTTGTCCACTTTGTAAAATTTATTAGATATCTCAAGCATTACACTGCGGTCGGAAAATTTGTGTCACGCTCCTGCAGCATAAATTTATTTTTTTAGCAAGACGCATTCACAGTTTCATTTATAAATTTTTATTGTGAACTAGCAGCGCTATAATCCCAAGAATAATGAATTCAAGTTTGTTACTAAAATTTTTACTTTATTACCTCGGCAAAGACAGAAACGTCTTAATATACCGCAATTAATTTCGTTAACGAATATCAAAAATACAAATTAATTTCATAATATTTCTACAGCAAAGTACCACAAGTTATTCCTGTTAAATATTAAATTATTGTTTAATGTTTTGCTAAGTCATGGCAATCGCTCATCATTACTTTCTTCACACTAACCTTTTAATATTTTTTATCGTTGCCAGTAAAACTACTTTATCATCTTTCTTTGCCATCGAAGTCATGTTGTCGTTATATGATACTCCCCCAAAATGTTTAACTTTTTAGCTTCATATCATTGTAGTTTTATCAAGTGAATAGTTTTATAAACGTTTGTAACGCTTTTGCCCTAATAAACTTTCACATCATTCAATAGAAAATAAATTTTAAAGATGGCATTAAGTTGTTTTATTATTAAGGCCTGTTTTAATATAAAAACAAACAATAACAACAACAAAGTTTAGTAATTGTTTAAGGATTAATTTCCTTAGTTTTATGTGATTTTTACTTTGTAGGAGTTATTTTTGACGCACCTTAAACAAACTTCGTTGGAAGGTGGGAAAAGGTGGTATGATATAGCAGTGATCTTGACAAGTATAAGCAAAGTTAATAATAACCTTTTTGTATTTTATTGCTTAGCAATTGTATAGAAAATGTTGACCTAGTTTTCAGAAAGACCTTTTTAGTGTTTTGCAAAAAATTAATATTTTTTATTGTTTAATATTAAGAAATGAATATTGCGATAGCTACGATTGCTCAAGTCTAAAGTAATGATAAATAATCTTAAAAGTTAGAATTTTAATGCATAGAAACAATTTAATTTCTAGACTTCGTGCATGAAAATAAGTATTTAGTAAGAAATGATAGCAGAGCTACTTCCGTTATTTTTTCGTCACTCTCTTTGCCTTATATATTTGGATTTTTACTTTTTTGACTTATTACCCACACAAAAATATCATACAGTTTCTTTAACTACGCAATTATAAGTAATAATTTAGTGAAGTAGCTGCTGAAAAGTGCAATTTGACACCACTTCTGCAAAAATTTGTTACCACAAGTCCCAAATAAATAAATAATGCAGAGATAGCAAGTTGGAAAACTTTTGAAGCCCATCGGAAGTTTTATTTTGTGAAATCATCTTGTTGCCAAATTTTAAAAATTCGATAAATACGATTGCTGTATACTTCTTTAGGCCTTCCTAATCATTTGTCGCCCTGATCAATATCAACTTTATTTTATAACAAAAAATTACTGATCACTGATACTGATCTCGTTGATCGTAACCCGAGACCAAGTTGAAAAAATAATGCCCAATAGTGCATAAAAATGAAATTTTCTGTTGATTAGATTCACTCCACATATGGTAATTTTCTTTATTGACAAACCCATTAAGCCAAAATTAAGCCTCATCAATCCACTGAACTAAGTTACAAGGCTGAGTTGCTCGAATTGATAACTTTGTTTTATAATTATGATTATAAATTAAGATTATAAAGTAAGACCGGTATAACTTTTTATTTCACAGTTTTACCTTTCGTAAATTCTATCAGATTCAAGTAATCCTGTTAAAAAATCTCTAAATCAGCGGACCATAAAATAAAAATAAAAAATATATTTCTCAGAAAGTAGAAATTTCGCATTTTGAAATATCGATCCCACTTAGGTAGTGTTAAAAAAAAGAACGC
The DNA here is from genome assembly GCA_030448955.1 of Trichopoda pennipes. NCBI lineage: Eukaryota > Metazoa > Arthropoda > Insecta > Diptera > Tachinidae > Trichopoda > Trichopoda pennipes. Next base: position 3,059,260 of record JASKUP010000031.1, on the reverse strand, counting down.
TAACAACATCCTAAGAAAACGAAGCTGTTGTTATTTGTTATTATTATTCCAAACGTCAAGTACCACGTGAAATTTGTTACTCATGATTAACGTCTACCTAATTCCACTTTATTTTTTGTTCATTCAGATCCTTTCCTATACCACATATATGAATATTTATACATTTCCATTATCAATTTTAAATCATCAACAGTTTTTATGGGAGTTTTATTTTCGTTTTTATTTTTATTGAACCATCTTTAAGTAAAAAACAACACAGCAGGTGTTGAAAACTCTAATTATGTGTAGCATTTTGCTGATGGCTATTGAAAACTTGTGCCTAAACACGTTAGCCTTGTTAGAAATTCTTATGTAGAATTAATTTTTAAAAGTGCTATGCAGGTTAAATTTGGAAAAAATTTAAAAACAGAAAAAGTACAAATTATATTTTATCAATTAAAAGTGTTTTAAATGCTATAAAAGCGAATTGTGTGGTCAGATTGTGAAAGAAATGCACAATAAATATACATTTTCAATACTGATCAACAGAAATTAATAAATTTTTGTAACTTCCACTAAACAGCAGATGCTATTGACAAATTTAAGCAAAAAATAGGAATTGTAGCAGGTGCTGAATTAAAATAAAATTTTATTTCCGTTGACAATGTTTGAACAAATGACTAAAAAATGTGATGGCAAAAAAATGTTGTTGGAAAAATTTTAAAATATATATTTTTTGTTTTACTTAAGGCTAAATAAAAGCGAAATATTGAAAATCACTAGCCGATTTACAGGTTATTTATGCTTGGTTTTAAGAATAGATGTTTAATTCTAAAAATTGATTCGATTAGGAAAAATTTATATTAGAGTCTCTGCCTTGTTTACATTCGAAACTAATTCTGAAGGAAACTGAAGGTGTTTTTGAAATCACTTATCTATTTCAGTGTTATAACTAAGCAAATATTTTTAATACGGCTTTATTACCATTTCTGCATTTCTGTATTGCCAAGTTCATTTCAGATTATTGTAATCGAATTACCTTTACCTTTTTCGTCAGCGAAAAGAGCAGTAAATTATTAGTAAAACGTCATTTTACCCAGAATTATTTTGAAGTTTTGCTGTCGTCTAGAAATGCATAGGTGTACATACCAAAATTCAAAGTACTCCAAAAAATAGAACTATAATATGTTAATTAATATTTTTGGTTAATTTGTTCATTTAATTAAGGTCACTGCTAAAACATGGGTATGCTGGTCATTTGAAGTAAATAAATGGGAAGAACAACACCAATGAAAATAGTCATTCGCATAATCATTTTCCTTACAAAAACAGACAGCCACAACGACATCGACAACAATATAAAAATAAAATAATAATCAACAATTCTATGGGAATTCATGTGGATGACCAACAACTTCAGCAACATTATTTGCAAAACAATAAAAAAAGAAGCGCCACTAAAGGCACATGTAAGCTGTCAAACTTTAAAATTTGCCATGACATTTAACATGCCAAAACGAGTCAGTCTTATAATACAAGTTTTTTGTTCAAATTTCTACAACATTTCCACAGAAATATAAACAGATAGATAGACGGACGGACCAACTCAATAACTAACTAGAAAATATACAACAACAATACTAACTATTCATTGATAGCAATGGCGTTTTAGTTTTAATAAAAATAAATAAAAAATTATACAAAGACGTATTAACCAACACCAACATCCATTCATATTCCTTTAACTCAACATATTACAAGGATTTCAAAAGAATTGTGTAGATTTGGTTGGTTGCAAATATACGAGGTTATATGAAAAAGTCATTTAAAAGATAAAAAAACCAAAAACCTCATTATTTTAAGCCAATTTTTAAAATGCTAGACATTATGTGCTTCACTATAAAAACAAATTTTCGTGGTGGTAGCTTATTTGGGTCAATAATAACTTGGTTTTGATGGTTTAAAATTTCCCATATATACAAAGGCAGCATGCTTGTAACTTATCGTAGAAACGAAAAAATGTTTAACAGAAATCGATCCCAAGGTAAAATGCAGGCTAAACTAAATACTAACTTATTTAATGACCCTTATTAGCTTAAATGTAAGGATCTTGCCTCTTGAGATCTTCAGAAAACAAGGAAGTGCCTTAGTGATAAATCATTATTAGTCGCTAGTATGAGTGGTTCTAAGAAATTTCGCCTAAGCCAATAGAAATCACAATGCGCCATGTATTATTTCAATCTAAACATGAAGTTTGAATGTTAAACTTTTGATTTTTTATAAAATAATTTCTACGAAAACCTTTTCAGTTTAAATTCGTATTAAAGTTTTTGAATATTTTTTTCTTGTTTTTGTGTATTAACAATTTTGTTTGTTAAATTTCTGTTGGGCAGAAAAGTACTTACTGCATTTTACTTTTAGGGCTCCTGTTTTTAAATAAACAAAGTATATGCAATTTTTCAAGCATCAACTGCTGCAGTAGTTTTTTTTACTTCCTTTTATTCTTTGTATTGCCAAAAAAAGGGCGTCCAGTCTGTACTTAAGTTAAGAGTTTTGTTTTAAAAATGTTTCACTCTTTTGTCGGCTTTCTTTGTTTGTAGATTTGTATGAGAACTTGTCTTTATTGTTATTATTTCTTTTTTCAATTAATCCTTGGTGTTCTTTTAAGCATATTTAGTCCAGCAGAAGGCCGCTATGGAACTATAATGTATATTTGTTGTATATATTTTACGATCATCATCATCACCATCCTAAGAAATATATGTATATTCGTTTGTTTTTGCAATTGTCCTATTACAAGCAGAAATAATAAATATTTTTAATGAATTAAGTGTCATTGAGAAATTGAATTTTTAAAAGGTGTATAATTTAAAATTTTTAATTTCAAAATAATTAATGTCTAAAAATGACCTTACATTTACACTTGTTTTTATTTCTTATAATACGTTTTTTTTATAGTGATACAAGTTCAAAAACAAAAACATCACTGAAGTAGATTAAAGCCTGCCAACATTTTTAAACTAAATCAAGTGCAAACCTTTTCGCAAATAGCCACTCTGTTATTGATATATAAACTCCATTAAAAATATTCACATCCTAGGATATAACCACAGTTAATATTATGCTCTAGTGTGATCCAAGTTATTCAGAGCAAAATTTGGATAGCCATTCGCGAGTGAAACAATAATATTCTGTCTTTGCTTTGGGTTGAGTATCAAAAATCAAAGGATTGAAAATTTAAAAAGTGTCTGAACAGTTTTTAGAAAATGTTCCGCAAGCAACCACAGAACAGACTACCGCATTAGCACTAAGTAAGACTTCCAATCTGAATTCCTGTTTAAAGATTGTTGATACCTAGAAATTTTATTCAATTAATGTGTTTGGAACCATAAATTTGGGATTTTAAAACTATATTTTTCACTTTTAATTTTTGGAAACAGAGTAGTTAAAGACTTAATTTTCTAGATTGCCATATTGTCTATCATCTTTCTACGTTAGATGGTGGACATTGCAAGAATTTTAAATGTAAGCAAATAGAAAACAAGTGATACTATTAATTTATACAGGCAATTTGATGGTAGAACGAATTTATATATTCATAATATAACCAATTTTCCTTCTTGTTTTATCTCTTAGTATTAAAATCATTTTATATTGTTAAAAATGTTTTCCTGAAACTGATGTAATAATAATATCGAATTTTAAATATAATTGTTTTTCTTTCGATGAAATAATACCAGATAACTTTATTTTCACTCGCCCTTTTATGTACTCAAATAAAAGTATTTTTCTAAATGCATAATTGTTATAAATGCTAAACTGAAATTTAGTATAAATTTTTTTCCTAATTTCTTTCATTCGCTTTAGTTAAAAATATTGCATGAATAAATTTAATAAAATCACAAAATGCCAAAAGCATTTTAATTTCCCTTAAAATCAAGAGTTGTAAAATAATTGGAGTTGTATACTAAGCATAGTCTAACAAAGGTGTTGGTTGCATTGGTCATTATTATTGGCGTTTTTAAAATTTTATACAAATAATAAAGTCGTGCAACATATTTAAATGATATTAAATAGGCGATAGGATGCTTACACAAAAAATTAAATGAAAATTATATGGTGACGACTTTCAGCTGGAAATTTACCTGTAGAGTCAGTTTATATCAATTATTTAAGGTGTACTAATTATAAAGAATACAAGTTTTTCACACACTCAGTGTATGAAATCGAAAATAATTACGAATACTTCTTAACTTTTATTGTTTATAGAAGAAAATGTTGCCATTTTTATTGACTCAAAGATATAGATCAGCGTCATGCTATTTATTGGTAACTGTTGAATTTTTTTCTCAACATTAAATTTGTAAAATTTGAAATTAGAATATATTTTGTATATATTTTCAGTGTTTCTGTCTCCTTGTTCTTCAGAGAAAATTTTCATGGATTATCATGATTATCAAAGTTGCCTTGATGCGTATGCGGCCGTCTGTAAGTGCTGAAGCTTTTCCACAACCAGCTACCATTTTTAAATTCACAGTGTTAACAAAGTTCAAGGTTTTAAGCTGAGCAAAACCAAGGCTTGTATTCGATACTGCGACCATTTGCAGAGAGATTTATTCATCTTAAGGTTGGACTGCCAGAAACACTCCCAAGAAATTATACAGCAAATGAACTCTACGTACCTTTGGTTAAGCACGCTCATATATTCTCTTTACTTTGGAAGTTATTCGTCTCACATAGAAAATGGTATCGTTCATTTAGCTCGGTTTCCCATTGTATACAGCGGAAAAACAAAAGTTTTATTTTTTCCAGGATTCATTAGACGTCGATGTGTTTGGTTCTTTGATCTTCAAATTTAAACAGCACTTTTATATCATTTACTCTACGGCTTGGACTAGAGCTGTATTTACGATATCTATTTAATAAGCATGTAATGAGCCGCCCTGTTTCTAGCGTGATTTAAGTTATTTAATACGCGAAGTGTAAAAGCTTATTTCTGCTACAAATAACCAAGGCAATAAACAACGATTATTTTTATTTCTGTTGAAAACTTCGTTGGGATTCGTGATCTTGGTGCTGATTTATCAATTAGGCAGCAACAATAATTGCTTATGTGCTATCTGTTCAACTTACTCAACTCTATTTATTAAAGGTACAAGATTATATGTACGGAAATATGTACGGTTTTAAGTATTATTGTTGTAAGACTAGGTTCTCTCCCATTCTTAAATCAAGCACTTGAATTATTACCCTGTACAAGTTTCTGTTTTAATGATAACGAATAAATAAACACGGGTGGATTGCTGTGGAAAATTGTTTTAATTACATTAAAACAACAGTGTTTTTTATAATAAAAACAAAACAAAACAAAAATAATACTACAGAGATATAAAACAGTTTTGCCACGAAATAATTAATTAACAAAAATATTACATGAGATTTTTAGTTTTGTTTTGTCGACTGCATAATATTTATTAAAATGTCGTTTGTTATTTTGTAATTTTTCACAAAGTGTTGCCTTTTCAATTTAATTTTGCTTTTCTTTGAAAAACACTTTTGTTTTCTTTTATAAAAAACTAATGCCAAAAAAGTTAAAATCATGATAAATTTAAAAGGAGGCAAAACGAACAAACAGTTAAATAATGCATAAAGTTTTTTTGGTTGCATTTTACCTTTTTATGCATAAATACATACTTTATTATAGTTTATTCATATTTACAATATTTCGTTGTATAAATTTAGTACTTAATAGCAGTCGTAGTATTGAACCCACTAGGGTAATTGTTCAGAGGGTAAAAGAGAAGTACACAACAACATGTATTTTGAAAGTTATTGACACCTACTCGTGATCATGCCGATTATTGTTTAACAAAATGCTTTTTCCTTTAAATATATTTTTTTCTGCTTTTTTGGCGCAGTAGAAAATAAACGCAATATTTTTTTATAAAATGAATTTTAAAATACCCTACAGTTACGAAAAGTTAATTGACATTGTGTTTTTAAGAAAAAATTTAATTTCCTTCGAAAATACTGGTCTTCAGCAAACTTATTGCATATTGATTAAGGGGGGTTTTAAATATCCTTTGTCCCTGTGTGTCCCTGCTGCTGGTAAAGTCTAAGTTTTCTTGTTTCCTTATGTTTAATTAAAAAATTTGTAAAAAATCTTTTCTTGATGAATTTAAGCCGAGTTGATATTTTTACATTTCATTTATTATATTTTTAAAACATTAAAGTTAAATTTAAATTTTTGCACAATTAGTGCTTTCCTGTTTACAATAACTTTCTTTAGTTTTAAGTATTTGAAATAATTGTAGCTTGTTCGTTATTCGTTTTAGACTCTTAAAAGTTTTCCTTTCTTTCGTTATTGGGAAGCAAAAACCTAAATGTATTGTTATGTGAATTCAAAAGAAATATTTTTACATTCAATTTATAATAAATTTTTGTATGAATGTATATTGTATGTAAGCAATGTTGCTAAAAGGTGTTGGTTGGTCTTTAACAGTGGTCTTTAAGTCTGTGATAGGAAAGACTTATTTACAAGGAGTCTAAATCGTGCATTTAGGCATAATTCGTGTTTTCATTTTTGTTTTTATTTCTTTTTTTCATTTTTTTTTTTTTGTTTTGATTACTGGTGGTGTTTGTTATTATTGTTAAGTTGTTGTTGTGTCTGATGTTGTTAGGTGCATATTAGTTGCCTATTAGGAATTGATGTGTCAGTTAGGATTTTATTCTCTGCTAGTTACTTGTTCAGTCAGCTCTTTTGTTATTATAGTCATAACACCCGAAAAATAATAAAACAGCAAATTTTTGTATTATTTTCTACATAGAAGAAGGTGATTTTACACCGCGTTTAAGTATTGTTGTTTTTTTTTTTTTTGTTTTTTGTCTCTTGCAGCATCGATTGCACTTACCAAGACTCTGTCATAAGTATATAGTGTGGCAGATAAAGCAGGGAAAAAAAGAATGAAAATATCAAAATTACAACGTGATATGTTAATCAAAATGTCGAACATTACCAAATAATCATGTTATGTAATATTTGCTGCATGAATAAATATGATTTTTCTTAACAAGATTAATAGACAATTTATTGCAAAATAATGAACAAAAGAAAATTTTTCGTATTTAATAGTGTAGATTATACATATAAAAACAAAAGGCCACAAAAATTATAATAATTATTTTTAAACTGAAAAAAAAGTCAAAATAAATGATGTGGGAGTCCTGTTGCTGAAGAAGTTGATCACTTCAGACTCATTACCAGCCCGTAAATTATAGTCAAAGTAAAGTAGTAATTATTTTTTACTACGAGTTCCATATGCTATTTATAGATTATAAAATACAGATCGTAAATTAAATACAGATTATTTATACATAAGACTTTCCATTTTCGAGCATTTGTTCGATTAAAAGATAAGCAAGAGTATCGTTGAAAAGCTTTTCTCGAAATTAAAAATCTTAAACTTAGATGTTCTAAACGTGAAAGAAAATCAAACATGGCATACATTTTTATAGCACACTTTTCTTGAATTTAAAAAATTTACTAAAAAATGTGAGTTAAAAGACTATAATTTTCCCCAATAAATTAACTTTTAATTATTTCAATATAAGTCAAATATATATGTAGCAATTATACAAAATTACTAAACTCTAAGGGATAGTTTACTTATTAAACTCTACAATAGATAAAGTCTAATTGCTAAGTCTCCAAAGTATAAGTATGTATAACAAAGCAGCGTTATTAAAAATTTAATTATTTATTTTAAGCAATAGAACAATATACCAACAACCTAAACTATTGCATTCAAAACTTGCTACGAAAAAGAAAAACATTTTAAGGGAAAAAAAACCAAAACAATTCATTTCATTTTTACCTTTTGCCAATGAACACATTTGTGCTGAACAATTTATAAATGAATTCAATTAAGTATTGCAATTTAAAACAATAAATATTTAAACAGGCTATTAAATGCTAAAATAAACAAATATATATATACATAAATATACCCACACACACACACATATATATATATAGGTAGATATAAATGCTTTTAACTTTCGCACAAAATAAACCATAAACTACTACTAATTTTCTAAATACACTACTTCTATTACAAATAGCAACTAACACTCAATACTTTACTACTTAAATAAATGCTTTTTGTACACAAAAAAAAATTGTTAAAAGCAACAAATAAAACAAACAACTACAACAATAAATAGCAATAACAAATACAATATTAATGGCTGCTAAAGTATAGTATAACAAAGTAGGCATTTTGTTTTAATTAGTTGACTGATAGAGAAATTAGAATCAAGTGAAAAAGAAATTTTCGAAAGGCAAAGAGGAATTTAGACGTGAAAGGTGGATATTTAAGCTGGCAAATGACCGAGATCCCATATCAATCAATTTCAAATAGTAGTAATATATTTAGTCTGTGGATTACAGAACCTTGACAAGGAATAAAAAATGTAAACAGTGACAGCACGTAGAGCAACAAAATTAACTGGAAGCATATTTATATATTAAGCTTATGAACACGTGTTAAATACATATGCAAATAGTATGGTGATATACATTCAGATACACACATGCACACTCAGTAATGCAGGTATATTAAAAACTGTTTGCAAGAGTTAAATTGAAAGTTTACATTTTTCATCATCTGTGAACGCCAATAATTTTTAACACTGGTAATCAAAATAATCGTAACATTTTCTAAAACCGTTCGAAGAGAATATTTTTCCTATATTTGCTTTGATGGTAAAACACCAACCGATGGATATAGTAATACACACTTTTCTAAAAATCGGGCCGATTTAAAAGATATGTCTATATACAGCAAATAGTAAGCTAAATTCAAAATGTAAAAAATTATGCTCATATTAGTTAAATTACTTGAGCTATTAGGGTACTTTTAAGTTTATGTAGGTGATTTGTTTAAACTTCAATTATTTGTCTATGGCGGTTGAACAAATAACTCCATATACATTTAATTTCACAAACTAAAGGGGCAACCTTTTATTTCTAATTCATAGCGCATATAAATTGCATATCCTTTGCCAACTAATAGACAAACGTTTAGAAAAATAGGCCCACATAAGGCAAATTACGTCATTTTTGGGTACTTTCTATTATTAGGAGCTATACTGATAATAACTTTGTTTAAATTTTATATGGTTATCCGCAAGGTCTCATATAAAATCTTATGTGTTGTATGAAAGCATCGTTCAACCTTTTTTTTAAATGGTTGCAATCTGAAAGTCGGTTAAGAAGTAACAGAATTCTGCATAACGTCGTCATCTTTCTAATCTGCAAAAAGTACAGAATAAAAACATGAACTCGACATCTCCTTTAGTGCTTTAGTAATGTAATATTTTGGCGTTCCCTAGCTATTTAGAAACCAAAGAATAATTTTTAGTTCTTTTTTCCTGTCGTCCAACACTCTGTTAGTGAAATTGACTTGTGGTTAAATTAACCTTAGATTAAACACAACCACTAAATGTATAACACCAAAATGCATAAAACTGTTGACATTAATACAAACACTTAACCACATGCACACATTTATAACACAATTTGATGGATGTTGGAATATTTTCAGTGATATATCTACCGCACATACCGCAGAAAATTATTTGATACATATGTGAATGTTAGTATGTGCTTAATGTTTAAATCTATTTAAAATGGGTCATTTGAATCAAAAGTAAAACAGATAAAATTCTCTATTGTATAAATCCTAAATTAAGACATTACGAGTATAAACACGTTAAAGCACAGACTATAGCCTTTAGCAAAAAGCGATATAATAACTATGTTTTACATACCACTGCAACTCTCATACAATTTTATTAGGAAAATGTCCAAGGAGTAACCAACACTGATGTTATTATGTCTGTTTATATTCACTTTAATTTAGCCTAAAACCTTAATGTCTGATATCTATATACATGATTTATATTTTATATGTCCTTTGCCAGTTATACAGGAACATTGATTTTTATTTTAGCCCATGTTTCTTACATTTCCATTTCACATGGATTTTTCCATTAAACTACTTGGCTTTGTGCCAAAGCATTTCTTTGCGAATTAAAATGACGGTCATAAACTTTTAAAACCTTGTAAGGTAATCAACCACTTAGTGTTTTGCATGCAAAAAGTGGGTGTTTTCTACAAAATAGGTTACTTTGCCATTACGTGGCATTGTTCAATTGAAAAGTAATTAGTTTCTGTTTTTTGAATCGTTTGCTTAGTTAAAAAAATTTTTATTTTTCCTTTTATTCTTATACTCTGTTTTATTTTTAAATTGGAGCCATTGCAAAAATTGTGCTGTAGGGAAACTATGTTTATCCTGCCAGAGTTGTATAAAAATTGCTTGGTAGTAAATTTCATAAAATCTTTAGTAAATTTCATTTTTTGTTTGTTTTTGTCTTCGTAATCTCTAAAGTAGACTTTAATTATTTTTCCTTTAATTTTCATTGAAAGTTTTTCTTTAGCTGTAATAATTTAAAGAAAGTCTTAATGTTTTTCCTTAACATATTTTTAGGCTTTTCTTATAAACCATTGTTCAACTTTTTCATTTACTCTCTTTCTTTTGCTACTTTCACGTTTTCTTATTACACCATAAAAACTCAACACACCTTTATCAATGTGTAAGTGTGTGTTGTTGCATTTCACCATTGTTTGGTAGAAAAAGTGAAAGTTTTTTGTGAGGAGAAGTGTTGGAAATTTGGTGTCGTTGTGAGTTTGTATTTTCTGTTATTGCATTTTAGTATTGTGTTGAGAGTTTGTTAAAATTTGTAAGCCTGCGAGTGCGTTGGTGAGTACATTCACTTCATTATTAAAACAGGTTCATCTGTTTGCTTAATGTAGCTGCTGTAATGCTTATGGAAGTCATGTGGACTAAAAATTTATTCAAAATTTTAATTTACACTCGATGTTGCGGACTAACTAAACGTTTATAAACGTATTATTGTTAAGTTAATATTTTTAAGTTCTAAAAATAACTTTTTAATTTTCAATGCAACGTTTATGTAAATATCAGATAATCACAGGAAAAGGAATTTACCACTGACCGTATAATATAAAATGATTAAGAAAAAGCATTTGAGGTTTTTGGAAAACATTTTCCCCACCAAGCTGAGAATGTGTTGTAGGATGTAGGGTATTTCAGAAATGGATTATTTCAAGTCTAAAAATAAATAAACACAAAAGTAAAAAAAAAAAACTTGCATGTTTTTTATACAAATATTAGAGAGAATTATGAGTTTTCATTTTAAAATTATGAAACATAAAATTATCAACTACTTCCCCAAAAGCCTAAAACTATAAAAAATAGATCACAATGCAATATAAGAGCACAAATTATTTCAAATTCAGGAAAATAACAAAAATTAAATAAAAGCGAAATTCAATCAAAAAATTAAAAGGCGTTTTAGTATTTTAGTTGTTCAGAAAAAATCAAATTCATTGCATTCAGTTTTATTTTATCAATCCTAAGGCCTTTAAGCCTTAGTAATAGCATAACAATTAAACTTTGTATATTTTTATAGAAACATAAACAAAAGTATATTTTTTTTTATAACATTTATTTACGTTTTCATTATTGTTTTAAGCCTCAGGAGGACACATTTCAATTACTTACCACATGTAAATTAAATAAAACAAAAAAAACTTTTACTTAAAAACAATATAAAGTTTTAAATTATGTGCAAAAATCCCTACTGTTCTAATAATAAAATAAATAAGCATCAGTTTAATTTATCAATTATAAAAATGTGCTTGATATTTGCCACTTATTTAAATCAAAAGAAACGTTAAGAAACCTTATCACACCAAGTAATATCTTAGCATAAAAGCACATACAAAAAAAATTATTGGAACCGTAAAGCAAAAGTGAGAAACTAACACCAAATAATATCTATATCTTCCATGCTATTTTATATACAACCAACATCATTAAATCGTGCATAAATATCAAAAGGATACGCCATAAAAAATAGGCAAAAAAATAGACTATAAACATAAAAAATGTCACTCGTGTTATTTTAAAATATACAAATTGTCTTTTCATGTGCGTATTTTTATACGCTTTTCCATATTAAATTACAATACTCGTACATTTATTTCATCATTTAAATTATCCTTTTGCAGATAAAGGAAGTTCTTTGAAATGCTAATCGGTTATTTAATCTTATTTAACCATTTATTAATTTGTAAAAAAAATGTGCGGTAGCATTATGCTTTGCGTCAGGATTAGTTTTTGTATTAAATAGCTGCAGCAGTATTGCCACATGAATTTTTTGTTTGTTTTACTTTAAATAAGTTAGAAGGATCGAGGATTTTATTCTCTATTTAAACAAAGTTAAAACATGATTTAAGAACATTAAACGCGTTTTACTTTGGTGGCAACTGGGAAAATAAAAACTGAATCCCCACATCTTAGTTCATCTTCTGATGAATAATAATTTAATATTTTTTTAGCAGACTACAGCGTCAGCATTAATTTCTTTATCCAAAAATATAATAATTATGTTAGCGTTTTTCCACTGCATACAACCAGCTATTTTAGGAATAGTGAAATTAAATCTGGAAAGCAGCGGTCTGCTTCTATAGTTTTAGTTTTGTATTTATTCATATTTGTTATTTATGGAAATATTAATTTTTGTTGAGATCCTTTTTATCTTCGGTTAATAATATTTTTGTTTCTGTATGGGTATGGTGATTAGGAGCTAACGTATATGACTGGATTAACATACTGAAACTTACTAGTTTGAAGAATACTTGTACGGAAATATTTAAAAATGGCCATTAGATTAAATTAATTGTCTTTGTTTTCATTTGGAAATTTTAATGTTTTGTGGTTCTACATCCTGTTCAAATTACATGTTTTCACTCTCATTAAATTGTATTTCCTCTATATCTAATGCGGTGAACATGAATGTTTTTGCTGTTCTAAAAATAAATCCCTTCTAAACGGAAAATATACTCCATGGCAAAAATGTAAATAGCGCAGCATTAAAACCGCCTTTTGTTTATTTTATGTCATCTAATATGTTTGTTGTATTTCTTTCTTGTGTTTTTTTGTCCCTAAGTTTGTTTGCTGAAATAATAAGGTTGACAATTTCCTAGAAACCTTTTTGAAGAAAAGTATTTTTTTTTATTTTTGGTTTTTTATTATAATAGATTTTTTTGAGTATGTAAAAAGTATACTGTCGATTTTATTGTGATATAATGCGGCACACTATTTTTTATCTGTGGTTTTAGAGGCGTTAATACCTGTGTATTATATGCTTTAACCGCTCCCCTATTAAGGGGCGTTACTTATGGAAACTAGTTATTTAATAAGGGCGGTTTTATGTGACATTTTTTTTTTATATTTCGCATAAATTATTTATAAGAAAAAATAATACGCAAAATATGCTGCTTTAAGCTCAAGGAAGTAAGTGCAGCCGCCAGGTATTTTTAAGACAAGAAACTGTATGAAACGTAACATTTTGTAGTTTAATGTAAAAAACTCTTAAGGGCTCTTTAGTAAAGTGCCATATCAAAAGTTAGATTTACTCAGCACAAAGTTAACATCTTTAGATTTCTAAATCAAGTTTACAATTAAAAATATTTATTCTAAAAACAGAATTTGATTAAAAAATTAAAAAGGCATTTTCTATAGAAAACTAATGCGAAACTAAAATTCTTGATAAAAGCCGTAAAATTTTAAATATAAATTCCTTAATATGCCGAAACCGTAATTAGTGTCATAAAACATGCAAAACATTTGCTTGAAGTTTGTTATTACAATAGTTCATTAGATTAATGCTTTAAGCTTTTCTCTTATTCATTCATTTTTTTTTTCTAAGCACCTGGTTACTCAGAACCAGTATCTTGAAATTTTTCTAGTTGCTTATTTGTGTTTTGCTTCTTTGCTGTTCATCTTCCGTTTCTATTGCCAACATATTTGTAACGTTGGCGGCTTCTTTTCATTTATAACAAGTGATGTGTTACTGCCATCTAGTACTTTTAATAATATTTGTTATTCAACTAAAAACAAAAAAATAATGGACACTAACAAGAACTTCTAAGAAAATAAAATGGAAATAATTTTAAATGCCTCTGCTGTATATTTAACTATAAATTTCCTACTCCTTTATCTATTTTTATAGACTGCATTAAACAAGTATGGGTTGGTAGTAGATACTATACGCTCGACAATTAATTCATGCATGTAATACACAATTTTGCCTGTAAGAAATTTGTCACAAGTAATTCTAACAGCGAATCGGAACGAAACTCCGACTGTAAATATGAGTAAATGTCTTAACACAAATATTATTGCATAAAGTTATATAATTTTGAAACTTTGAGAAGTAGTTGCGAGTTGCTTCTTGGGGCGTATGGAAACATGAATAGCAGGAATGGCCATTGCATTACCTCAAAGCTGGTATTGGATGCGACAACCTCGATTCTTTTTTGAATTTGTAGCTGATAAAATTACAGACATTACAAATATATTTTTGCGGAAGTGAGTGATCCAAATCTTGAGTTTCCAGCAGGATAAAGCAAATGATGACACAGTTCAGGTAACGATGGAGATTTTTAGACCCAAATTTCTAGACTAATTCTTGTCGTTTTTATAATTTATTTTCTCTTCTAGCCTTGGGATTTTCCATTGCCATAGAACTTTAATCAGAGCCTCATATTTTGACAACAATAATTAATAATGCACTATATTTAGCGTAAACAAACATTAATTCTCAAGTCAATATTATTATATATGTAATTTAGTTTTTTTCAACTTGAAGTCATCAATTTGTTACCTCAATTAGTTCTCTGTCTCTTGATAGTTTTCCAAAATTTTTATTTTTTGATTGCAGCAAGTAATTGTATAGTTTTAAAGCATTTTCTTTTAAATTTAAAGAATCTGTGATATTATTAATTATAGAAATTATTTTTATTTAAAAAATCGATTAATGGCTTTTAATATGCTATCTATATTACTAACGTTTATTTTCGAGTTTAAAAAAACTGGTAAATAATCGAAAAAAATATGTTACAGCTAACGCTTTACATACAAACTTGTTCGGTTTTAGAATATTTGTTTTCTTTTATAATAAATGGCTTTTAAAATGCTTTGTAACGACAACCCACAGTTATGCAGCATGTTTTTTATACACCCATTGCTATTCCTATAGCTTTTTTAGAGTTATGCTACAAAAGTTAAAATTAATTTTGGCTTCATTTCATTTAGAAAACATACATACCAGTGCTCCTTATATTCTCGTTTAAATTTCACATTACAAAGCAATGAATTATTATAAATACAATTATCGCCAAAACAAAGAAAACTAGTTGGATTATTTATAAATTATGATTAGCTGCCTGAAATAAATTGGCAAATTATTAGAAAAATATTGCGTATTATTGAGAGAAAGAGAAAGAAAAGAACCTAAAAATGAATATTTAATTTAAAAGAATAAAATAATAAATAATTTTCAAAAATCCCTTGGTATAATATTTCTCTTAACAAATAACATGTCCACAAAAAAAATATAATTCTTATCTTTTGAATTTTTGGTTTTGTTCCTTATGTTGGCTTTTTTAATGTCTTAATTATTAAAAACTTGAACAAATTATTTATGATTCTGAACATTTTTGAACAAAAACCAAACTACCTTCAAACAAAAACTCATCTGCATATACAACTATAAGTGGAAAAACACTAAAAAATGATTTTTTATTCAAGATACTGGAAATTGTGATGTGCTTTCCTTATACTGCACAGGGCAAAAACTTCAAAGTGATGCATTATTAAATTTATGCAACATTTTTTATGGTTGGCTGATTTTATTAAGACAACAATTTTTGTTAATTGAAAATTAGCATAAAACTTTATGTAAAAATCAAAAGAAAACAAAAGCGAATTAAAAATGTTTTTATTATTATTTTTTTTTTATTTTTATCTAGAGAAGAGTTTCCTTAACAAATAATTAATCAAAAACATGGAAAAGGTGATGATAAAGTAATAAAATTTAAACATTTTATTTAAGCATAAATAATTAAAATTAATAAAAGGGAAATCAGCTTAAAAGTTCACAGTATTGTTGAGTGTATATCTGCTGTTATAACTGACTTTGTTGAATAAAAATTATAAAATAATTTTTTATTTATAAATTATTTTATAATTTTTTTATTTAGAAATTATTTTATAATAAATTATATTTTAAAAATATTCAAGTATTTTGAATTCATATTTTGTTTTCCAAAAAGCAGTACATATTTTTATACATGACTGAAAAAGCTTTTAGATAATGCAAAATATATAGAGAAAGAAGAACGCTGAAGATGATATATAGCCGAAACGGGTACGTTCACAAACCAAATTTGATGCGGGTTGACGTAAAAGCATAACCAAATAAATCAAACCCCGCCGAACAATATACGCACATATCGACAGTACATAACATGACGTAAATATTTTTTTGTCTCAAAAAGTAGTGAAGAAAGACTTGTATTTATTTTTGACTCTTTTAAAGAAAATTAAATTATTTTTATTTTTGAAAGAACGGAAAACGTAAACTTTCAATTTAATTAAAATAAATAGCATTAATAGATTAACTATAAAATTTACATCTATAACTAATCAGATAATCCAGGGCGAAATAAATTAAAGTATATTCTTAGATGTAGCCATAATTTGGTAGATGTTTTATTTAATCAAAAGACAACATATTCTTCATTTGTCTATTTCACAAAAAATGTTAAATAAATAAATCGTTATACAAAATAATATCCACTACTTTTGTATAAAATTTTATAAAGGTGGATTAGCCTTCGATCAAACATAGATTAGAGCCATTTATACCATTCTCCTTAATTGTAATAAAGTAATCATTTTATAGTATTATACTGATTGGAGTTCCAAATATTTTAAAATTTAGTCATTAAGATCACTGTCACCAATTCGACGCGGCTATGTAAACTTTGTTTTTACCAACAATTTGACTAAATTAAAAATTTTGCTGATTTTACTACAAGAGGATTTCAAAATTTACAATTTATTTGTTAAACCAACTATTTAGTTCATTGAACTTTTATCACGGAATAAATTTTGCATATCAATGTTCAAATTCTTAGAATTTTTAGGAACTCACCAAACAAAAACCAAAAAAAAAATATACTCTCATCTTGATCTTCAAAAGATCATGTCAAGACTAAAACTTTTTATAATAAAATCAAAGAAAAAAATCACTTTAAAATCAAGTTCGTTTCGTTTTCAGAGGCATAACAAAAAAGTGTCTAAATTGTCAGAAATCAAAGCTGGAAAATAAACTTCTGTTTAAAGTATTTTATAGAAAATAAGAAAAAAAAACCTTAAGCCTCAGATTTTAATGGATTTTCAGCTGTTTCGCAAGCTTTGGAAAATAAAAAAGCATTACAATTTAAAGATTTCTTTTAGCTGATATGTCAGCCAGACCATAAACAATCTTATAAAAAACACCAGGTATTCCATAAACTACAAAAACAAAACTGCTTATGCTCTATACAAAACAAAAAAAAAATGAAAAAATTTACAAATAAAACTAAGAATCTTTTTTGTTCTTGAAAGCTTTGCTGCTTACTTTTCAATAATCTCAATCTTGAAATAAAACTTCAAAAAAGAAAAAAACATAAATAAATATCAAGATCTTATGGTTTGTAAGGATTTTTATTGTACAATTTCTGTCTGTTTGTCAGTTAACTTGCACTGTGTCCGTCTTGTTTTTAAATACAATTGATTTTGCATATTGAGCAAAAAAAAGCTTTTTTTTAATGAAATGATCTTTAAAAATGGTTGTGTCACATACAATAAAAAGTTCTTTAGCATAAAAACGACAACAATTGTGAATCAAAAGCGAAGACTATAAAAAATAGGGAAGATGCCTTTTGAATGATGACCTTACAAATCACGCTCCAATTTATAAGATCGATGAGTTTAATAAGAAACAAAGTGTATAAGAAAAATGAATAGAAGTCAATTACATGTTGCAAACAACTTTAGTCATTCTGCTTTAAACTAAACAATCATCATCATTATTATGCATATTATGATCATTATTTAGAATGCAAACTGGTTTTTTTGCACGACTGTTGGCTTTTTTTCCTCGAATTGTTTTATTTGTTCTCACTTTTAGTTTTATTTTCGAGTTGCTTTTTTATTTCTAGAAATAAATACTGTTATATTAAATTACAGTATAAAAATTAATTTTCTGATTAAAAATAAAAAAATTCTAAGAATTAATTTTTTCAGTGAACCTTGAAAAAAATCCCAAAAAAATTCAGGAATTTCACACAGAACTGCAAATTAGAAAAATTGTTAAAAAATATAATTTTCTTTAAACACTTAATAAAATTAAATTTAATTCGCAAACTAGAACTTATCTACTTTAAAGTCCACAAAGTCCACGAAAAAAAATAAAGTGATATCTTTTACGATGGAATTTTTTCTAAAATTCAATAAAAGGGAATTTGACTGTCAAAATAAAATTTGCAGAAAATAAAATTTAATTTCAATTAAAATTTTCGTAAAATTATTCTTAACATGAATTTTTTAAGATTTAAGGCGAACTCTATATTGGTATATATGTATCATTGCAAAAGTTTAAAATATAATAAAACAAAAATATAAAAAATATAAAAATATAAAAAATAAAATATTTTCAAATTTATGCCGTCGCTTAACACTGGTATAGAACCTATTAAAATAGTGTTATATTGCAGAATCAAAAATGTTTCGAAAGGAAACTTATAAATAACGCTATTGATAATGGTATTCTTGGTAAAAATGTAATTTACAAAAAAAGTGTTAACAAAAATATCAATTAACAAAAATCCTAAGACTTAAGCTGCGAACTTTATTTTAAAAGTCTAAAAGTTTCTTATAAAATCGACTAAAAGAACGATACTTATCAACAGCCCTAACCTTGCGTTAGTTATGTGCTTTATTCCCTAATTTTTATCTCCCTATAGTTTCAGTTAATGCTATTCAAATAATTGGTTTTAGTTTAACCATAGAACTGACTTTTTACAAACAATAATGTTTGCGATACTTCGCATACTAAAATTTTAATATTAATTGAGACATGTTGTATATCTTTCGATAAGTGAGACTAGCTAGTATTATAAATTTACCTCTGCGACAAAATTTTGCAATATGCTATTTTGCCGCAAATCCTACAGAAAAAAAATTCGTAGAACAATAATTTGGAGCAAGATTTATAAAATACACGAAAGCAACGTTAGCAGTTCCATATTATTCTCTTTTAAAAAAGACCTTATTTTTGGTACTATTATGGATTAGATTTTGAGATCTAAAAATATCGAATCTATTGTAAAGTATTTAAGCATAACTTTATTAAAGCCCCTTTATACAAAAAAATATCTACCTCTTGGACTAAAAAATTTTTATTATCAATGATTTTTAAAAATAAAACAGTGCTTCGCTTTTAACTTTAAAGTTTGAGATTTCACAAAAAGCCTAACAAAAGCAAAATACTGAAAACATAAATTACTACACTATCGATAAAAATAATGGCAACCGAAGTCACTATACTTACGCTGTATACGCTGTATAAATACGCTGTATAAATCAATCAATCAATCAAAGATATTGGGAATAAAACGGTAACCTTGTATCCGAAATTATTCGATTATGCTTGAATATGAGTTTTAGTTATATCCAGGAAACAATTCATACTTGCAAAATTTCTTGAAAGCATATTTCAAAATTTCCATTTCACTAACGAAACATTCTAAAATAATATTTATAAATCATGTGTTATGAGTTTAGTGGTTTTAAAATAAAATATAAATAAATAGACAATGTCAGTGCTTCCAATATTGGAATCCTAGTATGAAGTCTATTAATATTTTCATATTTACAACTCAGTACAATATAAAAAAATCTAGTCATATAGGAGCTTACGTGTTTTTCTATCTAATAATGCAATAGCATAGAAAAAGTACTACAAACAGCCATTCATAATAAATTTTGGGAGTGAATTTTAAAAAACTACATTGACCACATTCCAATTAAATATCACTTCATATATATATTAGTACACACATTTAAAAATTCCCTTAAAAAGCTTTTTATGGTATTTTAAGCACCAAAAAAAAGTATATAGTCTTGCACGACCTACGTCAATCTTTAAAGATAATTTTTTACCCTAAAGTATAAAATAATTTGAATTTTTTAAACGAATTGCCAACAGATCAAGAAACACCAAAGACATGTCTTTCAAAACAAAAATCAACAGCAATAAAATTACTTGAATTTTGTTTTTTCTTTATCATTTTAAGTCTTCAAGAAAACAAAAAGAAATATTTTACACAAAAAAGAAAAACATTTTATGATGTAAAAAATTGGCAATTGATCGAATATTACAAAATATTAATATTAAACTAAAATTTCTTTTATTCACTTTTTACAACATCATGCCACCAAAATAGTGTTGATTGAACTTTTAAGTAACGAATGTATAGCAAAACCGATGGAGCTAATAAAAACTATTCTCTGTAAATAACATCATAGCCAAGACTTTGGGCTTACAAAAAAAAAAACGAAACACAACAAAAAACCTACCAACTGACAAAAGCTGGATTTTTTCTTTGAAGTGTAAGTGTAGAAATGTTAGAAGTAAGTGTCTATTTGGCAAGAAATTAAGACTAATAACACTAAGTACATCAGTCAGTGTCATCGTTACTTAAGGGCTAAACAGAAAAAAACAAAAACAAATAAATAAAATAAAACAGGAAACTCTGAAGCCAGACAATGGTGTTTAGAAAAAATTTACTTAAGCTACATCATTTGTAAAAATGTTGGAAGTACAATAAAATATCGCAAAATAATTTTAAAAGGATTTTCATTATTATTACAATCATCATCATCGTTATTATGTTTGCCGTCAGTTTTGCTCAGAATATTTTTTCTGTTGTCTGTTTTTTCACTAACAAGCAACTCACTCACTGATCGATCGATCAATTATTTAAAGTAAGAAAGAGCAATAGAACTGCATCCCCAGCAACAACAGTGTAAAATTATATAAAACTAGCACCACAGCCAGCTTTTTTAAAGTTGAAAAAGGTTTTGATAAAAAACATTATAAAATGTTCTGGTTTATTTAAAAACCGTGGCATTTATAAGGGGTGGGAGTTTTATTGCAGTCACAAATTTTTGGAAAATTTTATCGTGATTTATTGCCCTTAAAAATTGCTTGAAGGATATTTTTATACAGAATATCATCAAATGTTCTCTGATTTCTCAAGCATTATTTAATAAATTTTGAGAATGGGTTGAAGAGAGGTAGCAGGTAGAAGTCAACGATGAATTTTATGCAAAAAAAAGTAACAGAAAAATATCTCTGGGGATAAAAATTTTGCTTGAAATATTAGTGTTTTACAAAACAATTTTTATGTTAAAACTTTTAAAACAGACTTTTATTTGTTAGAAGTTTCTATATCATCTTAAGCGGTATTGCAAATTGCTCTAACATTTTAACATCATAGCTACGAAAACGGAAGTCATGGTTCCTTGGCTTTTGTTTTTTAATATTTTAAGCAGAAATTAATATTTAGATGATCTGTTTTAACAGCTATCAACTGATAATAATATTTTGTTAAAATCAGACTTTTGTTGAAAGTTGAGTTTTTTCGAAAGCAACCAAAATAATTTTCATAAGAAACCTCGATAATAATAGGTGCCCTACTGCATAAAAACCGATCTCAGGCAAGTTTTTTTCTCCCTAAACTTATGCCAACTGGAGAATTAGAAAGAAATTAATTTTATAATTTTTTCTCAATACTTCACGTCAAATACTTTTACTAACTCGACACTTTGTTACGCTCCTGCTAACAGTGCATGCAACAATTTTGTATACAATTGTTGTATTCATTTTTGTTTTATTTCTTTTCTTTCCTTAAGTAATAATCCAACAAGAAGGTGATATAAGTGGTACGTAATGGTTAATGTTTTGTTGCTGCTGTGTTGCTTTTGAGCCGAATGTACTTTACTCACTACATAGCTGGATATAATTTCTTTCTGATGTTGCCAACCAAGGCTGCAGTATTTGAAAACCAACCTGTGCTCATGACGGAATAGCGGCAGCGCTAATAAGCAATTGCCAAATTGGGTTCGCGTGAGTAATCTCGCGCTTGATTCGTGCGATCAATGTAGTAAAGCAACAAGGAAAAATAAATGAAATAATATCAAACTTCAAGAATATTTCATACTAAATAACAAACGAACAGAAAAATTTAGGGCGGAGTTGTAGCAGCAGCAACAAGAAACAGACCAATATACAAACACATCCACCATCGTCATCATCACCGAAGGGGGCACTTAAGACATCGTCATCATTGCCTTTAACTCACAAACAAAACGCTTAAGAAACGAATAACTGTCTGGTTGAATGGCTGTTTATATGGAATGATAATCATGAGTACTCATACCATTGAAATGCTTCACTAGCAACAATTGATATTGTTTGTAACCGACAGCAACTATACGATACACTATAACAATAATAACAACATTTGATGATTCCTTGATGGAACATGCTACAACTGCAAATTTTGTTCTTATTACTTATTCCACTCTTGTTGCTCTTTTCGTACACAATCGCTCATTCATTTTGGTGTGTAACATCATTTTGCCAGTTTTAAACTTTATCATATTTTTTGTTTTATTTTGCTTACATTTTATTTGATGTTGTTATATTTTATTTTTGTTTATTTGTTGCTGCAATGCGACTTTTTCATTTTAGCTAAGTAGACATCAACTGTTGCAACAAATGCAATAAGAAACAACATTGGCAGCAAGTCTAAAAGAGGTAATTTTTGAGGTGTAATTTAATTTTTTCTTGTGTTTTTTTTTCTCTCTTTAGTTTAAGCAAAAGGAAACAAAAATAAGAATAGAACTACGTTTTAGTTCTAACCTTGCTTCCCGCTTTATTATGTCTGTTTATAACTTTAGTATTTCATTTATTCCATATCATATCCAAACACTTCGGGTGTTATTTTTTAATAATGTTTTTGTTATTGTTTTTTTTCTGAAGTCAGCCATTAAATTTTTGTTTTATATTTCAAGCAAGATACAACACAACAACATCTCAACGTATAGAAGAATTAACCCTTTATATGTGGCCATTAATTTTTTTTAATACAAAATGTTCAATCACAAAATTTTAAGTATTACGTATTTTGTGTTAAGAGAGAATAATTTTAGTTCTATCTTAGTTTAGAAATAAATACAAGTTTTAAATCATTTATTTTAATCGCTAAAATAAAATTATTATAAAGGGTTTTTCACCGAGAAGTTTATTTTCTAAAACAAAATAAAACAATAAATTTAAAATATCATTCAAATTTGTATTGTATTACAGAAAGAAAAGTTCCTCAATTATGAATGAGAAATAACTGGCAAATGTCCACCACAACTACGCTGACAGCTGTCGATTCTTTCATTAAAGTGCTTACTTACTTTTTGCAAAATGGCAGTCCTATTTCGTTAATCACATCATGGATTTTAAAGTTTAAGGCTAAAAAGGTTTCGATTGGCTCTATGTAGACTCTGTCCTTAACATAGCCCCACAAAAAATAATATAATATTGTTAAATCACACACTGCCGATTGTCTTGCAATCATGCGATCGGGAAATTTGGTTTGCAATAAATTGATCGTTTTATTGGTTGTGTGAAATGTGGCACCGCCTTGTTGAAACCACATGTCAATGATATCCACGCCGTCTATAATAGGCCGAAACTGAGATGTTAGCATTTCACATTCCCACCCTCATCTTCGAAAAAAACCGCCCAATCATGCCTACAGACCTCATAGCACACCATACAGTGACACGTTGACCATGCTAAGGCTTCTCAATAATCGTTTTAGGATTTTCAGAAGCCCACATGCGGCAATTTTGCCCCCGTCTGAAAACATGATTTTTTCAGAAAAACCTGAATAAATAAAGCGAATTCCTGCACCAAGTGAATCTTTAAAACCTTAAAAATCAAATTCTTACGCTAAATTGGTGGTTTTGAAAAACCCCAACTGTTGAGAACATTGAGGAATTGACAAATTTGTATCTGCTTCAGCACAGTGGCTCACGGCTGCGATGTTTTCAGTTGAACGACCCGATCGAAAAGGCGTTGGTGTTCGTACATTTTGCATCGAGGGAAAATTCTTAATAGCGATGTCAGAAGGACGATTATGTTGTCCGAAAATATTACGAATTTTAAGAAATGTTTTTATAGTGAATTTTAATTATTTTAATACGATTTTCGTGCGAAATTGAATTCATTGTAACAAATATGTCAAAAAACTAAATGTTAAAACTATTATATTTTTGGCGTTGCCACAATTGAAAAATAAACTTGTTGTTGAAAAACCCGATACTTTCCTGTAACTGCTTCTGCAAAAAAACAAATCCAAATTCTTATTTAACACATTGTGTGCAGATGACGTTGTTCCAACGATGTATTTTTCTTTACGAACTTCAGAAATTTTTCATGACTCTTTGACAAAATTGTTTTGTATTGCATTTTCGTTCTTCTTTTCAAAAATAAGATAGCTTTGCCTACAAAAGCTTTTCAATTTAGGCAACCACAGCTATAGCAAATGCTCATATATAAAACAAATATTTATAGCATATTTCGATAGACAGCATTTTGTCACAAATTTTAGCAAAATTAGCAAAATCAAGTTAAATGTTCTCTTTAGTGAGCTTGTTGTTTGCAGAAATGCTTTTCTATGGAAACACTAGTGTCACAAATTTTTGAAAGGAAAGACTCGTCAATTTTAATTTTTTTGCATTAATGCTTTATTGTTAACACACAAACAAAATGTTTTCACAAACGTCTGATTAAAAACCTATCGCGATAAATTTATTTTAATAATATGGATTTTCATAAATTTTATATAAATGCAACTTCTTTCATCATAAATTTTGAATAGGAAACCTTTATCGCAAAATTTCCATTAAAATAAAGTTGGCAAAAATTCACAATTGTGAATGTTTCAAAGCCGTTGCTTCAAAAGTTCTATAAAAAACCCATTGTCACAAATGTTGTATAGTAAAACAAATATTCTACTGAAAAACCGGTCACAAATGTTCCTTTAAAAATAGAAAAATGCAATATAAAATGGTTTTCTATGGAAAAAAATTGACAACTGAATTTTTCCTAAGGAAATTTTGCCTTTAAAAATTTGTTTCATACTTCAGGAGTTAATATTTGTATCAAACAACAATGCATACCTGCTTGATTCCTGCATGTTGTTTCCAGATTCCCTTTAACACTTTGTGGCATGCAATTTGTTGAAATTAACTTTAATTGCAATTTGGGGTGTTGCATGCATTACATTATACATACAAGCTTTGTAAGGTATATAAATATGTACAAATATATCTTTTTGCACCTCATCCTCATTCTCTTTCAGTCTTTGGGCTTATTGTTTCTGTGTTCTGTTTTTTTTTTTTATTTTATAACTATAAAAACACAGGAGAAGAAGAAACTTCAAGGCTGATATTTAAGATATATTTTTAACTCTGTTATTGGCGACTGACAACATGATGACATATCATTTGGTTCGTATACATTTGAAGTTGTTTATAGCTAAATGAAAAATAAAAACAACGTAATATTGCAGTTATATTAACTTCAATATACAGCTTGTTTTTTATATTTTTATTTCTTATTGCAGTATTATTGCTGCCGTTTTTTTTTGTTGTTTTATTTTCTTTATTATAAATCCAACGTCTGTCTCCATGTTCATCTGTTAAGAAATTGTACGAAAAATGATAATGAGAATCTTTTTCTTTGCCATTTTTGAGTGTTCGAAATGACAAAGGAAGTGTTGTAAGTTATACGTTTTTTGGATAACCTATAATTTAAAATCGGCAGGTTTCAAATTTTGGGAGGGAAAAAGAGACGTATTTGCAAATGTTTTAACAAATGCCTGACTGAGGTAAGGTATTAAATGAGAAATAAATCAAATTTGTATAAAGAGCATAATAAAATTACAGTTATTTAATATTGAAGTTATTATTGTGTAAAACCAGAGTATAGGTCAATAATCTTTGCATCTGAAAAATAAAAGAAAAGCTAAACAAAATTATTATATAGAAGTAGACATATAAAAAGTATAATTTTTATATTAATTAGGATGAAGCTGCTTCTTATGTATTACAGGTCTTTTCCGCTCGATCTCATCATTAGATTTGGATATTTACTTAATTCAGTGTTGTTTGCAGTTTTTCGTAATTCCTTCAATACCACCAGTTAGTGTACCTCGTAGATTTTAATATTTCATTTGAAATTTTTAACATGATATTATGACCATATTCAATTCTATGTTTAGATAAAGATTCGCATGATATCTACTAGAAAAGTAACCAGAAGTTATGAACGATAACGCAATTCTATTTACATTGTTGTGCAGTTGGTGCAACCTTCTTAAACGAAAATTTACAAAGCAAAAATTTTTCAACAATACTAGCACAATTCTGATATTTAATATTATTACCTTTTTTATTGTTAGTAATTGAAAAAGATGTAACTACATCACTATAGTCTTTACATAGCACAATTTAAATTAAATACCTAGAAAAAGAAAGTAATGACTTTAAATATCTTATAATTCAAATAAATTCAATTTTACTAAAATGGTTGCAAACAGTGCGCTGTTTCCTTTCCTTTCTTTTCTTTGTTTTTGTTTGCAAAAATCTGATATCGAATTCCACGTCCTTTTAGCAATGAATAAAAGATTTATTGGAAGAAAAATGTTTTTCATTATTCTCTTATAACTTAAATAAAATATCAGATTTCCTATTAATCAACTGGCGTGTTGACAAATCAATACGCAAATTTCTAGAAATATATTTTTAAATTTTTAATTCGCTGTGTAATTCTTCTTTATGCACATATCTATGTATAGAATTATAAACGGCTGTATGTACGTGTGATTGCATATATTTCTTAATATACATAAGAAAATTTCATCAAGGGAAAAGGTAAGACTAATGTCGATATTTTATTAAATGACAATTAGCGCTATACAGAAAAAATCTTATAATTTACATACATATCTGTAAATATGTAAACCATAACATCTTGTAGTGTAGCAGTTGGCTATGAGCCTAACGACTGAAATCAGAAATGCATAGTTGTTAAAGTTTAGTTTAATAGAAAACACTATCTTACTTCCTAAAATTTATACTGCAAATTTAAGAAAATTTAATTATAATTCAAGTAATTTCTTTGTCCTTCTAAAATGTTTACGTTTGAATAAACATCGATCAAAAAAAATGTATTATTACTTATTTCTTTCTTAGCACTTTTTATATTACGAGTGTCTGTGGTTATTTGAACGAAAGGACGCTCAGGCAGATGTAATTTTTCGGATTGGTAAAGGGAAGATAAGATATGAATTAATCTCTCCGTTTACCGGTTCATGTTAATGTTCTGTATAATGCAAAGTTAACTTAACTTCAGTTATACTGAATAACGATCAACACCACCGTGTGATTGAATATTATACTAGCAGTGATGCAATAATCGTACAGAAGAGAATAATTTTGGTGTTCTACTTGTTTTTTTAGAATAAATCTTCATCTTATATGCCCTAAGTCTATAAGAAAAATTATTTCAGTTATCTTCCATCATTAAAAGCCCCAGTTAAATTAAAATATTTCTTTGTCTTCTTTTCAGTTCCCATTTTATCAAAGTAAATGTTTGTTAGTTGTTAGAACAACACCTAAATTATTGTTCTAATAAATTAAGAAACCATCAAGCATGTGTTTCTCTAAAGTCCTAAATATTTTAACAACATCATGCTTTTGATAAAAGCAATTTATTATTTATTTCAGCGCAGAAGCAAACCGAGAATGCACAAAAACCAAGCAAAAAAAAAAAATGCACAAGTTTTTTGCACAAGAATGTCATTTACGAATTTTCAAGTTTGTTAACCTTGACTTGAAAATACTACCAACCAGCAAAAAAGCGCAAAACTATAACATATGAAGATCTAAATTACTGTTGGCGCTGATTAATCACTTAACAATCCATTTTGGATAATATACTGACATACAGATAAATGACCCAAAACATACACCACCATACCGACAAATGTAATTTAACATTAGCAAAGTCATACTAAACTGACTCCAAAGGAAGAACAAGAAAAAAGAAAAAAATTCGCACATTAATTCAGGTGCCTGCAAGAACCTTATAATCAACACATTCATATCATTACGAGCTCAAACGAAAAATTAATTTTAAATGAAATTATTTCCTTGAAATTGACCAGTGAACATGTGCATCCCAAAAGAGAAGCAGCAAAAACAAAAAAAAACTTTACCTTAAATTGATATCATGTAAGGAATAATAAAAGTAAATGTAGATTTTTGTAGCATTAAATATTTTAAATATGCAGTTGTAGCTAATTTTAGCAGACATTTCAATGGCTTTAACAAGGGCATGCTCAGCAGGCCACATTTTATTGTTTTGTATTTTTTTTTTCGTGAACTTTGTTGTCGTTTAAATCCATTACTAATGACAGGGCCATTATGTTATAATAAATTGAAATAACAATTCATTTCGTACATGGCACAGGAAACTCAAGATAATAAGAAAATTAATTGATATTTTATACAATTTAGTTAAATATATATTTTTAATTTATTACATAAATTTATTACTTGTGATCAACTGCAGTTTAAATTAAGACCCGTGCTACCGGTTAAACAAATCCACCGAAAATGCCTTTGTTTAATTTAATATTTACACTTTTCTAAATTTCCAAATTTTATTGAAACTGCAGCTTCTTTGCTTCAAAATTTATTCTTAACAAAGTTATGAAAATTTTGAATTAGTAAATTTTTTTGCTGCTTGTTTTACGCAATAACAAAAAATATTAATTTATATTTAACTACTGAAGTATATTTTATAAAGAACATAGTTGTTTTATTGTGATATTAAATTTGTTTTGTGTAAAATTCAATTAATTAAGGCTGAACCACTTGATAGCTAAATAAAATATCTGCTGTCCTTAAACATTCCTATACATCAAATGAATATCAGTATTTCGATTTCCTTACCTAATAAAATGCAAAACATAAATATAAAATAAAGCAAATAAAACAAAAAGTAAAGTATTATTCGAATAAAAACGTATTTGTATAAACTTTAACCTAAAACGGTTTCGCTTAACAAAAAATTCAAGAACAAGTACTATATTCCTGTTTAAACTATATTTTATCTATCGCTCCATGTTATAAATTATTTAAAGTCTGCGGGTAATTCTTTTAAACCAAAATACAGATATATAGAGGTGTTATTAATTGTACTCCATTTTCTAGTATTTTTCTACTTTATTGACTGGAAAATGAAAGTTGTGAAAATAAAAAAAAATAAAATAAAATATTATTCGAATAAATAGAGCTGACGAATTCCAATAAATGGTAAGCGAATAGTGTTTAAATAAAGATTTCTTATTAAAGTAGAGATTACACTTCACAAGTTAACATACTCCGCTTTTGCAGAATAGAATATTAAATTATAAAAACTGACAAAGCACAGAAATACAAAAACATTACTCGAGTAAAAAATAATATGGATAAATATTAAGCCAATAAATGGAATTGATATGTTTGCTAATGTCTAGAGTTCTTTGATTTCGTAGAAATTATTTTCTATTGTTTTCAAAAAGCGATTTCAAAGTCGTTCACAGAATCTCGTTTTGAAATATTTATTCTTTAGAAGTCTACTGAACAAAATTCTGAAAATCTGCTACAAAATAAAATAAAATGAATAACAAATCGTTGTTTCCTTGCAGTAGTATTCTGTACTGAAAGCCATCAACTGCAAACCAGTAAAGGTAATTTATGTACACTGAATTTCCCAAGCAGCTTCTCAGGCAAAATGACTTGAGTTACACTCTAAATTACTTTTACACTTAAACAATTGTGAAAAATCTTTATCGTCTTTTAATAAAGCATTAATAAGTTAATATTAGCGGATGCTTTTCCTTATTTTACATAGATTATTTCTTAATTAGTTTACTTCGTATAAATTAATTTTCAAGGTAAATAAGAAGAACAAAAAACATTCTTCTTTAAACTAGAACTGAGGTTCTTTTGTATATATGTATCGTTGAATTGTTTTCCATAACTTAAATATTGCTTTGTTATATTTTCTATTGTGTTGCCTTAATCCTTTATAAATTTGTAATTTTATAGAAATACTTGTAAATATTGTTTAACACATAAAAGTTTCGTTAATTAAACTTCCGTTTAAAGTGTCAAAGTGTGAAAATAATAATTATGTTACATATTTTGTTCTTTTGTTTAGAACAAGCACAGCTGTGCTAGTTGTTTATTAAACCTACAATTGACGAGAAGGTATGTTAGTTAAGGAAAGCTGTATACCTTTTGATTTTGATAAGAATTTTTTAGGAAAGAGACAGAATTATATGCTACTCTACTAGAGCAGGGATATTTCAATTAAGAAGGTAAAGAATAAATACCACCCAATATGTTTTTGTTCTTTTTATATTCTATTGAGTAAGTTTCTCAACTAAGTAATTACTAAAATACGAATTTGGGATATATTAATACAAGTAGTAGTTTAAGAGTAGAGTAGTGCATCCCGTTGTATTATTAAAATCAAGCACTGATCCCCTAAAATATGGATTAAGCCACTTCTTATCGAAATCCCTTCTTTATTCTCAATCAAACATCTGCTTGCATTATAAAAATATTTTTTTCTGTATAATATTTAAGGCCTTTTTAGGTCTGTTTGTTAACTTTTCTCACTAGCCTACAGCAGCGTAGCATAGGTTATTAGCATTCACAAGAAAATGCTTCTAGTAATGGCGCTCACCGAAAAATATGTACAGAAATTTAATCTGTAGAATCGCAATCGTACTTCAATTAAAAAATGGAAACCAGCTAACTGCAGATAGTAAAACACTTTAGCTGATAGTTGTATAGCAGCTGTGGAGTATAACAGTTCTAACCTCAAATCGAAATTTAATTATCGTAATTGTATTGAAATGAAACGCGAAAACGCAGCAGAACATATACACCTCCGTATCTATTTTATTCTTAGGTGGGCAACATAAATTCGGTAGTTAAAGAATTCCAGAATTGAAGGGAACATAAAATGAGTAAAAACGACAAACGATAACTTTGACAACCGTCAAAGTTTAATTTGAAATAAATGAGGTTATCTGCACGAATTCCTTTTCTCTGTGAAAGTACAGGTCTTTTCACAAATTTATCTAGGCGGTTGTTCAAAGTAAAAGCGAAAAGAAGACGTTAATTAACAACTGCCCCAAATTATTACATTTTGGGTTAAAAAGAGATAATGTAAGCAAATAGCAACAATTATGGAAAAGCTTCAAAAAAAAAGCAGATGTTATGATATGATGTTGTAAATGTACTTAGATAAATTTAAATGTAAAGTACTTGGATGTTCATGTCAACCTGAAATTGTGTTATACAACCAAAGCAATTCATTAGCTGCAAGATACAAAAAAAGGGTAAACAAGAAATTATATGAAATTTTACAGCTTTTGTTTCGATTCCAATTTTTATTTTGAACTTCTGTAGCGGTTTTATTAAAATGAAAAAAAAAAATTAATTGAACAAAAACGATTGCCAACAGAAATAAAAATGTGTCAACTCTAAAAGCCAATTTAATTTGTAAGCCCACTATATAAAATAAGAATATATGAGCGTGTTGTATGCAACCATAACCATGTTAAATAAAAAAACAAAATATTGCGCATCTGCATAAATGAGACCAGAAAAATTGTCGACACATAAGGCGAACGTAAAAAAGCGGTGATAAAGGAAACAAGCTTAAATAACAACGGAAATCTATGCAACAAAAACTCACGCACGCAGGATAATTTTAAAAGAAATTAAATTACAATTTTTATGGTTGTATTTTTTTATTATTTTTTGCTTTTCACGCTATAAATTGGAATTGAATGTGTTATTTTTTTTTGTTTGCCTTGTGCAAAATTGTTAACATGTTGTTAAGTTTTGAACATGTATTCCACACCCATAGTTGGAGACATAAAAAAAATTAAATTGCATAAAATCTGGCTTTATACAATCAAACTTTGATTCGGTTCGATTTTACAGTTTTCATTTCTTTTTTTCGTTTATATATATAATACGAGGTGTGGCATCAATATTAACACATTTAATATTGATAAAAACAAATATGTAAATATGCCAAGAATGTGTAGTATATAAGTTAGGAAAAGTTTTAGGCGAATTATTGAAATATTATAGTTCTTTAGAAAATTATTTCTAAATTTTTATGTTAATTTTTATAAAGGAAACAGGGAAAGTAATTATCAGGAGAATGTTTTCAGCATTTTCTGGATTTTAATATCCATCAACATATTTTAATATAATTTTTTTTTTTTTGTGACCAACATTTCAGGGAAAAGGATCCACAGCAATTTTATTTTTGTAAAACTTGCAGTTACAATTCTATTATCGAAAATCTTTACCATGTAGAAAATGTCATTTCTATACTCAGAGATGAATGGTAACATTGATATCGTGGAAGAAACCTCTTCATATATCACAGGTACGAAATCTAAAAGGGGCTCTACATTTGCAGTGTCAACATGAACAGAATATTTCTTTATCTAGAAGCAAAATCACACAGAAGTTTTTATACAGTTAAGCGGAATACATTCGTAGTAGTTACATACATAATACAGTTATCCGTCCGAGATAATACCGGCGGGGCCAATTGAAGTGACTGATTTGAAATGCTTATAATTTTTGTATTTTAAAATTTTTTTATTTACCTTTTTTTTTGCAAATTAAAGTATAAATTATAAATTTCTTTAAGGTAAATATGAAAAATTACATCTTTTAGATGGCGTTTATTCTACTGTTGGCAGTTAATGGCTCTACTCAATATATTTTGCATTACGTTGCGCAGTTTCTGACTGAAATTGAGCCATTTCTGTGCGAATATTCTACTTTAGCTCCTGAATATTTTGTGGTTTGCTGACATAAACTCGTTCCTTCAAGAAACTCCACAAAAAATATCTGGGGCCGTCATATCTGGAGAACGAGGTGGCCACGCGAAATCTGCATTTTTTTAAATTATTCGATATTCGAAAGGTTCTCACAGAGTTGCCATTGTGGCTCTTGAAAACTATCGGACGTAAAAAATTTGCCAACATGGTCCGGTATACCACCTCAGATACGGTTTCTGGCTCATTAAGTTCATTTTCAAAGAAATATGGACCAATAACTTTATCAGCCATGATTCTACAGGGTGTCATTGTCGCTGAGGCAATGCTCTCGGCTTCTCTGTACCCCAAATTCGGCAGTTCTGCTTATTCACATATCCATTTAAATGAAAATGTGCTTCATTGCTCATAATCAGATTATTTAAAAATTGGCATTTTCTGTCGCTAGCAAAACCAATCTATTGGCATATTGTACTTTGTGGTGCATCCCTCAGCAATAATTCGTAGGCCAGTTGAATTTTGTATGCAAACATATTCAGATCAACTTTTATAATACGTCGTAGCGATGTTCTGAAGATGTTCAATTGAGTAGATTGTCGACGACTAGACACAGTTGGATCCATGTGAACACTTTTTAGTACAGCGTCTAGTTTGTTCACTGTGAACAAGGTGAACAACATTTCTTCGTAGTTCACTACCTATTGAACCAAGTTCTCAAAACGGCCTCTGCAGTATTAAAATGCTGACGCTATTTTCTTTGCATTGTAACAATTGGTTGGTCGGGAAACATAAAAAAATTCAACAATTTTTACACGTTGTTCCATGGAGTATGATGACATTATAAAATTTTATAAAATTCTGTATTATCCGCAAAAAATAAAAAAATTAAAAAATACAAAAATTATAAGCATTTCAAATCAGTGTCCAAGTTAGCCCACCCTATAGTTTAAAGTGTTCAAACTTTGCAAGGTATATGAACATTTGCGAATTATTTTTATTTTTCGAGCTGACCTCGTACATATAAAATCTGTAACAACTTTAAATATTATAAGCATTCGGCTTTTATTATTAAACGTAAACCATCTTAACGTAATTTCTTTTTTATATCACATAGATTACCTGGCATATCTGTAGAATGTTATTTTGATTTCAAATCTACTTCAAAACTGTTGTAGTAAAATCCATACCATTCTAAGCATATTAATTGACGATTTTTTCATAATTCTAGTTGCATCTATTAATTTCTAATTTCCAAAAAATTAGCAACATCTTTTTATTTTTCCCTACAGTCTGTATAATAATAAAATAATAAACAAATGTTGCATTTATTTTAACTGTGGCAAAATGTTATCAGTTTGTTTTTATAATTATTGTTGTTGTTTACAGGTCATAACATGACCTAGTTTAATAAATATTGAATTAAGTAATAAAAAATATCTGTTTGGTTCTTGTATGAAATCACTTGCATATTCATAAGTTTATCAGGATATCTGAATGTGAAATAAATATTTTACTGTTTTCATACGCTTGTATGCAGAAAGTAAATATAAATAAAAAGCATATGCAGGATTGAAAGATATTTAAAATAGTTTAATTTTTTAAATTAAACAGATTGAAGGCAAACTTCTAGTGGAATCTTAAATATTAAATGTAACGAGTTAAAAAATGTATAAACAAATTTCGCAAAAAAATCCGTTTTAGGCAGAAATCTTTTACTGCAACTATCCATTTAGTTCATTTTAGCCACAAACCGATTTTTTAATAAAAATTTCTACCAAAAATCTCACTTTCTTTAAGTTCAAACTTGCGAAAAAAATGTTTTACAAATTTGACAATTAGCTAGTGTTGCTATAAAGAAGCTAAGTTTCGTTTTTCTATTCTTAAGTATACTTTAGTTGATGTTGGCTAAAATACCGCACAAATTAAGTGGAGCTCATATTATTTTGCAGGTGATCAAAAAATGTTGGTGCAGACATTAAACATCAATAATATAAGTCAAGTAGTTAAATCATTTAAGAAAATAATTATGTCTATGGCTGATTAACTTACCTTCGGAGTTATATCTTTATCTTTAATGCATAGCGCAATTTTCCTCTACTTCAAAATAGTGCTGTGTAGTAATGAAATTATTTTAAATTCAAAAATAGATCTCAACGCAGTTTCTCTATAAATTCTTTTATAAAATATTTTTATTTTCGCTACATTTATTCCCTTATTTCATATTTTGAAACTACGTACACATACATTCAAATTTATAGATACAAAATCCGCTTACACATAACAATCTCAATTTTAATGTGTGTATGTTATTATGGGCTTTTTGGCTTCATGCATATTTGTTTTGCTAGTAAATGTTAGTATTGTTATTACTGCCGTCGAAGTTGTTGTTACTATTAAAGCTTGTAGCTATAACTACTGCGTGTTGCCAGTATTGTTGTGCATCCCATATAGGGGCGAATCTCGATAATCAGCCAGAGAACTATTATATGTCTAAAGAAACAAATAATGAACTCTGCGAGCTTGCTGATTCCCGTGGAAATAAAGTAGAGTTTCCAATTATACCCCTGCTGACTTCAGGGGACTGGGCTCCCTTTTTCCCCCAGTTGCACTGTCTCTATATAGTCGAAGTTCTATAAAGACCATATTTATGTGTCCCCGGGGGCTAACTTACTTAAACTGAAGATTATAAAATTCTATAACTAAAAGTTTTATTGATACATGGAATTTTAAAAACTTAATTTAAAAAAAAATACTAAAGGGTCCGCCATCTAACGTTTTTTTTTTCAACTAGTGCTTATTGCGTGAATCGTAACATTTAGCTCACATTGGATTTTACAGATAATTAGTTTTATCCTTCCGCTAAACGAAAATGGTTGTGTACACGCTTAAACAACGCTGGGAAATATAGCGACATTACATTAAAAATCATGGTAATAATTTTGCAAAAAAATCATCTTTTCAGATGAAGCTCATTTCGATCTTGCCGAGCATGTAAAGCAAAATTATCGCATTTGGGTCACGGAAAATCCTCACGCATACAATAAAGAGCCAACGCACCCAAAACGAGTCACTGTTTGGTGCGGATTTTGGTCTAGAGGCATAATTGGGCCATTTTTTTTTTTTTTTTTTTTGTTAAGGAGAAGTAGCACTTCAGGCAAACAATGCCTATTTAGTCAAGTACCGTGCTACATTCATTTCTTCAGAAATGAACAAGGAGTGGCCGTTACAGCCAATGGCGATCGTTATCGGCCCATGTTGAACGAACTTTTGTTTACAAAAATTGAAGAGGAGGATATTGGCAATATTTGGTTTCAAGAGGACGGCGCTACGTGTCACACAGCCGAAGCTACACTCGGTATTTTGCGCCCTATTTTTAAAGATCGCATTATTAGCCGCAGAGCTAATGTCGTTTGGCCACCTCGGAGCTGTGATTTGACACCGTTGGACTCTTATTTGTGGGCTGCCGTCAAAGATAAGTGTTACGCCGACAAGCCAGATGCAATTGACGCTTTAAAGGACAATATTCGTGAAGCCATTGGTGAAATAAAGCTGCACACAATCGATAATGTGCTTAAAAATTGGACCGTTACTGTAGGTTACTGCATGGCCAGCCAAGGCAGCTATTTAAATTAAGTTATTTTCCATTATTAATCGGAAGAAATTTGAGAAAAGTGGTTTTATTTATAGCATTTAAAACAAAAAAAAGTTATTTGGCGGAACCTTTAGTTAAAAAAGTACACACAAAATTCGCCAATCATACTCCATATTGTTTATCATTTAATTTTTGATACTTTATTCTAGTTATTTGTGGTTGGAAAGCTTAAATGTCGTCTATAACGACTTAAAAGGAAATCACGTCTCATGGACACGTTCTATAAATTTTATTTTTAACATTTAGCGTTATAGCGACATTAGTGTTAAAATTTTTAATACTTATCTTTTGTAGTTAAAAGAATAACACTATATTCGTCAAATAATATATTGATTTTGTAAGCACCCTTTATGTTCGCACTTATTTTTATAGTCGATACAGCTATAGACTCTTGATATAAATTATAAATGTCGAGGTACTGTATACATCAAGATTAGATTACTTTTTATTGAAATTTTATTTTTTATTAATTTTTCCAAAAATACTAAAGCTTAAAATGCCTATTTTCTCTAGTTTGAAATCAAGGCCACGTATTTTTTGGGATACCTTTGTTTAATGTACTTCTTACTATAACGAACACACTTCTTCTGTCACTGTATAATTTGACATTTCTGCCTATCACAATAACGATTTTTTAATGAATATCATTTCACTTTTTGCACGTCATTTAATTTTCAGTTTTTGTTGTTATAGAAATTACAGCATATAGTTGATCTAGTACTGCTACAGAGATAGAGGGCTGCGAGACAAGAATATACATTATAGCAAAAACAAAAGAGCAACGTTGCCTTAATGTAGACAACTCTAAACAACAAATACCTTTGCAGTAAAGGAAAAAAGATAAACTTTAAAAATTTGTTTTATACAAAATATTTATTAAAACTTTTTTGGGTCATTTTGGGCATTACATTGTTAAACTACAATGGCAAAACTGTTAGTAATTTTGAAGTTGAAATTAAAAAGCCACAAACACACTACAGTAGAAACCTATACATATAAATATATATATATGTATATATCCCTTCACTCGCGCTTAGTATAGTTTTAAATTTTTAATTCACGTAAATTTGAGTTACTTTTACTCGACAGCCTTTTTGTTGTTTTGCAATTTTACCTTTTAACTATTATCCTAGTTGGCGTTTTTAGCACATTTAGACACTCTAATTTACACTTCGCACTGGCTCTTTGCAAATTTGAAATTTCATTAGAAAAACGGCAATAAAAAAATCCTTTGAGTGAATGTGTGAATAAATCTGGTATTTAGTTACGTCACGTTAAATTGTTTTGCCAAAAAAAAACTATCACAATAGAGAAAGTGATGGTAATTTCAGATGGTTTTTATTTTGCTTAAATTACATTGGCTGATTTTTTGTGTATGCTTTTCTACTTTTACTGCATTGTAATTGTTTTTTAGTTGCTTTACGGTTAATGGCTGTGTGAACTATTTTTATTTTTGGGAAGACAATGACAGTTTTATATATATATTCCGGCAGTTATATGCACATATATTAATACATGCTGTAGTTTTTTATATGAGGCAACAATTTAATTTTAATAATACGTTTAGGAAACTAAATTAAAAATAGTTCAGCACATGGTTGCAGTGGTACTTAAATTACAATAATAAAAAAAAATGTAAAAGTTTCTGTTGTCAAAAAAAAGTTAAAGTTACATAAAATTCACTTTCAATAGTGCTTGAAAAATTCCTGATAATGGCATAATAAATTATATTCGAATGAAATTAAGAGGAGCATATCAGGTAGAAGTAATTA
The DNA here is from genome assembly GCA_030448955.1 of Trichopoda pennipes. Taxonomy (NCBI): domain Eukaryota; kingdom Metazoa; phylum Arthropoda; class Insecta; order Diptera; family Tachinidae; genus Trichopoda; species Trichopoda pennipes. The sequence goes on along the minus strand of JASKUP010000031.1, from coordinate 3,020,817 downwards.
AAAAAATGGGAATTCTTTATCCGATAGAAATTTTATAGTTAGCTGCAGCACAGTGCTAGGAAATAAATTTTTTTTTGGCTTCCAAAATTAAGTTTAGAAAAATGTAACTATATTTAGTAATAAGAATTTGCATTACGGGACTACATTATACCCCTGCTGCTGCAATAATTTTTAATTTCGTACATTCGTTTATCAAGCCCACATATGTGTGTTTATCAACATCAAATTTAGAAGTGTAAATATAAACTCCTTAATTTTTGAACTCTTCATATTAAGTGAAAAGGACTATAGAACCCATAGAACCCAGGCAGTATTTCGCGATTAAATGTATTTGGAAACTGTATAGAATATTCACTGTCACTAAAAGTATCTTTCAAATTACAATTGTACTTGATCAGTCCAAACCATGCTAACAATTGTAAACTGAAGTTGTTTTCATTTTTTGTCTTGTATAAAAAATATATTAAGCAGATTTATTAACTTTATGCTATTAAGTCTATCGACACGAAAATTGCTTAGGTGGAAGGAAGCCCTTATTTAAAAAAATTATAATTTCATTATTTCATGATCTTAGTAATTGTCCTCCGATATATCTGTATTATTTTCAAAAAATTCATTCATATTTCTCTAAATCACTTTTTGTTGCAACAACATTTATTTATAATATTTTTTTTATGTATTTGCTGAATGTTGTAGAAACCAATCTTTCTAGGGATATTTTCTTATTTATTGTTTAGACTTTATTTTTTATTTTAGTATTAATTTTATTTAATTTGAAGGTTGCAAAATTAAAAAATATTTTTATTAAAAACAATTTTGAAATCAGTGCAATTAAATAATATCATTTTGCTTAACCTGACAATTATTTAATTCAAATAGCAGTAATTTTAAACAAAAAAAAAAAAAAATAATAAACAATAAATAAATCTGTATCCCAATTGGCAACGAGTAGTATGAAATTACAACATTAGATTTTGAAATTTAAAACTATGCGAACTTTTTTTATTTATAATATTTTAAGAGTTTAACAAATAATTTAAATATTTTAACCTGCAGATATCTGATGTTTACAATGGGCATTAAATATTCTGTTTTATTGCAGTTTTATTCAATCGATTTATAATTACTTAAAATAATAGCTAGAATGTATTTTCTAGCTTCTTGAAAACTCGGAATTATCCAGAATTTCAAAAATTCGAAACAAAATAAATTTTTTTTAATAATTCATGATATTCATAGTTTTTTAGAAAACGATTTACTAAAGGAAAAAAATATGTAAAGGTTCTTCTATACGTTAAGGAAGAGGAACTTCACGTAAATATATTCACCTACTCGGCCTGTGGTCTCAAAACGATTCAATTCAAACAAAAGTAGTAGTGCGGTTTCCAGGTGATTTTGATGAGGCGGCCATTATCCAGGATCCGCCTCTAATTAAAAATAAATCACTTAAGGCTGTAGTTGCCAAATGTTTTGGTTCTTTGCATCGTTGTGCATTTGTTTACAAAATTGTCTATTGGGAATATTTTATTATGCTTTATATGCGAATGTGTAATAGGATCGGAATGGACCTATTTAACCGTAAATATAATTGGAAAAATAACAAATATTCAGTACAAATATTTTATACAACTGACACAAATGAACGTGTATACGCAGTAAGTAGACGTGTATATATATAGACAAACATACATGTGTACATGTATGTTGTGTATGAAACAAATGTTTACCTTAATATGTGCAAATGCATGTGAAATAATTTCAACCACGAATTTCATTTATTTTTCTTTCTTTTAGTTTCCTAGTGAAATAAACCTTTACACATAAACTAGTGTAAATAATTGAATAGAAAGTATTGAAAATTGTCAGAAAAAAATTTGTAGGACGTAATTGAATTAGTCACACCCACACGTTGCAAAAATATAATAAAAAATAAATTATTTTTGTTTGCTATAGATTCATTTTTATTTTTGTTTTTAGTATGTCATGTGATTTAGCAAAAGTACATGGACCCTTTGTGCCAAAACAAAAACAACTGAATAGGCAGATTTTATTTATATACACAAAAAGCGCTGAATACAGGACATTATTTTTGTTGCTTTTTATATGGCTTTAATTTTTTTCGAGGGTGTAGCCCCTCATCTCTTTAGCAGCCTTTAACAATCGCTATAATTTTTTTTTGTTATTTCATATTTATTTGTTGATTGTTGTTGGCATTTGATTTATTATATTTTTTATTATTTGATTTTGGTCTTAGCAAAATATTTAATGCTTTCATGTTTTCTTGCGTTAAAGATTTTTTGTTGAAATCGACATCAATATCACTTGTTGGATAAAACATCAATTTTTTAATGAAAGACTTTAAACTCAATTTAAGGGTTCTATATGAATTTTATTATTTAAACAGTAAGACTTATCGCTTTTCAATTTCATTTGAAACAATTTCTTATAAATAAAAAATATTCATTTATTTTATTTATTTATTTATTAATAATTAATTACAGTAGTACATAGATATTAAAATAAGGGTTCCGTCTAGTAAAATTAGATAAATTTAATAATATTTAAGGTGTTCGTTATTATTTTTAAACAGCTTGATGGCAGGTTAAATTGGAAGAATTTTGTGTGATATTGTGTAAAGGTCGGCACTCACTTATCGGAAATAGTTAGTTGCGTATAACAAGTAGAATAAATAGGAGGTTGAGATAAATCCCGTAAATATTTGTTGATTAATTTGCTGTGGCCGCTTATGTTAAAAGTTAAAGGCAAGTTTATCTGTCCAATAACCTATCGGTAGGTAACAGTTTCAATTGTTTTTTTAATATTTAAAATGTATCCATCTGTCTAACAAAATCATAGTGCTTGCTTTAAAATAATAAGGTCCACTAAATCTAAGAAAATTGTTCTAATCTAAGAGCATAAAAAAGGAGATGAACTATCCTTAATATCAATGATAATAGTTTGACTGAATATATATTTTTATGGCATTAGGTGGGTAACATTTAGTGCTGGTAGCGGCAAAGAGTAATTTTTTCAGGTGAACACACTATTTGCATATGCTAATATTTTACTCAATTTGATGTTGCAAATATTTCGTTTAGTCTACATTCAACGTCAATGAATCCGATGTAAAATAATAATAGATATATAATAATATTTTTAAATAAAAGAGGATATAGAAATATTGCTCTCAAGGTATTTAATTGGTCTTTAATATTCTGCTGGTGTTTAAGCTATTAAAAGGAAAACACGTTCGTGTTTTTTATCACTTTTTCTTAAAAAAACTAAATGTTCCCTTCAATGAAAAATGTTATCACATTTCGAAATAGAATAAAATCATAAAACGCATAATATTAATCTGAAAAATAATGTGATATTATGCTTAAAATAAAAGTAGCTACCATCTGAATAACTATATTTAAATTCTATAACAATTTTTAGAAAAATGTTAATGTCATAATATAAGCATTTATGTCATTTAAAATAGTTGCTATACATTTTGCTGTTGCTTTAAACTAAAATTTAATTAAAGTTCATTTTTTTGCCGCATAATAATATAAAAATTTTAATAAAACAGACACAGAATAATTAAAATAAAAATTGCACAAAAAGGGCAAATAACAAACAGTAACAAAAACTTCAATATAAATTCTCTCAATTTTTTATGCAAAATATAAAATAATTTTACTTAAAAACATAAAATTAAATTAAAATACAAGACGACTTCTTTTGGATGAGATAACAACAATGTCAAAATGAAAATGAGAGAAGAAAATGCAAATATGATTGGCAAAATGTACTTCAGTACACTTGCACGAACATCTTACGAGCAGATTGTAAGAGAACTGATGTCAGTCCAACATCATTTGCTATTGTTAAGATGACGATTTCAGAAACACAAAAAATAACAAAAGACAAAAAAGCATATATTTCGTACTCAGCATACTACACTATTTCAATTGTTATTTGCAACATTTAAGTGAACACTCGACAACTGCATTTTTGTATTGCAAATTCTCTTACGAGTATGCAGCAATTCCATGGAAGAAGAATAGCAACAACTGTAAAGAAATAAGCAGTTTTTTCTTTTGTTTAAATTCACAAAAAAGAAAACAGGTTGTAACCAAATTAAATACGGAAAACGAAAATTATTTCAATTGTTAATATTATTCAGCAAACCGACACAGCCCAAGACGCAAATAAATCAAAGAACCCAAAAAAGTATGCAATACGTACTTCAACTTTACAATGGTAGTAGTAATTGTGGTAGCGGTCTTAGTGACGCTCATAGTAGCTTTTCGCCTAAGCACGGTAAGTATGCAAAAATAATGTGGCAAATTAAGGGACTTATGCTAATAAAAAAAAATAGTAAAAATAATTTCTAAAGTAATTCATCTGAAAAAAAAAACTCAAACAAAATTAAACAACCTTTTAAATTATTCTACAAATTAGTTTAAATATCGTATAATGCAAACAAAAAACTTTATAATATGTAGTTAGCACTTTAAATGTATAAATTTTTTTATACTAATTGAATAAGCAAAATATTTGTTAGTGTCAGTAAAAAGTTTTATCGAAAACTTAACACTTATTAAGTGACATACCTCCTATCTATAAAATTTTATCGATAAAGATATTTAAAAAGAAAAGCGAAGATTGAAAATTTAAACATCAAAGAAAACTGTTTGATAAAAAACTTAAGAATATTTATCGATAACAAAAACATTTTCTAAAGGATGTATCAATACCAAAATATTCAGCTAAGAAGTTAAATATTATTTTATAAGATTTTTTAACGTTTATTTTATGTGAAATTTAGAAAGAACAAAATCCCCAAACGAAAAACTGTTATACAATATTTAATATTTGTTGCAGTAATTTGAACAAATTATTATTTTATTTGGCAATCTCTATGCATAGATTTAAAAACAATAGCATTGTTATTTTATTGATAACAAGCACTAAAATATTTCATTATAATTTACAATAATTACAGATTTACAAAAACTGTTAAATATAAATATTTTAAACCAAAAAAAATTTCTTAAACTAATTAATTAATTGAATAACAGCATTTAAGTAAGTAAGTAAGTAAGTAAGTAAGTAATAAAAGAATACTTAAAAGATTCCGTTACGTTGTATACATGGACAGCAAAAATGTTCAGAAAACAAAATATCTGAACCGAAACTTTTTAAATATTAAAACAGTTTTAAATCTGATCAGTTGCAATAAAATTATTTATATAAATTGGAAATATATATTTGTTATCCATTTTATTAAATTCAAACAGAAAAATAAAAAAAAAACATTTCCAAAAAAAAATCTAAATATTTTTAAGAACTTTAATTAATTTTTTTTTAATTTAGTTCTCGATAGAAAATTATTGGATAGGTTAACAAAATAATGTATGGAATGCAAAATATAAATGACGTTCGGCTAATTATTTTTACTAATTTTTCAGATGACATAGAAAAAAATTCAACAAGCACACTAGGCTTACCTTCCCTCTAATAGGGCAACATGCACTTTTTGCTTATTTCTTGTTCCATACTCCAAAACTTTTCATCGCCACACACATTTTGTTTTTTTATTTTTGTTTTTGTTGCCGGTTTTAGCAAATTTTTCTTTAAGCATATTTTTATAGTTTAGCATAATGTTTTTACATTTTTCCATAGTCTTTTTGGCAATATAAAACATGAAAATTGCTTAGTCATTGCTTTAAGGTTCTTATGGTTCACTTTTGTTTATTGTTTTTGTTTTTTTTTTCGTTTTGTTTTGTTGGTGTTTGTTGCCATCTATTACCTACTTACTTAGGTATGGCATTAAAGCACTAGGACTATAACCTTTTTTGAATATTGGTTTGCATTTTGTGTAAGTGTGTATTTGCATGTGTCTGTAAACTATAAACTATTTTTTAGCTTTACGTTCTAAGAGGCTTCAAGTACCTTTTCGGAAATTCAAATTTCCGTTTCTCAAGGATGTTTTTTTTTTGTTTTTGTTAATTTGGTTTGTTTGTTCAACTTTATTCTTTCAGTTACTTTTTTGCATAATTTAAATTTAATTTTTGTTTTCTGTAACTTCTGTTTGGCTTGTTTTTTTGCTGAATTAGCATTTTGTTATATTTTGTGCTCCTGCTTTTCGTTTATTTTATTAGCGTTTTAACGCTGTTTTTCTTATTGTGATGGACTGCGTTGCTTCTGTCTTTTTCGCTTAAAAACCATAAGTGGTTGTTTATAATATTGTTAAAATTATTAGAATTTTATTAATTTTGTTAGAATTTACATTTTAGACAAACAATTTTGTATCACATAAATGAATGTTTCTTGAAAATAATAACTTTGTTACAATTAGTAATTGACATTAATATAAAATATTTCAAAGTACTGTGGTTAATTTTACTACTTTGATTAAATAAAAAGTGAAATTCACGTATTTTTGATGTACATATAATGATGGTTCCATATAAATTCGAAATTTCCCAGAAATACAATTTAATCAATCTTTAAAAAACGTATTGCAATAGACACTAATGGCAAATTATAATATTTCTATGCTGCCAAGGCTCATACTGGGATCGTAAAAATAACATTCCGTGTTTGATGATAATGTTTCGTTAATGTTTTATATATATATATTTATGGCGACTATCGTAATGCAACCTAATTTAACAAAACGTATGATCTAGAAAATTTATGTTATCGATTGACTTTCTGTAGAAAATTTACGATATGAAATAATTTTCTATAGAAAATTTCGGATATGAGTTATTTTGTATAGAAAATTTCTCTATAAAAAATTTTCGCTATCGATTACTTTTCTATAGAGAATTTCTGACATAGATCAGTTTACTGTAGTAAACTAATTTTTTATATAAAAAATTAAAATTACAAATGGAAATGTATAATTGTTTTAAATATTAAAAATTAAAAAAATTAAAATGAGGTTAACTATTATGACAAATATTTATACACTATAAATAAATAACAAAAATCAAAAATCGTTTCTCTCTTTTTGAACTAGAATAGTACATCTTTTGTGTGGAATTCGATTTTCTTTTAACAGATCATTAGCTGTTAAAATTATTGAGTTTTCAGCGATGGTTATTGACGTTATAAAAGATAAAATAGTGTCATTCAAATGCGTGTTAATGGATTTTTAAATATATTTTATACACTTATTAATTTTATATTCCTACATGTTGTACTGCTAATGAGACCTCAGCCGGAATTAATATAATTTCTCTTTTAAATCTTGAATTTATTGCTTTAGTTTTTGGGTGTCGACTTAAAGAAAGTGAGACATAATTTAATTTTTTTGATAACAGAAATTTGTTAAAAATCTTTAAAATAAGAATGACCACAGAAAAACTAAGTTTTTACTTTTACAGCTGTTAATCACTTGAAGCCCGCATGTGTTCTTTTTAACAAAATTCAAGGAAAGAACAAGAGAAATGTTAATCGTTATTCGTAAAAGAATTTCAAAAAAACAGAAATAATTATGAATTTAACATAAAATCCACGATTAATTCCACATAAAATAAAAACGAAACTCATTTCTATAAAACAGAAAGTTAATAAAAAAGCATGTAAACGTAAATTATGCCAGGTCATGAATTTCTAAATTTCAGAAATTTCATTTTAAAAAATAAATCTGTCTGTAAAATATCATGACTTAAATTTGTGTTTCTTTATCTCAAGCTTCCTTTTAAACTGAAAATAATCTCAGAACTTGACACTTGCCTTTACTTTTGCTTAGACGTTTTTTTATTTAGATTTTTTTGAAATGTAAACATGGGATTGAGCCCATGTCAAGTACAATGTAGGAGTACGCATTTGATATTTTTAGCTTTGAGTTTAACTACTGTTATTTTTATTTCGAATTTTTCTTTTACATCATGATGTCGAATTCCTTGTATTGCGTTGCAAAAGATCCTTAAGAATGGAAGTTCGAAATGCTGTTGTGGCCTTTTTTTAATTTAAAATACCATTTAATTAAAATTTGTATCTACAACTATTTTAACAAATTTAGCCCATTTAAGTTTATTTTCTTTTGCAAAAAATTAGATAAATAAAGCATACATTTCTAAAAACATACGCCTAAACAGAGGTGAAAACAGTAAGTCATGAATAGCAGTGGGATAAAATGAAAGATATTCAAATATCTTTAAAAAGTATTCCTAAATTATATAAAAGAAACTTTCTGACATAATTTGGTTTTCTAGCAATATTTGAATACAAGTTTAACCATGTTATTTTTATGTACGTAAATTTAGACGAATTTTGTTATCGGAAATTTTTTATTTATTATTTTTTTGCATATTTTTTTTATTTTTATGCATATTCCACGTGTATCAAACAGTAGTTTAAAGTATCGAGATGCACAGGTGGTATCCACTTCTCAGATTAATATGAAGATTGAAGAAATTTTACTAGTGTTTTACAAAGATTTAATCATATTTTGTAGTTAATTATTATTAATTTACATGAAAATATTTTAGCCCATGAAAAGGACAGATATACAAATTCGGAAATATATTTTTTATCTGTAAATTTTTAAATGTTTCTTTCAAAAAATCAAGCTTGTTGAAGTTATAATTAATATAATAAAATATATCAAAGCAAAATTGATTTTATCGAAATTTTTTTGAAAGAAAAAAAAACAAGTCTTTTAGGCAAGTGTTTACAGAGAGCTTGTATTTAGAGATAAATTTTTTTTGCTAATGTATGAAAAATAAAATTTATTCAGAAACTATTTAGTGACCATATTTTCGGTAAAAATTTTTTATTCTATAGAAACTGAATTTTACAAAAATATTCGTTGAAAGAAATTAACTATGTATGCTCTTAGAAAGGCCGAGGAATTTCAATTTTTTATTTTTGTAAAAATTTGAAATGTATGAAAAATAAATCTTAACGATAGGTCTTGTTTAAAAATTGTTTTGCGATAAAAATCTGTAGACAATATTTTATTTCATTTTCTCAATCATTTTTTGATTAAAACTTTATTAAATTAATTATTTCTAAAAGATAAAAAAAAAATTGTTTGGTGCGTAGATTTTTTAAAAGAATTTAATTTTTATCGGTCAATTAAATTGAAACATATTTTTTAGATTAACTTTTAGGAAATAATTTAATTTATTTTTAAAAACATATAAATATATGTATGTATTTAATGTTAAATTAATATTAATTTTTCTATAGGAAAAATAGGCTATTAGCGAATTAGAATTTTATAGGTTAACTTTCTACAGGAAATCTAACGGTATTATTATTTCCATTTCCACAAAAAATTTACGATTATTTTCTTAAAAAAAATATTTTTATAGGCTATCCCTCTAATACTTTTATAGAATCCACAATTTTTAATAGAACACCTTTATGCATAACAAATAAAAAAGACGACTTTTAATTGCTCCATCGATTAGAATGGAGCAATTTATTAACATAAATTTTTGAACGACATATAATTAAGCACAATCGATTTATTCTTATATAATATTTCTATTTGAGGTTTTGTTTACAAAGATATATTTATGATGTTTTTAGTTTTCCTAAATATAATTTTCTCATTACAAGTTTTGATGATGTCTAGATTTATGTTTTAAATTTTCATTGCAGATAAAATTCACACAGTGTTCGTTAATATTGTTTATCCCTTAATTCCTTTGATAAGAATATTTGATATTTTCTGTTTCTTCACATTTAAGCCTTGGCCCACTGTTGTTAATTACTAAGGGACTCTTACCACCATGTCTGCAAACAGCAAATTGCTGTAGAGTATTGCTTTTTCTCCCTAATAAAAACTTTTTTTTTTATAAACTTAATCCAATGTTTTTTAAATTCGATATTTTTTTTTTTTGTTTAGGAAGATTGTATATATGCCTGACTTAAACTGTCTTAAGTTCAATCGCAAGTTTTTTTTGTTTTTTTTTTTATTCGTTTGCAGTTTTACACAGTAATTAGCAAAAACATGCAATATAGAGTAAAAAATAACATTAGCACTAACACCACGACCACGAGCACCATTGCCACCGGTTAACAAAACAGCGCATTAACTAACAAGCTAGTTCGTAAGTGTCATTGTTAAGCTCAATCGAACAACTAGCTTTAAAAGTCAAAGGTATTTTGTTGTTTAATACGTTGTTGTAAATTTTTTTTTTTCAAGAAAATGTTTAACTTAATTGACATTTAACTACAATTTAAAATTTTTGCGCAAACTATTTGTAAGGTATTTTGCTCCATTCAATTAACTTGAGAAATAGTTTACACTCAAGTCTTTGTTCTTTTTTAGTTTTAAATATACAATACAATTATATTATATTTGTAAAAAATATGGATTTTTATTATTAAATTTTCCGAAAACAAAAATTAATTTAGATGCGATAGTATTAATTTGTTTTACAAGTTTTTCTCGCTAAGAAAATTGTTTGTTTTCTGTTAATCGTGGTTATGAATTCATATAATTTTCTATCTAACTTTGTTAATATGGCTGATTAAAGCCGTGCGAAGAGCTAATAAGTAACATAAACTCTAGAAAGGCTGGCTACAGATTAAATTGCACGTGTAAATTGCTAATGGAATGGTAAAGTTTTTCTGCTTAAATATAAAGTTGATAAGCATTTAAAGATTCCTGTAAATAAGTATTCTTCTCATAAAGCAATTTATTTTAATTTAAAAAAAAATTGCCAATATAACTGCAGCTCCTCTCGCTAAACAGAAATAGTTATACATTAGTTTATAAACATTACACATGAGACTAGTCATTAAAACAATAGCTCTCAAAAACCGTAATAAATGCATTTCGCAAAATATTTGGTCAATTACCCTTGATTTACAAGCGGTAAAAACAAGAAAAACTTTCGAAAGCAATTTTTATTTTATTTATAGAAAAAATGAAAATTATCATAGTCACAAGCTTACCTCACTAATTAATTATTTCATAATTTATTTATTGTATTACTTGAGTCATGGAAAATATATCTTCCTCTCCCTATTTTTGTTTAACATTGAAAAAAACGAAATATAAAATATACAAACTAAAACTGAACCTGTTTTACAGTCGTTTCGTTAATATTTAAGATTGAAGAAGATTTAAATCATATCAAACTTATGAACACAAAAAAACTTTCTGAATCAAAAATAGTTTTCGGAAAAATATTCCCAAATATACTCTACTTAAATAGTATTTCCCTGCGAATATACAGTAACTTGACTGTAGTAAATTGTTAAACGTTTTGCTTGTCATATAATTTTATTACTACTTTGCTATTACTTTGAACTTCACTATAAATGTATGTTATAACAAATTTTATTATTGTAACTTCTTGATTGCAAATTAAAAACGAATGTCATATCATTACCTTTAACTGTGGCATTAAGTGTCAAACTAAATAACACTTTTGTTTCAACGTTTTAGTAAAATATAAAATGAGTATGTAATTTGTACTTCATATAAATATAACCAGAGCAGCAAGAATTATATAGGAAAATAAGTTAACAAATACAACAACTGAACTTCAACTATTTTTAACTTAAGAAAATAACATCAAGTCAATTTAGGATAATCATCTCTAAAGAACACAAAAATAATAGTAAAAGGAATTCTTAAAGTTATATTGCAGTGTTAGTGTATTAGTATGTTATATAAATTTGCAAGTTTAAAGTATAAATAGACTAAATTCTTGCAAAATAAAAATCGAAACACCAAATAAACAAATTGAAAAGGGTCATTGTTTCTGTAAAAGTACACACTTTCTTTACATTTCTGTTTCTATCATAAATCTAAAATAAGTTGTTATAAATTATAATCTATTATCTAAAGGGATAGTGCTCGATTAAGTAGACTATAGCCACAGCCCTAAGATACCCTTTATATGTTTTAAACTTTGTTAGTGGACAAATTATTACAGCGGTGCAAAACGTAAAGCCAATTTTATACTTTTATACTTCTGCAGTGTATACTTTCAGTGTAAGCATCAAGCGTTTTATACGAATTTTATAAATCAGGGACCAAATACGCCATCTATGAGGACAGTTCAAACAATTAAGAGACTAGAATTTCGCTAGGTAATATCTTTTTCCAAAAACAAAAAAATGAATAGCAATAAAGTTAAAGTGGCCAGAAAGATTTAGTCTAGACTACGGCCAAGTATAACAAAAGAAATCAAGGAATACTTATTTTGTGAGAGAGTGACATTTGCTTAACTAAGTAATTTTATTTTGCTTTTATAGCATAAAACAATAAATACGGATACACCGCCGTTTCTTACGACTTTCACGAAATCCTCACATTTATCTTATATTATTACCACGCCTAAAGTAACGATGAAAAATATTTAGTTTTTAAAATGTAATATATGCTATAGAGACGCCATTATCTTGCAAATAAATGTATCTCGCATGTAGCTTGAAATTTTGAACTAATTTACCATCTTTAAAAGAATTCTGAAATTTAGAAATACGTAATATAGAATAATATTAGCGAAAGTAAAAGGAAACTACAGTCCATATACGTATAGTTCTCAAATTCCATCACATAAGCTTCATTGCTCAACAGTGGATATTTTTCTTATCCACCCACTATTTAGGTTAAATTCAAAATATATTATATTGTTACATCATTCTTCTAATTTTGAAAATTATAATGATCCGAAAATTCTAGCTCCACAAATTCTATAATATCCCTCGTCATTAATATCATTCATTACACAGCAAATGCATTCCAATAAAACTTTTCAATTATGTTTTTTTATCTAAGAATCTACGAGGAACATGCATCACCTTGAAATTACATTTTAACCGGCAATAAAAGTTATAACTTTGGCATTTAGATTTGATGTTTTTCATTTAATCGGCGCTTTTCTTAACGTATCATTAAATCATAAATTTATTTATAAAAAGCACGATATATTTCAAAAGTATGAAAACCCTTTAATTTTCAGAGAAATTTTTTAATATCTTTTATTTATTTTTTATAGCACTGCCTCGAAACTCACATACTGATGTTAAAATAACTTAAATCAAATTGTGGCTAAGCAGCTTAATTTATGTGTGGCATACAGGTTTATTTTCTAAATGGAAACAAAAAAAGTAACCAAAAAAATTAATAAAACACAGAAACAAAAAAACTTGAGACTTTTATGTTTTAAGACTTAAAGACAATGAGATCATCGCCTTCATCATCATGAGAAACATCTGATGTAGAAAAAAATGGACAAGCCACCAACAGACAACAGCAGCTTAACACTTTCTTAACAATACTTTTATAGTGTTTTTGAAGATTGTTATTTTCACATACTCAAGCACTAAAGTACTCGCAGGCAAAAGCAGTTGCAGATAAAAGTGTTTATAAATCGTATTGTATCTTAACTTGTATATTAAAAATTTTTTTTCATTTGTCTGTATTACTTTTCTTTACATATTTTGACTGTTATTGAGAGGCGACTCCTTTTAGCGGATAGATAAGGCTTGTGACTCTTTTGATAAACTTTAAATAAGGATGGAAGTTAAAATAAAAATTTATTAATTTGAATTGGACATATTTTTGGACTTTGGCTACAAAACAAACAACAATCAAAAAGTTTAACAAAAATTTTTACCAAAAACTGCAATTTCAACATTTTCCCTAGAAATGGGAATTAATTAAAAATTTAAATTAAATAGAAAGAGCATTTTAGAATAGATAAATTAAACTTTCAATCGAAATTTTGCATCACCAATCCGAATTGAAATTTCGGTAAAAGCGATTTCTCCAAAAAAAAAAACCCTAAAAAAATGTGTAATTTTGCAAGATGATTTAAATTCGGCAATAAATAAATGTTGTATGTGGAAACATTCATGAAATTAATTGCATAACACAAGAACGTGTAAATGGAAAAATGTTGGTGGCAGATGAAGGGATCCATTAAATTTCCATTAAAAAATTTAAATCAACATCTGTGCAAAAATTTTAAATTTGTCAATAGTATAAAATGGTTACATAAAGTAGTAATAATAATTTCACCGTTAACAAAAATATTAATCAAGTAATTACCAAATATAATTTATAAACAAACTTCATCATGAAACGTTGTAACCCACTGTACTCACAAAATCTTTTAAAGGTATATAGTAAAATCTAACCATGTGAAATTCCTTGTCAGTATAAGAAACGTCATTCACTATTGATGAGTGTATAAGTATCAATATCTAATGTTGTTTTTTTTCCAGTTTTTTTTATATATAAATTTATGCTGTTGTTATTATATTAATTTTCATTCACATAATAACTGGAATCTGAACAATTCAACTGCAGCTATAAGTGTTTGTCCCATTACCGAAAATGAAAAAAACACCTGAATTTACTTTTACCCAACATATTTTCCTTCTCCAAAAATCCTAGAAAATCATGATACTTTTTCTAAAAGTGTTGGACATAGAGAAGCATTGGACGTTTTCAAAAAGCAAGATTTTATTATAATTACTAGCGTGCCCGTCACTGCTTTGCAAGTCATTTGTGGTTTGTTTTTATTCTGCAGCGTTCTTTTTTGTGTACGCCAAAAAATTCAATCATTAAAGAAAACTAAACAGAAAATATACAATATATTTTTTTTCGTTTTTATGTTTTTCTAATAATTTTATCTTTTTCACAATTCAATATTTTTGTGTGCTTCTATAACACGTCTTATTCTATTGCAATGCTTTTACATATACGACATTCTTCGATTGATTTTGCTTCGCGGTATAGACAAACAAAGCAGTTGGTTTATTAACACGTGAACACGATACATATAACTGACCGTGCGAAAAATAGGGATCATTGCAAAAGCAACGCATATGGGGAACTGAAGCCGTTTAAAATCAAACGGCAATATGGAGGAATCATAAGAATGCGTGGTATCAGCACATCTTCGCCCTTATATTTTCCTTTAAAAAATTTTTGCTTCAATCACATTCTGCATGACTTTTTTGACTACTAAACGTGTCCCATTGCAAAGACGTGGCTGGCAGATATTTCTAAGCAAAATAATTGGTATACCAACTTTTACTTGCAGGCGGTGAGGCGGCAGTCCAGGTAACTCAAGCGACGTACAAACGAAAACACACATTTCATTTGATACAAAACATTGAGTTGAAGTATGCAATGGAAAATAAATTTTTATTTTCTTGAAAAATTTGTCTTGTTTCGAACACGCATTGTGGATGCACTATTATGCGTAAACGCATGAAACAAAGATACGAACCGGCGAACGACCATTGCGAAGGTACTGTGAAAATTTGGTGGGAACCCGACGGCACACCTCGTCAAACACTGGCAAACAACGGACATCTATTTTGGGCTTAATTTTTACATATGTAGGTAAAAAACATGCTGTAAGACCTCCATTACTTCATTGCAATTTTCACGAAATAAAACATAAGCCTTGTGTACTTCTTAATACTAAATCGCAAAATGAATTCAGCTAAGCAGAGCAGATGCATCTGAAACACAAAAATTCTTCAGGAACCTCATCTCGACCGCAAACAAATCCATCGTATCCAACTTTGCTATCAAGTTCTATTATAAATACAATCTAACTTCTCATGTGTAGAACAAAATATAGAGCAATGCCTTGTCTTAGCATATAACAACGCATGTATTTTTTATTTTATATAATATAAACAAATTTTTATTAGCCAGGTGTTATAGAAAATTGAGACAAAAATTCTATAAAAAACCGAAACAAATTTTGAAGCTTGATCTGGACACAAAATCACAAGCAAAAATAAATAATAAATAAAATAATATAAAATCCCAAAATAATGCCCTGGAGAGTTTCTGGCCATATGTTACTAATGACACAAACATTATTGAATAGATTACTAGTGGTTTCTCGATACAAAGGAGTTACTTCAAGTGGTCCTGAAAATTAGGCCCAGAGTGCATTTATTTGAATGTAGGATTTTACTTTTCGTAGGACATTTTTTAATTATCAAATCGTTTAAGCCAAAAACAAGCATCATTGCTAATGAATTATTTTCTAATTTTAGCCGGTTAATTTATTTAAATATCCATATAGTAAACCTTCTCATTAATTTTTTTTTTTGCAAGTTAAATTCTCTTCAAAATAAAGAAATTTCAATCCGTCCTAATAATAATTTTATATCTTAAAAACAATTTTAATGTATATATTTCTACTTTTTAAAGCTAAATTAATTTTTTTTATTTATTATCACAAAAATGAATAAAATACTTTTAATAAGATCTACGCCTTTTTAAATACCTTTAGTAAATTTTATTTAAAACAATTGTTACAATTTGTCCATACGTCTGTGGGTTTTCAAACGTTTTAACGATTTTTTTGCGCCTTTTAATAGATTTTATATTATTTTCCATTTAATTTATGTTCTTTATTGCATCATTTAAAATTATTGATTTTCTGCAAAAATTGTTTCTCTTTTTTAACTGGTCTTTATCATTTCATACCGTTTCATGTTTTTCCGACCATTTGCCATACTAAAATTCTGGGTCATTTTGCCTTGGATGTATTAGTAATTGTAGGTATAAGTCTATGTATGTAGATACAATAACGTTGCCACAGTTTTATGTAAGTATAATGGCAAACGCAAGTATACAATATCATCTATTACTTTAAGTCTATGTAGATGTATGCAGGCAGATATTATATACATATTTGTAGTTGTATGCTTTCGCTACGTTTGTAAATGTAGTTTAATTGTTAACGCTTGTATGTAACATTTTTCATTGTATTATATGCAATATCTCAGTTATTGTTGTCAGGCATATTCGTAAAGCTATGTCCTTGTTCTTTTGCCCATTTATAGAACACTACTGACGACGATGCGAGAATAGTGTAAAAAAGTTTAATAACAACTTATTGAAGCTGATTAGTGCGAAATTGCAAATTACAATGTTCGTACACTAAAAATCAGAGGGCTGGGATGACAGGCAGTCCTGAAATTGATTATGTCTTTGATAAAACTGCCGATCTAATTAAAGTAAGTAATGGATATATTGACAATATTGAAGTCATCACTTGTGATTCCAGAGAGGAAGGAGCACAGGTGACGTCACTAATTATAGAGCATTTTTCTAAAAACCGATAAGTTTTAAAAAACTTTGAAACTAAACATTAAATTTAATATTCTCATTCTATTTATAGCTGCTTACGATTTTAATGTGATTTTAGAAGTAAGGTGTATTGCCTGAAGTATCCTCGTAGCAGCCAAGAGTTAACTTATTATGGTTTAAATAGAGTCATCTTGAGCTTTGCTCAGGTTATCTAATTCTATACAATCGACTTTATAAAAGCCTCGAAAATGTGGACACAGGTTTTGTGCAGCGTTGCACCCTATCTTTTAAATGGATCCCCTAAATTTTGTCGTTACGCCTAAACAATGAGAATAAAAGAGGAACATTATTAGTTATAAATCAAATAAAGCAGGCTAATAAGCTCATTTGCTCCAATGTAACTTAAACAACACTTTAATACTTGATTAAATTTCCTTAATCAGAACACCTACAAGGAAACGGTATTTTGCGAACTTTAATCCCTCAACATAAATACGCCTGTCTTGTTAAGGGACTATGGATCAATAATTTTTTATTTTCAATTCAGGCCTCTTAATGGTTGAGAAACGAAATAGTACTTGGACTTTGTAAGATTCTTTTTCGGATTCGTTTAATGCATCACAAAGGAGTTTTATTGCCGCTTTGATTAGTATATAAAATATCTAAGAATTGGTTCTTTATTTATTTTTATTAAATCGTTATTTTACCTTTATTCTCAATATCGATAAGCTTTTTGGAGTCTTTTTAGAAGCAGACAAGCTAAAATGAAAGGGTATTTGAGAAATATCTCTAGAACAGAAATCACATGTAACTGCATAACCATTAGCAAATTCAGACCAGCTAATAGTATAAAATGAATTCTGAAAGAGTATGAAATTATTGTAGAGCCAGTTTACCAAATTTATAAAGTCTTATTGTTTATTCTAAAACTTTTACATTAATATTTACTACTGCACTTGCAAAAAAATTTTATATGGTTCTCGGCATTTTTATTAAATTTTTAATGTTATTTAAATTTTTATATTTTTTAATTAAATAATTTAAAATATCCATTTCTTACTTTTGCAACAAATAATTTTTTTTTGTTTTAACTAATAAAACTTTTTTTCCTGCCTGCATAAACTTAATTCTGTAAAGTAGTTGCTAATATAGTTAAAAATTTGACCAATATATGCAAGTAAATATAAATAAGTATCTATAGCAAAATTTATATACGAAAATAAAAATGAAATCACGTATTTAATGAATAGTATAAGCGACAATTTCGTAATTGGGAAGTTAGAGATTTTCAAAGTTCTTTTTTTACGTTAGGCGAAAAATTAGAAAAAAAAATTAATGCCAAGCAGACAGCCAGAAAGGACAAGTATTTTAGTAAATTTAAAAAAAAAATTTAATGGTAAAATTTACGTTCATTGTAGTTTATAATAAACAGGAAAAATATAACATATAGAGCGAAAATTTTCGTGGAGAATAATTGAAATAGGATTTTATTCTAAATTATTAAGAAAAAGTCAATAATTGTTTTCGTTAAATTCACACTCGTTTTAGAACTAAAAATGCCTAAAATGTCTCTAATGCCTATAAAATGTCTTCCATCGACTTACTGAATTTTAATTCAGTAGTTACTTTCAGAGGGGAGTATTAAATAAATCCATTTGATAATTCCGTGCTACAAACTAATTCTAGCAACATTAACTGTTTGCTTAAATGGATTAGGTCTTAACCTTTGATTGCTTAAAAATATGACTCTTGTTCCAGATGAAACAAACATAACAATCAACCTTTAGATACTTATTTCACGTGCTTTATATGAACACTTAAATTTTTGTAAATTTAATTTTGTAAAGACAATGACTTCATAAAATGCTGTTAATATTAAATGAAAACAATCTTATATTTTGTCCATCAAAATTTAATCCTTATTTGTTTTCACTTGTTTTTATTTTCGAGCAAAAAATTTCCTTTTTTTTTACTCTTATGATGTTTAATTTTAATCCAATACACTAAAAAGTAAAACTTGCACTTTATAACTATAAACATGAATGATTTTTTAATAATAAAATTTAAATAAACGCAAAAATACTTTAATCCATAAGATTTTTTGTTTTAATACATTTAACTTTAATTCCAATTGAACTAGATCTACATTTTTGTCAGTGTATGTATTTGTATATTGGTAAATAGGTAAAAGTAATCTCATTATAATAATGGAACAATTGATTTCTATTTATTTACTTGCAAATAAGTCTCTAGTACATATAATCTCTCGTTATTCCTTTTCGTTTAACTCAGTTCCTGAGTTTTTTATCAAGCCCAGTTAGAAATGCTCTAATTTTTTAGAAACATTTTGCCTTTGCTTTCACTGAGCTTGATGTTATATATTTTTGTGTATTCCTCTAACGACAACAACAAGGATGATGATAACAATAATAATGAAATTATAATCAGGGGAGTTAGTGTTGTATTTTATACACCAGGTAAGATTTTTGTACAGCGAATTAGTTTTCCTTTTCTTCTGTGGATTTCATTCTATTTATTGAATTGCTGACGTCAATCTGGTTATTGAAATGCAAAAGCATTCAATTTTCTCTAATATGGCTTCTGTGCTTCTTAATGTAGGTTGTAAAAGAACAATAATCTTTAAATTTAAATGCTGTGATAATCTTCAATAAATTTAAAAGGCAGTGAGAGTTGAAAAAATTTGAAAAAATGGACAAAAATATATCACAATTATTGGAAAAAGCTAATCATTTAAATACTACTGATTGAACTGAAGAGTGTTTGCATAACAAGCCGCTTTTTATAATTGAGCGATTAGTTTTGTTTCAAATTAAATTTATAATAATTTATCTTATTGTTTTGCAACAGGAGATTAATATTTCCTATAAAGAGATTCTTATTCATATTTTCGTTTTCGTGATTTTATACTTTAAAAAAATTTAAGATAAGATAATATTTTTGAAAAAGTTTTAATTTTTAAGCGATTCGAGATATTTTTATTATTATATTACCGCGTTTTTTCTTCCATATATAAATGTAGTTTTCTTAAGACATTTTGCTAAATAAGAAGTTGTATTGAAATTTTGGTACCTATGTTTTAAACAGCATGGTAATTATTTTGAAAAAAAAAGCATAATGGCATAAAGGTATTTTATATAACAGTTATCTTTATGAAATATTTTTACTCATATTAAATAAATTTCTGTGCTAAAAGTTATTTTTCTGAAGGAGTTCTGTTGCATGAAATTGGTTTTCATATTAATAGGATAACAATTTGATAAATAACAAAAAAGTTCTGACGTAGATTTTATAAAAGTGTTTTTTATGTAAATTATTGTTCATTAAAATAATTGCATTTTTCAAATAATAGTGTTGGCGAGTGAAGCTGCCCAGGCCCTGCTAATAATATCTCGCAGAAAACAAAGAATTTACTTTCAATTACTCCTTATTTTCAGATGGTTCATAGTCTGCGAGAAATTACCAGTACGGCTTGGGCAGCTTCACGCGCCAACAAGCTTAGTTGAATAAAACTTTTTGTAATTTAGTTTAAAAACCCATTTCCCAAAAAATACCTTTACGTAAAAAGACTTTTTGAAATGTTAAAAAAGTTAAAAAAAAAAAACAAAAAAAAAACGCCTTAAGTAGATAGTACATCTTCAGCATTCGGGTTAGGAGAATGATTTTATCAAGTAATAAAAAAGGGTATAACATTTAATAAATAATAAGAACTGTGACTCAAGGAGGTTACAGGACTTCCTAATTTAAACAATCAAACGTTCTCTTCGAAATAAATTTCAAGAACATTTTTTTAAAAGAAAGTTTATGGAAGTTATTAAAATTTTCAATTTGGAAGGAAATATTTTAAAATAACATTATACAGAACATGAAGAGATAAATATATAAATAAGTGAAAAATTAATTATATTAAAAAATTAAATTTTATTTTATTTTTAAAGTGCGCATATATCCTAAAAAAGGCTTTCCTTGAAACAATTTTTTGCAATGCATGAAAATACACTTTTAAGAAAAATTATCAGACGACAAAATGAGCTGCTAACAACAAAAAATAGTAACAAAAATTTTGTTTCCTTGTTTCAAAAGTGCATATATTTTTACTTTCGAAAAGAACTTTTCACATAAGCATCTTTTTCGTGCTATATTTTGAAGAAAAATGTTAAAAATATATTTCAAAAACCTCTACAACTCTATTTATAAATAAATATTTTTTTACATGAAATTGAATTTTAAGGAAAAATATTTAAAAAATATATATATAAAAATATTCTAACTATTAAATAAATTTAGTGTAAATCACAACTTTTAGATAAATTACTTTTTTTTCTTGAATCATTGCTTAAAACATCTCTAGAGCTCGTTATTTTATTTTAAATATAATGCTTAATGGATTTATATAGACATTCTATCATTTGTATAACCCTAATAACTAATTATAAACGGCTTAACATAATTTATTAATTAAAATGTATAAAATTTATAATAAATATTTATTTTTAATTTTACCAATACAAACATTCAACGAACAAATCTTACATACTTAATTTAAAATTTTCCCCACAGTCACGTGCTAATTATAAAATATTTAAAATGAACTACCACTGCAGTTAAACCAAAACCTCTTGCCTTTCTATTAAAAGTGCAAAGGACTGATTTCAACAAAAATTCTAACTAAGACTAATATAATATAAACTTAAAAAACGAAAAAAAAAATAAATTATTCGAAGCAAATATGTCGACACACACACAGTCACATAAAAATATTGGGAACACTTTAAAATCTTGTTACTTTATTTGGTTGCATGGTTGGTAAATTGCCTTTAGAAAAAAAAGCACAACTAAAAACAAAATTCAGTTTTCAGTTAGACTTTATTGAAATGCACATATTTCTCTATTTCAGATATTTTCCTACAATCTGGTTTTAAATTTTATGTAAGTTTCTTGTTTGTTTTTTGTTAGCGCTTCTAATTTTTTGCTTGACATTTTATAATGTCTATGACAATTTACATGAGCGGAATAATCACACTTTATAAGATCCATTGTGTTTGTTTGTATATATAAAAATACAAATATATTGCCAGTCTTGTTCATCGTCGTCTGCTGCCATGGAACGTGTGCCAACAAATTGACAAATATTTACATAGGATACGATGCGCAAAGCAAAGCATGGAAAAAGGTACTACAAAAAAGTATTTGCAGAATATTCTGTTTAAAATAAAACGTGATGGTATTAAAGTAAAAATGAAATTACGATTAAACGAATTACGAACAATGTAAAACGAACACCGATTACTCTACTTTAAAACTGTTACACATTGGATCATATTAAATATTTTAATATCACAAGGTCCAAATTTTTCCTAATTTAAAAAAAAAAATTTTTTTTCCGAATCCATAGTCATATGTTGGACTCCATAATATATTTTATCTAATACAAATTATACTCATAGCGTGCCTGTTAAATTTAAATTTTTAAAAAATACTTTTAATAAGAATTTTTCTTTTTTCAGGAAGTGCCTCTCAAACTAATTCTTAACACAAAAGCTTTTGCAAAAAGTATATTTTTTAATAAATATCCTTTATCTTGTGGAATTTCTTAAAGCAAAGTTCCTTTTAAACAAGACAAAGAAACATTTTTATTTCAAATGCAGCGCCTAGTATCGCTTCTTACAAAATATTTTTAAAGATTATTTTCTTAATTACATAAAAATACTTCTTCCAAAGTACTAAAGGAGCAAAGCTTTAAAGATGTATATTGTCGAAAGGAAAATACCTTCCTAGGATAGTCATTATAAAGTCTCATTTAAAGTACACCTCACGAAAGTTGTCATTGAAGCTTTTTATTAGAATCCAAATATTGAAAGTGACACTGTAAAATACGTATTTAAAAGTTTCATTGTGAAAAGTATTTTTAAAATGGGTCAAACAACTTTCTGGAAAAATACTTTTTAAAAAGTTTTTTAAAAAAAATTGATGCGCTTTTTCTTCGAACATGATTTGAAATCTTTTCAACTCTATTATTTTACTTTTTAGACAGCAGATACATTACGTATTAAAAAATTAATATTTATAAATGGAGAGGCTATGAAACTTAAAGGAAAAGAATGGCAACATTTTGGAGGCTATTTATTTATTTATCAATTTCCACTTTCGTAATAAATACATATTGCAGCTCAAAATGCCATTTGCATAATCATAGGTGTCAAAATTAGGGAAATGTGTAACTTTAACTTGAGATTATCGTTTTAAGATAATAAATTTATATAGAATTTCATGAAAGATCTTATTGTTTATATTTGTTTAAATAAAGCTGTGTAGAGAACACTAAGCCATTTTTAATTTTTAGATTTAGCTTTGTTAGTGAAAAATTGTATTAAAAATTGTTTCTAACGATGACTTTTTTGTTCCCTTTTCGCTTACAAGGAACGCAAAAAAAAACCTACAAATCATTTACAAAATTCACAAGTAATGTTTTGATATCAGAATGCACGTCTGCAGTTCGAAACGTAAATTATTACAACCAGATTTTTAGTCTTAATATGCCACTCAAATACTATAGCGCTTCTTTAACATACTCTATTAAATAAACATTTTACTAACACCAACGCAGTGTCATCAAGCTCTAAGAAGGCAAGGCAAAATTCAAATGTAAAACATGGGTTAAACGAGTGATAAGTAAAAAGGGATTATTAGCAGATTAAAAACAGATAAATCAACAAATTTACAATAACAACAATACTAAAAAATAATTACAACACTTCAATGGAAAATAATAAAGAAAATAACAAAATCGATATTTAAAAATTACAAAATAATACATTTATTATGACAAAAAATACGTCGTCTTAAAACTGAAAGTTTCCTTTTTGATGGCAGCAGGGTATGGCAAAGAAAGGAAACAAAAAAAAATTAAAAAAATCTTGTAATTAATGCCATATAACCTTAGTTTGTTGTATTAATACTCTAGTGGATTTTAAAAAACACAAAGGACCTACAACAGAAGGAA
Source organism: Trichopoda pennipes (assembly GCA_030448955.1). Classification (NCBI taxonomy): domain Eukaryota; kingdom Metazoa; phylum Arthropoda; class Insecta; order Diptera; family Tachinidae; genus Trichopoda; species Trichopoda pennipes. The sequence goes on along the minus strand of JASKUP010000031.1, from coordinate 2,996,749 downwards.
GCAACAATCTATATTAATTATTTATAATTTTTCATTTATATTTTGTTAGGTTTTTATGTCTTGTTATTGTCAAGATTCACAGTTAAAAAATGTTGTGGGAAAATGAAGAAAGTCGTTTGTAATACTAGCAAAAATTTACAAATTTCTTTTTCTCTTATTTATTATTATTTGTTTTTCTGGGGTAAAAAAAGTCTTAGAAAGCTTATTAAGGGCCAGCTTACCAACAGCATTATGGCAGCAGCAACAAAACTTATTTTCTTTTCTGCATTCTAAATCAAGGGAACTACTTAAGATAAATAAAAATATGCTTTTTTTCTTTTCCAACTGTAATGTGTGTGGTACAAGCAACCTTATGCTGTAGTCATATAAAGATGAAGTAGACCACTACCACTCTTACGGGAGTGGAGAGATAAATAAAGCTAAAACCAGCTGAGCTTTTATTTTTTCCCTATGCTATTTCTGCTCCTATTTTTATTTCATTTTTGTTGTTGCTACAACTTTGATTGAAATATTAATTTTTAATGAACAAGACATGGAAGCAAACAAAGAAATTGTACGAATACTTAAGCTTAGACATTTATATTCTCAAAGTGTGTACGAGGTTGCAGTAGTAAAAATCAATAACCCAATATACAAAAAGGTTAACAATTAGTCCAGGGAAAAAAGAAATATTGGAAAAGAAATAAATATGATAACGGTCTAAACTACTTTCACCAACATTTAGTGTGGACTTAAACCAACGAAATATGTAAACTAAACTTGTGGGGTAAAAGTATTTTAACTAGGTTGCCCTAATTCACGCAATTTAATTACTCCGCAAAATTTAAACACACAGATTTCTTTTTTTTTTTAATGGAAAAAAAGAAGCAGGCAACCCTTGTTTTCCATATTTTTAACTCACTGTGTCATTTATTAGTTTTTAAAACCGTTTGTAGTAAGATCCATTTTTAAATTCACGAAAACCTCAATAAAAAAATGATATTTGATATTTAAAAAATATTTTTATTGAGGCCTGTTCGGTATTTCGCTCAAAAACAAAGTATTTGGAACTTCTGAACCATATAAAGCTTTTAAGGATTTAGAAATTTTTATGTAATTTCCTTTTTTAATTTAGAAATTTATTTGTTTTTCATTCGAACATTTAAGTGAGTTTTTAAATAAAGTAATTTTAAATCATGACTTCCATCATTATTATCCTTATTTCGGTAATTGTTTAAATTCCTGAATACAACGCCGAAATGGGAAGAAAGAGCCCATAACACTTGTTGCCACCAGACTATAGAACAATTATACACTGTCACTTAAACTACTTCTCTGGTGCCCCTTAAATTTTAAGGTGAATATTTCTTACAATTTAAAAAGGAGTGAAGTGAAAATGGCTTAAATTTTAATACAATAATTTCGACTAATTTTATATCTTCTTAAAATGGTGTTAACTTTAGTCTGAATGTATTGGTTAACTGGGTTTTCTTTTCCTACGATTTTTTTTTATACTAACGGTTATGTTTCTTTTATTTTGTTACGAGCATGAGTAATGCATTGTTTCTTATTATTTCGTAAACAAATAAAAGGGGGACAAAGAAATTTTTAAGAAATTTTAAAACTTTTAAAAATAGATGTTTTTTATCACAATACTAAATTTATTTTATAAAAACAAAGCCTGAGAACACATTTGACTACTTTCCATTGAGTTTTACTAAGGCTCCACCATCTTAAATTATTAGGGAAATATAGATTCAAATATTTTTAACTTTGAAAAAATTATGTCAGTCTGTCATCCAAAAAAAATTTTTTTCGCAACTGTTAAAATACAGTTTGACAGGTAAAAAGCTGTTGGTTTGTAAAAGTGCAACATAAGATTAAAATGGATTTTTAAATTAATTTTTGTTGATAGATCATTCAGCTATTGACTTATGCTGCATAACTTCCAACTATATCGAAAGCAACTTGTAGTTATCTTTATAATAGCTGGCCAAAATGAATTTATAAATATCTTTAAAATTATAAACAAAAACGAACATTTCAAATTTACAAAATTTTACGCCTGCTATTTCTCACTCTTAAAATATTGGCCGGCAAAACTTGTTTCTCATGCTGCCATATTCAAGTAAGCAGCAGGGTAATTTTCCACTTATTAACAATAAAATAATTAAATTTTTCTTTAGCCTCCAACAAAAGCAAAAATTAGCTAAGGCTGTGCAATCATCAAATTATCTGGTTTTTGTTATATTTATCTCTGGAGACATTACTAAATAAAACAGCATTAATTGGTATTTCATTACATAAAGTAAAACTCCAGTGGGAAATCTTGATAGACTAATTGATTCAACAAACAGTGTCATCGTTATATAAAACAAAAATACCATCGAAGCAGCGTCATTCCCAATTTTAGTCAGAAATTCCTACTGGGTTTATACAATTTTACTGAATAATTGTTTTTATAATTTAATTTTGAACTAGGTCATTGACAATTAAAAATGCCTTATATAATATGCTCTCTTATTATGTTCAATAACAAGCTTAAATTACACACTCAAATTTAATAAATTTTAATTTTTTTTAATTAAACGCAATAAAATTAAAATTTATTGCAATATATTTTCAAACTTTAAATCCACAAGACCGTATAAGTGTGTGAGTCAAAATTATTTTGTTTCTTGCATTCAAATCTGATTTTAATTGAGATTGTAGTTAGTTGTCTAAATTAGTTTCAATTAAGAAGTAAGAAAAAATCCCGTTTTTACCGTCAAAACTGTGAGAATGTAAGTTGTATTCAATTATTAAAATTATTTTTTATCTACTAATTTTTAGAGAATCAAGTAATTTAGTAGTATGGCACAAAAATTGGAGATTATGTTGTTACAGTTGCGAAAACAAAAAATATTTAAGAAAGTAAAACGTCTCAACTTAAGTTGTTGTCATTAAGTAAAAATCTTAACTCAAAGATAAAGAAAGTTTTGAACAAAACGAGTACTGTGATTAAACTTTTTATGTTTCTTGTCTGCCTCGAAAAAGAGTTAAGGTGTCCTTAATGTTGTAATAAAAGTTGTATGTGTATTACCTGGCATTACACCATTTTACAAAACGTGGAAAAAGTATTAGTCCTTGAGGTCATTTTAAAAATTATAAAAAAAATATTTAAAATCAAGTTTTCCATTTGGAAGCTATTCAGCAAACGTGTTAAATTAATTGCAACAGCTTTTAATTAAGTTAAATTTGACGTACAAAAAGTTACCTCCTAATTCATTGAAATAATTTAAAAATATAGTTTTCCATATTCTACAATTATCGATTATGTGGACGGATTTCAGAAATTTGGTAGCATATGCCAGTTAGTCTCAACAGAATAACTAGCATATCTGTCTTTTACGCTAAATATTTCTAATATTGAAATAAAATCTTCATTTTAGTTCACAGTTTTTGCACCTATTAAAGTTTCTATTTGCTTTTAGAATGCTATTTGGTTAAATATTTTTTTATAAAATTATACATTTAATTCAAATACAAATAATTAATTTTTAATATTTAATTCAAAACTTTAATCGAAATTTAATCTAAAAGCACGTTAAAACTTTAATATATACAAAAACATTTTTATACGTACAGTTACAACAAACACACAATAATTTTTATACTAACATTTTACTTAAAGCCAAATTTGTTAAAAAAATTATTAGCTTCTATTCTTAAAAAGGATACTTTAGATCAGCCCAGCTAATAAATTTCATATTCGTTTCACTGATTTAATGTTAACTAATCAATAAATATACACATAACGATATTCTATGTCTTAGGCATGACTCGACCTATTTTTGGCCTTGTTTAACTAAGATGCGACTTTACCCGGCACACCGATCATTTATTATCAATTTAAAGTTAAGCTTACCGACAGTAACGGTACCATTATCTTCGGTTTATTCTTCTATGACATCAGAAAAGAGTTTTTTAACATAGTTAAACTTAAAAAAAGTTAAATAAATGGCATTTGATTCCTGCGTAATGTGTTAAGATGTTGCACTAATACTAATAAGATTAAGTTACTCAAGACCCTCCAGAAGCAACAGTTTTCTTAAAAGTGCAAGATATGGCTTGTAAATAAAATAAAGGTGCCCCTGTAGGCTAGTAGGTACTAGCTTGTCAGTATGGGATTTGTGGGTTCGATTCCCAACGACCTTGCTTGTTTTCACTATAAAAATAAAAATTGACTGTCGGTGGGGCTGGTCAGCGATGAAGGCATAGTCACTGGTCGCTGTGCTGTCTATTTACGGCAGTTAATTTCCGACTATCCTTCTACTTTCATCACCTGTTTCATCTATTCTCTATCCCTTTCCTAAAGAATGTAGCACGGTACTTGACTAAATAGGCATTGTTGCCTGAAGTGCTACTTCTCTTTAAAAAAAAAATATCACAAAAAAATCTAGTAAATACATCCAATTTAGCAATGATTATTCACTCCTATTCTGCGTTTCGATTAAGTCTCCGTATTCAGTTCCGTTGCGATCGAAAATTGGTGTTCTGAAGAAAAACGGAATCGAAAGAAAAAGAAGAAGACAACAATGTTTAAAAAATTAATAGCATCACTGTGAAATGTGGAAATGAAATAGCAAAATAAGCAAGTTTGTTATCATTTTCATAAACAAATGTAAAATTTAATACAAAAAGTTGTATGTTTACATAATTAAAAATAAACATTTTTTGTTGGAGAACCTAGTGCATTGAGGACTCCTGCAACTTCCTCCGAGAACACTGCCACTTCTTCCTCAGATCGCTGGTGCTATCCACATGCAATGTTTGCTTTAGATGCCATTAAATTTGGCAATTTTTCATACTGGTGCGGTGTTGTTTTTTTTGACTTGTAACACATAAATAACACATCATCATTTTCGGGTACAAAAATTAACAATTTAAAACCAAAAAAAAAAAATTAATTTAATTCAATAAATTAATTTAAAATAATTTTAAGTGTTTTTTTATCGTTTCTGAACATTTTATCTCATTTTCTACTTACATTTTTTTTCAATTTTAAACTATTTAACTAAAAAACACAGATAGAGAAAACCCCTCCGTTAACAAAAAAGCAACTGAGAAAAACGGAGTTCCGATCGTAATGCAGAATACATACAATGGAAAGAAACTGAGCTGAATCGAAACGCAGAATACCAAAGCTGCTGGACGGAGAAAATTTCGATTCGAATCGAAACGCAGAATAGCCCCAATTATAGACATAATATTTGTTATATATTATTTTCTTAAAGATTCACTTTCATGATGACCACCGATATCCTGACACTGCAGCGTGGTAAAAAAAATCACATTTCACTGTCGTCGCAATAAATACTTTGGTTTACTTGGCCTGGACCTTCCCTAAGTTGTAAAATGCACAGGCATTCTCTACTTCAGAGAACTAATTAAAAGTAAAACGACAAACAAAAATAATGGTTTTGCGAAATAACACATACGTAATTATATATGAAACTTTTGCAGCTTAACTCAACCTGTTAATAATAATTCTTGGCATTTAACTAAAAATTTTTAAATTGCAGACACAATTAAGTTTGGAAACAGTGTAACTTGTGAACTATTTATAACAAAATGTCTTTATTAACGTAAACACAATTTTATCTTTTTATCCACACTATAACAGTTTACTTTTATATGAAAATCCCCTTCTTTGACTTTAGTTTGAGTTCATTTTATCATTTAATAATAATAACAATCATTCTGTGTTTTTATTCTACTTAATAATCACTATTTCAAAATTTCTACAGCAGATAAACAAGTTTAGAAGTTCATGATATGTACTTGAATAAAATAATTCATTTCTGAAACATCTTCATAAAACATTCAGATTTTCTGTGTTTTGTAAAAAAAATTAATATTTTATGTATCATCACAAATTTAATAAGCTTTTGCTTGTTGATAATAAGCTACTGATATTGTACATAATTCTCCTTTTATATTTAATTCATAATGGCAATTAAAAAAAATTAAAGGGTAAAATGTAATTGAGCTTGAAAATGAATGAAAATCCTTCAACAAATGCCGGATGATAAAATATCTGGTTGATTTTTCGCAACTCTTTAAGACCAATGATTTCATTAATTTAAGTTAATTTTACAGTTTTGGGGAAGTATACCAATCAGTTGTGTTTCATGTAAGTATTTATATAACTGAAATTAATAAAAAAATTAAATTCATTTAAATATAATTCAATCCTTGAAATTAATATTTTAATTAACGGAATTATTAAAATATTGAAAAAATATTTAAAAAAAATTTTAGTACAATTCGTAATTTTTTTTTTAATTTTAAACGAAAATAGTTAAACCATAAAGTAAACTACTAGGTATGTTGTTTACTAACTGCGTGGCTTGCTAAGCAAACTTATGCAAGACAACATTATTCGTCAATATTCCCTCGCCTTTCATTTTAGACCGCGGACTTTAATATTTCCGTATCCGATAAACCACATCATTTAATTTCTTGATCACCTTGTATAATCCTTCCCAGTGGCTTTGCAATTTGGGAGACAGTCATTTTTTCCGTTGTGGGTTATATAGCTAGAACCAGTTGGCCTTCTGTAAATCCTTCCGTACAAAGCTCGTGAAGTAAAGACGTGCATCTTAAGTAAATTGTTTTGTAGTGCTAACTTTGTATGTTTAAAGTAAATAAAATTTTTATTAATTTAAAAACTCTAAAAATTGGTGTTATTTATTTTGCAATAAAGAACTCACATCAAAAAATTTATAAAAGGTATAAACGTAACAATATTATCTTATCTTATATGTCATTGTGTCTACTCGCTATTAGAGTAAGAAATATTTCTCCTATGAGATATGATTTCCTTATCAGTTATTTTTTAAACACAGCAAGTTGTAAAAACATAAGTACTTCTTTAGAAAGATCAATAGGGCGGCGCAAAATAATGGAATCAAAGCGGTGGTTGTTTTATACAAAAAATATTTTCACAAAAACTTTCTACACAATACAAAAACAACCTGTAAATATAGTTTAGAGAAATAATCGCATATATTAAAGCAATACGTTTTAGTGAAGGTGAAGCTTACAAATTCAGACTTCTTTCGCATTACAGCTATTGAAAATAAATAATTTCTAACTTTTAACTTTTTAAATTATCTCAGTAGTTTTCCCAGATCTGAAATATTGTGTTGGAATTGTATCCCTCCCTATCATTTCTTTAATTATCAACCTTAAACCTACACGCTTTAGGTAACATCAGCTCTTAGCATGTGCTATGGGGACAAAGAACCTATGCGTCCTGTGCGTAATTAAAATTATTTATTTATTAAATGTTTATGAAATAGTTTAAATACAGCATAATGTTAGTATTTTTTTTGATTAAAAACAATTGATGAGCGTTACAAACCAAACGGAGATAACTGTATGTATTTGATCTTCCTGCGATGTTTCTAGACCCTCTAGCTTAACTTCACAAAATATTTCGGTTTTTGTTCCGACATTGACATAATTTTGGAATCATTTAATTTACAGGCAAGTTGGAAAAACTAATAGTAGTTAAATCTTTAGTTAACGCTCGCCTTAGTTAATTGAAGTTATTAATAATTTTATCTTTTATGCAAAAGAAGTAAAAAGTTCGTTTGCAAAACTAAATTCTCATAAATTCTTTTTAGACTTTATCATGCCCTCTAAATGAAAATGAATTGGTTATAAGTTTGCGTGCTAGTTCGGTCATATGCTATTTCATTTCAATAAATATACGCTCCCCTAACGAGAATTCATTAACCCTCTTTCGCAGCTTATAAATATGTAATCATATGTATGTAAGCTTAAGTGCATTAACTAAACGACAATGAAATATTATTTACGTTAATTCACTTATATCTTAATTATAACCTTTAAGACTCAGCGTAATTTTCTAGTCTGTTATGCCAAGCAAAGTTTATCTTTGCTTTTGCTTTGCTTTGCTTGCTTTGCCCTTAAGTAAAAATTTTTTCTCAACTCTTCTCAAATAAGCATTTAAACAAATTTCTGTACTTTTATTTCTTTTGTGAAAATAAAAGACATTTAAAAGCAAAAATTTTCTCTTCTAAGTCTTAAGTCATAATAAAGATAAATTTAGTAACTTTTACATCTTCAAAGCTAATCATACAGAATGTATATTTTACATATGTATGTAGTAAATATATATTATATTGAAAGCAAGAGTATTAAGAATTATGTACAAGATTTATTTATGATCCAGTTTTAATGTCTAGCGCACATTTGAGCGTCTGTTTAGGCAGCATTCAATTGCTAAACGTCAAGTCATTTAAGGAAAGTCATTGCCACCAAAAATTCTGTTTCTGTATTTAATTTTACTTATTATTTTTTATCTTTCTCTAAATTATACTTTTCGTTAATAATGTTGTAATTAAAAGTGGGGTTGGTAAAAGTGCGATAGTAGAAAAGGCTTGAGATGCTTCTGGCTGAAATTAAAGTCATTTTGAATTATTTGTTGCGTTATGTTCACGTTTAAACTTCGTCATGGAAATTAAATTGCTAAGAAAAGTATAAAGATTCAAACTAAGGTGGCAGGAAAATTAATCTTTAACAACGGATGCTTAATGAAAGATTACTCAAGTGAAAAATTGTTTTCGGAAATTAGAAATTAAGAAGGTGTTTTGGATTGATTGTTTTCTGCCTCCATAGAGAATGGGTTTTTCTGAATAATATATTATATTTGTATATAATCAGTATAAAGAAGTTCTATCAATTGTGTGGATGGGTTGGAGAGTGGTTGTAAGTATGTTTAACTATAAGTCTACGAGTTGTTGGCTTGCTTAATGATTTGAATTGCCGTAATGACCGCATAAGCTTCTTCACTCGGAAAAGAAAAATTGCAATATTATAATTAATTTTATTTTTAATATTTTTGAATAATTTGTTGAAGTATTTAACTTTATAGCAAATGAATTAAATTTTTTAGCATAAGTTCAGAAAACTTCAATTGACAGAAAACAAAAACCAAAGAGCGTTGGGTTATGTTGTGTGAATTTATATAGGTTAGTTATTAACATTCCTCATATTAATGTTCCTCAAATACTAAATTACAAAATTAGTTGAATAAATAGCAGATGCTTATAATGTATATATAAATATAATCACCCTTATTCTGTTTGGCGATGACTACATCATCGCCGATTTTGAGGCAACATCACTTTAACACAGCATCATCATAATCATAGCAGTCTTATGACGACGCTGCCAGTTTATTGATCATTTTAATAAAATGAGTCAGTTGTTTAATTTGTGTACTATTTTCTGAAAAATTGTTGTGAAAAAAATAAAATCTGTATTAAATTGGACCTAAAAATAATATATAAAAAATAAAGATTTATATTTTTTATAAAAATAGATCTAATATACTAATAAAATATTAAAATGGTCAAATAACTATAATTAATAATTAAAAATCAAAATATATTAAAATCAGAATATTCACCACATTCTTTTTTACCACCTGATTTTTTGTACTTTAAATTTTAAGTCGCACCAAATCAGTAAAAAGAATTATGCCAAACATGTATTTGTAAAGAACTACATACTATCCCTTTTGCCATCCATCACTCGTTCTATTTGGTGGGCCAAGGACGTTTAGAGCAGTCACAATACTTTCCAACGGTTCCTTAAAATTAGTAGGAACACTGCCTCTTCGAAAACCCCTGGCAAGTGATAAATTTTTTCCCAATTTTTCGACTAATTTTTCAAATTGGTTGGCGTTGGTAATTTTACTTTTTTTCCATTTTCAATTTTATTTGTGCTTTTTATATTTTATTTTGTATTTTTAGTTTTTTCAATCTTATAAAATTTTTGTTTATAACGGCACGTCTCCAAAATCTCAGACGACAATACACCGGCAATATAAGGCAACACCAACGTCAAATCGTCTTACAGAATACCAAACATGTATTTTCGTGATAAGATTTACATTTTTAGTTGGCCGTGGGCCCTAATCAGATGATGGTCAAACCACTGTGAATGAAAAGCAACGTCATTCACGTCCTAGGAAGCCGAAGACTAATTCTAGCAACAGGTCTTTCCTAGTTGCAATTTCAGCAGTTCCAGAGCAGGGCTGCAAACCACTACCCCTTGCTGAAGAGCTGGAGACTATCCAACTCCTGTCCAGAACACATGACTAGCATGCTCACTGGATCTAGGATCATTCACCAGGTAGGTGTGATTAAAGGTGAAATTATCCTGGCCACCATAAAACAATACCTGTATGGGGCTACAAAATCACAGCCATCACGATACTGCCGAAGGGCCAACTTCAATAATCAGCCAGACAAACAGCTAAATGCCTAAAGAGACAAATAGCGGAAACTCCACGTGAATGGAAATAACGTGGAGCTTCCAGTTGACCCCTGCTGCCTTCAGGGGGCTCGGCTCCCTTATACCCCCAGCAGCACAGGTCTAGATAGTCAAGTATTCTATAAAGACCCATAAATGTGCCCCTGGGCGGGACCAAACATATATTGCCAGTCATCCATAAATGGCAATATTGCCAACGAGAACACGGATTTACAACAAACGAAAAAAACGACGTCGTCTTGTATTGCCGTTACCAAACACAATTAGGTTGAACGTATAGAGACTAAGCGGCATAGATGTGAAGATGTGTGATGGTGATGAAAGTATAGATCTAAAATAAAATTGTAAAAAATAATAATAAATAGAATAAAAAAATGACCTCAAGCCTAATTGATTAATTCATTTGATTTATTGTCATTGTAGTAAATAAATCAACAAATAATTTTTGTTAAAGAAGTCTTTAAAAGACTTTCTCCGCTCTAAACTAGTTTCTTGTCCAGGTTATTTTAAACAGTTCTAGAAACTTAAATTTGAATAATTCAAGTTATAATGTTTTACTAAAAACGGCTTACGATGAGTATTTTGTGTATGCCATACTCGTTATGCTTCGCTACCTTCAGCATAATAAAATTGATATTTATAAGTAAAATGTTTTACATGTACGTCTCCAGAAAATAAATATATGTATATTCATATGGCCATTTTGCTATCGCTTATATAGCTCATGTGTTGTTTTTATCCGAATTTTGTTCATAAAACCTTTAGTCCTGGTATGCAAATTAAGAGCAAGTTAATTAAATTAGAAGACTTTTTAATCAAAATTTAAATACTCTTAATAAATTACGTAAAGTTAAAATTCAAGCAGTAGCAAACTCTTATACATGCCCTTTTTTTGTTAGTCCTAAGGCATAAGCTCTGGTCCGTATTTTTTTTTTAATTTAATGAATTTTAAGAGAAATATGTTAAGCGAATAATGCTTGTTGTTCTTACATAGAAGATCATTTTGAATACTATATGTGTAAATAAAATTAAAATTGTGATATTATGTGAAAAATGCAATTTTATTGGTTGTTAAATAAGCATGTTAAATTCATAAATATTTTTAGTGTCATTTTTGTTTGCTGTTATAACTACTTGTGTTGTATGCAATAAATATTTTTATGTTTTATCTGTGATTTTTTTATGTTTGTTACACAACTCTGACCTGACGTAAATCTCACATGAACGGTAGACATGTTGTGTTGACAAAGTTGCTACAAAATTTTTTCATTTGTTAATGCCTGTTTGTGTTCAAATTCACTTACTTAAGAATCTTCATTTTTGTACTTATGCTACTAAAGTGTTAATGTATGAATTCTGTTTTTTTTAATTTTATTATATCTCTTATTTAAAATTTTTTCTCATATTGTCGTAAAAATATTTTTAATTTTCAAAATATTTATGATGGACCTCTTAGGGCATCTTCTTATGTTTTTATTAATAGCTCTTGAAATTAGGCAAAGATCAAAAATTTAAAATAATAGACAATTTTTAGCAAATCTTGTGAAAATCAGTGTATTTTATTTTTAAAATTATCATTTGTCTCACACAAAATAAAAAAATTTATAATTTGAAATCACTTTTAATTAACTCCATCAAAATATACGTTAATTGAATTCCAGACAATTAACAACGATTAACTTTCACGCGAAATAAAATTTGGAAACATATTTCGGCAGTAAATGGATGTTGAAACGTATTTGATAAATAGTAAAGTCTAAGCAAGCTACAGAGTTATATAACAAGACGGACTCTATTTACTTTCTTTTAAATACCTACAAAGTCAGAAAATATGTCCTTCATTATTTCCAATTTATTTGCAACGAGGAAGGGAAGGACATAAGAAAAGTTAAAAGTTGCAACACAGAAACTTGTTTGTGGACGGAGTGTTGATATTGCGGGACCTAGATTAGCGCTTTTTAAACACTGTCAAAATGCTTCTGAAAAATAATCTAAAAAGCTATTTAAGATTCGATTAGTATAATATCGGCATGAGTTATTGTTGGGATTTAAAAAATTGAATAATTATTTTGACACTGCTTTTCAAATGGGTTTGAAGTTCGTATTTCTTAATCTAATTTAAATGTTTTCCAGGTTGACTTTGTGCTTAATGCCGGCGTTTTCTTTAAAAGCTCTTATCTATTGGGTTAAAATAACCAATTAGATAGAAAAAAAAATCAGGAGTGCCCGTCAACTACTTTGAAATATGATATCCTGCTGAATGCAAAGAACAGAACGCTACTGAGATTATTTGGTAGATGAGGTATAGGATTGCCAGATCATCTTCATATTGCTTAATTTTTACAAATTTTAATAATCATCAAGAATAAATGGCTTTCAACAAGTTTTTCAAAACCCAACAAAACAGCAAAAGCCTTGCAAAAAGCACATGATCAATGAAATATTTTTGCTAGTGTTTCGCTTTAAAAATCAATTAGCTCTTATATTTCTTTCAAATTTTCTTTAAGTCAAAAAACTTTGTATAAATCTCAAACATTAAAAAATTTTGATTTGGCATCTGTGACGAGTAATGATATTTTGTTTAACTCAAAGTGGTAGACTTAAATATTTGCAGGTTTCTTTGATCTCTCCGTTTACTTCATTGCATTTTTAAATTGCATTTTAATAGCATAAAATATTTTAAAACGAAATTTTATTTCTCGCCACAAATTGCAACATAATAATGTCTCTTCTTTCTTTATTGTCATTTGGAGACAAATGCATTATATTTATGAAGAATGTCTTGCCGGTACAAGTCAATTTAATTTAAACTTATGTGCAAGTATTTCATTTTATAATGTGTATTTTTGTACGATTCTAAAAACATATCTCTGTTTTTATAAGCCTTAACTACAGGTAATAATTTTTGTTTTGCATAACAAACTATTCATTATAAAGCAAACAACAAAAGTTGGACTTTGAAATAGAGGAAAATATGGCAATTTACATTTTCAGCTTTGTAGAAATAGTAAATGTTACAGATGATGTAGAGGATGGTAGCATAAATTCTTATTATGCCATCTTTATGGTTTAAGGCTATTTATTACTTTAAGTGATGCAGTATATACTACAGGTCCGTAAAGTAATTAAATCTATTAAAATTAGTTTAAATTATAATATAAATATAATTTGGTCTGTCAACGTGAATCAGCTTCAGAATTCTTGATCTTTAGAAAAATACAACGTAAAGAGATGGTTGAACGGAGTAAATCTAATAACTAAAAGCAAATGGATTGATTTTTTAGATATTCACAACGACTTCTGTTCACAATGTGTATTACATTCAGTAGATCATAGTATATTCACCGTGATGTACTATTGAAGTCTACATAATTAGGAATACGGACATTCATTTTAATTCATTTTAATTGATTTATGTAAAATCAATATAAATGGATAAAAAAATGTAGCAATTATTTGTCAAAGAAATTGTCATAGGATTTACAGATACGGCCCGCTTAAAAAACACTTTTATTATTGTTTTTTTTAAGAGAAGTAGCACTTCAGGCAACAATGCCTATTTAATCAAGTACCGTGCTACATTCTTTAGGGAAGGAATGGAAATGAGATTAAACAGGTGGTGAAAGTAGAAGGATAGTCGGAAATTTATAGTACAGCGACCAGTGACTATGCCTTCATCGCTGAACAGCCCCACCACCAGTCAATTTTTATTTTTGTAGTGAAAACAAGCAAGGTCTGCATTGGGAAGACCTGACAAGACCGACAAGCTAGTACACTACCTATTAGCCTTCGGGGACAAACTATAAATCTATAAAACCGTAACTTTATGAATCGTAAAAACTTTTATTATAGGATGCTATATTTTCGAGAGCGTTTATTATAGGACGGTATATTAGCTCATACGAGTCTTCTCTGTCTGAGTACTGTGAATAGCACATAAAATAAATTTACTCTACGTCTTGTTTTGTTGCAATAAAAAGGAATAATGCAAAATATAACCAATTCTAACACATATTTTTTTCTTTGCAACAAATAGCAACCACACCCTGTCAAGAGACTTTCGTTAACTATATCTTGAATTCCAAGGTCAGTTGAATAGACATCGTACACAGCCTCATACTGTATCAATGTTTTTTTAAACTATGCTAAAATCAAAACTGCCTAAGCGTATCGAACAAGGAGATTAAATTTCCACACATACATACATACATAGTTTTTATACGACCTCCCGGTTATATAAAAAACAAACTAAAAACATTTGACTCCTTCACTTTGTGCCTTTTGAGTGTACAAAAAAATGTCTTAATGGTGTTGTGCAACACACCAAAAACGTGTTGCAAACAAACAATCTATTCAACAACAATAACAAATATTTATGTTTTGTGTTTTAAAGCACAGTTGTCATTTAAGTACTCAGTCTTATTACTTGAACTGTCATTAAACTTTTAAATCATCCTTTTATATTTTGTTGGAAATATGGTTTTTGAATTCTTTATTGTCTTTATTTTTTATGTTATTTAACTTTTTTTTGTTACATTTTGCCTTTTGTTGTAGTATGTTGACTTGCAGAACTTTAGGAACGCACATGCACCATAAACATGCCATAATTCTTACAGCATTTTAATCGACCATTTTGTTTTTGGCCATAATACAAAAAAAATATAAAAACTATTGTAAACAGTTAGTTTGTTGTTTTTCTAACAATAAAATAATAAACAAGAAAATAAAAGAAAAGAAAATAAAAGAAAAGAAAATAAAAGGTTTTTATAAAAAAGACATTGTCAATGTTCTACACCAACACGTGATGATGTTGCCGTTGTGGCAACCATCTGAACAGTAACCGCAGCAATAAAACAAAATTAAAAATAGGTGTGCATTTTTTTGTTAGAAATAAATTTTTAAGCTTTTTAAAAATATAAGACGTTTTGCTTAATAAAACATTACGGCACAGTATACACTACGCAAGGCATAACTGGGAGTTGTAAATTAAAAGCCTTAAGAATTTAAAGTATTATACTCGTAGAAACAGTAATTGTAGTTAAAGGTTTGATTTACCTTACACTAATTGGTCGTAATCTTGGCATCGGCCATTCATTAGAAAATTTCGTTCTTAAGATATTTTAAGATATGTTATTTTGTTACAAATACAAGCAAGAAAAAATGCTAGACTTGTCTCATAATTCGATGATTCGCAGAAAAATATATAACACATAATGGGTATTACTATTAAGAATATAATTTATTCGACTCATAAAGAAGAATGATGAATATATCGAATATTTGAAAAAATTTTTTAAGAAACATAGTTCAGGAAACAAGATATGGAAGGCAATGTCTGTATATAAAGTTACAATAATTACATATTGAAAGTTGCTTTAGAAGAAAAATTCTGAATATTATTTACAAAGAAAGGCCATTTTAAGCTCCCTTGTGGAATTTAATTTACTCCAAATAATTTTTTTCTCATAAGAATTGTTATAACAATCGCAAGACTATGATTACCATACCGCACTAATTAAATTTTCTTATTTGTGAAAAACTTTCAGAAAATAAATTTCAATTCCTGCACAGTTATCTCTCCCTAATTTATTAAAATAATAATAATAAAAATAAATTAATAAACTTAATCATGTACATTTAGGCTCACTGTAGGGTGATTTAGTTTTATTAATACTACACCATCTCAGCTTAGCTTTTTCACTAGTTTCTTGTTATTGTTTCCATAATTGTTATAGACATCTCGGGTGCTTGTACTGCAATTGCTGTTCACTGAATAGAAAGTTCGTTGTTTTTTCGTTATCTTGAAGTTGCATTTTTACCGTTCCCTTATTTTCAGCTACATTTTCTGTTAACAATAAAGGATTAACTCGTTTAAGTATTTGAAATTTATAAACATGATATTAATAACAACTTGGTTGTTTAGTTTTCATTTTTTATAGCCGTTTGTTGCAGGAGTTTAGAAAATTAAACTAACAAAAGGTTTAGGGTACCTTTTGTAATTTTTTTTAAGGCTATCACGAATCTTATATACCCTTCAACTTGAATAAAAATTTTTGACTTTAAGATTTTTTGTGTAAATTAACCTGCAATTTCCGTGAATAGTGAAATTTTTAAAAATACTTACGTAAAATCTTTTATCATTGGCGAATGATTTTATTTTAATTTTTTGTTATTATAATTATTTTGTAAGGACTCACGGTTCCCATAAATATTAATTGTTATGGTATATAATTTTAATTTTAGAAATACTTAGTGCACTGTTACTAAGAGTAATTATTTTGGATAGTAAATAGATCTAGTTAAAATTTAAAATTTAAAGCTTTCTTGATTTGTTTAATATTAATTAATTAATAATTATTTTAGAAATATTTTTTTTTATTTTTAGTTTTTTAATTTATAATTTAATAATTTTTTGGTTTTGTTTAAATATCATAATTTTTGTTGTATAATTTTTCTATTTAAGTCTGATGTACAAAAACAAAAATATGAAAGAAGTGACCTCAAGAAGCATTTAATTGTTTTACAGTTTTAGATTAAATATTCTTAATTTATAATATGAATAGTCGAATTATTTTAGAAATATAAAAAGTGAATAATTTCTAACTCGGCTTAGATTCGCGTATATATTAATTTCAAAGATCAGATTTCCCTAGTTTTTATATATTTTAAAGTCAGTTTACTGACAAATACCATTTTTGGCTTGTTTCCATTTTAGTGTATTATCGATTCCTTAGACATTTAATTTTTTAATTCTATAAATTTTTACTTAAAAATTTTTATTTTTCTTCTTGATCTTTAACTTGTCGTTGATTTTTCTTAATATTTCAGTTTCAACCATATCACGCAAACGAATTAACTAAATTTTGTATAAAATACTCCCTACGTTAGTTTTACAGGATGCAGAAAATATTTAATTTGGATTAAAGAAACATTAACATGTCTCAAAGGTCATGATTTCGTTGTTGCGCTAACAAAATCACGTAAATATTACCAATAAAATTTTAAGCAATAAATATTTGTATTTTTATTTTTTAGCTTTCATTGTTTTGGAAATGGTAAAAGGCAGCTACTATTTCCTCTCTACTTACTTTGGCTAGAAGTTAAACAATGAGTGTATGGGGCTATAAAAAGTGTTACAGAAACAAAGGTTAAGGCATTTTTTCTTGCCGTTATTTGATTGGAATTATTCACTTTTATCTGCCATTGCAATATCGATCAATATAAAAGCGATGGATGCCAAAAATAGGTAAATACTTTTAAATGAAAATGTTTGTACAAAGACATAAAAACTATATTTGAAATTAATTTTCACATTACCTTTTTATTGCTGTCATATTCATCATTGGCGCCTCTTCAGAATTATTGCATAAATATAAAAATGTTTATGACCGACAGAAAACAAATGAAGATAGTAATGTGTTTGCTAAAACTATATCCGTTAATGATTGACAATGTGACAATTAAGAAATCAAACAATTTTTTTCGCGTTTCCTTGTTAACTTACAATAACTTTTGTCTGCTATTTTCTAAGGACCACTGTAAATCAATTCTCTGTCTGTTTATTTGCACTTTGTCATTTTTACACAAACTGGCTTGTCATTTTAAATTCCTTTTATTTTATTTAATTTTTTTTTGTTGCTCTCTTGCAATCGTTAAAATTCAGGCGGCTTCTTTTTGTAGTGCTTGAAATTTTTTGTGATGAGTTTAACTTCATCTTGTTTTAGTTAAACAACTTTCATCTTATTTGACACATGGCATAATAATATTGTCCATAATGTATAATTTTGAAACAAAAAGAGAATTAAGTGCCACATTTGTTGCTGATGTATTTATGCATCGTTTTTGTTTCTTCTTTGTCATTTTGTGCGACTTGTGAAAAACAAAAGTACTTTGTAGGCAATAAATGTGACATGTGCACTTAGGATTATTTCTTGTTATTTATTTAAAATTTCAAAGAATTGAGTTTATTTTAATTTGAAAGGGATTTCAGTGATATTCAGCAGGAAAATTGGCTTTGTACTAATCATGGTGTAATGTATGATTGATCTTGAAATAAACTAAATAGCAGAGCATTTATTTTCCATGACCTTGAAAGGAATGTGTTAAGAATCTTTAACTTAAGTCGAACTTCAAATTTGGTTTCTATTCTTAAACTTTTGTCCATATCCATTTAAGATTTATAATAAAACAACTTTAATAAATATTAATTGTAATACTCGAAGGAGCTTCAAATCTAAATCTAAAAATTGATCATTATATAAATATAAAAGGCAGCTTCATACATATAGAACTGCGTTTTGCGGTAAGCCTCAAAGGAAGTTAACTTTCAGACTCTGCGCTGGTCACTGCATAACTCACATTTTCGGGGCTGATACAATCTAATGATTTTTGCCGCGTGATTGCCATTAACAATATATTAAAATACATCGCAATAGCGATAATTTCTCATTTTTCCGAATGTAGCTGAGAGTTGTATATAGTTAGAATATTTAAATAAATATTCCCTTTATGCATCATTCTTTTCGCTTTTACGATTCCTTTATCCCCATTTGACGTTATCCAGCTTCAAATTATTAAGGATCCATTGTGCTTTACTGTGGCTTCCACGTGAGATGGATTTATATTTCCTAATGTCTAAATCCTGATTTTTAATCAAAGTTTATTCAATGCTCATAGTTTTTGTAAAACATACTTCCTTCTCTTAGGTTGTTTCGTGAAAGTTTGCCTTTTTTCATAGAAGTCTTCAATACAGTTTTTTATGCTCCTTTTAGCATTCATCAACTTAGTTTAGTCTAAGATATCTATATTCATGTGGCGCTAATTTTCTTATCCTGCCTGTGAAAATCTATATAATACTCTATTCTCTTGTGTGTAGTACAAGGTTAAATGCACTAAATAGTTTCATTTGGAATTTTTTAATTGAAAGTATTATAAGAAGCACATAATTTGCAATATTGTTAGAAGATAATCCTTGGGTTTTTCTATTATTTCGGAGAGACTTTTATATTTAGTTTCCTTTCCCCTTCTTTTGTAAAACTTTTTTTGATTTGTATTAAGATCATGGCTTTTCTTTTTAATTACATTAAAAAGACACATGAATGTTGTTATATTTTTATTTTTATTCATAATTAATTAAAATGAGAAATAAAATCATGTACACAAATATAATTTGCTTATACAGCATCATCAAAGTGTTTATTATGTTGCATGAATGTGCTATGTAGGGGCATTATTAAATAAATCTTTTTATGTATTTAATTTTTTAATTCAATGCTGATGTTGAAGTTGAAAGAAATAAGCAGACGGACTACAATTAAAATAGAAAAATAAAAACTGAATACGAATACTCCCCATTTTAAGTTCAATTAAATTATTGACGAATCAATAAGCATTAAAGATAATTTTGTTGTTGCCTTTTATTTTTTCCATTTAAAATTTTAACATGCGAATGGTATTAACAACATCGAAAGGAAAAATAACTTGAATTTAAACAATGTCAATTACAGGAATGAACATTCAACACATTAAATTATAAAAGAATGATTTTATATAAAAAAGTTTATAACTACAAGCCAAGCAATGGTAGGAGCAACAAGCAAATTAAGGACACCAAAAACCAGTTAAGAGTGTGATGATGTTTATATGAATGATTTTAAAATCATTTAAAATAATTGGCTAAAAACAAAAACTGTTTTTTATGACTTTACTTTCATATTGGCGTTATTATCACTCTTTTGCAGTTTTCCAAACACAAGTGTCTACAAGCGTCTAGGCTTTTGATCTCGGCAAAGCAATGTTTAAAGTTTTAGCTGAAATGCGAAAATAAGTTAATATAAATAAATCTATAAATTTCAACAGATTTCTAATTTTCAACCCTTAGTGAACTTCACCTTCTACCATTTTAGTCTCCAGTGTAATTCTGAATAAAGATTCACACACAACCATAAAAACTAATCTACTTCTATGGGTAAAATTTTCCCTTTCTAAATTTAAAATTACCAGGCTAATCTTCATTGCCTGGCTAGATCCATTATCTATGCCGCCTTTTCTTTCATTCGACTGTAATCGTCATTTCCGTTGTGCGAATTAATATCCCTAAATTACCAACAGCTATGTATTATTTCGTGCCCCAAATATATAGAGGTTACAGACAAAATAAACGAAATGGTTACAGAACTATTTTTTACTTGTCTTGGGATATAAGATTCTTGAGTTTTCTATACAAAATTTGGGGAAATCTACTAACAAGCTGAATAAGTAGCAGTTGCAACAATAGATTTTCGTGTTTTGAATAATTAATTTTTTATTTATATTTGTTAAACGATTTTGCGTAGAAAATAAACTATTGCTTCCTTTTTCCGACACGCAGTTTAAAAACAAAATTAACATTTTAGGTTTGATGACTTAAGAAAAATATTGTATATAAAAAATATAAAATCGTAAAAAATGACAATTTTTGTTTTTGCTCTACTGTGCACTACACTATATTCTGTTTATAAACAAAGTTTTAACTATCGCGACTAACTTTTATAGCAGTTGTAAAATGGTCGATATGTTGTCATTTCATGTTTGTGCTTATTTCCCTTTCATTTAAAAACTTGAAAAAAAAGACGGAACGATCACAAAATTTCCAGACATTAAAACTCTCCAAAGACCCTTTAAAAATAATGACACCAAAAATGCTACCCAACATCAGCAACAATATTAACAACTCCGCTAACTGACACCAAAACAATATCAACTCCAACAACAGCTCAGTGGCAAGTAAATATTGCAACAGTTACTGCTTAACATCTGTTTGGGGTTTAGAGTGATAAAAATGGCATCATCGTCATTGGTTTCTTCATTTCATTTTTGCAGTTTAACTTGTCACCGCAACGTAAAATATATTTTGGAATTTTCTTTAAAATGTTCTTCAATGTAGAGACACCAATTTTTTTAGCTCGTTTTATTGCTATTGACAAACTGTATAGTGTAAAAAAAGTGTTGCCAAATGCAGACAACAACAAATTTCACTAATTATGCTACTTTAGTTTAAGAAACATTAGTGTTATCTTTTTAACAAATTTTTACAGCACTTGAAAGTTGCAGCTAATTTGAGTAAATTTCAACTTAAAATGTAATTTAATTTCAAATGTGAGTGGCAAGGATATGATAACATTAAAGTTTCTAAAAATTGAAAAAAAAAATAAAAATAACTTCATTCGAGGAATTTAACTTTTATTATAAAGTTGTTGTAGGTTTTTTGTGTAAGAAAAGAAACAGCGAAAATGTAATGATGTAAAGATGTATTTAAGCTTTTCTTTAGTGTCCACATTTATTGTTTTTCATAAAATACCTGTCCATCTTTGCCGGGCCTACACCTCTGTATAGTATAAGCTGGACACTTGAAATTTAATTGAATTAATATTATAACAGTCGCTAAATCAGCAAAAACTTTAAATGAATAAATATAACAAAAAATAAAAAATAAATAAATAAATAATGGGTGTTACCATAGAGACTGTTACAGGTAAACATTTAAAATTTTAATAAGGTTTGTTTTCTCTATAATATTAAAAATAGAAAACTAAGTTAAAAATAAAAAAGTGTCTCTATAGAAGTTCTAGATCTTCAGTGCCTTTTTAAAAACCATTATCGATATAGGCCTTAAATTTTTAAGAAAAGATGTAACAATAAGCCCAACTTACAGGAAGCAAACCAAATACTTGTCCTTTTTAGAAACTGCATTATAAATTATACTACAGACGACATAAGAGAGCATAGTTATTAATTACTGTTATTAATTACTTAAGCTTTTCTTTAAGTTCAAATATCTTATATTAGAATATAAAAGCAACTAAACAAATTTCTACATAATTTAATATGATTTATGTGTTTAATTGACTAAATAAAAAATTCGTTATATTCATGATTCTTCAAAACTGTAAAAAAAATTTTTTATTAGTTTTGAAATGTCTTGGTATTATTTAAAATAATGCCATGTAAAAAAATGATTTTTGTTGTAATTGTAATGGTTTGTACTGCTGGTGATGATGTTTTAATGAAATTGTTTAATTACAAATTTAAATAATTATTTTTAATAACTTAAAAAAGTGTAAAAATATATAAACCTTAAATAATGTAATAGTTCTAAGTGATATAGGTATAACTGAAACTTAATGTCTCAGATAACGCCCTAGCTAGCAGTTCTGATTACTGACATTAATTCCTAAAAAGTGCATATGGTTGCGCTTATTATACAAAAACAAGAAATGGTAATGTCTTAAAACATTTTTATCTTTAATTAATTTTAACGAAAAGTTTTCACTAACAGCACGGCATATAAAAATAATGGTAACCATAAACGTAACTAAAACAAATATGTACATATTAAATTCTAATAAAATTTTTAATTAACGACTAGTTAATTAAAAATTTTAATTTAAATTTTTTAATTTCAATTTTTTTTAATTAGGTAGACTATACCTAATTAATTGCCCTCATATAGGCATACTTATGTATATTTGCATTTAAGTTAACACTTGCAATTTTTAGTATAATACATTTTTTTTATTTGCTTACTCTTTCGATCCAAAGAAGTCCAAAACATTGCACAGTAATTACAAACCCACTTTTGTCTCCTCTCAAGTTATTACAGCCATGGTAATACAACTCAACTTAAGACTTTCTAAGCAAGGCAAACAACAAAAAACCAACCTAAATCATCAACTTAAATACAATAAACAGTTGTAGCCACACGCATTTATCTACATAAAAATAAACATGACATTTCAACTGTCATAAATGGCAAATGTATCAACAAATTGCTAAACACACTCATGCATGATAGCAACATCAACAAAAACAACAACATCATTATTTTGCTAAAAATTTGCCACCAAACAACTTTAGCAGAAAAATCATAATGATTTCAGCACAAAATGACAAAAAACTGCCAGCGATAAAAGCATATGCAAAATAAAGGGATGAGATAAATATAATGTTAAACAGCAGTATCAACAGCAACAACAACAGAAACGAGCAACTGAAAAGGAGGATGGAAAAAATATATGTTGCTTCATTATGCCTATTAGAACGAGGCAAAGTACAGAAACAGTGGTATCTTTGATAATATATTAAAAGAAAAATGTGTTAAATGTTATAAAGCCTTTCGGAACGAAGGATGAAAATTTGTTGCGAAAATTTCTCGTTAGAAACAAAACATATATCTGTATATATGTTCGGCCAATGGAATACATCATATACGATGAACGCAGCCGTATGCTTATTTCTATATTCTAGATGGATGAACCACGATTATTTTTAATTATAAATCGCACTAAGAGATGTCTATTATTGTTTTTTTTTTTTTGCTTATTGTTTTTAGCATTAAAAGGTGTAGTTTAGTTTAGTAAACGCTACTTTGAAACAAAATTACAGTTTAGTAACCATATTTTCTCCTGTTCAGCCTTCAAACTTTTTGCTTTTATATCACTTTGTTTATAATAAATAACAAAATAACTCAGAATAGTCGAATTACTGCAGCAAAATATAGTGCTACTGTTTGTAAGCTTCAAGAGTCAAAAGTTAGAGCATAAGGAAACGATTTCTTAGTTTTATTTAAATGAGGTTTTTTTAGTTAAAGGAGGTTTGGAAATGTCACAGAAAATCTTTCGCATTTTAAGCCTTCATATGCCTAAATTGAATTTCTGTAAATAAACCTTGTCATAAAAAAAGGCATATGTTATGTTGATAATGTTGCTAAAGTGATTTATCTTCTGCAAGAAGATTGTAATAAAATAACAATAAAAAATTTTTTTAACATTTTAGAATATCTTCAGAAAACGACTGAGTGGCAAATGTCAGAATATTATTTTGGAGTATTTTATAAAAGAATGAATCTGAATATCATATACTTTGGACATCAAAATTTTTTAATTTCCAGATTTCATGATTTTCCATATCAGTATGAGTGTATGTGAAGCAATGAAAGTTTAAAGCCGGATTTAATTTTAAGCATTTAAAAACTATTTATATTGTTACGTTTATACCTTTTATAAACGTTTTGTTGTGAGTTCTTGTCTTGCATGCCACGCTGTTAGTAAACAGCATATCAAATTGTTCTTGTTTGCGTTTATAAAATTTCCACGCAGCTTGTAACTAAAAATTTTGTTGTTGTACCATAAGTTTTCTTAGCAAGCCACGCAGTTCGTAAAAAACATACCTAGTAGTTCGCTTTATTGCTTAATTATTTTATTAAATAAATAATTATTAATCCTGTGGAAAGCTTCTTCAGGAAATTATTTTTTATAAAAAATTTTTTAACAATTTGAAAATTTTTTTTTAATATTTTTTTTTTATTAAAAATAATTTCGAAATATTGAAAATATAGAGTTAAATTTATTTCAAAAAAAGACCATTATTAAGATTAGTAATTATTTAATTAAAAAAAAAAGAGGTCGAATAAAAATAATAATCAAATATTAATTATTTTATTTTAAAACTTAAGCCAGACACATCCGTAACAATATATTTATTTACTAATTTAGAAAAATTAATTTCAACTTCTGTTTAAAGGCATATTTTCCGTCTATATGGCACAGTTTTAGTTATCTCTTCAACCTACACCACAATGGATGAGAATCCTACACCACAATGCAAAGAATCTCTCCAGATGTCAAAAAACAATGATGGACTCATAAAATAAGTGATAAAGCGGCTGTGCGTTTTATTATTTTATCCCTTGTTAATACCTCGGTCATCATATTCTAAGATAACAGTAAGTTCAGTCGCTGTGCAGATACTGAATGTTCGTTTCTTTCAATTTAAAAATTCAAATATAAAACGCACAGGAATTGGTCAAATAAAAGTTCTTGGATTAGCGACACCATGATTTTGACTTAGCTAATATCGTGCTTAATAGAAAATCTAAAATTAAAGTTTCCGTAATAAAATGGTCGTTCAGTTGTTGAGACTCAAATTTCATAAATTATCTTTGAGAAAGAAATTCTGTATCAAAAACAAAGCCTAATGGAATGTTTGAATAAAACTGACAGCCAGCGCTTGCAGTCTCTAAAATTATTTAAAAATTCCTTAAACTCAACTAACTCAATTTAACGAAGACGTGCTTTGAAGTTTTTACAATTAAATTGAAAGTTGAATTGCTTTTCTATTAAAATTTTTATTTTTTTTAATAAATGTTTTTAAGACATTTTTTTTATCAAAATATTAGCTCAACATATATTCATACAATTTTTTTTTAAAACGACAAAATATATTTCAACTGCAGCTGCCTCTGAAGTCGATTGTATTTATTCGTTGTTTTATTCTTTTGGCCAGTTTTTGTTGTTGTTAGATTACATTAAAATTTTATAAAATATTAGTATCTACCCAAGCTCCCGTGGTGGCTTAAAATTTTATTTTTTGACAAAAAACTCGCGTTCAATAAATAAGAAAAAAATATATCCAGCAAAAACCGAAAATATGAACAAGAATTCTTCAACACAAAAATGTCTTATTATGACAAAACGATCGCAATTTTAACATTAAATGCCGACGACAAAAAAAAACCAAAGAAACAAAGCGGCATTAAATTATAAAGACTAGTCGGCAATATTTTTGCCAAACATTGTTGCTGCCGTTGCTGCTGCTATTGCTACCTACCGATAATATTAAATGTTGCTGTCATCACATAAATACCGGCTCATTGTGTGAAGATGATTATGATGATGATGATAATAAAGATGACGATGAACATGTTTGTTGGTATGCTCCTGCTTAATTTTGTGTTGTGAATTAAATGCCAGGTAAGTTAATATTTGTCGGGTTTATTTGGTTGAAACTTTTTTTGTTTCTTCATGAGCCCATCATTGTTGCTGTTTGTTTGTTTGTAAGTATTGTTGTTGGTAAAAAAGATGACAAAAATAAATTCTTCATTTACAGTATTGAGACATGATTTGTTTGCAAACATTTTCCAATATTTTTTGTCATGAAAAAATTTCGATTTTTGTGGTTGTTTTTGTTACCAGAATCCACCTAAATAGTCTCATCCTTTTTTGTTTTTTTGAATTTAAAAACAGTTTTGTTAAGTTTATTTTTTGATTTCTGTAGAAATGAGATCGTGATAAACATTTATATTTTGTTTGTTAAGGATCAATACTTTAACATGATTTTATTTCAATACGTTTTTGCATTGAAAATTCTCAGTTTTTAACCAAAGATAGCAACTTTGTTTGGTCTGTTTGCTTTTTTAATTTATTTTTGTTTATGTTTTTAAACAGATCACGATGTCACAAACCTAACTTAACAATCAAATCGATTTTTACGAGGGTAAATCAATAAAACCCATATTTTATACATCCTGAAAACGGTTTATAGATTTTTATTGACTCAAGGTCACAAGAGTGCAATAGTTAACATGACTCCATGACTTTTATCGATTTTTAGTTAAGTTGCATAATATAACTTTTAAGATCAAATATCTTCAAATAAAATTTTAATGTAATGGCATTATTTCCGATAACTCTCAACTACTTCAATTAAGAATCATATTTATACACAATTCTGTGAGCAATTATTACAAAGTTATGCTAGTTCATTAGGTTTCCAAAATATTTGTCACAATTTTTTTTTTCCTTTCTCCACACCCCTCGCTTCTTATTCTCATAGACTGTCATGATTCATGATTTATTTTGAAAAAGAAATAAACAAACAACAAACTCATTTTGCTATCAACGTTTATTGCTAAAAAGGACTATTTGGCATGTTTAGGGCCTTTTATATAAGTCTCGTACTCCGGTGTTAAGAACCTAACAAAATTGGAGTTTTAATTTAAGGCTTCTGCAGCTTCTTCTTACAGCTCTGGCAAATATAACCTGATTCGATTTTATTTTTTTTTTTTGAAAAAAATTCTAAACAAAGAGAAAAAGTATTTCCTTCAATTTTAGCCAGTAGCCTGACTAGTTTTTATTATTGTTTCATACCGCAGTTGTTGTCTCTTAGACAAAAGGGTTACGAAGGCTATGTGCGCCTGTTTAAATGGCAACAGCATTTAGTGTCGTTTAGTGCGACAAAAATGGTTTAAGTACTTTTAACGCCAAACATGACGATGTTAACTTTTATCTTTTTTTTCTTATTATTGTGTTTAGCTTTAGATGAGAAGGGCTCTGGGAAAGTGTTTTATGCAAAGTAAAGGGAAGATTGTAAGAAAAAAAAAATATACTGAAAATACAAGCAGCAACAGGATCGTGATTTTAGAATTTATTTAGTATTCATAAGAATTCTTAAATTCGCATGGCATTTAAAAATCGAAAGACTTTTTCTATTTGTAAAATAATTTTCTTATTTAGGTTTAATATGTTCAAGTTCATGCGAATTTTTCATGGAATATTATTTGCTTGGTATTAAGAGGAAAAGTAAATAAAACTGGTAAGTTATTATTATCTTCTTCATTCTAATATCTTTACAATCAAAGAAGAAGTTGATAAGAAAAATATTGAAACAAATCTTGTCACATTTTTAGTCGTATCTTACTTTTAAGAATATACACATTTAATAGGAAAAGAAAGGAAAACCATTTAAATTTTTTAATGAAACATTCAACTTTCACTAATATATCGAATTTATTTCTGTAACTGATCTATTTCGAAATTCAAATCCTTGACTTTTTTATTCATTACCGTAGACAGCATATATTGTTGATAATTTCTGTGTAAAAGTTTAATGTTTTGATTAACTTCTAACTTTTTGAGATGTTCAGCTGCATTTGCTAACTATATTTGACACCCGTAAGTTATTATTTGTTGTAGGCACATTCTGTAGATTAAAGGTTAAGCAGTGGAAATAAACCTCGGACCATATTTTATAGCTTTATCCCATGTTTGTGGAACATGTTATCTAAATATAAATTTTTTATCTAAAACGATTCCCCGATATTTCATTTAATTTGAAATTGGAATTCTTTTGGGTGATTTTTTGTAAGGAAAAGTTATGGCTTACGATTTTGGTAGGTTTAGTTTTATTTTCCATTTAGTGTAGAATCTTTTCGCATACAGAAGGTCAGATTTCGCAATTGCATTTAAGACTTTTCCTCGTAATTAATGCAATGTCTGCATTCAATGCTGCAGAATGGTCACTTAGAATTTTAAAATCTGAAATATATATTGAATGTAATGTAGATGATAACATTGAACCTTGCGTACTCCAGCAGAAATATTTGTGGGCTGGAAAATTAATTTCAACAGTTTTTATAAGTAATCTATTTCTCAAATGCCTTTAAATGATTTTCTGTAGGTAATGAGCACAGCAAAACTCTTTGAGCTTATAAATAAGACCATTGTGCAAGTTCAAGACATTTTCTATATTCACAGATATAATTCCCAAGCCCTGACCTTTCTATTATTTCTATTACCAGATATGAAATTGTCAATTATTTTTACTTGATAAACGAAAAGTTATCTGTAATTTTGCCAGAACACTATTACTCTCGGTAAATTCATTACAGAGAGAGTTTAGCATAATAGAACGATAATAGGTAGATAGTATAGCACATTTACTAGTCTTAAGTATTGGTATAACCTTTGCAATTTTAAAAAGTTTTAGAAAATATCAATTTTTAATCAACGCCAAACAGTTTATTGCTCATTGTTTTAATCATAATTGATGACATCAATTCTCAGTTCGTCAGAGTTTTCTAATAAGTGTACAAAGCATTTTACTTCAGCAATTGCTGCGCAATATGTTTGTTCTGAAATATTATTTATTGTATGTACATTAAGTCACCCGGAGTATTCTTTTAACTTTAGTATCCATAGTTGAATACAAACTAAATGTACTTTTATGATTATTCTCTAATAATTCGGTCATACATTTCAAAATCACAACTGGTTCGAAGGACCAGGAGTTAAAAATAACTATGCAAATTACTTAACATCTAAGCAAACGTAGAATTAACAGTCAGGTCGACGTTTATGTGTTTTAAGGGTTATTATCATAACAGTTATCCATATAAAGACAAAATATAAGCGCCCCACCGCAATATTTTTTAGGAAAGTAGTAATGTCAAGTGTAATCATGAATATTTTTAGGGTGGCCCTATACAAGCTTGGAATTTTACCCCCATCTTTTGAAGCGTATTAGAAGGATTTTTGTTACCAAAACAGAAGCCGCTTTAAATTAAATATACAAAATTAAATTAAACACTTATCACACTTGTTTTTTGAAACTAGATATTTAGTCTAGCAGCATAAAATTTTAGCTACAAATAATAAAATCATAAAATTTCTAAGTTTAACTTGTTGTTGGAAAACTTCTATGCAGATAGTTTTTTTTGGATTATCTTATTAGATTTTCTGATAAGATGGGGGTCAGCAACTTTCTTTAAAAAAGATTTTGCAGGTTTTTTCTCTTAAATTTTTGGTATTTGTAACAAAAAATTGTGCTATACGTACAAACATATTTTTAATATCTGTATATGACATACAACACAGAAATCTAGCTCTATTAAGAAAAGCAAAGAAAAATCTGAATATGTTTTAAATACGCGTACACTAATTAAACAAACCCGTGAAAAAGATTAAGTATTTAATTTAGTATATCAGTTTCTATAACATTTTCTTATTTAATACTCTGACAATATATTTTTGTTCTAATGTCTAGTCTGACTGCATTATTTATTTGCTATTGCGAATGTACACAACTATCTCGTTTTAAAATAAAATCCTTTTACATTTTTTAAATTTATTATCACAAAAAAAATCATTATTTAAAAGTCAAAATTATGACTTTCATTTCTTATTTTTCCCTTTCAATTATCTTGTGCATAAATAAAATTACTCATCACTAAAGTGAGTGTGTTGATCGGGAGTGTTTATTTTTAAAGCTAATAATTAATTGCTTCATTTTAACATATTTGTTGATGCATTATTCGGCTGTTGCATATAATTCGTACAAATTGTAGTACTTTGTCAATGTTCTCTTTGAATGTTTTACAAGTGTTTTAGATCTTTTAAGTACGTATGAACTCATTGATCTTTTTAGAATTTTTGAAAGTGTTAGATATTCTTACTTTGTGTAGATACAAACAGATTCCATTTGCCATGTATCTTTTTTTAAGAGTTTCATTAATCACAGGAAAATTTGTAAATATTAATAAAAATAGAAATAGTAACGGAACAGTATCATAACTTTCTATACCTCAGATTTATTTGCGAGTTAGATTATAAAGTCTTATAGGTATAGATATAAAAATAAAAGCATTTCGCACTACAGTCATGCAAATTATAATATTTGGTAGAAATCGTTATTGAATTCTAATATAAAACTACTGTGTATAAAGTAATATATTAAAGTTAGTCACAAACTTCGTTTTAGGGGTTCAGTGCAAATGATAAAATTTTGAAAGAAACTTATGTGCCTGTTAGTTGAGACACCTTAACCTGAAGGCTTAATTGTCTGTTGTAATTTTTTTATAAAGCTTCCAGTGGATATTTTTGACCTATAATCATGGTAAATGACAAAAAATTACCAGTATACTGGTCATTTTTCGGCATGCTTTGTTCGTAAAAGTTCTAGTTGTCTTATAAGCTGAGATCAAGTTTTATTTCCTGGTGTGCATCTCTATTTAAATTTGATTGTCATAATTTTAACTTTCACAAATCATTTAAATAGAAAATCATATATTAAAAAAAATTTTTTTTTGAGTGATTCGAGTAAGAGAGTTATCGTATATTAAAAATTGAATAAATCGCAGTTGACTTTGCCTTAAATCACATTGATATTAAAGTTAAAATTTTATAATTTCGTTACAAATCATCATATTCTTCATAAACGCTGATATTTGCATATTTAAGAAATTATAATAAGAAAAGAGAACACCCTGCCTCTTTTCTTTGTTATAGAAGTATTTACATAGCCCACAAACCCTCCAATGCAATTAATTTTAATAATCAATTTTCACTTTAATTACAGATGACACCCAAAATAACAATGTCATCAATTATTGTTTTAATAACAATTTATGTTAATGGCTCTGTTGCTAAATTCCTAATAAGTTTTTAGAAATACACCCAGTAAGCATTTTTTGAAAAGTATTTTTAAAGTAAAAAAAAAATAAATTAATTAAATATAATTTAAAAAATTATAGTTTTCTTAATTTTATGGTATGTCCTGAATTCTATGGATATGGGTTATATTTTACTATTTAAATTTTAAATTAAAAGCTTTAAAATTTTTGCATTTTATTCTAATAAAAAATTTTTAGCTACAAGCTTTACATTAGATATGAATTTAATTAGCTTTAAATTTGAAAGTGTGAAGGAGATTTTTTCAGCAGTTTCAAGAATAACAAATCCAAATAACACATCAA
This sequence comes from Trichopoda pennipes, assembly GCA_030448955.1. Taxonomy (NCBI): domain Eukaryota; kingdom Metazoa; phylum Arthropoda; class Insecta; order Diptera; family Tachinidae; genus Trichopoda; species Trichopoda pennipes. Next base: position 2,965,071 of record JASKUP010000031.1, on the reverse strand, counting down.
ACCAAATTGTAACCTCTTTTGTTTGCTAGGTATAGACAGTCTTCTTTTAAACTCATGCACAACGAATTACAAATGACCCTTAATAGAAAATACTTAATTAGTTTAATAAAATGGAAAATTGAAGCCATGTGTTGACGGTACTTTATCAATTATTAAAATTTGTATTTGTGTTTCTTTTTGCTTTCTCATTCTTTTCAAATATCCGCATAAATCTTCTTCCCTTACTTTTTTACTTTTTTTAAGTTTTGTATCAAGCAGCTGGTCATTTTGCGACTTAATTTTCGCTGGCTTTTTGATTGTTTTAATTTTACGATAATTGTGGCTTATCAGATCATTATTTGGTAATAAAAATTTAGAATTTTAATGAAAAAGATTTTTAAAATTTAAGTTTTTTTAATGTGTTAAATATTTATTTTTTTATAAGCAATTTTATTTCGTGCTTGATTCCTTTAAATAAATATTTCATGATATTCTCACAAAATATTTATTACAAAAATTTTTTTAAAAAAACAAACATCTTATGATATTCTCATAAAACATTTATTCAAATAAAAATATTTGAAATGAATTGTAATGGGGGAGAGCACATCCATATTGCAATTTCACTATTGCTCAAGTAGCTCATCAGTGAATTTTACCCCAATATTGTATAGAAAAACCTAAGAGTCTTATATCTAAAGCCAAACTGATTCTATGAGAATTTTTCATAAAATCAACGAAATAAAATTGCTTATATTAAAAATGATTCCGAATAATTACAAATTACTTATTTATTTTTTTGGAAAATGTTTTGGTGTTTTAAAAAAAATTTAAATGAAAAGTAGGTCCTGATACAAAAAACAAAAGTAGTGATACCACTTTCAATAGCTTCTTCCAACTATAGAAAGGAAAAAATAATATTACAAATAAAAGAGTGTCTCCGTGGGTGATATAATTTAACTAACATGGTCCTATTTTTAGACCTACCAAACACTTCAATATTGCACAGTATGTTAACTTCTATATCCACTTCTACAACAAGTGTAAATCTTCAATATTAAAGGGATGTCACCATAAGTGATTTATTTTTGTAATCATATTTTTTTAATTCGATAACTATCTGCCCTTCTGTTTGTTTTGGAGGCGAAATTTTATAATATTTTTGAATCTGTTAATCTATGTTCTTTTTTATTTGTTTTTTATTTTCGAATTTTCTATAAAATTTATTGTTTTCACTGTAGTTTTAAAAACAAAGAAAGTTCAAGTGTTTTGCAACATGTGAAAATTTTAATTTTTTATTATTTTTTTTTTTCATTTACCTTATCCCTTTATAAGCAAAGTAATTTTTATTATAAATTATACAATATATTTATAATTAAATTTATCATTTTTTTCTAATAAGTTTCTTTTTTAATTCCTTCTATAACTTGCTTTAGACCTGTTACAAAGTCGTCATTCATATGTGGATTTCCCACAGTAATTAAAAATCTACTAAAAAGGCTGGCATAATACAAAATGTCACTTTTATACTCACTGGAAAATACGCTTGTGTCCACACATGTCCTCTTTTCACATACATTTGTTACAAAAACAAACAAAAAAACCCAACACAACAAACCCCAAAGTTTTTAACAAAAGACGAATGAATAGTTTAAGGGACATTTGGGTTTCTTTTGTGTGTGGACACAATAAATAATAAATGCTGGAAAATGCTTAAAAATATTTATATATTTGGTTTTAAAAATTGCTTTTTTGTTTGTTTGTTGGTTTTATACACATAAATAGAAAAGTGCGAAAATGTATTGTACTTGGTTTCATGTAATAAAAAGTTTAAAAAATTAAGAAATGTTTTAATTTGCAGACAAACACGATTATATCATTTCTGTGCAATAATGGATACAACTATATGAAAAAAAAAGATGTGTTATTTGTCTCAAATAGTTGATTGGCTTGTTATTGAGTATTAAAAGACCACATTCTAAGAACAAAACAATACAAATACTACACGTATGTAAACAATGCTTTTGGTTCGTTTCTTTATTCTTTAAAACAAAATCTTTTAGGATGTTTAAGCATTTTCTGCAGGGTTTTAGGCTTTATACTTTTCCTCAAAATTTTTTCAGTGTTTTTTTTTTCAGAATTTAGAAGAGACTTACATGAGTATATTAAGAGTCTACTGAAATATTTACTGTGGCTAATTTTAGTTTTTTTTTTCAACATAATCCATCGTAGAAGTTTGGCAAATGAACAATAAAAAATTTAGGCCTATTTCTATTCTTGTATATTTTAATATAGTCTATAGTATTTGTTTTTTGACACTTGCAAGATTTTATATTCAAATTGAACAGTGACAATACATTTTAGCAAATATTATAATTTTTTTAAATTCCATTTAAACCTCCAATTTATTCCTCGTTCTAATTAACTTTTAATACATAATTCTGAAAATGTATAATCGATTGTAGGTTTTTGTCATTTTGCATTCATGTTTGCTCTAATTTTTCATTTATTTCGAGGGATTTTAAATTAAGAAAACATAATATTTTCAAATACTGTTTTTTATTATGACAACTTCAATACAGTCAAGGCTGACTAATTAAGCAATATTCTTGTCACAGTCACCACTTTTAAGCCCTTTAAATACAAAATATTAAAATAAAATACTTTATTTATAATTGCCAAAAAAGGAAGAAATATAAGCATAAAGCAAGCGTTTTTTGAATACTAAACATGAGAATACGAAAAATGTTAATAGTTCCGAAGCAAAAGTTCTCAATTGCAAAAGGAAAACTTTTTCTCAAATAAAGATAAGGCAGCAGAAATTTTCTACATTTCTGTGGAGAAGAGTAAAACATTAATGGCTTAAATTGTCTACGAAACCTATTACAAAATCACAGCAAATGAGTCTGGTCAAATAAAATATAACTTAATGAGACTAAAAACCAATAAGAAGCAGAAAAAGGAACAAAACTTTTCCCATAACCAAAACCACAATATTCAAGTCCTTAATTTAGCAGAGCAACATAAAAGAATTTCCAATCACAAATTAAAGGCTATTAAGAAATTTGATACGCATCAAAGGACATAGGACATACTGGGCAGCCTTTATATATTTACAAGCAGGAGCAACATAATTTTAAAATAAAAAATCTAAAAAACAAAAAATTATATAACAGAAACTTGGCAAACAAGAAAAATAAGTTTAGAAAAAAAGCAAATGACTACAAATAATATTAAAAGTTTGTGCAAACTTTACAATCAAAAGCTAAATAAATGTCAGCATAAAAAAGGAGGAAACAAAAAACCGTAAGCAAACATTACAAATTTGACAAAAGTAGAGCAGAATGAGAAAAAAAAACAAATTCTAAGAAAATTAAAAAATCCTTGGCAACATTTGCCTAAAAATTAAAATAGATTTTATTAAAAAATCAAATAAAAATTTGAACAGCAGTTTGAAGGCATTTGCGAACACTCTACTTAACACTTCTAATTTTATAACTTTTCCGAGAGGATTTTAGATTGTGGTTTATAATAAAAATTATTTTATTATACTAAATATTGTAAAAATTTAGATTTATTACAAAATATCAAAAATTTAGTAAACTAAATATTTAGTTTTCAAACATCAAAGGCTGCCTTAATATTAGATTTCTTCCTTAACAAAATCTTGAAATTTCTTTTCACGGAACTATTTTTTTTTTGTTTAGGAATAAAAAATCAATGGGCTACAAATCAAAAGAAAACTAGAGGAGTATTAACCGAGCATTTTATGGCTTAAAAAAGGTGCTTTATATTTATTTGTTAGTTGAATTGGCCCGTGATACACTGAACCAAAAATTTATCTTAATACGATAAAGTGCTGCCTAGAAATCAAAAACCGTAAATATATGATAGTTTCAAAGGTGTTTTTCTTTTTTGTATATAAATAATTTTTTAAAAAATATTCAATTCGGGATCTCTGGCTCCTCTAGTAAATCATACTATTTCTACTCTACTTTCAGTCATTATGAAGAGGTGTTAGAATCACTGCTAACAGTTTTTACAGGCTGCACAAAAAATATACCTTAAAAATCAGCAAATAAAAAAAATTATAACTGGAAAACAACCGAGGCTTTCATAAAGAGTGCTTACACACTAGTGTAAGTTCCCATATCACTCAGCATTAATTCTACATGATTTAATTAAGAAACGTAGGGTATTTTTCTTAGAAACACCACCCGCTTAAATTTATTACACTAGCTAGGGGTAAGTACTGCCAATACTTTTTTGTACTTCCAATAACTATTACCATTTTCTATATCAAGTGTCTATTGAGAAGGAAGAAGAAAAAACGAAACACATAAACGGTAATCGAAAATTTATTTTAGCCGAAAAAATTGTATTTTTTTTGTTTTTTTTTGTGAAAGTATGTCCGAGTGCTGCTATAGCACAAATGGTAACGAAGGAGCAAAAGCCAAAGACAGAGAAGAAATGTACAGTATTATGACAATAAATGAAAAAATCTGCCTGCATATTTTCCATGCGACGTATTTTATTTTCTTCGCATTTTTTGCGACTGTCGCCATGGCCATCTAGAAAAGTGTATTATAGGTAACAGAAGACCATTATAAATTTAGGAGCAAAAATGGCGCCATTGGATGACAATTTTACAGTTTGGCGCGATAAGAGATTTTTTTAAAGGATTTTTAGTAAATATTCAAGTGTGTTTTTGTTTGTGTATGTTAACATCAATACCAACAAAAGCTATGGCCGTTATAAATACTTCCCCCTCTACCCAATTGCCTTTTAATAACAAAAATAAAAAAAAACAGAAATATAAATATAAACTTTTTGCTTGATGTTGAATTTCTGCTGCTGCTGTTGTTGTTTTTGTTTAAGCAAACTCATCGGTAATTTTGTGGTTGGCTGGCTGGCCAGCTATTTGGCTCTTTAGACGGTTTTGGCCTAAGTAATCAATGTGTTTGTAATGTTGCTAATATTTTTCTTGCTGTTATTGTCATTTGTGTAGTTAATTCTCTTTTTTCGCTGTCTCCAGCTATATTGCATGCTGGGAAAACTACCACTACTACAGCAGCTTCAACTGATGCCAAAAATGCTATGGCACATAAAGGAAAAAAAATAATGTGGCTTGATAGCAAGCATTCGATTTTGAACAACTTTAGTTTATAACTGCCTAGTTGTCTGTCTGTCTGCCTGTCTCTTTATGTGTTTGTATTAGTATCTATAGCAATTGCCAGTATACTTACTAGTGGGGTTTGATATACCAGGTATTAGGTCATTGAAATTTGTTTTTAGAGAACAAATGCTGTTGTTATTTGCTAATGGTGGGGGAGGAAATTAAAAGTTGTTAATGTTTGATGGTAAATTAAAACATATTGCAGGTTGTTGATAAGACTATAACAAAAAAAGTTTCGCTATGTTTATAATTTTAGCAAAAGGAAATTAATTTAATTTTTTCTTTTTTTTTTTTTTTTTGTTTAAAGTATATTGGAAAATATAGTTAAAACAGACTTAACTAGGACACAGCAGAAACTACGTTTAATTTGTTTTTAAATTTGCTGATGGTATTTTGGGAATTTATGAAGGACTTAGAGTTGGCAAAGAAATTATTTATAACTATGGGCCATGAGCTATGCAGTAGGTTTTATTTTAGAGAACTCAAAGGAAATATTAAAATGAAAAACAGCTATTTGACAATTAATTTCAAGTGAACTTAAGGCCCTGAAAAATTAATATGCTTACACCAGTAAATATCTAGAGTTATTGCATTCTCAATATAATAATAAATTTAATAAATTTTGATTGCAGAACACTGCCGAATTGATGAAGGCTTTCTGCGGAACTCCCCTTTCCTTCTACAATTCATTGTAAGTCTTTCGGGTTGAACGTTTAGCTTCAGATAGCTCTTTCAAATAACATTTATACGGCCAACAAACTACATAAGCTTGTAAGGCGTCTAGCACCGCGTTGTTAACATTATACCTATAAATGTATCAATAATATGTATTTATCGCAAGTATATGCAATAACATTTTTTTCCACAAAACCTAAAACGAAGATAACCACTAACAAATTGATATTAAGTGTTAATTTTTGGTTCTTATTATGAAATTTTATTTTACCTTCTGTTTTCACCTTTTATTTTAAACGAAAGAAAATAAGAATAAATAATTTGGCTGAAACTTAGCCCAAATTATTTATTAGTTTTAAAAATATCATTGCAGATGACGACCTAATCAAATTATTTGCATGCTGCCAAAATGTGAATTATTTTATAGCCTTTACAATAAATACTCAATAATGATTAGCATGTTTCTTAATCTTATAACAAACCGTTTGAAACAAAAGTATGTCACTCCTGTTGAGTGAGAAAATCGAGAATTAAGAGACCTTCTAGAAAAAAGATTTTTGCTGTATTAATGCAGTTTCACAAAACAAAACAAAACTATTCAAAACTCTTAAAATAGGAATGTAGCTTGGTTCTCACTTCTAAGCAAAATTATTCTGACAAAAATTTTTGCTTTAGTATTTAGTAGTCCTGTATGTATTTAGATTTTGAAATATAAATAAATAATACAGCAGCAAATTTATTTCATATGTTTAGGGCAGTTAAGTTTTTTGTTATTGCAATTTCTAAATACTTTTAAACTTTATCGGAAAACTGAATATGAAAGCTGCAAATCATATTAGGATTTTTCTTTAAGGTTCTTAAAATTTATTTTGAAACTTAAAGTAAAATTACGTTCTTTAATAAAACAAAAAAAAACTACATTCACCCTCAACTTTAAGCATTACTTAAGCTCCTCTTGTTAAATAGACTTTAAGGTTTTACCTTCAATTCTTAGAGTTTTAATGTTTTTGTTGTTTTTTTTTTTCAATATCTAGCCATAAGCCAACAGTTGAATGGCCTTAAAAACATTATATCTGATATGGTCATGTAAGAGTGTATATGCATGAATTCTCTTTTAAGTAGCATTATATCGATTTTTATTTTCTTATTCATTTTAGTTTTCCATATCTTAGTTCATTAAATAAAAAGTAATTACCAACTTAACCTTAAAATAAACTTTTTCATTAACACAACGTAGGCACACATGTATTATACATGAGATTTATTTTTTTCTTTTTCAATACCAATAAAAATTACATCCTTGCTAAAATCGATAACAATTAATTGAACAAGGCAAAGCATAAGGTTTTCCCTCTTTTGTAAAGGAACAAGAGAACAAAATACTTTAAAGAGATAAAAAGCAAAAGTTTGAATGCATTAAGTAAAGTAAAATTTGTATACGCTACAGGCGTAGAAACAATGATTAAACAATTGCATATTTTCAGGCGGTCATATGCGCGCTATTTTTAAACTTCACGAGCTGAAAGTGGCAAACAGAAACTGCAGAGAAATCGCTGCATAAGATGATCATATAGGCATTTGAGTGAAATCGTTATGGTGAAAACATGAATATAATTGTCGATAACATTATATTTACCGGTGGGAGCCATAAAACGACTACGATAAAATGTGCAAAATTTATCCCATAGTTTGGTAAGGAAATATTAATTCTCCAGTGAAAAACTGTTGATTAATGAATTTTTCAAATTAAATTTAGAAAGTATTTCACGTTTGATATAAATAAAAGGGTAAAAAGGAGCTCAGTCCCCTTAAAGGCTAACAGGAGCCAACTGGCAAATTCCATTATATTTCCAAGGGAATCAATAAAGCCCCAGAGTTCATCTATTTGGCTTTTAGATGTTCTCTCATTGATTACTGAGGTAGGTCCTTCGGGAGTATCGTCTTGGCTATGATTTCTAGGGCCTGGTTTGAGTTGTGTGGGTCGGATCATTGAATGAACACAATGAATGGTGAGCATGACTGCCGTTGTGATCTTAAATTTTATTAAGCTTCATGTGTTCTGGACCAGGAGTTGAATGGTTTCCAATTCTTAAGCAAGGAGTCAAGGCTGCGGGCTTTTGAAGTTGCAATTAGCAGTGACTGGAGCATATACGTACCTTAAGGCCTTCAAGAGTGATAATGGTGCTACATATCATCCACAGTGGTATGATCCATCGTTTGGTTATGGCTTACACAGGTAGTTACAGACATAAATCTTATCACGCATACCACCCTACGCATGAAGGTAGGGTATGGAACAATATTTTCTATTTCTACTTACTTCTATTTACTTTGGGGGTCGAAAAAGTCTGGTAAGCATCTGATGAGGGGTATTAGATGAAGAGAATAAACACCAAACATCACTTTTAAAAATTCAGTTAAGCAAAGAATAAATCCCTTCTAATTGCCACATTGCTGAAACCCAAATTTAAGGATTTTCCTATTTTCACTAACATTAGAAGTACACAGTAGATAAGCACACACAGCTGCAAAGAGTTTACATGTTCAAAGGATTTTAAACTTGTGTTTTCATGAGTGAGTATTTACACTCAACTGAATGAATGTATGTACATAGGTGATTATTTAGCGCCAGTAAAGTTTGAATTTTGAATAGTACAAATCGAGTTACTGTATTGTAAATTAGTTTGTATATTATTCAGATGTGTGTAGCATATTTGCTTGAAGTGTATTGGGAGTGTTTAGCTTACAAGGAAATCCTTTAAGCTAACAAATTGTTAAATGCAATTCTTCAATTGTAGGCTTTAAATTCAAAAAAAGGCTGGGCACATTTTATATAAATACTATTTCGTACAGTCAGTTATATGTGTTTCACGCACTTATAGGGAAATATTATTAAATGCACCTTGGCACCATGGATAAATTTAATTAGATATGGAAAAAAAAGCTTGCTCTTTTAAAATAAGTATTCTGCTGAAGATTATAAGAAACTAAAAAAACTTTAAAGTCAGATAAGATGCAGAAATTGTAAATCTTAAATAGTTTTAAAATAAAGGCCGCAAATAAAAATCGCAAAAAGAACTAAATTGTATAAATAACTAAACTGTATAGTAAAACTATAATTGTATAGTAAAAATTATAAAATGACTCGACTAAAAGTACTAACACCTAAAGCATCTCCAATATAAAAAATCAGTTATTGTAGAAGGGAAATGACATAAAATTATAGATTAAATTAAAAAACTGCATAAAAAACTCCTTGCTCCTCTTTTTTAAAAATAACAACAATACGAAAGCTTTAAAAGCATTCCAAAATTATTCGAACAAAAATTGGAAAAGCAAGGGAACAGAATTAGGAAATATAGAGAATTTAACTAAAGCAAAAAACTATTAGCGAATAAGTATCTAAGGAAAATGCCTCTTAGTAGGAGCAAATTACTTTAAGAAATGATCCAGCAAGGGGTCTGCCTTAGGTTAGTATTTATTAGATATCTAGTATAATAATTAAGTTTTTAGTTAGGGTAATAAAACCAGAAGTGCATTTTTAATTTTTAACATATTTAAGTAAGATTTTATGTCTCTCTAGAGACACTGAAAATGGCAAATAACGGAAATCATTTTGTTCACAAACCTAATTTGACGCGAGTGGACGTAAAATCATGCTCAAATAAATTAAACCCCGTCGTAAAATATACGCACATATTTTAACATATTATTTCTTTGCGGAACTTACTGCTTCAAAAAGAAAAATTAAAAAATCAAATTTTTGAGTAAAAAAAAATATATATTCTACCTGTCCACACTTGCTTTGTGTTTTTAAACCTTAGTAATAATGAGTAATGTTGCAATATAAAATTGGTTATACTTTCGCAAACGTATTGTAAATCAATATCAAATACTTAATTTTACTTACCACAGCATTTATGTTTGCTATTTGCATTCCAAACTGGCTATTTCTTCCAACAATTTCTAAATTTATTTAGACATTATAATTCATGCATCTGGTTTCTGAAGTAAGCTATGAACAGACCGTAGGTTCTAATGATGATTAAGATATCATGGCAGACGCACTCAAATTTACATTTACATACCTGCCTTAACATGCAATCATAAAATATGGAAGTATAATATTTCCAAACAGCTCATAGAGTAATAAATCAATGTCAACATTTTCAATTAAGTATGAGTATTTATTAAGTCTACCATTCGAAATTACCAGCTTTTTGCCATCCTAGTATTTTTTTAGTGCATGTGTGTAAACGAAATATGAATATCTTTCTATTTTACACCCAAAATGTAAAATGCGAGTTAGGTAAATATGCATTAATCCGTTTTTTAGATAAACATTGAAAGAAATATTTTATACTTTAATAATTTTTATTCTCTTCTGACTTTTAATTTTAATTACTTCAGCCTCATTTAGTTGTGAGAGCAACAGAAGTCAGTGAAGTTGGTCAGCATAATTTTTCATGACTTCTTTGCAGAATACTTAAAACCCATTTTACCAAGGAAAATATACATGTGAAAATGAAATGAGAAGATACAACAGAAGACGATATAATAATTATTAGAAAATTGTCTGCATAACGAATTTTGGTTCCTTTGCTATTAAATTCATTATTATTGAGCCAAGCAATCAAATACACAATATCTCAAATTAAATAGTGAAAGGAAAGACAGAATAATCTAAGAAAGATAATTTTTCTATCAAGCGTGTTGATATATTCTATTTCAGGACCACTAATAATTATCCGCACAGAAAAGAAAATAAAATAAATAAAGTCAAATAAATATTTAGCTTGTACTAAAATAGCAGCTATAACGCGAGTACGAGAAGAACACTGAAGATGGCAAACAGCCGAAACCGGTTTGTTCACAAACCAAATTTGACGAGGGTCGACGGAAAACCGTACCCAAATAAAAGTATAACGCGATTCTTCAAATAAAATACGAACAACATTATTTTAAAAATCAACTGAAACAGTAAATAGAGCTCTAGTAGCTTAAATAAGTTTTGCTTTTTTGTGTATGAGAAAGCTTTATGTCACACCAAATGCTTAAGACACATAGGTGGAAATACTTTAACAGTCCTTGCTAACCTCTTTGCTTCTTCGCCAGTGTTGTGTTGTTTTCTAAGCGCATTAAATAATATTTTTTCAGGGTGTAGTTTGTGAAGCGTATAACACAAACAGGACAATTGTGTATAATGCCGTACCTGTTTAACGAAAACTTAGTTTAATCGGCGAAAGGTTTTTAATTAAAAGTAAATCTTATTACTCATGAACATTTACATAAAAGTATAACTTAGCTCTTACATGTTATTTTTTAATTATAAAGCTGCAAATCATACTAACAACAAAGCTAACGCCTCAGCTTTAAAACGCAATGTCGTACATAAAAATCAAAAATGGGAATGCTTAAAAATACCATCCTGTAAATAGTAGACTTCAAGGCTAAAATTTTTGAAATTTATAATTTATTTTACCTTGAAAAAAAGTCTCTGAAATATACTGAAATAAAATCTTCTTCAGTATTCTTAATAAGAAAATAAATTTTATATTTTATGCTGTTCCTTTTGTCTAGTTAAAAATTTTAATTACAGAACATTGAAATAATAAATTTGTTTTAACTACCTATATTTTTTCTGTTCAAAAATACACTCTTGTTACGTTTTTTTTATAAATAAAACTATCAAATATCTCTTGCAGCAACAAGGTGAAGTGTTCGGCAACACCGTAGTCTTATCATCAACATACTAAGTCCTTGTACATATGCACGGCATAATCACTTCAAATTAATTGTATATGCGTGTGTAAGAATCCGTAAGAAAAGTTGTTGCTAAACTAGCAACAACTTTTAATGAACACTTAAATTGTTGCCAGTAAACAAAAACAAAAAACAGCAAGGAATGAAAAATAGACAACATTTTGATGGAAAATAACTATCTTTATAAAATATGTTTAGGATTTACTCACTCACTTTGAAACTCTTAACAAACAAACAGTGAGCAACATTATAGAGAGTTTATGCAGTTTGTTTTTGTCATCATTTTCGTTGTTTTCTGCTACTGCTTTGAAAGATGCTAGTCACATTATAAATTTCCAAGATTAATATGAATATTTAAAAGGTGTCATATGAAACTACTAGTCAGTGTTAATAAACTAAATGATGCAGGGGTGTTTTGAGGAGGCTTGTGACAATATGTTGAGGCTTTTGTTAAAGTGCTTTGGAATGGTAACGCGCAAGGTATTATGTTACTCAGTGACCTTCACACCTGAAACCAAAAAGGAAAGATTTTAACACTTTAGAAGTTTTAAAATAAATGATTTCTTGAGAGGCGTATAATTAAATGAATTGAATACCTTGCAACCGGCTTAAAAAAGGTGTGATGTTTTATTGCTGCCATAGCAACCATTAATTAAAAACCATTAATTAAAAAACAAAATTGAAAGTGGCACTATGTCTAAAAAAGAAATTTAGGATATGCATCTTGTATTTCTTTTTATTTTATTCAATTATTTTTTAATTAACAAAACTTTTCTTTTAAGATACAAAATCTTGTAGTGATTTTTTAATTAAATATATAAAAGACGCCATTGCAAATTCAAAACCAAAATTTGCTTGGAATTATATAAAACTGTTAATAGGTGCATTATACGTGTGCATTTATTATTATTTTTTTGATATCAAGCGATAGAGCATGAACGTAGCAAATAAGCAGACTATTTAGTAGCCCCTGGTGCTATACCAAAACATAACCACAGAGCGCAAGCCTTTGGGTTTAAAATTATTTAGCTGTGTTTCTTTCAAATTCATACGCAATGGAATGATAGATGTTCTACAATTTTAACAAAGGTTATTAAGAGCAAAAAAAAAAAGATATCGTTTCCATATTCTTGTAACATAAAATAGGCACATCTTAGAATTAGTTAAAGAATATGTTCAAACTTTTGTCAAGTTTTTAATTAATTCTGTAGGATACCACAACGTCTGTGTATGGCTCCACGTTTCGGATAACTTTTCGCTTAATTTTACTTCTTATTTTTCAGATTTCATATTTTTTCCATGAAGCATTACAATTTTTTTTAAGTCACAAGCTCATTTTTCAAGAGCAACATATGTCTTCAATTTTATATTTTACTCCTTTTTGACTGTGTGTTATTGTTTTTAGTTTTTAGTTATTTTTTTCGACGTTTTTATTTTAGAAGCATTTATTTTCATAACCAGTTTACCATAAGGAAGTAATAAATTTTACCAGACGTCAACACATGTAGGGAATTGTATGCAAAAAAGCTGACTTGTTTTTCCTAAATGGATTTCAACATTCATATTTAGGCCTGGTTTTATTTCTGTTCAACACAGAAGAGTGTAAGAAATAAAACAAAAAAATAATATAAAGTATTATAAAGTATAAATTCAGAAAGCAAAGACAAAAAAGTTAAGCTGTTTGGTAAAAAGAAAAAATATTTAATAAAAAAATTAAAAAATAAGTAAATTTAGCAATCTAGACACAATGATGATGGTAATAAAGCCAGAGGGTTGTCGGCATTTTTAAATGTGTTTCTTTTATTTTAAACAGATTTTTTTTTTGTCTCTGAAATATTGTATATAAAAATAAATTTATTTTAATATAAATTCCCATAAAACAGCAGCTACGAAAGGTTTTCTTTGTAAATACAACAAAGTCTTCAACAAATTGATGGTAAACAATTTTTGACATTGATTTGTTTATTAGACAATTTAGTCACTTGATTTGAGTTGAGTGCATTATTTTTAGAAATAAATACATGACAACAACGAAATTTTCCAAAAAATATTAAGGGCTTCACAGTTTTATATATAATACTGAAGCTTTTATAGAAATGTAAACAAAAGTATTTTCATTTGCACCTGTTAAAAGTTATATTTGCTTTTAGATTAAAATTTAATTATGTGCCTTAAATATGTTTTCTAAATTTAACAAAGTATTAAAAAAAGATCTAAAGTTAGTAAAAATTGTATAATAATTACAGTTATTTGGCCTTTTTCATATTTTATTAGTAGTTTGTTATTAATTTATTTTATAAAAATTTTAAACTTTATTTTTTATTATTTTTCTATAACAAGCCAAACAATTGGTTGGCATCTTCAGGTTAAACAAGAAGTATAAAAACATCAGTTTTTACCAGGCTGTGATTGCTCGTATTAAAAACAATGGGTTTCATGTGTTGTTTGTGTATGACCATAACTAAGTCAAAGGTTTATGAAAAAGGCATTCAAATTTAATAAAAAATTAACTGCTAAAATAGCACGGCAAACTTTTACAGTGCAAACAATTTTCTAAGAAATATCGGATTTAATAAATTAAATATATCGTGTCTATTGTTACATTCACATTAAAGTATATACAGATAGTTTTCAATAAATACAACGTTTCCTTTAAAAACTATCTATTTGGCCAGACATAATAAATTATTATCTCATCATACCGCTAACTGTTCAAACTTATCCTGCTGCAACAGAACCCCTTTAATTCCTTGATTATTTTAACCGCAATTATTATGGAAATGAAACACAACTTATTTTTCCAACCGCAATTATATCAAATAAGTAAAATGTTCTTTTTCATAGAATGAACAAAAAGAAATATAAAAAAGCATTTTATTTATGGATTACTACAGAGGAAAATACTTGTACTAATACAATAGCTTTGCTTAACATATTATTTTCTTTACCACATTAATGCACAGGTATAGGGAAAACTTACTTTTTACAGCCAAAGCTAGAATACTAAATAAATGTATATAATGATAATACAGCAATTATGCAATTACTTCATTTAATATACATTTACAATAATTCTTTTGGAATTTAGCTGTTTTTAACGAATGGAAATGCACTGTAAATAAAAAACTTTGATAGTTTAGAAAAATAAAGCAAAAGTATAATTTGCATGTACTTTTCTAATAATTAATAACTTTCATATCACCGCTTAAAACGGACCCTCCGAAATCTACGTAAAGAACATTTTTCGCATTTTAAGTTCAAGTGCCAGTTTACTCCCTCTGATAGTATGTGTTTAAAAGTGAAGAAAACAAGCATTTTTAAAATGAAAATATATTTATACACTTTGATTAGTTTAGAAACTCCGCAAATTCTATAAGATATCACTTTGGTACATGTAGGCTAAAGAAAAGTTATTGTTATAAAAAAATTTCTGTAAACAAATTATTTCTTTAGAAAACTCATTACAGTTTAGATTTTTCGTAGCAAACTTATCTGCCTGATGAACTTTTAGAGATTTCCGAAATAAAATTTGACAGTAGAGAATTTATGTTTTTTATTTGTCGACTTTGTTTCCAACACTATAATAATCACGATCATAATAAAGAAACATTTATTAATACTACAATGATCTAAATAATCGTTTATGTTAAAGAATTCAATTGAGTTTAAAGAGTATTGAAAATTTCGATCGTTTTTAAATCACAAGACAACATTTATTAAAACAAATAGTTAAAAGCGATTTTTATTTGGTTTCGGCTATTTGCCATCGTTCTATTGTCAGCTGTGTTTATATAGTTCGTCTTATTCGTGTTTCTCTTCTTGTTATTGCATTCGTCACTTTCTCCATTTTTTGTCTGTATCTCTCTCTCCTTTTTCGTTTGTTTGTTTTTACCTAATTTGCCTCTTCGTTTTCATTCGTCCCTCTTCGTACCTAAATCCTTTTATGATCATGCTTGTTATCCGTTTGTATTTATGTGCGAACCTATTGGGTTTTTTCCATTACATAATAATCTGTAATCGTTCGCTTATGATTTTTCCTATTGCCCTAGTCCTGTGCACCTGCGTAACATGTTTGTGTAGTGTAATGTCTGTTTTCCTGTAAAAATGTTCCAAAATTGTGTCTGAAGCAGTGTTTATTTGTTCATTTATTATTCGTCCGTCAAATGTTTTCTGTTTGTATATTTCTCTAATACATTTAGTCTCCTTCCTTTGTGCTGTGTATGAAGCAGTTTAACCGTTGTTTTTATATGTCCTGGTGTACATTTGTTGTTGAATATATGGTTCGCAAATTTTTGATTCTGGAGTTGATTTTGGTTCTCGTAGTTTTTTGTTATAGTCTCTAATGTGTTCCCTAAATCTGGTCTTAATTTTTCGTCCTGTTTGCCCGATATAACTATAATGGCATGTATAAGTTAATTTGTACACTCCTTGTTTGTCTAGTATATTTGTCTCGGTTATTTTATTCTGTAGTATTGATTGTATTGATGTTGCGTTCTCTTAAGAATTTTGCTAGTTTGTACGTTTATTTTTCCATATATGTTAATGTAGCCCAGTTTTTCCTTCCATTCTCCTGTTCCTTGTTCGTTCTAATTTGTCTCTTGATGTTATCTACCAGGCGCTTTTTGTATCCGTTGTTTTCTGCTATGGTGTATATTGTTCTCATTTCCTTCATATACATTTCCCGTGTTAGTGGTGTTCTTTCGAGTCATGTTATTAACTGCCTGATTGCTGCGTTTTTGTTTTGCTGGAGATGATTTGATGAGTTGTGTATTATTGTGTCCATTGCTGTTGGTTTCCTTTATATTTCATATCCAACCTTGTTCAGGATTATGTTCCTCTTGACCGTTTCATCCCATTGTGAATTCTATGTTCTTGTGTCTTCCATTCAAGTAATCTAGAATTTGCCCATCGTCATTTCCTTCTAGCATACATATTATGTCGTCGACGTATCTTGCATAGAATATTACTCCGAAGTTGGTTTTTCATTCCTTTACGTATTCTTCCTCCAAGTTCAGCATAAATACTTCCATGAGGATTGCATATGTTGGATTTCCCATCCCTAGTCCTGTTGTTTGTCTATATATATTACTGTTAAATTTAAAGTAATTCTGTTCTAGTGTCGTTTTCAGTGTGTCTGTGAGTTGTATTGCCAGTTCCTTGTTTTCCGTTTTGTTATTTATTGTCCTATGAACAATGTTCAATGTATCCATTACTGAAATTGATGGGTATAAGTTCTTTACGTCAAAAGAGACCAAATTTGTGTTCTCTGTTATCTTTACATTTTCTAGTTTATCAATCAGTTCTGTAGTGTTGGCTATTGTATGCTTATATTCCAGGTCTATGATGTCTTTTACTATTGTCTTTATATATTTCGAAAGTTTGTAGCCCGGTGCAGATTTGTAATTAGCGAAGCTATGGAAGGACATCCTATGATTTCGATTTCAATTGTTCGTATACACGTTTGTGCAAAAAATACATAAAGTAAGATGTTGTTTTAAATTTGTTATTTTTAAATATTTCTGAAGGTTACTTTTTAATTAAAAAAACTTTTTATAAAAGTATCACAACAAAATATAGCATTTTGTAAGTCATTGTACAATCTTGAATGTTGATTTTCAAATGATAATTATCTTAAATGGCTTCTACGTATGAAAATCATTCGCCCTGAAAATCAATATCTAATTTAATAATTTTTAATTTTTTCATAACTACTCCTTAACACAGATAATGTTTTTAAAAAAAATCTGTTATAATCGTAATAGTTTTTGTTGCACATGAACAGTCTGTGTTAGTTTATCTCATATAAAGTCCTTGTACATATTTATTATTGTTATTTTCATTGTGCTACACAACATCTTATTTTAAGTATTTTCTGTACGAAGGTATGTATTACGTACATATTTTTTTTTGTTATATTTTTTTGGATATATATTTCTTGTATACTACAAAGTATTTAGAATATCGTTAAATTTTCTATGTAGAATAATAAATTGTTTTATATTTACACACAATGTTGTAAATTGTTCGCACTTATGCTTGTAAAATGTTATAAATCACATTTAAAACGTTCAAAGTCACCTGCACTCATGCATACAAATACATAAAGACCTAGACTTAACTGTTTATAAAGATATTCACATGTGCTTACATGCATATGTATATGTAAATTGTAACTTATATACAAATGTACTCGCTAGCAAGCTTTACAAGTAAAGTGATAAACTTATACCAAGACAAATGACTTAAAAATACCAAAAAACAAAGTACATTTGTGCATGTGTACACGTTGGAAAAAGTATATATAGAGTATAATAAATATAACTTTAGTTTATATAATATACTATATATTTTTTATACACCTTCATATATATTCACCACTTAACTTCATGTAGATTCATATTTTTGTAGTTTGAGCAAAGTCAACTAACCTTAACTTAAAGTTTTGCCTCCTCGGGTTATGAAACAGTTTAGGTCATATCAAATATAAATATTTAAAACAAAGGCATATAAACTAATCCGCACACGCAAGCACTATACAGTGAGCAAGAAGAGTAAATTGACATAGGGACAAATTTTTCTTTTTTTATATCAAAGACTTCCTCTCAGAAATTACGTTTGGAGCACAGGTAGTATGAAACAATGCTTGCTCCCCTATTTTGTAACATATTTTTTATAATAATAAATTTAATCAGGCAAGTTTAGTTGGCATAATTTAAAGAAGTTCCTATACAAATACAGACACACATATACCAACATAATTAATAAACTTATTGAGCACCTTTATCTGTACGATTTTATTTTTTTTTTTTTTTTTTGATACCATTCTTTTGCGAAATTTGAAAATAATTTTTAACACAACTTTAATCTTTTCTTTAATTTATGTGAAATAAAAAATTAAATTTTCATATGCTGTCGCTGAAAGCAGAAAAAGATAATTTTTTTTGCTTGGATCGTTTCAAATCTCCTTTCATTTTTGTGCGCCCACTGTCCGCAGTTAAAGCAAGCGTATGTATGTAAATAAGTCAATATTAAATAAACCTTTTTTTTTGTTTCAGCTTTTGTTTTTTCCCCTTGCTTTAACTTCTCGATCTCTCTTTGCAGCCCTCATTTCTATAATTTTATTTTCTAACTTTTGCTTTTTTCACTTGCAACAGCAGCAACTTCCACAGCATAAAAAAGGATTTTTATGTGTTTATTTTTTAACTGCAAAGGAATTTTCTTTGATTTTAAAGCAGCTAAATACAGTTAAATACAGGTGTTCAAAAGTTTGTTTGCGTTTTGTTGTAATGTTTATGTGTTGGTAAATTTTTTAAACTCATATACGCGTGTGTAATTATGTTGAGTTTAAATAATTCTGTTGGTATTTACTTTTTCATTGTATAGTATAACTAACACACAACTATAGTTGTAACATTAACGTACTTGCATATATTTAAACACATGTACAATGTGTTTTATTTTAAAGGGATATGTTTTTTGTAAATTTAACACACCAATACTAACAACAACATACATTCATACATGTGTTTATCTACCTTTTTTGCTTTTGGTTATATAAACAAATATTCATACGCAAGTAAATTCCTACACTAACACATGTTGAGGCTATAAGCCAGCCTTTGACATTTAATGTTATTTTTTATGTAAACAATTTAAATACAGTATAACTTAAGGCGCCCTTCACAACTACACATAAAAGTCGTTGCTTATTTAGAAAATTTTTATTTTGTTTTGTTTTCTGATAACGCTAAAGGAAATATAACATATGGTCTTTGGTTATTCAAATGTTGATGTAAATTAAATGCAGGGTTCTCTATTTTGTTTTGCATGTGAGTTTTAATAAGCTTTAAAGTAAGAAAATAATTTTAATTAAGTTTATTTTAATATTAAAAGCAAAAAATAGTGTCACATAAATACTTTAAAAGTTTTGAAAGGATTATGAAAGTAACAAAAAACTAATGTGCGTTAAGTAAACATGTTTAGCACAGTTTTATGGGTTTGCCTAAAATCATGTTAAAATATATTAAAAATAAATATTTAGAACTTAATTTCCTCTGTAATTTTGTCTCATCTATATTATTCTCATTTAAGAAATCTTTAGTTCATAGACTTTCTGTTTTTAATGTATCCAATATAATATTGGCTAACAATATTTTAACTTTTAGCATAATACAACAAGTGTTAATATTACAGCATTAAAACGTTGTTTAAACAAAATTGTAAATAATTTCAACACATAGTGTATGTTTTAGAGGTAAATATTTTATTCAAAAGCTCCTTGTTATACCAGACGAAGTGTTCAGAATATTTATTACTAATTGAAATTTTGTAGGAATTTTTTATTTATAACAAAGAATTTGTTATTAAAATATACAAAATACTTAATTTGGGTGATAAAATATATCAAACATGAATTGCCAAGATCGCCAGACTATTCGGAATATGTTAACCCCTTTTTTTAGTTTTATGTATGAATAAAATTTAGACCCGTATTAAAATTTTTCCATGGTTTTTATATATAAAGAAATAACTGGCTTCTTGATATATCGCTATAACTAATGATTTCTCAGGATTGATAAATATAATTTTCGGATTTCAGACTTTTCTACATTTTTTATCTGCTTTTCTATATTTCTTTTCACTTGCATAAAATAAATAATTTATTTTTAGGGATAATAGTATAAACCATTTTAGGCAAACTGTCCATTTTAATTTTGAAGAGTTTTTATATTGATACCTGCACAGGTTTTCAGTTTTTTAAATATTCCTAATTTTTTTGGAAATTTCGAAATTTATTTGGGAATAATTAAAATAATATGGGAGAATATAAAATTTTGTAAAATACTATAAAAATTACCCTTTTAGCATTTTGTACTTCTATGAATAAAATAACAACTAAAAACGTTAAAAAATTGTTTACAGGTTGTTTAAACCAGCCAATATGAATTGCAATTCTTTTAAACAAATCTGGGTACGATTATGCACAGCAATACGATATTAATGTATCTTCCTAAAACCACAGAAATCCCCAAAAGATCTCTAAATGCTCGGTGTTTGTGAGATATCGGGATTCTGAAAATAGAGGGATTTTGGTGTTTATATTTTAAAAATGTTTAATTACGAATTTTTAAAACTTCCTGTCTTTTGCAATGAGCACTCCTTTATTATTCCAAGAAAATGTATCTTAAACATTAAAAAGGATTTGTAAAAACATAAATAAATTTAAATATAATTATTTTTTTTAAGTTAAACAAATTACCGTACAAAAATATTATGAAAAATTAATTTTGTATTGATAATATTTGGTGTTATCAGGCAACAAGTTATTTAAAAAAAAATTTCGTTTTTAACAAACACAATTTTTAGAAATCATATATTTATCGTTCTAAATTAGAAAAAAAATTATATTATCATTAAACTTTATATTCAACTTCAAACACCAAAAGCTTTGTACAACGTAAACAAAGCAATCACACAATTTGACAGACAGTGATGAGGCTATAAAAATAATAACCATTAAAATGTTGCTTCTGTTTTTATTGTAGACCATCAGGATTTAAAAGACAATCAATTTTTTATTCTTGTTTTCTTTTCAAGAAACATATGCTGCAAATCACACTGTTTAAAGTGATGCTCATGCAGTCATTCAACAGCGGAACTAAACGAAAAAAATGACATTAAATTGAAAAAAAAAAATAAACAAAGTTAACAAAATGAAATGAAAAATTTGAATTCAGTAAGATATACGCTGACTTTTTGTTTTTTTTTTTTTTTTTGTTAAATTTTTAGTGTATTGCATATCAAGGGGAGGTATAAAGACATTAAGAAATAACGATGGCATATTTTTATTTTAAGAAGTCTAAACAAATATGCAGAATTATGAGGGTGCCAACAGAAGTGATAAAATAGTGATAGTTAAGAGTTTCAGTGCAGAAAAGTAGCAATAATTTAACAGACACCTAAAACATGAATAGGCTGATTTAAGCAATAAATCGTGTGCGTCAAACTATAATGAACCTATCAAAAGCTTTCGTCAAGTATTGCTTAAGCAAGTTGTTAAATATTTCTGTTTATAAAGGTCACTCTTATAGATAAAAGAATTATATTGAAAATAATTTTTTTTAAATTTTACTAAATAGGAGATTTGAAATCAAAAGGTGTTCTTGTACAAAATAATTGTGGTAAAGAGGTTCTTTTAACTAAATATGATTCTTAGACTTGTATTATTTAAAATAATAAATATATTGCAATTTTAATACCGCCGACGTATACAAGGTTTTTAAAATTTTACTATGAACTAAATTATATACAAATCAATATGCCGGAATTGGCATTATGTCAAAACAAAAATTGTCAGTCCCAAAATGAAAAGTTTATTTGGCTGTTTTCTTAGTTTTGGAGTTGAAGAAGAAAAGAAAAACGCTTTATGTATCTTAACCAAAGAAAAAAAGAACTGGATGACCTCACTCATTAGCTTCTGTCATTTAATATAGACTCAAATCATCTAATTGTTTATTTAAATTTATAATGCTTTTAGTATTATTTTTTCTTAATTCAAATTCATACAAAACTAAAAAAGACTCTGGGGACTCATAATGAATAGTAAAAAAAAATTTAATTTATTTGGGGGGTTGCTTCAATAAAAATAAAATAAAAACAAAATAAAAAAACTAAGGGGATTGAGAATAAAGGTACGTATTGGGAATTATTTTAATTTCCTTTCTAGTTTATTGCTCATCTAAAGAGCAAGTGCTTTTTTATGTCAAAATCTTTAAAATGTATTTATTTCGTTGACTTATCTATTATAGATGTATGTGTGTGTGTGTGTGTGTGTGTGTATGTGTGTGTGTGTGAAATAAATGTTAATGTTTTTAAAATTGACAGTAAACATTTGTTGGCATGTCAAAATAATTAGAATAGTTTTTAATGACATTTTAAGTAGAGACCGAAAGCGTTTCATTTAATTTAATTTTGTTTATTAGAGCATTTCACAAGAACTTAAACAATTCAAATTAAATATTTCTTCAATCAATTAGATGAAAGGATTGATTATTTTAAGATAAAAATAAAACAATTAATTGAAACATTAATGTTGCATAAAAAATAGCCATATGTTTTCTTCAATTGTGTTTAAATCATTAGGAATAAAACTTCAAAGGAAATAATTTATTCACAAGCTTTTATCGTAGCAGCATTTGCCAATGTAATTTGCCATTGCCTTGCCACTTTAAAAATATTTATCTCCATTATAATAAAAAAGGAAACAAAAATCACACATAACACCATATTAAACAGAAATTTTTTGAAAATTTTGTATACATTTTGCATATAAAAAGCTTATGTAAACATACAACAAGAACACATAAAAATTATTTCCAGCACAAATAAAGACAACACATGTATTTGAATATAAAAATATTGTAGAAATTTCTTCTTTTGTGCCTGAAACCACAATAAATACAAAGGTGTAAAAAGATCGCAAATATCAGATATTTTAAGGAAAAAAAATTTAAAGGAATTCAAGAATTTTAATTAAACAAGCAGAAGAAATGGAATTGTGATCACAAAAAAGAACAATATTGAAAATATTTGATTGAAAATTGTATACAGCAGTAAATTTAAAAAATACTGCAACGAAAAAATATCCCAATAAAACAAAATCGTGGAGAAAAACTTGTAATAGACAAAAAAAAAAATATTTTCATATATTTAAATGTGGCTTTAACCATTTTTTACGCGTTGTCATTTTTATTTTAAATTAGTCATTTCTTTCAGTCTTACTGATTTTAAAAATATTTATTTTGAATTGTATAAGGGCTTGTAAAACCTTGTAATAAAAAAAAAAATTAAATGAAAAGAAAATAAATGCTTTCGGTCTCTACTTAAAATATATAATTATTTTGACACCACAATAAATATTTACTGTCAATTCTAAAAATATTAACATATATTTTGCATACGTTGATAACAAATTCTGACCTAACTCCGGAAAATAGAGACTCTCTTCGACAACGTTAAACATATTTATTGACATTAAATGCAAAAAGCAATTTTGTCCTACATTTTTTTCCTGAAAACTACAGATGTTATAAAAACCTACTCACGTAGGCAATTCGGAACATGTTTCATACCACTTCTAGGATTATGTATTTTAGGATCTTCATTTTAATGCTTAATTTTTTTTATTGTTTTGCTTACACAGATTTCTGTTGGAATCGTTTTCAAACTAGCTGAGTCCTTATACCACCAAAACCTTTGATAAGCATTTTAATAAAGTTAACTATTAGCGTTAAATTTCTTAATTTAGAAGGCCAGTTCACAACCGTATATTAACCCAGGAACAATATAAGACTTTGCGAATAGTTGCCTTATATTAAAAGGTGTATCCTGATGTGACAACCAACGACACTTCAGCTTAGTATGAAACTAATACACAAGCAAGCTAACATGGTTAAATATATTAAAAAAAAATCTAATGTATTTTAAAATAGTTATAAATAAAAGATTTCAATATTCACAACATCTTTGAATATAGTATGAAAAAATTGTGAAGTAAAGAAAGTGAATTAAATTAAAGCGAATTAGTGAAAGTCTAGAAAGTAGCCGTGATATTTTACTTTTCGGGCAACAGAGTTTTTTAAACTTCTTACACATAAAATATGTCGATATGTAAACTGCTATCCTTTTGTAAACGAAGAAATATTTTGTCTTTTGAAATTTAGATGTTTAACTATTATATCCGTTATATATAATAATAAAGAGGGTTCCTTTCAAAGAATTATATGGAATTTTTAACAATCTAATTCTTGTCTATTTTGAAAATTTGATTTTTTGATTTGTTTCATATTTAAAATAAAAGCCAGTAAAATTAAATTCGCCAAAATTATCAAACAAATTTTCTGCATGACGAGGTAGAATTTCTAAGCAAAATGTAATTTCACTTTAAATTCTTTGTACAAACCGATTGTTGTTAGATTTCTAGCTATTTACAACCTAAATTTTCTTTGCTAAGTTTGTAGAACTAAAAAGAAATGCTGTAAAGACATCAATAGCATCACCATTAGCTCATTTATTGCTATTAGGAAAACTCAAACGAAGGAGTTTATCAAATGCAAATCCATCTTATGTGGCTGAATTCACTTGTATGATCTACACCCCAAATGAAGGCAGCAGCAAAAAAAAAAGATCAAAAATATAGTTTGAATGTAAAGAAAAAGAAACCCTAGAGTAATTTCTGCTTCATGATTTAGAAAACACTAAATCTATCTTATTAAGTCTTAATGTGTTTTTTTAAGTTCTTTTTTTTTTTGGTTTTTGGATATTTGTCTGTTATTTGTTGTGTGCTGAAGGAAATATTGCATCGTTAGCATTAAAATAAACGCAAAGATCTTTGAAATGATTTCCTTCTTTTTTTTATTTTATTTTTCTTGGTTTATTTGCACACAAAAAATGTGAAAATGTAATTTAAAATTGGCAACGATGCTTAACAAATGACTCAATCTATATTAAGTACAGGAAGTTATTTAGATTAAATGAAGAATAAGAAACCAAAAATAATTTTGACAAAATTATATCTGCGATAAAAGGAGTAACATTTAAAATAATAGATGGAAAGAAAAGGCAACGAGCGAAAAGTTAATGCTAATTAAAACACCACTATTGGTTACCTGGATTCTTATGACTACCGAAAGTTTGTAGGAATTATAGAAAGAAAGTTTGTAAAACGTTTTTGTTTCTTCAAAATTGGAAAACAGTTTCACTTTATTTTTTATATTATGAAATATTTACGTGTTACATCTCGGCGTTTTTTGTAAATCAGACGGTTAGGAAAATTGAACTGAATTCATCACTTCATCGATGTGATATTGCACTGATCTTACAAGGGGACTATTTATCGATTTTATCTGGTAAACCACCTATTATTTTAATTTAAAAGAAATAAAGAGCATTCACTATCGTACTTAATAAAGGAATGAAATGACTTTTGATGTGTATGTTAAAATAATATTTCCATATAAATTACTTCAAAGTTAAGATGAAATATATATTTGATCGCATAAATAAAACGACAAAAAAATGTAATCACATAGTTAGCTATCAACGCAAGTTTAAAGAATACATATGAATAAAAAGTATCCGATTTTTTAGTTGTTCTGAAACGAGCACGGTATGTTATCAAAACTTGTATGGTAGGTTAAGTTGATTTTTGTATAAATAACGAATTTATAAAAAATTAGTAAAAACATCATCTCTCATGAGAGTTTCAGAAAATATACATCCGATTTTAAGGAACAGAAAGAAAACAATTTCTAAACAGCCTTAATCTGCCTTGTCTTTTTCTCATTACTGTTGCACTAAATTACTTATTTTTTTTTTATCTTTTCCGTTAAGTCAAGCTGCCACTTACGGGTAACTTATTAAAATGAATTGAAAGGAGCACTAAGCATTGAAGAGTTTATTAGAACATGTAAATTGCTTGTAACGGCGATTACTTTGATAGAAATAAAATGCCAAATAAGAGCTGGCACGAGCTAAGATAATTAACAGTTCAGAGAACCCAAGAACTTTAATTTTCAAGTGTTTAGTTGTTTTTGGATGTTTTTAGTAGCCTAAGTTTTGTTTAAAAACCGCAAATCTTTTTTAAAAACACCAAAACTGTAGTTACCAAAAAATAACTACAAATTCTCTAGTCTTGCCAAATGTGCAATTAGTCTCTATAAATATTTTTTCTGTATTTGTTATTCCATATATTCCATTATAGTAGTATATAAGATCATCGAATTCCCTGGAACTCTTTATATCTCTCTATATCTCTCCTATTCACAGAAAATTTTTAGGTTGAGCATTTTTAAACGTAGAAGCGTGATAAGTGGGTATACGCCATATTAGTTTTCATAAATTTATAATTCTTCATGGTAAAGAGAAAAAAAACAAATCTTTCCATACGTAAAAACTTAAGCGAAATTACAGTTAATTCTATTCGCAAGTTTGTGTTTACACTATTGCTGCACGTAAAAGGAATTTATTTAATTAATTATTTAATAAGAATTAAAACGAATCCAACCCTTTCCTTTTCTTCGTACCACATAAAATTGTTTTATTCTATTTAAAAAAGTTGGCTTCACTGCGAATATAAATTTTTGGTGGGCATTGCTTTCAATATCTACAGTAGCATGGCAGATTAAGTTTAGCTTATGGTCGGTTATTTTAATTATAAAAAAATTGTTATAAACTTATTTTTAAAATAGTTTTAAATAAAAATAGCATTTTGTGTTATTTAATACGTTGATTCTATTATCTTTTTATTTGACATATTTGTCCCCTTTTATGAATATAAACAAATGACATTTCATTTGGTCACAAAAAGAAAAAGCAAAACAAACCAAATCCCCTATTTCCTTTCAATTGTTCTAAAAAAAAGTGCAAATGCTAACAAAATTACAAATCATTGTTAGTGAATAGTGAATAAATTTTTCAAACTGGTGATAGAAGTGAGAGTGAAATTCGTTTTTGTCTATAAAAGACCCTCTTGTGCTTCATCATTTTACTCATGTGTTTGGTAACATGTGAGTAGAGCATATGTGACAAAATATCAAATATCATTTATATAAAAATGTGTATTTCCTCTTATTTTAGCAAAACATTATAATGAAATAAAAATATATATCGAATATATATTTATATGAGAGAACAAAATACATAAATATTCTTGTTCAGAGGGCTTAAATAAGTAAAGAAATATGGGAGGAAAACAAACGAAATTTCTGACCTTTTTATTGTAAATATTTAAAATAAAAGATATTTTTGTTTTACACTTTTTTTACAAATAGAAATTTGTTTCCAATTTTGTATAACATAATGCAATTTTTATTGTTTGCTTTTAAATAGAATAGAAATAGTTTAAAATGTTAGTAAACAAATTATTGTTTTATTCATTGTTAAAAGAAAAATATCAAATATCTGCATTTCGATTTGATAAGATTTTGCTAATATGTAATTTGATTTTTATTTTTTGGTTTTTTATTTCTACAAAATGTCAATCATTCTACTCGATATGTATTATTTGTTATTAATTAAATTGTTTATTAAAAATCATATTTGATACTTAAACAAAAAATAAATATCGTAGTTATATGCAGAACAAATCTGAAAATGGATAAGTAGAAAGTTGACCATCAACAGTAGTTTGAAATCTTTTACAGAAATCCGATTTAATTAAGGGTCGGAAAATAGCTGGTAGACACAAGCTGAGTGAGCAAAGTTTAAATATTCAAAGGAGCAACAATCTAATAAAAACGGAAACTCTCTCAACTACATGGTTTGTAAAGTCTTGTTGAATATAAGTAAATGAAGGCAAAGGGTTCTGTACCATATTAAAATTGTTGTTCGAAATTTAAAACGTTTGATCCTACCTTTTTAAAAGGTAATACTAATGTATTAATATCCTTTCACTTAAATCTAGTATTTATAAAGTGCAATCCTGATTATAAATAAAGTTAAAAAGCCAAATTAAAATGAAAATAAAATAAAATAATTAAGATAGATTATTTAAACTAAAAAGTTTTTAATTTTAAACATACACACATTTTAAGGAAGATTACACAAGCACGGTTGATGTATGAATCAAGTTCGTAGTTACAAGCTTTAAAATTTAACGGTCTAGATATCATACAGTAAGGGGTTTTGTGAAATAAATCAAAATAGAACAAATGTATAGTTATGCACAGATTTCACGATTGCATTGGAAGGCATGGATGCAGTAGTGGTTTAGAGTTTAAGTTGGGAATGTGAACTTTAAAGTAGGCCGCGACTATATGAACCTTTCCAATAGATCAGATTTTAAAAATACTAAATTTTGGCCAAGCGTAGACCAACTTTTTTATCCAGCTCCCTAGGAAACAAATTAATATGAATAAATAAAAATTTCAGAATCTGGAACGGTTCGGGAATTAAATAGATTCTTTGAAATCTATGCAATTGGTTTTCTAAACTTAAAAACTTAACAAATTCCCACAACATTAGGAAGTTCAAGATTTACACTTACACCAGGGTGACCTTTAAGATAAACTTTGTAACTAAATTCATCATATTTTATAAATATATTTTCTTTGTGTATGCAACAACTTTCTGCTTTATGTATTTTAAACAAAAAGCTTTTAACAACATAAATTTTCTGGTCAGTTAATAAAACTGTCACCACAAAATATGTTTTTTTTTCTTAAATATTATTTTACCCCTCTAAGAACAAATTTAAAAAATTTAAATAAATCTCAAAAGTAAAAGTTATTCTGTGAAACAGTAAAACGAAAAAATTTAGTATATAAAATAATGAATAATAACTTTGCAACAGCCAAAAATGTTTAAATCTTTCTTTTAAAAATTAAACACAACACAATGCTTCTTCTAATGTGAACCAGCCATATCATAATTATTTTGTTAATAAATTTCCAACAATAACTTTAGCACAAGTGTGTGTACGTACAAGCTACTGTAAGTGACCTTTGGAAGATGTTTGTTTAAATAAACAACATCTAAAAAACACAACCGTAGCAACATTTTTTTGTATTATAACAAATACACTTGATGTTGTGAAAAAAAATATTTCATTATTTTTTGTGGTTTTCAGATGGATGGAGTAAAATGTACAAAAAAGATAGAATTAATATTTCTTTAATATAAACACTAAAAATGTTATTTATGAAATAAGAAAATAAAATGTAACAAGTGTGTTTGCGTTATTCGTTGAAATAAGGAGATATTGAAAAATGATGCCATATTTATAAGAAGAAATTTTGTATAATTATCTCTTGAGCTAAATGATATGAGTTATCATACAGTATCAAATGGGGTGTATAAATTTTGATTGCTTGACTATTTTAAGAGCTTTGTTTCACTTCAAAACTTTTTCTAAAAAATCACCTTTTAGCTAAAGATTTGGAAAATTTAAAACTAACGAAAATAAAGAAATTTAACTAAATAGAAACAAGAAAGTAAAGAACTTCCAAACAGCTTAATATTAATTCAATAATTCAACGTTAAAACTTTATAATAAAAAAAAGCGTAAATTCTAAAAAATTGTAGAATATTACCTTTAGAAAATTAAAATTTTTTTAACTAAATAAATGTGTTTCCAAGAAATAATTCCTTTTTTCAATTTTCAAAAAAAAATTTCTATTTTCCATACGAATTTATTCTGAAAATGCAGAGAAATAAATTTAAATTCGTCACAGTTGTCAATATTTCACCAAAAATCTTATCAAAATTAAAATTCGTTTATTATTAAAAACTAAAAAAAAAATTATCTGAAATCACATCGAGTCATTTTTTATTTAAAATGTCCACATGACTAGATCAACATTGATTAAAATTAGCAAAAATATTTTTGTAATTAAACTTGGTACGCTTTGCTGGCCATTAATAAATATTAAAAATGTTTGCAGTTACCATGCCCAATCTTTGTTAACTTTAGAGTTAAAAATAATATATTGCCACAATATTCACTTCGAAAAGAAAGTGCCACGCTCGTTTTACAAGTCCAAACATTTATAGTGAAACTAAAGTTATTGACAATGCTTCACCACTTTTCACACATATTCAAGACATAGAGGAAGACACGGCCATAATATTAAGAAAATTGGCCCAGCCATACACATCGGTTTCAAGACTTTAAACATGGAGGAATACATACATAAATATACACAATAGTCTATGACAACACATTTATTTTTATAATATATATATTGAACATACTTAGTTACAAATCTTACTTCAATTAGTGTAGAACATGAATTGTCTAAACCTGGCATTTTATTTCTGTTTTAATTACGTTGTATACTTTAATTATGATTTTGCCAATCTTGTAACATTTTCAAAATAATTTCTTTAATTAAATACTTGTTACAATTTAGAGTTGTTTGCTATCGGGTGAAGTAATTAAACTGCATTATGTAACAATCACACCATTTTATTTATTTTTTTTTTTTTTTTGTTATTTAAACTTTTCCCTCGCTGCTTGGCTGTTGTGTAAGGAAAAAAAATCAAACTTCCAGCTACAATTGATTGATCATACCGCTCTAACAAGTTAATGCAACATTTGTTATTTTCATTACTTCTTGTAAAATTGTGTTGCTGAAGTTTGAGTCTGATACACAAGTGTACTCGTATTTCATTTTCATTTGGAAATTTTTAAAATTTAATTCAAGTACACAGACAATAGTGAACGGCAAATAATAACAGCTGCAACTGATGTTTTTGTTTCTTAGCTTTTTTCCATAATGAACTCTAATTTATTAAGTAAGAAAAAGAAAAAAAAAACCCGGGAAAAGCAATATATCTATCTTAAATACAACTAACGTATCATAATGTAAAGTGAACAAGATTTAAACATCTTGTTAAATAGTGTACGACTCTGTGATATTAAATAAATTTACAAGCCAACAAAAACACAAAAAAGAAAAAGAAACTAAATTGATACTAATGCACTTTTCTGCTTATTTTAATATAAAATGTGATTATCATTAAGATTCACTAGAGCCGCAAAAGCAAGAAGAAACAAAAGACCAAAATTTAAACTCAACAGACGAATTTGTTTGTGGATGCTATATTTTGTTTGTTGCAGGAGAGTGTAAGATTTAGTATACACGATGGCAACAAGTGTATAATTATTTAACTATAAAGGTAAAGTGAATGAATAAATTGTTAGATGATTTAAAGAAAATCATTAAAAACATAAATTATTTAAAATTAGAAGAGATAAATGTTATTTTGAAGTATTAGCCATCCATAGCCAACACTCGTCCATATGATTACTGTACATTTACATCAATAAAGACTTGGTACGTTTATGTCTAATATTAAAATAAAATTTTATATTAAATGAAAAAAACGTGAGCTATATTTATATATGTATGTATATGGCAATATTTAAGTATAAGGAGGATTTTATTATTTTGTTTTCCAGTTTAAACTATTTAATTGGTTGTAACGAGCGTAAGGTGGGTATAATTTGTACAAATTTATGGCAATGATTTTGAGTAACAAATAAAGATTATGGCAAATTATGAAAACAAATGAATTTTGAAAATTATCATAGAAAATAAGCAGCAAAAGGAGAAATATATTTCCGTGAACTTTAACAATAATCAGTGATAGAAGCTTAATATATCAGAGTGAAAAACTCTGTTGATAAAATAAATTAGGGATTTAGAAAATATGAATTAAGTAAAGTTTAATAATTTAGCTTTAAAAATAATGCTATTTCAAGAAATATCCTTGCTTAAACTACTGTAAATATAAAGTTTCCTCAGTACCCTCTTGGTATCTGTTATAAGTTCGCACCTCATAAGATGAATGAGGTGCTTGCAGTATAATATTTGTCAACTTATTAACAAAAAAAAAAACCAAAAAAAAAAATGTCAGCGTGTTCGCATGCGCTATTACATTAAAAAAATTAAAATGGAAAAGGTTTAAGTCACATTATAATGAAAAGTAAATGTTTTCAGATCTATCTGGGTTTACTTCGTCCCGGATGCTTGCTGCTTTTTTTAATATCATCAATGTCGTATTTAAGCCCTAGATTGTTCTCCTTACCTTCATGAACAGCAAATATATTTTCAATAAATATGATGATAAAATGAAAAATAACGAATAACTATAGCAACTAATAAAATTGTTAAAAATAATTTTGAACTAGTAAGCGTTTGACTAAATGTAATGCAGCCCTTGTTGCTTTACTTCTATGTAAGTCATGGTTGTTATATTAATTTTAATTGGTTTACAAATTTTTTATACTGGAATTATTTTTTTTTTTTTGTAGAAAAGTATTGTTATTATTCGCACTACTACTCTCATTCCCCTCGCACTATTTGAATAGCAAATAAAATGTCTCTAGAAATTAAAAAGTATGACTCTCTTGCAGCAACTCTCTAGATAATTATGTAAAAATCTCGAGGTTATAACAAGTTTTTAAACTTGTTTTTAATATAGAACTGTCTGTGTAACTATAAATTATGATTTTTTAATGTCAAGGAGACAAAAATGAAATAAAAGAGTCTGTAGCTCAAGTATATACTCGGTTGTTGGTTGATGTTTTTATTTTTGTATAGCCCTCTTATTATGAAAAACATGTATAATTTTTTACAAAGTACATTTTTAATAAAATAGTATTTTTCAATTATAAAAAAAATTTATTGGATAAAAAAGTGAGTTCAGAGTTGTATGGCTGTTATTTCCTGCAATTTCTTCTATTCAACATTTTTAACAAACAATTGTTTAACTCACAATCTTGTTTATGCTTATTTAATTCACAGAGTCCCCAAAAACTTGTAGTATACTTGTCTATATGTTTTGTGAAGATTGTACATTGGGAAATCGTTATTTAATTTAAAGCATTGTACTAATTTTGACGTTCTCACTTTGACTTTTATGGCTAGCGCAGCAGTGATACTGGTAAATAAAAACTTTGACAAATGGCTAAACTAATGATAACAGGACAGCAGAACGCAAGGGTTATGAACTCTGTAACAGTTATTGATGAAGCCAATTACCCAACCCTAATCGTGGTAAAGGGCTTGTATCCTATGTGATGTCGCATTGTATAGGAAGTTTAGCTGTTGGAATCAGAGTTTTTATTTTCATATAAAGATTATTTTTCTTAAAGTCTAACAACCAAAATTTGTAAAAGCGTGCTTCTAGTAGCCTTATATACACTGCATCATAAGTTGTGAGATGGCTAAGTAATAACTAATTTTTATTCATATGGTATGCCCAAAAATAAATAGCAGAGTATCAGAGGCTTATCTGCTTTTATATAATATTTATTTATTTTTTTTTTTTTTTTTTGGAAATTTCCAATTATATTTTTTTACATTTCACATTTAAACTTTGCTTAGTTCTTTAAAATTTACATCACACATTCGGATTTTAATGTTTTCTTTTTTATGTATTTAATGTTGTTTTCTAAATTCCTTTCTCTCTACTATTTGCATTATCTTACAGTGTAAAAATTGTGTTGTTAAAGTACGTTGCTATTAAATCTCTCACCTGCCTTATTGTTTTGAAGAATTTTTTTCTTTTTTCACTTAACTTATTTTATATAAATAAACATATTTTTTTGGTAAATCTTATATAAAAAAGCAATAATTTTTCACGCCCTTTCATTTTTAAATAAAAATTTACTTAAAATCTGACAATAGTTGATGTAGGTTTATCTCCTACCAAAACAAATCACTTTTAATGT
The DNA here is from genome assembly GCA_030448955.1 of Trichopoda pennipes. NCBI lineage: Eukaryota > Metazoa > Arthropoda > Insecta > Diptera > Tachinidae > Trichopoda > Trichopoda pennipes. The sequence continues at coordinate 2,931,241 of JASKUP010000031.1, read as the reverse complement.
TGTTTTCGTTTACCTTCCTTTTTGTAAAGTTATCATTCTTTAAAGCAAGTTAATGTTGAAGATTATCCTTAAAGAAAATATAAATAATCTTAAGATTTCACACATATAATTTCACACCTACACACACACACAACTTGTACACTAACTAAATCAATTTTTCAATGTGTTTGCATATGCCAAAGTATTTTAGCTTAAAGAATATAGAACACATAAAAAAGAACATATAAAGGATAAACATACTTCACACATATCCTTCTACATTTCCTTTATAACAATGTGTTGATAAAAAGCAACACCAACAACAAATATAGTAGCACCTACAACAAACACAAGATTTTAGAGAGTTTAATAAAAAATGGAAAGATGCTTTTAACTCAATATTATAAAGAATAGTTCAATGAATGTCTGCAGTAAATGTGAAGGGTGTATGGGAGAAAGTATTGTTGTCTGTTTCTGTTTGTTACGGAATTTTTATACTTTAAGATAACACACACTGACACACTCACTCCATAAAACAAGATTTTCTTAGCTTAAATTGCAAAAAAAAATAAAAAAGAAAATCTATAATAATCCTTAAAGAAAATAATAATAAAAATAAAGTAGGGAGCATTTTATTTCGGAAAATCATGAAGAAAAATTAACTTAAAAAGGTAATATAATTTTTTTGTAAGTAAGAAGAATATAAAAAGAATTAAAGAATTAAGAATTTTTTAGTTTAGTTTGCAAACAAATAAAATTTGATTAAGTTAAGAAAGCTTTGTTTTCAAAGAAATACCCGTTTGTAATTTTGTAAGAACTATCAGCTATCAGCTGCACAATATTAACGAAATAATAACCGAAATCTTAAGATAAATACTCCATAAAAATTAATTACCAAATATTTCCTAAAGCTTTTAAAGGCTTTTTTTTAAAATCCGTTTAGGAAAAAATTCAAAAAACACCCAATTAATATTTAAGAACACAAAGAAAAAAGGAATATTATTTGGCTCTGTCACCTTTGCGACCGCAAAATTAAATTTCACCATGTGGCTGTTTTATAATATTACAAATATTTTTATATATTTTTTCTAAAAAAATTTTAACTCCCACCGCCAAAAAGAAGACAAATTATATGGTGATCTAAAACACATATGTTTGCCTTCAAAATATTTATGTTCGCGTTAAGAAAAACAAAAAATCAATTTATTTTAAATCTTAAAAAGGCTCAAACTAAAAGTTTAGTTAAATAAAGAAATTAAAACAAATCAAATTGTTATTTAAATATGTACGTGTTGGTAAACTATAGATTTAGGGAAAAAACTATTTTGCTTGATTAATATTCGTCAACTAGAGATTATAAATTAAAAAAAAGTTTTTGTTAAAAAAAAAAAACTCAAAACATATTCATGTTGTCTCTTCATCATCAAAAGAAATCAAAAAGATAAAAATAGAGAAAAATATAAATCGCAGACAAGTGTCTGTTAGATGTTAAAAAGTCGGAATGATGTTAAAACATGTGTGGGTTTAAAACAACACACACTTGTGTCTTTAATGATTAAAAATTTTATATGAAAATAAGATGGAAAAAGTTAACAAAATACGTTTATAAGAGTTTAAGATACAATTCGTCAACGACTATAACAAGTGACATTATCATCAATTAAAAATGTATTAATAAATTTAGAAGCGGTATTTAGACGAGCTTTTCTTTATTTTTTTTTTTTTTGTTGTTTAATCTGAAACAATAAACTAACTAAATTTGTTTTTATGGTTTATAAAATGTGATTTCTTTCTTGTTGGAAATAATTTTTAAGGGCTTATGACGAGATATAAAATTTCATAAATTACTTTAATAAAATTATTTGTGAAAGTAGGTCTAGTTTGAAAATGTTCGGTTTTTTTATTATTTTTCGAAATAGTTAAATAATTATTTTATAAATTTAAATTGAAGAAGATCGATTGCATTCCTAAAAAGCAGCACGTTGTATTTAAGAACTTGGCTTTTGTAGACTTTTTAATTCTATTGCTTGAATGTTTACAGTTATGTTATGTTAACGGGGCGTATCTAGAAGGTAATTTTAATTTATAAGATCCAATATAAATATGGCATGTGGTATTCATCGATATCGTGATATTTTATGATGTTATTTTTAATATCTCTTAATTTTTTACGTTAAACTGCAGATAATGTGCATCTATTTTTTAGAAATGCGAGATTACTCTCTGGTACTCTCTTAAACATTATAGTTAACAAAATGGTAATACTGGGCTTCCTAGTTCAAAATAAACTTTAATGTATAAATTAATATTAAAACGCCACTGAAATTTTTCTTTTTACAATGCAAGGCTTCCTTTCTTCAAATTATTTGCAAACATTGAAGCATCTACCAAAAATATCAAAATTGTGCTAAAATTAACTCCAGCTATATGTCTTCGCGGTATGTGAAAACTGGAGCAATTAGATCGGACTCTTCAGCGAAATTCTTTTCACTCAGTGCTGGCATAAAATTTTCCTGATACTAAAAAAATATTATATCTCATAAAAAAAGCTGCGAATTATTTTTCAAAAAATGTTAAGTATTTTAACGAATTGTCATCTTAAACTAACAACAATAGTTGCAATAAATACCTTAAGATATCTCCCATATTTTATTTTTCCATTCTTCTTTCTACGTTTTTTACACAAAGATTCATAATCAACTATTATTCTCATTAGTAGCCGTAAAAAAGTTATCTTACTTTAAATTAACATACGAATATTGTTAGGTGAAAATATGATCATAAAGACTTTTTATTTGAATATACAAATTTTTTAAGCTTTTTAAATACTTGTTAATAACATAGTTTTCGCTTTCAAAAGCCAAAAATTTTGCTTTTAAATTTTGATTTTTTTTTTTGTCTAAATTTAAATTGCCTTCGGATATTTAGGTTTTCTATAAATTGGTTTCTTCTATTGGCTATTGTTTTATAATGATCACATTGGAAACTTTTATTATTGACATCTCACGCACATTTATTTTAACCAGAATTCTTTTAGTTTAGTGTGTGCTTACAAAAAACAACCAAAATTGAAATTATTAAGAAGTAAACCTTTCAATGCTGACCTGGTTTTTAATAGCGAATATCGTTTACAGTTTTGTTCATTTTTTATTTTCATTTTTTTTTAAATCCAAGATCGATGAATGAGTTTTAGTTTTTTTTTGCCCCAAGAGAGATTGAAAATAAATTTTGTGAAATTTTTGTTCTTATTTTTCTTGTAAAGTGCTGAAGTTTCTGTTATATTCGACTTATTTTGATTTATTTTTAATTGGACCGTCTCATGGTAACGTATAATTATTTTGAATAATTCGTTGTTATAAACTTAACAACAAGGCGTAAAACAAACCAAAACAAAAAAGGTAACAAATAATAGATAAATATTTTAATGTGTCCAACATTTATCGAAATTATCTGGCCCCGTACTTAATACGAGTTAGCAGGCTTCTTACATAATCTTGCAGTTACACAATCGGAAAATAAGATAAGTCAAGTAAACCTCACGCTATTTTAAACAGTTGAATGAAACAGAAGTTCTTCTAATGCATTCGTACCGTATAGATAAAAGTACAGAATATAAAATTCATAATTAAAGGATTTCTCAATATTGACATTATTTTCATTTAACTGTATTTGATTTAAAACTGTAACAGGCAGATACATGAATTTTAATCATTTTTATGCCATATATATAGCCGACTAGAAAAATTAAATTAAAACTTCTATATAAAGGATGATTCTATAGTGCAATTTATTCGTACTACTTTTCCAACCAGAAATGTAGATGAGTATGTAAAAATATGACCGCTGTAAAAACAAGCTTCACAAGTAAATATGAAAATTTTGTGCTTTCATACAGGCTGTTATTTTGTATCGTTATATAAATTTTTAACAATAAATATAAAAAGGATAAATGCATAAATTTAAAGGTGCAACATAAATTGTATAAAGGATTTCATACTTCCGATGATCAGTTCAGAGCAAAGATTTCTGCAGGTTACAAATTTTATTGTTTTATAGTCCAATTATACAATTTTCTTTTAAAATAAATCTAGTTTTTAAAAACTTTATTAATATGTTAAAGTATTTATACTTATAGAACTTAAATATAACCAAAATTTATTAAATTTTGTGTCTTTAAATGGAATAAAACTTACAACAGTTATAAAGTCATTTCGCATTGTCATTTGAAATATTTCTCCACATGTGCCTCAACGAATTGGCTCGATGCGCCTAATAATAATTTCAAAATTCCCATATGTCCACAATTTCGCCTTACAACAGCAAAACAACTGCTTGCCATAAAATTCCAATATCTCTCAGGTCTAAATGTCTTTGTATTGTTTAAAAATTGTATTAAAATTCAAGTCATTTTCACTTAAATTTCTTGAAAGTCTCTTTGAGCTAGAACGAATACAAAAGGGAATTATTCCTCCATTGTTTAGCTGATAAAATTCCTTTTGCGATTCTTAGTTGTTTTTAAGGCACCCAACATAAATGATTTGAATATTAAAAAGGCAAATTGTATTAAATTCAAGTCAGAGCAGCAAACAATTGATTACATGAAGAGGCAACATTTTAATGACTGTTGACTGATTTCTCTTCTGTAGCCTTTAAAACGCCTGACTTATTCACAAAGACTGCATCATGTGCAAAATATGTTTGCGATTAGTATGAAATAATTTTATTTTGAGCTGCTTTAGGATTTCTTATGGAACATGATTTTGCCCTATGGCTGATACTCTTAGCAGTTGCGTTGTCGTCATTTTCAATTCTTTGAGGCGTGTTAATGCGTGGCGCCTGTGTTATAAAAGAAACTAAAAAAGAAACAAATAAATAACAAAGCATTTTAGTAGTTTCAGTAAAAGAGTTGGTAGAAGAAAATTTTTATTTTATAAGAAATAATTTTCCTGAAGCGTTGCTAATTATAAGAAAAAATTACAAAATACAAACAACAACTGTTGTTGAAAAAACAAATTCAATGTCACTTTGGTCTGAAGTGTTGATTATTATATTTTTGCTATAGCACACGGTTCCATAATTTTACAGTATTTTTGAATTAATTGCTTGATTTGTGTGTTTAGTAATTTATAAATTAATTGTTGATGAAAATTTTTGTACTTAAAAAAAGAACTAAATTTTACTTTTGGAATCTCTATGGAACGAATGATGTTTGTAATTACTCAAAATACAGTGTAGATTATTTTTCTTACATTACTAAATTTATATAACATTATGTAGCAATCTTAAGTAAATCATATAAAACAAAAAAAAATCGATTTTTGTAGGTGATCCCAAATTATGCTTAGTTTTTCGAAATTCCTCTTATTTTAACTTTTTAATTAAATTTTCATATAAAAATCGATTTTTAAACTATTAGGTTAATTTTTTTGACAGAAAATTTCGATCATACCATATGCAAAAATAAAAGTAAATTGTACGAACGAAGCTTTCTTGAACTACTGAGTCTTTCACAAAAATATTACAAGACCATACACTGCCAAAGTTAAAAAAGGAATTAATAATTATATTTTACATTAAAAATCTATTAAAGTGTTAGAGCTTATACCAGCATCCAAGTATCATCAAAAGTCCCGAACCTAATGTTATTACAATATATTAATGTAACGAATATCTGAAATAATCAAAAATGAAAACATAACACAAAAATTGTTGTTTCAACCGAAATAATGTTTAGTAAAAATTATAAAACTGTCAGAATTTCATTAAAGGAAATATATGTACTGCCAAAATTTTACGAAAATCAAAAGCTATGTTACTTTAAAATCTGTCTAAGCATCGAGTTTCATCATAAAAATTTCATACTTCGAAGTTGACCTAAAAAAAAAAACACTAAAGATTATTGAAATGAAAAAAGCTAAAATAAAAATGTTTTTTAAAAATCCTTGAAGTTTTCACCGCCTAGCTAACCAGGTTATCGAAAGCGTTCATTATGATGTTCAGGAAATATTTTTTTCCGCGCTATCTATAACTTCTGGATGTATTTCTAGAATGTCTGTGTATCTTTGGTGAAGTATTTTATGCTTGTTACTACTTTGGCCAATATAAACCAAACTTTAACTGATCATACTACCTACTCTTGCAAGGCTTCTTTGGCGATTTTTTTTGATCATGTTTAATTTTGTTAAAATTTGAATTCATAAAATTCCGAATGATGGTGACAATTTGCTACATAGGGTTGCATAAAAGTTTCTGTGTCTTTGTTAAAATTTTAAGCGCTCAAATTAGACTAGCCGGTCTCCTGGTAGAGATAAGGCGTAATCAGATTTATGTCAACTTTTTTAACTGCCACTCATATCTTTTTTTCTACAAAGGATTATTTTTCAAGAGAAAGAGCTTATATACCTTTACCATTCCCCCCGGGGACATATTCATGGTCTTTATAGAACGCTCGACTATCTAGACCTGTGCAACTGGGGGTATAAGGGAGCTCACTCCCCTGAACGCAGCAGAGGTTACTTGGAAACTCCACGTTATTTCCACGGGAGTCAGTAGCCCGCAGAGTTTCCGCTATTTATCTCTTTAGACATTTAGCTGTTTCTCTGACTGATTATTGAGGTTGGCCCTTCGGCAGTATCGTTGTGGTTGTGGTTTCGCGGCCCTATAACAGACATAGTGTGATTTGTTTTACATCCGCGCCTGGCTATGTAGCCTTAATCAGATGGTGGACAAACCACTATACATAATTTGGAAAGTCATGCTCGTCCTAGATAGCCGAAGGCATAATTTTAAGCAACAGAACCACCTAGTTGCCACTTTAATGATTCCAGGACAGGGCTGCAAACCATCACACCTTGCTAAAGAGTTGGAGACTTTCCTACTCCTGTCCAGAACACATGTCTAGCATGCTCACTGGACTGGATCATTCACTTTGCGTGTCAGTATCAGTGAGATGATCCTGGCCACCATAATTTTCATAATTCCCTTATGGGGCCGCGAAATCACAACCACCACGATTCTCCCATATAGGCGCCAACCTCAATGATCAGCCAGAGAACTATTAAATGTCTAAAGAGACAAATAATGAACTCTGCGAGCTCACTGATCCCCGTGGAAATAAAGTGGAGTTTCCAGTTGTCTCCCTGTCTGACTTCAGGGGACTGGGCTCCCTTTTTTCTCCAGTTGAACAGGTCTAGACAGTCAAGTATTCTATAAAGACCCATAAATGTGTCCCCGGGGGGACCATATAACAGACAGGTCAGTTTATATGGTGGCCAGGATCATTTCACCTTTAATCACACCTACATGGTGGAATGATCCTAGATACAGTGAGCATGCTAGCCATGTGTTCTGGACAGGAGTTGGATAGTCTCCAGCTCTTCAGCAAGGAGTGGTGGCTTGCAGCCCTGTTCTGGAATCATCAAAATTGCAACTAGGAAACACCTGCTGCTAGAATTAGTCATCGGCTTCCTAGGGCGTAAATGACGTTGCTTTTCATTCCCAGTAGTATGACCACCATCTGATTAAGGCTCACTGCCAGGTGCAGATGTAAATCTTATCACGTAATACCTTTAAGCAAAATATTCATGGAAAATATCTGCGCCTACAAGGCAAGTCTATGTTCTGCACTATATAATTAAATAAAAAACTTTTTGAAATAGTTTTTCGAATATCTTAAATTTCAAATTAGTTTTTTTAAAAAGCATATTTTTATTAAATTTGTGTACTTGAATTTTCCAGCAGTATCAGCTATAAATGATTAGATTGTAGTATTAAAATTATTAAACAATTACATTTAATAGCATAGCGGCATGTTAGTAGCTTGACCTGTTGTAATTAATATTTGGTTAGAAATATTTCTTTATTACTAAAAATTCTTATTAATTGTTTGTTTGCTATTAAACGAATTTATTATCTTTGTGCAAAAATCTGGGAATTTCATACAATAAATAACAAAAATTGTTTGTATGCAGCAGCAACTGTAAAAACATTTTTAAAACAAAAACTATCCTGTTTTTGTAAGGAAAAATAAAGTATAAGTTATCCTTCAAATGTTGTCTTAAGGTTAAAATCAAAACAAATTTTAATACCATTTATCCTTGGGTATACTGTGTCTCAAAAGGTACTAAAAGAGCGTTGTAAGAAATATTTTGTTATTTCAATTTTTATCCGCTGCAAAGAGAAAAACCATTGAGGCATTAAAAAGTTTTTTTTTTTTACTTAAAAGACAGAAGATGGTAGATTGAAGTAGATATAAAAAAAATTCCTTTAATATCAAAATAAAACGAAGAGGCTCTTAGAAAAACATTCGAGCATGTATAATAATGTGGACATTTCTTTTTTTACAATCTTGTACCTTCGCTCTAGACATCCTTGTTGTGGTACATACAATCTTTTGTGCAGATAATGATGACAAATATTGACAATATGTCGTTTGTGTATGTTTAACAAGAAAAACTATATATTGTTTTGCTATAGTTATTGTGTGTATTAAGGATCGTTATTGAGGCGTATAAGTAGCATGAGTATTTACTTTATAATTTAAGGATTAAATTCTTTTATTTATATTTATTTGTTTGCTGTTGTCGCCATTTTATAAAAATCTTTCCTTAGATCATCAAACTTTTAGTTATTTGTCTAAAACTGTTTTTGTGTTTTATCTTCAAAAATCTTATCAAAATTATAAAAATCTCTGCATGATCGTTTTTCTATATGCTTGTTTGTATGATTTTTCGAAAATCACGAAGTACATTTAATTTCTTTTTGTTGGAGTTTTTGTTTGATGACAAATCTGTTGCTGTTATTGTACATTTGATATTTTACATATTGTTGCCCCACTTAAATTTTGTTTTTGCTTCATGTGAGCCTTTGTAATAAAAAGCTAATGATCGTTGTAGTACACACATCCATATGCATCTTTTCTTTAGATTTTATTTTATATTGTATTTCTTTTCTCAGATGATATTTTTAAAATTTTTATTTAATGTCGTATGAGGAAACAGATGTTTAGTATGAAAGTTTTTTAATTTCGTAAAGAGGTGTATTAGGGTGGCTATCACTTAACGATTAAAGAAAAAAATAATAATAATAGCAGCAGAAAATAATTGAAAACTTGTGATCTGTGTTTATGTAGAATCCCTAAACTGAAATTCTTTATGTCCAAAATCAATACATTCAAGCTATAACATAGTTTATTTGCTTTAATACCTGCAGTAAGTATGCCATATGCCATATTTGTATTTACTTTTTTATAATTTATAATTTATAATTTTATGTAAAAAATCAAAGTGCTCTGATTTCATTTCTCAGTCCTTTTAGTTCTGATTTATATTCAGATAAATTTATATTAACATCTTTCCCCAAAATAGCATGTGTTGTGTTACTAATCTTTTGAATATTTTATTACCATTTCTTAAATCCTTAAGTCCTGTCTTCATTCATTTGGTTTAGTCGTAATTTCTATTTTTCTGATCAGCTGCAAATTTAAAATTGTTTCGATTAAATTTGCAAAAAAAAATGTCAGTTTAACTTGCTACAATCCACTTGGATCATGTTATTTTATCGTGGACAGTATAATTTTTTTAATAGCCAGTTGTTCGTTTTTAGTGATAGCATCTCCAGTAGAATAGAGTCAGCTGGTTGCTACTACAAGAAAGTTAATATAAACCTCATTCCAATGCAGTAATCATCATTTAAGGAGGCTTTTTTTAAGAAAGTATTTGCTTAACTTTTTTACAAATTATTTTTTGAATTTTTTCCTTGAACAAAATATGTCATATTTTTCCAATCTGTTTAATTTTGATACTATTTCAGATTAAGGTTTTTGTTATTAGATTGATTTGGACACTCACATTGCTTTAAAACTGTTTGCATTTGCCTTGAATTTCTTTCACTATCAAAAACGTGGTACTATATATTCGTACCACCCTAATGTACACATATTATTATTGTGTATATAAATTTAGTTAGTACAGCAAGTACGTATATTTGTAGTATTTTCACAAAAAAAATTTTAAATATTCAAAAAAAAAAAAACAACTAAAATCCGTCAACGCCCTTGATTGCTTACACATGATGTAAATGTTCATCTGAGATAAAAACATATTGTTGTACATTCCTTGAGGTGAAATGTTAAGAAAATATAAAAATTATATGGGAAATTAAAGAAAAAATATTTGACAGAAATAGATTTTGAAAATGTTTATCGCTCAAAAAAGCGAAGATAATAGCAGTGTTAATATTTTCTAATATATTAGAAATTTTCTGAAGATTATATTTTTAATTGTCCATTGTTCAAATTAATCACGGAAAGTTATCTTCACGGATCTGCCATGCTCCTCAGGGGCCAAAGATTCATTTAAATACTTATGCAGTGTTGATATGTTAAAGTAAATATGCTATCGAAAACATCATAATGAGATCAATTACGAGGCCGCACCGGAGTAGCAGAATAAACAAGCGAGAAAGTATTCTTGTTCTGGACTTAATTTTCTCTTCTTTATATAAATATATATTCCTATAGAATATTAAAGTAAATACCGGCAGTCGAAACTTTTAAATCCCTACCAGTTCACAATTTTAATTGCGCTTTTCATCAAAATCTAATTTATTACACAAGTAAGTATACCTGTTATACTTCGACTTCCAAATAATTAATCACTTATGGTCTAAATGACGTTTGCAAATTATTAATACAAGTTTTTTGGCTGTAAATAAGTTTGTTTCATTAATTATTTTTTAAAGATAAAATGCACGTATTCAAAAGCCATTTCGAAGTCATTGACCACACCACCAGATACCACTTCAATAAAATTGTAATTTTATATATTTACAGAGTATGAAGCAGAATATGTTTTCACATACTTATTTGCAGAAAATGCTTTATAAAAATTTTATTTTATTAAACAGATATAAATGTTTGTGTGAATATATCTGAGCTATTAAACAAATATAGAGAAATTCTATTTATTATTGACATGTCTGTTCAACTTGTTATAATAAACAACAAGTTTATTTATTTCACATTTGTATTGACCATTATGTTCACATATATTTTATTATATATATGTATGACAATAGTAGCAGCGTCAACAATACAAAATAAATTTAATTCTATTACTAGTAAGACCTCATTGTAACTACTATTTTTCTATCTTTATTAAATAAAAGATACTTGAGCTGCTCTTTAAGTCTGGCATACTTGTGAGAATATTTTTATAGAAATTTCTTTTCATATATCTCGCATATATTTCCTTTATATTTAATATTACCATTAAGCATCATTAATTATCCTGGGTGAAAAAATTTCCAAAAATTTTCAAAAGAGAATTTTTTTATCTTCGACTAACATCTAAACAGTCTAACATTTTAAACAGTCCAAAAAAATTTCAAATTTTGTTACTATTATTTTAAGAAATTTTTAAAATTTATTCTGGTAACTGTTGCAAAATATTTCATGATTTTAACATGCATTGTAACAAATTTAAAAAATATTGTTTATATGGTTAATAATTTTTAGATTTTAAAATTTTATTAGTTAATAATGTTTTCCACATTATTATTTTAAAAAATAAAAAACAGCTAAATACGATAATGCGATAAATATTTTATCGCGCTTTTTTGAAACAATATTGTCAATTTTTAAATTTTATTTTGCTTGTATTTCAGAAATAAGTAATTCCTTATTTTATTTTTGGTACTGTAATTAATTTTTACTATTATATTAAATATTTTATTTGGTTTAAGTAAATGTGGGAGTTCTTACACTCCTTCTGACTCGGCTATATATTCCGGTCCCACCTGAGGTCCCTCTTCGTTGTTTCTCTCATGCTGATAAATTCAATTCAAATTGCGAGAAGCAATCATTGACCTACTGCGAATTTACATCGACAGCTACTGGGTCAGGGGAAAGAAGACTATATTTTGTGAATAAAATTGTTTACTTAAGATATTTTAACTTTTTTATATTGTAAATTTTTACGATAAGTGTTGTAACTTCCTGACTGTCGATCATCCTCGAACACATTTTTAAAGTCTTCAAAGAAATTTGCTATTAAAAAATAATGCCAGTAGAATGATATTTAGAATAAATCGGTTTTACAAATACAAAAACTCACGCAAGTTATCGTCAGTAAAGCTTAAATCGCATAATTCGTCTTTACCCAGATTTCACACATTTGTTATTTGAACTTTCCCGTCACTTGACCATTTTCACTCTGCCATTACAATCTATGAAAAGTTTTTGGCAGTAACACAGAAATTTCGTTTGTTTCCAACCCATTTCAGCGCAAGAAATTTTTAGCCGATGTTCAGAATTCATTGAGAGTTTAGAAAAAGCAGTATTTAGGATAAATTATTCTTGGGTGAAGCTAAGTTCTTATACGAAACTCAGCATAAATTGATTTAGATTATAAGCCTACTAAAACAAGACTTATACTCTAGAATATGGTCCTAATACCTAAGAAATTGCCACAAGGAAAAGTGAAAGAGTAAATGTTATTTGAATCGGTTAATATCTAAACCTGAAAATAACTGTGATTTTCATACGAAATCTTCATTTCGTCATTTTGTGTGTAACATGCAGACAGCATGCAGCATTCTATAATTTCATTTTTAATATTTTAAATATTAAAAGAAGAGTGGACTTGTTGGAAGGACTTGTAGAAGATATTTCACTTATTTTATTTTTTCTGCTTTTAGTTCATTTAAAGTTATATTTCATGTAAATAAATAAATCTCTTCCTCTTATTTTAGGTATTCTGAACTCGTTTGCTTTGAACATGTACCCAAACATATTTAAGCGGACATACTCATACATACAAATATCAAATATGTAAAATTCTTTGATTTATTTATATAAAATTGAAATGAATATACTTTTTCCATTTGATTTTTGTAACATAGGAATGGATGTTAAATCTGTTTTACAATATCAGTTTATGTTGGATTTGATTTCAATTTTTGTTTTTTTAACAATGATATTTTTTTTTTGTTGGTTATTCCATTTTGTATGGTTTTACTTTCATTCTTGGTTTTCTTTGATTCGATTTGATTTGGTTTTTGTTTGGTAAGGACGAAATTGTTGATTGATTTTTTCTACATTGTAAACAAGAAAAATTTTATTCGGTTACTGTGCATGTGCGGATTGTGGAAAAACATATAGTGTTTATTAATTTTCAGAAATTTAAATGAGTACAACATGTAGTAGTCATACTACGCCCAGTTTTATTCTTTTATTTTTTGCAGCTATTTAATATTTTAGTAGAATTACCAGTAATAATATGTATTCTTATGTATGTCTTATATACGGCAGTTAATTTCCGACTACCTTCTACTTTCACCACCTGTTTCATCTATTCTCTATCCCTTTCCTAAAGAATGTAGCTCGGTACTTGACTAAATAGGCATTGTTGCCTGAAGTGCTACTTCTCTTAAAAAAAAACATGTATTCATTATATAAATGTAATATTTATAGCTTATCAAATCCTGTCAATGTTGCCCAACTAATTATTTTTTATTTGATAACATTGCTCCTTCTTTGTCGACTATAATAATTCTTATTTAAGATCCTTGATGCATGCTAACGATTTTGATTTTTATTAAAGAAATATTTGGGTGCCTTTGGCGTTTTCCGTAGCAATAATTTGTAATAAAATTTCTATATTGTTTAATACAAATCAACTGATATGAACCTTCCTATGACATAACCTTGGGAAACTCGAATTATTTGAGGTAATCCATATTGATATTTACAACTGCAAGTAACTTTTAATTACTATTTATCAAACAAATTCTGATAAAAATTAATGAAATAGAATCCATATAATTGTTTATTATATTCGTAATTTTGTGTAATTGCAGTCGTCAGAAATCACAGCGACCTCTTCAGATTTCATTCCTTTGTTTGCAGCAATTTGTAATTCCTGTCATCTGGCCGTTAAATATCTACTGAAATAAATTTTTGAAGTACTTGTAAGTAAACGAGTGAATTTTAATTTAAATTTGCTAAAGTAAAAAAATTGCATGTCTAAACTCAACTATCACAAAAGAAAAGAAAAAGATCCGAAAAGGTTAATATGGGTCGAACTTGCAAAATATAAATTTTTTTTTGTTACTCATAAGAATTCTGTGTACAAAGTCAAAGGTCGTAAAGTATTTATAAGACATAAAATCTTGCATTTATTTTGTTCCGGTTGAGCATATATACACACGGCATATTACAAAGGAGATAAAGTTAACAATTGTATATTTAAATGTAAACAAAAATATTTCATTGCCCTTTAGGTCGAATCAAAGAGCTTAAATATATGAAAAATAAATATGATATTTATTTATTGTCATAATGGAGATAAAATTTACTTAATCAGAATTTAAGCGGTATTTTAACTTTATTTTATTATTTATTTCCATTATGTTTAATTCCTTAGCATTGCAAAAATAGGGCAAAAGTATACCTGACTCTCGTAAAATGATACCTGGCTCTCGCGTTAACAATATCGATAGAGATCACTTATTTAAGCGGAAATTACTAAAAAAAACTGTGACAAAATACTTAAAAGAAAGTAATACTGCCACTTAGGAAATTAGGATTTTCGTTCCCTTTCTTACAAATCTTAATTTAATGCCAGATTTATATTAATTTTATGAATAATGTTGAAATAAGTTTCTTTTAAAATCTTATTTCTAACAATTGAAAATCATCAATTAACACTTGAAATCTTGTGAGTCTTTCGTAAGAGCATCAATAAATTTTATTTGAAATTAAATAAAGAGAAAAACTTTTATCTTTAATCAGAGCACATGTTCATGTCATCCAATTGTAAATGATTATAATTTTTCAACAGCAATGAAGTGCTGATTTTGTAAAGGAATTCAAGTTACATAAAAAAATTAAGTTAATACGAAATGAGGAAAGCTATAATATAAATAGTATACAATCAGAATAAAATGAAAAATTGCTCGTATTGTACAGACTTTCTTAGAACATATTACCAAGTGGTATATTATAAATAATGGCGAAGTAGTGAGCAAAGACAAAATGTTTTCAGGGTGCTTAAAAGGAAGCTTTGTCTAAAAAAATCAAAACAAGTCGAAAAGCTTAAGATACCCTCAAAGGTTTAAGAAGGCTTTTGCATTTTAATCTCATTATAATGGCAATCATAAAATATGATTGCTAAAAATATCGCTGGATATTTTACTCGCCACTGTCAAGTAAAATTTTAACTTATACGACCAGCCTTCGTGTGAAGTTCTGACAAAATTAGAATTTTGCTAAAATGTATAAAATTTTTCTGGCTTCAGTTTTATTTATAGTAAACGATTTCTGACAACAACTCATACTTCCTGGAATAGTAAATATTAGCAAAAAATATTGCTAATAGGAAGGGAATAAAAACATAAAATACTTCGTGAACCTTGTGGAGCCTGAAAAAAAATGTATCGAAATTCATGGTTCTGAATAATATTGCAGCAAACAGGGCAATTAAGTTGTAATCTTAGTGTATTAAATATAATAAAAATGGAAAAACAAGATGGTATTCAGCTAATTGTAGATTTAAAGGAAGCCAATTTTTAGGGTAGTAAAACATGTAGAATTTTGACATTAAGAAAGCTCTGTTACAAGACTTCAGGTGGTGCTGTCAGAAAAATTGAACACACATACCTTATTTTCACCTGTCCACTTAAGCAAGACATTTAAATATTAAAATAGTGCGTTATTAAAAATACCAAATTATTGCTTAAAACTTTTGTAAAGAATTCGTAAAATATATGCTTCACTAAACATTGTTTTTATTTAAGTTTAAACTGACAGATACATATGCGTGTTAGTAAGATTTTGTCTACTTTTGTGATAAACAACATGTCACTTTGGTAGACACAAACCATAATCTAGCAAACCATATGAAAAAATACAATGTACCCTATAACAATCCCTAGATGGAAGGTATGTTTGTATATATCTCTTCAAAACAAATACACATTCGCACTTATATTTTTATATGCATACAAATATATCACATTATTATCATCACGATGCTTAATTTCTTGTCAAGTATAACAACCAACAAAACTTTTTCTTTCATTTATTTAACAACATCAACTTTATGGAAAAAAACCACATACCCTGAAAGTGATATGGTTGTATGATAGAATGATCTATCCATCTGTTGGAAGTCGCAATGAAGAGCAGCAAAAAAATACTTAATTTTCTTAAGTGTAATTTAAGAAAGTGAAAATTTTAGAATTTTCTTTTTATGTGTAAATAATAGCGAAAAAATAGGGAAAAATATTATAAATTACAAACACTTGTTTTTATATGTAAAGAAGCTATAGCAACACATGCTATGATTATGATCACGAAACTTCATCATTATGTTGGAAACCTGTCTAATGGTTTAATGCTTTTACTTGACTTTTTCTTTTATTTGTCAAACGGCAAATGTTGTCTTGACGAAAACAGCATAAGTGTAATATTAGCGTTGCTAACTAATGATTTATTTACAGTGTTTCCTTTTTCCCTTAAAAGTACTTAAGAAAATGAGAGGCCTTAAAACTATTTATTCAATTAAGAACCAATCCATTCTTTTGTTTTAAGACAATTCCTTTTTAATTTCTACAGCCTGTAGTATAAATAAAATATTGTTGTTATATTTTTATACTACTCTCGCCCAATGGATTTTAGTTGAAACTTACAAATTTCAAAAGTTCAGTTTATTATTTTCGCTTAAAAAAATTTACAAATTAAAATAAAATATCGCTATAATATGATTTATGAGCCTTATCTACTGATATAAATTTTATTTTTATCTTGCCCACAGTCATTTTCAATAATTTTGTATTAATTTTACTGTCGATATTAAAAGTTTATTTTACTTATTTATTTAGACCCAAAGGTGTGTTAAATAAAAATACATTTTAATAGTTTAAGATAGATAGTCCACATAACACGGAGATATTAAAATAAAAAACCATAATTCAAAAAAAAGTAATTTTTAATACAACATTTTATGATTATTTTCTCATTTTTTAAACAACAAAATTAAAAACAAAAAGTCACTTATAAAAACTACACAAGCACATACTCACATTATTATGGTCTGATATCAAAAGCAAAGTGGTCATATGGGAGCAGTTTTAAACTTTTTACTTTATGATAGAAAAACGAAAAAATATTAGATATAAACATTAAAAAATTTTCTTGTGCAATTTTTTCCTTCTTTTGTTTTTTCTACACTTTTTACTTAATTTTGTTTATAGACTGCGTGTTGTGCTTTCAGTTTTTTGTAGCATTTTTTTTTGTCATTTTCGCCACTTGTCATTTGAGAGCCATTCGTTTGTTTGCCAAAAATGTTTAACTGAAGGTTAATTTTGCGTTTTATTTTTCACTTTAACTTAAAAGTAATTGCTTTACAAATATTTGCGTGATGGTTAAAGATAGCGACGGGTGAAAAATCAAGACGTTTGCAATTTCGAAAAAGAAAACCTGACATTTGCGCAAAAAATTCCTTTACGCTTTAATGTTTTACGAATTATTTCCTAAACACAAAATTTATTTAAAAATTTTTTATTTTTTTTTTTATTACGTAAATTATTGCGTTACATATACGTTTGTGTCAATTATACATTTTTTTATTTTGGTGTTCAAATATCTAAAATTTTACGTAATTATTTGATTGGTCAAGATATTAAATTTAAAAAATTATAAAAAGAAATCATATTAAAATTTAACTAAGACATGTCAGCAGACATAGACGGTGCAACAGTTATCATTTGAGTTTATTTCTTCACTTTAATAAATCCGCTATCATACATGGTTTGCTGCTATTGAAAATTGTTTATAATTTTCGCATGAGATTTTTTTAATAGTTGAAAAGTGATTTTATTTTTACTACAATTTTTTGTATTCTGCTTAAAATCTACTCAGCTTGTCTGAATGTGTAAATAATGAGTTTTTCAGATCATGTTATTTATTTTTTTTTGTAATGCAGTGCAACAGGTTTCTTTTTTGTTAGTGCTTTTCAACAACAGCATGTTGCTTGTTATTCGTTTGTTTGCCATTGTAGTTGGCGTTGATGTCGTCGACTGATATGAAGAAAAACCGTCGCCAAAAATTTAATTGAATTTTACCGCCAAACGTAAATTAAAAAAGTGGATTCAATTTCAAATTTAATTTTATTCATTTTATTGTTAAATAAATACATCATTTTATTTTCTTTAAATGAGTAAAAAAAATTGTTTTTCGTCCACAACTATTCAGCGGTAGGTTTTCTACCACCGAGTGAAAGTCGCAAGCAATTCTTATCCCAGAGAATTTTCTTTAATATAAATATAAGTTGATTTGGTTTGTTTTTATTTTTGCTTTTTTAAAAATCGAATATAAATTAAACGAAATTTTCGAAGTTTTCAAAAAAGTAATGCCGGAATCATTTACTTCTTTGCTTAAAAACCAGGGTTTGATGAGCCTTAACTTTATTTGAATAAGTATCCTAATTTCAAACAAAAATACTCGTAAATTAGATTAATGTTTTGTGCTGCGTTTATGGTATAGACTATCTTCATCGGTTCTGTGTGTCAATTCATACAGGGGAAACTATTACTATTATTAGTTTTATTTTTTTTCAACTTAAATCTTAATTAAATTTCTAGTTCACCCAAATTTTCTAACAAATTTATCAATTAATTCATGTGTTTATTTAACTAAAGGAGAAGAAACAATTTTCTGAAAAAAATAAAAACTCCAATAAAGCCAGGAGTCTCTTCTATAGAAGAATGCTAATCTGATATTTAACTCTTTTAACCACTTTTCCCCATCGCGATAAAGTTATTTATAATTACAATTTTCCATTCATTAGTAGAATTTGCTCTGTAGAAGCTTCTGTGGGACATCAACAACAAACACCAACAAATGATTCTTTAATAATTGAAGAAGAGTGGATTAGAAACAACTTGGTATGCTAACAGAAAGAAAAATGCTTTACTTCTTCTTAAGCATCATGCCAAAACCCTAAGTATGCTGCCAATTGGATTCATAAGACAGAATAAGAAAAATCAAAACCATTTAACACGTTAACGCTGCACTGTTCTTTAAAAAGATACAGGTCCCTAATTTGTGAATAAAACAGGATTCGAAAACTTCGGATATCCGAAATACAAGTACTACAACAAAATTTTGGGATGAATACTCTGGCAGATCCAATTACAAAATTTGCTCGAAGTCTATCGGTATTAGAATTCCTCTGCGAATCAGCATCTTATTATTTTTATAGAATAACTATAGGATGTTAGTTATTCTATAACATCCAGTCTGCCTTAATAAAACCGCTATAGACTCATTTATTACGTTACAAGAAAACTAACCCTTTTTACCAAATTTAAGCCACTAGTTGGCTACAGTTCTTTTTTTTTATTTCTTAACTTCACCACTGTTCAAGTAAATTCAATTATATTGAATTTGTTGCACTATAATAACGTGGCAGTATTACTTTCTGGCATTGTTGTTTTTATTGGTTTATTTATTGCGTCTTGAGCTGTACATTGCCTGTTTGTTTGCTTATATGAAGGCAACTGATTGCTGGACATGCTGCTGCACTAATTGCTTCATCCATCCAACATCAGTTATTGTTGCAAGGTTTGCATATTCTATCATATTTAAATACAACAAAAGCGGTGGACACATTCGTTAAGGCAAATTATATTTAAATGTTACAGTAAATTTTTAATTTTGAAGTTTGCTGGTCGGAAAAGAAGAAAATATTTAAGGGAGCTACGTTGTGCAACAACGAAACGTAAGTATTTAATATAATAATAATTTTACAGGTATCAAAAGATTAGAAAGCTTCTAAGAAACGTGAGAAATTTTCAAAAAATGTTGGGTGCTTATGGTATGTTATTTTATGAACTAAATCGTAAATAAATCTAAGTATCAAAAATGAAAAGGAAAAATATAAAAAATTACACGAAGAGTTTTCCATGACAATAAAAAAGATAGAAAATTAAAATTATTTCTGCCTTTTCAATACAATATACTTTTAGCGCGGTGCGATTTATTAACCGATTGATTTTTAAATATTTAAGAGGCTGTTATATATTTAATAGCCACACCTATTTGATACTATTGCTTCTAGAATGTAACGCGATATTACTCGAATAATACTGTGGGTGCCTGAAGCATGGAGAGAAGTACTGACAAGAAGAACTGGTAGCCCACAGCATTAATGTGAGAGTTTAGCATTAACCCAAATCGCCGGAGAGAGTTTCTGTTTTATTTCTTTTTGTATTACAACACCATATCGCCAATGCTGCAACAGCAGTTTAGGTCGTTTTTTACAATTTCCATTTAAATTGCAACCCATGGGCTTCTATTCTCAGTAATAAGACTAAAATTAGGTAACTGCTATCATATCCTGCGAATACAGTAATCTACATCACCGTTGTGCAGAAGACTACAAACGATGACTTTACTTTTATTTTTGAGATTATCGTGCATTTTTAGATAGGTGGAAAATATATTTTACAAATCAAAATACCTAGATCTTATAAAGCTATTTTTTCACTAAAGATCTTGCTTTAAGCACAGTTCCATCTTTGTTTGAATAAGTTGAAAATTATGTAGAGTCATCATTGAAGCCTAAGTGATTTTTAATTTAATTTATATAGAACAAACATGAAAACCCTAACTTTTTTTTGGGAATTTTGTTTGGAAACATGCAAACCTTGAATTATATAAATTTTTTTTTTTTGTTGTAATTTTATTGTTTCAATAAGTTTTTTTCCACGAAAATATTTTCTGGTATTTTTGTGTGTAGAAATATTTACATAAAACAACTCAATTCTTTTTATTATTCTGACGTTAATTTATTTTCATATTTTATGGGATTTTAATAGTACGTTTATGATATTTTCTACACTACTGTATGAAAATTTACATAATTCATTCAAATGTTCAGTTAGCGTAAAAATATTTTTAATAATTCTAATCAACAGACTTTGCTGCGATACGTATCTCCTTTTTTATTCGGGTTTTATTTTTTATAGAGTTGTTCTTATTATTCCAGCCAACTCCTACTACATGAAGTTTTTTTTTGAACTATCACTGACAGCACCTCTGTGGCTGCTGTTTGCTTTTTTTTAGCACTTGGCAAGACATCTATTTAAATAGACATCAAACACATGTAGTAGACATCTAACACAACATGCCTATGTCTAGTGTCTCGTTGTATTCAAAATGAAAAATATAAATTATGGCTTTGTTAGTTTAAATGAAATTAAGTTATTATAATAATACGCTCTCTGTATTTTTGTATGGTATCTCTCTCTCTTTAATTTTTAGAGACATTTTGATGTATGTACATTGCATCATTACAATCGGTCAAGTCAAAATGAACAATATTATAAAAAAAATATAATTTTTAACCAAAAACACATTCTTTATTAAAAAAACTCTATTAAAACTCTATTCAGAAAGCCTTGAGTATATCAAACACTAGTTTGTCCATCCACCAGTTAGCAGCTGTCATATAAAATTGGGGTGTAGACAGTATCACAATAGAAAAATCATTTAGGCCATACAAAATTCTTATAATGATAATGGAGTTTTCTGTTTTATATTGTACTTATAAATACTTGTACATTGTTTAGGTCGACTTAGGTGAGTGAGGGTTGGCTATTCATTAAATTTTTTGTCTTCTTATTTCTGGTTGGAAGAACAGGTAAATTTCGTGGATGTAAAAAATTAAGTTTTTATTCAATTCAGTTCAGAAAAAAACTACTATAATTTTTATTTTTGTCTAAAGAGAGCGTAGGTTTAATCATGTTTGTCAGACACTTGTAATTATTGTTAATAACAAAGGTTTTCTTCGTTTTCCTACTGACATTTTACACATAGTCGAAAAATGTTTATTTATTTGTATATTTTGTGTGATAAATTATTTAAAAGTTAAAGGTTCATTTGACTTAAGATATCAATGAAAAGCAATAAAAATAAAACATAGACATAAAGCTACCGGATTTTTCAGTGCACACTCTTCTAACTAATAATATAATATTAAAAAGGAGATTATTAAATTTTTCATTTTTTTATTATTTTGTGCCATTAGACCTTAATAATAGAAATTCAAGGTATGATGTCAGTTATCTTAAAAAATTAATTTAATTAAACTTTACTAAAGAGTAGTGTAAACAATAGAGGGTGAATTCTTTCCAGATGAAATATCACAAAAATTGAAATGTTTTGCGCATAATTGCGGCAGACTAAAATCACCTCTATCTTTCCTGTAATTGTAGTTTTAATTTTTCAGATTTTGTTTTTTTGCAGGGTAATAAATTTTAGACTTATTTAAGTCAGTACTGATTCAAAAACGTAATAGTGATTTAAATTTAAAATTTTACAAATTAGTTCGGTTTTTAATATTCTTTAAATTTATATTTTGTTTGAATATTCACGGACATTTATTTCTAGGGATATAGAACTTAGCAAATGAAATTCAAATTTTTAAATTCTTAATTTTTTATTAAAAAATAAACAAGAGACATCAAATAGCGCCAAAATATTACTTAAGTTCTTTGTTTTAATTTTTTATATATTATTTTATATTTCAAAAAATTAAGTGAAATGAAAATTTATTATCTTTAACAATGCATTTGAAATAAAAACAATGGGAATTATAATTTTTTTAAAATCTAGAAAACTATTAGTATTAGCAAATTTATTTAATAGATTAAAAAGTATCAATATCGAGTTCTTTATACACGCTTTAAAGTTTTGTGTTTTGGCATTTTAAACTGGGGTCTAAAATTCTGCATTTTATCGAGGTTTTTTTTCGGCTTCCTTTTTCTAGAACATAATTGGAGCTTCGATTCACTTAGAAAAAAATTTTACTTCAATGTACTGTATGCTGTTCTTCTGTGATCAGAAGACTCGATATTCAGGTATTAATTTTAAATTGACATCAGTCCTCTCCAAATAAAAACCTATTTAATCGAAACGAATTAGCCACATTTATGCAAATTAAATATCAATTATAGTGCGTGCTTCATTTGAGCTATGCTGTCTTCCCTACATAATTTATCCTTATAATATATATTTTAATTTTACTGCTAGAATTTTACAAATGTTCGCTGTATAACAAAGAGTAAGTGCTAAGAAAGTCAAACAGATATATAAATAAATATTAAAATTATTCCACTAATTCTTCCTTTAATAACATCACATTTTAATCCCTCAAAAATTATCTTTAAAAATTAACAAATTAATTATTTGTGTTATCTGCTATACATACTCATGATGCCAACTTATCCTTTATTCATACTTTGAAACACATTAAATAATACTCTTATAAATATTTTGCTTAACACTCAAATTTATTATTTAACTTTAACGTTTGGAGCAATAAAAATCTTTAATGATAATCTAAAGCTAATAGTCCTTAATTTATGTTTGTGTGCGTTATCATACATACTGGTATATTTGGATTATTTTATGGGACAACAGTCTGTATTATTTAGCACTTTTTAACATACAAAATATATACAACTTAAAGTCTCTTATAAAATGTAATTATAAAACTAACAAAGATAAATAAGTTATATTGGCATTTTAAGAAAAGAAATAGTTTATTTTATACTTATTACTTATATTAAACTCTATATCGATTACCTTTAATGAAATTACAAATTATGAAAGGGAGGAGTATATCTCTTTTATAATAATATATATGTATATTTAATAACATTATTATATATAATGTTATAAATGCATTTAATGATTTCGAAACTATTCACCAAAAAGTCCTACTTCTAACTTTGATTAAGGGACAAAGGGACTTTAACCCAATCTAAATACTATTAGCTCGAATTAGCATTCATAGAAAACTAGTTCTGTTACTAAAGTTTCTAGTATAATTTTTACGAATTCTGCACAAGGCAGTTCGCTTTTTATAATTCAGGTGTAAAAGAGTCCATGTGAGTAACAACGGTCCACGGAAGTTCTGTGGAATAATGAAATGACTATTGATATTCAACTCAATAGCTTAATTGTCACGTTAATAATATGAAAGGATAAATGAACAAAATTACATGGTATTAAACAAGATTCTAAATGATACACTGAAAAAATTGGAAGCATTTATTAACAGACTGTTGTATTAACGAAGAAGAGATTCACTCCTTTAAAGGACTTATCGGTCTATCTTCATATCTATTTGAGTTTACTTTGCTTTATTGTGCTATTGTTTTCTTATATTTGTGTGTTTGTAATCTTATCTAAGAAATAAATTTTAATCCGTAACGGTAATTTGAATTTAATTCTTCATTAACAATTTATTGCACAAAAAAGGAGTTTATATTTGTGCAAACTTAGTACCACAATGAGTTAATTTTACAAAACATTTAACGTAAACAATTTTGTTTAGTTATTTATTCTTATTTGTGGTTTTGCTTTATTTTCATAAAAATGTTATAACATACCAGGAGTAGTACATGTATATCAAATTTACATAATTTTTCATATAAAAAGTTGAGATCCGAATATTTTTTTAATTAAATAGGAAAGTCTTAGTGAAGTTTAGAATATAAAAGATCTGAAAATGTTGCACTTTTAAGTGAAGAAGTGTTAGTTAAATAATATTTCCACACGTTTATTATTATAATTCTGGAGTTTTTTAAGAACTAGTTGGTATGCCACAAAGCAAATATTTTCCATCCTTATAGATAAAGTAAAGGTATCCACATAACAAAAATACCACTGGCCTTGAAATAAATATTAAGAAATATCGGAATCTTGCAGAAATTGTAAGTTCATCAGTGAAGCAGACTTAGTACACAAAACTATGCTTTTAAAGCAAACGAAGAATACTAATATTTTAAAAAATTCCCATATTATTTTATTTGATATTGTTGTTGTTTGTTTTTTTTAACTAATAAACAACTTATAATTTCAAATAAATTAAAATTAAAAAATCCACCATACCTTTTATTTAACATTTCTTTGAAAAATTCACTATATTGAAGAGTCCATCTCTCTTCGCTCGCTTTCCCTCTCTCTCTTTTAATTATAAGATACGAATTTCTATCTTAAAAAAGATAACTGAAAAAAATCTCACACCGTTTTGCTGTTTAAGTTTACGAAGACAATAAAGTATATTTAAACTTATAATTGCAGTTAATACCCTTAAACATTTTTGTTGGAACAACCAAAGTTCCTTAAAAATTATGTTCTGTGTTTTTAATAAAATTTTGTATTCATGTCTTGCTTAAACAAACCACGCAAATCAGCCCAACTAAACAACAACAAAATGATAAAAACCCGTAAAAGTTTTTAATACTTCAATAACCCTTTGGGTTATAATTTAAAAGCTTTATATTCCATGTTACATGCAGTAGACATCGAGCAAAATGTGTTTATGATAGTGGAATATAAAACTACCCCCCACACCAACCCTTTCTATAAAGAAATAAAGTGTTGATCAAAAAAATAAGGTTATATTAAATTTATGTATGTTTTATTTGAATACAAAACATTATAAAAATAATTTGAAGCATTTTAGTTCCTAAATGGTTGGAAAGCATACTAGTTTCGAGAAATGATTGTGTGAGAAGTAGTTTCTTTGAAAACTGGCTCCATTTTAGTTTAATTTTTATTAAAAAAAAGTTGTTCAAATGAGTTCTCGCCCTGCTCCGTTAAACACTCCTACATTAAACAGAACGCTTCTTTCCAAATTTAAGTTCTTGTAGAGATAATACGCTAATAAGCTTGAATAACAAGCCACAACCGGTATTCGTTATAAACGGATTGCCCATACGCGAAAGGAAAATATATGAATAAATAAAATACATTTTTATCTTATAATCATTTCTGTACTTATCTTTTCTATTTCTCAAATGCTATTAACCTACTACTCATTGTATTATTTTTTATTAATATTAAACAAGACGAGCACAGCTTAATTTGACAATATTTTGGTACAAAAGTCGTAATTTATTGAACGCTATAACTTAGGGAAAATAAAAGAAGAAGAATTATTTTGAGAATATTATAATATCCCAGTCGCACTAAGTTTGAAATTCATTAACATGTTGGTTCAGTTCACTAGAATCTTTAGAACTCAAGCTACAATGCTAGCGAATACTTAAAAACGCAAAAACAGGTGAAATAAATTTGGAAGAAAACCCTTTTTAAAAATTAGAAAAAAGTTACCTTGTCATTTAGAGGCGCACGTTATTAAACTAACAAGCTTCGGCTTGTGAAAGGAGTTTCCATATAATGTATTGTATTAATGCAATAATATAATTTTCAATATAATTTTGTGGGTTGATTTTTAATGTTTTTATTACTACTTAATTTGCGTTTACTTTTTGGTTTCCCTCTGTATTTTTTAGTTCCTGTTTCATTTTTGTTTTGCTTTACTAAATTTCTTAATATTTTTTGCAGTCCCATTTATGGATTCGTTGTTTATTTCAGTGGGTATATATTGGGTGTTAAATTAACCCCCTTTATATATTATAGTACATACTCAAATATTTAGCAAAACAATCCTTTCGATTTGTAAGGGAATATTTAAATATTTAAAAGTGAGTTTGAAATAAAGGAATAACATAAAACAGCCTACAAAATTAATAGGTTTTTCCCACACATATTTTGTTTCAAAAAAGTTTGACGTTAAATACAGTTTTTGTTATTACTTACATAAGTTAAAATATTTTTTTTTGTGTTTATAAATTTCTAAAAATATTTAAAAATATTGCAGATATTAAGAGAATTAAGAGAACTATTGCAAAAATTAATGCACCAGCTTCAACTCCATATCTTTAAATATGCACTATACGTCCCTTGTTCAATAATTGCTGGTACACGATTTACTATCTCAAGCCATAACTAACATTTAGCCTAGCGTCAAATAACACCATCGCCTGGTAATTGTCGATCTTCTTCTTCAACACGATATCCCTCGTAAATGCCCTTAATTTTTCCAAAATGTAGCTTTCCCTAATGATAACAACGGTTAAACAGATTCTTGTAGGCATAGTTAGGAAATGTCTTGTATGGTCTTTAAGCCACTTAAAGTAAATCACCATTTACTAATAAAATATCTCAATGATTTCTTAAACACGACGCATGTGTCGTGATTCTGGAGAAGGGACATAAGAATCATATTTGAAATTTAACTAACTGAAAAACTAGTTAATTTTTATAGACCATAATAGAGTTTCAGTTTAAAATGACATGTGACATCGTGATATAATTTTAAAACAAACTCGGACCATAATTTCAGAAATGC
This sequence comes from Trichopoda pennipes, assembly GCA_030448955.1. Classification (NCBI taxonomy): domain Eukaryota; kingdom Metazoa; phylum Arthropoda; class Insecta; order Diptera; family Tachinidae; genus Trichopoda; species Trichopoda pennipes. The sequence continues at coordinate 2,903,993 of JASKUP010000031.1, read as the reverse complement.
TGAAAATATTTTTTTTCTGTAACAATATCTCTCCTGTTGTCTTTAGTGTTGTATTGCTTTTTAAAGAAAGTTATTTGGTATAATTAATTTATCTTACTTTTCGCAAAAACCCACTGAAAATTGTCAGTCGGAAAGAGGGTGTGATGCATGCTTAACAACAAAAATTTAGAAATTATATTACCCATTATAACATTATGGAGTATAAATAATATAAACAGATAAGTAATCATATTTAAGAGATATTATTAATTTAAAAGAATTTCTGCTTGTGTCTTTATTTTACTTTTCCATTTCTGAAATTCAAGGAAGTAGAGTGAAACCAAATAAAAAAAGGATTGAGTTTATTTCTTATTCCTTATGTAAACAATACAAGGAATTTTTCCAAGAACTTCTTATTGAAGCTGAAAGTCTTTACAGCATAAAGTAAAATGAAGAAAACTTGTTTATTTGTAAAATATTTAAATACCAATAAATGCTGATAAATCAAATGTAAATATTTAAATGATTTGTTTCCAAAGTACTGTTTTTATGAGCGCTGTAACGTGGGTAATTACAATTCCTGACAAAGATACCAAATAAAATGGCTGTATATTTTTTTTATGTGCTTTATCATTTTATATTAAAGGAAAAATAATTTTATACAAGTTTTTTGCCTTTGATTTTATCTTTTTATTATGTTACCTGTATTTTCGTAATTTATCTATATAGCAAACACAAAAAAAAAACAAACAAAAATTAACAAGGGTTAAATTGTGTAATCAGGTCTTAATACCAACATAATCGAGGAATTTTGTTTTATATCCTTTTTTCCTCCACAGATAATTTGCTTACTTTTCTTTAACATTATTAATTATTTTTCTGCTTTGCTTTCATAATCCTTGACGTTTAATTATGTTGGAGTTAATTTATGTACTTTTCTTAATTTCTTGTTATTTACTTGGCATGACGAAAAGTGCACATGGAGTAAGTAGTCGTGTCATGTATTTTGATATTATATCAATAAAGTTGTTTATCTACTTTCTTATGAACCTAACTTTTCTTAAATAATAATTATAATCAAGTGATTTTTTACAGGGTGTCCCAAAAGGTTAATATTTTATCTGACTATTTATATTAAGGGAATAAGGAGCGGATTAATAACAATCACGTAAAGATGTGCCTGGCCGTAGTCTTATGATTTTGTTAAGCTATTTCTTCAAATAGTTCTAAAGCGAAAACAAATTAATGATTAAACTAGTAAAACTACACACGACTACAAAATAGAAGTAGACTAATTTATAGTTTCTATTTCTAAAACAAATTTCTTTGACCACCACCAAAAATCGTTGACCTGATTTATTTGTTACAATTTTAAAATTTTAAATCATTACGATTATTTTCGAAGCTTTTCAACTTACCTTTATAATAAAAATATACTTTTTAGCAATATTCAATTAATCATAATGTTAATTCTTGGTTTTCTTATTCTATGGATCTAGCTTAATTTGTCCTTTTTTACTATATATATGCTTTCAAACAATCCCGAAGCCACTACCGCGAAACTCGATTTGTCTTGACTATTAAGTACGCATCATTAACCCACTTATCCAGACGGAAATATTTTTTTTGACTAAACTGGGATTACCACTTACTGCTCCCCCCGGGGGCACATTTATGGTCTTTATAGTACGTAAGAGCTATCTAGAACTGTGCAAGTGGGGGAAAAAGGGAGCCCAGTCCCCTGAAGATAGGCAGGGAGTCAACTGGAAGCTCCACTTATTTCCACGGGGATCAGTGAACTCTCATTATTTGTCTCTTTAGACATTTAATAGTTCTCTGACTGATCACTGAGGTTGGCCCCTATATGGGAGTAACGTAGTGGTTGTGGTTTCGTGGCCCCATAACAGTATAATGGTTATTATGGTGGCCAGGATCGTCTCACTGATAATGACACGCAAACTGAATGATCCAGTCCAGTGAGCATGCTAGACATGTGTTCTGGACAGGAGTTGAAAGTCTCCAACTCTTTAGCAAGGTGTGATGGTTTGCAGCCCTGTCCTGGAATCATTAAAGTTGCAACTAGGTGGTTCTGTTGCTTAGAATTATGTCTTCGGCTTCCTAGGACGCATGTATGACGTTTCAAATTATACAACTGTGGTTTGTCCACCATCTGATTAAGGCTACATAGCCAGGTGCAGATGTAAAACGAATCACACTATCTACCACTTGCTGCTGTTATTATGTTAAGTGCCATACCACATGATACTTCATTAATAGCGAAACACAATCTCAATACAAACTCCTTAATCATCTATTTCCCTATTGTAATACAGGCGCAAAATCACAATGTCTACTCAACTATATTTTTCTTTTTAATATTCAAGGCTCTGTTGAGATTTAAGATCATATTTTTCGTTTCCAGTTAAAAAAACCAATAATAACATACTTTTTGGAACATCCTTATATAAGTTTATGCAAACTGTAATTAATCATTATTTATTTATACACTTTAATATTTTTATTTAAATATCATAAGTGGAAATATAATGTAAAAATGAAATTTTCCTACTGGATAAATAAGTATGACATTAAATATTTTCTAGTATTTGGGCATATATATAATTTGGGTTACATAATTTAAGACTTTCTAAATCCTTTCTTTTCACATCCAACTTTAAAAATTAAAAAAAAAAAATTCATCATTCAATCATTTATTTTTTCCATTAAGACTTAGTATAGTGGTGTAATAGCTTTTTAAATATGGTTAATAAAAACAACTACAATGATTTAAACCGAAATTTTCAGGGACACAAAGGTTTAATAATAAATCCTTTTTAAGCTGAATTTTGAATTTTTCAACGCAAATATTTTTAAGCGTAAGAATTTTTATTTACAAAAATAAATTTGTTATCCTATTAAAACTAAGAGATAAACAACGGTTACCGCTGTTCGGTATACAATTTTTGTGTGCTTGTGCAAAATTATAGTTTAGCGCAATCCATTATTTTACCGCCAGAAATACATTTTATTCTTTAATTTCTCTAATGAAAAATATTGTACGACAATAGCATATTTCGTCTTTCAAATTTTGAAAGTTTTTTAAAAACACAAATATTTTTTCCAAGATGATTTTATCAACAAAAGCATTTTGTTATTTTGGATTTTACCCCGCATGATGCCATTAAGGCAGCTAGGAACAAGTTAACTAACATGTGACAATAATAAAAATTATACTAATTCATTCACTAATACAATTTTATCTTTGTGATAAACATCACATCTTTTCATAATTATTGTCTCATCTTTTCACTTTAATTGAAAACAGATAAATTCGAACAAATTTTTTTGTGAGCTTGCTTATCAGTTAAAACAGAGATTTAAAAAAAACTCATCTTGAATCCCTTATGTACTGATACTGAATAAAAATGCCATCTATTTGAACAACATTGAGCTAAAACATGTTTAAGATCTTTATCACCTTTCACTCTGATATTTACACAAAATATGGGTGGCCTTTTGTTAATTTAAGAAAAAAGGAGTAAAGAAATATATAAAAACTTAAAACTGTAACACTTGTAAAGTCGTAAAGTCAAAACTAAAAGAAAACAAACATTAAAATTATAATTGACAAGTTTAGAAGAACAAAGTTGCATAAGAGAATTTAAGAAGAAGAATAGAAAAAAGAAGTTTAAACATCAGAAATACAACAAACATTATACTTTGATACAAAAAACACATCACACGCCACACCATCACAAAAATATTTCTTTTATGTCGTACGAGTGCCTAAGAGTTAAAGCTCATAACAAAATTTTATGAGATTTTAGATCCTCAAAGATGTTTTGAAGTTTAATGTTTTCTTTTATTATTTAAAAGTATGGCATTTTAGTAGTTTCATGTCTAAAATAGCCTTGTCATGTCAACATCTTCTAGAATTTCATATTTTTCTCAAGATAACTTGTTTTATCATACACCATGTCATATGGATGTGTCTGGACCAAGAAAACGATACCAACTCCTTTTATTTGGCTTGTGTTAAAGAGACGACAATCACAACCATACAATACTCTACACAAATAGCATTAAGGAATCGTTATGTTCACTGAGTACTGTAGTTACAGCCAAAAAAGAATAAAAAAATCTTTTTATTTCAAATTTGTATATTAAATGTGCATATTTCAAAATTATTTTTATGTTTTATAAACGCCCTTTAATTCCAAGATAAAAAATAATAATAATGATTAATTTCTTAATTATCGTTTTACCCATTTAAGTACCTCTCTTTTGTTTAATACTGCTGTACCGCTTCTAGTGGAGCTAAACTTATATAGAAGGACCAGGCATCTTTCTTTAATTGTGTTGTTTTTATATTTTATTATACTGTAACAACTCTAATAGAAACTTTGTTTTTAAAATTCGATTTTATCAGCACAGAAAATTATTGCAGCTGTATAAAGTTATTTCATCTATATTTTCTATAGAATGCTTATTCATTTTATTGAAATTTGTTAAAATATTTTATAAATTTAGTGCTACAGGAATTTTCTAGTTTTTGTTTTATCTACAATTAACGTTCATATGATGCGTCTCTTACTTTCGTTCTTTTACAGAAAGCTTTCTCTCATTCATAATGTAAATTGTTTGACCGCCTTTACTAATATTGAAATTACTTTTAAATTCACAGACATGGCTTAATAAGTGGGAAGTATGAACGAAGTACAACTCGGAAACAAATTATGATTTAAATCATATTATGGTCCATCTTAGATTTATTTAACAAACATTTTTAAAATAATAATTTCACTTCCAGTCGTATTTTACATTTGACAGCTTTTAGCATATTTGCATCAGTTGAAAAGTTTATTCCTGTAAGAGAAAAGTAGAAGGTTAATTTATCGTTCCATTTAATAAAGATTTGCACCTATGTGTTATCTTTTTAGTTATTTAAAAATATATATTTTAAAAAACATATATTTAAAAAAAAAATATATATTTTTAAATTAAAATAAAATAAAAATAAAATAAAATATATATGTGGCAGCCCTTTTGTTCATTAATAAGTAACCGGTATTTATTATCATTGCTGACCTAGAACAACTTGCACATGCATTCTGTGGTCTCTTCCGTGTTGTGCTGTTAACTATGATAGACGTGTTGGCCACGTCTTAAATAATAAATTTTATTTTAACATTAATTTAAATGAATAAATAGAAATAAGAATTCACAAGATTACATAGTTTTATTGGATTCACGATAACCAACAATCTAAATTGGTGACCCGACGTGATCTTGTGGATTTTTTAGGATTAAAGAGAGTCTTAGTGAAACGTGAACGAGACATCTTTAATTTAACATGGCTGATAAATAAATTTTGGTCAACACAACTTCAAAAATTTTTGCCATGACAACCACCGAAGATAACGCATCTTTAAAAGACAAAGGCAACAATGGAAATGGTCAATCTACCGGCACAGATAATAATGCTTCCGTATTTGCAATTAACGCCAGATTACCATTTTCCGAAACGTGCAGTACAAACATCGAAGCGTGACGTCACAACACTTATAATTAACTCCGATTTTATAAAATTTGATCTGCTAATTGATCTACGTCACAACACCTATAATTGGCTCCGATTTTATAAAATTTTACGATCTGCTAATTGATCTACGTCACAACACTTATAATTGGCTCCGATTTTATAAAATTTTACGATCTGCTAATTGATCTACGTCACAACACTTATAATTGGCTCCGATTTTATAAAATTTTACGATCTGCTAATTGATCTACGTCACAACACCTATAATTGGCTCCGATTTTATAAAATTTTACGATCTGCTAATTGATCTACGTCACAACCCCTAAAATTGGTTCCGATTTTATAAAATTTTATGATCTGCTAATTGATCTACGTCACAACACCTATAATTGGCTCCGATTTTATAAAATTTTACGATCTGCTAATTGATCTACGTCACAACACCTATAATTGGCTCCGATTTTATAAAATTTTACCATCTGCTAATCGATCTACGTCGCAACCGCCTTATTTGTAACACCGTTGGTTTCAGCTCTAAGCTTACGTCACAATCGATAACCAACATCGCCGTCATTAAAACGTTCAACAACATTCAAATTTGCCAGCCGTCTAAAAGCAATTGGTCAAGTCCATTGCACTTAGTATTAAAAAGTGATGGAACTTGGAGGTCATGCGGTGACTACCGTGCGCTTAATGCTCAGACGTTGCATGATCGGTATCCTTTGCCGTATCTCACGGATTTTACCAACAACCTGCAAGGTAAGAAAATTTTTTCGAAAATCGACCTGCAGAAAGCATACCATCAAATTCCGATACACCCAGAGGACATGCCTAAAACAGCCAAAAGCACACCGTTTGAAATGTTTGAATTCAAATTTATGACCTTCGGCTTGTGCAATGCCGCACAAACTTCCCAGCGTCTAATTAATGAATTTCGTTTTCGCCTACATCGACTACAAGAATTTCCAACATCAATGAAAAATCTTTGGCCAACGCAAACAGCACACCATACGCCACACGCCACATTCAATACGTCCTTCACTAACGCAACCATACGATGGTCCGTATAAAATTTGGAGAAATTTCCAAAATATTTTACAATTAATATTCGGGGTCGAAAAACTAATATTAACATCGATAGACTTAAACCTTGTTTTTTTACCAGCGAACGAGCCGTCAAAATCAGCAGCTATACAAACCGATCCTGCAACTGATCGACAACAAGTCCAAAGTTATATGCCTCAGCTACCTGCTTCAGAAGTTACTAGTCAGAAACATCTTCTTTCCACACCAGAAGAACCCACTTCAACAACATCCGAAACGATTTTGAAAACTACGTCTAGCGGCAGAAAGGTGAAGCTTCCTGTTAGATTTAGATAACCTTTTTCCAGCGAGGGGAGTAATGTGGCAGCCCTTTTGTGTCATTAATAAGTAACCGGTGCTGTTAACTATAATAGACGTGTTGGCCACGTCTTAAATAATAAATTTTATTTTAACATTAATTTAAGTGAATAAAGAAAAATAAGAATTCACAAGATTATATAGTTTTATTGGATTCACGTAAACCAACAATCCAAATATATTTTAAATAAATATTTTTAAAAAAATATATTTAAAAAATATATATATATTTTTAAATACCCCAACATTTTAAAACAAATAAAAATTAACAAATAAAAATTATATTTGTAACTTTCGGAAAACGGTAGTTTTTTGTTTGATCTAAATTTGTTGAAAATGTAGAGAGAACTGTAAAAGTTTTTTTTGTGTTTAAGTCCAAAACCCACCACAGTTTATCAATGTAGAGTAGAGTATTAAGACTCTACAAGCTTCCTATTCTTACCTCTTTAATCTGCTTTTATGTAAGTTTTGTAAGAAAGAGCGTGTGTATATTTTAGTTTTTAAATTGTCATCGTATGTCTGACGACAGCTAAAGTGGACAGGCTGACTTATCATACAGTAATAACACCAAATTAGAAAAGCAACAACTATACTGTAGCTGACTGTTACTTAAGTTGATGGTGTCAGCTTGTTTTTTTTCTTCTTTTAACTAAAACTATAGCAACAACTCACATGTTTAAACTTAACATTCTTATTCTTTGTCGTTGACGCGTTTAATAGATAGCGACCATAGCACTGACAGCTGTCATAATTAATTTTGACATTTTGTGGTAATTATATCTTTTTGTTTAACATTCATACAATACACTCAATCTCGCATACAAAAACACTTTGAAACACTAAACCAACTAAAACAATAAAAAGTATTTTCATACACAAAAATTTACACAAAAACAAAAGAAAGAAAAAAAACAAAACTCATTCAACACTAACTTCTTTCTACACATACTAAGAAAGCCAAGTTAACTTCCAAATAAACGATTCAAGCCGCTATTCAGCTAGTCAACGAGCCACACCAGACCTAACCAATAAATATTATTATTTTTGTTTTTGTTATAATATTGTTGTATTAGAATTTTGATGTTTTAGTTTTTACTTTATTTTCATTCAGTTGTATGTTTCGTATTTGTGTTATGGCGTAGAGTGCGGTAATTGTACTTAAGACTGCTTCTGCGTGGACTGTGGCAAAAGGCTTGGATGTTGAATGTTGAAATAACTCAGACATTAGAAATTTCTTGATGAATTAATGTTTTAGTCAAGCAAATGTTTACTTTTCTTAAAAGGAAATAGATCTGTTTGTGATGCATAATTACAACACGACGTACATATATAACGAGTCCAGTGGAGAGAATTTTCCAGCAGAGAATATGGCGATTTAACACTTTTTTGCGGCAACTAGTCCTGCTACCCCTAGGCGAATTAGAAGTTCGGGAAATAGTGAAACCTTTAGAAACTAATTTCGGTCACTGCAGGAGAACGTGTTGTTAATATTAATAATCGACTAAAACTTAAAAGACAACCTTTGTAATTATAACCTGATGTTTTATATTTTAAGGTCGTTTTGCTATTATTATTTTCTCAGTACACATGCACACGCACACACACACACTATCGTGATCGTTAGTTTATTGAAAACGTCATAAAGAGTATGACCCAGCAAAAATTACACTAATGCCAAAATATCAAACACTGCACACTATTATTACGACTAGAAACAATAACAGCAGCAGCAGAAGTACATCAACAACAAAGCCAACTAAAGAAACACATCATAACTTTCCCAAACACAAATGAACTAACAAATTTACTTATCAAAACCAAAATTAACTCAAAAACAAGTCAAGCTTTAGTTAAGTTATTTTATTTAACAAAAAGTTTAATTTAAAAATTAATGATTATTTTTAGAAAGCGTTGGTTGGAAAAATATTTTTAAAACAATTTTTGTTGTTTACAGCATTTTCAAAATGAAAATAATTTTGTTGTTTTTAATATAATTTTTCTTAAATAAAAGACAATAAAATGTTTTGGGAAAAAATTTCTAATAATTTTATGACTTAAAAAATACACAATTTAGCGAATATTAGTATGTTAACGATTTGAAATTATTATTAAACAAAAAACAAGTGTGCAAATAGCACACTCCAAGACAAAAACACACAATTAGCAGATATCTAAATACATTATTGCTATCGGAAACTTGATCTCAGTAGTGGCATATGGGTTCTAAAGGAACTCAGGTTTTGGCAAATGTCGATTTCTTTATATCTGAACAAATTTTAGCGATATAACTTACTTTGGAGGCCATAATGTGCTGATACTTTGCAACAGTGGTATAAAAAATGAATCGGTATGAATCGGTGCATACGTCTAAAAAACAAAAACTAATTAATTTTATTAACAGAAAATATTTTACATTTAAAAGAAATCACTTAATTATAAATAAATAATTAACGTTTTGAAAAAAAACTGCAAATGCGGATATTAAAAAATTTTTTTTTTTAAATTTTAATAGTAAATATAATATGTAAAATTATTATTATATCTAAGAATCAAAAATATAGTTATTTGGTGGTTAGCTGTAGCATGCCAGAAAATGTATTTTATTCTGCTGGTACCCCCTGTTACCACACCTCAACGGCAAAACATTATTTGGTTAATAAAAACAATAGGAAGTCAACCTTTTGACTGAATTAGTTGAAATAGAAAACAAAATACCAAAAATATTAAAAAACGTTAATGTAAAAATGTTTAAAGAGAAAGTCCTGGTTTTTATATCCCGCCTACTGTTTTGCCCATTTATTTTTAGACCTTAAGCGCATTAAAAACTTTGTTATTTTTTATATATAAATTTTAAATTGATTTTTGAAAAACCACAAAGTTTTAGAAAAATATTTGTTTTTAACAATTATTTGTTAGTATTAAATATTGATTTATTTGGTCTCATGCTGGGCAGTAATTTGTATGCTCATGTAAATATGTATGTAAATTACATGAAAATAATATTTTTTAATCAAATTTGTTTTTATGCTGCGTCTGCTTAGTTTTTAAAAATGTGCTTCAATATATTTTATTTGAAATTGAAATTAAAACATCAACGCTGTTGTTTCTTATTTTTATTTACATAAATAAAGTAGATTTCCTTATGTTATTTATTTAATAACTAAATAAGCTCATTCGTCTATTGTTATTAGTTTAAAATATTTTATTAAGTCTGCGTGTCATAATTTAATTTTATTTTTAACATTTTTTCTTATTCAAAAATGTATTTATTAATTGGATTTCAACACATGCGTTTGAAAGTGTTTTTTACTGAACGAGTTTTTGAAACTTTTTGAAAATACTGAAGAGTGCGCACAAAAGTGATAAGGTTAACAATAACCAATTATACACTAACATTCGCAGGGTGAAATTCAACATTTTTTATTTTCTTTTTTTTTTTGCTCTATAAATGTTTCTTAAATCAGGGCTTTTCATTGTGCGCAGATTTCATTCAGGAAGAACCAACTTAAATCAAAATATAACGAATTTATCCAGAAGATTTCTCAATCACTGCCTTAAAATTAGAGGTTTAGATTAAGAAAAGAAACCTTCGGTGGCTCCAAATCTTTTCAGAGGAACTGACTGACTTAAAATTAAGAAATATATTTATGCTTCCTCCCTTCGGGGGCACATTGATATGTTTTAATGGAATCTCAGTGTCATTACATGTGTCAATGGGGCTAGAAAGTAGCCCAGTCCCCTACAAGGCTAGCAGGAGCCAACTGGACAATTCCACTTGATTTCCACGGGAATCAGTAAAGTCCCAGAGTTCAGCTTTTTGCCTCTTTACTCTTTAAGCTGTTCTGTTACTGATTATTGAGGTTGGCCCTTCGGGAGTATCGTGGTGGTTGTGGTTTCGAGGCCCTCGTTTGTGTTACGTGGGTGGGATCCTTCACAATGAATGGTCTATGTCCAGCGAGCATGATTGCAGTTGTGTTCTTAAATTTTATTAATTGGATAGTGTCCAACTTTTCGGCAAGGATTGAGTGGCTGCGGCCTGCTCAGCTCTTGAAGTTTTACCTAGGAGTGACTGGAGGATATACGTGTCTGAAAGCTTCCTAGGGTGAGGATGACGCTACGTTTCATCCACAGTGGTATGATCCACCGTCAGGTTATGGATTATACAGATAGATACTGACGTAAATCTTATCACGTATTTCTGACAATAAGGTAATCTAACATAAGCTAGTTTAAAAGATTCCACCGATCTTTTCGAACAACAAGGGCTTTTCAATTTTCCTGAGGTTATATTTTTCATTAACCAAGATTATTTTTCGGTTTAGAAACAAGAACTGCAGAGAGCCAAATAAAGACCCGGCTTTGGCAAGTGTTCGTAGCTCAGCTTATTGATCACGCCATGGGATATAATCATGAAAAAAAACGTATTTTCAACACCTAATGCGGAATTTGAATTAATAGAAATTACAATGAATAAATACATATCACTCCAATATTTTCAGGAGAGACATCAAATATGAAAAATCTTACATTTAAAGCTCTTTTGAAACCTCAACTTGATTCTGGTTCACAAAACCTGGTAGACAAGTAGAAGTACGCTTTCTGATCTTATGATCATAAATTATTTTCAAAGGTGAACGGTGTCAAAACTCCAATACTCCACTTTGCCTGACACCTTTGAAAGAAATTTTTAAGTTTTAGGTGAGAGAATGATTTTACTAGTCGCACAGCTTCAAATAACACATATACTTTGAAAAGCATTAAAGGATCACTTGATCTTCTCGCAGATCAATGTTTCATTTTACATAAGCAATAAGCGCTTTTAGAGAATATTTCTGAAAGGGGCTGTAGTACTTTAACGAAATGAAATTCATAAAAAAAAATTCTGGGGGCCATTTGTATATAGGAATAACCTAGCCATCCTTAGATAAGCCTATCAGTGACAAAGTGCTAAAATTAATCGAAATTTCAATAAGATTTATTAGGCTAAAATTTTAATGTTTTGTAAATTTTGAAAAGAAACTTTACTCTGTTATGAAAATTTGACTCTCTCGCCATATTTGAATATAAATTTGTCATTACAAATAAAATTCTAAAAAATAACTGTGATAGCAAATTAAAGTCTCAACACGGCATTAAGATTTAAAAATTAAGAACAAATTCGACAGTAAAAGTTGTCTAGAAATTAAAAGATGAAAAGCCATTTCAGATTAATCGACAGTGATAGTATTTTCATATCGCAAAATATTCAGGTTCTATTTTTTATTTAATTGTAGAACTTTAATGATACTTTTTTCTTAACAAACATTTGTTTATAAAATTATTTATAAATTGGCGAAGACAGGACTATGCCGTATCACATTCATGCATGCTTTTTGTCATATTTTTATGGTTTAAATGTGTTGGTGTCATTATAGTATTTTCATATTATTGTTATATATTGTGTTTATCGAAAGATGTTGTTTCAAGGTGTTGTCATGTATTTTTCTCTCTTAATCATGTAAACACCAACAGCAGGGGTCCAGCCCTTTATTTTTTTCGTTTAATATTTTTTCTTATTTTGTAAAATTATTTGGTGTCTTCTTTACTATTAATAATAGAAATATAAATTTTATTACTCAAATATATTTTATATTGTTGATATAATTTTTTCCACTTAAAATTTATTTGCTTTAATAAAACAAAAACACTGACAAATCAAATGAATAGTTTTTGGCGCCACTCCAGAATAGTTAAAATTTAAATACAAACATTTTAAAATATTCATTAAAAATTATTTAAAAAGTGTGAAAAACAGGTGGATGTATATTAAAGTGAGTGGTTTTGAATAATGGTCTATTTTGATCAAAATTTGAATAAATAATATAAATATTTTGTTTAGTTTTATTTGAAAAATACACACATATGTGTAACATAACACAGTGGGAGTCAATAAATAATAGCAAAATGTAGAAAATATATTAGAAATATTTAACTTAAATATAATATAATTAAAGCTCTGTGGAAATTACCATAAATCATCATTTCTTTCGTTATGTGTACAAATTTGCGTGGATATATATGGAAACGGATGTTGGAAATTTCTCGAAAACGATTGGATATTTGGTACATTCGCAATTTATATATTATGCTATTTTTTCAATTCGCGCGCTAAGTTAAATAAAAGCGGACAAAAGGAGTTAAAAGATGATCAAAATTTTGTTATATTTGCTTCACCATTAGTCTATCTATAGTACTTTGAATTCATAGTTGGATAATTTCACGCGTTTCATAGAAAAAATAAAAACAAACAATTTCTCAGAAGTCACTTTGCTGCCACTAAATCATTAACAATTTATATATGAATGCTTTTTGTCTACTTAATTGCCCTCCCATTCAGTGTATCCATCAACTACTAAATCATCTTCTATTATTTGATCCAATAAAAATTTTTAAAAAAAAAATTTTAAACGCACTACAAGTGAATGCAGGTGGAAAATAAATATTGTCAAGATAAAGTTTGATATAGGAATTATTCAGAATCTTGGGCGCCAGCAATTAAATAAGAAATTTTTATAATTTTTTTCACAATATTCACTTCTAACTTCATATTTGAAAAAACAAATAAACCAAATATACACAGTTTCTTAATGGTTTAAGTTATTAATAATAACAAAAACAAAATCCTAAACAATTTTTTACCTTCAAAAAGATATTCTTCGTTTTTTACTGAACTAAACTGTAGAGAAAAAGTTTAACAGACAAGAAGAAATTTCAACAATTATGACATTTTTCAAAAAAACATGACATAGAAATTTTTCTTTAACTTGAGGCAGAAGTAAAGAAACAAACACACGTTAGCATATATATACATATATAAAATATACAGACTAAGATATTTTTCTCGATATTTTAAATTTATCAACATGGAATAAATGTATTTTTTCTTTAAAATAAACCAATTATCAAATCAAAGCAATTTAAAGATTTTGATTTTTTTTTTTTTTTTTTTTTTTGGAAAGAGAGAGATAGACATAGAAAAAACTAAAAATAAGCTAATTGGAATTTTGTAGATATTAAAATTATTCGTTTAAACAACCTAAAATAAAATTGAAAGTAAAATCAAATGAAGCCGTTGTGTGTGCTGCTTGATTAAAATGCTTAAAAATCAATTTAAATCATTATAACAGAGTTAATATGTTAAACCGTTTAATTTTCTACTTTATTAATTTGATTTTATCTTCAACAACGTTTTATTATTTTAATAACTAATTATAGTTAAAATTCCCAAAAGTAATTAATGCTTTCCGAGAAATAAAAATTAATTTCTTTGAAAACCCTTTAAAGTGCCTAGAATAATTTCGCTGTCATACCAAAAAAAAAAGTAATTAAATTTCTTTGACATGGTTAACTATTTCAGCATTTTTATATCGATGCATTAATATAACACAATTACAGAAAATATGCCAGAAATTTGAAAATAATTTCAAACAATTGTAGGATTTGTTTGTTGATACTACAGTCTGATAAGTTTGAAATAAATCTGAGTTACTAATCGCAGCTGTATCCTAGTTTTAGTCAGTGTTAATAAAGAATTGTATTTATTTCCTTAATTGTTCTTGTTGACTTTATTCCCAATTCGTCGTATAGGGTGTCCGCCGTATACTATTTTGTTTGTTTTTAATTTTTGATTCAATGAAAGAGAATGGATTTTATATTGATAAATGTTTTATTTAATGTCGGCAATTATGTATGGAATACAATATCAGATAAAGGCTTGCCTTTGTTAGCCTCACAAATGGTCTTGTGAAAGAAGCTCTTGTGTCAACTGAAACTTATATGGAAACAAATGCAAATCCTTGTGCGTTTTGTGGCCAGAGTTGTTCTTTGAAGACCAAGCTCCTGAGTTAAATGGATTGTTTTGAACACTTTCTTGATCAGCAGTAATGCTTTCAGCCAAGCTTGCAGTACGTTGTGGTCCATGCTTGCGTCTACCACCTACAGACCCTCTTTCTTCGAAATCATTCACTACACGATAAATAGTGCGATTTGTTGGCACGATGTTTCTCCCAATAATTTCGCGTAACTTTCTCATCGTCACAATAATCAACGATCGATTTTGATAACATGTTTTGTAACGATTAAAAAAACACGAAAACACGTTGGTTTATTGAATATTTTTTTATAATAAATTTGCCATGTATCTACTCTACAACTGCCAAATATGAACTGTCAAGGCTATTGTTTACCAAAATGGCAGCAAAATAGAATAGTATACCTTCCCGGCGGACATTTTGTAAAATGTAGTCAAAGTGAGTGGTAGATCTCGTAGCTGAAAAAAGAGGTGACGGATACCTCGGAAATCTTTAAAAGTACCCATTAAAATTTTGATTGGATATATATTTTTTTAACAATATTATTTTGAAACCAAAGTAGCCGGATATTTGTATTTAGATATCAAGTAGTTTTTAATAACTAAAATAATTTTTCTCAAGTCATCTATATTTTTTGTTTCTTGTTCCCTCAAAAGTCAGTCTTTGCTGAATTAGTCTCAAACTCTTGAAAATTTGCACAGCAAGTTTTGATCTATGGGCGCTATAAGAACAAGTATAAACATTTAAAATAAAGAAATAAGAAAGTTCCCATTTTATTGTAATTTGATGTATGAAGCCTTATCTGCCAGTCTGCCCATTGTTTGTCAGAATTTTTTATATAAAACATTCTAAAAGTCATCTTTTTTTTGGTCAAATATCAGGAGAAACACAAACAAGTACGAAAACTTTCTTCACAAAGTTTACAAATAAAAAAAATCAACATTCAAGTAAATGAGTTATTTTACTTTTACTTTTGATAGGGCGATGAAATTTTTACTTTTATACAAACAGACTTTGTCGGTTTTAGGTCGTTACGCAACATTTTTACAATTTTTTTTAATATTGTTTTTTAATAACATGAATTTTTATATTTACATTTACAAATCATCTGATCCCCTATAGTAAAATTCAATTCATAGTTTCGAATTAATATGTGAGGCCACTACAATGGAAGAAAGAGGAAATTGAATAGTTTGAGTAAAACAATAACAAAAAACTATATTTTGAAACATTTCCCACCGTAGTGATAATTATTTTTGCATACCACTGTATAAATTAAATATTAAATTATATTTTTTACATAAAACTAATTATATGTGTTGGTTGTTTGTTTAAGTTAATTAAATTTCCATATTTAAACAAGACAAATGTCTCATCATCCTTGTTTTATAATAAAGTTTATCCAGAATTTAACTCATTTGGTTTATATTTTCTTATTTTTGCTTTCTTTTTTATTCCATTTGACAGTTTGTACTAAGATTTCTTCGTCTGTAACATTATGATAAATTACTTTATTTTTCCAACTCAACATTAGGGTTAATCATTTTAATATAAAAGATGATGAAGTAAAAAACCGATGCTTTTAACATGTCATCCCATTCATTCATTCACTCTTTCATTTATTTGTTTGCTTATTTAGTTTATTCATTCAACTTTCATAAAAATAGACGCCAAAAGGTATTGTAGTTGGTGAATTGCTTTGCCTTCGTGAATATCTTGCGTACAATTATTAATAAGTTTTATGTTAAAAAGTGACAAATACGAATGTTTTCATTGATGTTTTTGCTTTTATTATTTATTTAGTGTCTTTTTGTCCAACTAATTGAGTTTCATTTTTATTTGGGTCGATAAAAAATATTCAAATAAAAATACCTACAACTTAATTATGCTGAATGGTTAAGATATTTTTTTTGAAAATTATAATACAAATTATGTACCTTTTGCGTTAAATATCAGAAAAAAAAATGTGGTAGACACTTTCTTTAAATAATAATCGCCTTTCTATAGCGGTTCCAAAAAATTAGTAACTGTTCTTAAAAACTGATATTACGTATAAATAAATCCTTTCACTTTTGTTTTAAGTTCTATAGCCGTTTAAGCGAGCGTGGAGATAATCATTACGTTTAGTTTTCAAGCGTTTGACAGTTACGATTTAAAAGATGGGGCCAAACTACGTTACCTGTGGGAATACTTTTATTTTATTAAACTGTAATTATTCAAATTATGTAAAACTTGATTTAGGAAGGACTGAGTTCACACATACATAAAAAAATACATACGATAAAAAATATTTTTATGTATAAACTAAGGCACAAATGATGGATATAAGAGAGGTATTAATGTGGTATTAATCATTTTGTAATGAGGTGTTTTCAGAAATTTTTAAATATATCAACGTACGGAATCATGATAGTACATCTAGCCTATCTGTAGCTAAGCAAATTCAAACTCCAAACCAATCTACAGGCATATTAGAATAAAAAGCTAAGATAATATTCTGAAAAAGAGCGCTCTGGGATTAAAAAGTTAATTTTAATGTAAAAAAGACACTATATAAAGGTTTAAAAACCATATTTTCTATTCCGAAATAAATAATTCATTGTTTTATTTAGAGTATTTAAATCATTTAAAAGTCAATTTTCAATGGCTCCTTACAAAAATTTATTCATAGCACAAAAAAATTGTTATGCAAAGGATGATCCTCTTAAAATTTAAAATTTGGTTTATATATTGTGTGAGCTTGATATTTAAAAGTTATTTGATATTTTCCAAAAACGTTCATGTGTGATAAAAAGAGATAGCAAATTCGATAACTATTAGGAAGACATATCCTTGATACAAATTTTCATTTGAAAACAAATTTTGGAAACGAAATTAATAATCTTATGTCTTAATATTTACTGATTAAATGAGAACGAGCAACGTTGAAAATTCTCAGCAAAGTTAAAGTAACCAAGAGATTTTTAGCCATTTCACATTTTAGAATTTATTATCAAGTCATCATGGGTAAAGATGACTTAAGCGAATATCATGATGTGTTTTTTTTTTAAACCATATTAATTTTTCCATTTTTCATTTTTTTGTATTTATTTGTTAAGTAAATGTCATTGTAAGCAAAAATAAAGTTTAAACTAATATCACTTTCGAAAACTTTCGTTTATAATTTTCCCAAACATAATAAAATTATAAACAATAATAAATCTAAGCAAAAAATAACTAAAAACACATTTTATTGCATTACACTACAAGGAATAGAAACAAGGCCAAATATAAAGAAAGTTGCTAGTTGAAAGCAGAAAATTACTTGAACGATATGGGAAATTTCATATTGCTAATCAGAAATGTTTGAAACAATTAAATCTAGATAGTCTTTTTTGTATACAGTAAAGCGTAAGCAATGGAGTACCTTAATAAATAAAATGGTCTGTACAATAAAAAAGAGTTGGTTATAATACAACTTCCAAATTTTATTAGCTAATTCTATAAAAATTACTAAAAAATTATTTATATTTAAAGAGATTCTTTGGCAAAGATATTCTTAACTTCGTTCTTAAATAGCTTCAAGTTATATGAAAATAAAAATTTATTAAACTAAAACCCAATGAAAGGAAACATATGTAAACTGTATTAAATCTGAAAAGAGAATATCTTTCTATTTCATTAACAGCTTAGAGTTTAAGTACTACAATAATTTAGATAAATATGTCACAAACAATGGCAAAAATATTTAAAATATTACCCAACTTTTTTTTTTTTTTTTTTTAAAGAGAAGTAAAGTAGCATTTCAGGCAACGATGCCTACTTCGTCAAGTACCGTGCTACATTCTTTAGGAAAGGGATAGAGAATAGATTAAACAGGTGGCGAAAGTAGAAGGATAGTCGGAAATTAACTGCCGTATAAGACAGCACAGCGACCAGTGACTATGCCTTCATCGCTGAGCAGCCCCACCGACAGTCAATTTTTTTTTTGTAGTGAAAATAACCAGGTCTTCGTTGGGAATCGAACCCACAACCCCCATATTTACAAGCTAGTACACTACCTACTAGCCTACAGGGGCACATATCATTTAAATTTGACTTTATTCAACTTTAAGTGCTGTGCTAAATCTACGTGTCTTATTCAGTTTAAAAAATTATATACTATTTTAGGAAAATAAATTAGTTAAGTTCTACAAAAATTCTGCAAAACCACATTTATTTACATAAAGGAAAATTTAATAAAATTACAGATTAATTAATTTAACTAATTTCCTTTTACGAAATAAATGTCTAATGAAATAATTTAGTACTCAAAATTACTAAAACATGCAAGTTATGTTTTTTTTGTACTCTTAATGAATGAAATGCCCTCAACATACTCATTTTCATCCATAAATGTACCTTTCATATATATTTATTTATTTTTAAAAAATATTCCTTGTGCTAGTGTCTATTTTAATGCATAAAGTCATATCACAAAAACCATTAAATGTAAACTTGCCGCATAATTCTATAATGTTTTTGCCATCTATTCACAAATGCTCTTCTTTTCGCTTTCTTCACAAGCACACTCAAGGATACACTTTTATAAACATTCATATGTGTGTTTGGTATACAAATATATTGCAATAAATTCCATTACTTAAGTATGTGTTTGTTCCCATACCATTTCATTTATACAGATAATTTTGTAGGTATAAATTTGTGTCTCCCGAAAAAAAGGTGGTAACATAATAATGGCCGTATTGTCACGACTTCTTTAATGTTATTTTATCAATATCATAATACAATTGTTTCGAAAAGAAACACTATAACATTTATATCTACTAACATTGAAACTTACGCACACATAAAATGTGTTACTGCTACGTAAATATAGAGATAATAACATGCTTTAGATATTTGTGACAATGTTAGCGATTTTATAAAACGAAAATAATAAAAAACAATAATATTCATTTGAGAAACGGGCTTTTAGGTATTATTGATGAAAGTGAACTTAATGAAAAATACATGCGATTTAACTCAGAACATGTCGTAAAAAAATTACAATAGTGCGGCAATGACTTCCATTTAACTCAAATTGAGCTCTGACTTAGGGTTTGATAACATACCATCACGTGTAAACTGCACAAAATGATGTTTTTTTACACAATCTGTAGCGATATTGTTTATTAACAAACCAAATTTAACATCGACGCTGAGTAGAATTTTTTTATTGTAGATTTGATAGTCTTTCTCTTTATTAAGTTCTATTGGGCTTAAAAAACTCCCAATACTTTCAAATTAAAAATTTTCCATATGCCTTGGTAAACTAATCAATCTAAGCCCGTTTACTCCACTGATATTTGTACTTAATAATTTTTATTAAACAACTAGCAGACCCGGCTAACTTCGTATCGCCTAACAGTCGATTCTTTGTTTTTTTATACTTATTCTGCTATTCGGGACACCGGGGCAGTTAGTTAGATAAAAATTGAATAAGGATTATATAGAAAAATTATAAATCACTTTAAATAAAAGTATTCGAAGAAAACTACAATTTCCGATATCTTATTATTACACTTAATAATTATTATATTTTATTTTATTTTTAATTATTCTAAATTAAGGTCCCTTTGTATTGTAGTACTTTATGGTACACGATATTTTTTGTTTGATTACCTGCCGAGGAAAAAAATAGATCAGACGGTTTTCCAACACGGGAACAGGCAGCATACAATTGACCATGCGAGAAACATGATTAATACCTCAAACACTTAATGACTGCGACTGGGATTTGTTTATAGTCATTGCGAGCGAACAAGCCGTACTGGAAGCTGTAGTCTTTTAAACTCGAATATTATGTCAGTCGGAATCATTGGGATGCGAGGTATCAAAACGTCTTCGCTTTTATTCTTTTTTTTCAGTATGATTTCTTCTATTACGTTATTCATTTACTTTTTATCGCTGATCGTGTGCCGTTACAAAGTTTCGGTTGGTTAATATTTCACAACATTATAACTACATGCCCAACCTTTAGTTGAAGATTGTGAGGCGGCAATGACGCGATAAGATTTACATTTGCACCTGGCCGTGAGCCTTAATCAGATGGTGGATCATTACCACTGTTGATGAAATGTAGCGTCATCCTGGCCCTAGAAGGCCTTCGGATACGTATATCCTCCGGTCACTCCTGGTAGCAACTTCAAAAGCCCGGAGTAGGCCGCAGCCTTCACTCCTTGCTGAAGAATTCGAGACTATCCAACTCCTCGTCGAGAACGCATGAAGCTTAATATAATTAAAAACACGACGGCATTCATACTCACTGGACCTGGACCATTCATTGTGTTCATTGTGAAAGGTCCGACCCACAAACTCAAACGAGGGCCTCGAAATACACAGCCACCACGATGGGGGGTGAGGCAGCAATCCTGGCAAATCAAGTGAGTTAAAAATTCCGGTGGATAGTTCACGACATTATCTTGATTAACTGCCATGTCATATGTCGTCATTTCGCCAGGAATACCATCTTGAATTTTGAAAATTAATCCATTTACATCTTTCGCTCAACCCATCATAGAATAAATAATTTTCAGCAGCATTTAAAAACACTTAATGAATGAACTCAACTTTTGATTGCCTTAAATATCAGGAAAGTTGATGCAGCCAGTCAGCACATCTATAGGAAATTTGCCATTATTA
Organism: Trichopoda pennipes; assembly: GCA_030448955.1. NCBI lineage: Eukaryota > Metazoa > Arthropoda > Insecta > Diptera > Tachinidae > Trichopoda > Trichopoda pennipes. Next base: position 2,882,558 of record JASKUP010000031.1, on the reverse strand, counting down.
ATATCAATGAATTGTTTAGAGAATATGTCTCCAGATTGATCATTTTTAACATAACACGTATATGGTTGCTGAAATCTAATACCTTGACGTGTTTCCAAAATGTTCAGGACTTTAAAAATGCATTGAACGTGGAACGACTGGCAATGTTTGGCGAAACTCTCCTGATAATAAAATCATTACGCCACCAAATTGGTCTAGGTTGTTCCATAGATCTTTTAAAGTTCTATCTAAAGCTTCAATAGATATTTTATGCACCATCGTGCATTCACCCCACACTATTAATTTACATTGCTGCAAAACCTTTGCCATTGCTGAATTCTTGGAAATGTTGCAGGCTGCAGTTTCGTTGCCTTGCATATTCAATGGCAATTTTAAGGCTGAATGGCTGTTCGACTGCCTTCTATCGAATGCTTGACGAAACAACGGCTAGAGCAATTTAATTTTTTAAAGAATTGTTGCCAATATTAAAGTGGTTAAAAAATATTTCATGTACCACCAGGGGCGTCCCACAAGTAAATCCCTCCAGTTGCATCATTAACTTTCATATATGTATCAAACTTTTCTTCTTCGTTTAATAGTGGAAGATGTATTTCCAGTTCTAACTCTTGCTGAAAAGCATCGTTCATTGGGCGGTTGTGAGCGGCCATCCCCAATTAACATAATGGTTTGTTTGACATCATCAAGTTTGATTTGATTGTAAATTTCTTCACTTATTTGTAAATTCAGATTCCCTGTTCTATTGCGCATAGTAAATTAAATATCGTCACACATATTATCTTTGTACTTCATCTATAAATCAATTGATTTATATACTTTTACGTATCTTTTGTATGGGCGTATAGAAAAGTGTTGTTTTTATACTTTTTCAGGCATTTTTTTAGAACCATCCTCGTACTTCAAGGAATATTATAAAAAAAAGAATTAACGAAATCGGTAACAAATTTAGCGATTTGTTTTTATATTATAGACTTCAACCATGTTCTGATTGAAAAAATGATGTGACTCGTATGAAATTTTATCAGATAAGTAGCAGCGTCTTCAGAAATAAATATTTTCTATGTTTTGTACATTAGCATCGGCTTTTTGCTCACAATTATTTATTTTACTTCTCTTATAACAAAAAAAAACATAAAAAAGACGATGTAGTCGCAAAAACTTTTCCTTGAGAGCTATATTTTTGTTTAATTATTAGTCATTTTTAATAATTCACATTTTAAATTTATTTCATATAGAAAAACTATAATTTTCAATTATCTGATTTTGAAATTTTCTAAAGGGTAAAAATTACTAATTCTTCAACTTATTTTTTTGCGTTTTTTTTTTACTTCATAATGTGACAACATTTTTTGTCCTAATTTTACAATCACACATGTAAAAGATTTTCTTTTCTCGTTACTTTTAAGAGGGTTTGTTTTTACAATAACTGTTTTTGTATAGATGTGCGATATTTTTGTTATTATTGGGTTACGTTTACGTGTATATAGGTTTATGTAATTCACGTGCTCTATAACAAAAGAAAATACACACACACTTGTGCATGTATTTTGTTATTTAAATTGGTGTTTGTAGCAACACGTACGAGATCATTACAATAATGTCACAAAGGATAATAATATATTTTGATGTTGTTCTAGTTATTGCTACCACCTATAGAAAAAAATTTGAAATAGCAGAAGATAAAACTGAAAAATACATTTAAATAAACAGTTAAGAGTGGAGATTTGTTTAGAATAACCTAAAGTAGTTTTTTTTTGAGTATGTATACAAAAAGTAGATAAAATTTTTATAGCAGTTAGACCGACAAAAATTTAGGAACGAAGGAAATTAAAAAGCTTAAGTAATTAATTTCCTTAGAATTTAAAATGACATATTTAACACGAGTATCTAGTATTTTATACAGCAACATCTATACTAGAGAGCTAAGAAACAATCCGACAATAGCTCTTGGTATTATCAAGTATTTTCATGTAATAATTTTAAACAGTCATTTATATTTGTATTGTCAGTGGTAGCAGTTAATTTTTTCATCATCACATTGCATCATCTTCTTTTTCACAGTATTTAAAATCACTGAAATATTTCTGCCATTTATACACTAAAATAATATATTCAGTATTATTGACCAAATTTTATATTTAATTAAATTTTATTTTTAATTTAATATTCAATTTATCTTAAATTTTTATAAAATTTTATTTGCACAACTAAACTTAACATTCAACTTAAACAGCTTGCAATATTTAATTTAAATTCCATTCACAGGTTTTTAAAGGAAAAATATTTTAAGTATGTTACACACATGATTTCTTCTTTGATTTTATTTCCGTTTTAATTCATTTGAAATGAAAAAGGAAGTAAATCATTCATATAATTTATTGGCATTCATATGCTCTTATATGTGTATTTGTACTGCTTGAGCACATACTTAGTTAGATATTGAAGAGAAAACTGCAAAATCTACTTTGTATTTTCTTATTTAAGCGTAGAAGGAAACTCTAAGGAATTTATTAAAATCACTTTGTCGTCTATAGAGAAAAATATAAATAAAAAATCTTTAAAGTAATAATTTTACATACTAACATATTGATATTTTTAAAGGACACACGCTATTTAATATTTAAATCAGTTGTATATTTATAAATGTACATTTCTATATAGTATTATTTGCTGGCATATGCATATGCCATGATAAATAAATTTTCGCATAAATGTCACGTACTTCTGAAATGTCTTTTTTTATATTCACTTTATTTGCTATAACTTTGTTTAAACATTAAAGCCAGAGTTTTGCTGCATTATTTTCTGCTAAAATGGGATTAAATTTAAATTATGAAATTTTTAAATATTTTAATTTCTTTATATTATTTTGTTTTTTTTTTTTTGTATATAATTTAATTAAAAAATCAAAATTTTTATAAAAAAATATGTGACCAATTTGATAGAAATGAATTATTCTCTAAATTGCTATATTGCATAGATTAAGAGAGGCACTAATATATTTATCTATATAGAATTCATTAAAGACAATTTATTTATCCAAGAAACCAGTAGGAGGTAACGTGTCATACATAAAATATTCCAAAAACTTTTGCATTAAAAGCCAGGAAAGGACATAGTAGCATTGACTCCTCCATAAAAATCATATGACCTGCATAACTTAATGATCGATCAGTATGTTTTCCGTCTCAATTAATAATTTGTGTAATATGCCTTTATTTTCAGAGATATTATTTCAAAACTTCAGAAATATATGCTTCTAAAATTATTTTATTATTATTTTTTTACAACAATTATGAAAAAAGATGAAACTTAAAAAACACTAAAATCACTAAAATGAGCCAAAACAACTGCACAGGATAAAAACAAATAACTCTTAGCTATGAAAAAAGCGAAAAAATCATATATAAAAATAAAGTCTTTTAGAGGTAATCAGCTTTGGACTACAAGTATTAAATTATAATGATCATCAAAGTTATAAACAAAACCTCTTACTCACAAAAAAAAAAAATATTGATAAAGGAAAACAACCCAAACTTTTGAAGTCCGAAGATTTAAAATTAAAGAAAAACATCATAAATCAGTTTAAGTATTAAAAATCACTTTAAGGACTATTCAGACTAGCCAATAGATATAATTCTTTTCGTACACAGCACCTCGTATATTCCACTGCCATTTTATCAATGATTAATGTTAGTGAAAGCGATTCCTTCCAATCGATTATATTCGCCAGTTTGAACCAGGGGATAAAAAAAAAATATATTTTTTATTCTATTTCCTACTCGACCTCCTTTAAAGTTTTGTTTAGAAAACAACTTTGAACCACTTATTGAAAGAAAAAAAACTGAAAACAACAACCAAATACAATAATAACAAAATAAACAAATATATTTGACCCAATGTAAACACACCCAGATATACACAACATCTATTCAAAGAAAAACAATTCTTAATAAGAAATTTATTCAAGAAAAACACACATAATTTTAATTTTATCTTTATTAAGGATTAACAAGAAACTGTTGTTATTTTTAATAGAAAAAACAAGGAAAATACAAATTTCTAAATCATAGTTGTATATTCGGACCTAAGTGTATTGAACTTGATATTTAATTATTGATAACTTGCTAAAGATAGTAAAAAAAATAATCTAATTACCAAAACATAAATGTAGAAAAATAATACTTTGTGGAAAACTGCCATTGGGAGAAATTCAAGAAAAACAAGCATCATAAATATCTTTAAAAAAAGAAAAAATTTTGAATTACATAAAGGATTTATGTCCTTTTTTTGATTCTTTGCGTGAAAACAAGATTTTCTTTGTGGTTGTTAGTTTCTTGTTTGAATTTGTTGTTATGTATGTCAAAATGTGTATCCTTTTTTGCCCAAAACGAGTTAGGTTTTAAAATTGGTTTTAAAATTTATTTAAAGTTTATTATGCGAATAAATTTTTGTAATGTTTAGTTTTCACCCTGATTTCGAAAATGTGCCGCACCAGTCAGACTTAAAATCTTTTTCAAAGAAAGTGTGAATCTGTTGCGTAGTTTTGATACATAATATTTTGGCAGAGTTTCGAAAAAATTTTAAAAAGCCCTGAAGAGCGTTGCGATAAATAAGAAATATATTTTCAGTTTTTATGTAACACAAAGCTAAAATATAACAAAGAAGAATTTTTAATACACAACAGAAGTAATGAGTTTTTATATTTTTTTGTATGGTAAAATCTGGTAATTTTTTTGTTTTTGAAATTTTAATTAAAACATTATTGCTTGACTAACCTGATCTCTCAAAAAAAGTTATTTGCTTCACAATTGACTTCTTCTTTCTTAAAATTATTAATGTTTTGTTAAATATTTTTCAAGTAGTAAAACTCGCCAATTTCTGAAAAAGGAAAGTTTTAGCAAAATTCGCATTTAATTATAATTTTTAATTAAAGCTTTATGTGACGAAACGACTGTTTGGGAGGACTTTTTGGTAATTTTTTGTAAAGTGAAGTTCCTTAGTGAATTTTTATTTTAATATAAATAAATAACTTAACAACAATATAAAAATCAAGACAATAAACACAAATGGTATGAAAAATATTCAAGCTTCCAGTTTTATACAGAATTAGAGAATTACTTTAAAAAAGCCCTTGTTGCACTGCCTTTGAATATACATTTATCGAAGTTTTCTATTTTTCGATAGGGATGAGAAGAATTATGGTCAACAAAATTAGTTAATTTTAGGGCCCCTTATCTTAATTTCAATGTATTTTTATTTGGGCACTATCTTCATCTTGTTTTTAAATGAAATTCTCAACAAACAAAAAATGTTGTTCTGCTTGTTTTCTACTCTACACAACTTATGCTGCCTCCTCATCTTTTCGTTTAAGGGTCATATTACCATCATCAACATGGGTAATTAAAAATCTAGATAAGAAATGCTGTGCATGTTTTTGTGTCTTTTTCCTTAGGAAAAAAGAACATTATAAGATTAACAATTACAATATTAATACGAGTAGAGAAATATATATTTAATATATGGTAAATAAAAAGATATTTTAAGTCTTATTTTTGGCTGGGTATTATCTAAAATTAGTTTCTATCTTATTTTTGTATCTGATGTTTGCATGACAGTGCATAAGATATTGTGACAATAATGAAAACATTGATATATATCTTAGTTGTTGTTGTTATGAGAAATCTTTCCACGCTCTCTTCTCTAGTAGCCCAAATACATACTGTCACTTACAGCAATACAAAAATATTTTAAGGAATCTGTGTGGGTGGATGATTATGTTTGGCTTTTGGGAATTATATTACATTTTCAATGTTAAAATAAAAGTTTTCTTCATTAAACGCTAAACACTATTTAGTTAAAATTCCTTCTTTCTATTAATTTAGTTACTAAAGAATGGCAAATATTTTTATTTGAAGTTTTAGCTCAAGAGTTTTCTTATTGTCAATTAAGTTTTTAGGATCATGGAAATGTATGAAATTTCTGATAAAATGTATACAATATATAAATATGAACTAATATTTTGTCGTAAATGCAAAATTTACTTATTTTGGTTTGAGTTAAAGGAAACTTTAATAAAAACCCTCCCACAAAGGGTATTGTTAATTTATGTTTTTACTTCTTAATTTTTATAAATAAAGTTAAAAGCAATCAATATTTTTTTTTATAGGATTTTATATCTTAAATTTATTTTGACTAAAAAATTAAATAAAAACAATATTTTGTTATATTTTTATATTTTCTTTATATCACATGCATTCGCAAGAAAAAGTTTGAAGCCTTTATCGAATTAAATTAGAATTTAATTAAGTTTTTAATTGATTTCTATTAAATTTTTATCTTTTTACACGGTCCTTTAAATTATAACGATTTATTTTTCTTTTTTTCTCTCAATATTTCGCTTTCCTTTGGAAAGCTTCTTCAGGAAATTATTTTTTATATTTTCAAAAACAAAAATTATAACAATTAATTGATTAAATTAAGTCAAAAACACAATTAAATTTTATTTAGTTTTGTACTAGTTAAATCAATTTAATATATAATTGAATTTAGTCTATCAAGCGCTGAATTAAATCTCAATATAGGAAGCATATGAAAGAATTCTATCACATTTGGGACAAATAACAAACAGGATCTCCAGAAGGTTTTATTTATGAGGTACTTGGTTTCAATTACGGCCGATCAATTTATTATTAAAATAGAGTGATTAAATATATTTTAAAATTTGTTTATGAACTCATTAGCTCTATTGTAAGAATGCTGCAAATTTAAAATTTTTTATATCCAACAATACAGGATACTGCAGTTAAAAAAATTTTTGTGACAGTAATTTAGACCCAATTAAGATGACATTAATGTTGCAAATTGAGTATTTTTACTTCATTTAATTTATAAAAAACAATATTTAAACTACAAAAAATTAAACAAACTTGATTTTAATATTTATTATTTATTTAGATTTCTTTTTGTCACCTTTATATTCTTATGACAATAAGATTAAGAGCAGAATAAAGTATTATATTTTATCTTTTTCTGACACTGGACCAAAAAGTTGTTTGACACTTTTTTCTTCGAAAAATGTTTGTTGATAAATGTTTTCTTAGTTGAAGATTTCTCTTGGGTTATTGTTAACTTAATTTGACACATACTCGTATTTATAACCATTTTTTGTATCATTGTAATCAAAACAAAAAGTTACCTTTCTCGCTATTTATATTGACATTTTGTTTATAAAAAGCCCGTAGGAATTTCATATAAGAATAGATGTTTTTGTTTAAAATTTTTGCTTTTCGATAAAATTTTGTTATAAATAGACAAAATTAGCACTTGATTTATAAATGTTTGTTTATATAATTTTTATATTTGAATATTTATAAAACATTTTTCAAACAATGTTAAAAGCTTAATGAAGCTTGCGTGTACCAAATTAATTTCACTTTTATGCGGGAAAATAAAACCTTTAAATATATCACGGGCCTTTTGATGTTCCAATGTCTAATGCTGCATATTATTAAGTGTTTACTTAATTAAATATTACAAATTTTAAAAAAAATAACAAGGTCGTTTTTTTCTTGGAAATACTAATAATATTTTAAAAGAATTATTTTTTTAACCCCCCCAGCCTGCACTTATATCAGTTTTGAGATGTACAAAATTGTATATAAAAAGAGGATAATGTGTGAGCGGTTGTATTAAGTGTTTGATACTGGCTTTTAGAGCTAACTATATTTACAGCCTCAGCCTATTGTGTTTAAAAAACAAGGTCCTATACGAGAATAACATGTTCATACATACATTTTTTATAATTTTATTTTCAATGTTTTGGCCTTGCCCTCTAGGACATATATAACAATGCATACTTTAAAGTATTGGCTTGACCATATTCGTCAAAATCAGAGCCCCTATGCAAGAGCTGATTTATTTTGTAACTTTTTATTCATACTTAATTTTAAATGGGACATATTTCTAAATTGTGTCAATTCTAAATACTGTTCATAGACGTCAAACTGTCATTACTATTCATTTTCAAATTTTGTATTTGTTCTTACAGCAAAAAAAAAACCTTAAACACAAGAATGTTGCAATTGTGGGTCACGTACCTGAAAACAACATTATTGTTGTGTCAGCCTTTACCTTCAGGCTTTACTTTTTTTGCGTAGACACTGTAAAAAAACGACGGGTTTGCTTATTAAAGTTAAAAAATAAAATTTTTATTAATATCAGGTTACTTTCCGCACATTCTTTAGGAATTAGTATATGTTGCATTAGGAGCTCTTTAGGAAATTTAGGAAACCTTATTATTATGAGACCAAAGATAGAGAACTGTGACAAATGGATAAATATTTTAATCAAATATATATTTTAAATAAATATATAAAATATATATTTTTTAATATTTGCTGCTTTTTTTATGACCTTAAAATATAAAATCCATAAAAATACTTTATTTTATAATTTTAGTTTAACTTATAAAATAACATCTTTCAACATTTTACAACCAGTTTTAAAGATATTCTGATACACAAGTTATGTGACAGATGGACAGACAGCCAGCAAAAATTATTGTGAAAATTGTATGAGAATATTCTCATGTTTATCATTTTTTTCAGTAATATTTCTCATATTAATGTTAACCACAAAACAATACTTCCTTTAATTAGTCATATGTCAAGCAATTAAGAGCCTCTCATAAAATAAGAATATTATGTAACCGTTTATAAATATCTTTTCTTTAAGTCCATAAACAAACGAGTAAACATGTATCAATTTACCAAGCAGAAAAAAGAAGTTGTTAAAAAGAATTGACAAAGTTTTCTATTCTATTCCTGCATTGTAAAAACCACTTGAACTGTTTACCTTCATTACTAAACACAAACATTATAAAAGAAAATCCATTGTTCTTTAAAAACAAAACCACTCTTTTTAGATTTAATTCACATTTCTTTAAAAACTTTACTTGAATTCTTTATATTTTGTAACGAACATACACGACTACAAGTAAAAATTTTATTTACTGCAATAAATTTAAATAAATGTTGACATGTATAATAAACATAAATTCCAAACAGACCAAAATTTAAAAATAAAAATGATCAACTGGCCAAGTAGACAATTTACTGGCCAGCAAGTTGCCCAGCCGACTGGACGGTAGACCAACCAACCAACCAATCAATTCAATTATTTGTTATACTACAATAGTCAGCAGCAGACTATTGAAATCGATTCGTGTTATATGTATTTGTATTGACTTAAAGTGTCTATATACTGACTCGTGTATGCATATGATTTTAATAAAAATTTTCGCATTAAAATGATATGGTTACTTTTTGTGACCCCAGCAAGATTCAAGCATTCAGTTGTTGTGAAAAGAAGTAATCAAATTTACATTTTGTCATTAAGCAATGGCTCGTGCCACCAACACTTCCGTGTAGCTTAGCAGCTATTTAAAAAAATATTCATGACAGCAAAGCTAAAATTGTCAATCAAATATGCAACTGAGCTACGAAGCAAGTCGGTCTACTCTCTTTAAACGCTCAAACAATAAAACCATAGCTGATGGTTTGCCAGAAATAATTCCCTCACTCTAGAGGCTCTAAAACTTTACCAAGTTATTATCATAAGTAGCATTATTTTACACAGAGACGCCTTAGGTGGTAAGTCTACATAATTATGCAACTTTATTTTTGAAAGCTACAATGGTATTTTAACTTATGACGAAGCGCTCGGGAGAATTCGCTACTCCATATGTAAAATTGTTTCTCTATTCAATTAAAGTCATAATTTCATAACTATTAAGCAAGTATCTCAAAATCAATTCGGCCATTGTAATCGCACAAAGATTGTTTGCTATCTGTTACTCGATTTTCAGTAGAGGTAAAATTTTTATTTTTTACTTTAAAATAGGCAATTTACTTTTTAGTAATTAATTTTAAGCGCTAGGTCTTATTTAATAAAAAATTTTTTTATATTTTCTTTTTCCTGATGATGCCAACCAACGGTGTGGCGAAATATCGAAAATATAATAAAAAATAAAGTTTTTTAAAAAAAATTTTTATTAAAGAAAACCTAGTGCTTAAAATTAATTACTAAAAAATATTAAAAAAGGTCAAAAAAATTATAACTATTATAGGCAATTTACTTTATTCTTTACTCGCTTTACTTAACTCTATAGCCATCTGCAAATAACAAGTGTTTTTCCAATTCTGCTAACAAATTTGAAGGTAGGATTTTCTGATCTGCTGTTTACGATATACGGAGTACAAAAAGAACACTGATGGCAAACAACCCAAACCGGTTTGTTCACAAACCAAGATTAACGAGGGTGGACGGAAAACCGTACCCAAATAAAAGATATACAGAAAGCTTAACCCACTTACCAACTACGACTGTTAGGCCCAGTAAGACGAACTTTTGTTGTTGTTGGTTATTAAATAAAAACTCTCAGTCACTTGGCTTCAAAACAATTATTAGCTTATTTTTCTTTTATTGTATTTACCACACAAATTAGATTAGACTGCAAGAAATTCGCGGGCTATGTGAGGAATTCAGAATAGAAAAAATTTCCTGCAATTTTCTGTCAATATTTTCCATACTTATTTTCATTTCATGTATTTAAAAAGACACTAATTGAAAGAAAAACCTCGTATCTAAAAACCAAATATTGAGTATTTTAAAGGCGTTTTTTATATGATAACCATTTTTTACGCTAAAACTATACAACGGAACTAACCTTATCATTTCTATGGTCATGTTACCTTTATAGATTTTGTGTGTAGATGTATGACTGAGTACGTTTGCAAAAAAACCGGAAATAGATTCAATGCATTATTATTATTATTATTTTTGTTGATTTCTTTTGATGACATTATGAACACATCACTGCACACACTTTTGCACACACAACCCAACAAACATTTTACAACAAATTTTTTATTATTTTTTTTTTTGTTACTCTCAATTAAACTAATTCAACTAAGTGTAATTAACAATTAGTTAAAAACGTTCTTATAAAGAGTTTTCCTATAGGGATAGGTTACTAAGAAAATTTAAGAAACATATAACTTGCTACCAAAAAGATCAAATGCAATTGTTTTTTCCAGCATAAACTATTTGTAGTTTATTTTTATAAATCATTCTTACATTTATAGAATCTGCATATCACAGGAATCAGTTACATCCAATATGATATTTTGAGCAGCGTATCAGCAGCTTTGATTTGTCTTTCTGCAACAAAACATTTGATTTTTATGCGTATGTTGGGATATTGAACACTGAGAGACAGTCAATGTAAATTTGTTTAGTACACGTTGAAAACATGACTGGAAAAACAGCCATGGAAAATACGTATTCTTCAAGTGTCAATATTTTTCGCCTGCACTCAGCTCAAGGCTTTAAAAGTAAAGCAAAACATTTAACGAACGATAATATAAAGAAGGCAATAAGTCATTTTCCAGCCTTTATTGATAAACCCTTTGTGTGCAGCATAGTCGTGGTTGGTGGTAAATATTGGTTCGATGGATGTATGGTTGGCTGCCTGATTGTATAGACACACGTTGTTTTTTTTTTATTTTCATTTAAAAGTTCCATGTTGGTGTATTAAACAGTCAACCAAAAAAGATAATTATTATAATGTGTTCAATAAAATAAACTTTGGCCAATACGAGTAATATTTGTATAAATGTTGAACTGAAACTTATTTGTAAAAAAGGAAAAATGTAAAAAGGGGGAAAAGTTTTAATTTAATTGATTTTTAAGTAATTAGGAAGTGGTTATAAGATTTTTAATTCAAAGTTATTTTTTATGACTCAATTAGTCATAAAAATAATAAATTTAAAGAAGAAAAACTTACTACAGTTTTTGGTAAAAATAGCACTATGCACTATTTTTATAAAAAAGTTTGCATAAATTTCACAATTCCTTGGAAAACAAGATGCTTATTACGATTAGTACTATTTGTCATAATGTTCATTTGTTTTATTTCAAATCGTTTAAATTTTCATTTGTAAAATAATTGATGTCTATGTTTTATGCTATTAGGATGTTTTCCAAGTGAATTATCGCAATTTTGATGATATCCGCTTTAATGTAAGAATGGCTTGCAGATTCGATTTTTATATACCAGTTGGCTGCAGTATCAAACATATGATTTCATACTCTTGAAGTGTTTTTTAGCTTGAAGAAGAGGCCGAAACCAATTATTAAATTCTATCTATATATATAAAAATTAATGTCTGTCTGTCAGTTTGTTTGTTTGTTTGTGCTTTATAGGAGGCCAAACCATTGGGACAATTTTAATGAAATTTTCACAGCATGTTACTGTGACTCTGGAATAGTAGGCTATATAAAGCTTTGATTGGACAAAGGGGCGTGGCACCACCCATATAACCCAAAAATTTAAATCGCCATATTTTGATCATTTTTTGACCTACGTCGATGATGTTTGGTACGTATGGTATTGGCATAATAAGGAATACGTACCAGGAGAAAAGTGGGTGGGACCACGCCCCTTTTTAGGACAATTAAAAATCGTAATATAGTCTTAACTACAGGACCGATCGTCATTAAATGTTTACAATAGGATATTCTTACGAAATAATAAATTCTTTGACTCAGGAATACTTATTGGCCAATGATACCAACAGATTTACCATTCGATTTTAAACGATTGCAGTTTCCTGTTCGGTAAGCGTTTGCGATGACTATTAATAAAGCTCAAGGTCAATCTCTGCAAGTTTGCGGCTTAAATTTAGCAAATCCATGTTTCTCGCACGGACAGCTTTATGTAGCATGCTCGCGTATAGGAAAACACACCGATTTATATGTGTATGCTCCTGATGGGCAAACTAAAAATATTGTATATCCTAAAGCATTGCAATAATTAAATTAAAATTAAATAAATAAATTTTTGTTTTAATTAATTTTAATTTTATTTTATAACGTGGGGGGTAGCGAAGCACACCGGGTTCAGCTAGTTCTATATATAGTTTAAACCAGGGTCATGCAAATTAAGTTGTAATATAATTTCAAAAGTTGTAATACAATTTAGATGAGTCACTATGAAGTATAAAAGTTATCGTAGTCCCCGTGTTCCTTCGCCTTTTTTTTCATTTGATGTGCAAAAGTAACAGCCACACGGTGTTCTCTTTAAATCTACGATATAATCTATATTGAAAGACTATCAAAAAACAGTATCAGCTAAGCATCGCCGGTAGTAATAACTCTAATTATAGTAAGATCTTTCATTAGTGTCATAAATAATACGAAATTTAGATAAAATTAAAATCCGTGAATTAACGTAGCAAAAAATTTTATGATTCGTTTAGAATTAAAGAGAGCGTAAGAATATTCATTTTCCTAAAATTTGTTAATGAAAATGTTCAAAAATCGAATAGCCCTTTTAAATAGTTTCTAACATATACCATAAAATTGCGTGAATAGATATTAAACTGTATATTCCTTAGTGTTGATGGCAAAAACTTTTAATTACTATCTTATTAATGCTTTAAAATTTTAGACCGATAGCCAAAACATGTTTTGTTTGGTTGGTTGCCATGACTTTCTTCTTTCCACTATAATTTAAATATATCATTTGAATTTTTATTTAAAACAGCTCCAGTTAATATTTTTAATAAAAATGCCCCAGTTTCACAATATTTGTTAAATAAACATCGACAACAGTGATTTAGTTAGTAGCAGAGTTAAAGATATTTTGTATTTTTTGTAGTTTTTTTATTTTGTATTTTAAATATTTAAACAAAAATGTAAATATTTTGAGTAAATAAATAAAAATGTAAAATAAATTAACTTAGTTTCACTAAAAAGCTTACGCTATAGCAAACTATATTTATAAGGATTGCTAATGACAGATATAAACGATTACTTTACTACGTTATCCAAGGATAACAATTACCTTGGGAAGAGATAGTTTGCTAAAACTAAAAAATTTGCACAATGTCAGAACTTTCAACAATTTGCTGCAAGCAGAAAATAGGCGTGGTTGTAGTATGGTTAGTAGAACTATATTACGTTCCTCGTAATAGTATGTGGTTGCCGTGAAAAAAACTATAGCTATTTAAAACTATACTTTCTTTACGGTAAACAGGTAGGTTTTCTTAACATTCTCTCATTCAATTTGAATAAAGCAGAAAAATTGGAAGATGGTTAGTTTGCTTAAAATTTAACTCAACATCCAGAAAATATATAAGATTTGAGCATGTGTGAGACAACAACTTAAATATTAAGAAAAATGGCAAAATGGCGGTCATATTTCGTTAATCATATCAAAAATTTTAAGATTTAAGATAAAAATCGATTCCGTTGGCTCCGTATAGACTCTGTCCTTAACGTAGCCTACAAAAAATAATCCAGTGACGTTAAATCACACGATCTGGCTGGCCACTTAACTACTGATTGTCGTGAAATTATGCCATGGGGAAATTTGGTTTGCAATCAATTTATGGTTACATTAGCTGTGCCACATGTGGCACCGTTCTGTTAAAATCATATATCAGTCATATCCACGTCGTCAATAATAAGCTAAAATTAAGTTGTTAGCATCTCGCGATAGCGTGAGCCATGATGAGCATTTCTAGCCTCATCTTCGAAGAAAACTGCGCAATCACACCTCCAGATCACACAGCTCACCAAACAGACACTTTGAGCTTGCTTCTCAATAATTGCTGTAGGATTTTCAGAAGCCCTTAAAATGTAAATTTCTTTCTAAATTGTCTACTTTCAATAGTTTTACAATAGATTTGTTTTTGCTGCTTACGAAACCACGGCTGTCCTTAGTTCTTTAACACTTCATGCTAAACAGGGGCATTTTGATTAAGTTTCGAAGAAATTTAAAATTCTATTTAAGGCAATTTAAGAGAACCACTTTATTTATTTTGCACAGTTTATAGTTTACAACTCTGCTCGCATGATTGAGTCTAGTTAGCATAAACACAAACACACGAACATAAACTATTCTTCTAAATCTATCAATTTCAATTTACAACAATCATGTTGTCAATGCGGGTTTTTTTTAGAGTTTATTTTAATGCATTTTGAATTTTATAACAAGATTCATATGGATAATTATTGAGTGACCATTTTTACAACATTTCAAAGGAAATCAACATACAACAGCGTTTTTATAATTTCAAACATGCCACATAACAGCACAATAAAATGAAGAACTTAACTTAATACTCGAATGTACAATAAATGAATGTTTGATTTTAATATATTTTCAACAAATCTCCCTTTGAAATAAAGTATTTATTACTTTTTGTTTTTTTTTTTGCTATGGGGACAAATATTTAATTGAAAGTGAAACCTCTTGTTGAAAAATATTAAGAGAGCGTTGTGAGAAAGTGTGTGCGTTTGTGTGAGGGAATGTAATGCATTTTGCTAAAGGTTAATAAACGTTGATATTTATTTATTTTGTACTCCTCTAGTTATTCTGTTGTCGTGAAGTTGATGTTATTGTTGTTTTCTTGCACTTTAGCTGCTGGTTGCAATTGTTGTTTATGACCACTATCGCCATGTAACGCTTCGCTGGTGTTGATAACTTTATAAATGAATAATATCAATAATCATTATTTTTTATAAGTATAAAGTAACATACGGTCAACAAAAACAAAAACAAAATAGAATAAGTTGTCAAAATTCTTAGAACTATCAAATGTTCTTTTAGTTTTGGTGAAATTTGCATTTTTTGGGGGCAGGAACATTTTTGTTTATTAAGGAGACATTAATTCGATTATCAAAATAATAAAAATAATTACATATAGAGAAACGACAGACAAAGATACTAAAGAAAACAACGTAGGCTGTAACTTAGCACACAAAGAAGGAGACAATTAGATAAGCCGATCCGTGACAAAATTTTATTTTATAAACTAAAAGTATCACTAACCGAGTTGGAATTTAAATGTAATGGAATCCTATGGTAACATGGAAAGTTAGATAACAATATAGAATTAAATGGTGCACTATTTTATAATTAACATTAATAATATTTAATTATGCTCAATTTCGTTATCCATATGACCTTTTAATAGAATAATGTTGTTGCATTTAGTTTTGCTCAGTTATACTTACGTCTTCACCTTTTTATGTTAAGCAAAATTCTGCATTTGTGGATGACTGTTATAGTCGATACAAGGTCTAGTGAAATACAAGAAGAATTTGCAAAATGTTCAGATGAAGCACTTGAGGCCATATATATAACGGAAGCAGGTAGGCATTTAGATGGTTTTTCACCTCAATGTGGCTGGAAAAAAAGTTGATCAGGAATGTCAGTTTTAGAATAGTGTGTTATGAGCTGCAAAAATCTACTCAGAATATGACTCAACTGCAAAGAAGGTTTAATAATAGCAAAAATGAAGCTTTAATACTTCGCTAGGATCGGGATTCTGCTGATGGTACTGTTTAAGCGCAAAAGTTGTCATAAATTTGATTAAATTGGTTTTAATCTGAAATGATTAACGGTTTTTTCGAAGTAAACGGCGTTGTATTAACCGAAAGACCGCATCAACCAACCTACGCCAAATACCCACTGTTTCACCTACTTAACTTTTCGTTTCAGAAGTAAGCGGGTGTCGATTGTAACTAAGTGCTGCCTTGAACGTTCACCTCAAAAGCAGCATTTAAGCCTTCATGTACGGAACGATTTCCTGCCATCCTTTAAATTATTTTAACTTCAGTTGTGCTGTAATATTTCTTGGTCTCCAATGTACTGGTTTTCAAAGCAAAACTAGTATTGTTTAGGGCTGTTACCCTTGGATTTAGACTCCTAGTAGCTGGCTCTGAGAATGCTTTTTAATGAATAACTTCTTCTTGCTGATACTCTTAGTACTTTAACTTATTTAAAAAGACATTTTTCAAATTTTAAAATAAATTACTTATTTATAAAAAAAGGTTTTTATAAAAAAAATAAAATTTATTTAATTTTTATATAAAAATAAAATTTATTTAATTTTTTAATTTTTTTATATAAAAATAAAATTTATATAATTTTTATATAAAGACCCCTTGTGCTTGCAAAAAATCATTTATGAAATATTAAAAAGGTCAATTCACTATAATTATAAATTCCTTATAAATTTGCAGCTTAAGGAAAAGATATAAAGCATTATTTTTATAAACTTTAAATCAAATATCTTTGGTGTTTCTCTTTCTGCCGGTATTTATTTATAATTTATTACACCAGTTTTCGGAAATTTTTTCTTTTGTCCTTTTTTATGCCAAACAAAAAAATTATTTTAATCTTTAGTTTAGTTTTTATTTCAAAATATTTTAGTGTTCCTCGCAGTACGTATCTAACCCTTTATTTCATACATTTAACTATTGACCACTGACTAAGGACGTTCAGGATGTTGAATTGAAGTACAAAACACAACTTTATTTAAAAAAACTCATAATTTATGAGCTCAATTTCATAATTTTTGGGGAGTCTTCTTTTACGTTTTTGCTGACTACTATGTGGTACTGACATCAAACTATAAAGGTTTTTTTATACTGATTTGTTTTTTGTTAGACTTTGTGGATATTTTCTGTTCTCCAAAAATTTATTTTTTGCCTGTTTAATGGTCAACTGTAAAAAATGTGTTTTTTGTGTGCTAAATTTTGTGCCGGCATTTGGCTTCTTGATTTGTAGTTTCTTTATGTTGTTGTACATTTTTGGCTGTTATTTGTTTCAGTGTCAGTTATACAAGTATACATCCGCATTTTGCGGGATTTGTAATAGAGCATATTGGATAAGGAAGTTGCGATAACTAAATATACAATTTATTCGCTTTTAAATCATAATTGATATCTAGGCACTATCTAAAGAGCTCTTTGAAAATATATAATTTCCCAAAATATTTCCCTCTTGAAAATCTGAAATTAACTTAAACTTGTTTTATCTTGTCTTATTTATTTCTTTACATTTCATAAGAATCAAAATTGGTTATTGAATACTTCACATTTTATTCCATCAACTTTATGTTATTGATGACGAATGTGCGAACTTGATTTTTGTTTTAAATTATTACTATTGAAGTAACTTCATGATATAATTTACAGTATCTGTACCAGTTGATAAATTGTGACGTGATAAGAACGTTACAAATAAGCCAGATAGAAGTTTTAATTGTAAAAGAAAAACACAGTTACCAAGACGTCAAATATTACCAAATCGCACAACCGTGATAACCAAATCGTAGGTATATTTCTTGAATTTAACATGATTCCAAAACATTTATCTTGTTTTTAAAATAATTATCAATATATAAAGCAACATTTCGATTTGTTTCTATTTTTTCGGTTTTGAAAAACTGTAGACAAATTCTTTAAATGCTTTTTAGGCGGTGGAAAATAGTTTTTTAATAAAAGAAATTAACTTTATTTCTGTTACAAAGAAAATTTATTTTTTTACTATTTAAGGATTTTATTTTCTTGTTTCATACTTTTTCTTTGAAGGTATAGGATTTTTCTTAAACGATAAAAATACACAATGAGATTCCCTTGACCCGTGAAAAAAGTATATAAAGGACACCTGTATAAATCCCATTAAAAGTATTTTTTAACAATCTTAACACAATTTCGTGGGGTTTATGATAAAAGAAGGGTTAAAAGAATTATTTATGTTAAATAAACCCGATATTATTTTAGAACGCAACATTAACATTTTATTCTTTTATATTAACAACAGAAATATTAACGTAAATAGTATCACTCAGATCCATGTACTGAATTTTATTGTGTTGGCTAAGGAATTCAGAACAAAATTAACTTGGTTTAAAAATGCTAAAGTGTGTAAAAATCCTTAAAATCAAAACAAAATTCATGTGAAACAAAACTACTACAACCTTCAAAATGGTTTTGTTTGATTTAAAAATTATATAAATAAAAATTAAAAAGAAACATTAAGTGCAAACATAAATGGCGCACTTGTAATTTTTGTAAATGTTAATAACTCAGATAATATACAACAATAGATTTGTATGACTTTAAAATTTTTATGGGCCATTCAATCATTCAATTTCTGAAGCAAGGGTATTACAGCCTTTGTCTTTTTTACTCAAGCTTGACATGAATTATTTTTGTTTTTTTTCACACTGAAGTTTTTTACATGTAGTACAAGATCGTTGAAGTGTTCAAAACAAAAAAAGAGTAAAATAACTCTTATGTTGACAGTGTAGCTGGCAAGCAAAGCACCAGGCAACACAATTTTCTTTAATTCCTTAACAAAACTGTAACAAATTGCTACAATGTATTCTTGGTTTTTTCGCTTTTCTGTTACAGAATATTAATAAGTAGTCATTCGTAAAAGATAAAACTAAAATAACTTTAAATGATCAAATATTGATGCGTGAAAATGAGCTTAGGGAAATGTAAAAATGAGCATGTACTTCGAAAGAATATCATTAGCTCTTAAAAACTGCCCTTTATTAAATCAAGATATAAAAAATTTTCAAACATAAATATAGCCGGAAGATTAAAAATATTACACGGCTAAGAGAAGACGTTTAGCAAGTTTTTATTTTTAGTCTTGTAGCTCACATTGTGTCAAATAAGGTGAGCTTATAAAAATTATATTATTAAAAGTTTTTTTACTCTAAATAATCAATTTTTACCCGGATAAGCACAAGCTAAATTTACAGGTTTATATATAACTTCAGGATTAGCTTATATTTGAATTAGTTTTTAAAACAAATTGTTAAACGTTAAAAAAATTTATTTATATTCAGTTTTAAATATTCTTATTTTTATTTAACAATTTTTAAGGATTTCAAAAAACTGTTAATCTATACATATATAAAAATTAAGCACAAAATAGATGTCTGTTGGTTGCCAGTGTTTGACGAGATGCGTCGTCGGATTTCCACCAAATTTTCACAGTACCTTCGTAATGGTCGTTCGCTGGTTTGTATCTTTGTTTCATGCATTTACGTGCAATACTGCATCCACAGTGTGTACTTGAAACAAGACAAATTTTTCCAATAAAGAATTGGTCACAAACGTATTCCCCGGTATTGCACAACATTTTAGAAACAATGATTGGTTGGGGGAAAAAGGAAAGTTGCAAGAAATGCATATGTTTTGAATATCAATGTGACAATTTTGAATGAAATTCCCGGGGAAATTTTTACCTACAAATCGGTTGACTCTGTTACCAATAAGGACGATGTTGTAAATTATCTAGTTGAATTTTAAAATTCCCTTGAGTTACCTGGACTGCCGCCCCACTGCCTACAAGTAAAAGTTGGTGTACCAATTATTTTGCTATTTTGCTTAGAAATATCTGCCAGCCACGACTTTGCAATGGGTTACGTTTAATAGTCCACAAAGTCATGAAAAATGTGATTCAAGCAAAAATTTTAAAAGGAAAATACAAGGGCGAAGATGTGTTGATACCACGCATTCTTATGATTCCCCCAGATTTGCCGTTTGATTTTAAATTCAGTTCCCCATACGTGTGCTTTTGCAATGATCCCTATTTTTCGCATGGTCAGTTATATGTATCACGTTCACGCGAACCAAAATCGATTGAAGAATGTCGATGAAATGACTTGCAAGCAGTCACGGGCACGCTAGTATTATTATACGGTTTTAATGAATATAAAATATGTAGAAAGTATATTTTAAATGCAATATGTATTCAATATTTTTTGAGACTGCAAGCTATACTTTACATGTGAGTCTCAACAATTAACTAATTAAATATTATTGTAGTTTTGTAATTAATATTCAGAACAAATTAAAAATTGTTTGTAAGCACAACTTCGCTTAACAATTTCATATTAAGTCATGATTTCAGTTGTTCTATTTACTTAAAAATTAACGTACTTGCTATAATTATTAGTTACAACTATAAATTGTACAATAAATACGTTTGTAGTCCGGCCTGAGAAATATTCGTATATGTTAATTTCTTTAACACTGAAGTCTACAACACCAAAACAATTGTAGCAGGCAATGATAGAAAATTGATTTATCTTGTAGAAAAATCTGACAGCAGAAAAAAAACTATACCGCTAAATAAATATTCGTAAACCTATTGCATGGTACTAATATTTTAAATCAATATTTATTCATTCGTATCACTGTTGAAAGTAATTGGTGTCACGAGGTATATATTTCATATTTTTTTTATTTATTTAACTGATTTTTTTTTGTATCGTATTTTTCGTGCATTAATTTATAATTATTTGTATGTCAAATATTTATTTTCTGTTTTTGTTTTGAACGTGTGTAAACAATTATGAATGTTTTCGTCAAGTTAGTTGATTGGATAATTTAATTAAATATTTATTGAAAATTTTTATACGATGGTAATTCTTTTAAAATTAGGAGCCTTAATTATTAAAAATGATATTTTAAAAGCAAAAATGTTTACATAATATATTATTATTAGATTAAACATGATAAATTACAAGCGACTTTATTAAATTTCCACTTCTCTCAATGTATTTAACTCATTAAACTTCGGCTAGAAATAAATAATTTTAAATTTCTACATATGTATGTATGTATTTTGCTTCGAATTAGTTTGCACTGATTGTTGTAACTCTTTGTTCAAAATTAAAAAAAAAGCAACTCCGAATATCATTCGATTTTGTTACCCAAATTTCGATACAAGCAGCTTCACCGCTTAGGCGTGGTTAAGCAATAAATATCTAGAAATCTAACTATAAAAACTAACACATTAATAGTATTAGTAGGATATAAAGCCACCGCCCTAGTGTAGCATCTTGGAACTATTCTGAAACAAGTGCATACTTTTGTAGGATCTACAATGAGCTGAAGCAAATTATTTAATTATTTTAAACATTATTTAAAAAAAAGAGGAAAATTTAAGCAATGCTGGAATAATTTTAGCTGCTTCCAAAACAAATTTTAATTTATGGAGCTTGATACTCCAAAACCATAGCGAAGTCAGTTTTATAAAAATATATAACTTTGTATATAAAAAATACAAATTAATTTTTTTGTATGAATTCACCACTGCTTTCACCTTTTGCCATGTTGGCAGAGTTTACCTTCGAAATATATATAAAGTTATGAGATTTTTGTCTAAAACCAAAAATATAATTGATAGTGTACAAACTCACAGACACATCATAATGAAAAAATGTCAAAAAGTCAAAGAAATCACAATGTCTAAACAACAAAATTTGTGCTGTCATATTAAATTAAAAATTCATTAAATAAATGCTATTGTACATATTTTTGTATCTTTCAGCTGAATTTCAAGTATTTTTTTCCCCGTGAGGCACAGACTACCTTTAATAAACAAACAAAAAAAAAAAAGGCAACAGAAATTATTTAAATTAGCTGTTCCTATTATTTATTCCTTTAACGAAAAATCAACATGCATGTGCTGCTTCGGTGTGTGTGCGAATGAGTAAGTCTACAGCTGATGTCTATTCTAATCTAGTTCATCATCAGCAAAACGACCCAACTAAATTTGTTTTCTACAAGTGCACAATTATATCGTATACATGAATTGTAGGTCTGTCTGTCCCTATGCCTGTCGGTTTGTCTATTTGTATTGCATACGATATGAAATCAAATGTTTAGAAAAATCAACAAACAAAGTCATCAAAAATAATAATCGTCATCATCATTAAAAGCGAAACAGCAGCAATAGCAACATATAGAAATACGAGTACATCAATTTTTAAATTGGGTAGTGTTTAGTTGTTGTTGTTAAATACAACAAACATCAGCAAATATGCTGAATGTAACAAACTCATCATTATCATTTGCTTGCAGTATGTAGCACGCACCAGATAATAAATCTCATTTCTACTTTCTTTCTCATAATTACGTAAAATGAAAATGAACATTATTTCAGAAATTACAAGATAAAGCTTCCGCTTTTGTTGTTTCAATGAAAAAGTGATATATTATTTTATCTACTTCGTTTGTAACCTTTTCTCATTTATAGTTAAATATTTTTTTTTTATTTTAACAGCTTTGATTCTACAGCAAAAACACCCACCGAAATCCTTTCACAAAGAATTTCTTCCCTCTAAAATATTTTTCAAGAAATTGTCTTTTACATTTTCGAGAAAGTTTTTTAACCTAAAACACATTTCTGATTAAAGTCGGGATTTTTGACTTCTATAAAAAATTTTTTCACTGATATTTACAACGCTAACCTGCGACTTTATATGGTTCAAATACTTTGTTCTCAAAACTCATACATTTTTAAGTTTTTCCGGGAAATTAAATAATTTTAGGAATAGCGATACGAAAGTTTGTGGTAAAGAAATGTTGGCAAAAGGTTTCGTTATGTGCGTAGGCCCGCTACTTTTACGTCCGCAAATCTTGGAAATAACATGTAAACCTGCGGATAAAATTCCCCTTAAAAATCTTACAATCAATTTTGTTGTTATATTTTGTGAACTTAGGGCACTTAATATTCGTTGCATTATTCTTTTCTACTCAGTCCCAAAAACAGTGTATATTTTGATAATTTTTTAGCCAGACATAGTTTTGTGCGTTTGTTTGGAATAAATATATTCTTTTTTTCTAATTTGTATTCTCTTTACTGTCACTTTAAAAAAATATTCAAATGGGTTTCATCTAGTTTGCCTCTTGGTTCAGGTTGGTTGTCAAACTTTATATGCGTGACTGTGTAAGTTTCATTTAGATTTGTATTCATACACTTGAATAACCAGACAGATACGTCTAAAGAGTTTCTACAAACATTCAGAATAATTTGTTTGTTTTTGTAGAAATACAAACAGAAAGAAACAACAACAAAATTTTTTTTTAAAAAATTTTAATCTTAAGAAAAGTCAACATGAAAATTATGCAGAGTTGAGTTTTATTTAATGATTATTTCATAACTGCATATAAATTAGTTAAACATGGAAGAAAATAGCCCCTTTGTAATACATTTTCTAGTTGAAAATGATTATCACAGAAGAAAGTGAAAATATGACAGATAAGATACTTGTGAAAAGACACAAAGTGGTAGCACTCTTAATATATTTGACTTAAACGAGGATACTTTCTGGAAAACTTGTCTCAATAAAATGTATGAAATAAAAAATTTTTATTTAATCAAAATTTTAATGGCAACAAGATAATTTTTGTGTTTGCCTGTAGTTAAAATAAAAATAGATATGAGATCCAGTGTACTTTTAGGGAAAAATGCCCATGTGGTGATAAAGAAACAAACGCGTTTGTTGTGTCCTTGGTACCGCAATCCCCTAGGTCTTAATTATTTACAATAAAGAGTTTTTTCATTAAAAAGCATCCCCATGATATCCTGGCCTCAAATTATGGCTGACCAATGAATTAGTTGTATGCTAAGCTACAGCAAACTTAACTTAGTATGCGCGTGAGGATGATGCTGGAACTGTCATGCATTTCAACGGAACGGAGCAAACGAAAAACCTGAGAACCGAACAATGTATTTGATTTAAAGATGAAAACGAATACGTACAATAAGTTGATAAAAATCGATATTGTTTAAATGCTGGAATGCAAAGCATTCGACACAGTTAATCATAAACTTTTTTGCATAAATTGAGCTTGCTGGGTTTCACTACGAATGCCCTTTAATGAATTTCGTCATATCTGTTTGATCGGTAGCAGCGTATCCTATTTAAAACCAATACTTCGAGAGGGATCTCAATATTGGAGTACCCCATAGCAGACATCTTAGGCCAATTTTATTTTCCCTTTTTATGAATGATCTTCCAAACGTTATCTAATTCTCCGTAATTCCGATGTACGTAAATGATGCCAAAATAGTTATGATAATCAATCGGATCAATCACTGTTTCAATTTGACTTGAGTAGCTTTCAAACTTGGTGCAATAGAAACTTAATAAAATTAAATCTACTGAAACGCAGTGTATTTGTTTCTCGAGAAAAAAAACTGTACGATACTCGCTACGTTTTGGAAATATCAGTTGTAGTTGGTAGATAACATTTTGGATTTAAAAATTTGGGTGGACACCAAAATAACTTTTATATCTCATATTTAAGTGGGGTGTACTTGCGTTCAATAAAAGGCTGGCTTCACATGCCCGCACATTACAAAACAAAACAGTTTTACAAGTCACTTTTGAGATAAATTTTCGAATAGGGCTTAGTAATATGGGACCAGCAATATAATGTGCATAGCAGCCATATTGAATCGGTTTAGAAACTATTTTTAATTTTTTGCCTACGAGTTTTAACATGGCAGTCTGGAGTTTATCTTCCATCTTATCATTGCAAGCTAAGATTAATCAGATTGCCAAAGATTAAAAGCCGCAGAACAATGACTAATATATCTTTTGCAATCAGTTTAATTAATGGAAAATTGCAGCCGAATTCCTGACTTCTAATATCTGTTACAATATTCCGCTTTGTTCAATTGGATGTTATCAGCCACTGTTCTTACAGGTCTTCCTTAATAACTATTTAAATGCGGTTCTAATTCGAAGAATTATTAAAAATTTTAATATAGACTGTAAGGATAACATCTGTCACTAAATAAAAAATAAAAAAATATGCAGAAAATAAAAATATTTTCAAGTCTCTTACATACTGCAAATTCGTGATATAGTGACAGTATCACCAAAGGGCATGCTGCTCTTTTATTGCCCTCCATTGTCCAGTATAACATTTTATAGTTTACCCTACTAAATAACAATTTGTAGTTTTTATAATTTTTAATTTAAATTGAAATAAGAAAAAAATCTACATTTGAATCCCTTAGATTTGTAGTTAGAGGGTATTAAGCATTTGAGTGCTGGTTTTTATTTCTTTTGTAAACTCTTACAGCTTTAGACTAATAGATATCAAACTAAGATAAATATTATTTTTTGTTTTTCTATTTTTTTTTTTTCAGTTTAAACAAGATGCATTTAATTAAAAGCATCTCTAATTAAGGTCAAAACATAATTTAAAAAAATATTTCAATATTTAAACTCCATGGAAATTTATTTACAACAACTAACAATAAAGCAGACCCAAGAGATGTATAAATTACTTCAAGATTTTAAATGTTAAGATATGAGATTCTCAGACAAATTGAATATTTTTTTTTCTGTTATTTTTTAAATCGTAATAACTTTTCATTTAAATTTCTGTATTGAGTTATTTAACAAATAATATGAAATGGAAATCTTATTTTTTAACTTGGATTTATGTTAAGAGCTTTTAAACTTTAGTTTCTTTGAAATAACTAAAAAAAATATCTACACGTGTTACTATTATTTGTGATGTTATTTTTCTCTAATATCATTACAGTTTTAATAGCCTCAACAGTATTTAAGACTTTTCATGTAAGAAATAATTAACTTTTTACACATTTTTTTTACTGTGTCTGTATACTGTCTGAAACATTAAAACTGTCCCATTAAGAAGACCTTCAAGTATAAAAACAAAAAATTTTATTGTAATTATATGATCAATAAATAATTGAAAACACTATTTGAAAAAAATCAGAGTTGTGTAATTGTTTTTTTTTTTTTTGTGTTTTAATTGTCTATTGGGTCAAGTAAAGTAAGAAGAAGTTATTGAATTTTAAATAGTAGTTGGTGGTTGTTCATATAATTCGATTTTAAAGAAATAAATATTTTTTACTTCTAGTTGCGAGTTCATTTACAATGACTACTGCTTGAAGAAAAGAGAGTAGTGCGTAAAGGTCCCACTTTGAGTAAATTTGCACGGGTTTTGCTAACTTTAAGCAATTCTACATGAAGAAGCCAGTAAACCAACATCAATGTTATGTTCTAAGTATATAAGTTTTGGAAATTATGTAAACTCTTCACAGCTTTGTGACACTTCTCTGCTACAAAGTATCATCATGGATAAGTGCTTAAGATTTTGGTAGCAAATCCATCTATCAATATATCAGTATCCAAAATATTTAACATAGCCAAAGATATTTTGCTTCTATCGAACAGTAAAGTTTCAACATTCTGGCGCTAAAGTAAAGCTCAGAATCTTTGAATTTATGATACCAGAACTACAGCAATGTTTTCGACTTTAGTCATAGAGACTATGTGACCATTCACTTGAAGGCTTGTGACTAACATCTCAGTCACAAGCCTTCATTAAGGCAGAGTAACAAAAATTATAATAATATTAATATTATACTACAAGTTTTCGAAGCAAACTTAATGGCTACAGATCTCTGCAGACTTCATCAACCGATACCTTGTTATATAACATCGCATTTTCTGCGCTCGCGTCATTTTTAAGCACAAAATTTCTACTAGAAATTTAATTTTTTTTTTTAAATAGAAGTAGCACTTTAGGCAACAATATATATCTAGTCAAGTACCGTGCTACATTCTTTAGGAAAGGGATAGAGAATAGATGAAACAAGTGGTGAAAGTAGGAGGACAGTCGGAAATTAACTGCCGTATAAAGACAGCACAGCGACCAGTGATTATGCCTTCATCGCTGAGCAGCCCCACAGACAGCCAATTTTTATTTTTGTAGTGAAAAAACCAAGGTCTTCGTTGGGAATCGAACCCACAACTCCCATAGTAAAAAGCTAGTATACTACCTACTAGCCTACAGGGGCACCCTTACAAAACTATAAAGCTATAAAACCGTAAATTTATGAATCGTAATAACATTATGAATGGATTCTAGAAATTTAATTAAATAGCAATGGGTTAAAAAAGATGAAAACATAGGTAAACCCCACCACGCAAACCACTGTATGGTGCCGGTCTATACAATGGACTTTAAAGGATCTCATATATGATTAATATTTTTTTTTTTTGTTAATCTGTTCCTAGAAAAATTTTTTATTATATATAATATTTTTTATTTTAAAGGAATTAATACAAAGCGGAAGTATCATTTACATTGTAAACCATAAAACCCGCTACATAATATTGTACAACCTCCAGTTGGTTCTTTTGAAATATTTTTGAAATATAAAAAATACCGCCTTGAACAAAAATTCTCAAAATAAAACAACCGACAAAAGGAAGAACAACAATAAGTACCACAAATGACACTTACCGTCAATAATTAACAATAAGTCAAAACTAAAAATGCATCAACAGTTATAGTTACAAAAAGAATTCATAATTTCTTTTTCATACAATAAAAATAAGGGCGTTGCAATAAACAAAAAGTTAACAAACACTATTATATCTAAACACACACACACACGGGAATCTTCCGTGATCTAAATTCTGTAAATTACTTTCTCACTTTTTAGTCTAGAAAAGAGATTTGTTAGGGTTCATTTTATCATCAGGTGGCATGACAATTAAATATTTGAAATGATTTTGGTTTTTTTTTTCTGAATACTCTGACTTTGTAAAAATAAATAATACCGCCAAGGTGAAGAACAAATGAAGAAAAATATAAAAGAGACAAGGTGATTTGAAAAATAGATGAAACAACAGAGTACTGAGAGCCGAAACTAAATTGGATTCAAAATATTAGCTTGTGTGAATTAAGAGCGTCTTTTACTATTATTTAATTATTTTGTGTGTATTTTATTTTTTTTTTTATAATTTAACAATGATAAAAATAACAACGCATTCCACAAGCCACTGTTTCGAACTAAAAAGAAAACTGATAAAGAACCAAAAAGTAACTTTGGAAAATATATTCATTAAAATTAGTTTCTGTTAAACACAAATACATAGTGGGAAGAAACGGAAGAATAACACAAAACAATAACGTAATCATATTGCCGGCCTCTCTAATGTTTGATATTGACCGCTCATGCTTCATTTTTTTTAGTTTTTAGCAGTAGAAGACAATAATTATTTAAAATTGTTTACGATTTTTGTATTTGAAATGAAATGCTGGTTTTTTATCTTAGACTGTTACAAAATTAATTAAAAGCTAACTAACTATAAAAAAATATATAGATAGTATTGAGAAACTATCTCAACTTTATTAAGAAAATTTAAATATTTTAATAAAAAAAATCCTCAGACTTAGATAAGCTAATAAGTACATTTTCGTTTTATTGATAGTTTGTTTTTTACAAAACCTGTGCTTCTGATGGGAATATTCTTCACCAATAGCACACAGACAATAAATTTTATCTGATATAATAGAACAAGAATAATACATTTTTTTTGTATTTAAATTTATACAAATTATATATCTAACGATTAGATTTTTAGAACTTTAGAACTTAGAAATGCAGAAATAAGTTAAATAATGAAGCATGAAATGAAAACAAAGAAAATTATTAATTTAAAAATTTCTTTCTGAACATAACACCCAAAAATTCTCCATTAGCAACTCAATCTTAGTAAAGCCTGCTTAAAAAATTAAATTTTATTAAATTAAATTTTATTAAATTTTATTAAATTTTTTAAGAGTCCTAATTTCGCCTTTAGAAAAGTTCATATCAAAATCCTTTTTTTATAAAGTCACTTCGTAAGAGATGTTTAAAAACAATTTTAAGAACACTTTACTTAACACTTTATATTTAATTATAGCCTACTAAATAAAGTACATGAATTTTACTAGGTTTTTATTTAAATTTAAATTTTTTCTTTGTAAAAAATATTCGTGATATTGATATCTGCCTACCACAACACAATATGTTAATGTTTATTCAAACAACACTATTATTCCAAAAATTTAATCCCTCATTTTTATTATCGTAATCAAGCACATACATTGTAAATAAAACCCTTTATTTCCTGCTACTACAACTAATACCATAACAATATTAACCAAACTCATAAATTACAAATATAAGTTCAAAGTTTTCTTTGAAAGTGTTTTTTACAAGGATTATCGTAAAAGAAAATTGGTAGGCATATTGACATAATGGCCAAGACGTGTTACTTTAATACAACAAATTTTCTCAAGCTTAGCAAACAACATTTTTACATTGTGTTATGTATAAAAACACCCACAGGATCTAAATTTATGCAAGAAAATTGTATACAGTAGTCACCCATTTTTGTTTACTTTCAAAATCGATATCTTCTTCAGTAACTTTTTTCTTATTGATAATTTATACAGAAGGAGAACTTTGCATTATAACTTATAACTTCGTGGTATAACAGAGACAACTCACTTGTCTTTAGCCATAAGGGCTATATTGAGACAGACTCATTATGTTTATTTATTCCTTTATTAAATATAAAAGTATTTTAGAATAGAAATCTTGTCCATAATATAAACATAGTTTCTAATCCCTGTCAGTTAGTTTTTAGCTGTCCTGCTTAAAGTGTTTTCAAATAATTTTTAGGTTATAACCAAATTTACCCACTTTCACTTTAAAATTGTTTCATCTTCAGTCATGTTGACATTTAAATACCACAATTTCTCTAAACACTTTTGTTTTGTTTTTAATGATTTATCTTCATTCTGAAGTACACACAACGTTCTAATCTGCATCTAGTTCTTTCTTTCTGAATTAAAAATACATAAATATATATACTTTATATACTTCTTACTACCTAACTAGTGCACTTATTATATATAAATTAAAACGTTAGAAAACAGATTTACAAAACTAAGAATAAGAGGGAAGAACATGAGGTAAGAAGCATATGTTTCGGTTTGTTGCAATTATTTTAAATACTTTAAAATGAGTTATCACTTACGTTTATCGACTAACTGTAATACTTCATCAATAACGCAAGAAAACAAATTAATATCAAATAATTTACTGAGAAAGCAAAATTATTTTTACAAAATTTTGTAATTAACGTGAGGACTGAATTTATTGGTTATTGAAAGGAATATTTTTTTTTGTTGCAACATGACAAAATCTTTTTGCAACTATTAAAAATTTAATCGACTATTTAATAAAAGAATTTTCACTTAAATATACAATATATTTGAGTTAATTAATTAATTTTTTTTGTTTTAATTTCAATCCGAAAACAAAAGAAAGCATACATTTTTACAGTGTACTTTCATTGACATTGAATTGATGTACACGGGAGCAAGATTTTAAACAAAGTAAATTTAGGATAATATGTCCGATCTTGACTTCCTGTTTATTAACAAGTTATGACTACCTACTTAATGTAAAAATATTGTTTTTATTTCCTTAAAAATCTTTTAAAATGTAAGTGTCGCCATTGCCTAACATAAATAATAAAGCACACGCGCAGAAAAAATATGATTGAAGTAAGCATAATCTAAGAGCGTTATTATATTTTAGTAGTCAAATCATATTATTATACATACATGTTATTACGTGCAAACCATAAAGATATAATAAACTCAGCTGTAAATAATACATACTTTACAGCTTTTGCAAACAACTTCTCTGTTTCGAATCTTGTTTACTATGATTGAGCGATTAAAATGAATAAAATGTATTGAGAAAACTCTGGCAACTTGCGATATATTACACAAATCTTAAAAATATAGCCAATTTCGGCCTTTAAATAAATTTCAAAATTTTTCCTAAAATTTTACATTCAAAATTTAAAAACACAGAAAAAATTTTACAAGAACAATTGAATAAATTTTCCTGCAAACAATAACACCCACACTCCTCGCAGCATGAGTTTTATTCTTGTTTTCTTCATTCGTTTGCTTCTTTGTAATTTAATAATATGGTTTAACATAATTGTCAATTGGAACGTTAACGTTTACGTTTTAGCTTTTTACAGGATATTGAAGAAAAGCCATAAATGACATTAACAAACAAATTGTTCAATATGCGGATATTTATAAATTGTTTTTCATTTTAAAGGTGCGAATTTTAAGAATGTAAGAATGTATTTGTGCGTTTATGAATAACCAAGTAACACTGTTTGCGCTTGTAGTCAAGTATGTTAATGACTTTTGAAGTTTGTTTGTACAACACTAATAACGCGCTACAAAAAACACGTGTAATGAGCACAAGCTTCAATGAACTTTGAAATTAGATAAAAGAAGAAGCACATGAACAGATAACACGTATTAGATTTCTTTACTCAAATTTTTAAATGTAGATAAAATTTATAAATGTTAATAAAAAAATGTGTATTTATTGGCAATAAAAACTAACTAAAACCGTTTTAAAAGAAAATTATTTTTAAAATTTGAAGACGTGTTTAAGCTGTGTAAAGAAGGACTTAGTTACGATAACTTTAAAATTTAACTATAATTTGATAATTGCTCCTCTTTACTCAAAGCGTACACTCTTACCTGACTGCGAATAAGGTACATAAAACTATAAACAGACTGTGGCCAAACTGAAGGAATTTAAGTTCTATGACATTACTTGATCTAAGTATGCTTACGATTATTTGGGTATGGTTTTCCGTCGACCCTCGTCAAATTTGGTTTGTAAACAAACCGGTTTCGGCCGTTTGCCATCTTCAGTGTTCTCTTCGTACTAGTTGCGTTCTATTGTCAGCAGTGTTTATATAGTTCGTCTTGTTCGTGTTTCCCTTCGTGTTATTGCATTCGTCCCTTTCTCTTTTTTTTGTCTGTATCTCTCTCTCTCCTTGTTCGTTTGTCTGTTTTTACCTAATTTGTCCCTCCTTTTTCATTCGTCTCTCTTCTAACAAAATCCTTTTACGATCTTACGACTTATGAACGAACAATGACAAAGATGATTGGATTACAGCTAAAAATTAGCAAGTCTCTGATTAAATTAATAAAATTTTTAGCTGAAAGCAAATGATACTTTAATCGACCACGAACAGGCATGAGCCGCTTGTAGATAGATTTCAACTAGGCCGTAACTGGATATGACCTCAATTTGAGAAGGCTATGACTTTACCTTCACTGAGCTATCGATTGACCATAACTACTATATAAGTAGACTAGACTATACCACTGCTCTGTGTATAGACTGTTGGTACAGTTTAAATATAAGTCTACTATAGTATGAATAGATTATAACTTCACTATGATTAGACCCTGATAAGAATAAAAGCGAATTGTAAGTTTAAGACTAAATTATGACTTTAATTGGCTTACGCTATTGCTAAGCTATTTGTTAGCATTTAGTAAGCAGTGACTAACCTATTGCAATAAATATATTGCAACCTCTTTTATTTTGATCAGAGCATGACTAGAGTATTACTAAAATATGACCATATTATTATTATTGGACTATAACTCTAACAAAACTTTGAAATGGGTCCGTTTATTATTGATATAAAATCGCTATAGGCAGTAGTGTGTATAAGTTTTGACTAGATTATAACTAGTCTCGACTTCGACTTACCTTTGCCTTTAATATAATTTGTCTTTTAACTATAACCATTAAATAAATGTAAACTTCAATGAGACTCGTCTACACCAATAACTAAATTACGATTATTCTATAAATATTATTTAACTAGGTTTTGACTCGAATATGAATAATACGTTTATGTTTCTAGGCCATCAATAAACTTCTACTAATCTTTAAGTTAATAACAAGACGCAAGTTATACTGCTACCAACTTTAAAATAATTGACACATTTATGTTGCATACCTTAAGAACGCTTTATAGACCAGTCAATCTAAAGTCCGTTAAGCAAATAAAATACTTTTTTTCCATCAACCATCCTATTCTAAGCGCAGCTTTTCTTTTTTATGAGATTGGAACATCGTATTTACCCATGTGAGAGAAAATGTTTTTGATATTTTAATTATTATTGCATGAACTATAAATTGGTGTAATGGTATAAGCAAAATAAATTCTTCAAAAACACTCAATATGTGGGGGGAAATATTTTAAATAAAAATTAAATATCGACATAAACATGTGAATTTTTTTGAATTTTTTTTTAAACTAAATATTAATTAATCCACTCATCCAGTTAAATTTTCGTAATTTATATTTTTCCTCGTTTTACTTTTAAAAATTCCTGCATATAAAATATTTCAGTTATTATTTTAAGTGTGCAATTATTTGCACTTATTTTTTCATTTTATCGGGACTACACAATCATAGAAATGTTAAATAATATACTTTAATTAAATATTTATTTAAATTAAACTGACATTGAAATAAAAACACCAGAAACTTCAAATCAATTATGCACAAAACAAACCTTTAAATTTTAATTACTATTATTTACCTTGTGTTAAACTATACAATTCAAAAAGCAAATAGAAAATAAATTTTTATTACAAATTAATTATTTAAAAATATTAATTTCTCACACAATTATAAACAAATTAATTTTTTACCACCTTTTTTTAATTATTGTTATTATTTTTAACAGCTTTTAATTATCATTGATCGTAAATAAAATATTTATTTAACGAAATAAAAAAAATGTTTTTCTCTTATTAATAATACCTTTTTTTTAATAAAAAGCAAATAATAAAATATTAAATTTAAATATAATTACTATTAAAGCTTTTATACTTTTAAATCATATGAAAATGCAAATTAATATACAAATTTAAAATACAATTTCCTCCCAAAGAGAAAATAAAAATATGTAATTAACATTTTAAATATCACTTTTCTCCATAACATCTAATAAAATACGGCATAAAAATCATGTCTCTTTTTTCACTATAGACGAAGCAACCACACAAAAAAAATATTTTAAATAGGTCTGTTTGTATTTTAGGCGATAAACTTATAAGGAGAATATAAAGAAGTACAGTGAACGATTAACAAATGAGTCAAAAACCTTCGAAATACTATTCACATAACGATTGTCTTCGACAATAATGCTATTAAAACCATAAGCGGTAATAAAAAGAAGAAGCACGGCTTTAAACCGTAAAATATGAAAAATTTTTAACTTTTTTAGAAGAAACATCGATACATATGCTGCCATGTTATCTGCAACAATATACTCTCGTATGTTTCTAGCTTAAAAGCAAATTGTTGGTGTTGTTTTTAATTAAAGTAAAAAACCTTTTTATAAGTAATAAAAAAATATTTTTATCTTCTTACCAACTATTTCCACCAAAAAAACATTTTTATCCATTTGCACCTTGCTGTCACCATCACAGCCGTTTACTTGAAAAATAGAACTATAAATTTTAAAAATTTTTATTACTTTTAAAAAATTCATAAACATAAAAAACTTAATACTTTTAGTGGTTTCCTATTTCATTAGACAAATGCTTTGCAGACAAATTTATGACAACCTCTAGTAATACAATATTTATATAGCTAACAAAATTGTTTTTTGTAATCAAATTATTTATTAAATGCATCACCAGATGAGGTGGAATATTTTATTTCCCTATAGCGTAAAGAAATTAGAAAACTTGGATTTCTTTCCAGCAAAAACCTGGTAATAATGTTATACTGATTATTTTTATAGATTTATATATATCATTTGTGTCGTTTGGTGCTATTAGAAAATTATCTTATCCTTTTTGTTATTTCAATAGCTTTCATACATCATATATCTTCTTCTACTTCATAAAGAAATTGAGCTCTAGTAATATCAGTGAATTTTTATTCACAACTCTTTTAAGTGAGTGTTTAACTGGTATTTGTTAAATAAAAAATTATTTTTTTTAAATCTCCTTTCACTTAATAAATTAATAATCTACGCTAAAATTGCCTATTGTACAGTACTTAAATGATAAAACAAGAGCATTACTAAAATCAATACCTGCTGTGTATTGATTTTATTAGTAGAAAAGTTATTTAATGTCACGTAACTTTCGTAATCATTAAAAAACAAAATAATTCTCTTTATTCAAATCTAAAAGCAGAAAGAAAGTTTAATAAACTTTTTATATAGTTTGTCTTATTTTTTAACGATATAAATATTTTTATTACTAAGCAGCTCGTAAAATAAAACTTTTATGCATAAAAAAAATAATTGCATAATTTCTCAATAGTTTAGGTATTTGGAAATGGAGTTGACATTATCGAACAAATATTTATAACAAAATTTAATCTTAAATAGCAACAAGAAATTATCAATGGAGTTTTGGTTGGAAAAAAATATTTATAAAAGAATCTATAATACGCTATTTTCACACTTTATTGTTTTATGCTGAGCAGCCTGTAATAATTCCTACAGCTTGTGAGTGTATATAAAAAATCATTAAAGGAGACACCACATATATATATTTTTATAACCATAAAATTGTCGTAAAAATTTTAATGAAGAGACAATTAACTGTGGAACAAACTGAAATTAAATAAAATTTTATTGATGAAGAGGAGGAACTTTTTTATGACTCGATATAACTAATATTTATTTTCTAATTATTAAAATACATTTTGCAGTGGAAATAGTCTTTTACTTAAAACGGACTTTAAATATTGGATAATTATTTTTTGTTTATATTTTAATCAATAATACTTGGGTGTTTTTTTGTTTAATAACCTCATTAATTTACAAATTAATAAATATAGTGGAAAATAAAATTTTAAATAGACTACGTTTTAAAATTAAAAAAACTGATAAAATATAAATAAAGATTATAAAAATTGTGAAGTAACTTTATGATCCGCACAATGATATTAGAACAGAAATAAAAATCTTATCAAAATCTCCTCTCAACAAATTAATTAATTGATTATTAAATAGATTTTGTAAATAGCGTCATCCAGCTCACAGTCAGTTGACAAATTATTATCGAAAAAAAAATCAATTTTAAAATGTCCCTTGATGCTGTTCCCACTAGCATCTATGTAGCAATGACTTGTACTATAGTAAACATAACGTTTTCTTGTATGATTTCCAACCAAACTTTGCTTCCAATGTCAGCTACAATATAAACTATGCAACTATACCTTAAGAAAAACATGCTTTCGAAAACAATTGTGAGTGTTCGAATTAAAGACATTTTAATTACGGATGGATATCTAGTTACAAACTGTGTCTACATTTACGTATATAACGTGGCACGATCTTTGTAAGCATGCTATACCTATATAAAAAGAGTAGTTTCTTTCGAGGGCACATTGATATGTTTTGACGGAATTTCACCGTCATGACATGTGTCTACGGGGCTAGAAGGGGCCCTTCAAGACTAGTAGGAGTCAACTGGACAACTCCACTATATTTCCACAGGAATCAGTAAAGCCCTAAAGTTTAGCTATTTGTCTTTTTAGCCTTTTAGTTGTTCTCTGACTGATTAATGAGTTTGGCCCCTCGGTAGTATCGTGGTGGTTGTGGTTTCCTGCCCTCGTTTGAGTTGCGTGAGTCGGATGATTCACAATGAACACAATGAATGGTCCAGGTCCAGTGAGCATAATTTGGGTTATGTTCTTAAATTTTATTTCGCTTCATGCGTTCTGGACCAGGTGTTGGATAGTCTCCAACTCTTCAGCAAGGACTGAAAGCTGCGGCCTGCTCCGGGCTTTTGAAATTAACACTAGGAGTGACTGGATGATATGCGTATCTGAAGGCCTTCTAGGGCGAGGATGATGCTATATTTCCGTGGTGTGATCCACCGTCTGATTATGGCTTACACAGCTAGGTACAGACGTAAATCGTATCACACATAAAAAGAGTAGTAAGCTGTAAGCTAGTATGTCGATATCAATTCTGATCAACGATTCTGGCTGGTAGTTATTGCTCTCAGTAAGTAGCTTAAACGAGTTAAGATCTTTGACAGACCTATTTAATTTTCAATTTCTAATCACTGCTGAATTGCTTGTTGTTACATCATATTATGTCAGTGCACAAGGTATGAAATATAAATATAGAGGTATTTGGATAAGTAACCTCTAAAACGAATTTATTGCCAGATAAACATTGTTTACTAAATTTTATATTGACAAGGTGAAAGTTATGCTTTAAACTTTTAACTCTATACTGAGAAAATAGCTAACGGAATAGAATTTCTTATTCATTCTTTTTTAGTGAAAAAATTTAATTAAGCTGAAGCAAATGGTCAACAATCCTTATTTTATCCTTTGTTAAATGAAAAATTTTCAGTTTGATTAGCTTCAGGCTAGTGTAAAACATTTCTTAATTTTTAGACAAACTGAAATATTTTCTATTAAAAACCAGCTGATATTCATTATAAGAAAAAAGTCTTAATAACTGTAAAATTTCTAAAAATTAATTATATATTTAAAAAATATGAACAAGGTTTTTTTTTAATAATTTTAAGCTTTTAGCTTCAGTTGCTTTTCTTTACTTGAAAAAAAAATTTTAACACATATACATATAGAAACATACACATATAGAAAAAAATCCTTCAGGGTGTTTTAAAATACTTACTCTAATGGGCGAAAAAAAGTTTTACTTTTTAAAAGAAAAAAAAAAACATACAACAAATGAACTCCCTATTTGGAATATGTTTCAGACGAACAATAAACCAAAGTAAAAGAAGAATTTACTTTGGTAGCAACAGCATTAAGGACACAAAACAAGAATCCTTTCGGCTGTAGCTGTTAAGTTGCTGCTTTAAGCATTTCTTTTTGTTTAATATTGTGCACAACAATAAAAAACACCTTTATTCTGGCCCGAATAAAAAACTACAGTTATGTCCTAAAAAAGGGTTAATAATCCCTATAACAAATTAACACAATATAAACACAATATTATGCATGAAAAATATTTCACCTCACACATATATTTATATTTCTTTTATTTTTTCTTCTTTGTTTAATACGTTTTATTTTAAAGAGCAATACGTATATTTTTGCTTGTTTTAAATTTGATTAAAAAAGGGATTTCTTACGGAAAAGCTTTTGTAGCTTCATACAAATCAATTTTAGAGAATTTTAAAAGTATTTAACTAAATTTTATTTCAAATCATTCATTACAAATAAACATTTGAATAAATTGTTTCCTTAAAATATTTCCATTTGCATAAGATAATCTATTTTACAGCCTAAAATATAAATAAATTCTTGAGTTCTTTACTTTTTTATTATATATTTTTTGTTGTTGCTGTTGCTTAAGTAAATTGAATTAAAAGATGTAAAAAGAGCATCTTTCACATACTACAACAACCGGTATAAAACGAATACAGAGTACGTGTAAAGTTTACAATAAATACATTTAGGTAATGTAAAGTTGCAATTAGAGTTATGGTCTGATACCATAGTTATGCATTATTCTGGAACGTAACTAAGCTCCACATTATAATCATCAGCTTATTTTACGAATATTGTATTAAAAGGTATAATTAAAATATAATTAAAAGTATAATTAATAATTATTAATTAACTGTTTTTTGTCAAATGTTTTTAAGAAAAAATTTTTCAATTTGTTAATAATTTTTGTTATTAAAATTAATTTTCCTGCAGAAGCTTTCCATAGGAAAGCGAAACATTGAGAAAAAATATATATTGTTAAATTAATTAAAAAAGACCGTTAAAAAGAATAACAGATATTTATTTAAGATATAAAAAGGTCGACTAAAAAAATAAAAAAATAATCAAATAATTAATCGAATTTTTTACTCGATATTGCGTCGATCCTAAAGTATCATTCAAACATTATTCGCTGCTCGTTACCGGAACAAATGTCTCGATTTAAAGGATTATTATTTTGAAATTTATTTAAATTAATATTATATTTGTTATTAAAAGTCAATGCCAATGTGTCTGAAAATTATTATTTTTTAAGATATTTTCATACGCAAATTTAAGATTTAATTATACAGTATAACGTTTTAAAGTGTAAAGAGGGCAGATAGAGCTTGATACTTAAATACAAGTTTGCCTAAATACTTTAAGATGTTCAATATAGAAATATTAAAGGCTTACTGATAAATTTTTAAGGTTTAAGTATAAAGTATAAGGTTTATCTATACAGTATAAAAACAAACAAAAAATTTGGTACCGAAGTAACATAACTGAATTCGAATTCTTATTTATTAATTTTTGTTAATCCTCAGAATTGTTTGGCTACCATTTTTAGAATGGATTTAATTTTTAT
The DNA here is from genome assembly GCA_030448955.1 of Trichopoda pennipes. Lineage (NCBI taxonomy): Eukaryota > Metazoa > Arthropoda > Insecta > Diptera > Tachinidae > Trichopoda > Trichopoda pennipes. The sequence goes on along the minus strand of JASKUP010000031.1, from coordinate 2,842,859 downwards.
TCGTCACGGTCTGTTAGCCTTACTGTAGGATTGTAGGGTATAATGTTATGAAAATCTTTTTGTGTATAATATGTTCTTAATTGAAGTAATACATCAGTTTAAAAAAAACCAGTAGCAAGGACGAAAAGAAATGCAACCTATACCCACATACAAATATATACAAGCTTTACACACATACAAAAGTTAATTGTTTTAAATACTCGTTATAAACAACTACTTACATAAATCTATATATACAGTATCCAGCCGGTTTGTTTACTTACTTTTGTTTATATATAAATATTTCCTTACAAAATTGCTGTTTTCTTTTCCACAAACTCCTATACAAAAGTGTATGTTGTAAGTTCGTTTAACAGTTTTAAGGATTCTTTTATATTATACTTTTTTTTCTAACTAACATTTTACAATAATTTTAGAGCAACAAGAAAAGAAATAAAAAAAAGTATAAATAAATGAAGGCTTGTCTTAAGTCCTCCAACCAGAACCGAAGCAAAGAAATATTACATAAAAAAAATTAAAAACACTTTAAAACAAACAAAAAAGAATAAATAAATAAATAAAAACTTTGCACTGATTGCTATAGAGACTTAAAAGACATCAAACTGTCCAGTCTTAAGTTTAAATTTGAAAGGACATACATATTTCAACAATAAAAATCACATAAAGTACATAGGGAAAAAAATATAGGACTGACTAGGTGGTCAAAAAGCTTATCGATCGATTTTCAATTGAATTGTTTTTAATCTTATTTCGTTCATTTCCACTAAAAAAAAGCGTACATTTTTTCTTTCTTCAATAAACATTGGACAACAAATTGTGTTTATTCAAGGCAAAGGTTGCCTGCCTGGCAAATAACCTAAAAATTAAACGAAATAAAAAATACTCACACATAAACATAAAACAGGACTGGTTTGACTTGTCTCTCTATAAAGGCAATGTATAAAGGAGTTTAAGAAATAAAATCATGAATTTCTTTCCCAGGATTTTGCAAAACATTCCATTAAGCTAAAATCATAAAAATAAAAGGATATTAATTTAAGGCAGGATAAAAAATTACATAACATTATTTTATACTGCACAGGATTCCACATCATTAAATTTGTACTAGTTGAATTTATTTTATAATTTAAGGATATCGATTGAATAATATTTGGTTTATGAAGTTTATGAAATACTTGATGGAAAAGAAAGTATTCCTTTAATTCATGTCATGTCAAAGAATTTAATTCATTCAAAACGTGCATTTGCTCATTTTCTCCTTATTTACTAATAGTATATATCAGTGGTTTTATTATCGATTTAAAAGTCGATGATTTTAAAATTGAAAATTAAAAAATATCTACTTCATAAATATAGCACAATAAAGCAGAGACAATTTAAATGAGTTATAAACGTCCAATCATCTTGCATACTTAATATATCGATCTCGTCTCGCTGGCTGAAAATAGCCGTAGATCTATATGAAGCGGTAACTAGGAAGGTACTTTAAGATTTTGATATAATATAATCCTGCTCAGATCCTTTGTATCCTCTAAATCACACTTACAACACTGAATTCTTACATCTTAATTGGCCTTCTTATAGCCATAGTTTAGGGCAAAAATTATGGCACGGTCGGCGAATATAACCCTAAATGGTGGATGTTCTTTTCTTTCTAGGCATGACAACCAGTTTGGAAAGTAACTTTTGGGGTGCAGTAGACAAATTTTTGGATGAGGAAAATTTTGAGGGCGAATCTCGTAGAGGCTTAACAAATGTAAAGGGACCAGCATAGTTAAGAACATAATTCCTTTGACAGCATATTATATTCACTACGTTAAAATCGATGCATATCTTATCATTATCGATACGTTGTCAACGAAGAAATTTTTATTTTACTATTTTAATTATCGGATTAAAAATAAAAAGCCTACTGAATAAGTAATTGCATAAATGCGAATTGTCGTGCTAACAAAGATCTCTCATGGATTGGATGATTTTTTTTTTTTTAAGAGAAGTAGCACTTCAGGCAACAATGCCTATTTAGTCAAGTACCGTGCTACATTCTTTTTAGGAAAGGGATAGAGAATAGATGAAACAGGTGGTGAAAGTAGAAGGATAGTCAGAAATTAACTGTCGTATGTAAGACAGCACGGCGACCAGTGACTATGCCTTCATCGCTGAGCAGCCCGTCCGACAGTCAATTTTTATTTTTGTAGTGAAAAAACCAAGATCTGCGTTGGGAATCGAACCCACAACCCCCATATTTACAAGCTAGTACACTACCTACTAGCCTACAGGGGCACCTATGCTGCCGTGTAAAATATATAAGCACGACGTTGCTATTATCGTTTGCTTTCTTTTAAAATGACTTTTGTTAAACTATTTCTTTAAAATAGAAAGACATATTCAACGAGTTTATTAAAATAGAGGAAAAATTGTTTATTGCATACAATATACATAATATTAATTTTCACTCGCTCTCTCTCTCTCTTTCTTTCTCTATCCCAGAACTTTCAACGTCATATGTTTGACATGAAAATTCATTTAGAAAAGTGTTAAATTCTTTAATACACATCACGTTTGTATGTGCTTCATGCACAACCAAAGATATTAAATCATCATTGTTTTATTATCCTTTTCGTATCCTTTTATTTACCATGTGAAACTACTGTGTGGCTGACTGCAACTAAATTTACACAAGTGTGCGTATTTTGTCATACTTATGAAATTCCTTCTTAAGCTCTTTTTTATGGTTGTAACACGAGGACAATCGCAAAATTTTACGATCGTCTGAAACTAAATATTAGGCTAACAAATTCCATTCAAGCTAGAAATTAATACCGAAAATCATATATACACAATAATTTCGCTGTTGCAGCGATATTGATATTAAAATGGAATGATTAATATATAATAGAATGATTAATATAGAATATATTAATCTTATGTAAGAGTTTTACTGATATTTATACAAATTTCAACAGTAAATTGCAATATGCATCTCATAAATTAATTAATAATGAAAGCTGTTTCAAAACTCAGCAAAAATGTTTATACAAATGGCAACATTGTTGTTGTACATCTTTGGCACATGTATACTTAAGTTTTAGTCTTTTACTTTCATCTTTTTCAAAACCAATCACCGGTATTTCGGCTGGCAACGACAAGCAAATAACTGTCACCATTTTGCAGCAAAAATGATTTTAAAAGTTTTAGAAAACCAGGTGTAATACTAAAATATACCCTAAAATACTTTACGCCGATTTATTTAAAAAACATAAGGAAAAGCATATTAAGTTTCATATGCAGACATAAGATAGATCCAAGTTGAAAAAAAAGCGTAGACGTAGTGAAAATTATATCGAATGGAGTATTTTGGAAACGAATATATTAAACCTGATAATATAACGAAGTCAGCGTAACTTCAGTGAAAGCAATTAAATAAATGATATGTGCGTATATTTTCCGATGGGGTTTAATTTATTTTTGTAGTATATCCTATATAGTATACTCTATATCAGGGGTGGGCAAATACTTTAAAGCGCGGGTCAAAATGAAATTTTCAAAATGTCTCCCGGGCCGGAGGACTATACCGCATATGCTTTGCACAAGCGGATGTTTCGGATGGAGTTTTTTCGCTGCCAATTTTTTTTGACAAAAACACTAAGTATCATTTCAATTTGAATAAATTATGTCACGTAATTTTTAAAGAAATATTTTTATAAATAAATGGCTATTAGATAAACCAGTCATTGAAACATTTCATTCTGTTACTTATTTATGTCTTAATGATACAAATTATTTTATATTGACACATAGTTATTACAATTTAACATTTATATTGCATTTCGTAAATATAATAGTAAATAGAATATCAAAAAGAAAAGAAAAACATCAAACGGTAAAATAAATATTAAAAGTTAATGTGAAACGTGAAATCTCGAATGTTCATCTGACATTATTTCTTCAAAATTGGGTTCCAAATCACTTGTAGCAATCCTTAATACCGAGTGTAGATTTTCGTCAGTAATTTGTGATCGATATTTATTTTTCGTGGAAACCATTAAAGAAAAAGTTCTTTCACAAATATATGTCGAATCAAATAAAACAAGGTATTTTTGAACATAGTTCAAAAAATGTTTAAAATGTTCATCATTCAAAGCGCCATAGAAAGCACTCAATTCATTTGAGTGAAAATTTTCTTTTAATATATTATTTGATTGTAAGTCAATTAGTTCTAGTTGAATTTCAATTGGGGCTTCTTGCACATCGAAATTAAAAGGTTGGCTAATTAGGATAAAGGTTTTTCAATAGCTTTGAAATCTTGAAATCTTCTTTGGAATTCAGAATGCAGGTCTTATGTTATTGCACTATATTTAAAAAAATCTGTATTTTCCAATGATTCTCGCCGTGCTTGCAATGAGGGGAAATGATTTAATAATTTATTATTAAAGTTTTCAGCAAATAAATTTAGTTTTGTCATAAATGCTTTGACGTTTGAGTGCATATTGAAAGCGAATTGGTTTTTCCCTTGTAGATTGATATTTAGTTCATTCAAATATTTTACTATATCTACTGAAAATGAGAAATCGTTTAGCCAAGCTCTATTTTGCAATTCAGAAAAATCATGTAGTTTTTTTTTTATCGACAAGAAGGATACTATTTCATCAAGCAAATATTGAAATCTGTCCAAAACTTTACTAATGCTAAGCCATCTAACTTCAGTGTAATAAGGAATTTCATAGAAGTCACTTTCAATTTCTTTTAAAAATTCAACAAACTGTCGATGGTTTACAGCACGTCCTCGAATAAAATTCACAACTTTGGTCACAACAGTAACTACGTGATTCAATTTTAAAACCTTTCTGCATAGCACTTCTTGATGAATAATGCAGTGCAAAAATAATATATCGTGTTCTGGTTGTAACTCTTTTACTTTGTCGCGAATTCGTTTAAGTAAGCCTACATTTTTCCCTGTTAAACTAGGACAACCATCCGTAGTGACGCTTACTATTTTATTCCAAGTTAAACTTACTTTAACTAAACACTCTTCAAGAGCGAGAAAGAAGTCTTCACCAGTAGTTGTATCTTTCATTGGATGCACACTAAGAAGTTCCTCGCTAATTTCGCATTTCTTGTTAATGCCGCGAATAAATATTAATAATTGAATTGTATCAGTAATATCGCAGGACTCATCTAAAGCCAGAGAACAATAGGTAAAATCAGCAATTTTTGTTCTTAGCTGGTCAAGTAAGTTTCCTGAAATATTTTCAATCCGTCGTACTATTGTTCTTCTTGAAAGGACAACATATGTATCTCCGACACTTGTACCATGCATTGTTTAACAAATTCTGCTTCAGAAACAAAACGCAATTTTGTGTGCGACAACATAACTTGCTTTTGTGGTAGATTTCTCTATATTACTTTGTTTGGTAAAAATATTTTTTTGCATATTCAAGTTTTTTGCTAAGTTTTCTGCTACAGTTTTAAGTTCTTTTAAAGAATGTGATGCATATTTTGGATGTTTTGTTGTAAAGTGCCTGTTTAAATTGTATTCTTTAAAAACAGCAATTGTTTCCTGACAAACTAAACAAATTGCTTTCTTATTTATGTTTGTAAAAAGATATTTTACCGTCCAAGCTTCATTGAAGTTTCTGCATTCCAAATCAACTTTTCTTTTTTTAGATTGACTCATTTTACAAAGGTCTACAAACCTATAATTTAATTAATACAATAAAATAAAACCAATGTTTTAAAATTTTACTTACCAAAAGTCCACTTTTTCAATTTTATATTTGCAAACTAATATTAGACTCGAACAAAAAAGAGTATGCGATCAGTACTAAATCAAAATTAACAATACACGTGGTGCGTATACGGTGAATTCCCGTATTATTTTGTAGCTGATGCAGCGTTTCCATTGAAAGAAAATATTATGAAGCCGTTTGCAAAAGTAAATGATGCGAATAAAGAGCTTTTCAACAGAAGGATAAGCAGCTCTAGAATACGTATTGAGATTGCTTTTGGTAAGGAATATTTAAAGAAATTAATTCTAAAGGAACGTTACAGGATTTTAAATTTACTGTTTGCTTCTGCAACTAACTTCACAAAAACGCGTTGTCAAAATCGGATTTTCCAATTGCAAAAAGTTGCCGCTGCGTTGCCGCCGCGTTATTTCGGTATGCTTCATACAAAATGTATGGGCATGAGAAGTTTTGACAGCTAAAAAACGCTTGCCGCTTTTGTTTAGGGATGGCAGTAAGACTATTATATATACAGTACGCACACTAATAATGGTGATGTCAACAAAATCTCATAAAAGAGTTAAAAAAAATTTATATGCGGAATTTTTCAACGGGCCGGATAAAATTAGCAAAAGGGCCGGATCCGGCTTTTGCCCACCCCTGCTCTATATGGTATAAAGAGAACACTGAAGATGGCAAATAGCCGACGTAAATCCGTGCCCAAATAAAAATAAATTAAATAAATATGTTTAAATAAAATGAAAATAGAGGGACTAACTTTATAAAAATCCATACTTAGAAGAAACTTAAAAAGTAGTAGTTACCGAATCGAGGAACACCTGTAAGTATAAAAGCCTACAATAAATAATGATGACCGTTCCGATTTTGGCGGTGTAAAAAAATACTTCACTTTAATATGCTACATGGTCTATTTCAAATATTATTTTATAATAAAATTTATTTTGGTTTATAGAATAATTTCTACGACCGTCTTCGTATGTTTTAGGGTTTGTGTAAGGCCTTCATATCCATATGTTTGTGTTATAATTATTATTGTATGTTGTTATTCTTACTATTGTTGTTTTCGGTTATGGCAACATTAACTCTATTCTTTGGTTTTGGTTTTCTAGTTGTTGTAATTGTTTTAGAATATAAAACGTTTCCTTGTGAGTTTATGTGTATATGTTTGAATGTATTATTGTGTTGTTTAGGCCTTTTATTACTTCAAATATGGTGTATTGTGTTAATTATTTGTTTTGCTTTAATCCTGTTGTTTTTATTGTCTTTGTCCTCATTTGGGTATTTCTTCTTTTTCTTCCTTTTTCCATTGTTCTTGGCTTTTCATGTACTACATATAGAAAATATTTTTACTTTTCTAACGTTTTATGCTTTTTAGCATTTGTTTGGTTGTGTTGGTTTTTCACTTTTTTATTGCCCATTTTTTGTTATCAATTTTTTAAAAGCGAAGTGCCTCAGTTCCACTTTGTTTAACATATTTGTTTGTTGTTTTTACTGCAGTTTTTAGGAGAGGGAAATTTTATTGTTGTTTTTTCTCTTATGGTTCTCTTCTCTTTACTTTCAGTCTGTGGTCTTTATTGTTATTTCACTTAAATTTTTTAATTGTTTTGCTTTTTTCTCATAATTTCCTTTATAACTGGTGCGGAAAAAAGGTGTTGGAAAATTTTATCGACAGAAATTACTTTTTGTTTTTCAAACATCTTAAGTTGTTTTTGTTATTTAAATCAAGGCTGTAGGGCTTTAATATTTGTGTTGTGAAACCACAAACTTAAACACAAAAAGTTATAGCAATCAGTTTTAAGTTAATTATCAAATTGGTATTGTATTAAAATCCCTATAATGCATACAAGAAACAATATTGGGAGTTACGTGGCCAAGACTGCAAACGCCAATGATTACTTAAGCACACTTCCGTTTACATTTTACAGTTTATTTGATGATGTTAGTGTATTTAATGAATCCTTTAGAAGCCTCAATATATGTAGAGGCTCCAAGAAAACTTAACATATCTACACAAAATTATATTAGAAATAGAAGTTCGTCTGATTTAACATGCATTTATTTAATAGTAGACTGTACAACTTGTACTTAAATGATGCTTAAATATTAGATACAACATCAAGAGAAATATGTTGCCTCGTATGTAGCAATGTTTCTTATTCAATTGATTGATATTTAATGATTCCTAAAACACGATGTTTATGTTCAACATTGTTTCTTTGTTGCTAAATCTTGTTAAAAGTAGGATTCGCGGAAAATTGTATTCTTTTCATACTTGATGTTCCACCAGATCTAACAATGATTAAAATGATTTTTCTAAACATTTTTAAGCACTTAAAACGAAAACTTTAGTTTCTCCATTCAAACAAGCTGTTAGCCTGTTAGTATACTGTCCACTATCATTAGCTTTTTGGTATAATAGAAACAATTAAAAATCTGCTACAAAGACAGCGAATAGTGGTTATGTTATACGTTATTCTAAATATTTTACAAATCACAAAATTATAAAAATTCAGTTCTGGTTATTTCGTTGTTTGTAAAGGGTTTATTTATTTTTTGTTAATGAGGAAAATATTGTTATTGATCAATTCTCATAAATTGCTAAAACAATTGCTCCAGTTAAGTCCTTATGTGTTTGAAAGAGCATTTCGACCGATTGAAGTATTTCAAAATTAAACAAAAATTTGTTTACATTCTTAGTTTTGATTTACGTTATTTTTTAAGATGCTAACCAATAATTTTCATTTTTCTCTTAAAAGGAAAAATAGTACAAAGTTTGCTTAATCTCTAAAATCATTCCAAAGAATATAGAGATACAGTGTAACGTTATATGTTCGGTTTTTTATTTCAAAACACCATTTTACCCATTGGAAATTTTTTTGTGCCTTTACTAATTTATCAATTCGAGATTCTCTCTACTATTTTTACTCACAAAAATCCAGAAATGTTGTTTTGTGTCCGCTACCTTCTAGCAGGCAGTCTCTTACGACACTTTAGTATTCAATATTTGTCCCCAATACATCGTACAGCTTTCTAGGGCTTGGTTTACCCTGAATATTTTTCTGTTCGCATTAAAATAAGCAATTTTTATGAAATCACCCGTCAAATATTGGCAAATATGGGACAAAATTTGCACAAATTAATATCATATTTCTTTAAAATGCGCTTGAATCGCACATTTAAGAGGCTGGGCAGTTATGTCATTGACCATCTAATGAAAACCACCCATAAGCGAACAGAAATGAAAAACATTTTATTTTATAAATTTGCCAAGAGCAATTGGCTGTCAATATGAGCCATCACTATTAATTACATTATAAATTCTATTGAAAAAACACAGTAATTAAAGAAAAAAATTTAAATGCATAAAAAACTGCACCAAATGTAATTTAAAACCTTGTGGCCAGTTTAATTTAATCGCTTTTAAATAAACTATGGTCTTTTAAACACTTTATCTTTGCCTCCCTCATAAAAGCATAAGTAAGACAGTAGCTTTTTTAAATTTGCTTTTTTTCGGAACACAATTAAAGCCACACCCCTTTTTCATATCAAATGATATGACTTTGATAAGTAAGCAAATAGGATTTCAACACCACCGCTTTACGGCCGTTCAAAAAGCATAAAACGCATTCAATTTATAAAAATGCATTTGAAAATTCAATACAAAAAGGAAAAAGACGGCAGACACACACTTACCACTACACTTAGAAGGGGTGATGTAAATTCAATTAGTTAGATATTAAAACTTACATTGAAAACACCATCAACGAATGAAAGTTTACAGGATACAATAAAAATTATTTAGAGGTCTTCCCCTATTACAGGCTTGAGCTAAAAAAATAAGAATTGTTCATAAGACCTACACCGATTTGATGATGTTTTATATGAGTTCGAAAAAATTAAAATTTAAAAAAAAACCAAAATATTTTCAACAAATTAAAACAATGATAACTTAACAAATTTCCTTTTCAATCACTACCTTTATTTTGTCACATAACTTTGTTCATTTGACGATACAGTTTTCGTCCACATGTTGTATTTTTTCTGAAGACAATGTCCACCGACAATGTCCACCAAAGGAAAACGCATAATCTTAGATTTCCTTACCTTTGGCAACTCCACAAAAACCGAAACTCTGCCAACTAAAGTATCATTTAAGTTTTGAAGGACAATCATATGGAATAGCATAACTGCTAAAATTATTACCACCCAATTAGCAAAAAAAAAAAAAATAATCATTAACTTATGACCTAAATTTCAAATTGAATTTTTAACGAATAAAAGTTTAACCAGCCTTACTTCAGATTAGTGGGTTAATTGTTTTTCCCTCAGCAGTCGATTTTTTCTCAGTTCCTGCTGATATGTTAAAGTATGTGTAGGAAGATCGTGCTATGTCAAATAAAATTTAAAGTTCCTATATGTTGGGGTGAAAATTCTCCACGAATGTTGTTAGGTAATTTTTTTATACTCCTGGTAGTGCTATTTAAATAAAGTCGATTTTTCAAGAGGCTGAAAATCAATCTGAATCGCGTTAGACAGAGAGACTTAAAACTGCCCATTGCCATCTATGACTGTACCTCAAACAACTTAAACTTTTTTTCAATGCAACAAATCTATTCGTAAATAGTAGTGTAAATGCCTTACAACTACCATATTTACAAATAATTTCGACCAATGCTTACTTTTAAAGTGGAAGGCAGAGTTTTACCCCAAAATCTTACAAAGAAACTTTGTTAATTTAATACAAATTTTCATTCCATTGATATAAGTAGGGGAGCTTTTAATATACACGCGTTAACGCAAAGATGCGTATCTCATTTACAACATACAACTACTGTTTGAATTTGTTTTTTTCTTAAACGATTTTTCAACCATAAATTAAATGGGGTAATAGTTATAAAGTTTTAAAGTACGACTTTATATCATGTTCAAGTACATGAAAACTTTTACACACTCATCTATAATTCTTTGCAAAGAGCAAAAAAAATATTATGTCAATTCATGTCTTGAAATTTATTTTGTTTTTTGTTTTTTTTTTCGTTGTGCGCCTTTTCTTCACTTTATTGCATTTAATTTTTGTGAAGAAAAAGCAAATTAAAATTCTGCACTTTACTTTTTTGTTTCTTTATCTAAAATCTTGTAATAAAAGTTTTTTTTTCTATTTTACCATTCCTTTCTTCAAGACAGCACAAGTTCTGCGCTTTTCGCTTTTAGTTTTATATCTACAATTTAATTTGTAGTTTTAATGTGATGTGAGATAATATTTAGTGTTTCTTTCGTTGTTAGTCTAGTTTAAGGAACAAATTTTATTTGTTACAGAAAGTCTAAGACAACAGAAACGGTTTATCTTTTTTTTAATTAAAAAGTTCTTCTTAAAATTTAAGAGGATTTATTTTATTCTTGACTTTTCCTATTGTTTAAATAAAATAAAAATTTGCACAAATTACATTTAAAACCCTCAGCAAACAAAAAGTGAAGCACTACAGGTTAAAATATCATAGATTAAACAATTTATTTTTAAGGTTAAACTCATGTCAGAATTAAATTCACTTAAATTAAACGATTGTTCCATTTCTAGAATGGAAAATGTAAGAGAAAAACTAATAAAATTAGGTTTTAATCATAAGCTGATTTGCTAAGACCACAAAGCTTAGGCTTATCAAACGTGTAGTAAAATTAACAAAATACGAGAAGTTTTAAGCAAATAGAACAAAGAGGCATTCAATCAATGATTTCTTGCGGAGCATTTATTTCTGCAAAAGTTCTTAATTTTTTAAAAAAATTTATCAGTGGACGAGATGGCAGCCGAAAATTGATTTATCTCAGTGTGGCGACTAGTTTTAAATGACAGTGTTAATATATATATATATGTAAGTTTTTTAGGAGGGAGATATTAATACCAACCCATAGTCTTGTTATAAGAGAGAGTGTAACAGAGACAGTTTGGGCATAAAACAGTAGTCTTACTTGAAGAAACTTAGCCCTGGTGTAAGAGAGGCATATTTCCATGTACAAGAATGTATTTTAAATATGTAATTAGTGTTTGATTGCCTGTATAAAATAGTTGGTCTTACTATAAAGTAAGCACTTTTACTATCAAACGTTAGTCTTAGTACAGTGATAGACATTCATTTGACCGTACCATGTTTTTTTTTTTATTTTAAACGAAACGAAAAGGACTTTAATTATTTTTTTAGCAAAACGATTAAGTGATCTATTAGCTTAAACGTAGTAAACAAAAATTAAACATATTTCATATTCGTAATACGTAATCGAGATAAAACTAAAAAATTAAGAGACATTCATTTGAACGCAGTTTCCTTTAAATTAAAAAAAGAATTAAAATTATTTACAAAATATTAAAAGTTATTATGTTTAGTAGGACCACCTTCACTAAGAATGACCGAAAATATTCTATTCGGCATTGAGTTTACAACGCTTCGAAGAGTTCCAATTTCAATACCCTACTAGCATTCTTTGAGTTTTTCTTTCAGCTCAATAACAGTCGAAAACTGCCTTCCCTTTTCGTATACCTTAATTGCAAGGGTTCCCCATAAGTTTTCGATTGGGTTACAATAGGGACTGTATACCGGCCATGGAAGTAAATCGACATTATTGGTTGAAAGCCATTCCTTACATTTCTTTGATACATGTATTTTCCTATTGGAAAATATACTCATTGTCAGAATTTTCGTCAACATCTTCCAGAAGTTCCAGGTACATTTCTGAATTCATTCTGGTAGTTATAAAACAAATACAAAGCTTTAAGTTATAAGATAATGCTCCCCACACCATAATGCTTCCGCCACCAAAGTTTCGCTTTGATCGCACTACGTTCGATTGGCTCAAATCATGCCAATAATAACTGTAGCAATCTGGACCATCCAAGTTAAATTTTTTTTCATCTGAAAAAATAACTTCTTTCTATTCATGTGTGCTTGGGCAAAGCTAAGACGTCTCTCCTTGTATACTTTAGTTAGTCGTGGTTTAGACTTCATTTTTTTCCATTACATCGATGGGATCGCATTCAAAACACGGGCTATGATTCGCGTAGTAACTGGAAGATCAATTTTGTCCTTTATTTCCAGACAGGATAAGCGATTTCAAGTTGCTTCTTGGCGAATCTGTCCTTTTTGACGGGTCGTAATTGTGGATGATTCCTTCGTTGGAGCCTTAATGCCATACTTTTTGCCAAGTTTCAAATAATTTCTTATTACTCTTTCAGAACGCATTATTATTCCTGCAAATTTTCGATTTGATAACCCTTTTTTCTTTAAGTTATCGATTATATCTTTTTAGGTATCCTTTAACCGCTGTGCTGATCCCATATCTAATCGGTTTATAAAAATTCTGCAATTTCTGCAAATTCACAAATTAAATAATATTTTCTCTTAATGCGGTCAAGCGATTATATCACGAAAAACAGCAACAATTTTACAAAAGAACGCATATTTTCTATAAAATAACCGTTACACCAATAATTGTTATTGTTTTGTAAACTGCGCTCAATAATAAAAATAAAAAGACAGAAAAAGAAATATTTGTTCTCATAAAGAGTTTAAAAAACAACTTAAAAAAAATAAGTGCGGCCAAACGAATGTCTATCACTGTATGAGAGACGCAGTTTACGTGTAAGACGGTAGTTTTGAATATTAGCAGTCTTGAAGAATAAATAATCTTAGTATAAGAGATTTCTAAGACTGCTTAGTAGCAAATGGGTGTCTTAGTTAAAGAAGGCCAGTCCTGGTAGGAGATTTGAACTTAGCAGAGGACTTATTAGTGTAATGTAAAAACAACGTCTTTGTATTAGACATTCGAATAATAATAAAATCAGTGTAAAAATAATACCGTAGTGTAATAGAGTAAGTCTAAGTATGAAAGGCAAATATCATTCTCGTTTATGCCAGGAAGTGGTGTGAGCTAGAATGTGTCACATTTCCTAATAATCATTCCTAATAAACATTATTATTATTCAGTTCATTGGACATTGAGATTTCAGATACCGTTAGTTCAAAATGGTATAAGGTAAAATCAAACAGATTTTGTGAACTGAATTATCCGTGTAAGGTTTCCCTGCTGACTTTAAGTTATAGCACGATTTTTCGAATTTGTAACGCATTTAATGTCCGAGAAATTATTGGCAATTATAATATGACTAGAATCCTTTTAGATGACGGGCAGTAGTAGTATCACACACGACCTTACTATAAGAATTAAGTTATAGTTCAAACTTTAGCCTAAGTAATATAAGATAGTAGTTAAATATAAATTACAGGGCTTTTAAGAACAATTTTTAATTTTTCAATGCTTGTCATAATTTGAAAATAATTATTTTAGGTAGGTTGTTACGACACGCTTTACCTGGCTGCTGGGGTATACTCAGCGGCGTCCAGGGTCGTGTTGTGTCGTGGGGACAAAATAAAAAACTGCGATTGCTCAGGTTTACTTAGTTTTTATTTTGCCAATACTTCTCGTCTTGATGGCAGCTCGTTGTCGGCTTCGTCTACTTTACACTGGTGTGGGTGTATGAGTGCGACAGTGTCCGTAGTCTGGGTCCGACATATACCGGTCAGTGGCGTTTCGTTTGGAGCACAGTTCGGTGAATTGGCCGTGTGACCAAGGTTAATAACCAAAAACACTGTAGGCTGGGCTGGGTCAAAACCTCCGCTCAACTGTCCAATGCTCTGGTCACCCACTATGGTGACGGTAGACACAAACTCCGCTGGGTCAATACCTCGGCTTCGCTTGTGACCGAGCCACAGTTCAGTATGCCGTGTGTCCAAGGGAAATAACCAAAACACTGTAGGTTGGGTTGGGTCAAAACCTCCGCTCAACTGTCCAATGCTCTGGTCACCCACTATGGTGACGGTAGACACAAACTCCACTGGGTAAAAATCTCGGCTTCATTTGTGAGCGAACCACAGTTCATATCTCAGGGTATAAACTCGGCTGGGTCTGCTTTGTTTATAACCTGACTGTCTTACCTAACAGTCTAAAATATGATAAAATATTACCTGTTGTCCCGCCGCCGGCTGCACACAAAACTGAAAAAAATTATTCGCGGTGTTTGCCCTTTTATAATTATGCTGCCAACACACAGCTATACACAAACACACATACACCATAATGGCAGTCTATATATACCATAGCCGATGGCTGTATTCACCACCAACCATACTTCCAGATGGCGTTGCCAAACAAGCTGCCGTTAAATTAACTTAATTAACTTAATTAAAAAAAATAAAGACATTATTTTCCTAAAATTAGCAAGATGGGTAAATTCATATAACACAATAGGAATTCAGATACAATGGAGGAAATATTATTTAAATAAACGTTGGAAATTCAATACAGCAATAATATGTAGGTTTGTCGTGCCAAAAACGACCCTGGGACTTTTGGCGTCACAAGGTGGACCTCATGATATTATTTTCCCTGAAAGCCTTAGATCTGTTGGCTTTCAAATAAAACTTTAAAGTTTGGACTACTTAGTTGTAAATATATATCGTTATTATCATCTTGCAAACTTCAATCATACCATTTTCGGCACGTAAATGATAAGAACGTTTGTATTTATTGTGGATCGCAATACCTTAAACTACGGCTACAAGAATTATGACTATAAAACTCTTAATCACATCTTAATTTTTCAACGAAATTTGCATCAATTTTATTTTCTACTTCTTTTCTGTACAAAATCATATTTTTTACTTGACTTATGTCTGTCTATAATTTGCTAATTAATCAAATTTATATATATCCTCCCTCAAAATTTTTTAAAAATCTTAATTCTAACAAAATAAGATCTCTACTAAATCATTTCATTTTTAATAATCTTTTTATCGAGTTATTAAAAAATTTATTAATATTTGAGAAGAATGAAGGAAAGAAAAAAAATTATAGACATTTTGTGGTTTATAATACCACTAATAAACATAAAAGAAATTATGTAAAATGAAATATATACTTTTATACATAAGGTTAAGAAGCAGATATAAGTATGTGTATAGATATTTTTTGTTATAAAAATATAAATTTAGCCTAGAGCAACAATAATAATGATTTTGAGATTGTTAATAGATGAATAAGATATGGATATTGTGAATCATGTGTATCTATATGGATACTTTTAATTATATGTATAAATGAATGTTTGATAGCTTTAAAAAATATATTTATTATAATTTCAAATAATAATGTTGCTGCTGTTTTTGACAGCAACACATACTGATGCTACAGCAATCAAACATTAAAGATCTATACCACTTTAATGTTTTGGAAAATTCTAGATCTAAAACATAGTATTCTTCGAATATATATCGAAACACCTAAACCCTTAAATGCTTTGCGAAATATAAAATCTACTAAATATTTTCTTAAGAACACGACTTTTTTAACCATAGAAATACCATTTTATTCAAACCTAAAATTCGTACAAATATTTTCCGTCTAGTACTGTAGACTGACTCAACAACTGGGTATTAAGTACTTAAGCTGGTATTTACCAAGTCTTCTATTTTATAGTGCTTTGTTTTTCTCTTTTGTCTTTACATATAATTTTTTTTGACTGTAATTATAAATCTTCTTCAATATTCTTTTTAGTTCTAGTTGACAGTTTTATGAGGTGTATTTATAAACACTTTTGTTAGTTTTGTTTTTCTGTTTTGTATAATAATAAAAAAAAAATCGTAACAATATTATGTATTTTTTAAATGTTAAAAATATATTTTTTGTAAGTTCACTTGCCAAATAAAATAAAATTATTAAATTGTTTAATAAAATATATTTATGATTGCATGTTATACACACGGTTATACATAAAAACTTTGAAAGATAGACATAATCTCAATAAATACTGATGTGTTACAACGACCAAAATGATTTGGATGCTTTTAAAATTAAAATAATGTACAGTGGGTTGCATTAAAAACGATCTTGTAGTATTTTTTAATTTTAGCAAATTTTTTATTTTCTTAATAATTACTTTTTATATATTCACGCAGATAAAAACAAGTTTTAAAGTTATCTGTTACCTAATCAATGAGCTAAAAGTAAAAAATGTGACTTTATTACTTTTTCTTCGGTAGGTGAGAGACATTCACCTCTGGGTATATACGCAATAAAAGTGAAATACCACTCCCAAAACAAAATATTGATTTAGTTTTTAAATATATATTTTTTTAAATTTTATTTAAAGTTTCCTGATAAGTTGCATATAGCGATGCTATAGTACGATTATTTATGAAACATGTAAATAGGCAATAGCTTATAAAAAGCAACCGCCTATAGTTTATATATCCAGATGTTGTGCTACCACTTTATGACTATACAACAATTGAAGAAGCCCGTAGGGGTTCCAAAATCCTTAAAAATATTCAATATTTTATGGATCTAGTGTGAAAGTAATTTTCTTTTCTAACTAGTGACGGAGAATGTGATTAAAATTATATCTATTGCAAATCAAGTGGAAAAAAATTAATATTTTAAAAGAGAAGACACATTCAACACTCAGAAATTAAAAGCAAAGCGGTTACAAAAAATTAATTTGATTCTTTAAATGTTGCGATAAGCTGTGACTAATTTTAAAAATCTTCCGATTCATTTTTTTCACAAGATTTTAGATTAATTTATAACAAGTTTTCGAGACAACAATTGGAAGAAATTTCTTCGGAAAATAAATATAAAATAAGGATAACTTTGCTGGTATTTTTATTAAAGATTTATGTACTCATAGATAAATTGTGTGACTCCAAATTATTTAACATTTCTTCCAAAGAGTCGGCTTAAAGTCCTGCAAAACAAATGTAAATAACGTGACAGTTAAAGTTATTGTTTGAAACCACTACGAAATCGGTCATAAGAGATTATAAATCGACATTCGAAGTTATAAAATTCCGAATGCTTAAATTTTTTACATAATAATCCAAAGTTCTCGTTTTCTAAATATTTCACCGACTGACTGTATATGCAATGAATTTAAAATAAGGTGTGTGCGTGGGTTCTGTCGTTTAGAGCGGCTTTACAGTAATCAAAAGAATTTTCAGTATTTTTTTTTCTTATTTTGTTATGATATTTAAAAGCTTTCTTTCTATATTTTGCATTTAATTCCATTTTTTCAACAACACAAAACAAAAAACAAAAAAAAAATTAAATAATAATTCATTGTGTGTAGGCTTTAAAAAAACGTGACAAAAAGTTGATTTTTCTCATATGCATCCATCCATCCATCTTTAACATTTATTGTCATCAAACGAAAAAAATAAAAATAAAATGTCTGAATTATTTTTTCATGTTAAACTCATCCTCCCTCCCTGGCATTCGTTTAAATTTTGTACTCATATGTTCTACGAGCAAGCTGATACAGAATGATTTTATATTGTGTATGATTTTTGTGATTAAAGGTAAAATTTATATGCACAAAACAATTTTGTTTACTTCCCTTTTAAAAATCAACAGACTAAAGAACAAGAAGCACTTAATTTTAAAAAAGATGTAGATTTTTTAATAAAATACTATAATAAAATAGAATAACGATTACATCTTTGCTGTTTTACGTTGCAGGCGAATTAAAAATGTAGGACATGTCAGAGTAATAAATCCTGGGTCGCCAAATCAATCGCATTTTTCGCAGTGAAGGTATCGGTTTTTTGGCACTTCTACCAGGAATCGTTTTCTAAAGACTGGAAATATAATGAGCCAACCGAACCGCTTACAAATTTATTTCTTTGAAGTTAAAAAAATCGTTGAGTTTTAATAACAATTTTACCAAAATTTCTCTGATTGTGGTGCACTGTTGCTCTTAATAGCCCAATTATTTTTAAAATTGATCATAAAATGAGATTTTTATAGAGCTCTTAATTTTAATGTGATTAAATGTTTATTTTTATTAATTATTTTAAATAAAAAAAAAATAATTTAACATAATTATCCGCACCAATTAATTTTTTTCGTTTATTTAGTTTGTGTAGCATGGATATTTATAAAAATCGAATATAGAAAATGTTTCAGCCAAAGAAAAAGCAACAGTTATTAATATAATTTATTAAAATTTCATAATGCAGACGCCGAAGTTTTGAAATAAATATTTTATAAAGAATATTGTCCTCGATTATAAACTAGAGTTTGTTATAAAGGGATCGCTATGAAATATGTTGTAAAAATAGTTCATTTTAGAAATAGTTTTTGGCGAAAAGCTCTTATTCCATATAGTAAAAGAGTAAAGATATTGCATAACACGTTTTGAATTGGTAGAGGCATCTTCACAGACTAAATTATTCAAAAGTCACACTGATGAGTAGACCGTATCGAACAAAAAACACTTTACGCTTTAATAAGAAAAAAGGACTATGCGAAAATTTTATCTCGAAAATATGTCTGGTTTTTGGAGAAAGTGATAGTTTTTGAATCAAATATTAAAATGTTTTAAAATAAAGTTATTATTTTTATGAAAAGTATAATTGAGCGAAAATACTAGTTTTTCGAATTTAATTCAGGTTTAAGAGATTTAGGTTTGGATAAAAAGTGAAACGGTGATAAAAACAGAATATTATTGCAATAAAGTTTCAAACATACTTGATATAAATATTTTTAAGGGAAAATAGTTCAAAAGAAACCCAAAGGGAATAAAAGCGACGTTAACTTGAGCCAAAGACTAACAAAGAAGATATAGAATAATATAATATATCAAATAAATATGCACTTAAGACTTTGAAATTAACCCGTTATTATTTCACTCAATATAATGTTTAACATACAGTGCTGTTTGCCTCAAAATAAAATAAAAACCACTTTCAATAAATACTTTTTAAAATATTTATTTTTCTCTTTAGAATAATCATTTCTTTTCTTATAGCTAGATGTTAAACAAAAAAATAAAACTTAGAAATTTAAATAAAAAAATATATAATATTTTTATTAAAAACTAAAATTACAAATAACTACATAATTATTAAAATAAATACAAAATAAAAATATACAGTTTTTTTTTTTAAATATAGATTTAAATTTTTATAATTTTATTTGTATGCATTTATTAATTATTTTTTTATAAAAAGTCAGTAGAGGAAGTTTGTTTGTAGAATTTATATTAAATACTTTTTTTCTTGTTTTAATTTAGATATAATACACATTTACAAATAATTTTTATTTTTTTAATGTTATTTTTTATCATTTAATTATATTTTTTTGTTTTTGTTAATTAGAAAAGCAGTTGGTTGGTGTGTATGCTTTTATTACTTTGAGTATAGATTTTCCACTTTAGGAGTTGAAATAAACTAGAGTTAAAGAAACAACTTAGCTCAGTTACACATTCACTGAAAAACTTGAATGATTTAGCACAATGATACAAGGAAGAAAGCAAATAATAAGTGTCGAGTTAGAAAGATAGTCTTACCAAGTAACAATCAGAGATGAGAGCTATATTTAAATACCAATATAATAACATCAATGGATTTATCTGCAGACAAAATTATTTTGGTTCACTAAATTATTCGAAATAACAAATTTAATTCTTCATGCAACGCTTTTATTAATAATGAAAACTAATTTTAACTAGCACAAATGCTTATAATAGTTAACTTTCTATTTAGTTACAGCCATCAAATATGCGGCTTTGAGGATATTATAAAAGCGACTTCTAAACACTAAATTTTTAAAGCCAAAAGGACTTGTTCAGAGACATTTGCCTTGAAATTAAAAAAAAATGTTTCTGCAAAGATTCAAAGTAACTGAATATTTCTGACTTTTTGCAAGCCAACAAGCAAAAGATGGAATATTTCAAAGATTTCAAGTTCTAACTTTATATTTATTGAAACTTGCTTTTCAGAGTGTATTCTAAGCAATGTAAATCATGAGTTGGGATAACAGCTGAGCAGTACCAAATTGATAAGTGCATTAACCATTGATATGATCAAACAGTTTTACAAGTTGGATGTTATATTATTTGTCTCTCTCTCTCTCTCTGTCTATTTTTCAGCCTTTTTCACAAGGATTAACAGGGGAAACAAGGTAAAGCTGTTATGCAGCCGATAATTATTTCTTGTTGTTATAATAGACAAATTGACAATTGATTCATTTTGACTACGAAATAATATAATAAAGCAGTTCTATCAACTAGTATATATGCAAATCTATTAATTAATTAACATTTTTAAAAAGAATTCGAGTTTTCTATATTTGATGGAAACGAAGTTGTCCCTAAATAATTTTGCCTTAAAATCAATAAATGAGCAAACCAAATTGATTTAATTAGTGTAACCAGTTTTTTGTTTACATATGATATATAAGAGTTGAGGTAAATAATTTCTTCTTGTCATTTTTTTGTAATTTTTTTTTTTTAAATTAAGTTTTTTAAAAATGAAAATAAATGCTGGTATTTACTGATTTTTTAATATTTCTTTCTAAATCATTTTTCTTTATATATTAATTAATTAATTAATTAAATACTTAGGCAGTAGTCTGAAAGAATATTACATTCATGGCTTTATTTATAATTATTTAAATATATAAGGTGTACACCAAAATGATAAGGTTACATTTAGTTTTCTAAGGTTTATGAAAAACGCAAAAGTATTCTTAGCGAGAAGATGTTAAAAATCGAAATTTGATTCATCCACTATAAAAAAATAACCATTTTGTAGAAGGAAATCAAATGTTTTTCAAAGACCTTATTTAGTTTAACAGCATCAAGTAAAGCGTGATTTATACCATTAGTATAAATAATATAGGGTAAATAAGTTGAGGTATTTTTTTTTTTTGATTTTAAATATTTTTCGCGACACTAAGACAAATTTTTGTTTTTTGATTTTCTATTTATTTTTTTAGAATTAATTTTTTACTACTGATGCTTACTAAAGGTATCAAAAGTAAAACAATAAGACAGCATTTTATAATGTACAATAAAAATAAATTACCTTATCATTTTCGCGTGCGCCTTATATAACAGTTTTGTTTGCATTAATCATTATTTTTTAAATAGATTTTTTATAAATAATTAAATTAAAATAAATATTTACAATACACTTGTTGTTTTGCATTTTTTTAATTCATTTTTTGAAATATTTCAAATGAATATGTTTGTGTGTTTATATGTTCAATGAAAAGACTATCTATATGTAAAGTCATTTTAAATAGTTGTTGTAGTGTTAGTGAGTTTTTAGTTGTAATTTTGATGCATTTTTTACGGCATATAGTTTATTATATTAAAGGATAAATACATGCATAGGACAATACATACATATACATACACTTTTTGTTTTCTATTTTCTCTATTTTTTATTTTTTATTTTTTTTATTAAATTTACATTTTCTAAATTCTAGTCACTGGGGTTAAGTAGTGCTTGTCTCTCTTTAGCTGCAGCTGTTTGTTAAAATTAAAGCAGCCCGTATATTTTGTATGAGATTCTTCCTGTTTTTCATCATTATGTTTTTACGTTTTGTCGTTAAAAAATAACCGCAAGGAAAATGTAAACAGACTTAAACTGATATTTGAAGTCTAATTGATTTTTGCTGTAAGTGTGTTTTAAAATTGATTCGTGTGTAAAATTTGCTTAAAATTGTTTTTCGTTTCGAAAAGATTTTTGACAACGTATTAACATACTTATCAAAATAACACAAAAGAAATGCTGAATGTGCTGAAAACATTTGGATTGTTTATAGTAGAACACTTGCCAGGAAAAAAGACCAAAGGAGGCCAAAAATAAATTTTAAAGTTTTTAAAACTAATTTTTTTTTTGTGTTTCTTGTTTTTTCAAGTTTAAAATAATTAAGTCGGTTAAATAAATAAGTAACGGCAACATTAAAAAAATAAGTTCTGATTCGCTATAATGTTCATCGATAATATTTGCGCCAGTGCTGGCAACAAGCGTTCAACTCATGAATTAATGAGTTGTAAACTTCATATCTCTTAAACCATGATCTTGGTTAATCAAGCTGAGGAGGAATGAGAGGAGAAGCTTATTTGTTCTTTATTATTATTCATGCTTTCTGGTTTACATTTTATATACCTGTTTTGACTAAAGTATTTTTTCTTATCAGATTGTTGTTGTTTTTTCGATCACGTGCTTAATGTGCTATTAAATATTAGCAAAAAAAAAAATTATTGTTTTTCCATGCTTCAACCAAAGTTTATTCAATTATGATACGCAATATATTAAGTAGGTAGTTTAGTACCTTAATACGAAATGTCACATCAGTGGCTAAAAGAACATAGAAGTAAATTACAATGGGCCAGAAAATGAAAGAATCCTTTTTATCAATTCTAGCTTGCAAATCATTCAATGAAGCAAATAAATTTATCTAATGAATCTTTAGTTATATATAACGTTTCTGTCCTAGGATAATACGACCAGGCCTTTACATATAAGCCTCAGCATTAAAAACAAAAAAGTCATGGATATAAAAAAATTTTTGGAAATCCAATGAAAAGCAAATGCAGTCATTAAAAAAATTTTCCGTAATTCTAAAGTTAAATGTTTTGGATTAGTTACAGAAGCAGAGTTACTTGATCTATATGTTAAGGCCACTCATTTATTTAAAAAGTGTTTAGTTATATAAAAAGTAATAAAACTCTCTCTATCCGGTGTTATAAAACTTAATTGAAATGTCGAGTATAACCGTCAAACCACCACGTTTATGAAATGAAATTTAATATGTTTTTTTATTGGTATTACTGGCAAGCTACTTACTTTTATGATTCTATATTAGAATATAGTTATTAGTACTTTGGCACCTAAAATACAGTATACAAAACTCGTATACTTCATTTTTCAAGGCTCTTAATACGTGTTGTACAAATTATCTTTTTACTTTTAAAAAAGCTTTCTTTCCAGGCATTGTGTTTTTCATAAGTATTCTTAGAAAATTTTCTTATTAAATTTCTTTGGCGGGTTGGAAAAAATACTAAAAGAAATATCTGTTATTTCAACAATGCTTAAAGTGTGATATATCGTGGAAAAGGGGTTTAGATAAAATTATAATTGCAGACTCTTGCCTTAATAACAACAACTTACTAAGTTGAATAATTGGGTGATATTAGCATAAACATTTTTCTAAACCATTAGCACTCCAACACGCATATATCTACGCAAACTAACACAATTTAAATAAATAATGAACAAATAAAATGTTCGTGAATGTGAATGTTAAATAATTATTTCATAATTTTGCTTTCACTAAGATATTCTTCTGCTGTATCACTTAAATTATTTTGGAAAATGTGGCTTTTTATTTTAGAAGAGTATTTTATTATTAAGCATAAATGACTACAGAAATTAAAAGCAAATTATTTATTACTAAATATTTTTTAAAATATATAAAGTCACACACTCTTGCAACATCACATTTTTAACATTCAGCATTTCTTTTCGTTAGCTATTGACTTAAAATTCACAAAACTTCCAAAAAGAAAATAAACAAATAAGCAAATAAAAATAATTGCTTAAAAATTGTTTAGGGAAAAGAATTTTTTTACAACTAACCTTTTTCAAATGGCCCAAAAAATATCTACTTCACTTCTGGCAAAATAAACACTCATATTTTTTAGTCAATTTAATATCTTCGAATATTTACATTCTCCTTTTAATTTATATTTATTCGTACTTATTACATTATCATACTTTTTGTATATATTTGTTTTCGTATTGTTTATCATAATTTCAATTTATCACCTTCTTTCTTAGAATAGAAAAAAAAATAAAAATAATAATAAAAAATAAACTTAAAAATTATAAGGAAATAAAAATAACAGGAACCAGTCCTTAATTATATTACAAAGAATCATACACTCAGTCATTAAATTTGCACCATCCAATTGCTTTTGCTTTATCATCATCCTGCTGCTTTTAATAAATTTTTTAGTTGCTTTTTCTTAGCTAAAATAAAGCAAATTTTTTAAAACATATTCGTTTTTGTTGTAGTTTCGAAAACAAACGTTTTTGTTTTTATTGGTAGAAATTATTATTAATTTTAATTAATTAATTTGTTTACTTGTTGATTTTGCACTATGACTACAAAGTGTTGTTCGTGTTTTTTGTTGTTGTAAAAGAAAAATTACACTAAATATGCCTGCACGTGTGGTCCTTGTTGTTGGCCTGCTTGTATTGTTTGGTTGTTGCTAACGCTAGCGTTTGCTAGACTGTTTGATGCTTGAGGCTGCAATGTTTGAGTTGTGACTGGATGGTGGGGATCTATAGCACTAAGAGCACGTTGTTTTTGATTTGGTGGTGGTCGCCATGTTTGCGACAAATTTGCATGGTGTTGCTGCTGCTGCGGCTGCTGTTGTTGTTGTAACTGTTGCTGTAACTGCAACTGTTGAGGATGCATGTTGCGATGTAAGCTATTTATACCTACTGTTGAGGTGCCAGCGGATGGTGAGGGTGGTGCTGGTGGCATCATTAACATTTGCTCATTATCCAGCGTTGAATAGTCTGAATCAATGCTGGAATAAATATGCTCTGAGGGAGGTCTTTGTGCATAACCAGCTGTAGCTACTGCTTGGTGATGATAATACTGTGGCACTGCTTGTTGCACTGCATTAGGATGTAGGTGGGTGCTATTTGCTGGATGATGTAAAGTACTGGATTGTTCAACTCTCCTTTGTGGTCGTGGTGAGGGTGTGGCTGTGGTTGCCGAGGAATAGTTTTGTTCACCTTCACCTTCGGGGCAGTAGGCCGGAGGAGGAGCAGGCCTGTACAGAATACCAGGACTTGCTGGTTGCTTGATGCGTTCATGATTATGATCCAAAGTATAGTTATTGCCACTGCGATAATCTACTGGCAAAGCATAGCGTAGCTTTTCCCAAAAGTGACGATCAATACGTCTAATGCGTTGCACGGCTGAAGTCTTTAAATAAGGTAGGAGTTCAATATCATTCTCTGCCTCAAACACCGCTTCGGGTTCTTCTATAACCACAAGCTTTTGAGGCCGTCCCCTTAAGGCATCATGCAGAGCTCTCCGTATTTCACATCTAGACCATTCTGTTTGTAAAAAGTTTCTAGTCAATAATATCACTACACGCCTTGAAACTCTCGACGCTTCCAGAATCTGATAATGGGTGGCATCATGCGAGAGGTCTCTATGCTGTAGACATATGCGTAAGGGCGGTCGCCCTGTTTCCAATTCGGCCACTAAATATTGACCTACGAATTCCGAATCCTTGGCTGAATGCAGCAGTACAGCATCATATAACTTTTCAGAATCCTCACAACGTGGCCCAAATACACGCACGCCGTAATGAGAAAATAGCCAAATACGTAATGACTCACGAAACACAAAGATAATGATGACAACTATGAGTAGGAAAACCAAAGCTAAAGCAGCTGCCAGCAATGGAATGTATGGTTTTGGTATGCCATGCTGTAACATAGAACCGCCAGCATAATAATCACTACATGCAGCAGTCACATTAAAATCCAGTTCACGTTTTTTACTATCTGCTGCAGCAGCACCACCACCACCACCACCTACGTTGCTCACAGCAGCAGACGATGAGTAGCTGCTGGTGGCGTCTTCAATACAGTAAATATCCTGAGAATCTTGTACTATGAGAGCATTGTCGGCCACATATGAGGTCAGTTCTTGCAAAAATTTACAACGACATGACCACTGATTACGCCCCAGGGCAATTACGCGTAAAGCTTTAAATTGTGATAGTTGCAATTGCCATATGGGTAAAGTAACCAAACGATTGCCATCTAAACGCAAAACTTCCAGCGATTGCAGAGGAGCTAATGTGGTATTTTCAATAGAAGTCAACAGGTTGTTGTACAAATACAATTCCTTCAATGCAGACAAATGTTCAAATTCATAACCCTGCAAGCTTTGCATTAAATTGTCAGCCAAATTTAAAACTTGCAACGATATTAAGCCAGCAAATGTTCTATTTTGTATACTGGCTACGCGGCTGGCATTTACATAAAGCGATTTCAAGTTTTTACGTCCAATGAAGGCATGATTTTTGAGTACTGGAAAATTATTTCCATCCAAATACACAACACTGGAATCCATGGGAACTCGGCGTGGTAATTCCATAGTCTGTTGTCCACCACAGTCGACAACATTAGTGGACCAGATTTGATCGTGATAGCAAGTACAGTTATTAGGACACGTCATTTCACAATCACAGGCATCAAAGTCGCAGCAATGACACAAGGCGAAGCAGTGAGAATCATAGCGGCACAGAAAATCTTGAGGCTTTAAAGTACCCAACGAGCGTACTGGAGCTCCACGTGCATGAGGCATAACACATTCTATATTTGTCAAATCCATGACACGTGGATGTTGTCTAGTAGTCAAGTTATTAATGCGCTGCAACCAATCCATAGTGCAGTCGCACTCAAAAGGATTTCCACCCAAGTAGAACTCAGGCAATTGCTTTAGGGGCCCTACTGGAGCCACTCTCAATTGTTGTAGCTGTAACTTGGCCATAGCATTGGCATATAAATCCACTCTAGCCAGATTCACCTTATCCACAAATGTATTGGGATGTATAGTATTGATGAGATTATTATTAATGAACAGCAATTCGATGGTGTTGGGTATAGACATGGGACCAATTTCCGTTATACGATTATGACTAGCATCCAATGTCTTTACACGTATCTCCTCTTGCAGTTTATAATAATTACCCAAGGCCTCTATATAATTGCCATGTATATCCAGCCATTTCAGGTTTGAGGGTATAAAGGCATAATCAAACCACACCAAATGATTTTCCGACAAATTCAACCACAACAGCGACATCAGAGTTGCAAATACACCATTTATATCTGATAGAAAATTTCGATCCAAACGTATGGCTTCTAGCTCATAATTCTTATCAAATGAGCCTCTTTCAATGCTTTGTATGCGATTTTTAGCCAAATTTAAAACACTGAGACGTGATAAGTCCGCAAACATACCCACTGAGACGTTACCAATTTGATTGTCAATCAAACGTAGACCGGTTAGCTGATGTAGATTTTTAAAGCTGTCATTTTCTATGGTACGTATTTGATTCTCACCTAAATCTAAGGTACGTAACATTGACAAGTCTTGTATGGCCTTGGGTACCTCATTCAATTGATTCGAACTCAAGTCCAGCTCTTTAAGATCAGAACAATTCTTAAATATAAATGATTCTATGACACTTATCAAATTGTTATTAAGTGTTAATTTCGATAGGACATACAAGCCATTGAACAGCTTATCGTCTAAAGTATGCAAACGATTTTCCGCCAGATTGAGGGTATGTAAATTGTACAGAGGCAAAAACGAATTTTCTTCAATATGTCCTATAGAATTATTTCGTAGATTAAGATTTTGCAAAAAATACAATTCTTTAAAAGTGCGATGATCAATGCGTGTTAAGGCGTTATGAGCCAAATTCAGTTCTATTAGTCTAATAAGGCCAGCGAAAGTTGTATTGTCTATGTGATTTGAAGTCAGCTGATTGCCCGACAGATCTACTACCAGTAACTGTTCAAGGCGATGAAATAAGCCCTTTGGCAGTTCATACAATTCATTATTTTTCATATGAATTTCCCTTAGTTCCTTAGAGCCAGCAAATAAACCTTCGGGAAGGGTTTCCAAATGATTATTACTTAGATTAACTATACGCAACGAAGACAAGCCGGCCAGAGCTTCGCCAGAAAGCTCAGAAATATTATTGTGCTGTAAATTAAGATGCTGCAAACGCCTTAGGCGTGATAGACCCCAAGATTCTGTTATAGATCTTAACTCATTGAAACTGGCATCTAATGTCTGCAACTCACTCCCACCATTGCAATTCATATCGGCAAAACCCAAATTTTCGGCTGCCCTTATACGATTGTGTGTCAAATTAAGCACTTGCAAATTGCCAACTGGACATAGGAATCCTACTGGCAGAGCTCTTAAATTATTATCAGCCAAATTTAGTTCTGTTAATTGTTTTAGGCCATTTAGTGAATCTGGAAATAGTTCTAAAGTCTTGCTGGGACCCCATTCAGGATTGTGGGTGTTAATGGCTAAAGCTTTAACTGTATTCAAACCTTCAAATGCATTGTTGGGCAATTGTAAGAGTTTACAAGACACCAGTTTTAATTCATCTAATGTCTGCAAGCGAGCAAAGGCGGCTTGTGGCAGTTGTGATTCGAATAAATACAAATCACTGCATTTTATCTCCAGCTGACTAAAACCATCAGCACCTTGTAAATCCAATGCCAACGAACGTTCGATTAGACGTAAATTACATTTAACTGATGTGGTACCATTGTACTGCCAGGAACATTGATTTGTGGAGGCCTGTTGTGTTGTTAGAATTTGTTGAGCGGATGTGGCAGCTACTTGTGCTAAATTTGTTGTTGCAACACCAAAATATTGCAGATGTAAGCAAAACATTAACAACACCCAACACCACAAACGATGAAACAAACGCTGCCCACTATATAGATAATCATGATGACGCTGACAATAATGATGTTTAACTAACAATACTGGATGCATTTTTAAAAATGAATGCATTTTAGCTTTTTGCACAAAAATATTTTCAGTTGTGGAAAGGAGAGGAGGCGGGAGTTAGTTTTTTTAATTTACAAATTGTTTTCATAAGTAATTAGTTTATGCTTGGCTAAATCTTTAATAAATCATATTTTATTTTTATTTTTGTATTTGTGTTTTTCTTTCTTAAACATTATTGCTGCTTAACTTTTGCTTTCTAATTACTTTAAGATGATTTCACATTTTTCTTTCACTCATTTGAATTAAGAACTTTTAATGAATTATTTTATTTCAAAATATATTTCTACATATAACTTTTCTTTTTATTTATTTAAACAATTAATTTGTTTTTGTTACATTCAACTTCTTTGGATAATTATCTTTTTTTTAATATTTTTCAAAAATATTCATTCAGTCGTTTTTTCCCTTCGTTTTTCACTTGATTTTATTATTTCTTTTCCAAGGAAAAAAATGGATTATTTCTTTTTTTTGTGTGTGTGTGTATGAATGTATGTTTGGTTTTATGTTGATTTCTTTTTGAACAGAATAAAAACCGATTTTTTCAATATATTGAAAATGTTGGTGAAATTTTGCGCGTCATCACACATCCATTCTTTTAGATGCTCGGACTCGAACTGATTTTAAAAATTTCAAACATCAAATATGCCATGAATTTATGTTCAATGTTTCCAACAAATAATACTTTGTTTAACACACAGAATGCGAAAAATACCAACAAAATATGAGTATTTACACTCGTTCTGAAACAAGCAATGAAAGAAAATAACAAAAACCACAATAAGGAGAGTAAAGAAATTTTAGAAACACTCATAACAAATGAGAGAAAATGAGTAGAAATAATCACAGCTACATAACAACGACTATTTCTGATATTATAAGATTATTATTAGAAAAACCAACGTTAAGTAATTTTTATTAAACTGGAGTTATTTCTTCTGCTTAAGTAATTACTATTGGTTTAAAAAAAATTCACTACTTTAAACTAAATGTTTTCCTTCAAACTACACAATGTCCCCTTCGAAATTATCCCTTTAATATACTTTTGTTATTAAGTGGCGCTTTTGTGTAACGGCAATTTCTTGAGTTAATATATAAATTTATATCCTTTAAGGGTTTTTCTAACTCTATTCTCTATTTTAATATCTCTCAATCTCAATTCTCCCTTAAAATTTTTATCATATCCTGACGCTTGTTTTTTAATGGCGCTAAGGTCTTTTGAAATAACTCTTAATTGACTTGTTAAATGAGTGAAAAGCATACTTTAATTAAAGTTATTTTTCTCTTTTATTTTATAAAATTCTCTTTAACTTGTTTATCTTGCAGTTTAGTTTAATCTTCATTAAAAGAGTTTTGAACTTTTATATTTAAATAGAAAAATAAAAAGCAAATAAATGGGGTTTTGCCTTCATTAATTGTTTCCAGTTGTGATAAAAGAAATTTCTTGAGATAATTTTATATAAAAAATCCTTAATCAGCATAAAATTAATAGAGGGATATATTTTGTATTAAAATAAAAAATATATAATCATGTGTATAATAAGCAAACTTTTGTTTTATTAAGAACTAAGTCTTTTGAACCTCATTAACAGATTAGCGATAACAAACTTTGCCATAACAGAAAAAGTTTAAAAGATTTACTTTATTAGACAATGACCGCATCACTAGGCCTGAGAAATATTTTCGTGTAAAAATTAAATCTTATTTACGCACATTGGGCTGAAAAAAGCAGAAAGTTATTACTCTAATCATATATAATAAAGTAAACAGCCATTTTTTCTTTAAAAATATTTTGGGCTAAACTGAGGCCTAGTCTTCTATCCGACTGCTAAGAAACTCATACATGCATTTATCTGTGTCTTGTATTTCTGATTAAAACTTTGTTCAAAAATGAACTAGCTAACCGAAAAACATAGAATAGGCTTAGAAGTACAAAATTAAAAACTATATAGTTTTGGATCAAATACATCAGAATTTTTATTACAAAGCGGGGCTTTTAGCTCAACAGACCTGGAAGGGAATTAATACTCTGAATTTGTTTAGTATAATGTAACAGTTAATAATAGAGATCATAGGAGCCTTGTAATGCAAACGGAAGCTGTGACTTCAAACCTTTAGCTTACTCAATGCACAACTTTAGTTTAGTAATTATTTTTTTAAATGAAAATGCTGGTCTGAATATTAGTCTGGATAGTAGTTTTAAGGACCATTTAAATATTATTTACTATTTCATTGCAACCGGTTACTTTAATACTGTACAATTAATTACAATAAGTATTTGTTCTGCATTTTATGAATTTAAAATTACAATGAAATGAAAGATTCCACACACATTGCCCTTAGTTAATCAAAAATTATAATTAATACATCTACTTACAAATCTTTTAAGTTCAATAATTTTTCTTGTTTATAATCCACTCCTAAACTTCCCTATTGTAGTTTTATTCCCCACCAAATGTGTCGTTCGTTGTTAATATGCTTTCTTAAAATTCTTTATTGAACATTTATTTTTAGATATTATTCTTCTTCTTTGACGTTCAATAGAATTTTGTGTAAATAAACTTTATTGTTTATAAAGTTGCTACAAGAATAGCATTTTTGTTAAAAACCACTTGAAATTTTTTTTGATGGGTTATATCGAAAAATAAAACACCTCTTCTATTCACTGAGTAGGTATTTTTCATTCATGGCGAAGATGAGTTTTAAATACTCTTCGACATGTTAGGGGCACGTGTTATGGATTGTGGATATTAAAAAAACAAGAAATTTTAAATTTCTTTAAAAAAAAACAACAGAAATCTTGATGATAAGAAATAATGATGATTTGTTAAGTATATATGAAGAGCATAAATTAGAGTTAAAATCCTAAAACTAAGACTAAGATTATTCGAAAAAATTAAATTACTACTTTCTTCATCGCCATCAAGTTTAAGTAATAAAATTGCTTTTTCTGCTTCTTCACACACAATATAAAAATAAAAATTTTAAATAAAGTTCACGATTTTAAAATTCTGTCATAACTTAACTTTATGATTTAGAACTAAAAAAATTCATATTATGTTTTACTCTTTTACATGAAGCAGTAAAATTCTCTTGTTCATAACTCTTTCTCACTAGCTCTTAAATTTTGGTCTTTGTGTTGAGTTTTTCTTTTATATTTTCACTTAAAAATATTTTGTTTGCTGGTGTAATGTATTATTTAATAATAGGTTTTAGAACTGGTTCAACTTGTTCACTTTAATAATAAGTTGTCGCATCTACACAACCAGCAGCCAACACTATTGGTGTTGTTTTATTAATGGGTGCAACAGTAACAATGTTTAAAGATAGCAAACGATTTATTTCTGTAACAAAAAATAAGAAAAACTAAAATAAAAAAAGTTTATAAAAATAGTTATATCAGGAATCTGACAAAAACAAACAAGAGGAAGAAAAATGAAAAAGAATAAAATTATAATTAAACATTTTTATCAAAAATATATTTTTAATTATTTTTTTAATTAAAATTTTTTTGTTAACAACTAAATGTTCATAGCTCATGTAAACCGGAGAAAGTACATAACTTGTTTGACTATTATAACAAGCAAAGATTTAGTTGACTTTGTATTGTAGTTTCCTATTGCAGTGTTTGTAATAGAGCATTTACTTGGAACCGTTATCTATATTTCACTTGGCCGACAGCTTGCTATAGATAAAGTTTAAACAAGTTAGAGTGTTATAATTCGACCGTTATTTTTAATTTTAAAAATCTCTATTTTTTTTTTTTTTCAATTAATTTACCAAACAAAGATTTATTGTTTTTTATTTTAATTCAATTTTTGATCTCTAATTTTGTTTTCGAACAAAGTTTTTAAATTGAGAGATAAAAAATACTTGAATAAAACTTAAAAAAAAGTATAAACATCAGATATAATATAATAAGACGATATGAAGAATTTTTTATAAATTTACTATTATATTAATTATATGAGCATTTCTTTACAAACCACTTTTGATAAGGCTCTTTCTAGGGTATAATATTCAACTATGTTTTGAAATTGTGTGTTTTTTTTAAACTTAAACTTAGTTTTTTTGGAAAATTAAAAATAATGCCATAATGCGATAGAATTCCCATTTTTATGTTGGTATTTTTTATTTCTTAAAACTATGTCTTTAATTGTCTGTTCTTTAACTAGTTTTTATTTGACGCTTTTCGGTGCGAATTTTTTGAATTTCGTTGGCATTTCAGTGATATCAGGATCTTACAGTCAATTTGCGGCAAAGTGTGTAGTTTGTAAAATAAAACTGCTGAATCTATTAAGATTACAACTACACTGTTCTAAATTTAATTTTATAAATTTGGGGTAAACTAGAATTACGTATAATCTACTGTAAGTGTATTAGAGTTCTTTAAACACTACTCAAAAATTAAAATGTGTTACCGTGAAGAAAGCAGCATTTCAGCTATTTTTTTTAAATTAAGGTTTTTAAAGAATTGCTTACTATAGATATTTTTTCAATTAAGTTTTTTAAAGAATTTTTACTATGAATTTTAGAATTTTACGTGATATTGTAAAAATCAATAACCCATAGGATTTTGGCAGCTTTTCTATTCTTGAAGCTTTCGGGGTATTTTTAATGTTCCTTATAATTTGATTTTGGTTTCTTTATTGAAAAAGCAAGTTTTGATTTTTGATAAAATCATAAATTTGATCTTAACTTTTCTTTTTCCGGTACAAATGCGAGCATGAACACTATTTTTATATTTGCAAGGCTGACATCATTTCAATACAAAGTTTTGTAAACTAAAATTTTATAATTGTAGTTTTGAAAAAAATTTGTTTAATGAAAGATCAGAAATTTTGCTCATACTTAGATATATATAATAAGTCATTGTATGTTTATGCGAAGTAAGGATAAAAATTTAATCCTTATGTATACTTAATATACCTCTCCCTGGTAAAATTGCTCTTAACCTAAAAAATATATTTGCTCAGCCAAACTTAACACAAACAAAACTGCTCGGTTAAACTTCGGATAATTTTTAACAGGCATTAAACGGGATGATATCCTCAATGATGCTCTTAACTCTCAACAAGATTAAAAAATTAAATTTAATGTTAATTCGTAATAATCTCAACACAATTTAGTCAATATAAATTTGTTGGCTTATTTTCCTGGGCACATGCTTAAATCAATTTTTGTTATTATTGGCTCTTATTAGCCATTCACGCAAGCACACACACATATATCTTTGGTTTTACATAGTGTCAGGAATAAACATTTTTACAGGTATGAACAAACATTAATTACATGAACAAGTTTTTTATTTATATTTGTTTTTTTTTTTTTTGTTTTGATGCTTGTTGTGATTCAAAGTTTAACAAAATGTAAACAAACAATGCAAAAACCTGTTTTTATATCCAAGAAAAAAAAAAGAAACAACATTGAGTCAATAAACAAACGCAAAAATTCACCAATAAACCAAAATCAATACTATTTAAACATACAGTCGCTCATAGACACAAATCAGTGTTGCCAGGTGAAAATCATTTGCAGTTCGCTAATAAGAAGTTATATATTTATTATGTATTTTGTTCACAAAAATTACTAAATATTTTCAAATAAAATATTTTTATTATATATTTCAAAAAAAATATCGCATTAAAAAAGAAAAAATATATGTATAAAAATCCAAAACAATAGTTTATTTAATTTTATACATAAAATTCACTCTTAGCCAGGTATTCGGTAAAAATGTCAAGCTAAATTTAGGAAAAAAAATTGTGAAATCTTCTGCATCTTAAAACCAAATTTAGTAGTCTATAGCAAATATTATGAAAAACCAAGGTCAACTTTGAAAGATCCTTAAGATTACTGCTTTAAGCGAATCGGATATCTTTTCCAATTTATTTTTAATCACCTCCACCAAAACGTTCTATCGAAAATTTTTAATAGGAAACAGCATGTTTTCAATTTTAAAATGTTTAATTTTTTAGGCTAAAAATAATTTATTTCAGCTATTTTATATTAACAAATGAGAGACAAGTTATTGAAAAGTACGCAAATACACCTTAAATATAGCACTCTAATGAATAAGTGCCAGTAATATTTGCTTATGTTTTGTTAGCTCAAAAAAGGTCTTTAAGAAATTATTATATTTTTTAAAGCAAATAAAAAATCATTATTTATTATTATGAACACGAACATTCTTCTTGTATAAAATTGAAATGTGGGAAAGTGCAAAATGTTTGAAATTATTGTTTCGCTAACTGATGTACCGATTGCACTTGAACTCAATACTACCTAACAAAATTTTAGTTTTTCTCAAAAATATTTTTAAAAGATGGTAAAATAAAATACAACAGCAAATATGAAAGAGAATAGACGCTGACAGTTTAGTCATATTTTATTCTTATAATTATTGATATCCATATAACACTTTCGCTATGGTTTATAACCAATTAATATATAATCAATTATTCTAAAATTTAAACCTTTTGAAGAAAAATTTTATGTCCTGAAAGTATATAACCCACAAAGTCTAACACTGCTTGTGAATATCTTTTATTATATTTCCAAAAATTTTATAAAAAATTTCAAAAATTAAATAATTGTAGCCAAACGGCATCACTATTAAAAACATGCGACTACAGGTACAAACAGAGCACACATTTACTAAATTGTTTTTATTGAGAAGAAAACAACACAAAAACTCAGGACTCTTTGTTTTGAAATCTGACACTCAGATTCGGAGAATCATAAAAGCTATAAAATATCGGAGATTAAAAATAAGTTACAGATAACAAATTGTTTTGATTTTATTAGAAAAGAAATATAAAAAACAGGGAAAAGTTATGAATGATTGTTTGTTTCCTTATGAACCAGACCTGACGTCTAAAACTATAAAATTGATATGGTTATTTAAGGACGAAGAGGATAGACTGACACTTTCAAAATTAAAAAGCTTGGAAAAGGATAAAGCACCCCTTTTGTGTCTCTTTTATATTTTTCTTAGCTTTTTATTAACGAAAATTGTAGATTTTAAAAGTGATTGAAAAATTCTGAAAACTACAAACTAAATTAGGCCCACAGATTTAGCAATATTTTTCGAAATTCTAAAAAACTAGCATCTGACAGATGCAGTAATTTTTCTTGTTTTCTTTGAAAATTAACACAATAACACATTAACAATACTTTCTCCGACTTAGTGATCAGTATTTTCATAATTTTTCTAAATATCTTTTATGACTTTTATAAAGTTTATGAGTTTAAGCGAAACTAACTATTAATAATGAATGAATGAATAATGAATATTTTATCACTTTGACATGGAAGTAAAAAAATACATTAAAGCTGAAATAAAAATTTGTTTAATTTTAACATCTTTTACAGCCAGTTGAAGGTAATAAAAATATATTTTGTTTTAACTTTTTATTACCAAAAAATTTTAAAAACTTTTTTTTATTTTCTACGTTTAGTACGTTTATTACTTAATTCTGGTATAAGAAGGCATGGACTGGCTTTGGGTGTTCTTATAGTCAAAGAAAGAAACCAGACACTTTCCAAAATAACAATATTTTATGATTCCAAATATTAAACTTTATTTTTTAAAATGATTTTATATTTGTTTTAGTCGTTTTATTGCTTTTTCATTTACAGACATTAAAAACATTAAACCATTTGTTTAATTACATTAAATATGACATTTTATTCTATGATATTGTTTGTTCATTACTAGTAATAATTCTAAGAGGAGCCCCTAATTTTTAGTTGCATTGGTACAGCAAGCAAAATAAAGATCCGCATTAAAGCTTCTAGTTGTCATTTATTACAACTTTGTCAGAAAGTATTTGTTATTACTTTAATCTTCAAAATGATTTAATATAAATTTAAATTTTATTTCTTACAAAATCCGTTTTTATTATTTTAAGTCAAATACAGAAATTTATTAGACAATAAATCTAAATTTTTTTTCTATATTTTATTACTTTATTTTATAAAAATCCATCGTTTTTTAATGTCGTTTTAAACTTTCATTATTTTGCGTTTTAGATTTCTTGTCAATTATGATATAATATTTTTCTGTTTGATTAATACAGACATCATGTTTTAAGGTTATCAGCCGTTTCATGACCTTTCAATATAAATTTATTCTATAATAAGACTTTGTTTTAAATGTGCATGATTATCGCCTTTAAAAAAAACATATTTTTAAATTGACATTTATATGAATTTGATAATTGCATTCAAAGAAATATCTTCCTGCTGCTATTATTGTTGTGAGATGAATAAATCTGAAAAGAACCCAACTGAATATATAGAAATAAATGCTAAACTCTAAGTACAAGATAATTATAAGTTCTTAAAAAAACTTAAAGGAAACTTTTGTTCAACGACTTTTAGTTTCGGAAAAAACAATTTTTAGTTGTCATATTTCATTATTAAACAATGAATTTCAAAAATTTGTTATCTTTAAAACATTCAGTAAGATTAAAAGTTTTTCTACAAAAATAAAGATATAATAAGTTTTTCTCTAAAAAATTGAATTTTCTTATTAAAAAAATTAAGTGAAAAGATTTTATTTATTAAAATTAATTGGCAAACATTTTTCTGTAGAAAAATTTAATGGTTGTAATTTTTTTTACGGAATAATTTAGTTACTTGAATTTCTTTTTCTAGAAGCATTTAATTTCCAAGAATTATGCTCTAGAAAAATTTTTGTTACCAGTAATTTTTCCCTAAAAAAATTTTATTTCCAGAAAAAATAAATATTAAAACAAGATAATATAAAAAGTTAAGCTGAGAGAATATTTTCAATAAAAAAATAAAGTTTAGAACGTTTTTGTTTAGACAAAATAAGTTCTGAGCGTTTTTTTTTAGGAAAAATTTTGTTGAGATATTTTTCTTCGGGAAAATATAGTTATGAATTAAAAACACTTTTTTTCTATCAAAATTAAAATGAGGGGAATGTATCTGTAATTATTAAACTGAAGGAAACCTTTTAAATTTAGAGCAACCTTTTACTAGAAAACTGAAGTTGAGAGTAAAATTTTCTGTAGAAAAATTTTCCCTAAATTGAAAGATGTCTCCAGGAAAGTTAAGTTGGGATAAAAATATTTCAGGAAAAAGTGGCCGAGATATACTAGGAAAATAAATTTGAGATAAATTGTTTCTAGGAAAAGTTAATTAAAGTTGTTTTACGAAAAATTAATTAAAACTTAGCTTGAGGCAGAATTTACTATATAAAAATTAGGTTGAGACAGAATTTTATTACAAAAAGTTGTGACAATTGTTGTTCTAAAAATTAAGTTTCCAAAATTGTTTTGCTTAAAGTATTTGGATTGTTAGTAAATTGGACAGAATTTTACCTTTTAAATAAATTATGTTGCGAGCAATTTCTCTAAACAAAATTTTGGCCTATAGAAATTGTGTTGGGTTAATTTAAAATTGCCGCTTCGAAGTAGTACATTGATGAATAAATAACCACAGAAAGTTTTTTATTAATTTGCTATATTATGAAATTTTTTGTGGAAAAATAAATTAATTGAAATTTTTCTATGGAAAATTAATACTTTTTTTCTCAAAGAAAATATAACTCAATCGCTGCACCCAAATATAAAGACAAAATATCTTAGTCTATTAAAGTAATCCATTTAATGGATTTTAACTATATTTTTGATCAAAATTAAATACCGAGAAAAATATAACACCAATAGGTTAGTTTAGATTGACTTCTCTATAGAACAAAGAAGTTGAATAAAAAGTTTCCTTGGATCAATATTTGAAGTTAAAACATTCGATTTTAAAGGTTGGTAAAAATTTTTCAATTTTCAATTCTATATCTTTCATTATTTTCACGTGCAGATTCTAGAGTACAAAATCCAGTAGTTATTTCATTTTGCACTAAATAGTAAACTCTGATGTATCTTTATCTCTTTAAACATTTGTCGTCTTCGATCTAAAGTTCATTTTGCGTTTGTTTTCAATAGTATTGCATTTCATCGCAGACTATTGTTTTATTAAGATTTATATATTTTTTTATTATTCAGATAAGAATGAAAGTTTTTTTAAGATTTTTTTTAATCTGTATAGCGTACTGAAGAGAACAAGAAAGCTAACGTATGAATTTGTTTAAATCTTCAGAAAGTAATAAAAGGGATCAAAACTATGCTGATTAAAAACTAAGAATTTAAAAGATAAAGGGGAACACAATGAAAAGTAATAGGAAATCAATAATTCTATATTAAATATAGATGGCAGTGTCTATGCATTCTTTGGATATTGTGATTTCATTTCAATATTAGAACAGTTATATCAAGATGATGCCTAAAGTAGTGCCTTTTGCCATAACGAATGAAGTAGTTTTTGAGATGGAGGGGAGAATATTGTTTAGCTGAAAAATGTAATATCTGATTTATTGGCTAATCAAAGACAAAAGGATGAATCTTTAACTATAACATATTGTTCTGTAAAGAATTGAGAGCTCATTGCGAAACTCACCTTCCGTTATAGTATTCTCCAGAAAGTCAATAGAATTGGATCACTGTCTAATAAACTGATAACTTAACCATTTCATTCTACTTAATCGAGTTCTTGATACATTTTCGTTCATATAGAGGCTACAAATAGTAAGAAAATCGTATGAGATATCCTATTTACAACTTCAGAAAATTCACTTAGCTGACTTGCTAAAACGCACACAAGACCGAATTTTCATATCAATATCATCAACTTACTTCTATTCTTTTAGATAAACGCATAGACAGCTCTCATCATTTTGAACAATTTTCAACAACTCTTTTATTTTAAAAATTCACATATTTATAACTCAAACATAAATTTATTTTTTTCCTTATTTATGGAGTTAAATTTAACTCCAACGAATCCAACACCAGCTAAAAAGATACATTAAAAATCCATAACTTTCAAATAAATTTCTATTTCTACTGGTGTTGCTTATTATAAAATACGGAATAACCTAAAATCAATAGCATCCTAAAAGAACAATATTTAAAAGAATACCATGACAGTACTAATATCAATAAAGCGATAACAAGTAATACAGAAAATTCTCTATCAAAACTATGATAGAGAAATTGTTTTTAGTTGATGACTGCGGAATTCTATATTTGGCAGTGCTGACCGGTTTTATGTTTGAAGAAATTTGGTTCAATTACGATACCAATATATGAACCGAAAGAAACAGTGGATATTTCTAAGTGTAATGGACCCTTTTCGGGATCAGTTTTATTCAATATGTGGAAATTGTCTTTATTAACACATCCATTAATACAAAAATGAGCCATTTAGCTGAAAATAATTTTACTGTAAAACATCTGATTAGTTTCCTGCAGCTCTAGTATAATCAGAGAAATAACAGCGCATATATAATGTCTTCATTTTCTCCGCCAGCCGGATTTTAAAAATTTGGTGTATGTCAAATACTGTCATGACAAATCAATTGTACCCCTTTTTTGCTAAGACCAGTATTATTAACTTCAGGACGTACAATTACGTCTATTCGGGTTACGGAAACATCAATCATAAAAAATAATTATTTAATAAATATTTCAATACCAGACACTAGGGAACACGAATAATACTCAGAATTGTTTGATACAAATAGAAAGGCAAAATCGGTTTCCTTGAATATCAAGCAGGAACCTTAAAAAGCATAGCACTAAATGGGTGTTACTCATGAAGCAATAAACATATTTGTATTATATGCTTATAAGCAAAGAAGGATTACTACTGTTTAACTATAGTTGATGGTTATGTTTGATAACACTATCGACATTATTATCACAACTAACAAAAACGATCTACAGAAAATGATACAGTTTTCCATATCTGAATCTATTTATTGCTGCAAGTTATTGTAAACTCTCAAGCAATACAGCAGCCAGTTAAGCAAAATATTCAGTTAAGTTTCAGTTTAGTTCAGGAGATAGTTTGTTGTGTTTAGTTCTATATTTTTTAAAGTTACTAATAGACTTGATCATTTCTGCAGTTTAATATTCTAAAAGTTGTTGTTATAAACATTGTATGCTTGTGTGAAGTATAATTGCATATGATTATTGTTCTTTTTCAGGTGTATAATTTATAAACACTCCTTAAAATTGCAAAAAATAATAAAAAAATACAAAAACAAACAGGTTAAAAACCATAAGCACAGAAATTAGTAAGTTTTCAATAACAACTTGCTGATGATGTACAAAATTTAATTTAAGATAGATCTTGTCATATGCCCTACTTGTAGTAATTTAATTTATGTTTTTCCAAAAAGAAAAAAATCTTAGATCTACAAGCCAGTAACTCACCTTCTCAACGAAATTGTAAAAGAATTTCTAACAATAATAAACAAGATTTTTTGTGAATGATGTTGTTTCTTGTCTCTAACAAAAAATAAAAATGAGCAGCAGCCGTCTCTATTCTCTATAGAATTTATAAACGTTATACTGGTAAAAACAAACCTAAAAACAAATATTTTTGTAGAAAAAAGGCTGGCAAAAGTAAGAAAATGCTAACAACGAAACATCACCTATAGAATTGCTAAAAATGTACATGTGTGTGAGTATGGATGTTGTTTAGCAAATAAACAAACCTCTTCTACTGCGTTTTTTGTGTTGTTTACGTACTCATCGTACATGCAACAAGACAGACAATTTTTATCATGCCACAACAACAACAAAGAACAAGAGCCATCATGTTCATACGAGTGCATGACTGTGTGGTGGTTTGTAGTCAATATGGCTTTTGAATAAACTTATCGTTAGAGATATAAAGAGAAAAAGTTATATGAATGAATCAAGTTGAGTTTTACTTGAACAGGGTGTAACAATAACTAGTTTAAGGTCGTGGTATAATTTTTCTATTTTAACAATTCAATGGGAAAACCCGTACTAAAAACAGACTGAACTGAAGATCAAAGGGGTATATTTTATATGTTAGCTCGGCAATATTCTCTTCTATTTATATTTATTTCTATAGCAAATACGAAATCCTAGTTCGGTTCCAGATCAAATAAATTTTAATCTTTGAATTTATTATTAGAGAATTTTTATTTAAGAATTTTTGTGTTAATTTGTAAAGATATCAAGGTCATCAAAATTCTTCACATATTATAAGCATCACTATTGTTTTTAATGAAATAAAAAGGGAAAGGGAGCTAGTGAAAAGCAATAATTTTTCTAAATATCCACATTCAGTGGGATAATTTTTGAAATTTAATTTTCTTTCCCATTTTCAGTTTGCGCCGACTTAATTTAAGTTATGGCCTAGATTAAGAGCTATTTATAGGTTGTGCGTTTAAGCGGCCAAATTTTTTAGAGACCAGAAGCCAAAAAAATCTTTTGTACACCTGTAATATGATTTAGGTAACCAATTCCCACCAAATTCTCAAAAGTTCTTAATATAAATTAATATATACCGATATCTTTTATTTATAGTTCAATTTAGCTGAAGGCCTTATTTTTCGAAGAAGAGAAGTCGCTGCCTGTTGATACAATTTTGTTTTTTGGTAACTTAAGGCTAAATCAATCTTCATTTTATAAATATGACTTGTAAACATCACATTGTAAAGATCGTCCAAGCTGCAAAGGTAGATTTTTTACGCTTGCTTTCATGCCATCCCTATATTTTGGAATCAAAAAAAATTATCATTTTGCTTATATGTTGACTCTCAATAATCATACACTTGTCTGCTCCTTCCTGAAAATATTTTCAAATAATCAGACTTTATTTATTAAATAACCAAATCTTAAAAAAAAAAATTCTTCTTGCGACTTCACCCTTTAGCACTAATACGCACAACCACTTGCATATATGTAACAATAAGCAAATATTCGACTTGCTCCTTTTCAGCATTTAGTTTGGGTAAAGTAAACACCTGAAACTGACAACAAAAGCCTATTGATTGTCATACTCACACTCTGATTAGAAATAGTTAGCAATAAAAATAAACAACCGAACGTATAACGTATTAGTCAAGTTGTCTGGTTTGCAGATAGATCGAAAGTCAGCCAGACTAACCGGCTGGACTGAACATATTTTTCTGATTTGCCAATAAGGAGTCTGTGGGTGAGAAATGTACACGCAATAGACAATGCTCTTTAAAAACTAACTGTTTTTGTGCTGCTGTTGTTAAAGTTGTTGTAAAATAAGAATTGTAAATTTTCAATATTGATGACATTATAGTATATTCTTGTTATAAAGGACTGAAGTTAGTGTTAGTTACAATTTCTTGTATTTATATATCCTTGTAATAAACAAATTAGCTGAAGGTGTAATGGATGGTGTCTTTTTCCTAACGATAAACGGATTACAAAAAAATAAAACGGTTTTTCGGTCCAAATAATGTTTTAAATGCTTGAGAGCATTAACGTTATGCAAAATAATTATAATAATAGAAATTATTTAGGCAAGAAAGCGCTAAATTATTCTGCATTACGAATTGAGCTTATATTTCAAGCCGATTAGTTTCGCCTTTGCAACGCCTTCGATTATGAAAGTTCAACTAAATTACACCTTTCAAAATATTTTGTAGAATTAGCACAGCATAACAGTGCTTATCACAATATTCTACAACATAAAGTTCGAGAAAATGCCAGATATCACAAGAAATCTTATTAACTAAATAAAACAATACAATAGCACAGAGAAAATTACGATAAATCCAAAATAAATTCTTTTCGCTGCTGCTGCAGAACTTTCTTCTATGGTTCATGAATATACGTACGTGAATAAAATTAATAAAGAACCAACTGGCAAAGGTCTTTAAATTTTTCTAATTGAGACATTTTTAATCACTTCGACCTAATTGAAATTCCAGTTGCGAGCAGTGTGTCAATATTCACCAAAAGTAGAAAAAGTAGGTTGAGAGAAATTATCAGAATTGATTCTGATAGTATTTTTACGCCATATATTTTTTATAGTGTCTAATGCTCCTATTAAAAGTAAAGAAGAATATCGATCTTAGACAGCTACGAGATAGAAAAGTCATTTGCAAATTACATTCCCAGTCATGTTTTACCATCAGCGTATTTTATTGTATTTTTAAGATTTTAGAGATTGAGTCTAGAGTTTCCTAATTAAAACTCTATAGCCCTAGAAATCCTCTGAAATCCTATTGTTTGATATACAATAATCCCCTTCTGAAATGCAATTATAGTTTTGAATTTTCTTGGGTGGCGATTAATGCAATGTTATCTTCGCAACTCAAACCTTTGAAAATATAGCAGTGTTTTTTTTTAAGACAGACATTTTGACCATTAGACATATTTTTACAATATACTAAAATTCGTATTTAAACTGCATTTTAGCTTAGAGCAAAAACACCAAAAATGTGCGATAATGATTTAACCACTATTTTGTTATAATTATAAAAGTTTTATTATTTTTTTTTTTTTTGATAATAAATTGCCATTTTGTGCAAAGAATTAATATATTGTTACGTTTATACCTTTTATAAACGTTTTGTTGTGAGTTCTTTATTGCAGTTTTTAGAGTTTTTAAATTAATAACATGTTTATTACTTTAAGTACACAAGGCTGACACTATAGAACAATTTACTTAAGATCCACGTCTTTTGTTTAAGAGGTTTAATTTTACACTGATTGACTATCCACTCAGACGCTGCCCTATTTATATTTGTGCATTTAGAGTCTGGAAAATTAAAGAACCTTCTACTCCCTTGGTATCACATTTTGCTGTTATATGTTGTTTATTCGATGTATAG
The DNA here is from genome assembly GCA_030448955.1 of Trichopoda pennipes. NCBI lineage: Eukaryota > Metazoa > Arthropoda > Insecta > Diptera > Tachinidae > Trichopoda > Trichopoda pennipes. Next base: position 2,797,925 of record JASKUP010000031.1, on the reverse strand, counting down.
GCGCCTGTATGTCTGTGTGTATTTTTGTTTTTATGCTGATAAGCTTTCTCTTGGGATTTATTTCAAAATATTTGTTGTTGTCTCGTGTAGATAAATTTTCTTAGAAAACTACGCAGATGGTAAACAGTATACATGTTTGTTGTTGTCTTGCGCGTTTAGTTAGTAAACAGAAATTTGTTTTTTTTTGTCGTGCATGCCAGGCGGTTAGTAAACAGCATATCAAATTGTTTGTTGTTTGTGTATACAATTTCTACGCAGTTTGTAACTTATTGGCCGGTAATACGTGTTTTTTGCTTTTGAATTTAATTATTAAACATTTTTAGATTATCCTTAATATGTATTTTTAAGTATAGTATAACATTTAATGCCTTTTTGCCTAAATAATTCTATTGAATTTTTTTTTGTTAATGTTTTATTCTCTATTACCAACAGAAAGTATTTTGACTCTTGAATCAGTCTATTGGCTTTTTTCTTTTTTACCCTCTTTGATTTTATTATTTTCATAAATATGTTATATTTGTTGTCATATTGCCTTTGTTGTTGTATTTGTTTAAGTATGAAATTAAATGACATTTATAGATAAAAGCACAATAAAACGATATAAAAGACTAAATGAATGAGTGACAACTAATGGCCTGACCTGCCCAACAATTGTTTGGCCTTTGTTGTTCTAATGTTCACAAAAGATAGTAAATATTTATAAAAAAAAGTCATAAAGGTTATATATAACATAGATGTTAAGATTTCTTTCAAGTTTTATCCTTTACCTAGAAAAATATTCGTCAATTATTCAGAAGTTCATAACCGGATTATTTGGTTAGTGAAAAAAGTATCAAAATAAAATTCGTTTTCTAAGAATCTTCAAATCTTGCTTCTATTTAATTTCAAAATTTATTTAACTGACATATTTTCTTTTTTCATTAAATTATAAATACTGAATATTGTGTGTTCTCGCATTCGTGCGTTTAGTATGTGAGATTTGTCTATTCATTCCATGTACGCTACATTGAAATGCAGTTAACGTTTTTTTACGTTTTGCAGTTTTATTAACAAAAACAAATAACCCGCTTTAGTTCTATTATTAATCACGTTTAAAAACTGGTCGCGTTTTACTCTAGTTTGAGTTTTACTATTAAATTTAATTTTTCAATTTCTAACCAAAACAGATAGTTGTGGCAACTATTTATTATTATGCAACACGTAGAGTTTAAAAGTCATGTTTTAATGCTTTTTTGTCTAATTTAAATTGTGTAATTGTTGAATTTAAAAGCATGTTTTATGTTTAACAGCAAATAGATATGATGTTCTAGTTAGTTTGATTTTAGATTTAAATTCTAAGGGAATTTGCTGCATGACTATTCTAAATTAATGCCAGTTTGTTTTTAAAATATATAATTTTTGTATAATTCGAAGTTAAATAAAAATGCTTGTTATACATTGTTAACAATTATAATACTTATATGGAAGGTTTTTTATATAAAAATTGTCCTGGGTAAAGGCTTCAGCTATAGAAATGTATTATTTGGGTTACTTAGATTCAATAAATGATTTCAGTCAAACTCCCGAACATATATATAAAATTATTCAGTTTACTTCACTTCAGCAATGCTTAATTAATCTCTACACTTAAATACGAAACAAATTAAATAATTGCTTTTTATGAAAATTCTTAACAACATGTTATAATATTAAAGCTAACATTGCGTACTTTTGATTAAGGGCAACTTAGCTTCAGTATCACTTTTATTTGTTTGGCAATTTAAAGGTTTGCTATCGAAAGTTTAGAGACATTTATAGACATACCCTCTACATCCTAAATGAGACTAGAATTTATCCATTAAATTGAGTTTACAAAATTACACTTTGCTGCAAACCAACACTTATACTTATTAGATAAATAAATTAATTTAAAATTGTAATTGATTCCCGACCCTTAGCCTTTTGAAATTTGGAATTTCTCAGCTGATTTTATGGGAAATATAGCCAAAATAAAACTGTTTTCATTTTGTTAAGATGGTTTGTATACGAGTACTTATCCGTTATCTATAATATTGCAAATTGCCTTAAAACGAGCTTAATTCAGACAAATAATCAGTTAAAACGTTTCATCCAAATACTATATGAAAACAGAAGATAATATTCATTTGCAGCGCAGTTTAATGTTTTTCTTTTCACTTCCTATTCTTTCCTTAAAGTCTACAAATTGTATGCGAGTTTTCATTTAAGCACATTTTTCATTTTATTTAATTTCCCAACACAAAAACAAAAAGTAACTACAAAAAACGTTACCTAAATGGCCTATTAATAGACCACGGTTTTTGTCACCCAAAATTCTCAGTTGATTTCCTTTTTTGCTGCGAACCTTAAACTTACCCTTCTTTGTTAAATGTTTATTTTAAATAACACTACAACTAACTCATATACATATGTATGTACATGAAACTGATAAAAAACCACTAGAGCCTTGCTTTTTAACCCAGCTTTCCCTCTTCATTTCACAAACACACCAAAAGGCAATTATCAAACACATTAACGGTTAAAGTAGCGCCGAAAAAACAATGCGTGGACACAACTACAAACAAAAAGATCGTCATTAACATTTTAGTTATTTCACAAGTTTAAACTCAAACTTGATAGTACGACTCTCTTGTTATATGTACGTGTGTAAGTGTGTAGATCTAAGTACTTTACAAAAAGTTGTTTTAATGGACACTAAACAAAACCACCTCAATAACAGTTATAGAACATTCAAAGTTGTATGAAAAAATAAAGACCCACGGTTGAGTGCATTTCTTATTGAAAACAATGAAAAATTGTTAAATAATTTCCTTTTCTGAATATATTTCCTTTAAAATGCCCATAACGCTGTAATCTATGGTGTTGAGTATTAAAGTTCAGGTCATTATGAAATGTTTTAATGGCGTGTGTCTTTTTCTAGTTGTGTTGTTTTTCGTTTTTCTTTTTTTTTTATCAAAAACCAATGTGTTTTTTAAGGGACTTTGTTTTTGCACATACATATAACAAAAAAAAAGGTGTTAAATATTAAAAATGATAAAAATCTGGGTGTGTCATATATAATTTAGAATTACTTAGGCTCTAAACATAAAAATATCCATTAATTATTTTGCTAAATGATAGCAAAAGTAATTGCTAAATGAAGTAAAGAAAATGTTATTATTGGGAAAGGGATTTTCGATGTGGATGAACAATAAGAACTCAGGACGACTATGATGTTTGATATTTTGATAATTTTTGTTACTTTTTTAAAAATTAAATTATTACATCCATTTAAGTTTGAGAATTTTAAAATGCGTATTTTTCTTTCTGGCACTTTCATTATCATAAGGCCGGGGAAAATCCTTAAAGAGCGGTTTAAAAAGCTAAAATTCATACATATGTAGACTATGTAAAGGTTAAACAATAACTAAAAATACATACATATATAAATAGATATAATTAAAAATCATATTTTTGTATTTTTTTGCTTAATCTCTATGAGATTTTATTATGATTATGAAATCTCGACGAGATTTGTGTCTTTTACGACCCTACATTAAAATTCTAGCTCTGACAGGGGTATTTAAATCAGCATAAGATGCTAAAGTGTTAGTTAAAGAAGTGTGCCCAAATGATTGTTTAAAATTTTTCTTCTTTGTTAAAAATTTTGCTTTTAAAAAATCCGAAGAGAACAGTAGAACAGAAGTTATCTCTGCCTTTTTGTTGTTCTGATATCCTAATCTCACATTATACGCGTTTTGTCATAGTAAAGCAAATTTTCTATACCAACTCAAAGTTTTTTTAAAAAAATTATATTCCGAGAAGAGTCAAATGGCAAACATATATTCGATTCTGTTATTGTTCATCAGATTGAAATCATGATAAGTAATCTGTACTAATATAATATAATTTCCGTCATAACATTACGAGTTTTATTCTATGCTCTATAAACAATTTGTAAGCGCGCTAAACCAAAAAAAAATAATTTTATGTAAAAATATTATTTTTTTTTTAATTTTTTGTAATAATAATTTTTTTAAAGAAATTTTTTCATAGTTTTTTTAATCGATCTTTTTTATCTTTAATTTTTTATTTTTGAAAACAAATATATATATATATATATATATATATATAATGTTATATATTAATATATATATATTTTTGTTTTCAAAAATAAAAAATTTTTTCCTGAAGAAGCTTTCCATAGGAAAGCGAAATATCGAAAGGAAAAAAAATATATATTGTTAATTTAATTTAAAAAGACCATAAAAAGCAATAAGAGATATTTATTAAAGAAATTTTTTCACTTAGAATTTTTTTGTAGAAAAATCACTCTTTGTTTTCATTGGTATGCTAACGATGCCCGATTACTTTATAAATTAACATTGAATTTTGAAACCAAGCTCTTGTTATAGTATCGGCTGAAACGGCCATCTGGCTTAAGTGTAAGAAAGTTATTGGTGCTTTAAATAAATTACTATTTTAGATAAGAAGCTATTGCTAAGCGCTGAATAACGGAGATGTACCAAAGAAAGCGCCAGTTAAGCATTTATCGCACAAGCCTTTACAACACTGTCAGCATATCAACAAATTATTTTGAAGAATATAAAATTTTTGATAATTTATCTTGGTAATGATTCTTAAAAATCCTATAAGTTTTAATAAATAAAAAATCTCCATAAGTGTCATTTAACTTCGACTCCCTTTATATTATAAAAGAAAATTCCCAGAAATAACATCATTCATATTTGTCGGAGCACAGGTAATGCCTGAATTAAAAAGACAAATTTAATTGTATGGAATTACTATGTCGTAATTCTTCCGCTATATATCACAAAAGATTATTTTAGTTTTGCTTATTTTTACCTTTTTCACTGCATTTCATTTGTAAAAGAACACTTAAGTGTTTAAGAGTATTATTTACTTCCAGACTCTAGTAACTAATTAAAAGTTGGTTCAAGGCATTTTCATCGTCCACTAGCTGCATTCGTTGTCTTGTCATAAACAAAAGACAATTTGGAAAAAAAAATTATCAAAACAATTCTTTCACCAAAAATCCTTCTACAACATTTTAATAAAAATCCATATAATCTCTGTGAATTTTTTTCTTTCCTATTTTGTCGAGCTTCCAACAAAATCTCCTTTTAAAATCAAATCTCCTGAATAAATCTATGTTTAGAGTATTTAAGTGAGAGTGTTTTTAGGAGTTTGCGTTTAAATTTGTTTCAATCGTTATAGTTTGCTTGTGGTAAGAGAATATCATTTACTATTTAGATGTTATTTAATTTTTATTTCATGTGTTTTCCAAATATTGTTGTTTTTTTTGCTTTTTGTTTTCGTTGTATCTGCTAAGCCCCTATTAAATTAAATCACGCCAAAAACAACAACAACAATTAAAAAAAGAAAACCATCATTATTTGAACATGTATGAAATGCCACTTCTAGGACCAGAAAAGTTAAAGGAAAATGACACCACAAGAAACATGGATGAAGTAAAAAATATTCTAGTAAAAGAATGTTATTAAAGGTAGAGAAAATGTTCTTGAAGTACAGATTTCGGCGAAAACAAAATATGATGACAAATTTAATATAACCGATTTTCGTTAAAATTCTTCTGCATTTTGAAGTAATATTTTTTAAAATGTTCTTTTTGATATAAATTCATTTATGAAGTGCACATTTTAAATCTACAGTCATAACTTTTTTGTGACATTGAAGTTTTTGCTGAAATAAAATTATTTAGAAAAAAAACGCAAAGTATAAAATTTGATTTTAATAGGAAAATAATATTATTGGTGGTAACCATTTGTGGTGAGACCCCATCTATCGCCTTGTGATCTTGATGGAGAAATTTTATTTTTATTCGTACACACAATATAACAGAGTACGTCCTATCTCCCCGGGGGCTCATTTCTCAGTCTTTATGGATTACTTAACCATCTAGACTTGAGTCGTTCGGCAGCAGGGAGTCAACTGAAAGGTCCACGTTATTTCCATGGTAATCAGTAAGCATCAGAATTCCATTAATTGTCTCTTTAGCCTTTTAGCTGTTTCTCTAACTGATTATTGAGGTTCGCCCTTCGGGAGTATCGTGGTGGCTGTGTGTTTTGCGGCCCTCATGAATTTGATTAGGAGACAAGATGATCTCACCTTTACTGAGATAAATGTTCCGGATCCAGTGAGCATGCTAGTCATGTGTTCTGGACCAGAAGTTGGATAGTCCACAACTCTTCAGCAAGGAGTAGTAGTGGTTTGCGACCCTGCTTCGCAACCGCTGAAATAGCAACTAGGAAAGACCTGTTGCTAGAATTAATCTTCGGCTTCCTAGGGCGAGAATTACGTTGCTTTTCATTCCTAACAGTTTGACCACCATCTGATTAAGGCTTACAGCCAGGTGCAGATGTACATCTTATCACGCATAACAGAGTACGTTAAAACTAGTTTGAAAAGCATAGTGCTCATATGATCACAACTATGATATTATAATTTCAGTAACAATTGGTTTTTAGACATTTTTGCTTTAAACTATTTATTTTAAACACAAGCAAACCTAACGCCAGCACTTCAAAATAAATCAGTATTTTTATCAGTAATATTTTCTAAGGAAACTTAATATGCTAAATTTTTTCCTATGCAATCAAAGTTTGATTAAAAAAGAACAAACAATGATATTAAAAATAGTTTAGTTTCATCTTGTCTGCATACCGTTCTGTCAGTCGTCTACTCATTCAGGAATTTTACATAAAAAAGAAAATAAAATAAAAAGTAAAATCCAAATAATAATGAATAAAAAATAATACGGTTGAAGTAGTATTGTTACATAAGGCAATTATACGATTTGTCTGCAGACATATAATTCAATCTTATGCTGTTCATATAAATGTTTTTGTGGGCTTCAATTGAAACAGCTAAAATTTGGCGAAATTCTTTATTTAGAAAGCATGTAAAATATATTTTTATTTGGAGGCACAACAGCATACTTTGTATTTTTTGTCAAGAATAACAATTCTATGCTACAAAATAACTATTATGAGTTGTATTTAACAAATTCAGTAAAGAACGTTAAACCATCATAAAAATTGCGAAATCATTTTGTAAATTGTTGTAAATCAACAGTGAGCACAAGCAATCGTTTTCGTGGATGGGTATATATCGCTCACTCTTTTGTAGTTCAAAATTAAAACTTAAAAAAAGCCTAAGGATATTTTGTTTTAAATGTCACAAGAAATCGATATGCGGGCTAGAACAATAAAAAATAGAAGAAAGCAAATAAAAGCGAAAAGAACTCACCAAATATTTGCTAAAGTACATGCAGCTGAAAAGGATTTTTTTTATTTCAAAAACAAAACAACTCAACATCAGATCCTTATAAAAAGAAATACAATGACAACAACAATTATTAGCAGCACAGCGTCCACATAAAATCAACATTTTAAAGCAGATTGAATGCACCCTCTTTCTTTGCCACACAACACACACAGCAATGCTAAGCAAACAACAACAACAACAACTGGAAATATAAAACAATAACAACAACGACGAAATCTTTTTAAACTGAATTTTTAAAAATACAATAAAGAGCTAGAAAACAAAATGTTGTTGTATTCTTGATATTTTATCTAAGATAAACGTTCGTCCTTGCTGTGATGTGTGCGACATATTATGCATGTTTGAACAATGTCATATGTAGGTTGGTTGAGATATCGATAAATTTGATGGTTACTTTTGCTGGTTGGTTGGTTGGTTGTCTGACTGTATGATGGCATGGATGCTTGTCAAATACACTCATTCTATTTGGCAAGAAGATTTTTTTTTTGTGATTTAAACGTATACACTCTCTCATGCACTCCTCAAGTTGACAATTTTTGTGACAAATGCATACGCACTTCTTTGCTTTTAACTTGTTTGAAGTATGTACTTCATATTAGTTTATTCTTTTAGCATTTATTCGGGTTTTGTTGTTATTTTTTTTTTCTATATTTTTGTAAAACTGTTTTGCTTTGCTTTGTATAGTCTGATTATATTTACCATGTTATCTCGTTTGTCAATCATTTTTCATTGTCATCATCATCTTCTCGAACACAATTTGTTTCTTAGGAAACAAACGCGTTTACAATTTCCTCAAACGTAGATTTTTCAGCTTACACTTCAGTTGTGCACGAAAAAAAATTTATTTTGGCAATATTGCCTTCATTGTGTGCATGTATTGGCCTGTTTTGTTTGAAGTAACAAACTTGAAAATTTCGTGAGCAAAATACCAGTAAGTTGTTTGTTAGAAAATTAAAATTTTGTAGCTAAAAAGTAAGGAGTTCCACACTAAAAAATTTTTATAAATATGAAATTTTTGTAAATTTTTTCTTTTCTTAAAATTTATTTATTTATAGCACCTCTATTATTTTTGGGTTTCCTTTAAAGCTTCCCAGATTGCGATCGATTATTCGTTTTTGAAGTACTTTATTGCGAACGTAGCACAAAAACGATTACCTGCATTACAATTAATGGTTCCTCTCGTCCTTATCGTTTTATATAGCATTATCACTAGAACTTGATTAATTTTAGTATTACTATTTAGTGTCTTCGTGAATCTTACAATTACATAATAATACCAGCCTCCAGATAGTAGAAGTAGAGTATTTTTCAGTACGTGTTCTGTTGCTTCGTTACTTACTACAAAATTGATTGTACATTTTCAAGTTATTCCACCTCTTCTAATGTATTCAATATTATTCGGCTTGACAACTAAGTACGTATGCAATTTGATTTCTATTTATTTATACTGTTTATACATTATATTGAAGGAAGCTCGAGTGCAGAGAGCCATATCTGTATTTTAACATTTTTAATTCTTGGTATTATTAGTTGAACTATTATATTAGTGCTACCAAAAGAATAAATTTATTAAGAAAGAAAATTATATATAAAAGTTTGCAGATTACAAAGCAGCATCCGTCACTACATCCGCTATCAGGATTTTATATTTTGAGGCAAACTGAAGACAACCAAGATTTTTTTTTAAAGAGAAGTAAAGTAGCACTTTAGGCCTATTTAGTCAAGTACCGTGCTACATTCTTTAGGAAAGGGATAGAGAATAGATGAAACCAGTGGTGAAAGTAGAAGGACAGTCGGAAATTAAGTGCCGTTTATATAAGACAGCACAGCGACCAGTGACTATGCCTTCATCGCTGAGCAGCCCCACCCACAGTCAAATTTTATTTTTGTAGTGAAAAATCTCAAAGTCTTCGTTGGGAATCGAACCCACAACCCCCATACTGACAAGCTAGTACACTACCCACTAGACTACAGGGGCAAATTTCCATTTTATATATACAAGTGCCTGGATTTCATAGATCTCAAATAATTAATACAAGCAAGATGTTGGCACTACGTCGATTTTATCTATTATACTATTTATATTTTATCAAAAAAAAAGCTCAAGCATTTTTAATTTAATTAGTACTATAATCTTCAGACTTCAACTGAAATTTAATAAAATTTTAAATCCAAAAAATTTCAAAGCGATCTAACATTACCCTTCCTTATTTAAAAAATTCAATTGACTGCATACAGACAGAATTCAAATAACAAGCAACAATAATCATCATTATCTTTAGCATTTTATTTTCATCATTATGTTTCCTTAAAAACAAACCAAGTACTTATATTATAAAATAATACTAAAAGAAAATCATATAAACGCACGACTGAATACGTATAAGTGGATAATTTTATAAAGAAAAATTAGTCAAAAAATAAGTTTTTTGTTACAAAAATAAATGAAAACTAACTACGAAATGAAAATAAAATACATGACTTGCTGATTGGTTAGCGTTCAGGATATAAAAAAATTGTTTAAAAAACAAAAACAACAACATCATCACAAATGCATGCAAAAGAAGTATGAAATCGCAAATTTCAATTTGATATAAAATAAAATAATTCAATTAAATTCATTTCGTTAAGGATGAAAACAAAACAAAAAAATGTTAAAAAAATGCAAATAACTAACAAAGTTTTACGAAAGCTATTATTCTAAGCAGCAACAACTTTGTAATTGCCAAAAGATTGAGTTATTTTTGCTTAAAACAAATTTTAACAGAGATCTGTACAAATATTGTCACTAAAAAACAAATTGGTGTTGATTAAAAACGTGATATTGTTTCGGTATTTTGATTTTTAAGAGTGGCACTATTTAAAACTGGTGTGTTCAAATTATGTTTTCCACTAATTGCTTCAATAACGAATTGAGTGTAGGCTGCTTTTATTTATACATTTTTTCCCTACATCCTTGCAATTAAATTCCAAAGAGGTTTATCTTATGCCTGTTTTTTAACATATTCATTTGTATATAAATTATTGAATTAACTGTTTTTTCCGCTTGTTAAATGCTCTTTAACAAATAAATATAAACAATGATCATCATTTTTCGACCGAATTTAACACACAATGTAAACAAAAAATTACTAAATACAAACAAAATGTATTTTGTATCAATGAAAACCACAAAAAAAGGGTTAAAATAAAGTTTAACAAACAGCTGTAACCTGTAACATTTGTGAGTTACACTATTTTTTTTTTATTTTTTAGTTTAAACTTAAACAAGGAAAATTAAACAAAAATAGCAGCAAAAGAAATGAATGAAACCTAGCTGTCCTTCAAACTAATACAGTTTATTTTCACAAAAAAATATGAAAAATTGTACACAGATAAATGAAATAGTTCGATATAATTGAATTTCGAAAGAGACAGAAATAATTAAAAATTACCGATATACAATAAATTTTGTAATATACATATATTGCATTGAATATAATTCAATTTATGCTTTAATAATACATTTGTTTAAATAAAAAAGTTTACAGCAAGATCGATATATCACAGTCGCACGTAGTAATATATCATATATTGTAACTCAATAACACTACATTAGACAAATAGATGAATAGATGAATTACATTTCTTCCAGTAATTCGGCATTGGTTTAAAATTTAACGTGATATAATGTTTTGGGAAGCGGTAAAATTCTTTTAAAAGTAAACTGAAGCAAATATACCAGAGCTGTAAGTTGCTTATCAATGCCGCTGGCAAATATTATTTTTGCTAATGCGCCAGCAGTCAAACATTTTCGAAACTATATTTTACAGTTTGTTATATTAAAATCGAATGCTCTTTTTTGGAACATCTGTTGCCGTGTTTAAGGCAACTGTTCCACCTTTCAACATCAAGCATTCTATGCTCACAATAATATTACAGAAATTTAATATTTTTATCTATAATAAATATCTTTTTTCTTTTTTTAGATATTTTTTTATATATTTTTTCTTTTCAATATTTCGCTTTCTTTGGAAAGCTTCTTCAGGAAAAAAATTTTTTAAATTTTTGAAAACAAAAAAATTATTAACAAATTGAAAAAATGTTTCAAAACATTTGACAAAAACATAAAATATTTTTTCATACATACATACAAAAATTTTAAATTTTCAAATAATATTAATAATATTTCCTTGTTTTTGTATGTTTGAATATTTGAAAATTTAAAATTTTTGTATGTATGTATGAAAAAATATTTTATGTTTTTGTCAAATGTTTTGAAACATTTTTTCAATTTGTTAATAATTTTTTTGTTTTCAAAAATTTAAAAAATTTTTTTTCCTGAAGAAGCTTTCCAAAGGAAAACGAAATATTGAAAAGAAAAATTATATAAAAAAAATCTAAAAAAAGAAAAAAGATATTTATTAAAGATAAAAAAAGATCGTTTAAAAAACTAAAAATATTTGTATCTATTTAATTAAATACTATTATATCATATTCTATTTTATTTTGTAACCTTACTGCTAAGATTAAAAAAAAATACAAAGAATTTATTTTTTACAATTGATTTAAATATATTTATGTTTAGTTATTCATTTTAAACCAATCAAACAGATAAACGAGTACCAAAACATTAGGAACCAAAAAGAAAAATACATTATTTTTTTTTATATATTTAAGACGTTCAAAGGATCCACAAATATAAATACATAAATTTAAAATAAATATATGATATTTATTAATGTCAAAAGAAATTGAAACAATAAAAGAAACGGCAAAAAATGTTTTGTCAGTGCAAAAACATCAATACCTCAAAAATGCAAAAGATGTCAAACAGATAAATTCATATAACAAGAATAAAGATAGGAATGCATATTATAGTCTATGACAGTGATGGGCGAACTTTTTGGGTGGCGGGCCAATAAATTAAAAAAAATCTTGCGGCGGGCCATTAAATTAAAAAAAGCATAGAGGGTCATTCATTAAAAACTTATGGGGCTGCTGTTCAATTAAAAGTTCGGTTTATTATGATTTTAAGATTTTCCAGATGTATGGAAAGCATGGATCTGTTTCTGACTTGACATAATTTCCTCAAAATCTGGTTCCAACTGGGAGGATGCGACTTTTAATAAATTAAATAGACTCTCGTCTGACCATCGGTTTCTTATTGAATTTTTTCTGTCTGCATTTCATTATTGAAAAGGCCTGTTCACATAAATATGAGGAAGCAAACATTGCCATAATTTTCTGCGCATGATTAATTAGCTTTGGAAATTCATCAAAATGGCTGTTTTAAATTATTATTACATTGCAATTCTATAATTTTCAATTGTAGATCAGATGGAACATTCTCAGGATTAACATTAAAAGGCATTGAAAAAATATCTAAACATGGTTGGATTTTATTCAAGTCAGCAAATCTGGCCTCAAATTCTGAATACAGTTTTAATAAAGATTGTGAAAAGACTTTTAACTTCTCTTCACTCACAGGCCTCAAAGAATTAAGTCTCGGAAAATGAGTCAAATCATTTTTTCATAAACATTTAGAAAATATAAACAATTGAGTTTTAAAAGACCGCAACTGCCCCAAGTTTCATCTATAAATTCATTTCTTCCCTGTAACTTCTTGTTCAGTTTATTATAGTGTTAGAGTAAATCCGTGAAAAAAGCAAACTCGATGCAGCAATTCTTATCCTCCAATATTTCCCACTCATCCCAATTTTCAGTTTTGGTTTTTAGAAAAGCTTTAATTTCTTTGAGAAGACTCCAAACTCTCGAGAAGGCATGCCTACAACTCAGCCACCTGATCTTTGTGTAATTAAGTACATCTGAAAATTCTGCATCAACTTCCGATAAAAACTCTTGAAATTGTCGATGTAACAAACCACGGGCTCGAATGGTATTAATTAATTTTAAAATAATATTAAGTACGTGGTTAATATCCAAGGCAGCCTTGCAAAGAACATCTTGCTGGATTATACAATGTAAAAAAATTGTTTCACTTTCAGGATTCTGACTTTTATAAACTTCTGCAAACCCCGTATTTTTTTACACCATGTTAGGTGCTCCATCAGTTGTTAAATTAATTAATTTGGAAATTGGGGCATTAAGAGATTAGATTCCATCCCTTCTCTAAATTCATCATAAATTATTTTTCCTGTCGTCTTTCCTTTCAAAGATCTCAAACAAGCAAGTTCTTCGGTTATTACAAAGTTTTCGTCGACTCCTCTGATACAAATTAGAAGATGGGCTGTATCACTCCTCTCAACACTCTCGTCCATAGTGACTGAAAAATACTTAAACTTTTTAAGACGTCCATCGAGTTGATTGGTTAAATTAGAAGAAATCGCTTCAATTCTTTTTGTGACCGTTCTACGTGACAGCCCAATAGAAATCTTTTACCTTTTCTGGGCATAATACTTTTCCAATGCTAATTAACACATCCTTAATAAATTCTCCTTCAGAAAAAGGTTTGTTACTTTTTGCTATTTTATAGGCAACAATGTGACCAGCTAACGTGGAGGATCGCTGGACACCTCTCTGATTTTTAAAAAACATTTGCTAACTAGATATTTTTCTTTTCAATTCCTCTGAATGAACTTTCTTATCTTCATCTGTCATTTTATTGTACTTCGACCCAAGATGTTTTGAATTAAAGTGCCTAGCGAGATTATAATCTTTTAGCACAGCTACCGGTTCTTGGCAGATAAGACAAATATGTTTTTGGTTATATTCCATAGAGAAGTACTTCCATGTCCACTCTCCTTAAAATACTCGACATTCCGAATCAATTTTTCTCTTTCTATTTTCGATTGACATTTGTGGGGGTAAAAAACTTAGACTATTTTACTATTGCACTTATATTTACAATACACTTTATTATTTTAATTACACAAATAAAACTGTACGTTGGCAACTTTATAATTTTATTCTTTACGTCACGAGATTTACACTTTTACTGATTGCCGATTAATCCATCGCTGGCCCTTTTATATTTGTTGTGCAAATTGTCTTGAATATTTAAGAATCTTCTAGATCTCACATATGAAAGTTGTTGTTAAGTTATACCTTCAGTTTTCTATATTATTTGTTAGTGTTTTATGATGTTTGTGTTTCTTCTTGGAATATTGCATCAGAATGTTGTTGTTCTCTTGTGTGTACAATATTTCCTAGAAAACTACGCAGTTTGGACACAATATAATGTGAAAACATGGCATTTTTTTTGCTAAAATTGTCAATTTATATCTTTTTTAAATTTATTTTTTGGGCATAATTTTTTAATAGGTGATTAATTTTTGAAAAACGCTCGGCGGGCCGGATTGAATCCTCTCGCGGGCCGGATGTGGCCCGCGGGCCGTAGTTCGCCCATCACTGGTCTATGATATACAAATCTATATAAACATGTCTATATAAAAATTTATATAAATATGACTGTTTTTATTTTGGAAATATGTTTAAATTAAAACTTTTTTTATGTGATAGTATTTTTAAAACGAAAACTGCTATTATAGCTCCAAATTATTAATATAATTACAGCTATCTTATAACCGTGCTGGGTTTCTTAGAAAGGGATAATGTTGAAGATAAAAATTAAGGTTGCTATTGTTGTCAATTTAGTGAATGGTAATAAGACGCAATATATTGTCAAGGACAAGGAGACTGCAGGGATTTAAATATATCAAATTCTGAAAATATATAAATATATTGGTTGCTATAGTGGTAGAACCCAGTCCAAACCTATTTGTACTCAAAGTGCTTAATGCCCCTACTATTCACTCATAGTTGTAATAATTACAAATAACATTAACAGTAATTGTGTTGGAAATAATTTTTTTAATCATTATTGATTAATTATAACAATTTTTAATATTAATTTTTAAAGTCGTCATTTTTGTTGATATAAACAAATAATTAATTCTAATTAAAGTACACATGAAGTTAATTCATACAAACATTATTCATTATGAAAACGATTGTAGTTAAAATATAACTAATATATCAAAATAATATTTTTATTTAGATAATTAAAAGCTTATTTTAAATTCATAAAAATCATATTTTAGAAAATGCGCTTTTTCGGGGCAAATAAGTTACTTCTCCCAAACAAAAGCCAACTGATAAAAAGTTGTATCCTTTTTTTTTAAATGGAAAACAAAAAACAATTTTTTGATTTTGTAAATTCATTTTCTACCGCAATTCGTTTCGCCTGTCTTTTATTTGTCATTAGATTTGTTCTACTTTTCAAACTAAAGTTTTGTATCATCTTTATTTCTATTGTTGGCTCGTGCATTACTTTCACTATAATGATAATCGCTGTGAGCTCTTTTGCTTTGTGTATGAGATATTGGTAATTGTATATTTTTACGTGAATTTTTGTTCTTTTTTTATTTGTGTTATTTAAGGCGTAAATAATTTAGCAAAATATATATTTTTTTCTTTATTTTTAATTAACAAATTTTAGATCTCATGTCCCTTTTTTTAGTTGCATAATCTTAAATACATAGCAGTAAACAGATGTTGTCAACCGGATTAGGATTGAAAGAGAAACGATTATAATTGGATTAAAATAAATGAGCAAATGTTTTTAGAATCTAAAAATTTTAAGAAGTAAAATGGTCAAGCCTAACTGAAAATGAAGGGAAATTTTTACATTAAGAAACAACAGAACAATAGTTAAAAAAAAATTTCGACTTTTGCCAGGTAATGAACATCAAACAAAGTCATGTGAGGGTAAGTATTCTTAAAATATTTTATAATTACAGAAAAGCTTGTACAATCATTATAAAATATACATAACTATACGTTGTCTTCAGAATATCTCACACAAATTGCAGATCAAGCGTAAGTTCCTTTGGCAAGCAACGAAACTAACCAGGTAAAGCTATCTAAAGTAAGCCAACTGTCACAGCTTTGTATTTAGTTTAATAAGAAATTGTTTTTAATATTTCTGTATAATTTCAATTATAATGATTTTATTTTTTGTAATTTTAGATTTTTTAAAAATTTACTTTATATTGTTTCATATATTTATATTTAGTCTTCATTTGTTTCCTTTAAACAAATTGTTGTGTATGGTTAAAACATTTTAGAAAAATGTTCTTATTTAAAAAAATAAATTTAATTCTTTTACTAAATGTTGTATCTTTTCAAAAATTCAACCCAATCGAAAGACAGCAATTTTTTCATTATTTGCATTTTTTATTTGAATAACTTCCTTTAAGCCAAAATAACAACAAAACACATTCTACGTTTGGCTTAAATAAATTATGATAAAGTGTAAATTGTTAATAAAAATTACAAGAGAACTTTTAGTATAAAAAAAGTATTTGCCAAGCCTTTAATGGCATCCATTACATGGAAACAGGATAATTCTCAACTATGCATTTTGTAATCAAATATGCTGTATCACATTCATTCATACCCTTGTTATTTTTGCAGTCATCCAAGATTTTGTTTACTTCAAGTTCGTATTCCTTTAAGGCTGCTATTTCTTTTATTTGTTTTATGGCAGCTGCCACATCAAAGGCACCATTTTTCCAATGTCCCTGTTTTTCCATTAAGCATTTCATATGACATTTAAGATTTTCTTTGGGCTCATCCTTCATTTCGCTCTTGAAGAAAGCTTTTATATCCTCTTCATTAGCATGGGACTCTTCACGACAGGCCATATCAATTTTGCGCATTTCTTCCTTATGATCGCTCTAAAGTGAAGGTTTTTATTTTGAAACAAATTAAATTAGATTAAATATTTTATCTAGTAAATTTTCTACCTTAACTACAGCTATTGCCAAAACTAATGCAACCAAGAAAATAAAACTTTTCATGATGAATTATACTTGTTGAGTATACTTTACAACTGTGTTTAGTTGGAATTGTGAATCAAAACTAATAATTTTATTTAAAAATTTGCTCTAATTTATATGAATTTTAAGTTATAATTTTTATTTTGAAACCCAATCGCTGTTGGCATTTACATTTTTGTCATTAGCTTTCAATTGTTCTGTTAAAAATATTTTTTTGTTTAATAGCTTATATTTAAAAAGCAACCAAATTAAAACTTATAGCACAAAAAAATTATTATTAAATACAATTAGTGTGTTCAAAGCCAATAAAATTGAATTAAATTTATATTTAATTTGAAATTATTTGTTTATAGTATTAACACAATAATAGACAGAACAATACAATTCGTTTGTGGCTTTTGTGTGTATGTATGTGTGTGTGGCTTTAAGTATTTTTTTGGTATTTTTAGAATTTAAAGGATGTTGTTGTATTTAGGCATTCATTAAGTACAATTAATTTATCAATTAAAAAAAAAAATCATAGAATATTGTACGAAAAAATTTAAAAAAAAACAATTTTATATTCGGCCATATCGACTTCTTTTCACTCATCACCAACAAAAAAAAAATAACAATAATTTACGGAAGATAAAATGATTAAGTTGTGATTAATCAAATAAGAAAAGGAAAAATGGGAAATTTATACAAATCGAATTTCGAAATTCAGAAAGCAGAATATGCTTCAGAACTACCAAAATTGGAAATTTTACACTTTTTCCCATAAAACGCGAATTCGGAAGTAGAAGAAATTTTAGGAATAGCTAACTTCATTTCAAGTTTTTAAAAATAGTATCAGTTTTTGTAGAACTGAAATCGCTATTTCATTAGAATATGTTGATTTTGCAAAAATCCAAAACATTAATTAAGCTTTTTCCTACTTGCCGTCGAGAAAATGTTACTACTCCACGGGTTTTAGTAGTCTTTCGTCACAAACTCAAATTTTCTTTATTGAAAGGCAAGAAATTAATTGAAATTAAAGGGAACCCAAAGGAAAATATTGACTGCAAACATTTTATAATTTGAGGCCGAGTAAGCAAATTTTTAACTTTCACTCACTTCCGCTGTAGGCTAGTAGATAGCTTGTAAGTATGGGGGTTGTGGGTTCGATTCCCAACGAAGACCTTGTTTTTTTTCACTACAAAAATAAAAATTGACTGTCGGTGGTGCTGCTCGGCGATGAAGGCATAGTCACTGGTCGCTGTGCTGTCTTATGTACGGCAGTTAATTTCCGACTATCCTTCTACTTTCACCACCCGTTTCTTCTATTCTCTATTCCTTTCCTAAAGAATGTAGCACGGTACTTGACTAAATAGGCATTGTTGCCTGCAGTGCTACTTTTCTTTTTGAAAAAAAAAAAATTACGGCAGCACATCTGTACATCCTGTTTCTTGCTTTTTTGATTTTAAGGACTTAAAAAGTAAACTTAACAAAAACTTGACTTAATACTGGTATAAAAAACATGTCGGAAACGTTCAGTCCTACTGTTATTTAGCATAATATATATATATATAAACATAACTCAGTTACAAATGTTATAAAAAACTTATTTAATGTTTTAATTGAAAGTTCAGCGAAGCTTCGTGGTTTCTACATTATTTTTTGCAAAACTACAGATGAGTAAAATATTAGTCGCAAAAATGAAACAAAAAGCTTAATGTTTGTCATAAAACAAAATTAACACATACAAATGATTTTACACCTAATAATAGTTTTTAGATTTAACTTTTTTTTTAATTTTACATTGAATTTAGAAAATTGCTTTTGTTCTTTTTCAATTAAATATATAAATGATTCAAATACGAATTTAATTTATGTTCATTTTGAAAACAAATAAAAGTCTAAATAAGTGCCAAAAGTGTTTTCTATAAAATAAATAAATTAATGAATTTTAAAGTTTTAGCCAAACAATGTTTTGCACAAGATCTTAGTTTTACAATGTAAATTTTACTATGTTTTACTATGTAAATTACATTTAACTTTATATAATTTATCATTGTGTATAAATACTTAGGATGGCGCTAGTTAAGTCTACATAAATCTATCGGGAAGGATTTACATTGTAAACTTTTTATTTGTTGGCTTGATTCAGCAAGCGCTATTTTTTCTATTTTTGAATTTCGATTTGTCACCTGTTTCCAGAACTAAGGGTTTTCAAAGGAGTTAATATTCTATTGCCCACCTATGTACACATAAAGAAAGCTATTAAACAAAAAGAAATAAATTTTAAAATTTTATATAAAAGTAAGCTGGCACCTAGAAGAAAAATAATTGTTTAATATTTTACATCCTAACTTTCTATTTATAAATTGTGTATATCAAAATTTGTAAAAAACAGCTGTCAAAAAAATAAGTTTTTAATATAATAATTACTTTTCTTAAATAGAAAAAGAAAATCTCACAAAAAAAAATATAAATAAATGTGCAACAGAAAAATGTGTTAAAACTCCAGCTGTGTGTTTTGATGGAACATTTGTCTGTTAAGGCGTCAACTTTGCTCTGTATGAGTCCACATTCTTGTTGGTTTCGTAAATAAATGTACCCTTTATACTAAACATTTCTTAGTCCCTTTTCCCAACAACTGGAATTTTCTTACAAAAATATTATTTGTTCATCTTTTCATATTTCGTTTTGTGGTCTCAATTGTAAACCTCAAAACAAGCATTTTAAAGAAAACAAATTTAATTGTTCTTACTAAAGGAAAAACTGCCAAGCGATTGTACTTTTTTTCTATTTTAAGTGACAGTTTATGGTTTTACATGATTAGTTTAGGACAACAAATAAAATGTAATCTTAAATTATTTTTTCTTTTATATTTTTTTCTTCTTAATTTTTTGTGGCCAGAGTTCGTTAAGGCCAGTAGAAATATGCCAAAAATTAAAAGAATTACAAAGAAATTTGTAAAGAAAGTAAGAAAATGGTAAAACATCATCTCAAATGAATAATGACCGGTATTTCTGAGAATTTTTATTATAAAATTTTGTGATTTTAAGGGAGTGAATAGTAATGCAATTACTACTGCTTAAAGGTGTTTTATATGGGTGTAAATTTGCATTGTATGACTGTCAGGAAATTATTAATGGCCAGAAAATCACATTCAAAGTTAGCAAACATCACTTACAAACTCAGCCCTTAAAAAGATATTATGCTAAATGCTAATGAAAACATATTTCCAATTACATCAGTGTTTGATAAATAAAGAAACTATTTTCGGCGTTGGGGCTTTAATTGTGCAAGATAAATAAAAGTATACCTAAGAAGATTTATAATAAAATTGGCTTTAAATTTTAAAAATTTAAATTTAACTTTAATTTAAAGATTCTTTAACACAAGTCAAGTGTCTTTAAAATCAATAAGGAGCCAACAAGTTAAAAAAAATATTTGCAATTTTTAGGCGGTCCCCAGCTTATAAATATACAACAATTAAAGATATAAAATACTTTATAAAAATCACCTAAATTGGTTCAGATTCACCACCTTAACCGAATATCAAGATTTAATACAATGTTTAGAAGACTTGCTATAATCCCCATAATTATTCGATATATACATATACTCGAGGTAATATGTTATAAAGGCACATACTCTCCTCCAGGCAGTTCGATTATGCACAATAATATGAGCGGTTCTGCTTTAGAGTTTCAACACTTTATCTATTTTAGGTACTTGGTTAAACTTCTAGTTCGGATAATTTTGTATTAGGTTATGGATATATATATGACTTCCACGATTTAAGTTTTTACAACAAGCAACACGTTGATATATAGTTTTATTTTGTATGGGAAATTCCACCTTTACTTGCAATTTAAAAACAAAAATATATACTATTTTACCATCATTTAGGAAGATTGAACCACTATTTCCGGCACATCTATTACAAAAATAGATATGTTTTTATCACCCAATTAATCTAACAAACACTTTATACCAAAAATGTATTCAAATTTTAAATTAATCCATCCCACTTAATGTAACAAATTCTCGTATATCAACTTATATTTCACCCTTTAATAAAATCAAAATTAAAACAAAAAAAAACTAAAAAGAACAATATATGCTGAAAAGGAAAATATAAAAGTTCCTTAACCTTTACTTGATACGTATTTGTTTAACAATTCATTGTTATTGTTCCACTTTGTCATTATTCCATAGACACTTCAGCTTAAGCAAATTGGCTTTTTATTTTTTGCAAATTCATGATGACATAACATTGTGAGACACATTTTTATCATTATTACAGGCATGCTACAATAATCATACATAAACGAACTCTGTTAAGGACATTTTCTAGTAGTCCTTACATTGGAAAATTTTTCAAATATAAATATTGTATATAGACATTATTAAAGTATATTCAAGTAATTTTTATTTTATTTTTCTACAATATTTTTTGCCTCATTAACTTTGGCCTGTTGTTAGTATGGTTAGCTGCCTCTATCACTCTTAACCAAGTCCTTTATAAACAAAATATTTTATTGTCACTGACACAAATATAAGTCAATGTCCTTGTTGCTGCTGCTGCTAACAATAGTGTTAACAAAAGCAATAACTTTTCAAACAAAATAAGCATAGACTTTATACTTTCTACCTGCAATCAAGACGAGAGACTATTGTATCATCGTTGCCAGAGTATTGAGTGTAAGCATTCATCATAGAAAAGCACAATCGCAAAGATGTAAATCAGGTCAAAACAATGCATTTGACAATGAATTATAACTTCCAGTAGTCAAATGGAAAAAAAATAAATACTAACAACTAAAATGAGAAATAAACAAATAAAAGAAATATTCCCTAAAGAGACAAGGAAAAGTGGACCAAAAAAAACAACAGCCTGGGCAAGAGCAATAAAAAATTATTGTTATAGTTATTTTTGCAACATTATTGGTTATTCAACAAATCATTTGTTGTTAAAGTTTTGACCTGCTTCACTTTTCGCTGCCATCATCATTAAAACTCAACCAGTCTTCTAGCCTTTTTGCCAGCCAGTAATGAAGTTAATGACAATTCTTGGAACTACGAGTAAATAAAACCTGTCATAGATGTTTGTTTGCAGATTATATTTTACCTTTATTGCCATTAAAAGTTTTCAAGAATGTAAGACAACAATAAGCAAAATGGCACTAGCCATTGTAGAGGCTAAAGAAGAAGCAATGGATGGATACGGTGAAGTGTGTCTCCTGCAATTGTAAGATGATGACAAAACTGAAAATATACAATGTTGTTTGGTTATAATGTCCCTTTTTATTATTTGATAGACAGTTTTTATATTGACTATAAAGTACCCTACACACTGCAAAAATGTTAATTAAAAATTTTAGGTTAAAAAATTTATTCAAAAATAAAATGTATTACAAAAATATAAGCTTCCACCTCAGCTTTTTAAAAATTAAATTTAAAACTAAAATAAGAAAACAGAAGAGGTTACTTTATCATCACAAGACATTTTCTAACTTGCAAAATTTAAATTGTTTAAACATATTAAACACTTGTAAGCTCCACAAAGCTTTTAATAGTAAAACACAAAAACATGATTTTTTTAAACTTTTCCTTTAAACATTTATATATCAATTCGTATTAAAAAAATATTATTTAAACATCCGTATATCAATAGTGGTGAACCTTGGGGATCTTAAAGATGTTTCTGCATGAACTTTTTTTAAATAATAGTTATTGTACGACTATAGACAGGAATAACTCACAAAGTTACTGCCTACATGTGCAAATTTTTAGAATATATTTTTGTTTTTTATTTCTGTATTAAAATTTCATTTAATATTTAAGCAGCTCTTTAAGTGGTGCTAAAAGAGTAAAAGCTTTTGAGTAAACAAAATTTAAAATACAAATTTTTTAAATATTTTTTAAGGATATTTTATAATAAATTTATTTTCTTTTCTTCTACCTTCAATGAAATAACGTTATGAAAGCAAATCAAAAGTTTATAATAAAATAATGAAAAGCAAAAACTAAAAAGTTTTATCATAACGAAAATTGCGAAACTTGTATTTTGAACAAAGTATTGAGATATTGTTTTTCAACTTTTCAACTTTTAAGATTAATTCTATGTTTCGTAATTTGATTTACTTCTGATTTTTTTCACCGATAAAAAATTCTTCACCTTAAGTATATTCGATTCGAAAATATTTCTTAGGACTGAGGCGTTGGATTTTTTTGTAATTGTTTTTCCAGCCGCATAAGTGTTCCTTAATTGTCATTTTTCAATTTTCTTTGACTAATGACAATAACACACTGGCTGTTCTGTCACATAACAAAAGTCTTCCTTTCATTGGAATGTCTGGTTAAAGTCTTGTGTTTCCTTTTCATCATCATGTGGCTGTAAACAAATGTGTAGGTTCATCATCAGCAACCATCGTCTGTAGGTTTGTAGGTTTTTTCAATTTTATTTGTAGCTTCTGTATAACGATTTTCTGCCTTCCTGTTTTCTTTTTACTTATTTTTAGTATAAATATATAAGAAAACACTATTGTTCTTTTCTTTAACAGCTCGTTTTCTGTTAATGTCGTTTGTTTCCTTCAGTTTTCATATATTTTTTTAATATTTGTCTAGAAGTAATAAGAATTTTACTGTTTATTAACAAAAGGCATAAATTATCCTCTTTTTATATATATTCAACTGTCCTACTGATGATATGTTGTTTTTTTTTCATTTCATTTCTTTTTTGTCACTGGCTATTTGTTCTATATAAATATTTTGAAAAGGATAAAAATACGAATGACAGAGAAACAGAAAAATTAAAAATAACAAAAAATGTGGAGTAACAGTTTCAACAAAAACCATGTTGGACATGCGGGCGGCATTTTACTCAGGATACTTTCTTTCATAGAGTTTATTTAATAAGAAAAGAGAAGCAAACAATGACTGAAGATATAGTTCAAGATGAATGAATATGAAAAATAAAATGTTGTCATTTTATTGATTATGCATTGAGCACTGTTGTTATCTAATTAGGTTTTGTAAAACAGATTAGCAGGAAAAAGCTTATTAGCAATTTCTTTTTTTTCACATTGTTTTTTTTAACGATGGTCAATATTTTAAAGAAGATTTTAAAGGCTTTAAATAAAAATAATAAATAAAACACCTGTAAGATATCAAGACAAGGCATTTATCGTTAAATAAAACAGTCCTGTGAGTGTAATTTTAGTAAATTATTATGTACGTTACCTATTTATTACTTGTAGCTAAAGAAATATAATTTAAATATTTTATTTTGAATTTCGCTTCACTTAAATTATTAAAAATATACTAAAAAATAATAATTTGTGAAACGCATATCGCACTTGATCAACAAGATGGTATTAACTCAAAATTTTTAAAATATCACTTTTTTCAAGAAATCAGCTAACAACATCAATATCTATCTACTGTAAAAATTTCAACGTATTCCGTTTACTCTTTCATCTCGAAAACCACTTTTGAGACCATATTCATGATAATGTAGTGATTACCTTTATTTCAACAAAAAGGTATTATTTCGAGTTAATACAAAAGTTGAAATAGGTATGAATCGTATATTTTCATAAAAAAGGTATTATTTTGATTTGAGCCTTTATTTATGTTAAAAATAATCAAACTGTTTTATTTATATTTGGTTGTATTTTGAGTTGATACTATTTTTTTGATTAAATTTGTTTTATTCTATAATTTTAATTCGAAATGTGACCCTTTTATGAAAAAATTGTTCGAATTTTTTTTGAGTTGTGACCCTTTTCATAAAAAAATTCTTTAGTTATAACCATTTACATGATATCGTGTTTTTAGTAAATCTACTTTAACATTAAAACTTGTTGATAACGAAATCAATTGCTCATTGCAATAATAATAAAAATATTAATATATAAAAATCATTGTATTTTATGTTGGTCAAACCAACAATAGTTAATAAAAATTCAATATGACGTGTCCAAACCTACAACATTATTCTGCGCCTTTGCGTTTACAGGATATTCATAGTGATAATAATAGTTAAAGCTCTGCAGATCCATTCAGCAGTGATTCCAATGACGATTTCAATCCATCGTTAGTAAGTCAAAGCAGTTCTTCGGACATAGAAATGCAGGAAGTGGTTAACGGAAGAAAAAAACTTACTAATTATAAGGCACAAAACAAGAAACAAAATAATCCTACATATAAAAAAAAAGAAAAGCGCCTGCGAACTCCTTGTGGAGAAAACTGCCGTTTTAGGTGCAACGAAAAAATAACAGAATCTTCACGTTATCAAATATTTCAAAAGTATTGGGATACAAGTGACTTACAAAGACAGAGGGAATTCATTTCAAGTCACACAAAACCTATAAGCCCCAAATATAGATATTCAAGCACTCAAAATTATCGTAGTTTAAACAGCGCTTTTTTCTTGGAAATGGACTCAAAACTTATCCGAGTATGCAAAAAATTTTTTAAATCAACTCTCGACATAAATGATAAAGTTATTGCAACAGTAATTTAAAAAACGAGCGAAGAAGGATTTGTGGAACCTGAATATCGTGGAAAGCATAATAAGCACAAGTGCGTTAGCCCAGAAATCAAAGATGGAATAAGGCAATTTATAAAAGATATTCCAAAAATTGAGTCCCACTACTTGCGCGCGCAAACATCCCGTGAGTTTATAGAGAGCGGTAAAAGTATTGCCGACTTATACAAGGACTATGAAGAAATCTGTAAAAATAATCATGATGTTCCGCAGAATATTCAAGGAAGAATTTAATATTTCATTTTTTAAGCCGAAAAAAGATCAATGTGATCTCTGCGCATCGTTTTCCACTTCTGATGAAAATGGAAAAAAGATTAAATGAGGATTACACTTCCCACCACGAAGAAAAGGAACTATGTCGAAAAGAAAAAGATATAGATAAACAACATGGTAATGTAGCTGTTTATGATTTGCAAGCAGTTCTTCCATTGCCAAAAGGACTAACTTCAAGCTTTTTTTATAAAAGCAAAATAAATTGTTACAACTTTACAGTAAGTGACCTTAAGGCGAAATTTGTAGAATGTTACTTTTGGGCTGAAACCGATGGAAAACGTGGGTCGAATGAAGTTGGAACGTGTGTTTTGTTATATATTCAAAAAATTGTGCAAGAAGCAAAAAGTACTCAAAATTTGGATTTAATTTTTTACTCCGACAACTGCTGTGGGCAGCAAAAAAATAAATACCTGCTTTCGATGTATTTCCATGCTGTACAAAAATATAACATACGGAGCATAACACATAAATATTTAATTCAAGGCCACTCCCAAAATGAAGGAGATAACGTTCATAGTGTTATTGAAAAGCAAGTCAAACGCCATCTTTTAAGCAAACCGATATATACGGCAGACCACGTTATAGCCACCGCTAAAAAGACTGGCACGCCATATAAAGTTCATGCCTTAAAGTATGATCAATTTTATGATCTTAAGAGCTTACAAGAGCAATGGGGTAAAAATTTTGTTAAAAATGATGCCAATGAAAATGTTAACTGGCATAATATCAAAGTTTTGCGTGTAGAATACGAAAATCCTAATTCTTTTTTATATACAAATTCCTATAAAGATAAAGATTTTTCAAAAATAACGTTCCAGAAAAACAAATTCAAATGTACCAGCTATTGGGAAAATCTTAAGTAAGTTTTTAATTAATTTTTTTCTTTATATTAATGTTATATTAATTTTTAATTATTCAGTTTATCTTCTATTTATTCGGAAATGCTACCCCTGTCTGAAAATAAGAAAAAGTATCTTAAGGAACTTGTAAAAAAAAATATAATCCCAAAACACATTTATGAGGTGTATTACAAAAATTTAATTGATACTTAATTTAAACAAATAATAATTGTTACCATTTTCAATTAATAATGAATACTCGTAGTAGTATATCTGAAATAAAGAACATGTATTTAATATACATAATATATTATATAAAAATTTGAACTAATATTTTATCGTTGGTAAATATCATTAGGTAAAATAAGAATTCACTTTTCGAGTTACTACCTTTTTGTTGAAAAAAATTTTTTTTTAATTTTATTAAAATTTCAACAAAAGCGTCATAATTCAAAATAATACCAAAAAAAATCGATAAATTTCAAAAAAATGGTGTTAACTCAAAAAATAGATTTTTTTGCAATGATTGGTAAAATAAAAAAAAACAATATATATTATATATTTTCAAATGGAATTTGCTTCCTATGGTATATTTGAATTTTTAAATTCTGTTAAAATGTGGCCACAAACAGTTTTTTGACTCTACTGAAAATTCAAAAATTTTGAGTTAATACCCTCTTGTTGATCAAGTGCGATATGAAGTTCCCACATTGAAAGTGGTTGCTTTCAAAAAGGCTTTTTTTTCTGATTACCTAAAACTAAAATGAAAAAGGATATTCTGATATGGGTTTATTCTTGGTCGTAGACTTTTCAGATTAGTTTGAAAACCTTCTGTTCATTCTTTATATCATTTTTTGTTCCAGATCCAAAATAAATTATTTTTTTTATCTTAACTCAAAGGCAAAAATCGGTAATGCTCCATAAGTCTTTGTCTTAACAACATACGGTGGAGGAATTTGTAAGAAACTAAAAGTAGATCTATTGTTTAGCCCGATTACATTAAAACTTCACCAAGCTTCATTTTGTCACTTTTATAAGCATCTTTAGTTTAACTGAAGTAATGAAAACAGCTCCTCCTAATAATCAATAATAAGTGTATTTATTTGCATTAATCCAAGCAGACAATTCACCATGCATCTCCTTTGTTACTCAAGAATTGCTAAGCTATGACTACTCTGCTTTCACTAAGTCTCGAGGTATCAGTAGGCTTTTTTTATTAGTGTTCTAATTTCAAACTTCCTACTGGCTCTTCTTCCTCATTACAGACACAGCAAAAAATCAGTAGGATACTTATACTAGTCGCCAGTGTAAGAAAATTTAAGTCGAACTATAGACAGTGCCGTTCGCTGAGGCTAAGAACTGCATCTGCCACCCGACTCTAACATTTATATACATTCCGAGTTATGTGACAGGAATTTTGTTGTTAATAGCCTTTTATCATATTAGTGTTTTTCATTCTATTGTGTCTACTCATTAACTAAGCATTGAGTTCTATATAAAATTTTTTACTTTTTAAAAACATCAGAAAAAATTTCATTATTTACATGTTTGTATTACAGCGTTTTAAAATATTTTTCGGCATTTGGGTTTATAATTTGAAATAAAAGTAAAGAACGTATTAAATAGTTTACTTTCTATAGATTCCATTACTATAATAAGGAAACTCTTCAAGTTAAAAAGAAAAATACTACAGATATTTATTACAGATATTGCAAAATCATACAAATTTAACATCCCTTAAAAAGAAAAGTTTAAATTTTTACTTCCAAAAAGTAGAATAAAACAATATTTTGCATTAAAATTTATGTATTATTTCTAAATTAATTAGATAAGTTTAATGGATTTCACCACACCATTTATCTTAATATCGTTAATAATAATAATAATGTAACCGAAAATTAACAAAACAACATTGTGCAGCAAAATCTATAAAACAACAAACCGATTGACTATTTAATATAAAACAACAACAGCAATATGCAAATAATACATATGCAAGTTGGTAATACAACAACGGTATCAATGCAATTAAAGTCCTTGAATAAATAAATAGATAGAGGCCGACCAAAGGGACAGACTTTAGGACAAATAAACATGCATACATTGCACTCTTGGTAATTGCAACATTTTAACTTGCATGATGGCAAACATTTGCCCATTAATATACTTGATATACATAAATGTATATGCAAATCTGTGACATTTTTAACCTTTAAATAGTAAATTAAAGGCAAATAACATGAGTTCCACAATCAGCAAAATTATACCTATGATGTGCACCCAATCGAGCCAACCAACCAACCACCTTATTTGATCATAAACAATGTTTAGAGAAATAAAAAGGAAGAAAAACAAACAAATAAATTAAATAGATTTCTTTTTGCAACGTGTAGAAAGAAATAATTCACAATTGAGGTAGTTTTTGTGGTTTGTTGTTTTTGTTGGTATTGTTTTAGTAGTGGTCATTCATTCAGTTGTTAAATACTTTATTCTGTGGAAAGTCAGATAATGTCTTTAAAATTTTTGGGGTGTAAGTGCAAAGGGTGCTGATTACACTGCGAGAAAAATGTTCCGTAAAGGAATAATGATTAAAAAGAAGGAAATATGAAACCAAGTCATTCTTTATAATAACATGCATGGAATACTTACGTTATTAATTTTTATAGTAAGTAAAAACCATCACATCATAAGGGATTACATCCATAGAATTCTTTAACAATCGTAAATATTTGAAAATAATTAAATTGGAAATCGCTTTTTTCAATTTGTTTGATACGCATTTACACGTAATTATTTAAATTTAAGTAAGTTAAATAAATTTTCTATACACCTTGTCGGTGGTATATAGCAGGCTCTTAAATTAGAAGCAAAGTATGCGTCTTAAGATAAAAATGCACAAGTTTAGGCAATCAAGTAAAATACACAAATTTAGCCTACTTTTATGAAATCAATGTTAAAAGACATTTTGGTTGAAATTAATATTAACTATTATCATGTAGTTGCGAATTATTTAGATAAATTTAGAATTTCACTGTAAACTTTTATTTTTAAAAACAATTTTTGTAAATAATAAACATATTATTTCTTAATATATTTTAAATTCAAAATGTTGCAGACTAATTCGTTCATTATTCTTATCGATTTAATGATACAAATTGTACTACGAAGTAGAACTATTTTAATATTCCTATATTAAAGATCTTGTCTATTCGTCTTCTAACTTTTCTTCGAGTGTATAAAAACAACTGGTGTAATAGCAACGTATGATTACAATTAGTTGTATGTATGAAAATGTTATATAATTTTTAAATCTAAAATTTAAGTAATTGTAGCCTTCAACATCATTGCTATAGTGGTTGTCATAGACAAAGACAAGAAAGTAGAAGTGGTTAAATATATTCAACGAGGTGGACAATTGCAATTGCTGCTAAGTAATAATTTTGAATTTAATTATAGTAATTCTCTACAGCAATGTTTTATATTTTACTGCTGCTGCTGCTGATGCGGCTATTAAGACTATTTGCACTTTAATAAAATACCTTGAATACCAGTCTGATAATATTCCCCTTTTCACTTTTGTGCACAATGTTAGTGTTTAATGATCTTTTACTTCTTTTTCATACTTTAAACTCCTGCAAACCTTTCAATGTTTTGTTTTTTTTGTTTTTGTTTTTTTTTGTTTTTGGTGTGTGAGTATGTTTGGCCATCTCTTATATCTTTGTGCTTTGAAATATATGCGGAATGCACTTGAATTCATTATGAGGTTTAGGATGAAATTTAACACCCAAGTACTTAATCTTTTTATAACACACACACACACACACACAAAATATAAATTTTATATTTAAGCAGAAATTATACACCAGCATAAACATGATTTGATACCTAAATGGCCAGACAGTTGTTTGAACAAAACGTCACACATGTATTTATTTCTTTGTCGTTAACACATTTGCTTTCACAAACAATGTTTTATGCAAATCTTTTTGATATTTCCGCCGATACTTAAGGGCAGGAAAAGTTCTTTTAATTCTAAATTTTTTTTCTTAGTTCTTCTTTTACATTAAAATGAGATAAAAATCAATGAGTTTGATGCTAATTTATTTGATTTGATGGTTACAAAAAAAGTTTTCATTTTAAACTGTAATAAGGGTTGAGACTTGCAATGTATGTTGAGGACATCAAAAGGAATCCCATATGCAAAATTGTTCATTGTTTAAGAACACGAAAATTGGTCAGATGCCAAATAATTGTTATAAATTAAATGATTTATTAAACAAATGCAGACATGGAAATTGCATTCCTGTGATTAGGAAATGAAAGAAAAATATTTTTTAAATAAAGTTCTTTAATAGCGATACACAAAACGAATTAATAGTAATGCAGTCAGCAAGAGCAATAGAATAAATAATTTTATTGAGAAGCGCTACTACTTAAGTAAGATATTAAATAAAACCATAATAATATTTTAAATTTACTTAGTCAAATAACCTAACCTTGCAGCTTGTATATTTCATTTACGAAAAAAAATTAGCTCGATTAAAACAGAATATTTTTTTCTAATTGTAATATTGGCACTTTTTTAATGTAACTAATACTGCTTATTACAATTTTTTATTTAATTTTCAACTATATTCTAATATTATGTTGAGAGTTTAAGAGACTCAATTTTTTTCATTTCACCCGTCCTAACAATTTTTTTTTAATTTTAGTTGTCGTTTTATGTTTTTTCTTTACATCCGAAATATTTTTAAGTTTTCAAAAAGCTAAGTTAATTTGCTAAGGATACTTTTGGTGCCTATAATACGAAAGTTTTAAAAACAAAATCAATTGTTTCTTACATTGAATACATTTTCTTTATGTCTTTTTTATACAAATTTTTAATTTAAAGTTGTTTTTTTTCACTTACTTCAGTTTCTTTTTGGTTAACTATAAATTCAAGATTTGTTTAATAAAGAATAACGACCTTCTACGATGTCTGAAACATACCCTTTAAAATGTCACCAAAATCTTCTGATTTGTTATAAATTTTCCATTAAACTTGAACAGTAACAGACAATAAAACAATATTTTTTTATGTACAAATATGTTTTTCTTCTGTGAATTGAAAAAGGAAATATCGAAGGCAGAATAGAATCTTTACATGAACTCTATAATAAAAAGAAACAATGAAACCATAACTCAAGTGACACTTTTCAAAACGATTGCATTTTATCATTCATGTGATATTTTTTTCGCTTTATCTTTTAGATGAATGTACGCTGATGGAGTATTGTTGGTTGGATGGATGACTGGCTGATAGTTTGGCTTTAAAAAGAGTCTTTTGTAACTTTCTTCAGCAGCCCATCAGTAAGTCAGCTAGACGATGGCATGTTTGATATGTTTGTATTTGTGTCGTTTTTGTGTGAAGTTTATTGTTACTTTGCATATTGCAAAGACATCACAATATTTGAGATTGATTTTTAAACTTCTGGTATGAAGATGCAGACGAATTTTTGTTTTTTTTTCAGTTTAAGTTAGTTGTTTTGAATTGATTTTTCGTAAAGTTTTATTTCGACTGTTGGCTTGAATAAGTGAGATCAAGTGTTTTTCCGTTGTTTGTTATCGTGGCGGATTTAAATACATCAATAATGATTTGGCATTCAAAATACATACAACAAACCACACCAACATTTTATACAATGACCTTTCAATGCAAAGTAGCTAAAGTTTTTTGTTTTTTTTTTTTTTGGGTATTTGTCTTTGCATTTCGTCTTCAGTTCCTGATGAATTTGACGAAGTTAAAAATAATGATACAAAAAAGGGCTTAGTCTTGTACATAAATAAAATAAAGTGTAGACAATGATGATCTTGATGCTTATTACAATGCTCGTATACAACAACTTATTGTTTTGTATCTTTTCTTTACTTCTGTAAAATTTACCTTTTTAATATTTTTTTTAGAATTGTCAACCTGTCTAGAGGCCAACGAACTTAAATTTTCTTTTTTAAGAATTTTCGGTTGAATTTTAAATGATTTATAGCTGTCTTAAATATGAGCTGCATTACCAAGCCCAAAAAGAGGTTTCTTTTAAGTCATAGACCTGCATATAAATTACTTATGTTTGTATTTGTGTAAACAAACTTTTATATCACTTTTAATATAATTGCATCTCTATGATATCTGATCTTATACTTCCTTGTCTAACCTTATCGATTTCATTCGTGTCACTCATCTTAGGTGAGTGAAATGATTTATTACTCAAATTCGTTAGATTTGATGCTTTAAGATACTCTTCTCTGTTGTTTGTTTAAGGCCAAAGAAAAACATATTGCCTGTGTTCATATCTAAACGATTTTTAATTATCTTGATAAAAAAAAACACAATGAACAACACAGAGGCCTAAAATAATTAATTTCAAATAAAACAAACACCTTCAATTTTCTTTTTCTAAATAAAAATAATAGTTTTTCCTTCAAGAAATATTAATTGTTTTATTATTCATATAATGTCATTGTTTGGGCTATAATATTTAAAATTTAAAGGAAGTAAATTAAAGACAGAAAAAAAGCTACCTTCCTTTTTATATCGCAAAAAAATAGACAAAACAAAATTTTGGCAAATTATTATTTCGTCCATATAAGTTTTTCCCAACAACTGTCAAGATATTGTTAATACAGTTCCCTTATTATATTCTTTAATTTTATAAATAAAAGCACTTTTTGTGCCAACGTATTACTTCTTTAAATTTATCAGATACAAAGTGAGAAACTTTAAACGCCTTCTTTTCTTATTTGTCTTAATCTACCGCTGTCCTCATGTTAAGTGGTCGTAGTTAAAGATTAAAAATACTTATTATTACCCCAACATCTTTTTTTATTTATTTTTTCTTTTTCTTTTTTTCGTTTTCGTATTCTTAACATCTTTTATAAGCGTCTAAACAACCATTTGTTAACAACTCTTTTACAGAATATGAAATTATTTTGATAATAAGCAGACCTCAAAGCTGTTGCTGGTGTAAAAGGAAAAGAAGCAACAACAAGATATTAACATGGTTTTAAAATTTTGTGCTGAAATTATCAAAATTCCGTGCCATTTAAATCACACGTACGTAGGGATTCTAAGATTAGGTTATCATAAAGAGGGAGAGAAAAAAATATTAAATAATAAAAAAATGCATGCAGTCTGCCAGCCAACCAATTAAGCCCAGCAAATTTTGAACAAAGACAGAAAAAACAAGTGCCGGGATTAGTTTAACACCATGTTTTACAGTGTGTTATTTTTGCAATAATGTTGCATGAAGCATTTAAACATGATTTTGTTGCACTCGTATTTCAGCTGATTTTTACTTGGGCTCTCCTTACACATGTAAAGAGTTTTAAGGCTGAGTTGTGGCAGGTTTAAATTTTATTTTACTTTACTGCTTGCTATCAATACACGGACATCTTTTAGCCAAGAATTTGTTCTTTTGAATATGAAGAATATTATTATTTTTGTCGTAATATTGAGTTAGTGGAGACAAGCAGTGATAAAAACTCTAAATAAAAGAATTGTTAGTTAATGAGATAAGTTCTGTGGGTATTAACATGTGGCATTTATGAGAAAATATTTTTAATATTTTTTAATATATTCCTTAATAAAAATATTGTTTTTGATAAATAAATAAACGAGAACAAAAACGTTGACTCTCTATAGGTGTTGTAGCTCCTCAGCTGTCTATTATAAACTAAAAGCCTTAATTAAAAAAAAAACGGAAAATATTTATTTCTTAATTGAAAGATTTTTTTAAAGCTCAAATTGCTATAAACTTGGGTCTTTTATATTGCACATAAATAATTGTAAATGATATTACTAAAGAAATTTTCTTAATATAAAATTGTGACCGCTGAAATTTTTTATAGATGAAATTTTTTTAAGACAGAAAATATTTTATATTTACAATTATGATATTTTTCATCAGTTTGCTTTGCTAAATAATCATAAAAAGATTGATGTTAGAGCAATACTGGCAAAACATCTAGATTTACTTGGAAAATCAGCTTTCATTTTGTATAGACGGCAATCCGTGAATGAAGAAAATTCGCAACATACCTTAGGGACTTCAATCTACTGTTTATGGCGGTCTAGAACCTGGTGGCATATTTATATCTTATCACCTCAAAACTGGTGATTTATATTTGGAACCAAATATAGCATTGATCCGTGCTAAATGTGGTTGAATGACGATCACAACCTTCGATTTATTGAAACCATGAAATGGTAATAAAATTCTGTGCGACCATGTGAAGTATATAGTATATGATTTTACTGAGACCATTCCGTTTCACTGTGCAATGTATATGCTCTTTGTATACCAATCATTCTCTATTTCTGTAAATAGGATCACAAAGCTGACAGTACGGTGTAGCAAAATTTAATGAAACTTTAAAACTTTAATTTATTTAAATTATTCTTCTCATAGTTTAAACTATTTTAGTATATACCAATTAAAGCTGTTGTTTAATCTCATGCACAAATAATTGTCCCAAAGTTTCAATTTAATTTTTTTTTTCTCCAATAATTGTTTACAAATTTATTCTGATTGAAGGCATGTTTTTATCATTATGACGATGAATTGAACTTCATTCAAATCCATTTAAAATCAATGTCAATTGCATACAAATGTACAAAAAAACATCAATATATTATTTAAGAGAAATTTGTGCTGAATGACAAAATATAACAAAAAAATGTTTGTTTGCCTTTAGGCAAAAAAAGGAGAAACATTGCAAAAGCATTTGTCTATTTTCACATATTGCACTATATGTGAAATATAATACATTCATAATTGGAGAAAAATATTAGCAACAGATACATACATATTAATTTTTAAAGAATATTAATAAATAAAATAGAAAAAAATTTCAATTTAAGTGAATACATTTTTTTAGATGAATTTTATATGTCAGTTTTAAATAGCTTTCTGTCAAGCTTAAGTTCGTTAAAAATTTGCTTAAAAACGGGTGTAGCTTATATAAAAATTCTTTTAAAGTATACGTTTTTTAGCATTCTTTTCAAATACCTTATGTCTCCTTTCTCACATTAAAATTTTACAATATATCACTAAAATTACTTAAGAAATTAACTCTTATTTACATGTTTCAATTACAAAAATTTTCTTGTCTAAATATATTTGTGCACCGAAAATTAGGAACGGACCAAAGACTCCTTAATATAGATAAATGTTTGGGTGGCATTGTTGTCTTCGTTTTGTTCGGTTTGGCTGCTAATGGAAAGAGAACAGACCTCAAAGCCGATATTATAATAATATAATACGTTGGTAAGGGTTAGCAATGATTTTTTATTATAAATACTAATAAATATAAATGAATATTCTTTTCAACGGTCTTTTTTAATTAACAATATAAAAATTTTTTTTTTATTAGATATTTCTAGAAATATCGAGAAAAAAAATATATATTGTTAATTAAAAGAGACCGTTGAAAAGAATATTTATTTATATTTATTAAAAATATAAAACTGTCGATTAAAAAAATAAAAAAAAAAATATTATAAATATTTTTATTTTTTTTGTTTGATTTTTTTTGTTTTATGGAAGAAATATTCTTAGTCCCGTTACTCTCAGTGGATACGGTTGGCCACAACCCATAATTGTGTCGAAAAATATACTTTGATATTAATATCTATGACTAAGAATATTTCTTCCATAAAATAAATATTTTTATAATTATTTTTTCTCCCCTTTTGCTTTTGCAGCGCAGCCTTTAAGACAACGAGGAAATATTAATTTAATATATTAATTTAAATCAATTCTATTATAAATTTATATTAAATTCTTGAATAAATATAATTGTTTAATAATAATTTTAAATTGGTAAATTCTTCCTACATTAATATTATCCCCTAATAATATTTATATAATTAATTAATATTTAATAAAATTTTATTGGTATTTAATCATATTAAGAGGAGCGCAATTTTCGCGCTATTTTTTAAATTATAGTTTAACGGAAAGCTGACAATTACTTTAACTGTTTATCTTTCAATATTATTATTATTTATGGATTTAATTTCAATTTCTAATCCAAGTTTCAAAAAAATCTGATATATTACAAATCATTTGTATTAAGACCACACCACTGTTCAACACATTTTTTGCTCACCTTAATGTTTTTAAAATAAATTTAACTTTAATATTCCTAATGATGGTAAAATTAATTGATTATTTTTTGATGTCTTTAATAGAAATTATAACAAAGAAAAGGCTTTTTTTCATTTTTTTTTTCTTTTCAAATGAAAATAATATAAAAACAAGATAGAAACCCACATCAGTAGCTAAATGTACTTCGTAATTTTAACAATTAATTTAAGGTTTTATTTTTTAGAAAAAATATATAAAAGTCTTTTGAAGTATAAACGCCATTCGTAACTTCAGGCTTAAAGCAATTCTTTACTAACGACTTTTGTTCTCTTAACAGCATTTGGATTTGTTTTCATTTGAAAAGTTTGAAATGTTATCTTTCAAATGATGTGTTAAAAAATGATGAACCCTTTTATAGGTTTTCCATTCCAAAGAAAAGGAAAAATCACTGAAAAATATAGCATTTATTATTATTTTGTAATAGATACCCAGCGGTCATTATAGCAGGCAACATCTTAAGTGTGTTTTTCGATTTAATATTAGTGTAGTAGGATGATTTAAGTATGTGGCATGATTGCCTCATTTATCTTTTGTTTACGGCTTTTGTAATTTTTGTTATTTGCTTTTGTTTTTGGTAAAACTTAAAAAGCAACAGATATTGTCAAGAGTTTTTCTGAAAATTGTATTCAACTGAAGATGGCAAGAAAGTAACACAATCAATATCAGGAATGAAAAATAAAATGGGAGTTTTACTGTACTGTGAGAAAATGAAAACAATGCTAAATCATGGGTTATTAATTTGGTTGCAACACTTTTACTTGTATAATTAAATAAAATCAAATAACAATAATAAATACACTGTTGAACATTAAACATTTAAAATGTATAAGAAATCCTTTTAAGGCTTGAATTTTCGTATATTTGCTGTATTTAAAAAAAGTAAAGAGGATTTGCATCACAGCATTTCAGCTTCTAAGATGTTGGACATGATAATAAATAAAATATTCATATGAGAATTCTGCATTAACTGAACACGAAAGTTCAGCTAATAATAGCCCTGCATGCTGATAGTGAAATTCCTTTTAGTTCGCAGTTCTATTTTTGAATGTTTTTCATCGATTATGTTCGATATCAAATATAAGAGAACGGCAGTGTAATTCCACATAACTTAAAAAGTGAAATCTATTCACAGTGAAATTCACATATTTTAATATTTATGCAGATGTTAGAACTCAAAATAAATTCGATTAAAGAAAACTATGTCACACAAAAAGTTGTTAAAAATTCTATTTTCTTTATCTTTACTATTTCTATTTCTGCCGAGGTTTATACCTGCTGCTTGATTTATTTTCGGTGTAAAGAAAGAAAAAACAAAACTAAATATTATAAACTTAAAATTGAATTATATAAGGCAGTTAGGTCTATCATAATTCAATTTTTATTTTCGACAAGTTTCTTGCCACGAAAGATGACGATAAACTTTAAAACCACAATTGCTAAACCACTTTGTTTACAACAACTTTCTGTATTTCTCCTCTCTGTACAGAAGAAAACTGCTCTCGTTAACATTTGGAGCAAACCGAGTATCACCTTTAATAAAACAGACCAACATAATAATGCCTTGCTGCGGTAAATGAAAAATGTAAGTTACAGCTGATAGAAATTAATGCCACAAATAAAAACTAAAAACTTTTCTAAAACGCATACGAATGAGTGTAAGTGGCATAAAACTAAAGTAAAAATTAACAATTTTAAAAATAAAGTTTATGAACATCAGTGATGAATAAACTGGCCACAAAAATTAATTTTCTTTATTAGAAAACTTCAAAAATAGCATGTTGCTAGTCAATAATAGACCACAAACTAGCTTCATTGAAAGAATATAAGAATTTCAAAATAATTGTATAAATAAATGTATAAATTTTTGGATTTAAGCGTAGAAAACAATTCATCAATTATAGTCTCTGCTAAGAGAACAACAAATGCTTCACCTTCACCAGAATGCAACTAAACCTGATGACGATATTGTAGAATATGAAAGAAATTATGAAGTATATAATTGTTATTAATAAATATAAAAAATTTCTGCAAACTTAAGTGCTGTAAACTTTGCCAAATATTTTAATAATCTCATAATAATAGTGTTGCCAATTTTGTAGTTTTCTTAAAATAAATATAATTGAGAAATTGTCGGTAATGGATCCAGTTATAAAAATTCTTTTTCATTGATAGTGAAATATAACCTACAACAAAAATCATTAATCAGGCTATTTTTAGTCTCCAGAATATTTTTTTGCCAATTTATAACATAATAGTGTATATCACTAGTTTATATATCAGTCCTAGAGACAAAGGATAAAGAGATAAAGTGCATGTAATATAAATTTTGTGCCTGCGAAGGCCTTGTGTCACCTTATTACACATTTTTTTCAATTGAAGACTTCTCAAACAAAGAGAAAATTTCAGCTATCAATCCGGAGATCAGAACATTGTTAAAGAAGCCATGGAAATTTTTTTAGTATTGATGTTTAGTTAAAATCAGACATCTTTTAACAGATATACATATCACCTAATTCAAAAGTTTAAAAATAAAATAAAATACGGAATGCGCATCTTTATTGACAAAAAATACTTCTGTAGCGAAAGCTCCTTAAAAGAGTGTTTGAAATTAAATTGGGATTTTAATTTTTATTTTTTTTTTTCTGTATCTTATATCTAGAAACTACATCTCATAAAATTACAAAGAATAGAAGAACAATGCGTTTTGTTCAAGTGACTGATATATTTTAATAATAATTTTTTTTAGTCACTTTCTTGTGACTTTCATAGAAACTTAGCCACACTTTAGTAACGTGTAACTTAAGTTTATCAACTACTTTTTCTTAAACTCCATTGCAAAAAATCGCTAACTTAGCCGTAACTATCAGCAAAGCTTCCGATGCCATATTTAAGATATAATTGGAATGTTGAAATGTGTACATCATTTTGATCAAGTACGATATAATTTTCCAAAGGCCATAAGACAAACATGTATTATGTTGTTTTCATCTTCTTTTTATTGCCTTAAAACGAGATGAATATGAAATGAAACATACTTTAATACATTGTTTTAAAAGAGTTTACAAAAAAAAACCCCAAAAACGAAAAGAAAATCAATAATAAGTAACATTCACATCTCTAAAAACAAAGTATACTATTGGCGGTATACTAACTTATAAACTGGAAGCGCTAAAGTTTAGTAAAGCTATAAGCCTGTGTTGTTTAAGCGAACGATTGTTTGTGTCCATCTATACGACTGTCTGCTATATCTGTATATGTCTGCCTATCAATCAGTGAGTTTGCAAGGTTATTGTGTCTCAGGAATTATTTTGCAGAAAACCGCAAAAAAATGATCTTAAAGAAATGAAAATAATGTACGAAAACAAAATGCTTAAACTAAAACTGCTGTAATTTCATCATTACATACAGCACCGTCATAGTCATGATTTCAATAGCTTTAAAAAATTAATGCTGGGTTCTTTATATGTTGTGAAGCTTTTAATGTAGATAATATTTGTGGTTAACAATGGCAACAGTAGATATCCAACTAGCAAAGTTAAATTAGCGTTATTTTTTTTATTTTTTTCACTTAAAATTTTTTGCCATATCGAAAATTAAGAATCAAGGTGAACTAAATGATTCTCACGTATGAGGACGTGACATTGATTTGAGGAGCGTTAATTATTATTACTTTTTTTTCCTCTTTTCAAACCAACTTTGTTACTTTGCGTTCTGGTTTTTGTTTTAGTTTTTTTTTTACAGAAAAATTAAAATTTATCCAATCGAAATAGAATTAAGAAAGTTGGAATTCCGAGAGAGAAAGAGGGAGACAGAAAGATAAGTTATCAAAATATAAACTTAAAAACTAAATTAAATCAAAAAATTAGTTAACATAATATATTTTTAATAAAAATCTTGTAACAATCAGAATTTCAAATTATTTTAAAACAATAAATTTTAATTTTAATGAAAATATAATAAAATAAAATAAATATAATTTAATTTTGATTACAAAATCCATTAACTTCTAGGAACTTTATAATTGTAATGTCCAGTAAAGCTGTATTTTCAAACACAGTCAATAAATTGTTATAGTTCAGCTTATAGCCGATGCAAGAGCAAACAGTTACTACTAACAGCACTACGGATTCAGTAAATTATAGATACAAAAAAGTTTAGTATACTTTAATTATACGTAAAAAATAGGGTCAGGATTCTCTGATTGTCTACCATAGACGACCTAAAAAATATCTTCTACAAGATTTATGCCAAAACAGTCTAATTTAATGTTATGAAAAACAAATTTGGAAATCCTATTAAAGTTTAGCTGGCATGGACTTGATTTGACTTCGTGTACTTGAAGTCCAATTACAAAAAACTGTTAAAATGTTGTTAATTTTTCATTTAATTTCTCATAAATTGAATGACAAACAAACACAGCGAAATGTACACGCTATATGCATATCTCCATTAAAGCAAATATCAATATTAGGTCTATAAAATATAAACACAAAGCTAAACATAAAAGCACACGCACACATACATGGGCTCACACAACGATTTATAGATTTATTATGTAGCGGGTATTGTGGCAACCACCAGGATATATTATTTAGGGAGTGTAATGCAAAACGGCACTGCATCCATTAAAATTTGTCACCCGCGGCTAAGCTAAATGTCAATTGGGTTTTAAGCAACATTAATTTAAACATACGCACAGGATTCACACACAAAAGTACAGTAAAAAAAGGCAGATATACAGACAGACAGACAGACATTCATAGAGTCATGCAGTCGTACACAAATTAAAGTATTCTTTAATGCCCTGCCAATAATTTGACACGTTCGACACAACTAATGATGGGAATCAATGGTCATTCATAAAAATTGTCGTTGGTTTTGCCATTACAAATGTCAGTGTGGTGCTAGTGTTCACTGTGAGTGAACAATTCTGTTCCAATTCATTCTTTATATATAAATTTTTCGATTCTACCAACCACACTGCGACAGTTCAGATAATGATTTTTCTTCCTTTTCTTTTCTTTGTTTTTTTTTGTGTGTGTGGAGAACAAAAAATACTTAATTTCATTTTTATAAATTGCAATTGTTTAGTTGCACGTTTGATAATGAGTGTAGTTGGAAAATGTTGGTGGGTATAATGTCAAATTTATTATCATAGTGATTGTATTCCTATTGAATGTTGAGTTATTTAAGACAATTTCAATTTAATTCCCATTAACACCAATAAAAAGCAAATAAATAAAACATTTAGTATAAAAACTAAATGTGTTACAATTGCCCTC
This sequence comes from Trichopoda pennipes, assembly GCA_030448955.1. Taxonomy (NCBI): domain Eukaryota; kingdom Metazoa; phylum Arthropoda; class Insecta; order Diptera; family Tachinidae; genus Trichopoda; species Trichopoda pennipes. The sequence goes on along the minus strand of JASKUP010000031.1, from coordinate 2,755,718 downwards.
ATGTAGGTTTTCGCTTTTGTTTCTTTTTAATACAAAATATCTGAGATAAATGTTGAAACTATTACAATTACAAAGATTATTTTAATCGAATTTTACATATTGTACAATTTTATTTATTTAAAATTGTTAATTTTCTAATAAAACTAAAAGTATTATAAAAGTTTTAAATTCAATTTTTCTGCTTGTGTAATACTTTGGTTAACAGCCAGCTTCGTAATAATGACAACTCTAAATAACGCCTAACTTAATTAATTTACAGGATTTCGGTATATACATTATGTCATAGTTATGTCAGAAGTTTATGTTCTACAATCTTCTCTAAATATATTTCTATATTTTACCTTTTAAGATGAAATTATATTATCCGTCGTGGAAGGGCTAGGCTTCATCTTTTCGGAAATATTTAAACTGTTAATAATTTAGTAAATATGAGAACACATGATGCCATAGAGCCCTTCACAAAGATCTACTACATGCGAATTTATCGCCTCATTTTTATCGCACTTTTTGAATGCTATCAATTTAGCCCGGTGAATAAACTGGCCGAAAAAAATTTGCTTTACGAGGAATAATTCTTTTGCCGATATTATGTACGACTATGTAAACCTCAGTTCAATTGCAGTATTGGACACTAATCATGTTTTCATAAACAGGGGTAATGTGATTGATAGATCTTACTTTATGATTTAAATGTTTAATATTCAAGTGGTACGCAGTCAGGAACGGTCAAGATTATTATTATTGCAAACATTAGAGTGTATGCAACGAATTTTCAATTGTTAATAACTATTTTCAGATTGGAAAAACCATTGATAGCGAGAACCTGGATGCAGATGGGAGTAAATAATTTTTATTGTATATTATCAGTTGACATCATGCTGGTCTCTGAAACGCATTTGACTACAAGAGGTATTTTTAAAATTAATGGATTCACATTTTATGATACAAAGGATCCGAGAGGAAGAGCATGCGGCGGCTCAGCAATTTTAATAAAGTATAGACTGAAACACCATTTTTTAGACAGCAAGCAAGAAGACTATTTACAAGCCACAACTCTTTTTAATGATATAGTAATATCATCAGTCTACTCTCCTCCCAGGTTTTCAATAACCGAGGCGCAGTATGAAAAATTTTTTAAAGGTCTTGGACCATGTTTTCTGGCAGCTGGCGATTATAATGCGAAACACAATTACTGGGGTTCGCGCTTAATTACACCTAGGGGCCGAGCATTGTACAACGCTATTAGCAGTAATGATTTAGATGTTGCTTCGAGTGGTCAGCCTACATACTGGCCTACCGACAGACAAAAAATTCCGGATGTAATAGATTTTGCTGTCACAAAAAATATTTCAAGAAATTTAGTCACAGTAGAATCTTCCATGGATTTATCATCGGATCATTCTCCAACCATTGTAACTATTTGCATCCCGCTTAGAAGACATTTGTTTTTTCCTGATACAAATATGATCAGTCGCATCAACTGGTTGAGTTTTAAAAAAATATCTCAGCAGCCATTGTTCGGAGAATATTTTGCTAGAAACAAAGGAGGATGTGGAGTGTAGCCTTGCAACTTTTAGTGAAAATATTACACAAGCAGCACAGCTTGCAACAACTAAACATCCGCAGACTGCTTTAGGTCACATCTATTCTTCAGACATTGAACGTCTCGTAGCGGAAAAACGAAGAGCTAGGAGAGATTGGCAACAACACAGATCGCCCCTGCAGAGGCAGAGACTTAGAGAATGCACAAAGCGGCTTAGAGACTTACTAGTATATGAAAAAACTGCATCTTTTGAGAAATATCTGGAGGGCCTCGATGCTACACCAAACTCCAATTATTCTTTATGGCGTGCTACAAAAAACCTTAAAAGGCCCGTTGAGTACAAGCCACCCCTACGTAATATCAGTGAAGATTGGGCAAGAAAGGACGCTGAAAAAGGTGACTTATTTGCCGATTACTTGAAAGATGTATTCACCCCACACATATGTACTGATGATGTTAGTTTGCCTCGACCCTTAAAGTTTAAGTTGCGTGAGGTACAAAAGTTAATTTCTGAAGTAAATCCGAAAAAAGCTCCTGGTATGGACGGCATAAGTAACAAAATGTTGAAGGAGCTTCCCAATATTGCAGTCAGAATCATGCTATTCATTTTTAATGCCATTTTACGGCTTGAATACTATCCTGACCACTGGAAGATTTCTAAAGTTAAAATGATTCCAAAACCGGGTAAAGACCTAACCAAAACCATTGTGATTTAGACATACCGCTGGTGACTACAGAAATCATCAAATACGCAGGCAAATACTTGATGAAGCTCGAAGACCATCCTAATCCCCTTGCTCGCAATATCTTGGATTATAGTGGACATAGCCGATTAAAAAAGAGGGATACCGCAGCTTTAATCCTCAATGCTATAGACGATACATCTTAGAAATATTTGCTTTGTTTTTTCATGACAATTTTTTTTTCTTACCCAAAAGGTTAGGCCTGACATGGTCGGGACTAATGTAACTTTTTTTTTAGAATTTAAGATTTTAATACTTATTGTTAGTTCTGTTTATAGAAGATACAATAAATAATTTTTGAGAGTTAAAAAAAAAAAATATATTATCAGTTTCCTAGTGAGTTGCAATATTGCATTTTCGCCATGTTTTCAAAAACAGGAGCAATAGTATTGATAGATCTGACGTTTTGTCAAGATGAAATCTAGCGCTTTTTTTCGACAAGAATAAAAATTTGTAGTTCTTAAGCGCTCCCAAAAGGATGAAGAGGTCTAATACTCGACATGCCGCTTTTTTAAGGATCTGCTAATTAATTTTGATATTCTGCACCTCTCTGTTGAACACAATGCCATTTTTGCATTAGATACCACCACTATATATTCACACACAATTCACTATTCAACATATTTATGTGATTGTAAATTTGTGTTAAACATTTCCTTAATGTATGCCACAACACGTTTTCTATTTGCTAATGTGTGTTCGCCTGCCTGACATCCTCTTCTATTTCTATTTGAATTTAATTGTTTTTGTGTTTTATTGTATTCTGTGTAGTTAGTTTTCCTTTTGTTTTCCTAGAAATAAATTCAAATATTCTTTTTCTGCATTTTTATTCATTTCTTTTAATTGCATTTAAGTTGAGGGTGGTTTATTGTTCATTCCTTTTATCCAAATTGTTGTTGAAAATGCTTGTGGCCATGTATACATGTATGCACTAATACATGTGCATGTTTGTGCTGATATATAAAATTTGTCACAGTACCATCTGATTGCACTGATAAGAGCTTTAAATGACAAATTAACTGGGATTGCAGCTGCATATGTTAACAAAGGGAAGTGTTTAAGAGTAACAAAATTTTGAGATTTTTATCCAAGAAAAATTTTAAAATGTGATTTGAGCCCTAATTATACCAAAAAATATTTTGATATGGAATATTTACTTTAAGAATCCATTTAAAATAAAAAGTTACTTTCTTATGATATAGCCTATCCATAGCTTTTGCTGCTTGAACTTTCAAAATTTCAATACAAGTTAAATGTTCGTGAAATGTATCTTTTATGAAATTAATCGTCTAAGAAATGTCATCATATTGATACAATTTTAAATTTTGGTACCGCTTCAATTATTATTACATTATTACAAAAATGTGTCCGTTCTGACAAAAGGCGTCTTGTGTTTTAAGATTCTTATTCACTAAACTAAATTTTTTGTTTGTCTTTAAATTCAATTTTCTCTTATTAAAATAGAAGATTTTACAAGTTTATTTAGTCAAATTGTAAAATAATTTTAAAATTATATTTTTAGTGATTTTTTTTAAGAAAGTAACACAAATTGGAGTTGAGGATTGAGGAATTAAAACACAAAAGCCGAGTACAGAAGTTAAGACCTGGAATACATATATAGATTTATTCCTTTAGAGGCCTTCTAGATACCCCATGATCAAAGTGATGAGATTTTAAGTCCTTTGTTTAAATATTCTTGCTGTTCAAATAATTTTTTTAATTTTTTTTTTCCTTCCATCTCTTTACATTTCGCTGGGTGTTGTTTTATTGTTTTCTTGAAAGGTAAAACCAAATCTGCTAATTTTTTTATTAAGTAGTACTTAAAAGTTGTCTAGCAGAATATGCCTTAATAATCAAGATTGCTTCTGCCCCCAAATAATAGAATTTGCAAAAGAAAATACAAAAGTTTAATTCGCTTATTTTATTTTAAAAATCAAAAAATGATCGTCGCCTCTAGACCAACAGCATCAATGCACATATTAACCTTTTATTATTCATTATTATTTACATCAATTTCTGTCTTCATATTAAAAAGACTGACAATATTTATTAAAATTTCTGTTTTATTTTATAAAAAAGTTAGCCCTTAAGGCTTGTTCACAGCATTACAATTCACCTCTTTGAAAAGGCCAATGATGCCAACATTTACACTTAAGTTTTATAGCAACAAAAAGCAAAATTACATCCCAATACCAATTTCTATCTATGCAAATTTTAGTTGCCCGTTTATGTAGGCAATAACAAAACAACAAGTAAAATTGTTAACTTTTTTTTAGCAGCAACAGAAGCTTGTATAATTATTACAAGAGTATGGCATTTTTTCTTTATATTCCTTCGTTTTGTTTTCTCCATGATAAATAAAAATCAGCAGTCTTACTGTAATAAGGCCGATATGCAGATGTTTGATATAACTTGCATAAAACTTTATGGAACGTATTACAAGCGCAAGAATATAAAGTAGTATTTCTTTTCTTGTTTGTAATTCAAGTGGAAGTGTGGCAAATCTATTATGACATATGATTACAATTGCCAATGTTAGAGAAACGTATTAAAAAAAATAACTGCAGCAACAATAATGCAAAAAAAATTGTATTCTACGTAACACAGCGGATGCTACATAACAGCAACTAATATAAACTACCTACTCATACTGCTTACTAGAACTGCTCACAGTTTACAATAATACTTTAACACAACTCCTGTTCTTGCTGTCTTTTGTTGATATTTTATTGTTTTCACTTCATCCACCGTGGCTCTATGTATCGTTATATCCATTATACGTGAGCTGATGGCTACTTTAACGATGGCTAAAAATGTTGCATATATAAAAAGCAGCAGACAGACAGACAGATATTTTCCCGATTTATTTGTATGCTGCTTGTTGCAACTGCACAAAATATTAACAACTTGCACAACATTATAGTGAATTGTATAGAGATCTCATAAAGTGGAATAAATATTTTCTTTATGCGAGTAAATTTTAACACCCTACAGTATTTCTTCTTAATTATGATTAACAAGCTTTTCAAAATTTTTGTTTATGGAAGCAGTAAAATGAAATTTAAATATTTTAATAGCTGTAAAATAAGAACTCACAAAAATGCTTTCACTTCTTGGTCATTTGTCAGTCAAAACTTTTCTCAAAATAAATTCACCAGTAATTTTTCTAAAGACAAAGTGTTTTCTGTAGGCAAATTTCATTAATTATAATTTTTCTTTCAAACGGTTTCAACTTTTTTAAATTTCATCAGTTAATCTATAAATATTTCATGTCATAACTTTTTTACAAACAAATGGGGAGGATTTTGTAAGAAAATTATCAAGGGAGAATATCGTAGGTAGTGCAGAGTTGGTGAATCTAACGAAGTGAAGCCAACTGAAAAATATCGACCATTACTGCTGTAATAGGGAGCATTATCAACTGAAAAACCACTCGAAGTAGAAGAGTACGAAGAAAACACTGAAGATGGCAAACGACCGAAACCGGTTTGTTCACAAACCCAATTTGACGAGGGTCGACGGAAAACCGTACCCAAATAAAAATAATTTAAACCCTGTCGGAAAATTTACGCACATATTGGAAGAGATCTACCTACTGCTACGATTAGGGAGATAAGTTTTAATTCTCACTATAGGCATAAAGACTAGTCACATGTTATTATAATAAGATTAAGTAGAAAGTTGAAAGGTAATCGGATATTTTTTGCGATATGTGAGGGCAAAGAGGAGTTGAAAGCCAAAGGCAAAGAAGTAACTCACCTGATTTCAGCAGGTGAGTCACCTGATTTCAGCAGGTGAGTTACTTGGTTGAAAGATGGTAAGCGGTACATTAATAGACAGGGAAAAAATGTAAAGCGAGTTATAATGGACTTCTAGGACCTCCAAGCATATGTGCGATTATATTGGCAGAGCCTACAGAGGAACTGAACATGCCCAAATATGCAAAAGATGTATCTATGAGCTATTGGATTGGGTTATTGTTAGGAATAACAAGAAAATAATGAACTCGAAATTTTTACTCCAGGCCAAAATAATTCGTTTTATATCAACTGATATTTTAAATGACTTTTTATTTGTTACCATCTATGTAAATTAAAGTGTAAAATACAGGATATACAATTTGCTAGAAGGTTTATTTTAAGTAAAAAAATTTGCACAGTGGAAAATGTTCTTCAATTTTCTTTTTAATGTATTGGAAATGATTATTAGAAATTAAAATATATTTTTCGTTATCAGGAAAAGTATATAACTATTTTATTTCCATTGTGATTGAATGAGACTTTAAAATGAAAAACAGAAATAGTAATTGTGACCTCAAGCTTGAATATTTTGAAAATCCAAAACAAAAAGTGATAACGTTTTCCAGCTATAAATAAAAATATTAGTATTAAATAGAACATTCCAATAACTAGTATTTTTTTTAAATAAACACAATTATTGCCACTGTCTATTACATATCAATAGCGCGTTAACATTGTATACTTCAACAAAAAAAAAAAATTGGCAAATAATATTGAAAAGCTATAAAAAAATTAAATAACTTTATGAAAAAATCATTGGTTTTAAACTGGCAGATGGCTTTTAATTTCTTGTCCTGTTACAACCCATACATTCGTACATTCGAAATGGCCTTAAGCTTTCAAAGGAAATTTAAGGCAATGTTTGCAACAAATATGTGCGCAAGTTACTATATTTAATGTTAGACAATGACACCTAAATGTGTTCGGATATGAGCCTTTAAGCAGATTGTTTTTCATTATTACATGTTGACATTTCTGTCATAGAATTATTTCCATTTATATTGCGATAAAATCTAATAAATTTCATCAATCTTATTGCACAATAAACACAATGTTGTCAACATTCAATTATAAGAGTAATTAGTTTTTAGAAATGTTTTAATACAAAAAATTAACACAAAACAACAGCTGGCATTAGAAGTTCAGTTGACACATTTGTTGTAAGTGTAAAACATAATTGGAAAGTAATTAATTCTTGGGAGCGAAAAAAAAACGATAGTATAATTGGCATATATATTAAGGTATGAATTGTATGAGTCGATTTTCTAAAAATGTATAGAACAAGTACTTTTGATAAACAAATTACTTAAGTCCACTAGGTTATTTTAAAAAGATTTCTTAGAGTTCTTAAAAATGTAACAAATTTCTCCTAAATTTTTGCTTGCTTTGAATGCAATATTCGATAACTCCATGGAAAAAAATCAAAGCAGTAATTTTGTGCCAGAATCATTCAGTCGACACTAAATTTATTTATTATATTTTTATGTTGATTTTTAAATGAGTTTCGGGAGATTTTAACACTTTTTTAATGCAAAAATAGTGGTGCGAACACACTGGGAGACAACAACCTAACTGAGAATTAATCTTTTCCATGACTTTAAATCCAGAAACCAACCAGTTTTCTAAAAATAAATTATTATTATTCATATAGAATTTCACTTTCTCTTGTTATTAACTTTTACTGTCCGCTATACAATTAATCGCAGTTATTAATGAACTTAAACCTGATCTAAAAATAGTAATTCAGTTGCAAAATAGTTCGACTAACACATAAATTAAAAAGACTATTCCGGAATATATTCCTACGGCGGTGTTTGCGCCAATGTGTGTTCAGTTTGCGTAAAAGTATCGTGAACTTGTGCAGTTTAATCTTAAGATGTTCAGTAAGTCACAGTTTTAAAAACAAAAGATGAGAGCAGAAAACCTACGCTAGACAGAGTTCCAAGTGCCTATCTTTTTATCTTTTCTCATTGGTACCTCAAGTAGTCAGACTTCATAGTATTTGAACATGTTCACTTTTTCACTTGGACGTTCAGAACAAAAAATTTCACATTTTATTTCTAGATTTTTATTGTCTTAAAACTCGTAATGCAGACTCAGGTTTGAGCACTGAACTTGTGGAAATTCTACAAATTTTCTTAAAATAATTTTTTTTACAATAAGTTTTTTTATTTAAAATTTCTGATATTTTTAAATTAGATTTTCTAATGAATTTCTCAGTTATAATTTTTAGAAATGTTTTTTGTGTTTTAATAAGAAAAGCATGGAATAAAAAGGTTTTTAAAGTTAAACTAAAAGCTTTAAAGGTCTTTAACGGCATTATAACTAGATTGCAACAGGACAAAATATCGCTCTTATCTTAAATTATTTAAGATTAAATTCTTTTACAAAAATCTAATGAGCTAAATAAATATTAATATGAATCGAAGTTTATAATTTACAAAGCATACATATGTATGTGATCTTTTACACTACTTCTCATGTTCTAAATGTATGCTGATGTATCTATAAACATACAAACTACACATTTGCATTATGTAAAGAGAAAACTTTAATTTCAATCCAAATGCACACCTTTTTAATATGTCATTTTATGTTTGAATGTTGACACTCAATTATGTCAGTGTTTCATTTTATTTATTAAAAACAGAAAACAAAACTTAACATCAACACCAACACCAACAGCATCGAACAAGTTTGTGATTGAATACAAGTGCATATATTTGTATTTTTATGCAGTATATGAAAAGCAGACATACTGACTTGCCTTTCTGCCTGACTGACTGATACCCACCAGTATCTTTACAATTTTTCAAAACTAAAAAAAAAATTATCTGCAATAAATTTTACCTTTACCTACGAGGGATATTCCAGGAATGTCTGCTATAATGCAGGGAAAATAGAATTTTAACATAATTTAAAAAGTTAAGAAGAGCATTTTTTTATGCTTCCTTTGTGGCCAAAAAGTATTTAAGTTTTTAAAGGGTAAGGATTGTGCAACATAAAGCCGATAATTTCGAACATGAAATATAAAGTATATTAGCGACTAAGAAAATATTTAAAAAAGTCTTATAATTATAGTCACTTTCTTTTCAAACAAACTACTTTAATTTTCAATACTAAAGAACATTTGAAGCGGAAACAGATTTAACTGGATGACAACTAAAATAAATTAGAAAATTCTTTGTAAATTTGATTAGTTGATGATTATTTTTAGTCTTAGATAAAAAAAAAATTAAATAAAAGAACTTCTTAATTTTAATAACATAAGATATAAAGTGTTATTTTAATGAAATCGATACAAAGTCAGTTAAAAGCAGCTGGTTGTAAACTTAAAGCAGATTTTTATGTTTAAAATATACTAGAGTATAAAAATACAAGTGCCACTCAAACTCCTCAAACAAAAGTAAACTTTCGAATTCCTTAAATATTTTATTGACTATGATTATGATACAATGCTTCTTTCTTTCTTTCTTTCTTTCAATATTGTAAGTGCTATGAAAATATTTTATTCTCGCCAACTTGAAAAAGGACCCAGTATCCAAAGAAAAATTAAATAAAAACTTTTGAAGGAAATGCAGCGAAAGAATAAATGTTATATTACAAATAAATTTTTTGTCTTAGCTAGAACTGCACTCGTATGCACCTATATAAAGGTAAACACTACAACATGTAAGTAAACATAAAAAATATACAATAAATATGGTGATGTAGTGGGTACACAAACAAATTTTTGTATGTGTTTGTTATTGGCAAAAACTAATTAAAAATTGTTTAATGCAATTGCTATTATTTGTTTGACTATTTATATTAGTGCGTATGTATGTGTGGGGAGAGGGGAGAAAGAAGCAGAGATAAGGATATATGCAATAAGGTACACATAAAATAATGATTTAATAAGAAAACTTAATTGGTGTTTTATAAACAGACAAATACGAAAGAGTGAACAAAATCATCATCAGCAAACAACCAACAGTCACTGCAGAGAAATTATAACAAAAATAAAAAATAAATTGTAATTTTATTTGTTAATTGGAAATATAAATCAATACATGTAGCTATGTATATATTCCTTTATACATATGTATCTATATTTGTATATTTATACAAAAGTTATGCAGTTTATTTCTGAGTTTGATGTTTACTTTTGACAAATGATACAAAACCAAAAAACATGAAAGAATACTGTTGATTATTCGTGTTTAATTGTGTCAGTCATATCAATGCATTAAATAGAAAAATTGTTGCAACGTAACTTGTGTTGGCAAAAAAAAATATCACTTTTATTTTTAATTAATAATTTAATGAGCCTTTTTACAATTTAATAATTTCTTTGAAAAAATTTCGAAAGAACAGTGTTTGTTTTTTAATGATTTTTGTAAATACGCAGGTGTTTCATAGCACATATTTAAATATTAATTGTTAATAATAATATTTTAACCAATTAGTTCAGGTTTGTATGTATCCGGCATCAAATGTAAAATATGTATTTTCCAAGGATAAGGTATATATATATTAAGGATTCTTAAACAAATAGAAAACGATGAAGTCATATCAAATCCCTAGGCACCAGAAGAGCCAAAAAATGTAAGTCCAGCAAAATTTCAGCTACCGTTTCGAGAATATGGCTAATGAAAAGCACAATCACATATTGAGGAGGTTTTTATGTATTATTGGTTTTGTTCTATCTTAATTAAAATTCATACAAATAAACTCTCAAGTAATTGGAATTTCTTTGTAAAATAATATTTTTACTAAAGTATCGCCAAAACCAAAAAATAACTTTATTAAGCTATTGGTTTTTGCAGAAATATAGTTTATTAATTATGTCTCAAATGACTTCTCCTACCACTCCTACCTCTACAGCGCTCTCAATTCACTACTCAATATTGCGTACATTTGAGGATTAGTCACTGAAAAGTTTAGGATCTAATCCCTTAAAAATATTTTGTTCAAGCAGGAGAACATTGCGACATGCTCTGTCATACTTAAAACCATATTCGGAATTTCTGTTGTATTTTCATTCGAATATGAAGAAGTATTATAGAGTTTAATGCTGAAGGTAACAAAAGCATTCAACTTTTTTAATAATAACACTAATACCATAAGTAAGAAGAGGGCCGGCCGAATTTCTGTGAATGGGCACACATATAGAAAATTCAAATTTTCACCTTTAAAACGCTACGAAAGATAATGATATTTGAGAAAGGTTATCATTTGTACGTATTTTATGATAGTATAAAACCACTGGTTATTTGTATTTATATAAAACTATTAACAATATAATTTTAAGTTTACATACAATTTAAACTTGGTCAAGTTACAAGAAACCGAAGCTAAAGTAAAAGGACTTAAATAATTAAATCAAAAATACCTTCACCATAAATAAAATTATTGTATGACTTGTGTTTTAGATGCAGTTATTCCTATGAATAGTTTATTAAATATTTAAATTTCTAAATATGTTTTCAACTTTAGAAATTAAAAAAAAAAGCGAAACATGTACAGTCAACATTTTAAGCTGTTTAAAATTAAATAGAAAATGCATTTAGAAATTATGTGCACTTTTATGCTAAATACAGCTCACGCACTTAAACAGCATTCGACTAATACAAGCGAGCGGCATTAATTTAAAATATTTTGCTACAAATTATAAAAGTAAACACACATGCAAAGGCTCAGCAACATGCTCAACCAATACCACAAAAACCAATAACAATATAAAACCCTACAAATATCATTAATTTGTTGGTAAAAGTACGTTCCTTTTTTTAATGAGGCTGGTGGATTTTTTGTTTCTGTTCCACTTAAAATCTTTTTTCATGTTTCAATTTTGACCAAAAGCTATGTTGGTGGTGCAAATGATGACGGAGATCATAATACTGTAATTGTTGCTGTTGTTGTTGTGCATTAGAGAGAGGTAGTACATTTGTTTTTATTTTCAATAGAAAACTTTATTAAACCGTATTGTACGTTTGGTATTTGTAGAAATGTGCAGTGAGTAGTACGATTTTAAATTAAACATGAACTTAACCGTAACATATTTCGCGCCAAAGCTAACACTTCAATCGATGTACAATATACTCCAGGGAGTACATGACCAATACATTAAATATACGTCACAAAAAAAAGCTTTAAAGGTCTTTAACGGCATTATAACTAGATTGCAACAGGACAAAATATCGCTCTTATCTTAAATTATTTAAGATTAAATTCTTTTACAAAAATCTAATGAGCTAAATAAATATTAATATGAATCGAAGTTTATAATTTACAAAGCATACATATGTATGTGATCTTTTACACTACTTCTCATGTTCTAAATGTATGCTGATGTATCTATAAACATACAAACTACACATTTGCATTATGTAAAGAGAAAACTTTAATTTCAATCCAAATGCACACCTTTTTAATATGTCATTTTATGTTTGAATGTTGACACTCAATTATGTCAGTGTTTCATTTTATTTATTAAAAACAGAAAACAAAACTTAACATCAACACCAACACCAACAGCATCGAACAAGTTTGTGATTGAATACAAGTGCATATATTTGTATTTTTATGCAGTATATGAAAAGCAGACATACTGACTTGCCTTTCTGCCTGACTGACTGATACCCACCAGTATCTTTACAATTTTTCAAAACTAAAAAAAAAATTATCTGCAATAAATTTTACCTTTACCTACGAGGGATATTCCAGGAATGTCTGCTATAATGCAGGGAAAATAGAATTTTAACATAATTTAAAAAGTTAAGAAGAGCATTTTTTTATGCTTCCTTTGTGGCCAAAAAGTATTTAAGTTTTTAAAGGGTAAGGATTGTGCAACATAAAGCCGATAATTTCGAACATGAAATATAAAGTATATTAGCGACTAAGAAAATATTTAAAAAAGTCTTATAATTATAGTCACTTTCTTTTCAAACAAACTACTTTAATTTTCAATACTAAAGAACATTTGAAGCGGAAACAGATTTAACTGGATGACAACTAAAATAAATTAGAAAATTCTTTGTAAATTTGATTAGTTGATGATTATTTTTAGTCTTAGATAAAAAAAAAATTAAATAAAAGAACTTCTTAATTTTAATAACATAAGATATAAAGTGTTATTTTAATGAAATCGATACAAAGTCAGTTAAAAGCAGCTGGTTGTAAACTTAAAGCAGATTTTTATGTTTAAAATATACTAGAGTATAAAAATACAAGTGCCACTCAAACTCCTCAAACAAAAGTAAACTTTCGAATTCCTTAAATATTTTATTGACTATGATTATGATACAATGCTTCTTTCTTTCTTTCTTTCTTTCAATATTGTAAGTGCTATGAAAATATTTTATTCTCGCCAACTTGAAAAAGGACCCAGTATCCAAAGAAAAATTAAATAAAAACTTTTGAAGGAAATGCAGCGAAAGAATAAATGTTATATTACAAATAAATTTTTTGTCTTAGCTAGAACTGCACTCGTATGCACCTATATAAAGGTAAACACTACAACATGTAAGTAAACATAAAAAATATACAATAAATATGGTGATGTAGTGGGTACACAAACAAATTTTTGTATGTGTTTGTTATTGGCAAAAACTAATTAAAAATTGTTTAATGCAATTGCTATTATTTGTTTGACTATTTATATTAGTGCGTATGTATGTGTGGGGAGAGGGGAGAAAGAAGCAGAGATAAGGATATATGCAATAAGGTACACATAAAATAATGATTTAATAAGAAAACTTAATTGGTGTTTTATAAACAGACAAATACGAAAGAGTGAACAAAATCATCATCAGCAAACAACCAACAGTCACTGCAGAGAAATTATAACAAAAATAAAAAATAAATTGTAATTTTATTTGTTAATTGGAAATATAAATCAATACATGTAGCTATGTATATATTCCTTTATACATATGTATCTATATTTGTATATTTATACAAAAGTTATGCAGTTTATTTCTGAGTTTGATGTTTACTTTTGACAAATGATACAAAACCAAAAAACATGAAAGAATACTGTTGATTATTCGTGTTTAATTGTGTCAGTCATATCAATGCATTAAATAGAAAAATTGTTGCAACGTAACTTGTGTTGGCAAAAAAAAATATCACTTTTATTTTTAATTAATAATTTAATGAGCCTTTTTACAATTTAATAATTTCTTTGAAAAAATTTCGAAAGAACAGTGTTTGTTTTTTAATGATTTTTGTAAATACGCAGGTGTTTCATAGCACATATTTAAATATTAATTGTTAATAATAATATTTTAACCAATTAGTTCAGGTTTGTATGTATCCGGCATCAAATGTAAAATATGTATTTTCCAAGGATAAGGTATATATATATTAAGGATTCTTAAACAAATAGAAAACGATGAAGTCATATCAAATCCCTAGGCACCAGAAGAGCCAAAAAATGTAAGTCCAGCAAAATTTCAGCTACCGTTTCGAGAATATGGCTAATGAAAAGCACAATCACATATTGAGGAGGTTTTTATGTATTATTGGTTTTGTTCTATCTTAATTAAAATTCATACAAATAAACTCTCAAGTAATTGGAATTTCTTTGTAAAATAATATTTTTACTAAAGTATCGCCAAAACCAAAAAATAACTTTATTAAGCTATTGGTTTTTGCAGAAATATAGTTTATTAATTATGTCTCAAATGACTTCTCCTACCACTCCTACCTCTACAGCGCTCTCAATTCACTACTCAATATTGCGTACATTTGAGGATTAGTCACTGAAAAGTTTAGGATCTAATCCCTTAAAAATATTTTGTTCAAGCAGGAGAACATTGCGACATGCTCTGTCATACTTAAAACCATATTCGGAATTTCTGTTGTATTTTCATTCGAATATGAAGAAGTATTATAGAGTTTAATGCTGAAGGTAACAAAAGCATTCAACTTTTTTAATAATAACACTAATACCATAAGTAAGAAGAGGGCCGGCCGAATTTCTGTGAATGGGCACACATATAGAAAATTCAAATTTTCACCTTTAAAACGCTACGAAAGATAATGATATTTGAGAAAGGTTATCATTTGTACGTATTTTATGATAGTATAAAACCACTGGTTATTTGTATTTATATAAAACTATTAACAATATAATTTTAAGTTTACATACAATTTAAACTTGGTCAAGTTACAAGAAACCGAAGCTAAAGTAAAAGGACTTAAATAATTAAATCAAAAATACCTTCACCATAAATAAAATTATTGTATGACTTGTGTTTTAGATGCAGTTATTCCTATGAATAGTTTATTAAATATTTAAATTTCTAAATATGTTTTCAACTTTAGAAATTAAAAAAAAAAGCGAAACATGTACAGTCAACATTTTAAGCTGTTTAAAATTAAATAGAAAATGCATTTAGAAATTATGTGCACTTTTATGCTAAATACAGCTCACGCACTTAAACAGCATTCGACTAATACAAGCGAGCGGCATTAATTTAAAATATTTTGCTACAAATTATAAAAGTAAACACACATGCAAAGGCTCAGCAACATGCTCAACCAATACCACAAAAACCAATAACAATATAAAACCCTACAAATATCATTAATTTGTTGGTAAAAGTACGTTCCTTTTTTTAATGAGGCTGGTGGATTTTTTGTTTCTGTTCCACTTAAAATCTTTTTTCATGTTTCAATTTTGACCAAAAGCTATGTTGGTGGTGCAAATGATGACGGAGATCATAATACTGTAATTGTTGCTGTTGTTGTTGTGCATTAGAGAGAGGTAGTACATTTGTTTTTATTTTCAATAGAAAACTTTATTAAACCGTATTGTACGTTTGGTATTTGTAGAAATGTGCAGTGAGTAGTACGATTTTAAATTAAACATGAACTTAACCGTAACATATTTCGCGCCAAAGCTAACACTTCAATCGATGTACAATATACTCCAGGGAGTACATGACCAATACATTAAATATACGTCACAGACAACAAATGTTTTGAGTTGAATTAGTGGCCCATAGTGGGATGCGGCAGCAATAGGAGTACGGGGAATTGTTAGATATAGCGGTGAGCATAGATTAATGTACATTTAAAGTCTTCCATATTTGGTTTCTGCTTCTTTTTTGTAGTTGCTTTTATAAATAGTTGTTGCTTTTTGTTTTGCTTTCATTATATTTATACACATATTAATGGTTTCGTAATTATTTTCAATCAGAAAAATTTTTAAGTGCGTGTAATTACATGTCGGTGGTAAACAGTTTTTCGGCAACCATAACAGCCATTATAGGAAAATAAAATAAAATATTATACGGCGATTGCCAGTCCCCATATACGGCATAACATTAGTTATCGCTAATGTTTTGACCTTTAGTTTCATGGAAAAAAACAGAATTTCAATTGAAGGTTTTGACGGAATTTCACCGTCAGTACACGTGTCAACGGGGGTAAAAGGGAGCCCAGTCCCCTTTAAGGCTAGCAGGAGCCAACTGGACAATTCCATTATATTTCCTTGAAAATCAGTAAAGGTCTAGAGTTCAGCTATTTGTCTTTTTCGCCTTTTAGCTGTTCTCTGACTAATTATTGAGGTTGGCCCTTGGGAAGTATCGTGGTGGTTGTGGTTTCGAGGCCCTCGTTTGAGTTGTGTGGGCCGGATCATTTACAATGAATGATCAAGGTCCACTGAGCATAATTGCGACTATGTTCTTAAATTTTATTAAGTTACATACGTTCTGGATCAGGAGTTGGATAGTCTTCAATCTCTACTCCAAGGAGTGAAGGCTGCGACCTGTTCCGGGCTTTTAAAGTTGCAATTAGGAGTGACTCGAGGATATACATATCTAAAGGCTTTCTAGAGCGAGGAAGACGCTACATTTCATCCACAATGGTACGATCCACCGTTTGGTTATGGCTTACACAGCTAGGTTCAGACATAAGTCTTATCATGCATGTCAATTGAATAAGAATTCAATATTATTTTAATTTACTTAAAATTTCATCGTCTTAAGCTCGTTTCTATATGATTTTCCAAAGAAGCCCCTAAAGATAAATATCGAAATGCTCCTTGTAGCAAGTTCCCTATTCATTCACTGTTACCTTCAACCACATTTCCATTGGTCTATTAAATATCGAGAATCTTTTCGAAGGCTTTTGTTAAAGTTTTGAAGAGCTGTGGTGTCAGCTAGTGATTAGGCATGTGATGTGCTGCTTAGGCCGCCAATATTCTTTTCAACTAATTGCAAACGAAATGATGGGAAAGACGAATGGAATAATGAGAATTTCAATTAATTCAACAAATATAAAAACAGCACTTCAATGGAAGTTTAACATTATTTATATAGTGGTATAATCACTTATCAGGTTTAAATAGAAAATTAGATGAACAAACAAATTACCACACATTGTTTTTTTTTTTGTTTATTTTGTTATAAAATAGAAAAAAAGGTATTGAAAAAATAAAAACACCAACCATCATGTGTGGTGGTGTTTTAATTTCAGTAAAATAATTGAAAATTATAAAACACTTCTAACGAAAATTAATTACAACAAAATAGCAACTGATTAATTTAATCACTGCTGTTGCATTGAATGTTCGCAAAGTTGGGTTAACATGTTAATGATGTGAGTACTTAAAGAATATAAAATATTTAAATTAGATGTTGTTTTTAATCAGCAGCGAAGCACATAATAAAATAGCCATAAGCCTTCAACATTTAATTGATCATTTGTAGAGAATATTTTCTTCATATTATTTCTGTTATTATTCTATTTTCTTTAGAGCCCGACTAAAATTAAATGTCGTAAAGCAAGTGTAAAGTTTTTTCTGCTGCTTTGTTGTTATTGTTGTTCATAAAATTTCACACTGCAAGTGCTGCTATGAGTCGTTTTTTTTTAATTCCTACTTTTGTTGTTTGTTGAGCCGAACTCTTTGTGGGGACTTTAAAGTTACAACAATTGTTATAGCGTTTAGCCCTCTTAATGTCTGTGGCTAAAACCAGTTTACTATTTATACCATAAAAGTCATAACAAGCTCATTACTTTTGATAATCATGCTGATGATGATATGTTTTTGTTGCAGCACCTATTATGTGATGCCTTCGTTATAAGGCAGATAGCAAAAGGCAGAGCTGCCAACAACAATTATTTTAGCATATTTATACTCCTTTTTTTAATAAAAGAAACGAAAAAAAATAGTTTTAAATAATTGTTTCTTTTTCTGAAAAAAGCACAATTTTTTAAGGATCATTTATGAAAACTCCTTCTTCAAATTTTTTCTCTGGACATTTAAATCTAAATGAAGAAATCTACTTCATCGGTTAGTATCTTTTCACTTTAGAAAAACCTGGCTAAATTTTTCCACTTGCTTATTTAAACACTCCGAAGATTAACTTTTTGCTAAGCAATTGTAGGAAATTAATGAAAAGAGCAATTTTAATTCCACTGCATGTATGGATTTTAGTGGCGAAGTTTTTGGTTTAAGGCCTTTAAAAAACTGAAGAGCAGCCTTGAATCACAGCTAGTATATATCTTATAAAAAAAGCATTTTTCTATTTCTTATAAAGTCGCGTTATAAAAATAGTCTATTTTAGTTAGTTTGCACACATGCTTAAAGTATTTCAGTAGCGTTCCTCTAAAAGGTACTTTTTTGAACACTCTCTTAAAACTTTTTTAAACTTCTTATAACAAAACCTTTTAACAAAACTGACTTTTTCCCTGGTTAATAACAATCCAAAAGTACGTTTTTTATAAAGTGTGAATTTTCTAAAAAGAAATTTTTTCGTAGGCACTTAAAGAAGTGTTTTTAACAGTACTTTGTAAAGATTTGTTTTTTTGCAAAAAATAAAAACTTAAAAAAATTCAAAATTGCTGTTTGCTGTATGTGCTTATAATAAATAAAGAAGTGTAAAAAAGTATTAATTGCTAAAATAATTTCCAATAGCTATTTTCTCGTTATAAGTTTTTCTTACTCTTTAAAAGGAGATTGTATTGGAAATAGAGAACTTTTGTGCAAAAGGTACTTCAATAAACAGTATTTTTTTAATAAAATTTTTATTCTTAAAATATGCTGATGTATAAGAGCTACTTTTTAAATACTTTCTTACAAAAGAGAACTAAAATATATTATCTTACAACGTATTTAGATAAAAAGCATTTATTTAAATCAACTTTTACTTGAATAATCCTTTTTAAATAATTTTTTGGCGAGGTTTCTGCAAGGTACTTTTCGGAATATTTAAAACGTGGTTATATAAAAACTAAAAGTTGCTATTGCTAATCTCATAGAAGTAATTTTTATTTCGTATTCTAAATGTTTAAAAAGTATTTTCAATCAATATTTTGCCACAAAACTTTTTTTAAAAAATTTCTGTTTGGATATAAATTTTTTTCAAAATCCTGTTAAAGAGAAAAATTGCTTCAATAAAATTCTACAAATTCCTTAAACGAAATATAACAAAACTTTCGCAGGATATAATGCTTTCAATTCAATTTGCCTAGTTTGGCATCTCTTTCCTCGTACTAAGAGTTTGGCCACCGTCATCAACGCAAATAAAATTATAAATTAAAAAATTAACCTTTTTCTAAAATCAAACAAAAACAAAAAAACTTTAATTTTACTTATAACGATGTATTATACAAAATCACAAAACTGGTTTAATCGCAAAACATTTCACCGCATAGTTATGCATAAGATTTTATGGGTTGAATTACAAAATTCCGCACGTTTCTCCAGTGTTCTTAATTCCCTTGCATATTTTTTTGATCTTGTTGTAAACACAATTTTGTGTTCAAATTGTAAGCCGAAGTGTAGATGGTTACAAATTTCAAGCTAAATTACGCTGACGCCTGATGAGTTACCATCAGTTACTTGGCACATACTTTAAAATATATTTATGCTACACATCCACCGCTCACTAAGTAACTAACACAACTAACTTTGCTATGGATGCAGCAGTGTTGCTTCATACAAAACAAGTCGTTATTAAGAAGGTGGTCAGGGAAATTAAGTTAAAACAACTGGGCTTATGCATTCAATTACCGCGCCAATTTAACGCTATATTTAAAACTTACCGAAAACTGCCAGTTTTAAAAAAAATTCGATTATTTAATAATTTGTTGATTAAGTTTTAAATATAGAATAGTTTTCTATTGCAATAATACCAAAAAACATAAAAAAGTTCCAGTAAACGTTTTTTCTTAGAATTGTCAGTCTAGCCTCGATTGCATGATTTTAGCTGTGCATCTGCTTACACTTGGACACTTTAAATACATTTTATTTGCTGCAGTGTGCGTTAATAAAATGAAAAAATGGATACACACATTTAGTTTTCATAACACTTATTTTTGAGTACCAAACTGCAACATCATAAGACATTTTAACAAAAGGTGTGCATTGTGTTCACGTGTTAATTCCTTCTGCTTATTAAGTTTGTGTCTGCCGCACAAACAGATTCATGCACAGCAAAAGTATTATTAGGCGACAACATCAAATTTAGAGAGGCTACAGATGAACGGTGTAAACATATGATCTTCACTTAATGACCTTGATAGTGTTGTTTTTCTTAAAATATAAAGTAATAAAACATATTGAAATATAATCCCCTACAGTCAGTCTGTGGAAATTGGAAGTGAATTGTGATAAAGAAATAAAAATACAACCTGAAACAAAAACAAAAAAATGTTAAGTGAAACCCAGCTTTTTAAATTCTATAAAACGTTTCAATTGATCCTTGGAGAGACACACTTCATAAAGAAAAATGATCAGGCTTTTAAATGACTGCTCTTGTTAGGTCAGAATTCCTTCTATGCCGCCTGCTTGTGCTGCTCGAAGCAGTTGGGTTCCATTTCTAATGTCTCGTGTGTTGAGGAGAAAAAGAAAGTTTTCATTGCAACTCTCTGTACTTTAAAATTATTCTAGTTAAGTTATTTAACTTGACAAGATTTCTTCTTTCCACTTTTAACATGACCACATGTCATTCACACAGTGAAAAATGATTGCGTACATATTTGTTTGCAGATTAAAAATTATTTAAATTTATTGTATTGATTCCAAGATTTATTTAATCGGCAAAAGTTTTTTACATTCTCAGGAACGTGATACTCAAAATTATGATAGCAGTTTATCAGAAGATATTGTTGAAAAAACTTTGTCACTCAAACCAGCCGCCACTTACCAAAGTGCCACAATCACTTCCGAGATACTGCATGGAGGATCAAAATCTCAAGCCAACACTTTCATGTCGTCATGACCCAAAAGTCGCTTCGTGTATTTCTTATTTAATTTAGAAATTGGTGTCCAATAACTTGATGACTTGGTATAAAAGAACCAGCCACAGAGGTGGCAGCTTTTTTACGAACTCAATCCAGTATTTGTAAGTAAAACAAATTTATCTATTTTTAATTCCTAAACAAAAGAAAAAAAAAGACAAGGAACACAGTTTAACAACACAACACAACACCAAAAGTGCTGATTTTGTTGAACATTATTTTTGTGTTTTTTTATTCTCTTTAGTTTAATCTTTTTCTAGAAATGGTGTGGTCAGTAATGTGAAGATAATGATGGTTTGATGATCAAATTGATAACAACACTTGGAGTTGATGGAGTTCTTTTCTTTTTAAATAGCTGTTCCATCAATCTCTGTTATTGCCGTATTGCAGTTGCTGTTGTTTTATTGCAAACAAGAAGTGCTTCTAAGCTCTCTTTGGTGCTTTTATTTTATTTTTCTTTTCTTTACCTGGCCTTAAAGGCTTGTTACCATAAAATGTCCAAATTGTTAGTTAGCAGTTTGTGTGTGGATGTGTGTGTGTGTGTATAAATAATACATTTACTTTGATGATCTGTTTATGTTAACTGGTTTATGGTTAGCTGAGCTTATAGAATTACTATGGTTGTTTTTGTTTTTATTTTTTAATTCTTTTCTAAGTATATTCGCTTGTCTGACGCGATCTTTAAGATCGTTAATTAAAAATTTTTCAAGTGTGTAATACCAGCGTACAACACAACATAAAAACTTGCCGTAATTTTTTGTCTTTTACTTCTTCACTGCTGTCGCTTTATAGTTTGTTAAGCAACCAAAGGTTTCTTTTTTAACGATGCCGGCTTCATTTTCCCCAGTGTAAATAAGTGCCACAAAGCATGTGCACAGGATGTATGTGATGTGATGTGTTGTATTACAGCAGTTTAGTACGATGTATTGTTTTATTGCTGTTGCTTTTAAGATCTTGTAAAGCTGGAGTTTGTAAAGATAAGTTTAGTTTTACTTACGCTTGTGTTGATGCAATTTCAAAATTACCTTTTAATGGGGATGTAGATTGTAGATGCAGCTTTTTATGCCTCATATGTATGTATGTATGTATGTGTAAAGGTTCATCATATTTTTTTTTAAGATTGATTGATTTTTTTGTGATTACATAAGTTCTTGCTAAATGTAATTTCAGTTTCGCTTTTCTTTTAAACAGGATTTAATATTATTATCTTTATGTTTAAATATTAATTGGAAAAATGCTTTGATTATAATTAGGGCAACATTTTTATATTGCAGCATTAGAATGGCAAATACACATAGAAAAGTTTTTCGTTTTCTATTAAGGATTTCACTACCATAAGTTGCTATATATGTATACACATCTATCCTGTTTTATCTCAACTTCTTTTAATGCCATTTATCTTTCAAACTACATTATTGCTTAAGAAGAACCTTTAAAAAAATCAGAAAATTATTTTGATGAAGTAGGTGAAATATTTAAATCACTAATTTATTATTAAAATGCTTTTATTCTAATCGGGTTATTTATTTTGTTATAATTAATGGCCATGACAAGAAGTTTAAGATTGAAATTTAATTCGAATTTCAGCTCGTGCAAAAATTTTATTATTGCAGAAAACATTTTAGTTTTAATACTGTATCATTTTTGTGATCGAAATCTTAAGTTAAATATAATTGTTAAAAATTGTTTATTTAGCTTTTATCGGACATTTATTTTGTAATTAAAATAAATTCTTCCGAGGAGGAAGCTACATAAAATCCATTAGTAATCTCAAACCGATATATGCGAATTTCAGTTTTTTATTGTAGTGAACGCAAAACAGTATGAAGTGTAATTTTTTAGCCGACTTTTTACTTTCATTGAAGATGCAAGAATTATTATTTTTAGTCATTATAAACTTTAGCATATCCGCTAATGATATTTTTGAAGCCAAGTTGTCAGTTGTTGACGGTTTTTCAGTATAAACCATAAAATAATTGAAAAGTATCAATTCACAAATTATTGGTGGTAAATTGAGAGGTCCATTTAAAAAAGACCAATTCTCACTCTGAAGAGTGCCAGCAATATTTTCAAACAAAATAAATCATCAATCACGCGACGCACAGAGGGGTATTTGGCCAATCTAAGCGGCCAAAATTCGAATTTTCAAAACTCACTTTTTCTTTAACTACCCACCGTAGGGTGAAGAGAATAGAATGCTGGACTAGATCCCATTATTTTTTAATTCGTTTTTGCTTTCGTTCACTCTCGCCACGCAGTCAAAGTTTCGTGTTGCTAAGTAGGCATATGCTTTTTTTCTGTGATTGAGACAAGTCAACGTGAAAAAAATTGAGTAAAAGCGTGTTTTCAGTTTATGAATTTTATTAAAATGGATAATTGTAATGCAGGTAAATAGGATATAATTCACACAGTTCAATAAGAATATAATATATTCTGGTACCGGCGAAGCTACATTAAAAATAATGGTATTTTTGTTAATTTTAATTGATTAAAAAAATTAACTATAGTCATAAAGTTGTATAACATCACTAAACGAAACTGAGATTCTCGCTCGGGTGTATTAATTGATATTTCATGGTTTGAAAAAAAAATTGGCTGCGGATATGTGCTGATGACTATTTTATGCCCCTTTGAAGTATGCTACTGCTGAAAAATGTACCAAAAATTCTGATGCTTTACTATACATGCTGCTTTATTGGACACTTCCTTTACACATTTAATTTTAAAATTTAGCAATTACAGAATTTTTTGTTTCCAAATCTAGGTTCTGCAAAGGTCAAATTCTTAGTTCGTGAAGACGTTTTACGAATTTCCGAAATCTGCAATATTTCATCAATAATTGCTAATATAGCTGCTGCCGAAAAACATGAAATGCAATTCGGAAATTATTCTAAAGAAGATATAACTTTGTTAAAAAATAGTTTTGCGAAATTCAAAAGCAATTTTAAAAAAAAATTGGGCTGAAGCACACAAGCAGACGCTTTTTTTCCGATCCTAATTTGGCAGCAGAAATTACAGGAGTTGATAGAAAGTTGAAAGTTATATTGGAAGTAATATCCAGTTGCCATAAAATAGACACTGAACAGTTTCACACCTATACAACAGATACAGCGAAGATGTATGTTTAGTTGTACACCTGGTACCCAATGTCTCCAACAATGCACAAGATACTTGTTCATGGCCAAATTATTATCGAAAGCGCTTTGTTGCCTATAGGACAGCTATCGGAAGAAGCAGCAGAAGCAAGAAATAAGCACTTTCGGCAATATCGTGAAAACTACGCCCGAAAATTTTCAAGAGAGTCCTGTAATAGAGATATAATTAATAGATTATTGCTAACTTCAGATCCTCTGTTAACGGGACTAAGACCAAAGCCGAAAAAAACACAAAATCCTTTCTCAAAGGAATGCTTATAAATGCTTGTCCCAACCGAAGACAACGAAGACAACATTTATGAATTAAATAAAGAAGATATTTTCAGCTCAGGCAATGAAGAAATGGCCGATTGATTTTTTTTTATATCATATTTTTATCTTTTCAATAAAAACAGAATTGTTTGTTAATTTTTCATACGACTTAGAGTTTCTTTAAAAAGTATTCTCTTTTAATTGGTTTGTGGAAATACCGTCTTAATACCCTACGTCTTTTTGCTTGTTTATATAAATTTACAATTTTAACTGCCACAACATGTCTTTTCTAAATATTTTGCATACAAAATTCAATCAAAATAATTTTGGCCGCCTAGATTGGCCAAATACCCCTCTGTGCGACGGTTACAAGCTCCACCGGCCATAAATTGAGCTGCGGCTTCATAATTTATGAAAATAGATCCCATGATACGCCGATGAGTGCAACAGGATCTTTGTGGATTTGTTTTACTATATTTTCAAAGTGATTTTATATAATTTGGCATCGGTACTTAAGAGTTAATCTCTTAGTAATGATTTTCCAAAGTGTATTAATAATAATTTTCATAAAGTAGGTGCAAAATCACACTTTTAACTACTTCGCTCGTCTTATCGGGCTTCAAAAAATACCAGAATTATTTTTGCTGTTTTTATACATTCTTCTGCGATAGATTATATTTATTTAATTCTATTTTTGGTAGTCTAAATGAAAAAACTTAAGAATTTTTTCATTATTTATTTCGTAAAACCCACATTCATCCCTAACAAATTCTCACACTATAATTTCTTTGAAAATAAAATTCACATAAAATTTGTTACTTACTTTATAATTTTGCATACGGGTATTTTAAAATTCAAATTTTAATTGAAGACACAGTTAAACAATAATTTAACTAACAAACAATTGCCCAAAACAATTTAAATTAAACAAGACAGCAGCTGCCTCAGGAAAATTTTAAAATGTTTAAACGAGAAAAAAAAAGAAACTAAAAAAATATAGACAAAGGAAAAATATGCAGTCTGTTAGTACCTTATAAAAGAAAAACTAACACTATAATTATGTTGGAAAGAATAAAAGGAAAACTAAATTTTAAATATTATTTATGATCGTTAATTATTAAGTACGAGCCTACAAACAACACATTGCCAGGCACACATCCAATAATTATTATTATTT
This sequence comes from Trichopoda pennipes, assembly GCA_030448955.1. Taxonomy (NCBI): domain Eukaryota; kingdom Metazoa; phylum Arthropoda; class Insecta; order Diptera; family Tachinidae; genus Trichopoda; species Trichopoda pennipes. The sequence goes on along the minus strand of JASKUP010000031.1, from coordinate 2,729,811 downwards.
TATTTAACAACAAACACTTGAAATGATGTTTAATGAAAACTTCCGACAAATGAGATTGCTTAAAGCTGAAATAAAAACAAACTATTTCAGTTCCCATATTGAAGATCTTGTGCAACACTAAAGGTATGAGTTTGAAGGCGGTGCCTTAATTACCAAAACTAACGTAAGGAAAATAAATAAACTATTTAAAATATAAATTTTTAGTTCTATACATTTCCTACATTTATTTCCAATCGCTAAATTTGTTTCTTCTAGCTTTAAAAAACCGGATTCTTACATGGTGGACTCTCCTGAACATTCTCTTTGACATCGATTGTCTATAATATTTACATCTGATCGACTGATCGTTGTATGTATATAGAATCATCAGTTTTAAAAATAAAACACAACACAACAACTATGTTTACAGTACCGCTATTCATGTGCCAAACCAACTAGTTTTGACACTGCCGTCGTGTTTATGTGATTGTTACGTGTTAGGAAAAATAAGTTTAAAATTACCCGCTTTCCTCTGCTTAACGATTAATTTAAGAGAAATAATCACGAAGAAATCAATGAATATTTAGCACCCACTTTAAAAAACTTTCAAATGAAAACTAAAGTGAATTTGAAAACAGTTTTGTAAAAGAAAAACAAAAAGAATCATTGCAGTAAGTGTGACCCCAAGATAAAATGGTCTTCCGCTGTTTTGACTAAGTAACGTGCAACACACGTTCATTATAATTAATTGACAGCAGTGACAAACCTTAACGTTGAACATTCGAAGGAAGCCAAAAATTGCCTATGACATTTCCGTTCATGAATGAATTAAAAATAATTTAAACACATTTTTCATTTTTAATTAAACATAAATATAATTTCTATATATTTTTTTCTGACCAGATAAAAATGTTATTTTGAAAAAAATATATTAAAAACACATACGTTAATAATTTATGAATATTTTCAACACCTGTAAGTGACAGAAGGCCTAACCAGACCAACAGATAAACAGAGGAATAGCCATCAGCCAGCAGCGGAAACGAAAGGTAACAAGTGAGGTCATAGAAAATAAAAAAGCAAACCAAGGAATTCATGTTATTATCAAAATAATATAAAATATAAATAAAATAATAAAAGGAACATGTTCAAAATTTATTTAGAGCATAAAGTGTAATAATAATAATATACTCACAGGTGTCCATTTAATGATTGTGTTGTAGCCTGTATGACTGGATTTTATCGAAACGTTGAAACCTTTAATAGTAATCAAAGATAATCAAAAGGTCTTGTTATGCCATACCTTGTCTTTAAAATATTTAAGGTAGTAGAGATAACAAAAACTTCTAAGATTACAGTGGGGTGAAAAAAAAAATTGCTTTAAAGAAAAATATAATTAATGTTGCTGTGGCAAGAACTTACAGTTAGAAATATTAGTTTCAAGTAATTTTTGCTTGAATTTAGAGAATTAGAAACGAAATTTATTTTATTTAAAATCTTAGAATGAAATTGTGAGTAAAAAATTTTGTTTTTGAAATTTTTGCAGCGAATATCATATATTCAAGCGCCAAAACTGGGGAAATTTCGCTAGAAATCAGCAAATCCTTTGAAAATAATTTTTCCTTCGATAAAATTAGTGGTGATATACTAGAAAAGATCAACTTCATAATCCATGGTTAACGTTGAACTTTTTTCCCTTGCGCCTGGCAGTGAGACTTAATCAGATGGTGGTCATACTACTGTGAGTGAAAAGCAGCGCCACTCACGCCCTAGGAGGCCGAAGTCTAATTCTAGCAACAGGTCCTTCCTAGTAGCAATTTCAATGATTCCAGAGCAGCGCTGCAAACCACCACTCCTTGCTACAGAGTTGGAGACTATGCAACTCCTATCCAGAACATATGTCTAGCATGCTCACTGGAGCTAGGATCATTCCACTAGGTACGTGTTATTAAAAGTGAAATGATCCTGGCCACCATATAAAACTGACCTGTTATGGGGCCACGAAATCACAACCACCACGATACTCCCGAAGGGCCAACCTCAATAATCAGTCAGAGTAACAGCTAAATGCCGAAAGAGACAAATAGCGGAAACTCTGCGGGCTACTGATTCCCGTGGAAATAACGTGGAGCTTCCAGTTGGACCCCTGCTGACTTCAGGGGACTGGGCTCCCTTATACCTCCAGGTGCACAGGTCTAGATAGTCGAGCGTTCTATAAAGACCATAAATGTGCCCCCGAGGGGGAGAAGGACGTCATATAGAACGTCAATCCGCGAAGGCAAAGGAATGGTTCTGTTGTTAAATTTCGAACTATGGCCAATTGACATTAAAATAAGCTTGTGACTAATTGCCGTGGATTAAAAATATCTCACGCAATATTTCGGTGGCGCAACTAAAATTAATAGTGATTAAGAGTTTCATGTATTTTTACAGCTTGGAATGATTGAGATATAAATATATATTTTTTTTTAATTTTTATAATTATATTTTTATAAAATATACATACTTACCTATGACTCTTTTATTAATTATTTAAAACTATTACTAAAAACATTGGTTTGACATTTAAAAGGATTTTTAAAAAAATCAGAAATAGCCTTCACATAACTTGAATTTTGTACAGAATTTAATTAAGTTTTGTTTCAAAATAAGTACCCATAAATCTACTTCACAGCTACTGTAGCCAGCAACAGACATTCTTATTAAAAAACATATCTAAAAAAAAAAAAACAAATAAAAGTATTATTTTTATTACAATTTTTTTCCACATAAAAACTTTAATAACAACACACTTCTAAATACGTTTCAGAAATAAATGTACAAACTCATATATTTCATGCCAATAAATGTCTGCATGTATTTGAACTTTAGCTTAATATACATGCATGTATGTATGTATGTATGCATGTGCATGGACACACTTCTCAGTAATAAACGTGCTATAATCATCTTGTTAAATATTATTTCATGGTTTTATTTTCTTATATTTCAGTACGAATTGTATTGTCTGTAACTCCTTTTGCCATTGAATTTCTTCGAAGGTAATAAAAATAAAGGAATTTCCTTTGATTCTGACTTTCAGTTCATAGTATGGAAAAGTCAGAAATATAATTTAATAAATATTAAAAAAAGAAATAAATAAATAAATAAAAGAAAAACTATTACAAAAAGAGAATGGTATAGACTTAAAGGCATTAAAAATGGAATGTCTGTCGGTTTAAGTGTAACTATTATTTTTGTTCTATTAAGTTTTACTTTTGTGTTACACTACATTCGTATAATAATTTTGGTACATTATTATACATGTAAATGTACATATATTTATCTAGCATATGGATCAATTTTAAGTAAAAAGCCATATATCAAAAGAAAACATTTATATTAAAGAATTACAATGGCAGAGAATACAAGATAGCTCACACTTATGCTTCTGCACTTTATGCTATTCTCTTCCAGGTTTGGTGCATTGCCACCTTTAAATTTGTATTAGATAACTAACTAGAAAACTAGGCTTGGCAGTTCCAAATGTGTTTTTAAGAATCCTTTCTCTTTTCTTAAAAAGTTAAGAAATTGTTTAAAAACTATATTTTTAATAAAACTCTTAATAGAAACATACATTAAGTTATACCTGCCCTGAAATATATCGTCTATAGTAAAATACACTTCAGTGTATTTTACTATAGATTGTCTAAATGCATTTAGGTCAATTAGGTATTGAATTGCTTCATCCTACAAGAAAATATATACGCTTCATTATTTTTATCATTAACGGTAGATGGGGAGTTTGCATAACACAAATATAAGGATAACTGGAATAGGCCCGTCTTCACTGTTTTCACCTACATTTCTACAACCGATTTTTTTGTTCAACACTGCAGCCCGAAACCAAACGCATTGTTATTCTTGTAGCCAATTTTACGTTCGCATTATTATAACGCTCGTATTGTTATTATTGAAGATCAGTGTGATAGTTTAATAGATTTTCTGCACTATTAGATGTAGGCTCAAGTTTTTTCAAATGTTTTAAATATGTATGTTCTCGAAAAAAAAGTCAATAATCCGGACTATTTCTATATGTTTGTATGCCCCTTTGTATTGTTTCATATTTTCAGTTCTTTCACAAGCTTGTATGTTCATCTTATAAACTGTTGGCAAAGCCTTTAGATGCACAATTTTTCAGTTTAACTTTACCAGTGGTGAGTTCAGTGGACTAACGTTGACCGCAATATTAGTCTTAAAATATTAGAGAGACAGTTGACTGAGTTTCATTTAACAGTCCTTAAGTACTCTAATAAAGTATACACTTTCAGCCGGAAATATTAAATGAAACTGGATAACTGCTCTAATTATACGCTGTTAAAAATATAATTATTATAAGAGCTTTCCTTTCATTCGCGTAAAAGTAAGCCTAAATTTAATTAAAAACTTAAAATGGCTGTATCTCCGTAAATAAGAGGAATTTCGCAAAAATAAGCATAATTTGGGATCACCTACAAAAAATCGATTTTTATATGAAAATTTAATTAAAAATTTAAAATGGCTGTATCTCCGTAAATAAGAGGAACTTTGCAAAAATAAGCATAATTTGGGATCACCTACATGAAGCAATGAAAGTAAAAACATACATTTAACTTAAACTCTATAATATAATATAATATAATATAATATAATATAATATAATATAATATAATATAATATAATATAATATAATATAATATAATATAATATAATATAATATAATGTAAACAATTTTTAAAAACTTCTATTATCATCATGCTACTATCCTAACAGCCATACCTAAACAAGAGCGGAAAGCGGAACGTTACATACAAAATGTACGCGCATGAGAACTCTTTACAGCAAAAAAACGCTTTCCGCTCTTGTTTAGGTATGGCTGTAAGGCTTTATTCAGGATGCAGGATCAATCGAAAAAGATAGCATGTTCCAACCTAACAATTTAACCTGGTTTATACATTTATTCTATCTGCTTTTACTCTGACATTCTTTATTCGATCATGAAAGAATATACAGAAAATATACAGAAGGAGAAGTTTATAGCATATTGTAGCGTACTTTGATATTACCTTTAAAAAATATTTTTTACATAAGAATTAAACTTAACCACAGGCTAAGCTTGTGCCTTAATTATTTTCTGTTAATTTATATACTATATTGTATTGTATTTTGCTACATACAGAAATAAATAACTGTGTAATACTATGAAGTTTCATTAATGTGATTTGATTTTTTTTCTCATTTATACTAAACGTGACTGCTTTTATAAGAATATGGTTTGTTATCAACTAAAAGGATATTAATAAAAATTTTACTCTATTAAAGAAAGTTAATTATAGACTCAATAATAGAATTAATAAAGTTTAAAAAAACTATAAACTTAAACGAAAGCCTTATTGAGGAAAATTTTGGTAAATCTTTCATTTACTTATTTAAAAGCGTTTCTTGTTATGTCTACATTTACTTTGGCGTCTTCAAAAATGCAATTAAGTATTAAGCTTTTTAATTCCAGTCTTTAAATTGTTTTCAACATTTCTTCTAATATTTATTACTAAACTTTTCCAGAATAGAGCAGCATAAAAATATACAATATATTCACTCCCAATACTCTAAATAAATTTATAAAAATACAGTAGTGATGTTATTACCATTTTTGTTATTTGTTATAAATTTATTAATTAAAGACAATTTGTTTATTTGATGTTCGTTCTCTTTCTATTTCCCTCTTTAACACGTATTGTTATATCTAAATGTATTAAGCAGTCACTGTTATTTATTATAATAAAATATTTTACACACAAAATCTAATTACACGAGTGAATAAATACAATATGTAAATACATAGCAGACATGAATACATATTTCAGTTGATAAATTATTTGTTACAGAAAATAAAAGTTTGCAATTAAATTGAAATGATTTGCGTAACAACAACAAAAAAAATTAAACTATTCAATTGTCATGCAATTAATTGTTGGAGATAATAAATATTTGACAAAGTCAAATTACAATAAAGTTTTAATTCAATTTAATAGCACATTTATTGCTATTTAATTGATGGGTTTCGTTGCTAAAGTGGGTTTAAAAGGTTTTAAAATTTTTGGAAAAAATATGAAACAGAAATATTGTTTTCCGGATGAAAAAAAGGGAGAAAACTAAAGAACATTGTGTTAAAATTAAAAAAAATAAAAATAATAATTCAGAAAACTTTACAGAACTTACTTATTACTCGACTATTTTAGAAAATATAGTCAGTAATAGAAATATAATTAAAAAAAAAATTAATCAGATTTAAGTTCAGATACTTCTCATTTCTAAGTTTTTTAAGAAAGTATTCGTCATATTAATTATGGTTGGATTTACAAAGTAAAAATTAAACATCAAGAAAATAGAAAACACTACGTTTATACGTAAATAATGCAAAAAACTCTTACTTTTCCCTACTATCTTAGCAATTTATTCTTATATAATACCACACAACATACGATACAACTTATATCAGAACATATTTTCTAGCAGATGATTATAACAAAATTCAATAAAGTTTTGTATGCAGGCACTAGGGCAAACATAAAATATAATAAACGCTTTTGAACAAATTTTTCAAGTTTAATTTAATGCCTTTTAAAAAGATCTCAGAATATATTATATTATTTAATCCAGTACAAAAATATTTTTAATTTAAATTTATAATTTACTTAATGTCATCTATTTTTTTTTCTTCAAAAATTGTAAAACAGTTAATATTTTTATAAAAATCTAAATGACAGGCACGATATAGATAGCTATTAAGATATAAACATATTTTTTAAGCATGTTATTCTCTTTTTGTTTCAGTGGTTTTGGTAAATTAATATTAATTTTATTTTATATAAAAGTATTACGACCATGTCTACAGAGACTTTATACACAAAGTAATTCAAGCACGTAGCCTAATAATATTCTTTGTGAATTTCGTCCACTCAATAAAAATAAATCAAAACACCCGATGCCTTATACGGGGTATATTATTATTTTTAGCTTTATTTTCAACTTAATTCACACAATTACAATCTGAAATTCATATGTAGAAGCATGTGATTAAGATTACAAAATCAGTTTGTCTTTTTATTGCCAAAACATTTAGTTATTATTACCTTTCACACATACATACATAAATAGTTTATTACGACTATAATACAGCTTACACTTTCTCATACAGTTAAGGCCAAAAGTAATTGTGTACCGCTGTGGCAGTGGAGTTAAATTGTTATGCCTCAAATTACATTCATGTAATAATTATGTATTCATTTGTACACTTACATTGTGTATGATGATAGATAATGTCAGGTACGTGATTTTGATCATCTAGAGTATAAGTCAAAAATGAAAAACCACGACCGGGTGGAGCACATTTAACTATAACAAATCGAATATACTATTCATCTTGTTCTGAAGGAATACATATGTAAGTTGTACGAATTAAATCTATGTTCGGAAAATATTATAAATATTTTATTAAATATAAATGCATTTTATATAATACACACAAATACAGACAGATATAAAACAGCAAAAATTTTGGTAATTATATTGGAGAAAATCACAGATTTTTAGCCATTACACATCCGAACAATAATTGTCATCCATCTTTTTCTGTACTTTTTTATCACGTTAAATACTTTTATTATTTTTTTTTTTTTTTTGTAAATCAGTTCACTCTATGCCACCCATTTCTAGATACAACCAATATAAAAATCGGCGTTTTCAAAGGACATAGAAATTGTCTTGTATCGGGAAAGTATTAAGAGGAAAAAATTATAGTTCGTGAAAAAAAATTAAATGTTACTCTAGTTTGTAATATTTTTAATTATTTTATTTATTTCTTATTTCTGATTGTGCTCAGCTCGGAGCAGAGATAAGCCAGCTCAACTGGGAGCTAGGATGAATGAACAAAGATTGTTTTTATCTTCCCACTTGTAGTCGTTTATATACTGACTGTGAGAAGAATTTCAATTATCTAGTACTTAATCTATTAATGTTAATTATTTACAAATGTTATTATAAATACTATGAATATAATTGTTATTATAAAAAGTGAAAAGTGACCCGGTTCCTATTGCATTTATTTTGGGATTTCTTTCCACAAAATAAATGTGTCACCTGAAACACACCGATCGACACACACACGCCATATAAATGCCCGTTGAAGGCCATTCATAAATTGCATGTATGTAAAGCACAACAACAACAAACACAAGTGCATTGCTAGAGCATTGCACTTGAGTAATTTGAGTTAAACTTTTTAGTATGTTGTGCCAGGTATTTTACATTAGGGTGGTCCCACTACAAGTTGCTTATGTCCCCCCCGGGGGCACATTTATGGTCTTTATAGTACGTAACAGCTATCTAGATTTGTGCAACTGGGGGTATAAAGGGAGCCCAGTCCCCTGAAGACAGGCAGGGAGCCAACTGGAAGCTCTACTTTATTTCCACGGGGATCAGTGAGCCGCAGAGTTCATTATTTGTCTCTTTAGACATTTAATAGTTCTCTGACTGATCATTGAGGTTGGCCTCTATATGGGAGTATCGTGGTGGTTGTGGTTTTGCGGCCCCATAACAGTATAATGGTTATTATGGTGGCCAGGATAATCTCACTGATAATGACACGCAAAGTGAACGATCCAGACCAGTGAGCATGGTAGACATGTGTTCTGGACAGGCGTAGGAAAGTCTCCAACTCTTTAGCCAGGTGTGATGGTTTGCAGCCCTGCCCTGGAATCATTAAAGTTGCAACTAGGTGGTTCTGTTGCGTAGAATTATGTCTTCGGCTTCCTAGAACGCCTGTATGACGTTCCAAATTATACAATAGTGGTTTGTCCACCATCTGATTAAGGCTACATAGCCAGGTGCGGATGTAAAACAAATTACACTTTCTAGTTGCTTATGCGGCAGATGGTAAGCAGTAGGATAAAATAAAAGTTGTTTTGCAAATATCTAGTTACAAAATGTGTTCAGCCACAAATATTTTTTTTTCCAAATGCAAAATTATATCAGGCGCTCATATTTCTAGCAGAACTGTAGCCAAAATAAACTAATATTGCATACTTGAGGACAAACAAAAATACAGTGTTTGTTCTGAAAAGTAGTATTGCTGGCACTAGCTGTTTAAAAAATTAAAAAACACCAAAGATGCAAATGCAGTTTAGTTAAAGTGAAACTATTAAGTCTTTAATCACAAATTTAAGCAAACGAGTTATAGATAAAAATTATAAAACAAAATTTTTCTGAAATCTTTGTATAACATATATTTGCTGTAAACTTTAGCATAACATAAATAGCAAAGCGAACATAAATAGAATCCGCGAACAGTGAGAATATATTGTTACGTTTATACTTTTCATAATGGTTTTGTTGTGAGTTCTTTATTTCAAAATAAATAACACCAGATTTGAGAGTTTTTAAATTAATTACAAGTTTATTTCTTTAACTACACACAAAGTCCATACTACAGAACAATTTACTTAAGATGCACGTCTTTACGTCACGAGGTTTATTTTTCAACTAACTAACTATCCACTCAGATGCTGCCTTTTATATTTGTCCACTAAAGGTGGACATTCATAGATTATGAATCTTCTACTCCCTTTGTATCACATTTTGTTGTTGTTATATTTTTTATTGTGTATTGTATAGGCGCCTATAGGTCTGTGTGTATTTTTGTTTTTGTTTTTATACTGATAAAGTTTCTTCCTGGAATTTATTTGAAGATTGTTGTTGTTTTCTTGTGTACTTAAGTTTTCTTAGAAAAGTACGCAGTTAGTAAACAGCATACCCAGTAATTGACTTTATTACTTAATTATTGTCTTTTAAAACTTAAGCAAGACGCATCCGTAGCAATATTAAAGGTTTTATACTATTTTACAATAACCTACGCTAAAATCGACGGCTTTCACTGCTGTATTTTTTATATGTAAAATGATTCATATTTTTTTCTTATTTCCATAGTTTCTAAAAATTCTGAATTTTTGGTGTTGTATTTGATTAGAATAATTATTATGTACAGTAGGTATTGAAAACTCATCCTAATTTCCATTTAAAATTTGATCGTGTTATTATGTTTACCGTTCTACAAAAGTTTATTTTAAAATCAACTCAACATCCGCGATAGTATAGTGGTTAGTATCCCCGCCTGTCACGCGGGAGACCGGGGTTCAATTCCCCGTCGCGGAGGTCTGTGAACATTATTTTTATTAATAAAGAATTAAAATAAAAATATATATATTTTTTTATTTTACAATTCTCCCACCAAATAAATGCTGTTCAATAACCGAATTAAATAATATTTAACTAATTTTTATAAAATGAGCAGAACACAAACACACCAACATTATTTTTCATTTCGCAAAAAAAGAAACTTAAGGCATCATTACCCTTTATTAAAACAAAAAAGAATTATTTGTTCGTTTCATTTTTTCATTTATTTTTTTGTCATTTATTTTTTTAGAAACCAAATATTCACAATTATTTAATTTAAAAAAATGAAAATTAATTAAATGCTCATAAGTTAGGGGTTGTAGCGCTAAAATAGAGAAAATTTTCATATTAAGTATTTTAATGCTTTTGACAATCCTTAAAATAAATAAGGTGATTTAATTAAATAAGCAATCAAAGTTTCACATTACATTTGTTTATTTATTACTTTGGTAACCTCCTGTGGGTTGTCTAGCAAATAAATATATTTTGATTTATACATACATACATATATATATATATATATATATATATATATATATATATATATATATATATATATTATTATTTTTTCTAAAAACACAAATATTGACAATACTTTAAAGATATAAACAACAAAATATTAGTAACATCAAAAAGTAGTACCATAAGGGTTGTAATAACAAAAAATGTTGAAAAATTATCTCACAGATTAGTATTAAAAAAAGCACAAAATTAGAAAACTTTAAAAGGGATATAAAAAGAAGAAAAGGAAACGTGCCGCCACTAAAGGGATTTACGCAATTTTAACTTAAACATTTGTCAAGTACCCGTTGGCTGGCATTTTGGTAACATATTTCATCAGCACACCACATGCAAAGTAAAAAAAAAAACGAAATAACAAAACGCATAAAGAGACCATAGTGATAGAAATATGAATCGTCGGTGAGGGTTGCAGCAGAAAGATTTTAAAATGAATAAAAGTAAATTTCTTGTGGTGGGCTTGATAATGTTGATGATGTTACAGTTTTGTTTTTTATTATTATTTTATTTTTTTATTATTTAATTATGCAAATTGGATTAAACGCAAACAAGTTTAAGGAAATACAATGGAATATTAAATTATGACAAAAAATTTCAAACTAAGGGATGTCGGTAAAGGCCTTTCCTTACAAATTAGCTTTAGAGCAGCAATGATGGAATTATAATGAAATAATAAGAAATTTATTTGTAAATGTCCTAAAAAGAATTGTTATTAAAATTGTTATGGTATTTTCAATCAGATATAATTTAATTACTCTTAATTTAACAAATATTTTCAAAATAGTGCCTCTTTTATTTTTCTCACTTAACAAAGTTAACGAAGATATCATTTGCCTATCCCTAAACGTAACAGATAAAGACATTGTAAATTCTTATGTAACATAAAGTACAAATATTCTCCAACATAAATCATAATTCCTCAAACCATTAGTTTGTTTTATTATTTCTATTGCGGAAATTAAGTTGAACCCTTTCACCCGCTATGCCTGACTAAAGAAAAAAAAACAACAACACACAAAACATTTTGATGGAATATTTCCAAACAAATCGAAAATAAAAACCTTCGAAAAAATATTTTGATAAGCGTGGCAAATTATGAAGTCATCCATTATGTTTCTTGGGTTAAAAATACAATAGCAGGAAAAAAGGAACTGAACCATACTCTACTTATATTGTTAAGGCCAAAATATAAATAAGAAAACTCCAGGAGTGTTTGATGGAGGCAAAGAAAAAGGATGTTGATGAGAAGCATCTCAATCGTAAATATTTACTTTATTTAAAGGCAACAAATATTTTGTCTTTACAACCATATCGAATTGCATATTGGAAGATTTATTGCTGCTTGATTTATTCTTTTCAAACAATCACGTAAAGGATGCTCGGCTTTTGCATGTGTTTATGTGAGTGTGTATGGCACACACAAATGTGTAAAAGAATTTATGCTTTAATAATATTTTTAATTTTGTTGCGGTTATTTATAGAGTAGAGACGCTCTTAATGTGTAAAAGTCAAATATTTTCAAGATAACTGATTTATGTAGATTTTGTATGGTATGTCTTATTGATAAGTTATTTTACATTTTTATTATTTTCAATATATATTGCAATCTACTAATATTTTATTATAATTGGAAAAAACGTCTTTCTTAAAAAATTATACCAGTTTGTTGTGTATAAACTCTTAATATAATGAGTATATATAATAAAAATTTACCTTTAATTACTCTTAAAATATGCACCTATACACTATAGTTTTTAGCATGTTTTAATTTTCCCTTTAATTTAAATAAAAAAAGTATTTGAAACCCACAGGTAAACCTGTTGCTTTAATGTGTAAGAAAAAAAAGAAAAGCTAAACTTTCACAATTCCGAAGACATAATTAATTTAATTTTATTCTTCCGATATAATTATTTGCAGTCGCAGTGCTTAATTTTAATTAAGCCAATATCTAGTCAGAATTCTAATAATTTACAAAATTATCGGCAGCAACGAAACGACAAGTAAGTAACAAAAGTTCCAAATTTAATTGTTAATTTTAATGCGACAGCCATTTAAACAAATGTTCCTATTTTTGCAAGCACCTACTAAAAGTATACTTTCAACATTGTCATTACAGTACGATTAGTAAATGCAAAGTCACAAAAATTCTTCCCCTTTTCGGGAACTTACCCTCAATGCTACTAAAAATATCGGAATATCGAACTAAATAATTGATTAGAAAAGTGCAATCGAATATTTTTTGAGCTATTCAAATAAAGTTGTCTGTGTTTTGTATAATAAATATAAATTAATTCTGTCCTAAGACAACGTACTAAAAAGGTTGAACTGAAAAGTTAAAAAAAAAATAAACGGAAAGTAGTCTTCAGCAGTTTTTAATATTTGAAAGAATAACCAGCACTTTTAAAAAAAATCGAAAAGTGGAACATTCCAAAGCAAATAACTCAGCCACTATAGATAAAACCTTTTTGTTTAAATTTAATCTTCAAGGTTTTTTTTTAAAGATCTAGAGTCATAGCTATACTTAACTCGTTTTCCACAGACACCTGTGAAATCGTCTACCAAATTTTGTTAAAGATAAAAAAATTGCCTTCAAAGAAATCTGTTTTATGTCATTTTTAAATTCATTAAAATGGTAATTAGGAATTTCAGAGTGCAGTTTAACATTTATCCAAATAACAATATTTAATTTATTTACTTTTAATTAAAATACATAAATGCTAAGTAAACAATTTTTTTATTTTATTTGTATTTGTACAATACAAAACGAAAATATTTGATTTTTAAATATTTATCCTTTATGCATTTTAAAGTTCTAATTTATAAATAAAAATATGAATAAATTCATACGTAAATAATAATTCATCATTTAATAGTCTTAACAATACTGTCTAAAATAATCATAATAAAGCATTAATGAATTCTCTGGGGAAATATTCTTTATTCATGAAACATACAGTCAGGAATCTGTTTATTCATTCATTCATTCGTTCGTTTTTTTTTCTTGCATCCCTCCCTGATGTCTACGTGCAAATGTATTTATAAGTGTTGCTTATAATTTTGTTGTTGTTATTGTTGTTTCTCGTTTATAATGAACTAAAATAATAATAATCAAATAGACAAATGGAAAACAATTGCAATAAAACCACAAATACGAATTAACTATATTCTCTATGCAATAGACGGCTAGACACAACACGCAGCCTTTTACCGTCTACGGCTTAAAATTCATAGTATTTGGCAACGAGATGTCAATCGTTCATAAGCTAGAGTAGAGAGTGAGCTATAAATAAACCTCTAGGCACATGCAATGGCACGCTTACGCATGCTGAAGAGCAGCAAAGTTCATAAAAAATTATAAACGCCTGTAAATCTGCAACAAACATATTAAAACACGCGTCTCTTCGAAAATGGAAACACAAACAAACAGAAAAATGTATTAAATTACTTTCATTGTCATTTGGCTTAAATGTTTAGATGCCTTAAAAAACTTAGTACACATCGGAAGAAAGAGTTGATCTAATCATTACGGAAGTAAATGCTTTGGAGTGTGAGTTTTTATGGTTTAACAATGCAGTTTTCTAAATTTATGCATGAAATGTGCATCATGTTCTTGATACATCATTTGACATTTACACTTTTGTACCCAGGAACAAACACACAACCATACATATTTATGTTTATACAAACATCAAATTGTGCGTGCGTGAGGTTAACAAAAAAGGTATATCTGTGTGTGGTTTCCAATTGCAATTTACACAATAAAACACATGTCCATAACAATAATGCTTTTGAAATTTATATATTTTTCGTGTTTTATCGAAAATTTTGGTTGGATTCTATCAAAATATTTGTGAAAAGGGTGTATTAATAAATTTTCAGGTAATACAGATGCCCTTTGTAAATGTTCCCACAGGAATTTTAACAACTACAAAGCATTCCTTCTAAATTAAAGAATTTTTATTGATTTTTTCTAATGTCCTGTCTTTTCGAAACACAATGTTGATACAACAAATGTTGGACAGATGCTATTTAAAATATTACAGCTAACCACGTTATGTAAAGGGTTTATTTTACTTTAAATAATAAATAAATAAAAATTAAAACAATTTTTAATTTAGTGAGGAAGTGAGGCCAGAAGGTATTAATTTTTAAATTAAGAAAAACTAAACATTAACTTTAAAGAGTATCAATTTAGTAAATTTACTTCTTTGAAATGTTTAAAACTAGTTATTGGAGTTAACACATAGTAGTGTGGTCTACTCTAGTTGATATATGATGAATTTTTTGATAGAGATCTGGAAAATCATGTGCTTTCAGCATTCCGCATCAGGAGGAGCACCTTTTTACCAAATTGTTTTCACTAGAACTATTATATATTTGAATATTTCACAGGTGCTATAGTATAGTCGCTCTATTACCGGTATAATATTCATAAAAGTATTAGTGTTTTTGAACTACGATAAACAGACACGTAAAATTTGAAATAAAAGGTGCCTCAATAGTGATGTAGTTTTCACCTACGTGGCCTTGTTCTTATAACGCAATAGCCAGGCAATTTAAGTTTCAATATTTTTATGTCTGTAATAATGACAAAATATGCCAAGCTCGAATAGCATTCACACAAGGAGGCTACCGTACTGTATATGGCACGTTCATAAATATTTAATTTTATGCTTTTGTAAAAATAAATTATAATATTTGATACACATTCAATTTTCACTCTTTTAGGATTTATTTCTTAAAGCCGCCACTATCAGTTCTTCATCTTTGGAAAGGTCCTTCATTTTTAAAGTCGCATTTTTATCCCAATAAATTCAAACTCTAACCGAACCTAAATTTAATATTTAAGATTTCATGCGCTATCGTTGATTTACTTAAACAGATTCATTAAAATAGCTTCATTTTACCATAGACCGGCTGGACTAAGCTGTCGAGGAAAATTAAAGTTCCTTAAAAAATTAGGTTAACCGATGGCAAAAAGAAAACTTTGGCAAAAAACAAAAAAAATTTTGCTCAAGCAGTAAACCTTTTGCACAAAAAATAATAAAACGTTATTAAAATTATTAAAAAGAAAATAAATACCAATAAATACAAATAATAACCATAAAAAATAATAAATAATCTTAACCCTAAACAAGTTAAATTTTTACCGCTCTATTACTTGAATCACACCTGTGCTATCAAGTTCCGGGTTAAAAAAAAATCTTTTTTCGTTGCACTGTGCAATCGATTATTTATTGACGATTAGGGTTAAAGGGACTTATCAGATTAACATTTTGAATTTTTAAAATTATTTATCGTATTTTAATGTTAAAACCAAACGAATAATTTTAATTTGGGTTAAATTCATGGTTAAAATTTATTAAGAATAAAAATTATTTACAAATTTCTGTTTTAATTTCTAAAACAGTACCATTATAATATAAAGTCAAAGTATATTATATTTTCAGTTAAAGTATATTATTAAAACTAATATAATAAAAACATCTATAAATAGTCAATCTGTTTGTAAGAACGTACTTTAAACTGACCAGAAATTGCTTTTTGAATTGAGTTCAAAGTATATTTTAATTAAAAGTAATACTTTAATCATCACATACAATATAATTGAATATTTTGTATAACACCAGACCTTATAATGCGCTAGAAAACTTTTTTTCCGGTAACTCCGTTAACTAGCAACCTTTGTTAAATAATGAATATAGCGTGAGGCTTTATGTTAAATACTTTACATTTGCTTAAATAACATCTCGTTAAGGTCTAGCTCTGGGGATTTTTAGAATTTATATATTGTTTGAACTCATAAGAGTGACAGCATTTGATTCACACTTCTACTACTGGTACCCTTTTAAATATCCTTGGAGTCTTTAAATAATTTATAAATTTAAATTTTTCTCTCAAATGTTTGTTTAAATTTTAATTAACTCTTTTTGAAATAATATTAAATTTCTTAATATTTATTTGTTTTCTTCTTATAGTGTAAGCAGCAGTTGAAAACATGTGTTGCTCATCTTTTGCCAATGAATTTCACTCGTATTCGACAGCAAAAATAAAACAATACTCTTGAGTATCGAAATCGAATTCATACGCTTATCACTTTATAAAAAGATCAATTGTTTGTGGAAATGTTTCGAATTGCAACGAAACACATGCAACGAGCACAACAACGAGCACATTGTCAGGCGGTAAGCGGATTTAAAAAGGGGTTGGTGGCATGCATCTCTAGAGAGTCCAACAAGAAAAATTATGAACTGTGCATACATTATTTTGTTTTTATTTTCTGGATAGATGTGCA